>AP027113.1:9138891-10588891 GCA_028142955.1 Pinctada fucata | reverse complement strand
ATACGTACATCTGTCAATATATTCAAAAGGTAAAAAGCAAATGAATCTATTTTGGCAAATGACGCGAAGAATATTAACTTCATAAAGCAGGTTGTTTCCTTAATATGTCTAACTGCTAGATTTTCTATTCACTCTTCAAGTTTGCATCAGTCTATGACATGGTTATGGGTAGAACATACTCCATTTATTATAATGGGCTATTCCAGAAATATTCTGTAACCCCAAGTCTTTTAGGAAGAGTATGGAAGTGTATCGAGGAAATAAACTACCCAGTACTTTCCATAGGGATGGGGATGTTACAGCCTATTTTCCATGTTTCTGTAATAGCCCAGTCCTCATATATCAAGACTGGCTATTACCTACATACCTTTTCTACGCCTATGGCCCATGTATTTCTGTACTATTTAGGCCGACTGCTCTTTGCAACAACTTTTAAAAACAGTAGCATTCATTGATAATGGTATGTAAGGACAATTCTTAACTCTTAACATCAATTCTATGTAAGCACCAGAAATTAACATAGGGGCCCGGCACGCTATGTCACAGATCCTTACGGATGTTATGCAAATGATAGGCCTTGAAGCAAATATTTGAAAATGATGATAAACATTCACATATTTATGCTGGTTGCCACGGAAACGGGGTGTAAACTCAGAGCAAGTGCAATTTTTAGCTTTTATGAAGCCTCACAGGATCTAATTAAAACATTTTCTTCCGACATAGGTGATTGAATCGTAATATTTGATCCTAAGTCTTTGTGATAAAACCATTAAATAACGGAAAAACTTAAAAATATGGTGTTACCATGGCAACAATTTTACCATTATCTGAAGATAGCATTTTTCATTTTTAACTTATATAAAGGGAAATGGAGAAGTTTTTATGAAGCTGAAAGTTAAAACTAATCAGATGGCAATAAACGAATCGTAATTTTTCTTGGTTGCCAAAGCAACATGGTTGGTATCCAAGGACAATTGGTCTTATTAGTTCAGATTGTTTACCTGAATTCTGACAATATCAAAAGCCAAAATATGAAAAAAGATTCATTAATGATAAACTTTTAAAGGTTATCTTAAATGTTTACCTAAAATATTTTGCTCAATACTAAGAGAATCCGTGCTTAAGGAAACGTATGGAAGATTAAGGCTTCAAATTTGAAATAGGTTTTGTTTGTTTCCTTGGATACGGCCATTTGAATTGATATAATGGATTTAAAGTTATTCAATAATAATGTTAAAGTAACCTACTTTTATATCACACATATTTTTTTCTTTGTTACCTCATTAGAAATTTGATTTCAAAAGCTTTAAAGAAGTCTAAAACAAGGAGAAATTTTGTGTAAATCAATCTTGTTTTCCATAGTAACCATGTAAAAATGTGTGATGTTTTTATCGAAATGAATTCTTTAATAAAGTCAATTCTGATAGAATGGAAAATATTACTATAACAACACTTCATTCTTAAAATACATTTTTTTCAAATGGTTGCCATTGTACATGTAACGTATACCCAACCAATTTTATTTAAGCTTTAGAAAGGGTGCATTACATGTGATATAAGAATTGTATCATACTTTATCTATAAAGCTTAGAAAGTCCAATTTATCAGTATTTCAAACCCATGGAAATGGCTGCTATGGAAATTGAGATCCTTAGTAACTCACTAATTTTAGTGTTATTGTAAGTTCTTTCAAATGAATAGATAAAATGGCTAACTATTATCTCAACGCAATTTAAAGACAGAAAATTAAATTTAACCTCTTGAAGAATTTTGTCAGAATAAGCAATTTTTATTACCGTGGTAACCATGTGTGTTTATAAAATCTGAAAAGGTAACGAATTTGGTTGAATATCGCATAACCTCTATTTTTGAACCATTTGCATGAGATTTTCATATCTTGGTATCTTATTACCTGGTTACCATGGTAACTAAGTCACTTGGCAACAATATGTTGATGATTTTCTATTCCTGACATTTTGCCTTCCCCAAATATGAAATTTCATGAAAATCGGAGAACATGTGTAGCCAAAACATTTTGGTGCTTACAGAGAATTGTTGTTAAGAAAGCTGACTCGTTTTCTTTTTGTTCTTCAGAGTAAAATTAAAGTTTTGTAATTGATTCAATATAGTATAAAACCCAAACATCTAAAGGATCTTTGGTCATACAAGACATTTCAAATCCAAGAAATGGCGGGAGTACATTATATAGTGATACAATGTCTGAGCGTGCGTGTGAGTGTTCGTCCGTCCCACCTGTGGTTTCCGGACATAGAAAGGAAAACCATTACATATTATAAATTAATTTCTTGGATATAGCTTTTACACCAAGAAATACAGGCACGTTGAAATACTGGACATTCACTCAACTTCTTGCAGATTTATGCTCCTTGGTCATGAATTTCAATATTTTGTAGTTTCCGGAATTTTGATGGAAAATCGTTATAGACTGGAATGTAGCTATACAATATAAAGACAAATTCAGTAAAACTATTGGATGCTCCTTGAACATCATTACTTTGATACCAAAAGATTGATTTTCTGAGTGCCTTTGACCTTTTAGAAAAGATCTTAATGACAATGACCTTTAACCCTTATACAATCTGAAAGACCTCATGGTGCAAAACAGTTTGTGAATTTTTCCCTCTTTTTTTGGTACACACTTTCTTATCAATGCATTTTTCTATTAATATCCAAATTTTAGACCATTTTGAATTGAAATTTATTTTTTAATAATTTTGATAACCTTTTATAAAGCTATTTGTATATATAGCCTGAAAATGACCTTGAACTTTTATGAATGACCTTCGTCTGGAATGTTAAACGTCTTTAAATTCAATAGCATCATTTAAATCCTGATAAATTTACAGCATGGACCAGACATGCACGTTTCGGGTACTAAACCCTCGTCAGTGATCCTTAGTCTAAACAATGTAATATGACAAAAAAGTATGAAAATTATCATGTCCAAAAATCTATCAAAAGACGTAGCAGAATGGGTGGGATATGATGCTACAGGACTCACGTTTTAGAAATTTCAAGAAATTTTGTAACAGAAAATTCCAAATGCGTTGAAGAGACGGACGATCAACCAAAGTTGATCGAACTTGGCTACATGTGCCCTCGGGGACTCTTGGTCCACCAGCAGTGACACTCACCAAGTAGTTCAAATGTTAAACGTCTTTAAATTCAATAACATCATTTAAAAGCTGATAAATTTACAGCATGGACCAGAAATGCACGTTTCGGGAAGGTGCTATTGTAATTTATATGATGAAATTCCAATTAAGCAGCTCCGTCCGCACGCTTCACGTCGCGTTTTTCAATGAAAGTTTGGACTTGCCGTCTTTACATTTTCTATTGTATTTTCATATTTATAGAATATATCGAGACCAATACTGCATTAAATAACGCCGGGTATCAAAGGAAGCTAATTATATAGCAATATTTGATCTGGACACCTTATGCTTGATTTTTAAGAACAAAATATAAGTGCTATAAGTGGCATTTATTTTCGAAAAATGATGATGCTCCGTGGACCCCACCTTCAGGTATTCAAAGTTAATAAATCTTTAAGTCCTTTGTACCAATCGAGTTATGAATGTGCCTTATTAATAGTAAAATAGTAAATACGTTAAAATGTATTTGATACCAGTGTCAGTTACAGTTTAATACCAAATCTTTAAAGTACGGACCAGTCCGCGAACACCCTCCACCACTTCCCCTTTTGACACACAATTTCTTGCATACGAAACAAAAAATCTCTAAACCAGTATACCCAACAACAACAACAACAACAACAACAACAATAAAAAAAAACCCCAAACAAACAAACAAACAAACAAAAGATTAACAAACAAACAGACAAACGCAATACCCGTAACATCTGTAACAGATTATGTATTTTTTTTTATCATTATTCAAAATCTCAGATCATTTGAATAAAGTACTGATTTTTTTTATGAATTTTTGAAATCATGTATACAGGAATAACCACTTTTAGCCTGGAAATGACCTTGATTTATATAAATGACCCCAAGTGACCTTTTTGTAGAAGATGTTATCCTATAGGAACACAATTATAGGATATATGATAATATTCTCATAATCAGCCTTAATATATACATGTACATCGTACTTAAATTCACCTGAAATTGTGTTACAACCACCCTTCCTTGTGGAACACAATTTCGCATCAATGCTATAAAAAATATCATTATTCAAAATATCAGACCATTTCCACAAAACACTGATTTTTAATTTTTTAAAATTATTTCTTGCAAAAAAGCTGTTTTTAAGTCTGGAAATGACCTTGCCTTTGACGATTGACCTTATATGACCTTTGTCACAAAGGATCAGAACATTTGTGTGAAATATGATTAAATTCTAATATAGGGTTTAGGAGATATGAGCTCGTACGGACGGGCAGACAGGCGGTCACAACTGCGACTAAATGCTCCCTCGAAATTTTTCGGGGAGCATAAAAATACAGGTCAAGTTTGAATATTGGTGATGTTGCTTAAATTTCTGCAGAGTTATGGCCCTCGAAATTTAGAAAATTCAATATTTTGTAGTTTCTAGTCATTTGAAGGGAAGCCGTTACAGTTATTCAATTCCTTTCTTGTACATATCTTATACACCAAGAAATACAGGTCATGTTTGAACTTTGGAAAAATCAATGTTAAAAACTTTTGCGGTTTCCTGACATTTAAAAGAAGACTGTCACAGGGAGTGTATTCATTAATAGATATAGCTTTATATTAAGAAATATAGGTCAAGTTCAAATATAAGTCATTTTGCTCAATTTTGTGTGAAGTAGTTCCTCTTCAAATTTTTTATTGCATTGCTTATATGTGAAATATGCCGGGCGGGGGTATCATTGATCCTTTAGTAATTATTTTTTTCACTTTATCTTTTTTAATGTCAAATTATGCATTTTACAAAGAATACAGGGCTCCAATTTGCTGTAGGATCCATCCAGTAGCTTAATTTAATAAAATGTATGTCCAAAAAACATTTTAGGGATGGTGCTAGGATATTAACCTCCCTTTATTTCGATGATATTTCTAAATAAAATGATTCAGAAATTGCAAGATTCTATATATTGAGAAATTGATAAAGGGACAAAACAAAGCTTCTTTCATGATACAGACCCGGAAAGAATTAATTATTACACGTTAAACATCCAGTAACGGGAACATGCTAAACTGTTTAACACTGCAAAAGAAAATAAGTGTTTATAATAACACGGAAGTGCTCCAACTTTTTACCTTCTTGAAAAATTTTCGGGAAGTATTTTATCATCAGTGGTACTAATTTTTAAAAATGCCTGAGTGATTTTCAGACATAATTAAATGTATTTTATTAGAGCCTTCTAGTTTGGTTTTTTTTTAATTTCAACTTATATGGCTAGAAAGTAAAGCTTTCCTGAAGAATCGATTCAGTATCTTAATTATATAAGATCTATTTTCAAAATAGCATTAGAGGGATGGAGCTAGGATATTAACTTCCTGTAATTCCGATGATCATTTTCGATGAAATGAACGTTTACAATTATTAGTTATCCATTGTTGGTGTTGTTGATTATGATGAATTCGCTATCAATTGTACTTTTAATAAATAAGTATGTCCTAAACATGGGTCCTTTTAAAAAAAGGGAATCTCCAGCAAGACTCGGTTGTAGTACCCCCAGCACACCAAAACATCCCTTTTCAAAATAGAACAAACAAGCCCTAATATTATTTCAGGGTAGTTACATTTGTACGTGTAATCTTTTTTTTTTACTTTTCGGTGTTAATATCATCCGGCTAAGAAAGGAGCGTTAGGTCTTCATGTATGCCCTGAATGAGATAAAGAAGATCCTGACGAAAATCTCAAGAAAGCTCACAACAGACAACCAACTCGAGCAGCGACGGACTCCTAGCAAGCTAGAGGTGGGACCATGTGCCCGGGAGCAGTAAGCATCCCCTGCTTGGCTAGCTGCTCCCGTCGTCGATGTTCATGCACGAAAATTAAAACAATTTCAACAAAACATGCATGGTCTGAGGTTATATCTATAAAGAAAGTGCTATGGCGACCATGACAGGGAAAACATTTTAAACGCTAACTATCAAACCCAATCACGGAGAACTTTTTTACAGGCTGCTCACTGTAAAGGACATAAGGGTGACACAAAGATGGTAAGGAAGATCCTTACGACAATCTCGACAGCACTTACAATAGAGCATCAACTCGAGCAGCGACGGACCCCTAGCAAGCTAGAGGTTGGACCAAGTGCTCGTGAGCAGTAAGCATCCCCTGCTTAGCTAGCCACACCCGCAGTCGATGTTCATGAACAAAAATGAAAACAATATTTAAACCATGCACTGTCTGAGGTCATGGCGACCAAGTTAGGAAAAAAAAAAACATTTTAAACACTTACTATCGAACCCCTCGCGGATAACTTTTTTACGAGCTGCTCACGACAATGGGCATAAGGGTGAGAAAAATGAGATAAAGAAGATCGTGACGACAATCTCAACAGCACTCACAATAGGGTACCAACTTGAGCAGCGACGGATGCAAGCTAGAGATGGGACCAGGTGTCCGGTAGGAGTAAGCATCCCATGTTTGAATTAATATGAACATCGTATGCAATTGTGCTCACGATGTAATCTAAATCAAACGTTTAATATAAAATGTTTATCCTGTTTAAGTAATGGTGTTGTGAAGACAAAGGCAAAGAATGGAAGGATTCACGAGGTCTTAGAGTTATCTAGGCTTGGATACCTATGCCAGTTCCTGTACTTCAAACTTCCTGGTGGGACTGAAACAAACTTTGAATTATGGGTGGAATGTGCAAGAAAAAACGATGTTTCTGCTGTACGAGAAAGAAATATACAACAAAACATGGTCGAATTTCCGTTATCCTGCAGCGACGATATCCCAGTCTACGATCAAGAACATATGACGTTATGTATAACCGGTGCAGTAAGACTTAGAGGAAGCAAGAAAGCTGTTAAGCCTATGCCCATATTCATGAAGTTTTTAGCTGTATCCGAGACTACACATGCACGCGCTGCTTTGGTGAAAGATCAGAAGATTGACGGAGCCTACTTTGCTGATATAGAAATGTCTTTTGTTCGTTCTAGAGGTCGAAAGCCAATTAGGTCTCAACTCGATCCTTGGGGAAGAATTATGCAGCAAAAAGAAAATCGCTCAAAAGCTGATAACAGACGTTTTGCAGCCTCTTTTGAAAATGGTAATAAATAAAAATAACGATTCTCATTTTCGCATGGTAGTCAACATTTTACAACATATCTACTTTTTTCTGTAATTTTTGGTGTGATTATTTTCCATTTAAGACCTATATCAACCTTTGAAATTTTCTTTCTTAACTTCTTTAATTTCAGGTAAAAAATCTCTGAAAATACTTTCAAAATATGCTTATCTGGCAACGTTTGATGACGTCCTTTATAAATGCTCCTCCTTTTTCCTTTCTTGTACATGCCCAATCAACAAATTAAATGTTTAAATATTTGAGTCTTTTGGTGTTTTCCATTAGTGCTGCAATCGTGTCCTGTGAATTTGTTTTCTTGTGTACTCAGGTACAAATAATTTCATTTGAAAATGCGTGATTTTTGTTTCGTTTTATGTTATTTTTGTTTGTGTCTAGGTCTCTCAGAATAGTGAATCATATTTCTTTGTTCTTAATTGTTTCATTTATATGTCACTATTGAAATATTCAACATAGCATCAGTCAAATTTCACCATTGGACAAATGAAAATGCTAGATAAATGAGTAATATCTTCAAGAACCCTCACCATAGTTGAATAATCGAAAATCAGTTTCATTAAAGTAGTAATGAAATATGTGATAGAAATGTTGTTGCATTGTAGATTGTTTTCACCAGAAGAGCCTTCTAGCCCTTGCTTTATCCATACCTCCCGAAAAGGTCGAAATGCTTGGCGTGATGCTGGATGTCAATAACATTATCATCAAACGACTCCGTTCGGATAACGACAAGAACGTTGCAAAATTTGCTTTTGATATACTCCAACATTGGAAGGATTCATCTGACTCATCTGACAGATGTGAACAACTCGTGCAAGCTTTGGAGGACTTAGACCTAAAAAACCTGTCCTATGTAGTTAAAGCAAGATGCAAAAAGAATGAGAAGATGTGTGCCTCCGATTTCAAGATGTAACGCAAACAATGCGAAGAAGTTCATGGTTCAACTGAGTCACTTTTTACATAATACACATGTAGAAACTCTTTTTATACTTACTGTTAAAACTTAAAGAAAGTGAATATTTCGGTGAAATACAAATATAAGAATGCTTAATATATCTTAATGGCTGGAATATATATTAGATATAAAGATATTGCTTTGAACTGATAATAGAATACTGAAATATTCCAGCAACGGAATATATAAATCATTACTTATTCCTATAAATATCCCATGAAGTACCCATGAAATTATTCGGTTTAAAATTCGAGAAAGTAAAGTAAAAACATTAGAATTTCCATTTGAACACATGGGAACCCCGAAATAAGAAATACTCTGAAGTGAGACAAGGTAATCGAAGTTTTAGAAAAGGTATTAAAATTTGTCGGGTATATACCATCCGGGGCTTATCAAAAGTACACGAAACATGGTAATGAGCAGACGTACATCGCCTAATCGTGGCAGCGGATATCATCAATGCACATTTATAACATATCAAAAATGAGTTAAAGAAATGATAACTTTGCTGTCTGAATATGACCGAATTTCTTCTGCTCGCTCAATCAGAATTTGCTCTGCGGTTTTGATAAATTGATTTATTTCTTTCAAGGGTTTCATATACAGGTTGTATTTTTTTTTACATCTAGGCACGTCAACGTAAGATTACAATAATTTTCAAATGTACATGTTCACAAGAATCTTCGAATTTCTAAGGTCGATTGATTTGATTTATTAGAGATCTTTCGTTTAGGAACGCAAACCTTAACTTTTTACTTAAACGAAAGTAACTGTGCGTATCTAAACTTAGAATAGGGAGAAGTCGTTGGGCTGAACTGAGGTATCAAAGGGAATCTTAATTTTTCCTTACATCTATACTGGAAATGTCTGACAGGAAATCGACGCAAACGAACCTCGATGAAACCCACCCCTATCTACTTTCCCTTTAACATATATACATGTAGATTATTTTGACCTCTAAACCTGCATTTCATAGAAGTACTTGTGTCAAAGATCAAGGGGAACACGGCATATATATGAAAGTCATTTAAAACAAGGAAAACGTAAACCCTCGAATGGAGGCAGGATCAGGAGCCCCGGAGGAATAGGCATCCTCTGGCTGCATGCATTTGAAATGTCTGTATGCGACGATTATATATGCAAATCAATCGATTTAAAGCATTAGTATTCTCATAAAATTCCAAAATCACTCCTGTTTTCCGAGCTGTCATGATTCATGGTGTTTTCAGTATAAAATACTTGTGAATTGTATTCCTGTGAATGTCTTGAAATTTCATTTTTCAAGTAAATTTCCACTTTGAAAGCAACGAGTTACTATACATGTACCCTCATACATGAAAATAAATTGCCTGACTGTCCCCTGCAAAGTAGTGTAGACATTCGTAATCGAAGTTGAATATTTTGATGCCATAAGTATTTACAAGAAATGAAGTTATTCTTTTCTATTATTTTCAGTTCAAATGCGCTCGATTTTGCATTTATATCAGTAATTTTCATTACTGTACTTTCCAAATAGTAATAAATTGCATACTGACTCACTTTTACACGATTAACTTGATAAATGAAAACACAAGCCACGCAAATTATCGCATCCCCTCGTGAGGCAACACAATTTCTCACACTTACATGTATTTTATCCAATCAGCTTAAAATGAATTTTTTTCCAGTATTGTCCATTGTTCTCTAATATACCTTTGTAAAAAAGTGATGGAATAAAGTATTGATGGATTGATTGATTGCGACATTGACCTTTGTCGTTGAAAATCAATAGGTGACGTTCTGTCACAAGTGACATCTTACCTGCAAAGTTTAATGAAGATTTAAAGAAAGCTGTGGTCTCTAGAGTGTCCACAAAATTTTTTTTATTATCGTTTATTGTGATTTTGACAAATATGGATAATGACCATATTCCTATACATAGTACAAAATCGATAATTCAGAAAATCATAAACCGAAGGCATACAAAAACAGGAAAAATACAAGAACCAAAACAAACAAAGAAAAACCACAACTGTATGAAAAGAAGCGAAATCCCAATATGGGAGTGAGACCTGGTGCCCAGGAAGAGTCAGCATCTCCTTCTTGCATACAACACCCGTCACTTCAATTCGGTATAATTTTCACATCCGGTTACTTCCATTTCGGAAAATACAAGTATAGCCGGTGGTTGGATGGTTCAAATGGTATAATACAGAATATCGTCCACCATTCTGGAGAGTGGAACATCATAATGTATGACGAGTTCCCCATATCGACCGTAGAACTTCCTCAGTGACGAGGTTAGTCGGCCACAAAGTTAACGTATCCCTGACCGAGAAACCTATTTGAAAGACGCCTACCTCTTAGAACAAAATCTGTATATTTGGTACTTACTCTGGCATAGCGTATCAACTGCTATATGAACACGCCATAAGCAGGCAATGAAGGGATGTTGCTACTCAGAAAAGGAAAGTTTGTGATGTTGAAATTGAAGTCGTCACGTTTGTCATAGAGCGAGGTGTTCAAGTGACCATCAGTGTCGTAGGACAACATTATGTCCAGATAAGATGCTGAATTATTTGTCTCTGTGGTTTCTTTGACTTCAAGCTCCAAAGGATAGATTCTGCCGAGGTAATCCGATCTGATGGACAGCACATCTTCTATTTATCTGTTAGAGAAGTTAAAGTTAGAAGCTACGTATCTGTTTCCTTCAGAGACAAAAGATTGAATGAATTCAGCTTCGTACGAGTAAAGACAAATGTCGGCAAGAAGTGAGGCACAATTTGTTCCCATTGGTATTTCGACAATTTGCTGGCGGACCTTTCCTTTAAACACAGAATAAACAAAGACAACAACATTAACATAAAGGGGAAGAAACACCATATGAATCTCAGACACCGAACACACAAAGACGACACATAACCATCTAGATTAACGGGCATTCGGTACTATGTGTTACCATTGTTCTAAACGTATACGAGTTATTGAAACTCCCAGGGCCTTCATGTTTAACATGTTTAATCCAAACACATAATTGACATGATGGCGAATCATAGAATATTCAGGTAATCAAATTAGTCGCTCAATCCTTACCTTTCCCGTAAATTTACTTTCTAACTAGTTTAAATATTGTTTTCATGGCATGCCCCTTGATATCATACAATACAAAGAGAGAAATTTAAGTAGACTTTGAGCTTCATTTTTGATTCTACTAACTTCGATACTATACTAATACATTAGATATGTAATATGATATCTGAATACGTTTAAATTTTGCAAAATAGTACGGCACGTTTTAATAGCGACAACTACATTGCAATCGACATATGAACTGATCTCTGGAGAATGTTGTTGCTTGTGTTTCTATGGAGCTGTGTAATTGTCTTCAAATGTGTGCGCGATTTTTATTTTCACGTGAAAATATTCTTTTCTATATTGTAAGCCTTTCGATTGAGAGATTTGGAATCAAATTTCGAGTTTTTGTGTTTAAAATCCATTCAATGACTATGTTAAAGCTTTGATGTCTATTTCTATGGTGTATATATGTCTTCCGCGATCTTCACAGACTGTAATTCCGATTATGTCATTTTTAAATGTCAGAAGAATATAAAGAAATCCCAAATAAATAGTTTCGTCAAAGATCCGCTTAATATGCTTCGAACAAGTTGTCCTTAAATCTACAAGGAAGGATATTTTAAAATCGAAAGTAAGTAAGATTTTTTCATTATCGAAAGTTGTTGAAACCTCAAGTTTTCCTCTTAGCATAAAATATTCATCAGCTTTTGTGTAGCTAGCATTTTTGGGACTTCGAGACTTCTTTATATGTAAAGATAAAGGAGATAAACGAGCTCTCACAGGTATCAGGATATTACAATTCAAAGCATTTTGGGTCTGAATAAAATTTGTGCTTTTTATTGTGCATTTTCATTTTTTTTTCTATATCAAATATTCTTTATTCTCGCGTATCATATGATGAATATGTGGTTTTGAGTCGGTTCTATTTCAGAATATGAAAAAAGATGCTTGTGCATCAAGTATTAAGCTATAACTAAAACAATTCAAATCTGTAATTGAGACTTTGTCGATACTTTAACCACAGCGAGAAGTACCTCTGCATTTCATGAAAAACATACCATTTTAATATTTACATGTTTTCCAGGCAGTCAGAGTATATTTTGCTCATTCTTTTAATATTCAGATTCGATTCTATTACCATATTTATACTGTAACAGTATTTGCAGGTTAAGGGGTAACGAGTGGCTGGTAAGCGAGCTAACTCGCATAGTCAATTCCTTCGTTTCAATCCGTGTTTAACCGTTTTCCTGTTATTAAAATTCGAGTAGAATTTTACAATTATCGGAACTCTTTCTATTATTGATGGAAAGGTGTATCAAAATTACTGTCATACTTCAAAGGAGAAGGGCCAATAACTATCAAAATCGGCCCTCTTGCTGTTTTTTAAGAAAATTTACGTATACATAATACAACATTTCTAGTTTCTAAAAATGTAAGCATTATGAAAATCGGACAAAAGGTAAGCGTTTTATGACCCGGCGAAGTTGGCATTGTGAAACGTCAAATTGCGCTTTCTTTCACCATGACGTCATGACGTAAAATGATAATTTACAACAACAGATTTTAATCTAAAACTCTACACTTCATTCGTTTGATAATTCTGACGCATTTTGTATGGTGATTCTGTCTACCTTTGATCCTTCTTATTTTGTTGATCATGTCACCACGAAATGTAGGTTGCGAAATACCCAAAGTAATATACTCTATTGCTTGTATGGGTCTGAATTTCAAAAGAAGATGACAATAATTTCTGTAAAGTATCCAGACAGTATTTACAAGTTTGTGAAAGCGAAAACCATGACCTAAAAGTTTCTTGGTAATTTGTAAATTTCTACTATGGAAATCCAAAACATCAGTATATGCTGTATTTAGAAGTTGATCGAACATGGCTACATGTGACCTCGGTCCTCCTTGTCCATCAGCAGTGAAAATGTATTTTTTTGGCCTCATAGAAATGTTATTTTGTTGCGCAATTTAGAGACAGTGCCATTTTTGTCGTTAATTTATCAATAAATGATTATTCATATCATACTTTGTTGCTTCTTTGAAAAGGATGGATAAGAAACTATCTCCTGAAACCGAATTTTGGGTGATAATGAGTATAACTGAACATCTTTATTGGTTTGACATCGTACGAAATAGTGTCGAAATTTGATAGTACGTGTGTATCCTTCATTTTCAGAATAAAAATACATGAAAACAAATTGAAACATATCTCATTGTTATAAAAGTGTGCGAACATTTCTAGCTGTATATTTCATAAATATGTATATCACAATAATTTTTTGTTCAAAAAATCGTCCTCCGAAACTGCTGATTGCATAATGTGATCGTGAATTCCTCAAATTTTAGCAAACAAAAATGAAAATAATAAGCTTGTAACTTTACGCTGTTTGTTGAAGATTAATTGGACTCAAGTGATTTTTATTAATAGGAGGAGTCATATTGACAAAATGAATGTAATTATATTGTTTTGACTGCTGACTTTGTGAAAATGTAGTATCAATTGTTAAACATGCTAAATGTCTTCTTCAAATTTATTAGTGTCATGTAAAAGCAGACAAATTTTCAGCACTGACATGCACGTTGAGGGTATTTACCCCTCGTCAGTGAATTTCGATAAAAACAATAAGATATGACCAAAAACTGTGAAAGTTTTGTCCAAAATATACCGAAAGATGTAGCAAGATAACTGTGATATGAAGTTCTCGTTTGATAATTCTAATCTTTTTAAAGAATTGTTGAAAAAATGGCTAAAAGTTCAAGGTTTTTTGTAGGCTAAGGTTGATATTCCTTATATTTCGAAAGTCGACCGATTAGCTTTCAATTTAACAAGATATTCTTCGGTAAGAAAAAAGATTCTGAAACTAGAATTTCATATTCCTCTCATACCCTCTGTAAGTTTTTATGATAAGGTCTTCGTGTACTTCAAATTCTCCTTATCATTTTTCTAGATTGGAAAATGCTAGAGTTTTCTTTATTTTTAAAAGTTTTTAAATGTTAGAGTGTTAAACGTCTTCAATGAGTTAAAGAAGATCCTGACGATAATCCCACAGCACTCACAATAGAACACCTAATTGAGCATCGACAGACCCCTACAAAGCATCCCCTGTTGGCCATCCGCACCCGCCGTCGATGTTCATGCGTGAAAATGAAAAGAATATTTAAACATGCACTGTCTGAGGCCACGTCTATATAGAAAATGCTATGACGACAATGTCAGGGAATAATATTCAAAACACTTACCGTCAAACCCCTCGCGGGGAACGTTTTTTTCCAAGTTCAATAGCATCACTCGTCACAGATGAATTTGCAGCATGGACCAGACATGCACGCTTCGGATAATTAGCCCTCGTCAATAGCATAATTTAAAAACATATAAATTTGCAGCATGGACCAGACATGCACATTTCGAATAATTTGCCCTTGTCTTGAATATCTTTCAATTAGTATAAAAAAATCTCATGACTATGTATAGTCTTGGTAAATAGTCTAAAAACTGTGTCTTAAAATCAAGGACTTCGTCATTTTTAGCTCACCTCGACGAAGTTGAGATGAGCTTATGCTATAACCCCGGTGTCCGCGTCCGCGTCCGAGTCCGCGTCCCCGTCCGCGCCCGGTTAAAATGTTTTGGGTAAATCAGTATCTGACAAAATACTGATGCTACAGTAACCAAAATTGCACAAGTGATTCATCTTTGGATGCTGAGGTGAACCAATGTATCGGATGCTGCATCTGATCACATTTTGTGGTTGATAACTTGTGTCAATGTCTGGTTAAAGTTTTGGGGTAGTTCAGTATCTGACAAAGTATTGATGCTACAGTAACAAAACTTGCTCCAGTGCTTCATCTTGGGATGCTGTGGTGAACCCATGCATCGGATGAAGTATCTGACCGACTTCTTTCGCTTGAGTGATTTTGACTTTAAAGGCCAATATTAAGCAAAGTTTACGCGCTACATTTACGAAACTTGCATATTGAATGTATCTTTGATTAGACTTTCATAAAATAACATTGACTTACTTTTTCCCGCTTGAGTGATTTCGCCTTTAAAGACCAATATTGAGCAAAGTATAAGCGCTACATGTACCAAACTTGCATAAAGCCAATATACATGTACTTAGAGATATGTTTAAATTGAACTTTGCTGCCGCGAGGTGAGCTTCGTCATCTTTGATTAAACTTTGTTTCATCATCTTATTTTCATGCCTGTTGTTGTAGATATTGAGTTGACTTTTGGTATGCAGATACATAATTTATAGTATGATAAAGAATGAACTGAAGTTGGGTTTGATTTATTTGTTCTTACAAAAGGTATGGCCTCATAGCAACTTTCATTAAATTTTCCTGTTTTCCAGACCTTTTTCTAATGCACATATTGTACTTATTTTGATGTTTGATTAATATTTTCGTGTAAGTATCGGTCAAAGCAGAGTCGAATCGCTTGCGATTCATAAATTTCTGATTCAATTTCATACTTATTTTTCCATTTATAACTTCAAATGTACTTTTAAAAATATCTTATCAACCATACTGCCTAGAGGATTTTCTGAATACAATTGACAAAATATTCATTCTCATTAACTAATTTCAGTCATGTGCCTTGATTTTATAAAATAAAGTCTTTAGATGAGAAAATATAGTGATAGAAGATTTCTCGTAGGTATTTCATTTCAATAGATTAAATCATCATAATCCCAGTTTGAACTATTAATGAAATCGACAAAAACAGAGTGAAAATACACGACAAATGCATGATTTGCTAAAATTTTACTATTACTTTAGTGCTTTTTCATTTCAAAATTGGATGAAAGAAATCAACGTTGAGGATAGTATATCTTTATAATCGGATGAGAACGTAATACGTATACCCCCCCCCTAAAGCCCTTGTTTTATTTCGTACGCGTCATTATCAGGCACATATGAAGCTTTCAGAAAAAAAATCCGTTTTTTTTATACATTACTATGGGAAAAACGCTTAATTTGAAAAAAGAATATCGGTCTCATTTTAGCATTTGCGTTTTGAAATTTCAACATTTCAGGGCAGATTGCTCTCCTTATCAACACAATTCCTTAGCAAAAGCCATGGCGTAGTGTGTGTTGCACTATTTTGAATTACAGTCTACTCTCGATAAGTCGAACTTCAAGCGACCTATCGGGAGTTCGACTTACTGAGTACATGACCACCAGTCGGTTTTAATAAGGTTGATTTCATTTTCTCTACCATCATCCACAAACGCTTGTTTTGTCTTCTTTTAACGATCAATCTTCCTTTACTGACCCATAGGAAGAAAGTATCAATTATCTGTACATCAATCTCCTTAAAATAAATTGATTTGTGTTCAAGAATCAAAATTCATTTTTGGTTCGACTTTTCGAGGTACAATATCAATGTAAAATGAGTTAAGGGACCTAGAAATTAGTTCGACTAAACGGAAATTTCGAGTTATCGGAATTCGAGTTATCAGGAATTAAAATGCATAGAACCCAATAGAAGAGAAACGGAATTTTAAAAATAGTTCGAGTTAAGCGGAAATTTGACTTATCCGAGTTTGATTAAACGAGAGTAAACTGTAATTGAATGCAGAAATAATTCAAAATGTTTTTCCAAAGTCTGCAGAATATGATAATGTCTTGTAAAATATGCTATCACAAAAATATAAACACAATGAACCCTGAAGAGTAAGAGACAGCCAAAGAGTACCAAAAAAAAAAAAAAAAAATAGGAATGTTGTCAAATAATAATACGGAAGTTAACTTAAAGGCTCTGCAAATAAGCATTTTACTGAATGAAGATGAGATCATGTATCCGGGAATTGAAGCCGTCGAATGTTTTCTAGCAACACCCGTCACATCGTTGTTGTTGATGGTTCCAACTCTAAATATCATCCAATATGGAGGACAACGAGATGTTATAGTGTTCAATATTTTCATTTTATTGTCGAAAATCTTTTTTTTGCAGTGACGAAATCAGCCAGTCACAAGTGTAATCTTTTCGGATAGTCTTCTATTCCTCAGATAGAAGTCTTTGTGGTATGAGCTTATTCTGGAATGGCGAATCAATTGCGATATGAATAAACCACAGTTAGATAATAAGGAATGTTTGTACAGAAAAATAATTTGTAATTTTAAAGTTAAAGTCGTCATGATTGTAATATATTGAAGTATTTATCGTGCAAATATAATCAGCAAATTATGAATGCATTATAAAATTCAATCGATGAATAATACTACATGTTTTGTTGACTAAATCATAATTACAAGGTAATCATTTTTTTCCTGACAAATCTCGATATCAAGGTCCGAATATTTCGTTGCCGATCTTACGAGATTAAGTGTAAATCTTAAAATTTTGGGATCATTTTTTTTTTTACTTTTTTACTATTTTTACTATTTCATTTAGATTTGTTTCCAAAGTATTAGTTTCAAGGACGGTCTTATGATCAGACCGATTGACGTATACACAGAGAGAAAACTAAAGAGTTCGACGTTGTCCGAAGAAACCAAACATGACAAAATATATAGAGCAATTTTCACTATGAAACAATTCCCTTAAAAATACTGATTATTGAATTTTTTAAAACAGATTACTAAACAATTCCGTTGAGGTTTGCCAAAGTATGATAATCCTTGGAATTTCTGAAATTATGCAATTTTTTTTTCTTAATTGGCGGTTTCATTGGTATCAATATCTTTTAATTATGGACATTACCACATTCCATAACTTTATTATGCATTTACTACGTGATAAAAAGATACAAGTTTGAGCGAAGGACAGACTCGTAACATTATACATGTTTTCAACAAAAACTTACTGAAGGTAGGTCCCTACTCGAACCGTTATAGGTTTTCCTAATACACAGCAGTCTGCGTATAACGTTTTACAAAATTTGGTGGCGGACGAGCCAGCGCATTGAAAAACGCAGACAAAAGGTCTTAAATGCCAAAGGAGACAAAAGATTGGGCAATCTATCAATGTGCACACCCATCAAATAGTATATATTCTTATAGTTGAAAATGCGATGAATTTCAGAAATTTGGAGCAATATCTTGATCATTTATGAAACTGTATATATGTATGTGATTTTTCACCATCTGTATACATTATCTTATAAAATGATGCAATATGAAGAAATTCCATCTGTCTAATTTTTTTTTCAAAAAGTGGGATATACTATCTATTATTAGTCAAAAATGATGAAATTATAAGGGGCACCCTTATGTTTGGAGTTATATGTTGATCATTTATAAAATTGTATACCTGTATGTGGTTTTTTCACCATCTATATACATTATCTTATGAAGTGATGCAATACGAAGAAATGTCATCCGTTATTTTTTGCAAAAAGCGGGATATACTATATATTATTAGTCATAAAAGTGATGCAATTATAAAGGGTACCCTTAAGTTTGGAGCCATATCTTGATCATTATTAAAACTGTGTACCTGTATGATATTTTCTCTTCATCTACAGACATAATATCATATAATATTACAGATTGAAAAAATCATCTGTTTCTTTTTGCAAGAAGAATTGGAAAAATAATGGATTTAGTATATGATATTGGTAAAATATGTGATAAGTTATAAGGGGGTAACCTTATGTTTGGTGACATATCATACTAAGGTTTACGTAAGGATATTATACAGTTGTTGACTGGGGTCGAGGTCAACAGCTAATTTGTTGGACCCGAGGATGAACTGTTGACCGAGGCCGAAGGCCGAGGTCAACAGTTCATTCAAGGGTCCAACAAATTAGCTGTTGACCGAGACCCCTGTCAACAACTGTTTTGTTATACCTTTTTTGATATAAAAAAGAATATTGAGACTCCGTTCTACAACTGTTTTGCTATACTTAGTCAATTTCTCGGCTGTATAATCAGCGACAGATTGAGATAAATGGAGCATAAACATTCTACGAGAATATTCAGTGAAGTTCTTATTGCATTCTTAGTGTTTTTACCATCTCTATTCTCCAATATTTTTTGTTATATCGTGCTCCGTCGCAGAGGCAACTCGCTGCCATTTTGAAACGATGTAAACATCTGATTAGGGAAGATAACTCTTATATTTGATCTATTCAAGGGGCCCCGCATGGGGAACATTCTTTTTTTCAAATACAATTAATTACCGAAAATGATCAAATTTACATTATTCAGAGTCTTTAACTGAGGAAATAAATAAAATAACCGAAATAAACAAGAAGCTTGCTATCATAACAACACTAAAATATCTTGCCGGTCAACAGTTCGTCACGTGACCGGTCCAACAGTCGATTTTAACAGTTCGTTTGGACCGGCTGTTTCTAACAGTCATTCTGTTGGACTTTTTTCTTGCATAGACTATGAAGGGAAAAATATCTAAGGGTATAACAACATTTTATGTCTTATATTTCATCTATATGACTTGTTATCATAAAATAGAACAAAATAAATAAACATTCTATTATAATATTACTGAATTTTGAGAGTTCAAAAGCATACTTGTATATTTGATATTCCATAGTCTTATTGTGCGAGGGTACCTTTCTCTAATGTACTGTATCTTTGATGAAAATAATTACATATCTATGTCTGTGTTTTATATCACATTTGGACCATTTTGTTTCATAAAAAAACCTTAAATACGAATTTCATCTCTTAAATCTATGAGTAGGGACCCACCTTAAATGCACACAGTCTTTTAATAGCAGACGCTACATGCCATAACAAGTATGTTATCTTTTTGAAAGAAAATACAGATGTTTCTAAATACCTTCAGTATAGAATTATGCAAGATTCGTTCACATTGAATTCTTAAATGTTCATTGTGGTGACTTCGAAAACATGCACTGAAATAGTGTTTAAATCGACAAGCATAGGACTAGTTCATATTAAAGAAGTTTAATTATGGGGTCTGAATAAGAAAGAAACTAAGAGTCCCCTTCGGCGTTGCCGGTAGGGAACTAAAAATATAAGGCTACATGTAGCATGTTACATGGAAAACTCTCAAATTATTTAGTAAAAATTTAAAATATCTGAGATTTATATAAAATAACGTTCATGTAATTTACACCAAATAACTTAACAAATCCTAATGTCTACAATTAGTGCCAAATACTTTACTACACTGTGTATATTCTCTGTCGCCTGAAAGAAGCTTCGTTTTGGCCTTTTATCGATTTGACACCATATATATTATTTTGCTATTTCGGAAACTTGTCATTCCGTTTAAAACTATCATCGAAATAAAAGGAGGTTAACATCTTATCACCATCCCTAAATGCTATTTTGAACATAGATTTTATTTGGATATGCTACTGAATCGACCCTACAGGAAATTCGGAGCTGCGTACTCTCTGTAAAGTAAATATACAAATCTCAATTCAAAAAATAAAAGAGGGCACTATTGAAATTAATTTTGGTGGCTCCACAGGAAGCATAAGTAATGAGAAGGAGCTGTTAAGATAAGGGCCGTATTTAGCCCTGAATCTCGTGACTTATTTCTTGTGCATGGCGAATCGTATACATAAAAACATGATTCATTATTGAAATATAATGTATTTGCAGAACTTTTACATGTTTTACATTATGTTAAGGAACTCTTAAGGTTGTAAAATTAAGGTCGAAAGAGGTAGGGGTGCTCGGATAGAAAATCCGATAATATCGACAAAAAACGTATACATTTTTGAATATTTTGCCTAAAATTGATAAATATAAGCTAAAAGACATCAAATATGTCTACATTGTGTATCAGAAATAGATTTCGAACGTTCTACCTCCTTTAATCGGTAAATAGTGAAATCCGGAACTTAAAATACGGTCTTATTCTTCATTCAATGGCTACAATGTAAGCCTTTTAGCGCGAAATACACATTGACGGAGAAATGAACATCAATCTTGCTTATTCCGTTCCTAATTCTTGTATCTTTCATTCAATCATATTGAGTACACAATGTTTGATGGATTAAAGAGGAAAAATAGTCAAATGTGCAATATTTAATGGTCAAAAAGGTCGATTCTTAAAAAATGCACCCCCTTTCCATTTTTAGTTTTTCGTCTCTGGGGTAGTGTTCCCCCCGGAGATACAGAACCCCACTTTGCCAAAAAATTTGTATCATGGATACACATCTCCAGTAAAAGTGGCTTTCTGTATATCCGGGGGGAACAATGTTCAATAAAACTTTTCCGTTTTCTATTGATTTCTATGAGAAAAAGATAAGTTTTGACCCCAAAATTAGCAATATTATGCAAAACAGATAAGAAATAACTTCATATTCTGATGGGATGCCGTATAGGTATACATTTTACCAAAAAAGGTTCTTGAAATTTCAATTTTCAAAATTCCACTTTTCAGGGCTGATTTTACGCCTTATCTTAACAGCTTCTTTAATATTCAAAACACGTGTCTGGTGGAGAAAAAATGGTTTGAAATTTTCTTCATGAAGGTAAAGAATTGGAACGTTTCCGTATTATTATCTTTATAGTATTATATTTTTTTATGTTTGCATCTTTCTTAAATGGTTTTAAAAATTAATTTGAAATGTATAAATAATATAATAAATAAACAGAAAGAGAAAATCACTAGAAAAATCAACTGACTTACCAACATGCACGTGGTGTTTTTTATCAGACATGTACCTGTAAATGCTGTTTGTTTCTTAGTTTTCGAACAATTCGAAAGCTTATCTAGTTGTCATTTTTCATAAATCATGGTTACCAATCTAAGACATCACTAAAGAGTATTGATTCAACAAAACGTAGTCACCAGAAAGTGTATATTCGCTGCTGATGACGTTAGGAAGAACTTGACGTTTATTAAATATTAAATATATAATTCTCTAAAACGATACAGGTATAATGTTGATAAAATTGTTGAATTGATTTTGATTCGACTTTTCTCATTTTAATGGTACCAAAATCATTCACTTGATATGCATAATTTAAACAGAGTTATGGACCTTTTAAATACTGGAGAATGTTAAACGTCTTTAAATTCAATAGCATCATTTAAAACCTGAAAAATTTACAGCATGGACCAGACATGCACGTTTCGGGTACTAAACCCTCGTCAGTGATCCTCAGTCTAAAATATGTAATATACGGCCAAAAGGTATGAAAAATATGTCCAAAAATGAACCAAAAGACGTAGCAGAATGGGTGGGATATGATGCTACAGGACCCACGTTTTAGAAATTTCAAGAAATTTTGTAACAGAAAATTTCAATTGCGTTGAAGAGACACACGATCAACCGAAGTTGATCGAACTTGGCTACATGTGCCCTCGGGGACTCTTGGTCCACCAGCAGTGACACTCACCAAGTAGTTCAAATGTTAAACGTCTTTAAATTCAATAGCATCATTTAAAACCTGAAAAATTTACAGCATGGACCAGACATGCACGTTTCGGGTACTAAACCCTCGTCAGTGATCCTCAGTCTAAAATATGTAATATACGGCCAAAAGGTATGAAAAATATGTCCAAAAATGAACCAAAAGACGTAGCAGAATGGGTGGGATATGATGCTACAGGACCCACGTTTTAGAAATTTCAAGAAATTTTGTAACAGAAAATTTCAATTGCGTTGAAGAGACACACGATCAACCGAAGTTGATCGAACTTGGCTACATGTGCCCTCGGGGACTCTTGGTCCACCAGCAGTGACACTCACCAAGTAGTTCAAATGTTAAACGTCTTTAAATTCAATAGCATCATTTAAAACCTGAAAAATTTACAGCATGGACCAGACATGCACGTTTCGGGTACTAAACCCTCGTCAGTGATCCTCAGTCTAAAATATGTAATATACGGCCAAAAGGTATGAAAAATATGTCCAAAAATGAACCAAAAGACGTAGCAGAATGGGTGGGATATGATGCTACAGGACCCACGTTTTAGAAATTTCAAGAAATTTTGTAACAGAAAATTTCAATTGCGTTTAAGAGACACACGATCAACCGAAGTTGATCGAACTTGGCTACATGTGCCCTCGGGGACTCTTGGTCCACCAGCAGTGACACTCACCAAGTAGTTCAAATGTTAAACGTCTTTAAATTCAATAGCATCATTTAAAACCTGAAAAATTTACAGCATGGACCAGACATGCACGTTTCGGGTACTAAACCCTCGTCAGTGATCCTCAGTCTAAAATATGTAATATACGGCCAAAAGGTATGAAAAATATGTCCAAAAATGAACCAAAAGACGTAGCAGAATGGGTGGGATATGATGCTACAGGACCCACGTTTTAGAAATTTCAAGAAATTTTGTAACAGAAAATTTCAATTGCGTTGAAGAGACACACGATCAACCGAAGTTGATCGAACTTGGCTACATGTGCCCTCGGGGACTCTTGGTCCACCAGCAGTGACACTCACCAAGTAGCTCAAATGTTAAACGTCTTTAAATTCAATAGCATCATTTAAAACCTGAAAAATTTACAGCATGGACCAGACATGCACGTTTCGGGTACTAAATGACATATATACTAAATAATAATAAGCTAAATGACATATATACCTCGAAATTTAAAGAGTGTCCACAGGAAATGTAAACACTTCTGTAAATTATTCAGAACACCATCTTTTAGTGGAGACTTTTCTTGTCGGTTCCTCGTTTATTTGGATACTTGCAATAATGATTTATTCAGAAACGTATATGAAAGTTTACGTGTATTGCAACGTACATTCACTTGTTTTCGTTATAATCACAATAAAAAGGAAAATGTTGCAATTTGAGTATAGAATAAATAACACCATCAAAATGCCACTACTTGTGTGTCTCTATTGATTTTTCCGATGTTTAAATACACTTGATATTTATGAAACTATAGCGTTTTGAAAATTGTGTGCACTCGCGTAGGCAAAATTGGACATACAAGTACATTTTTGTACATATACACAGTCTGACGTCAATGCACATATAAATGTATGTATATAGAAAGATTCAGAAATGATTCATACTTTATTTCCCAAAACGTTTTCGTCATTCGGGCTCTCTAGTGGAAACGTTATGATCATGTTTGCCGTTATGATCATAACATCTCCACTGAAGAGCCCGAATGGCAAACGTTTTGGAAAGTAAAGTATGCATAATTTCTGAATCTTTCTATTACGGAAGCGTATTAGTGCCAGATTGACACTCTTTTTTTATTTATTTTCTACACTTTTTTCTGTAAATTTTACACTTTTTTCTGTAAATTTTACACTTTTTTCTGTAAATTTTACACTTTTTTCTGTAAATTTTACACATTAATGTGTAAATTTTACACATTAATGTGTAAATTTTACACTTTTTTCTGTAAATTTTATACTTTTTTCTGTAAATTTTACACTTTTTTCTGTAAATTTTACACATTAATGTGTAAATTTTACACTTTTTTCTGTAAATTTTACACTTTTTTCTGTAAATTTTACACTTTTTTCTGTAAATTTTACACTTTTTTCTGTAAATTTTACACATTAATGTGTAAATTTTACACTTTTTTCTGTAAATTTTATACTTTTTTCTGTAAATTTTACACTTTTTTCTGTAAATTTTACACTTTTTCCTGTAAATTTTACACATTAATGTGTAAATTTTACACTTTTTTCTGTAAATTTTACACTTTCTTCTGTAAATTTTACACTTTTTTCTGTAAATTTTACACTTTTTTCTGTAAATTTTATACTTTTTTCTGTAAATTTTACACTTTTGCCTGTAAATTTTACACATTTATGTGTAAATTTTACACATTTATGTGTAAATTTTACACTTTTTTCTGTAAATTTTACACATTAATGTGTAAATTTTACACATTAATGTGTAAATTTTACACTTTTTTCTGTAAATTTTACACTTTTTTCTGTAAATTTTACACTTTTTTCTGTAAATTTTACACTTTTTTTCTGTAAATTTTATACTTTTTTCTGTAAATTTTACACTTTTTTCTGTAAATTTTACACTTTTTTTCTGTAAATTTTACACTTTTTTCTGTAAATTTTACACTTTTTTCTGTAAATTTTACACTTTTTTCTGTAACTTTTACACTTTTTTCTGTAAATTTTACACTTTTTTCTGTAAATTTTACACATTAATGTGTAAATTTTACACTTTTTTCTGTAAATTTTATACTTTTTTCTGTAAATTTTACACTTTTTTCTGTAAATTTTACACATTAATGTGTAAATTTTACACTTTTTTCTGTAAATTTTACACTTTTTTCTGTAAATTTTACACTTTTTTCTGTAAATTTTACACATTAATGTGTAAATTTTACACTTTTTTCTGTAAATTTTACACTTTTTTCTGTAAATTTCACTTTTTTTTATGTAAATTTTACACTTTTTTCTGTAAATTTTATACTTTTTTCTGTAAATTTTATACTTTTTTCTGTAAATTTTACACTTTTATCTGTACATTTTTGCAAAAAAATTAATGTGAAATGGTGTAGTCATTACGCAGTACTATGCTTACTCCTCCCGGGCACCTGTTCCCACCTCTAGCTTGCTAGGGGTCCCTCGATGCTTAATTTTGTACTCTATTGTGAGTGCTGTTGAGATTATCGTCAGGATCTTCTTTAACTCTTCCACACGGTTACTTTTCGGTATTGATGGCGCTTTCTAGACCATAGAAATTAAGCGGTTACATTTGTATCATTGTATAACAATTGTAATGTAGCTTTAATCTATAGATATAATTTAATTATCAAAATTAAACTCAGTGGTGGATCCAGCACCCTGTATCCTGAGTATAGGGGCTTGTTGAATGTTGTCGAGTTTAATCGGGGTTTTTTTTTAGGGGGGGGGGAGGTTAGATCGATATAGGAGAAGAATCTTCTTTCTTGTTGAATTTTAGGCTTTTGTTCCAGATCGTAATTTTTCTGGGTTAAAAAAAAAAAATAACAGAATAATGGCGACGTCCCAGAAAGAGGCGCATATCACTGACCGGGCAACCTATCCCGTAAGGGGTATCAGCCACGAGCACGCCCTATTCTCGCCATCTTACTTGCGAAAATATATATAGATGAAATACATTGTGTAGATAAATGAAAAAAATATAACAGATCAATGATTTATGAAATGAACTGCAACAGATTCCGATACATACAACAGATTCCGATACATAAAAGATTAAAATTAACTCAATTTTAATTTCAATAATCAATCAATTGAGGAATAAAAAAGATGTAATAAAGCAGGAACATGTCTAAACAATCTAACGACTAATCATATCAGAAGTCCACGTGTATAATAAGATGGCTATTTGAGTCTTGGGAATCCTCAAGGGGGATTAACATTTCTCCAAAGAATACATGTCATGAAGGTATAATGTTTATACCCCCCCGCCTTTCACCCAAAGAATCTGGGTGGGGTTCAGAGAATTTTTCAATGGAAGTTACAAAAAATATATATTTTCCAGCGGGGATGGGGTGTTGACTTCTACACCCCAAGAGTAAAAAGAGAATAAGTACACAAAGAGGAAAATATAAAACTCTATGATAGGAATAATTTAAAGAGCGGTTTATTTCAACTTATTTTATTTCATTTCTTGCATTCTGAAAATTGCATGAATTTTCTTTTAATTAACTAGATTACAGTGGCGTAGTTCTGATTGGAAAAGGGAAGGGCACATCTGGGAATTTTTTACACAAAGGTGGGGGAGGGGTTAGATAAATATCCATGTGTCTGTGTGTCTAGTAGAGGTAAAATATACGTAGATTTAAAATAAATAACTGGCGAGCAGAAGCGATCGAGCCGGCATTTGGACTTGAATTGTCAGAAAATGCTGTCTATTTCCTCTTTTTAAGTTTAATCATATTTGGAGTTTATACTCTATTAAATGCCTTTGTATATTTGCATTTATATGGATGTGAAATAACTCAGATTAATTATACTATTTGAAAGAAAATATTAATTGGCGAGCAGTAGCGAGCCAGAAAATTTTATGAAAACTGCCCTAATAATTGCGGCTAGCTAGACAGGGGATGCACCTCTAGCTTGCTGTTCAATTTCGTGCTTTATTGTGAGTGCTGTCTGATCTTCTTTGAATTGATTGAATGAATGATGGGTAATGATATGGACCCAACTCGAAAAGCTCACTCAGTTTGTCTTAAATTATTTGTCTTTGTATCTGTCTGTTTGTATATCTGTCTGTGTCTGTCTTTATGTATGTCCTTTCCTTTCTTTCAATAAAAAGACTTGTCTGTTTGTACGTGTGTCTATTTACATGTCTGTATCATTGTGTGTGTTTGTCCGTCCGTCTGTGTATGTGTGTCTGTCTGACAGTGTATCTGTGCTTTGTGTTTGATGGTTTTTATGTTTGTCGTATGTGTGGGTCTGTCTTGTCTATCTGTGTATGTTTATTAGTGTCTGTCTATCTGTGGGTGAGTGCCTCTGTATATCTTTTTGTGTCTGTTTTCCTTTCTGTCTGGATATCGTCCAGTGTGTGTCTGTCTGTGCGTGTCTGTGAGTTTTTCAGCTTGTATCTTTCTGCATGTATTTATTTTTTTACTTGTCTGTATATGTGAAAGGGTGTTTGTTTGAGTCAGTCTGTTATTTTGTGTCTAGGTGTCTGTCTCTCTCTTAGTTTGTCTTTCTTCTGTCAACGGAAATTTTCTGAAATGCTGTGACAAATTGAGGTGATACTGAAAATCATAGTAATGTGTATTTGTCTTTTTGATGTTAATATGTCAATGTCTGTCTACGAGTGAGTACGTCTGTTTGTGTTTATATGTCTGTCTGTCTGTCTGTCTATCTGTGAGATTCTCTGTATGTGTGTCTGTGTATATCTGTCTGTCTTTGTGTCTGCTTTTGTTACTGTCATATAGTATATATCTGTTTTTCTTTGTATTTGTCCGTCTGATGCTTATCTGTCTTTTCTGTCTGTATGTCGCTGTGTGTCTGTCAGACTCTTTATCTCTTTTTGATTGCATATTTGTCTTTGTGTTTGTCCGTCTTTGTGTCCCCTATTCATATGTCTGTCTTAGTGTCAATTTATTTATGTGCCTGTCTGCGTGTCTATTAGTGTCCGTGTGTCTGTCTTTAAGTGTCTGTCTGTGTTTTTGTCTATTTGTCTGTCTGATTTACTGTTTGTATGCCAGTCCGTATGTCTTCTTTATAGATGTTTTCCTTTTCCTTTCTGCCAGTCAGACTGTCTGTCTTGAAATAATTCTTACTCAAGATTAGCTCTGAAAGGTCAAGGACAAATGTGTGGCTACAGTTTAAACCTATAAGTTAAGGCCAATCGAATAGGTCAAGGTCAATACGAAATATATTAAGTGTTTTCATGTTTTGATATCAACGTAATATATAATCTACTATAACATGGGGGAAAGTCTACTATATTGCAGAATTTCCCTCGTGGAAAAACTACTATATAGTACATTTTCCGGGGGGGGGGGACTATATAGCCATTTTTACAGCTAGGGGAAAGATGGCTATGGGGAAAGACTACTATATAACACCGGTATTGTTCACTGATATTAATAATAGTATAGGGATTGTATGGTATTCAAGATCAGTTACTGATATTTTTACGTTAAAAAATGCATTAGTGTGTTTGTGATGGTGTGTGTGTTTGTGTTTCCTCGAGCAATTCTTCGATAAGATACCCACTCGCGATAGTGAAAACAAAATATTGAATTACTATGACCTAAGTATCACAAGTGAGTTGAACCATGTAAACTGGCCAACACTAGAAAAAGAAAGAAACATACAGAGACACAATGCTTTATACATTTATCATAGGTTCCAATATACAGTATTACAAACCTTCAAATGTGATTCTTTTGTTATTCATCGGTCATTTTATTTCATAAAGACCGCGGACGATTCTAAATATACGAGGTTTTATGAACCTTCAATGAAGTGTGGAGGTCAATAAAAAACAATGAGGGGCGGAGAAAAGAAAATTATTTCAGTCGCGGTTCAGTTCTAAAAATTGAAGAAAATCTGCGGTTTGTAAGTCGGATAAAGACCTCGTTGAGGTTTGTATGAAGGTTAGATGCCCTCGGAGAGAACAGAGTGGTGTTTAAAGACCTCAGCCTTCGGTCTCGGTCTTTAAACACCACCCTGTTCACTCCTTGGGCATCTAACCTTCATACAGACCTCAACTCGGTCTTTATCCTATACTTAGTTTGGTATTCGAAGAAATGGCCAGGGTATTTCTATGTGTTGAGACTTAAATATTTTGTATAGAAGGCATAGTTAGTGAAAAAAAACTTTGAATTTTGGGGTCTATATATGAGTTTGGAGGGATGTGAAGAAGAGAACTGGACATCAGTTTTAGCCATTGATTCATATAGTAAACAGCCATTGGAGATGAAGGCGAAGCGAGTACCGCGCGTCCTGGGCTCATGACGTTGGTAGTGACGGAGGGGTACTTCACACTCTTCGGGATATATCTGAAAATTCAGATGTTGAAAATTCAAATAATTTTTCATGATAAAAGCTACTGATGTTCTCTTTCAATTCAGTATTAAAAGTATTAAATGATGTAGATCATGTTTTGAGAACATTATGCTGTATTGACCTCACTACTTGGGCTACTGCATCCATTGAACGCATGCGCTCGACTACCATTTTCACATTGTTCGATACTGATTAACGATTAAACGGCAAATCTGGTTGTACTGGTTTCCACATCTTTTTGTAGGTCTAGATGCTTTGATTGTACTAAGGTCTGGTTCATAAAGTTATGTAAACTGCTTTAAAAGTCTAATGACTTCAACATAAGCATGACGCGCATACATGGACTTTTTTCGCCTTCGGAACAGTGCGCGAAAACTATATTGGAACCATAAGTATATGTTCCCTTCTGGGAATGCCCTCCTACCCTGTTTCTATAGGGGTGCTCCTTATTCATAGATGGTATCTGATGCATACGTACATACTGACATGTAAGAGATGTAAATGTATTGCTCTGAAAATGGCTAGTTCTGACTGGTTTTGATCTTTCGCTTACGCTTACAATGTCGGTCAACAATCGCAGATTGCTGGCAACCACTTTGATTTCGGATCGTTTCAACATTTCAACCCGAAATTCAGTTGTTTCCCTGATTTTACATCCAAATTTACACCGTAAGGCGATCATCACTGGTTTATAAAGAAAGAAAATTAATATTTTCAACAAGATTAACACCTGTCATTCGATCTGTTTGCATGATTAAGCAACGTTCGCTTACACAGTTGAATTTATATATAACCTAAGGATCTTGGCAATGCCCTACACAGTTCTACGAATGCATCATCGCGATACTTTTTGTGATAAAAGACTACAGAAAAAAAATGTGTAAAATTTACACATTTAATTGTAAAATTTACAGAAAAAAGTGTAATATTTACAGTAAAAAGTGTAAAATTTACAGAAAAAAGTGTAAAATTTACAGAAAAAAGTATAAAATTTAAAGAGAAAAGTGTAAAATTTACACATTAATGTGTAAAATTTACACTTTAATGTGTAAAATTTACACATTAATGTGTAAAATTTACACATTAATGTGTAAAATTTACAGAAAAAAAGTGTAAAATTTACAGAAAAAAAGTGTCAAATTTACACATTAATGTGTAAAATTTACAGAAAAAAGTGTAAATTTTACAGAAAAAAGTATAAAATTTACAGAAAAAAGTGTAAAATGTACAGAAAAAAGTGTAAATTTTACACATTAATGTGTAAAATTTACAGAAAAAAGTGTAAAATTTACAGAAAAAAGTGTAAAATTTACAGAAATAAGTATAAATTTTACAGAAAAAAGTGTAAAATTTACACATTCATGTGTAAAATTTACAGAAAAAAGTGTAAATTTTACAGAAAAAAGTATAAAATTTACAGAAAAAAGTGTAAAATTTACAGAAAAAAGTGTAATTTTACACATTCAAGTGTAAAATTTACATATTAATGTGTAAAATTTACAGAAAAAAGTGTGAAATTTACAGAAAAAAGTGTCGAAAATAAATAAAAAAGAGTGTCAATCTGGCACTAATACGCTTCCGTATTCTATACATCTCAACTATTCCGAGAGGACTTGAAATTGATACCACGTATGAACATATACGCAGTAAGAGGGTTATTAATACGGAAGCGTTCCAACTTTTACCTTCTTGGTGAACATTTCAAGCATATTTTAAATGTACCAGAAACGTGTTTCGGATGTACTATTGGCATTCCTCGGCATAAGACTCGAAGCTTAATATACCATATTTGTTAAAATAAATAAGCATATCTGTTTTATACTTGGATTTGTTAGTCTGTGTAAATGTTTAACCCAACATTAGAATTTGATCACTCAGAGAGACGCTTAATCGTAATTTAACGTAGCTCGCGGGGAAGCTTTCATCACAATCAAATGTGTACGCAGGTTTCACCCTCGAATTTTTTTATGTGCACATCTACGCTATGACGTCATAAACCTTACTTGATCGTAACGTCACGTTACGTTGCGCGACATATATCGTTAGGGCGCAAATAATGGCTTTTTTTTTAAATATTATATTTTCTAGTAAGCGTAGCGAGCCGAAATTTTTAAACATAAACTTTACATTGTGTCTAAATTCAGTCAATGTATTTAGACACGCTTGCACTGAGAACCGGAAACTTTGAGGGATGTTTGGTTATATTTTGACTATTTCTAGGGAATGATATATGAATGCAATTTTTTCTTCAAATATTACGTTGAAAATTAATGTTCTTTCATCCATCCTCCTCCATCCTTTTCTAATTTCTTTATTGTACCATATAGACGGACGGAGAAGGCTTTACTTTTTTTATTGTTTTTATTCACCACAACTTGTATGCTGACATAAAAATGCACATATCTTCTATAGATAATGATAACATAATATTGCATATACATGTAAGACATTGCATGAAATATACAAGGTTAAACGGTATTGTATATAATTTGGTTTCATCTCAGGATTATACAAGAGTATAATTATCCTTAATATTTCTATCGTGATAAAAAATTATTGAAATTCAAAAGCTGTTGTGATTAGTTTTCAAAAATCAAATTTAAACTTTCCCATCTCCTTTTAATTCGTTTACTCTTTTGTTCTGACATAAGGTACAATGAATATAATTCCAAATTTCTATAGGATCTGGTGAAGGCTTTACTTTTGAACAGTTTCTGTCTAATTCGTAACGGCTGGCTAAAGAGCGTCGATTGACCATAACACATTTAACTGACCAGTCTAACACAGACACGCCCCTTAGGTCAACTCTTGACCTTTCGTTCTGAATAAATTTTCTTTCAGCCAGCATTAATTATTATCTTTTTCTCGCTCTCCTTCTTGCTTGTTTCTCGGTGTGCACAATCGGGGAAAGCGGGGTAGGGGGGGGGGGGGTTGTCCGACAGAAAAGGAGGAGGGGCTGCCTTATAAAATAAAATTAATCTTCTCAATACTTTTTAAATTATATGCAAAGCGGTGATTTACTTTAAGAATTTAGGAATACATAGTGTCTGAAAGTTCGATTATGACGTAAGACAAAGATTTGTATATATATCAGAAAGCAGAGCGAACCGGTATTGTTTTGTAAGGGTACGACCAATTTGATCCTGAGGGGGGAGGGGGGCCGGCAATTTTTTTTTCGGGGCAGATTATTTATTTTCAACGCAGGGCCGGCCGGAATATTTATTTTCCAGTAACTAATGATCAGAATATTTATTTTTAACCTGTAACAATCCTGGCAAGCCAAAAAAAAAAAAAAAAAACAAAAACAAAAAAAAAGGTCATACTTAGGAGTCAAGGTCAGTGTTAAAAATTTGCCAAAGAGACTACATATGTGCAAGTTGTTTGTTTGTTTGGATTTTCATTTTATTTATTCATTTGTCTATTTATTTATTTATTTATTTTTTGTTATCGGAAAAAAAGATACCGTACTGCCTTCTTGAGGAATTCCTGAACTCGGAGAAATGGAAATTTCATTTTAATAATATATATAACGACAATCGAGGCGGCTGAACGTAATGATAGAAAACGAGCATGAAATGAAAATCACAATGTATATCTTATATGGACCGCCCCTCCCTAACCCTTTTCCGATATCATAAAGTATGTACATATAAACTAGAGGGAATTTTTTGTATACCCCGCCAAAAGATATCGGATTAAATAGTAATGAGCATGTCCGTCCGTCTGTTCCGTATGATGTTTTCAAATATTTGAATAAAAAAATGTCATGTACGGAGAATTTTATTTTTACATTAAGATATAAGTTCTACTTCGAATACAGCCCATGTAATTGTTGATTAATTATCTTTAAAAGAAAAAAGGGGTTTCTGGATGTTTTAAAGAAGACCGTTACAGAGAATCAAATATTCCGCATACTCCTTGACGTCATGTTGACATATGCGATCACGCTGTGACTTTGACGTTGCGAGTAAAATTGACGCCGAAGCCACGCAAAACAAATTTTTAATCTTAAATTGCAAAAAATCTGCCGAGAAGACCTATTCATGTTTTTATATATTCGAATTCAGCTCATTCTCTACTTTTACGTGTGAGAAGGACTTTAATGACCTCCACAACTTAATGAAGAAAATGATAATGAAGCAAGCCGTGTTTTGCCTTTTGAATGAGTGCGGCTTTTTGAATAATAAGTTGCAAAATGGCGATAAAAATTGCAAATTTCCCCTTAGAGACACAATAATCCGTAGAAATACAATACTCAACATGGCAACAATATTTTTGATCTCCCTTTTCACCCTCCTTGGTCAATTTTCTAGATTAAAATTATTTTAGTTCAGAAAATGCATATTTTCGAATTAGAACGTCAATGCCGTCTTTGAGGCTTAAAATCTCGAAAAACTTCGTGAAATAGTTACATGAAAATTATATCAAAGATTGATCAAATCTCATATTTCATGTAGACAAATTTTCAGGCTATGTCTTCTCGCAAAATTTTCCGTGCGTAACACCGCGATGTACCTTAATTAATTAATTTTCATTTTCCTTGGAGAAATTCGAAAAAGGCCTTTTTCCGTTCTCCTTTAAGGAAATATGACCTCGGACAGGCGGACGGAAGGACGGACGGACTGACACGTCAGCGACTATAATTATGCTTCCTTGATCTTTTTTCGGAAAACACGCACACACACACACAAAAATCAATTTATGCATTGGAAACAATTCCAAAAAAAAAAAAAAAAAAAAACCAACATGCTTCCGTATAAATACCATGTAATGAGCTGGATATTTTCTTTACTAACATTATCAACATTTAAATATTGGTGAATTGTAGCTTTATTAAAGTATGGATATGTTTCACTAATTAAAAAAAAGTTCTTATTTTAAGGCAATTCAGCTGCAAAATGGCAACGAGAAACAAGGGACCAAAGAGAATATTAAACTTCAAAGCCGGAAAGGAACTTTGGTATGGTATATGTTTCTAAGTTTATCTTCAATAAGTAAAGTTGAAGTAGAGGATAAAAGTTCAATTTATTTAGATCCAGTAAATAATAGTTTAACTTAAAAAAAACAAGTGCTATTCAATCTGCATTTTTCATATATCATGTGCAATAAATTGCTTATTATACCGAATTAACCAAATCTTTGGAATCTGCTCATTATCGACATTAGCGTGTAACCGCCCGGTCACGGATAACGCGAAATGTATGCATAAGCCGCAAATATGACGTCATAAACTAACGTTAACATTTGCAATGAAAGCTATTACATTTGACTGATTTCAGAAATGAATCTCATATTTTTTTCTGGTGATGTAGGTATCACCTGAAAAATTGGACAGAAAACTGCATCAATGCGCGTAGCAATCTATGCTTTAAGTTCTTATTGATAGACCTTTTATGTGATATGATAAGATTATTTCAATTCTTTATATTTATTTAGAATTTTATTTTTAAAGTCGGGAACAGGATTTCAATAGCGGCCATATTTTGCCGTGTACCCGAAGAGGATTCCCCATTTAGTACTGTGATACACTATAGTAGTCTTTCCCCCATAGCAGATTTCCCCCCTTACCGTTACTGGTTTGGATTTTATCTTTTTTTTTTATTATTTTGCATAAAATAAAGATTTTCGATTGGTTATGATATGAACCCAACTCGAAATGCTCACTCAGTTTGTTCTTTATTATCTGTCTGTGACTGTCTTTATGTATGTCTTTTCCTTTCTTTCAATAAAAAGCTTTATTGTCTATCTGTACGTGTTTCTATTTCCATGAATGTCTGTCTGTCTGACAGTGTATCTGTGTTTTGAGTTTGATGGTTTTTATGTTTGACGTATCTGTTTGTCTGTGTGTCTGTCTGTCTGTCTGTCTGTCTGTGAGATTCTCTGTGTGTGCGTCTGTGTCTATCTGTCTGTCTTTGTTCCTTTTATATAGTATATCCTATAATAATATCTGTTTATCTTTGTATTTGTCCGTCTTATGCTTGTCTGTTTTTTTCTGTCTGTATGTCGCTGTGTGTTTGTCAGACTCTTTATCTCTATCTGCTTGCATATGTGTGTTTGTGTTTGTCCGTCTTTTATGTACCCCTATTCATATGTCTGTTTTAGTGTCCATTTATTTATGTGCCTCTCTGAATGTCTATTAGTGACTGTCTGTCTGTCTTTAAGTGTATGTGTGTTCATCTGTGTTTGTCTATCTGTCAGTCTGATTTACTGTTTATATGCCAGTCCGTCTGAATTCTTTGTATATGTTTGCCTTTCTGTCAGTCAGACTGCCTGTCTTAAAATGATTTGTACTCAAACTTAGCTTTAAAAGGTCAAGGACAAATGTGTCGATACAGTATAAATGTAAACGTCTTCAAATTGAATAGCATCATTTAAGAACAGATAAATTGGCAACATGGACCAGACATGCACGTTTCGGGTACTTAATCCTCGTCAGTGATCCTCAAATCTAAACAATGTAATATGCCAAAAAGTATGAAAGTTACTATGTCGAAAAAAAAAAAACGTACCGAAAGACGTAGCAGGATGGGTGGGGTATGATGCTACAGGACCCACGTTTTAGAAATTTCAAGATATTTTGATAACAGAAATTAAGCTCAAAGTTAAGGCTACTCCAATAGGTCAAGGTCAATACTTGAAATACATCAAGTTTTTATGTAAAGTTTCGATGCCAATGTAATATATCATAAAGTTTTGGTACAATAAAGTGTAATACAATAGGTCAAGGTCCAATCTTAAAGAAAGGAGAGGATCTCCGACAACACCAGGATGCGGCACCCACAGCAAAACCTCAAACACCCAGTGCAAAAACACAGAGCAGACACACTCAGAAAAAGATCTTAAGGTCCAGTGTAATATCTAAAATCAGGTCAACCTGTTTAAATATATCGCCTTGTTTAAGGTAATTTGTACCTCCGATCCAAAATCGTGGAAATAATGCATTGATACTCCTTATTTTCTCTTCATATTATTGCACATTGGGTAAAGCTAATCCAACTTGTTCAAATTTGGGTCATTCGAATTTATAGACGATAAAGATATCCCTACAATCTTGGATTTATTAGAAAAACATTTTTATAAAAGGTTCAAAGATGATAAGCACGAACATTCCAAATTAGAAATCATAGGGAGAACATAGGCATTCACGACCAGAGGTACGAGCTACTTAAACGGAATGTTATAAATGTACATTACTACGATATTATTTTAAATTATATCTTCAAGGTCAAATGTATATGTAAAGGTCAATACTTAAATCTAGTAAACTCATTATTTTCTTTATCGAAGCAAATATGATACATGTATTACATAACTCAAAATTACATTTTTCAAGGACATTGTCAAATCTCTAGGTCAATATCAAAGCCAATATCTTATTTCAAATCTTCTCCCAAGTTATACTGTGTTTGGAATTGGAGGATTATTTTTGTGCTTCCTTACAATATAGATTTAATAAATTTCCGGAACTCATTCGAGGGGGGTAAAATGTCTATATAGCAAATCTACTATAACGTGGGGGAAAGTCTACACTATATAGCAGAATTTCCCCCGGGTAAAAACTATTATGTAGAAGATTTTTCGGGGGAAAAGCCGCTATATAGCAATTTTTTTCGGGGGAAAGTTGGCTAGGGGGAAAGACTACTATATAACACCAGCTCACCTCTGTCTGTCCGTCCGTAATACTTTAGTTTTCTAGACTTTTTTTCGCTGTCGATGCATATATTGAACTCATGTTTGGTTTGTGAGTATATCTCAATGTGATACAGATCAAGTTTGAGTTTGGTTCTGATTGACCTATTTTACAAGAGTTTTTTTTTTACTTATCAAATTTCATGAAATTCTTTTTTCCGAACTTTTTTTCCATGGTATTTCAGATATTGAATTGATTTTTATGTGTGATTACATCTAAGTGTTATACAGATCAAGTTTGAGTTTAGTTTCCCTGGACCAAGTTTTACAGGAGATATGGCCCCTGCAAATGTCATGATATTGTTAGTTTTCCGGACTTTTCTCGGCTATTGTTGTAGATATTGAAATAATTTTTCTTAATGTGAATAAATCTTACTGTTATACAGATCAAATACGAGTTAGGTTTTGACTGACCTATTTTTACAAGAGTTATAGCCCTTTGATTCTCGGTTTTCTGGACTTATCTTGGTTGTAGTTTTCTTCCATGGTATTGCAGTTATTGAATGTTAAACGTCTTCAATTCAATAGCATTATTTTAGGAACAGATGAATTATCAGCATGGACCAGACATGTACGTTTCGGGTACTTAACCCTGGTCAGTGATCCTCAATCTAAACAATGTAATATGGCCAAAAACTGTGAAAATATGTTCAAAACTGTACCCAAAGACGTAGCAGGATAGGTGAGATATGATGCTACAGGACCCACGGTTTAGAAATTCCAAGGATTTTGGTAACAGAAATTTTCGAATGCGTTGAAAAGACAGACGATCAACCGAAGTTGATCGAGCTTGGCTCATGTGCCCTCGGGGACTCCTGGTCCACCAACAGTGACACTCACCAAATAGTCCAAATCCGGAAATCATTTTTGGCATGTGCATATATCTCAATGTTAAACAGATCAAGTTCGTGTTTCAATTCCATTGACCCATTTTAGCAGGAATTATGATCCTTGGACTTTCAAATTTCATGAAATTCTCAGTTTTCCGGTCCTTTTTCCATGTTATTGCAGATACCAAAATAAATTACATGTGAATACCGATATTTCTTAGTGTTATACAGATCAAGTTCGTGTTTGGTTTCAATTGACCAATTTTTACGAGTTTTGATCTCTGGTTTTAGCAAATTTTATGAAATTCCCGGATTTGTCTTGGCTGTTGTTGTGAATATTGAACTGATTTTTGGTATCTGAATACATTATAGTATGATACAGATAAAGTGCAAGTTTGGTTTTGATTGACAAATTTCATGAAGTTTTTCTATTTTCACACATTTCCATGTGGGATTCATACTTTGGTATCAATACCACTTATTTATCATTAAGTTAGATTCTAAATAAAATTGCAGGGCCGATTTAGGTGCTTCGGGGCCAAACGCCTTTTGTAAGTTCTGAAATGATTAACAATATCCTTTTGCAATTTTACATAAAGATTAAGCACGTTAAGCGATTCAAATGATGCAAACAACCCATATAAAATGATGCAGTCTTTATGACTCAAATGAACAGTTTCCTTGGTAATTATTTTTTTTAACTCAAAAGCTAGGAATATTATTCAATAGCATCATTTAAGTAAGATAAAAATGCAGCATGGACCAGACATCAGTGATCCAAGCAATGTAATATGGCGAAATAGTGTGAAAGTTATTTATAATTATATTAGTAGGATGGCTGGGAGAAGATGCTACAGGACCAACATTTCAGAAATTTCAAAAATTTTGAACAGAAATTTTTGAATGCGTTGATGAAACGATCAACCGAAGTTCATCGAACTTGGAAAACAGGACATCGTCCCTCCAAGTTTTTTTTCCAGTAATTCAAATAACGTAATAATGCCAACAATGATGATGTTAACAAGCATTTCGTTTTCGGTTCGATTAAAAATCGCTAATATTGGATAGATAAAGACAAAAATGTAAATTCTATCTCATGCAATTTTTTCTTTACTTATGTTGAATTGATAAAATTGGTTCCTTGTAGGAGCTGTCAAAATTTATTCCATTTTCAAGAATTAAAAAAAAAATATGCCAATTTGCATGGTGCTATAATTAGTCAGAGCTCGTTTACGTCGAAACCAGAAGTATTATTGTTTGAAAATGATCATTTTTCATATACAGAGCATCAAACATACAAAATAAAGCGAAAATCATTGAAATTCATGGCATTGTGTCTCAAAAGAATTTTAGTCATTACAAAGAATTGGTATGAATCATCAAAGTGAAAGCGCGTAATTGATACATAACAAATATGGATAATTACCATAACCCTGTATACAGCACAAAATCGATAATTTAGAAAACCAGAAACCGAAGGCATACAAAATCAGGATAAAACAGGAACCAAAGCAAACAAATAAAAACCTCCACCACATGAAAAGAAGCGAACTCCCGATATGGGAGTGAGATCAGGTGTCCAGGAAGAGTAAGCATCTCCTGCTTCCATGCAATACCCGCCGCTTAAATTCGGTAGAACTGTAACTTCCGGTTACTTCCATTACGGAAGACATTTCAAATGTGGTGCAACTCAGAAATTAAATATTCAAAGTGGTTCAAAGAATGCAAATTAACAAGTACATGTAAATGTAAATTTTTTGTTGTATGGATTTGTGATCCAAACAAAGATAATTATACTCATGACAATTATAGGGCAGAGCTAGAGGATGTTGAACACACAGAGTCGTCCTCAGACGAAGCATATGACAATGTTGTGGAAAATGAGTGAGTATGAGATAATTGATCAATGGGTATTTTATCACAATTGTCTCGAAGCTTCTCAGTGGTTTCGAAATGAGTGCCATTCAATAAGTGGGGACTAAAATGGATTTTCAAGTTTGATCTTTAATTGAAAAGGGAAATACTTCGCGCTTCAAATCCAATATTAATAAATAAAGGTAAACAACTAAAGGAACAAAGGACACAACGAACAACCTCATAAAACAAGAGAAGAGGCGATCCTTAACGGGACTCGTTTGTAGCACCCAAGCACTCCCATGCTTTTGCAAGCTTAAAAGTGACAAGCATGACAAATGACGCAAAAAAGACAAGAAACAAAAAACATGAAAGAAATCAGAACAATGAACATAAACTATTCAGAGTCTATGACAAACCCGTTAAGTAAAAATACGGCCCTTCTACAGACAGGCGTGTCAAAACAAATATCTTCTCAAACATGAAAGATAGCAAAAAAAAAGTTTTTTAAGTCCTTAATGAGATAAGGGAGGTTCTGACACAAATCTCAACAGCACTCACAATAGAGCACCAAATTGAGCATCGACGGACCCCTTGCAAGCTAGAGTTGGGACCATGTGCCAGGGAGGAGTAAACATCCCCTGTTGGCTACGTGTGACGTGTATTCTGGTCCAACAGCAGTTATACTCAACAAGTGGTACAAAACATCGAATAGTTTCGTTTAAGAACAGATAAATGAAAACATGAAAGACGTGATTTACTTATCAATTGTCGTTTATGATGTAATCTAAGTCACAAATTGTGCTATGTTTTGTATTTTATTGTCTCATATGAAATAAAAAAAAAACATGATGGACGGAAGAGAAATATCGAAGATTTGATTGGCTACCTTATTCGACAGAATACACTTTACATGATGGAAATTACGATAGGATTGAACATCAACAGACCCCTTTAAAGCTAGAGATTGGACCAGGTGCCCTGGAGGAGTAAGCATTCCCTATTTGGCTGACAGCACGCGCAGTCGATGTTCACGCATGAAAATGAAAACAATATCTATAAAACATGCATTGTCTGAGGTTATGTCTATATAGAAAGTGCTATGGCGATCATGTTAGGGAAAACGTTTAAAACACTTCCTGTCAAACCCATTGCTTCGGGGCTTTTGGCGCAAAGTATAGCAGGGAAGAAGTACCAATAGTGGTTCAGGATTTAAAAACGATCCAGGGGAATATGGCATATTTGTGTAATTTGTCATTACAATAATGTCGAAGGGTTGCAACTTTATACCTTCTTGAAGAAAATTCCAAACCAATTTCCATGCACCAGACACGTGTTTCGAATATTAAATTCTCATCAGTGATGCTTTCAGCGGAGCCACCAAAAATAATTTCAGAAGCGCCCTCTTTAACTTTTTGAAATTAAATTTTAAAAGGTAATTGTGAACCCTCGAATGGAGGCAGGTCAAAGTGCCCGGGAGGAGTGAGCTACTTGCGTGGCAGATGGCTGCCCTTATGACAAATATGGAAACAAAACATATCCATATTTAGAAGTACAAATTCGTTAATCGAAAATTCATCTAACCAAGATAAAACCAGAACGTAGACGAAGAAACAGCAAAAATATCTACCCTATGGAGAAAAGTGAACTCCCTGGGTAGGAGTGAGATCAGGCGCCAGGAAGAATGAGCATCTCCTGCTTGCATGCAACACCCGCCACTTCAAATGGAGCATCACTGATGAGAATTCAATATTCGAAACACATGTCTGGCGCAGAGAAATTGGTTTCAAATTTTCCTCATGAAGATATAGAGTTGGAACACTTCCGTATTTTTCAATTCGGTAGAAAGGTCACAATCGGTAAATCCCACAATTCGGTAAAAAGGTCACAATCGGTAACTCCCACAAAAGCAGACAAACGTATAAATTGGTATATCATGGCATAAAAGGTCTACGTCAGAATGTCATTTATGAGTCTGGACAAGGGGAAGTCATGATGTGCTGTCACTTCCCCATATCGACCATAGAACTTCCTCAGTGACGATGTAAGTCGGTCACAAAAGTATCATTAACAGAAAGCCGCTCTTAGAACACAATCTGAGTACTTGGAGCTTGCTCGAGTAATATGTATTAATTGAGACGTCGTTGACGACGGGATGTTGCTATCAGAAAAAAATTGTGATATTGAAATTGAAGTCGTCACGTTTGTCATAGAGTGAGGTGTTCACATTACCATGGGCGTCAAAAGACAACAGGATATCCAAATAGGACTCTGAATTATGGACCTCTGTCGTTTCTTTAACTTCAATTGAGTTATAGAAGATCCTGACAATAATCTCAACAGCACTCACAATAGAGCACCAAATTGAGCATCGACGGACCCCTAGCAAGCTAGAGGTGGGACCAGGTGCCCGGGAGGAGTAAGCATCCCTTTTTGGCTAGCCGCACCCGCTGTCGATGATCATGCAAAATGAAAAGCATGAACTGCACTGTCTGAGGCTATTTCTATATAGAAAGTGCTATGGCGACCATGTCAGGGAAAGTATTTAAAACACTTACTGTCAAACCCCTCGCGGGGAACTTTTTTACGAGTTGCGAATTGAGCATCGATTTGGTGCTCTATTGTGAGTGCTGTTGAGATTATTGTAAGGATCTTCTTAACTTATTTGTGTCACACTTATGCCCTTTGCCGTGTGGAGTTCGTAAAAAAGTTCCAAGCAAGCTAGAGGTGGAACCAGGTGTCCGGGAGGAGTAAGCATCGATTGCGCCAAAGTAATTTGCAAATTTTTGATTATTGATTGACAGTAGATCATCAATGTACGTGAAGTTGATGCTCAGAGATGAAGAATTGAAGAAATTCATCTTCGTATGAGTATAAAAATATATCAGCAATGTGCGGGGCTCAATTGGTTACCATTGTATCCGATTTTATAGAGTGTACTCTTTTGAACTGTGTTTATTTGAGGTTTTCTATAAGCTCTTTCGAAGTTTTTAAGATCCACATTTGGTTTATACCGCTACGCGAATACACGGTTGAACAATACTTTTGAAGGCCTTTTGAAGGCCTGACTTAATTTCAGATAAAATTTTGGTGAGTACGACCGATACAGATACCGTCCTGCACATTTTAAGTTGACACCATGTCTAGGCTTTATGATTACTGTTTCTATGTCGTATGTCCCTTTTATGTCATTTGCTGTGATTGTCTAATCTGTGTTTTTGCATCAGGAGTGTTGGTGCTTTGTTGTGGATACTGCAACCGAGTCTGGTTGGAGATCGCCTCCTTCCTAGTTTAAACACATGATAAAATATTGCCTTCTGACTAATTCTGACGACGTGATTCGGTGACGGATCCTGTTCAAATCTCAATACAGAGACATGTTCAGACGTCCTGTTCCTTTTGAGTGTCCCCTCCTCGAATGGTTTGATGCATGATCTCATTTCAGCCGGTGGAGTAGAGACTGTTTTTCGTACCCTTATGTTTTTCATTTCAATTGGATATCCGTCTATGTGTTATTTGGGCCCCTGCTATTTGCTGACTTGTTTGTGATGTCATCTTACTGTGAAGACACTTTTATACACATCAATAGTGCATGCACGGAGACAGTTTTGTAACAGTAGAAGTGTGATGGTTGTGCGCCTGTTATCAAGATAACCACACCATCTGATTCATGTAACGGATGGTCGTCCTCAGTCGGCGCCAATTGCCAATTGGTCTTGTTGGTTTATGTATAGTCTTTTTTGTTGCTTACTTTATGTCGTATTGGGTGTTCATTGTCTCTTGTTGTGCTTGTTTACTGTGTTTAGACGTGGTAAGGATTTGTTGTGGATGATGCAACAGAGCCTCATTGGATATCCCTTCTTTCTTTCACAACATTTTTTTTATCGAACTTTGACAGCTGTTCGGAAATCGATTGTTCGTACTTTGCAGCACTAATATATTTTTACTCCTACGGTTCAAGTACTGCAGAGAATTTCACTAAACCTAAGAGGAAGTAAGAACTTGACCTCTTTATCCGATTTACGTTTTTCTACTTGCTATTTGAAATCCATAGGGGCTAACATTTGCTGAAACACTTTTAGCTCTTCTTTGTCCGTCTCAAATAATTAAACCAAACAGCACAAGAATTAAGTACTTTATACTTTTTAATAAAAGCGGTCTTTTTATAAACAACAACATCAAAGAAATGTATTGCGAAGTCCTGTTGTTTGTGTTACATTCAAACGTAATGTAACGAATAAAATGAAAATTACTTTATTTCTTAGCTTAAATTTGAGTCTTGTAGTCGTGTCTGGTATCAAATGACGAGATGGAAATGCTTAAAAAATGGAATTAAGATGTAGAATTTTCAGTTCAGTTTGTTTAAACTTCAAAGCCTTGAAGCTTTGTCACCGAGTATTTTTGATATAATTTCCCCATCATTCTTTCATTTGAAAAAGGGGCGTGGGTATAATAAAGACTTCTAAAGGTGTTCGTTTCTTATATCTTTATTTATTTTTTTTTTTTTGCTATTTCGGAAACTTGCCTTTTCATCGAAAAATATCATCGAAGTTCAAGGAGGTTAGCATCTTAGCACCATCCCACCAATGTTATTTTGAACATAAATTTAATTTGGATATGCTACTAAATCGATTCTACAGACATGTTGGAGCCGCGCACTCTCTGTAAAGTAAATGCAGAGATTTAAATTCTAAAAATAACGCAAGAGGGCGCTAGTGAAAAGTAATTTGGACTGCTTAAACCAAAGCAAACAAACAAAAACCTCCACCATATGAAAAGAAGCGAACTGCGAATTAGGAGTGAGACCAGGTACCCGGGAAAAGTCAGTATCTCCTGCTTGCATGCAACACCCGTCGCTTCAATTCGGCAGAAATATCACATGAGATTACTTCCACTTCGGAAGATACAAGTATAGTCTACGGTTGGATGATTCAAATGGTCTAAGACAGAATATCATTCACCATTCTGGACGATGGGACATCATAATGTATGACGAGGTCCCCGTATCGGCCGTAGAACTTCCTCAGTGAGGATCTTAGTCGATCACAAACGTATCCCTGACTGAGAAGCTTATCTGAAAGTCGCCTAGCTCTCAGAACAAAATCTGTATATTTGGTACTTGCTCTGACTTAACGTATCAATTGGGATATGAGCACGCCATAACAAGGCGATGAAGGTATGTTGCTACTAAGAAAAAGGGAACTTTGTGATGCTGAAACTGAAGTCGTCACGTTTCTCATAGAGTGATGTGTTCGTGTGATCATCAGCGTCATAGGACAGCATTATGTCCAAATAAAATGCTGAAATTTTTGTCTCTGTAGTTTATCTGACTTCTAGCTCCGACGGATGGATTCTATCCGTCGTAAGATTCGATCCGTCGTAAGATACGATCTACCCTAGGGTCTCACGAGATGTAGTATTAATGAATGTGAATACGTCTAACATTGAGGAATATTAATATTTCAATACTATGCATTGTTTGATATACAGTTTTTAATTTAGCGATATGGCCTCAATTTCCTTCGTTACTAAATATTTATTTGTCTCAGAGATTCAAAGAACTGGATGTCCATAGGATATGGAAATGAAGTATATATTCCATCGATGAGCGACAGATCCACGGAGATTATAACAACTGTATGGACGAATGAAAGCAGAGCACATGAGGAAATTCGTCTACCTGAACCTTCCTTGTTCGTTACGGATATATTCGGAATATGCAAGTCTCCAAGCTTAGAAGAAACTACACTTGTAGCTTTAAATGAAGATGGGTTTGACAAAGTGTCGATTAGTGTCGAAAAGCCCGCTAAATTCATCATGAATCGGGAATACAAATATTTGGCACAAGTGAAGACGGGGCCACATTGGAAAACATGTTCATTGATATACAAGGTATTATACCTAATAATCCTTCAATGATTTTAATATCAACCTTTTATAGATAATGAAAAAAAATTCCTCGAAAGAATTATGATTTGGAAAATTAAATTGTAATGTGGAGCATTATAAAAATAATTGGTTATTGATAAAGTACCCGAAACGTGCATTTCTGGTCCATGTTGCAAATGTATCTGTTTTAAAATGATGTCATGAATTTGAAGACATAACATTGACTTTCGCTCACCATTCAACATAAGTTTAAGTGTAAGATACAGTAAATGAGAAATATGTTTGTTGACATCGCACATTAATATGGATTTTTATACTTATTGAAAATACTATTGTTGAAAATTTATTTTCGGATCTTCATTAAAAAATTCCTGTTCCCTGGTAGTGTGTATTTCATTTTTCTGGTTCAATTGCTTTCTATATATGATTTTAATCTTTAAAGGATGAAAAGTTTTGGTTCAGAGCAAAAAAGTTGTCGTCCTTCTTCATTTATGCATCACCATTGGATGAACATTTCAATGTTTTCCCAAGTGGAACAACCTATGTACCCGAATTCAACGAAAACGTACAGCTTGTTTTCCCAAAAAATACTGTTCATAAAGAGGAAAAGATGACAATAAAGGTAATACAAGAAGATAGTCGTAAACCTCCTCGAAATTTCACAGACAGGCTATGAATTTCTACGGATTGAAACGAATTATGTATCCTTAGTAATCCGTTGCTCGAAACAGCGTTATATATGACTAGACATAGAAATTTGAGCTTATCAATAGCAATACAGCGAAAATAGACACAAAATTTAGAAATTCGGAGAGCACATCACATATAAGACAAACATAACTGCGCTTCATCAATTTGACGTCATACATATTATTTTTCTATTTCGGAAACTTGTCATTTCATTTAGAAATATCATCGAATTTAAAGGTGGTTATCATCAGTCCCACCCTCCAATTCTGTCATAGACCACTTGAACCATCCAACCAAAGATTGTACTCTATGTCTTCCGAAATAGAAGTTACCGGATGTGACAGTTCTACTGAATTGAAGCGACTTACTCTTCCTGGGCACCTGGTCTCACTCTCATAACGGGAGTCCGCTTCTTTTCATGTAGTGGAGGTTTTTGTTTGTTTACTTTGGTTTCTGTTTTATCCTGATTTTGTATGCCTTCGGTTTCTGATTTTCTGAATTATCGATTTTGTGCTGTATACAGGGATATGGTCATTATCCATATTTGTCATCAGCACCATCCCTCCTATGAAATCAAGTTTCCTTACGGCTCGCCGGAGGGGACTTATAGTTTCCACCGCGTTTTCCGTCCGTCTGTCTGTCACACTTTAGTTTTCAAGACTTTTTTTATAGCTCATATTGTATATTGAACTCATTTTTGGTATGTGAATTTATCTCAATGTGATACAGATCAAGTTTGATTCTGCTTTCGATGACCTATTTCTACAAGAATTTTGGCCCTTGGGCTTACCAAATTTCATGAAATTCTCAGTTTTCCGGATTTTCTTCAAAGGCATTGCAGATATTGAAATGATGTTTTATATGTACGTGTGACGTGTATCCTGGTCCGACAGCAGTGATACTCACCAAGTGGTACAAAACATTGAATAGTATCGTTTAAGAACAGATAAATGAAAACATGAAAGACATGATTTACTTATCAATTGTCGTTTATGATTTAATGTAAGTCACAAATTGTGTTATGTTTTGTATTTTATTGTCTCATATGAAATGAAAAAAACATGAAAGACGGAAGAGAAATATCGAAGATTTGATTGGCTACCTTATTCGACAGAACACACTTTACATGATGGAAATTACGATAGGATTCACGATACACGATGCACAATAGGATACGATAGGGTAAGATGAACTTGAAGACGTTTAAATTGAATTTAAAGATCTTTAAAATTTGCACCACTTGGTGAGTGTCACTGACCAGGAGTCCCCGAGGGCACATGTAGCCAAGTCCGATCAACTTCGGTTGATCCTTACTTCAACGCATTCGAAAATTTCTGTTATCAAAATTGCTTGACATTTCTCAAATGCTCATAAGTCTTGATATCTTGTGCTCAATTTTGTGCTGATGTTTCCCTTTCGCTCTTTGATCAATCTGTAGCTACGGCCCAAACAATGTATTTTTGTCAATTCTAACGTATCGTATCACGCATGTATCATATTGTATCTTACATCACAAAGTGGAACTTTAGATATTCAGACCAATGAGTAAACAAGGCCATGAAACAGATGACTCATAAAAAAACAAAACAAAACAAAACAAAAGTGAATATCAACGGAAGATAAAATCAAGTTCCAGGGGAGAGCAAGCATCGCCTGTTTGCTAAAAACCCTTCATTTCAGATTTGTAGAAAAGGTAAAATTCAATACTAGTGTATGTATCAAACTCGATGTTTCGATGGTTTTAACAAAACATTTCATTCAAACATATGCCAACGAGATGTTGATGTTATTTCATATTTTCATCGTTTCGTCAAGAATAATTCCAAAAGTCACTGTTAACGGAAATGATAAAAGAAAGACAGGTATCCCTAACAGTACTCTGTATAAGCATCTACAGCAGATACCCTGTTACAAATGAGTTAAAGAAGATCCTGACGATAATACACAATACACAAATGGTCCACGTTGCCAATTTTGTCTGTTCTTAAATCATGCTATTCAATTTGAAGACGTTTACATGTATCATTCGATTCAGAATTGTAACGATGCAAGTGAGCACACACATTACATTAGATTAACAAAGCTTTTGCAATCATACTAGATTTCGTTAGTTTTGTTTCACACAAACGAGAGATTTTATTGTTCTACTAACCTGATGAGTAGGGGAGAGATATCTGAGAAGAGAGAGTCACAGTAAAATGAGAACAATCATTACAATTTGTACCTGTGCCAAGGAAGATAAGTTAAGTAAAACATAATTAATGCTAGCAATAAGAATAGTCTTTCTCTCCCTTTAGATATACCCAGTGAAAATGAAATAAGAAGCAATGATATATGCCTGCAGTTTCTTTAAATCTTAATACAGTTTTTACGTTTGAAGGTTTGGCCGACATGTGAGGAACAACTATTAGTTGTCAATCGACGTGGAGATGAACTGTGTATAACAGCCATGACTGATATTTTGATTGTGGAACACAAAGCTCCAAAGCTGCATCACCCTATTGAAATCACTCTACCTATGCACGGAAATACTGGAGTCCAAAGTGGAGAAAATGTCTTCTTTTTCAGCAAAAAGAAGGATGCATCAGATCTTGATTATGAGAAATTAAAAGATGGCGAATATTCATGTCAGGATGGAAAAATTAAAGTGACAAAAGATATCAAAGGGGGCAGAAGGTATTTTAGAATTCATTATCTCTGATTCTCAATTTTGCTCGTATGTAGCCTTACATATTTTTAGTCCCCTACTGGCAATTCCGAAGGGGACTCGTAGTTTCCTCTAGGTCTGTCTGTCCGTTTGTCCCTCCGTCTGTCCGAATATAATTTTTCCGGATTTTTTCTGCAACAGATGGAAATATTAAGATGAGATTTGATACACAGCTGTGTCTTGGATAGTTACATATCAAGGTCAACATTCGTCTAGCTTGACCTATTTTTCGAGGAATAATGCCCCTTGATGACTTTGAAAATTCAGTTTTTGTCAGTTTTCAGCGCAGCTACGTTAAGGCACTCCTCAGAAAGGACGTCTTCAAATATGGCGCGAAATGACGTCAACCTCAGATTTTGACGTCATCAACACGGAGTCGATTGTCGTTTGCAAATTTTGATACTCTTTATTGTCATTTATTATCGAGTTAGATCTTTATACATGATTGAATTTTTTGCTGAATATGTTTTAACTTTTATCTATAGTAAAAATACTTGAATGGCATAACGTACTATACAAATATTTGATGAAAATGCTTGCCTAGCAACCACGTGCTGATGTTACTCAAAGTCTTAGAAAAGCTTGAAGGCTTTATGGATTCTTTTTTATGACGATTCGTTTTTTAAACTGACGTTAAACTAACTGAGGATACAGCCTTTCAATCTAAACAAAGTGAAAGCAAGGAAATAATAATGATAAGATCATAATAAATTCTCTATATTATATTATATATTATTCTCTATAGGCCAAATTTAAAGACGGGAGAGAAAATACTACCGACGACAACTTGAAAAAAGGGCTTAGAAAATTAAAATGCTGGAAGTTACTAAGTAAGGTGGCGTGCGTAACATTCAGATTGGTCTTTATCAATTATGAATAATTGTACGGCATGCATGTTCCTCGTGGTATTCTCTTAGATTTTAATTAGAATGAAAAAAAAAATGATATAGAATTTTCACGTCTCCCTGTTTGTTTGTTTGTTTTTCTCTCTCTCTTAGACCACGTAAATTGAATATCACAAGCTAAAATAAAAATTATAATTTATATGTTAGTAACGAAATGTTACAGAATTAATCTTCTTTTTCCTTATATCACATATTTTATCTGTACTGTACAAAGCTCTTTGAATAAGTACAAGCATATACGACATACGGAAACAATGCCTATTGATATCATGGTGCCTCTCACTAAGTCAACAATTAAAAAAAGCAAGAACTTCGTAAAAATTTTGAAAAATAAAATGTACCTACTGCCAGGATGGAACTTGCGATCATGAAATTTGCAGTCCCGCGTCATCACCACTACGCCACCGCATCGTTGCGTCAGATTGATGAAATTGTAAAATACATTTTACTGTTTGCAAAAGATTTAATCTTTTCACTTTTTTGATTGAAATACGATGGAATTTTCCTCAATTAAACAACATAGTATTTATTTCATCTTCTCAGGTATATATTTGTGTGTAAATGCCACAAAACTGTGAGAACGAAATCGGCGAAGTCGACCTTGATTGTTATAAACTACGAGTTGCTTCCCTTCGCTAGTCACATATACGTTTGAAAAAGATATCGTCGTAGGGTGATGGTATAAAATTGCATGGCGCAGGCTGAAATTACAATGCTATGTGTTGGGGTCGCGTTAAACTTGATCTAAGTAGGCACTTTGTCGATTCTATCTATCACTATCTAAAATATATGACAATACTGGGAGTGTAGTGCTGTTCTAGTCATTTTTTAGATACAAATCGTCTTTTATTCCAAAAATATAAAAAAGAAGAAAAGTGCGCACTTGAACTCATAAATGGCAATACCTACAAGGTATTTTTGAAATAAGCATAGGACTGTTATTGCAGGAATGGCGTTGCGCCAGCTCGTTTTATACCATTCATTGTTTGCATGCTATAAATAGTTGTCACGTGACTTGTGATGTGGCCCATGACATCACTATTGGCTGAATGTGTAGTACAAGCTTAGTGTTAAACATAGATACCAAATACATAAAGAAATTTTATTGGAGGATGTCCTTTTTTCATTATTGAAAATGTCTTTTAAAAATGTCACGAATATTGCAGCGTAAAAACGAGGAGTGCCTTAACGTAGCTGTGCGGACTTTTTTTCTGTAATGGATGATATTCAGATGAAATTTGATATACAGCTTGGTCTTGGATACTTACAGAGCAAGTTTGACTTTCGTCACGCTTGACCTATTTTTTTGAGGAGTCATGCCACTTGATGACTTGAAAAATTCAGTTTTTGTCAGTTTTCCGGACTTTTTTTTTCGTAACGGATGAAGATATTCAGATGAAATTTGATACACAGCTTGGTCTTGGATAGTTACAGAGCAAGTTCGACTTTCGTTGCGCTTGACCTATTTTTTGAGGAGTTATGTCCCTTGATGAGTTGGAACATTCGGTTTTTGTCAGTTTTCCTGACTTTTTTCTGCAACGGATGAAGGTATTCGGATGAAATTTGATACACAGCTTGGTCTTGAATACTTACAGAGCAGGTTTGACTTTTGTCAGGCTTGATCCATTTTTCGAGGAGTTATGCCCCTTGATGACTTGGAAAATTCAGTTTTTGTCAGTTTTCTGGACTTTTTTCTGCAACAAATAGAGATATTCAGGTAAAATTTGATACTTATCTTAATCTTGGATATTTACAATGCAAGTTTGACTTTCGTCACGCTTGACCTATTTTTCCAGGAGTTACCGGTATACCCCTTGATGACTTGCACAATTCAGTTTTTGTCAGTTTTCCAGACTTTCTACTGCAACAAATAGGGATATTCAGGTAAAATTTGATACTCAGCTAAGTCTTGGATAGTTACAATGCAAGTTTGACTTTCGACACGCTTGACCTTTTTTTCGGATCGATTAAGCAGATAAAACCTCAGAACTGAGCTGCACAGACAGTAAGTTTAATTTAAACTCATATATGTTTGATTGAAGAGTAATTCATAGGCAGAGTTCAGGACATAACTATATGCCGCCGATAGGGGACTATACCGCTCAGCGATCATAACATTTTTTAAGGATAAAGTCTACAAAAAGACCAAATTACAGTTTTACCTATGGAACAAGCACATATTGTAGGGGTTAATTGACACAAAATAAAACATGTAACAAACTATGAAAACGCTCACATCCATACAAACAAAAGCAGAAAGACAAGTTGAAAATACTTTTCGACACATACAAGAACGCATGCTTTAGAGCAAAGCTATCTTTAAGAGTCCAGCTGTTTACTGTAACTTACATGTATAGGAAACGGTCTTATCGTCCGCCTACTGTATGTACACTTCTGTAGTAATTAAGATAAAAAATTATCTCAAGAAATTCAATAGTTTTATAGACAAAAGACTTTCTCAATTTCAGATGGCAAAGACCATCATGTACATGAGAACAATGTTAGAAAAACTCTTTAAATGACTACAAAAACAGCACGTCTACAAAAATGAATATTCCCTGCTTGTTTAAGTGGCAATATCATGATAAATAATTGAAATATATGGACGACGTCGTATTTCTAATGTAGCTTGAAAGAATTGAAAATTGTTTATAAAAGAATTCTTTTTTTTTCAATTTTGTAGTCTTGGTTTTGTGAAAACAAAAGCCGAAACAGTGAGAATTCATGAAGTTTTAGAGTTGTCAAAGATTGGGTATCTATGTCAGTTCTTGTACTTCAAATTACCTGGAGGCACAGAAGAATTCTTCGAATTATGGATAGAGTGTGCAAATAAAGATGATGTTTCGAAGGTTAGAAAGAGAAATATTGAGCAACACATGGTTGAGTTCCCTTCATCTTGCAGCGACGATGTTCCAGTGTTTGACCAAGAGCACATAGTAGTAACGATAACCGGAGCTGTTAAACGCAGAGGATATAAGAAAATGTCAAAACCCATACCGGTCCATATGAAATTTTTAGCTGTATCAGAGACCACACACATCCGTGTACCATTAGTTAAAGATCAGAAGATTGACGGATCGTTTTTCGCTGACATAGACATAGCATTTGCTTGGCCAAGGGGTCGAAGGTCAATTCGACTTCAAGCGGACCCCTGGGGTAGAATAGTGTCGAAGAAACATGGGTCATATTGCACAGAAAATGGTAATATTTATCGTATGATAATTCAACAGAAAGAATATTTGTATGTAGTACATAAAATGTTTAACGTCTTTTAATTCAATAGCATCATTTAAGAGCAGATTAGTTTTCAGTATGGACCAGACATGCACGTTTCGGATACTTAAACCTCGTCAGTGATCCTTAATCTAAAGAATGTAATATTGCCAAAGAGTGTGAAAGGTATAATGTACAAACATTTACCATAAGACGTAGCAGGATAGGTGGGATATGATGCTACAGGACCCACGTTTTAAAGATTTCAAGAAATTTTGATAACAGAAATTTTCGAATGCGTTAAAGAGACAGACGATCAACCGAAGTTGATCGAACTTGGCGACATGTGCCCTTGGGGAATCCTGGTCCACCAGCAGTGACACTCACCAAGTGGTTCAAATGTTTAACGTCTTTTAATTCAATAGCATCATTTAAGAGCAGATAAAATTTCAGCATGGACCAGACATGCTCGTTTCGGGTACTTAACCCTCATCAGGTCTACATCGTTCACCTTGTAACCCTGTCTTATTGGCGTTATTCCATGATCATCATATAACGAAATATCCAATCATGATATACAGTGGGACGATGTAAGGGGCAAATAACAGATATTCGAATTTACAGCCTCATTAAATGATTACAAGTACTTGATTAACGAGTTTCGTTGTATTTCAGAATGTTTCTTGGAGAAGAGTCTTCAAGCCCTTGCTTTAGCAATACCGCCTGAGAGAGTGAGAATGGTTGGTATTGAGCTTGATATACCAAACAACGTTATCCAACGAATCATGTTGGGAAATAAGGAAGATGTTTCGCAATTTGCTTTCCTTTTGCTGCTACATTGGAAGAATGTGTCGCTGGCACATGAGAGATGTGATCAGCTGGTGGAGGCATTGAAAGAGCTGGAACTGACACATTTATCAAGCGTTGTTAAAGACAAATACACGAAGAATGAGAGGATGAGGGCTTCTGATTTCAAGATATAACTCTATAATTGTGGTGATATAAGTGAACATAGTTAATAGAGTTATGACTTAATTATCAATATAGAGTACACGTCTTGTACTAAATAGTTTTGTTTCATAGGAAAGCTTCGACATACTAGAATAAAAACGAAAAAAAAAGGAATAAAAATACATGAGGTGCTGCTACTGTTTGTGTAGATAAAGCTTCACAGAAATCTATCCCTGATTCTCTTTACTTTCAACATATATCGATTAGTTTAGTATCATAGCATAAATAGTTTAGTAGTTCCTAGAATCACATTTAATTTTTTTCTCAAAATTCTTCATCTTAAGATAACTCGAACTTCAGTCCGTGAGGGCTTCTATTCTCCCTGCAATTATTTATTTTTGGAAATTTGGTGCTTATTATTTTGGACCTTTAATAAACATTTTCAAATAGACCATTGATTGTAAGGATATCAAAATAAAAATATCACATTTTATCTTAAATTGTAGAAACACTTTTGAAATAAATGATATGTTTGAAGCCTGTATTACCTTTATCCAATGTGCAATGATTTGAAAAGAAAATATGGGGTATCCATGTTTAATTTCCCCCGATTTTGACTAGAGGTACAATCTACCTTAACTTATCACATTTCTGTACCATTAATGTGACGGGTATTGCTGCAAACAGGATATGCTTACTCTCGCCTTGCATCTGACCTCATAGCTGTTGGGGATTTATTTTTGCTTCTTTGCATAACGTTTAAGAAAAATGTAATTTTGTTGCTGATATATTTTGTATGTTTATTACTCTTTGTCGGTTTAGTAGTCTTCAGTATTCAATGGGCTTCAATTTTGTCATAGCACAATTACACAATTAATTATTATGTTTTGCAATTTTGGGGATCGATAGGATTGCATTTTTATGTGATAGTGTAGATATTATTCCTTCATTTAATTCAAACAGCGTAGTGCCATTTACAATGAATTTTTTTTACCCTAAGTCTGATAAATAGGCCAATGTATGACAAATTTGGATAATGACCATATCCCTCTATACAGCACAAAATCGATAATTCAGAAAATCAGAAACCGAAGACATACAAAATCAGGATAAAACAGAAACCAAAGCAAACAAACAAAAACCTCCACCACATGAAAAGAAGCGGACTCCCGATATGTGAGTGCGACCCGGTGCCTTCCCTATGTGATCCCTTGTTTTTGGTCAAATTCATCAACATAAATTTAAATTAGCTTCATTTTCAATCATACTTTCTTGGACGTTTGGACTTGCAGGATCGATTCATGTGATATTTAAATTTGTTATACCCTAGTCACTATCTCTATATAAAATCCCAATAGGAAAAAGGCCTATAAATTCGAATATTCGACCAAGCGGTCAATATTTACATCAGTATTGGCCCTAGGGCACTATTTCAAAAAATATTGACCGATAAACGGTACATCGTTTGTGACGTCACGTCATTGATTACGCTATTAGCTCTACCTATTTTTTCCGCGCTCTTTCTCTAATAGAAGAAAATGGACGTAAACATGCCGTGTTAATCGGTTCGTTGCTGCAGTATTGATGTAAGGTATAACATTTATTGACTGGGAATTCGGGGAATATATAAATTGTTGGACCTTCAGACAAAATATATATTATATATATATATTATATATATATTATACAATATTTTATCTTCAGGTCCAACAAATAATATTTTTTTCCTCATTCCCAGTCAATAATTGTATAATGTTAAAACTCTTCTAGTTAACGCAGTCACCTTCAACACATGCCGTACTTACACTGGACTCTGGCTATTGCTCATTAGATAATGATGTCTTTCGTTTATATGGTATTGTTTTATTGTACCTGTCTATCTAGTCCGATTTCTCTTTCATCGAAAGAGTTACTGATGGAGAAGGGTTGGGGGTTAGAGGTTCACTTACAGTTTTTGAAAGGACGTGCGGCTGCAGTTACTGGAATTCTTCTCATTCACATATTGTGCCAGTGACGTCATAGTACAGTGATGTTATACCAGCGATGGAGTTAGCAAGATTCTGCTTCCCCTCGACCAAAACTTATGCCCTCGGCTTGACTTTGCCTCGTGAAATAGGTCTAGTCACGGGGTTCCAGAATCGTGCTAACCATGTCATATGCGTCCGTTTATTCCAAAGCCCATTTTACTTGTTGATCATTTCTATGTCACAGAAGAAGATTGATGACAAGTTTGTTTCACTTTCGATCATTTTGTTATTCTTAAGTCATAATTAAACTGGGGCAATATATAGTCCAAATGATACATACTCCCATGCTTTTGTTACCATGCATATTGAGAAAAGAATTTATAATGAAAATTTGAAATGTCAATGCAGGCTCTGATAAGTTGAGAAATATGAATGCCTTAAGAAAGTTAATTATACAATTCATTCATGCATGAATATTAAAATTCAAATGTATATGTTTTATACATTTATTTCAGTCCACCGTATGCGCATATCACAATGGATGTCTCATCAGTGATGCGCGAGACCGAAAAAAAGAGCATGAAATACTGAGCATGTATACAAAGTGCCAACTGTTATATTCTATTTTACGCATGGAAACTTTTTTTTTATTCCGAATACAAGTGGAAATGCAATTATAACTGCGGGTTTGCCTTCCGCAACTAAGGGTCAGTTGTATAAAGGTCCGTGTACTAAACCACAATTCAATTTTCCATTTCGGAAACGTGAATGAAAAATGAAAAATTGAACAATTTTTTCATTTTTCATTTTCAATTCAGTAAATGAAAAATGGAAAATTTGTTCAATTTTCGATTTTCATTTAAAAATTTTATATTGAGAAATGAAAATGGAAAATGAACTCAAATACGCTGTATTTAACCAAGTGCAAAAGTCATTTTTTTCAATTTTGAATTTTCCTTTTGAAAATGAAAATGAAAAATTTATTCAATTTTTCCTTTTAAAATATATAATGGATACTTGAAACTGCTTTCAATTTTTAATTTTCCTTTTCAAAATTTCATTTTCTTAATGGAAAATAGAAAATGGACTGTTATAGGCTGTACTACAACAGAATTCAGTTTTCCATTTCATAATGAAAAATTGGGTCAACAATCCATTTTTACACTCTGTGCGCTAATGCTAAAATTGAAAATGAGAAATTTAATCTATTTTCAATTTTCAATTTTTTATATTTTTGTTCTAACGGCACACGACCTGCACACCCCTATCTCTATTATCCAGTGGTCCAGCTATTAGCTAATCAGAGCGTTCGTCTCAAACGTAAATAAAAAATTCTATCGAGAGCTTGTCTTTTATCTCGCTTCTAATATAAACAGTTGTAGTTGTGGAAATAACATTTTATATGTTTTGCTTTTAAAATAAAATTATGAAATATGTTACTGAAGACACATTTTTGCCGCTCTCTCGTATATTTATAATGTGTGAATAATATAAATGTAAACGTCTTCATATTGAATAGCATCATTTAAGAACAGATAAATTGGCAACATGGACCAGCCATGCACGTTTCGGGTACTTAACCCTCGTCAGTGATCCTCAAATCTAAACAATGTAATATGCCAAAAAAAGTATGAGAGTTACTATGTCGAAAAAGCGTACCGAAAGACGTAGCAGAATGGGTGGGATATGATGCTACAGGACCCACGTTTTAGAAATTTCAAGAAATTTTGATAACAGAAATTTTAGAATGCGTTGAAGAAACGATCAACCGAAATTGATCGAACTTGGCTACATGTGTCCTCGGGGACTCCTGGTCCACCAGCTAGCCCATGTTTCAGACTTTCTGTTGATTTTATTGTATTAACATAATGCGCACATCTTGTACATGAAGTCCAACGGGTCGGTATCGTGAACACGCTTTAAATAATGGCTTTTTAAAAGACATTGGGTTTGAATAATGTTTCCGTCTGACAGTTAAAAGTTGTATCGAAATAGAGTTTCAGAATGAATTGGCAATTCAATACACAGAGTAGTTCGGAGACGTTACCTTTCGTTTTCAATGCTAATTAGATGATTGGATGACGTTGTTTGCACGCGCAGCATTACGGTATATAAAAGAACCACATCACGCGATCATGATCGATACCCAAATCGATTTTTAAAATAATGGTGCTATACATGGTCAAAATCAAAATAAATAGATTCATTAATCCTTGTATATCTTGGCAAAATATTAACAGATAGACCCCAAAAAAACAATGTAACATGGCCAAAGAGTGTATTCGTAGTTTTAGCTCACCTGAGCAAAAGGCTAAAAGTGAGCAATTGTCATACCCAAACGTCTGTCTTCTGTCCATCTATCTTAAATCGTACGCGAGATTTTTGGATTTTATGAAAAAATGGTGTAATCCGAGGCATTTCTAAAAAATCGTTTTACATTCCTCATTTTTGATTTTTAAATTTTATCGGACTTCACAGATTTTTCACTGGTATAGAAACGGGAAGGGTCTGTGGTTTGAATATTTTTTCAACGAAGAATGTTACTTGCAGTTTTTTGCGCCAAAATTATCCGTTTGTAGGTTTAACTATGACACGTATTGATTCATGGGACAGAGGGTACAGATTTGCTTGTTTTTTTTCAAACTTTTCCAGCGGAGGCCCCCGAACCCCTTTCCAAGGGAGGGAAATAATCTTCCGTTATACCCTCCCCACATAGACCCCCTCAAGCCTTGCGAGTCATTCCACAAAAAGTGTATGATTATGCCACAACACTCCCCCCATTTGAGGCTCTAGGCCCTCTGGTCCCTGTTAACCGTCCACATCGAAGCTACGCCCCGACACTGACCAACCAATATAATGAACTAATAACAAATAAATAATAAAAGAGTTATCTATCTTACTATGTAAAGTTCAAATAAGAAGTACTACTTGTGTAAAGAATAAATAATTAAGGACAAAATTCTGTGAATTCTACAAGAGTAAATGTTTGTTATGACCTTGAAAAAGTTAATTTGACCTTTAACCAAGGTCATGGATAAAAGATAAGCATTTGAATTTATTCTCATCAAGAGTCCTCTTGATCTAATCAAAGCTCAATATTTTATCGACAAAAGTCTGTTGTGACCTTGAAATCGAACAAATGACCTTGGGTCAAGGTCAAGGTGAAAGGACTTGATGCAAGGAATATTTGCGCCAAGTATGAACTCTCAAGGTCAAATGGTCTATGTTCTATAGGCAAAAGTTTGTTGTGACCTTGAGAATCAAAATTTGACCTTGGGCCAAGGTCAAGGTCAAAGGGCTTCGCTCAATGATTGTATTTATGAAGTTTGAACTGTCAAGGTCAAATAGTCTTTGTTCTAAAGGCAAAAGTTTGTTGTGACCTTGAGAATCATAATGTGACCTTGAAACTAGGTCATCATCAATGACTACCTATTAGTAGCCTTCCATCCAAGTTTCAACTCAAAATCTCAAAAAATGTAGAAATTGGCACTGTGCCAATTTAAAGTTCCACATTCATCTCTGAATAGCGCGAAAACCGTAAATATTTTATCGAGCATGTAAGCGTATAAAAGTTTGCAAATTTCCCAAAGAACAATATAAAACAAATTTTGTTCAAATCCGATGGTTAGTTCAGGAGTTATAAGAGTTTAAAGATTTGACCTTTGATGACCTCAATCGGGGGCATATGTGAACCATTTGACAAGAAAAAAAATTTCATTCAAGATCTTTATATGCTCTTTCACATGGTACTTTCCGTTTTTTCATATGATGCTGTACTTTTTTGTAAAGTGTCCGGAACGGTTTGGGGGTAAGAATAATAATAATAAGAATAATAATAAGAATAAAGAAAAGACAATACAATAACAGAAAGGATTCCGACGGAAGTCGGAATCCTTAATAAAATAGGGAGCTACTGAAATGAATTTTTGTTGCTCCGCTGGAAGCATCACTGATGAGAATGACAAATATGGATAATGACCATATCCCTGTATACAGCACAAAATCGATAATTCAGAAAATCAGAAACCGAAGGCATGCAAAATCAGGATAAAACAGGAATCAAAGCAAACAAACAAAAACCTCCACCATATGAAAAGAAGCGAACTCCCGATATATAATTTAATATTCAAAATACGTGTCTGGTGCAGTTAAATTGGTTTGAAATTTGCTTCACGAAGTTATGGAGTTGGAACACTAGCATATTATTTATTAAACATCGGACTTTGAAAATATTTCCACAAAAAGAAAAAAGAAATTGGTTCAATTTTTCATTTTCCATTTTAGCGAGCAAAGTGTAAAAATGGAAAATTGACTCATTTGTTTTTAATTTCCATTGCGGAAAAGGAAAATTGACTTGTCGCTTAGTACAGCCTATTACAGTCCATTTTCTATTTTCCATTTAGACAATGAAATTTTAAAGAGAAAATTGAAATCATATTCCATTTACCATTTCATATTATAAAATGAAAATTGAAAAATGGAATCACTTTTTCATTTTTGATTTTCAAAAGGAAAATTCAAAATTCAAAATGCTTTCAATTTTTTATTTTCGTTTTTTACTTTTGCAAAGAAAAAGTAAATTGTGGTTAGATACAGCGTATTTGAGTTCATTTTCCATTTTCATTTTTTAATTTGAAATTTTAGAATGAAAAATGGAAAATTGAACCAATTTTCCATTTTCATTTACTAAACTGAAAATGGAGAATTAAAAATTGGTTCAATTTTCCATTTTTCATTAACGTTTCCGAAATGGAAAATTGAATTGTGGTTTCGCACAGACATATTTTAATGCATTAACTTTGTGGCACGGAAACGTTAAATCTGTTCAAATTAGAGTTTTTTCCCATCTTTTGAGAGAACCTTACTTAAAAAAAAATTAATGGTTTGGTAATAGCATTAAGGAGGAATTTACTCTTATGTATTAAAGAAGTAGATTACAAAAAGTTTATTTGAATAAACCATAAAAGAATATTCCCGCGTATTTCATCTGTGTAACTGAACCATCAAATGTGAAATTAGTTGTGAAATATGAAATATAGAATACAAAACGCCAAATATTGCCTTTCGAAAATGGTTAATTTAGTTTCAGAGCGCATGAACATTGCAGACTTTAGTTTAATGTAAGGAAAATCACAACTTGACTTGATCGAATAATGCAAATAACTAAATGTGGCGCCGCAAACATTCAAAATACAAATCAACATCAAAGAATATTCTCACAGTACAAGAACAATGTACACTAAGATCTGGTGACGAAACTGAATACTAGTAAATACGGCGCCGCATACATTCAAAATTGTATAAATCGACACAAAAGAAAGGATGCAATATCCAACAACACTTGGTTGCAGCACTCAAAGCAAAACCTCAAAATATCCAATGTAAAGAGCTAATAGTACACAAGTGTTCCAACTCTATACATTAATAAAGAAAATTCCAAACCATTGTTTTCCTGCACAACACACGTGTTTCGAATATTAAATTCTCATCAGTGATGCTAACACACACACAGAAAGAGACACAATAGGCACAAGGAACAAGACCTAACACCATAGAAACACGAAATACAAAAGACCACACATAAACCAACGAGACTCACATGATGCAAAATATACGTCATTCTTACATTTATATGAAATGTTGATGTACTCGAAAACTCCTAAAACGAAATCGGACTCGACACAAAGTAACTGTATGTCAGACATTTGTCGAACAAAAGTTAGACGTCGTCACGAGAATAAGTTCAGCTGCCCGGAAAGTTTTATTTCTTTCTTATCTACCTTCAAACAAGCGTTGATTACAACGTTTGTAATCTTTTAAAATTCTATTTAATTTTCCAATAAAAACAGTAGCTTTGTCAAATTAAAACCAGTAAAATGTATATGAATAATAATAATCAACATCAGCGAAAACGATTTCATTTTTAAGGTACCCTCTAAAATGAGATAAAGAAGATTCTGACGACAATCTCAAATGAGTTAAGGAATATCCTGACGATAATCTCCACAGCACTCACAATATAACACGAAATTGAGCATCGACGGACCCCTAGCAAGCTAGAGGTGGGATCAGGTGCCCGGGAGGAGTAAGCATCCCCTGTTGGCTAGCCGCATCCGCCGTCGATGTTCGTACACGAAAAGGGAAACGATATATAAAGAATACATGCACTGTCTGCGGTTTTGACTATATAGAAAGTGCTATGGCGACCATGTCAGGGAAAAAATTCAAAACACTTACTGTCAAACCCCTCAAGGGAACTTTTTACGAGCTCCACACTTTAAAGGACATTAGTGTGGGCATCTCAGGGCAAAGGGCATAAAAGGGCAAAGAGCATCTCAACAGCACTCACAAAAGAGCAGCAGATGCGCATCAACGGACTACTAACAGGCTAAATGTGGGACCAGGTGTCCGGGATGAGTAAACATTCCCTGTTTGGCTCTCACGCACGAAGATAAAAGCAATTTCAACAAAACATGCACTGTCTAAGGTGATGTCTATATAGACAGTACTATGGCGACTATGCAGTCCAAGAGAATACTGGAAACAGTAATATTACTAAAAACAATAATATAACTTAAATTTGAGTTATCTTTCTTGGAAATTTATCTCTTTATATTACTGGAAGCAGTAATAATATTTAAATAGTCAGTTCGCTCTTATACCAGTGGATTCGGGAAGAAATGAGGGTGATTAGGTGTCGTATCTCATTAAAATGTACACTGAAAAATTATTCAAAACATCAGGAAAATTTTTTTCCTTAACATATTTAAGAAAAATATGTTATCAGAAAGAAGAAAAGGTGAAAATAGGTTCGTAATTTTCACTTTTCAGTAAAAAAAAAAATGTTCATATATAATTGATTTGTTGTTGAATGAAAGAATTGTTTGATAGAAACTGTGCTTGTAGCTTTAAAACTTTGCTTTGTCTATATTACAGAAAGATGTAATATAGAGTGGCAACATTACTGTTTTCAATAATATCAGGGATTATTGTTAACAGTAATATTACAGTTTTAAGTAATATTACTGCTGTAAGTATTCTCCTGGACTGTATGTCATGAAGACATCTTAAGCATTTACTGTCAAACCTCTCGCGAGGAACTCTCTTACGAGCTCCACACGGCATAAGTATGACAAAACCTGAGATAAAGAAGATCCTGACGGCAATATCAACAGCACTCACAAAAGAGCACCTGATTCAACATCGTCGGACCCCAAGCAAGCAAGAATTTGGACCTGGTGTCCGGGAGGATTAAGCATCCCCTGTTTGGCTAGTCGAACCCACCATCTTTCTACCAGCCCTCCAATTATTTTGGCCTTAATTGTCTTTTTAATAACACCTCTACAAAAATTCGAACTTGCTCACACTTTGCAAAACAGATATCAGAAATTTCAAATTAGACTAGGGGCGCTTCTTACAACTATTCTTTATCGAATTTCGAATAGACCCTACACAAAATTCAAACTAACTCAAACTTTGCAAAACAGAAGTAAGAACTTTTAAAAATAAGACTAGAGAGTACTTCACTCAACCATTTTTTTTCTCGAAATTTGAGATTCGTATTATTATAAAAAATACTTGCCTTCTGCAGGGTGGAGTAGATAAACTTGTTCCCCATGACATGATGTTTTGTGTCTTATAATTACTTCTCTCTGGCTCTTTCGTCTGAAAGAAGCTTTGCTTTGGCACTTTATTAATTCGGTATCATTTTTTCCTTCGCTATTTTGGAAAATTGTCATTTCATCCAAAAGTATCATAAAAATAATGTCGAAGGGTTCCAACTCTATACCTTCTGGGAGAAAATTCCAAACCAATTTCCATGCAAGAGGCACAGGTTTCGAATATTAAATTCTCATCAGTGATGCTTCTAGCATATCATTTCATTTAAATCAGTTCAGTAGCACCCTCTTTAATTTTTTGGATTTAGATCTGAACATTTACATTACTGAGAGTGCGCGACACCAAATTTCCTGTAGGGTCGATTCAGTAGCATATCCAAATAAAATATATGTTCAAAATAGCATTGGAGGGATAGTGCTAAGATGTTATACTCCTTTAATTTCGATGATATTTTCCTGTTTAAAATTAAAAGAAATTAACAACCGAGCTCCATCCCTCCAATCTTATTGTTGACATAGAGTTTCTCTAACTATGCTACCAAACTGATCGTACAGGCTATTTGGAGCTGCGCACTTCTTTCTGAATACATAAATTGAAATTCAAAAAATACAAATAGAGGGCGCTTCTAAAATAAATTTGGCTGTGTCTGAAAATCACTTCGGCATTTAATTAAGTACCGCGGACGAGGACTAACTATCCGAAGCACTTGCATAGCTCTGTCTTTAGCTGGGTTTCGGCATAATTTTTTTTCGGTCATGTTTAGAATTAAGCTTCTTGCGCCTTTCCTCATACGATTTTTGGCCATATTTTTCACTTAAAAACCCTACACAAAATTTGGAGCCGCTCAATTTTGCAAGAGGAAATGAAATGTAAACGTCTTCATATTGAATAGCATCATTTAAGAACAGGTAAATTGGCAACATGGACCAGACATGCACGTTTCGGGTACTTAACCTTCGTCAGTGATCCTCAAATCTAAACAATGTAATAAGCCAAAAAGTGTAAAAGTTACTATGTCGAAAAAGCGTACCGAAAGACGTAGCAGAATGGGTGGGATATGATGCTACAGGACCCACGTTTTAGAAATTTCAAGAAATTTTGATAACAGATATTTTAGAATGCGTTGAAGAAACGATCAACCGAAATTGATCGAACTTGGCTACATGTGCCCTCGGGGACTCCTGGTCCACCAGCAGTGACACTCACCAAGTGGTATAAATGTAAACGTCTTCATATTTAATAGCATCATTTAAGAACAGGTAAATTGGCAACATGGACCAGACATGCACGTTTCGGGTACTTAACCCTCGTCAGTGATCCTCAAATCTAAACAATGTAATAAGCCAAAAAGTGTAAAAGTTACTATGTCGAAAAAGCGTACCGAAAGACGTAGCAGAATGGGTGGGATATGATGCTACAGGACCCACGTTTTAGAAATTTCAAGAAATTTTGATAACAGATATTTTAGAATGCGTTGAAGAAACGATCAACCGAAATTGATCGAACTTGGCTACATGTGCCCTCGGGGACTCCTGGTCCACCAGCAGTGACACTCACCAAGTGGTATAAATGTAAACGTCTTAGCTCTGTATTGTAGATGGTGCCAGGAAAATTCACTTTTGCTTTATTTAAACTGTTTCCCATGAAGTACTACATGTACTGACGAGGATTAAAATATCCAAAACATGTGTCTACTTCAACAGAATTGGTACTGTAGAACATATTTTTGAATATTGACAATTGTGTACAAAATGCAGAGCATTCACATTGATAATAGTGTGACGTAGGATGACAATGATCACAACATACATAAGAAAGGAGGGAGATCGCCATTGAGACTTGGTTGTAGCATGTCAAAAAACACAGAGGAAAAAAGCACACAAGGCTAAAAATATCAATTTACATATTAATCTGTGTGGCTTGGGCCCCTGCGTATTGCGGTCTTGTTTAGGTGTGGTCATCTGACAGTGAGGAGGTTGTTTTACACCACAATTGTACGTTCTTCGAGAACTCTGGGTGATCGGAAAAGTGATAGGGTTGTGCGCACGTAATCCAGGATAATTACACCGTCTGCTACTGACGTGGCAGATGGCCGTCCTAACTCTGCACCGATTGTCCATTGGTCTCGTTGGTTTATATGTAGTCATATGTGTTTGATGTTTCTCTGTGAATTGACGTTCCTTTTACCATTACGTCTCTTTCTGTGCGTGTCCTCTTTGTGTTTTTACAGTGTGTGATTTGGGGTTTTGCTGTTGGTGCTGCAACTAGGTGTTGTTGGAGATCCCCTCCTTTTTTTACATTTCTCCTCTCAGATTTTGATAACAACGATAATCATTGCCGATTCCTTTTCGTCTCTCGCGTTATCCGTCTGCTATGTACAGTACTAGCCTTATGCAAATAAGTGCTTACACGTGTGCGCATTCGGTCTTATACGGAGAAAAGTAGGTTATACTAGGTTACCCATTTTATAAGCGATAAATGATCATAGCTCGGTAGCGAAGGCATATGTGAATGATGTAACCAGGTAGTTTCTTATTTCTAAGCATGATAGAATCGCTTCCATTAAAGATTTGACACAAATAGTTGATTCATGGTTTTATCTTGACAATATGTTTAACCCTTAACGGTATCTGAATATGTTGAACACATATTGCGAAATTTCAAATAAAAAAATTACTTTGAATTAAATAGTTCAAAATACAATACAAAGACACATATAAATTGTTCTTCCGTACCGAAGGTGCAACTTCAAAGCTAAAACGCAAAGGAAAACAAAAAATAAGTAGAATAATAAACAGCAATGATATTTTGAATATAAAGAAAAAGGATCGGAAGGAGGAGGGTATAACTCAATAAACACGTTTAATATACTATTCGGTATAAAGAATTGTTTTAGCTGTAATTTTTTATCAGTGCGTATTGGCAGTATGAAGTGAAAAAAAAACCAGATTCGTGTAAAACACTTCCTGCATTATATTTTCCCATTCCTAAAGGTAAATTCACATCGATGAAGCGCGAATAATAATAATGATATATCTTTAATTAAAGATATTACATGTAGTTTTAAATATTAATCAAAATGACACGCAATACCATAGGACATATCTATTACATCTTAAACAGGGATCAAAGCTCACGTTCATACAGGAGCTTTTAAGGTCAAGATATAACCTCCTTATATTAAATATATCAGAAAATATATAATACATGTACTAAATGTACCAATACACTTCAAACTTACACACGTCGTTTTGTTTGTGATCAGGTAAGTTTTTAATGAAACCTTGCAGAATTAGAAAATACATTAATATCAAAGGTATCTATTTCTGATTTATCTGTTATATTTATCATTTGAAACATTATAGAATTGTAGCTGATAGTGTAGAAAATGCTCAAATATTAAACAACTCGATAACATTGGGTTGTCTGAATTTCTCAGTTAGTTGCTTGTTAGTCTGCACATTATTTATCCTTATATTTATATAAGATAAAATAATCACTTAAGACTTTGATCTATTTTGTGCATATATGTGTATATGTTTAGAAGTGTATTATAATTACTTCTTTCCAGCTTTGTCCTTGATAGAAGCTTTGTTTTGGCCCTTTATTGATTTGACATCGTAGATATTATTTTGCTATTTCGAAAACTTGTCGTTCCATTCAAAACTATCACCGAAATTAAAGGAGGTTAGCATTTTAGCACCATCCCTCCTATGCTATTTTGAACATATATTTTATTTGGATATGCTACTGAATCGACCCTACAGGAAATTTTGAAGTACCTATATCAGTTACAAATATTAGATACATCAAGGAGAACAAATCGAATCCCTTAAATTCAGTTGTCGGGTCGAGCATACGTTTGACATTTTCTTAACGATAATGACTGTCAACGTGCATTATCAGGGAACAGAAAATGAGGGATCAACGTACAGCGACCTACCTCGAGCCCACTTTGGAGCACTGCATGTAGGGCACCTGGTTCCACCCTCAGCTTGCTAGGGGTCCGTCGATGCTCATTATTGTGCTCTATTGTAAGATATGTTGATATTATTGTCAGGATCTTCTTTAACTCCAGATAGGGAACAAATATTTTTGACAAGTTGAAAATAATATTTTGTGGCTTTTAACTACTGTATCATTTGTATTTAGTCTTGGAACTAGTTCGCGTACAGAATTGATATGATCATACACGATGTACTAAATTGACCAATACCTTGAGTATATATTTGTGTAATTTGGGATACATTTGATTTTTTCTTACTTACCACGGATAATGTCCTCACTTTTAAAAACAAAATATATTCAAACGATAATGCAAATGAATAAATAGATGGGACACCGCACACATTCAAAATTGTTCAAATAGACACAAACAAACGACACACACAGATAAGAAATTGATAATGCAAAGCATCACACTTGATACATGATATTCATTATTTGATCATTTATGAAATAAACTGAATAGAAAGTAAGTGAATACATTTTACGACGTAAAATAAATTGGACCCCGTTCACTGGAGTGAAATCTATTGCTATGGAAGAGTAGGCATCGACAGAAATGAATATGTACACTTTGTACATGGTCATTTAAAGGTACTTATGGTTTTGCAGGTATTTATCTGTTAGTAGCGAAATTTTAATGTAAACAGATTTAATGTAGTACCATTTGAACATCTTTATGTCACTTACATAATTCATCTCTCAAATTATTGTTTTATTATCGTTTTCATTTCGGATATACACAATACGGTGAACTTCGGAAATCGTCATTTGCATATAATGTAGAAATATGTCCTATATTCAGGTCAGAATGAGGACGCTATTGCAATCAGCAATGAAATCGCTTGAATGATTTTTACATCGTGGGGTTACTACGAAACGTGTAGTAAGGCACGTGTTCACTGTCTTTTTTTAAAATTCTCATGATAGTAAAATAAGAAATAACTTATTTGAGTAGTATTTTATTAAATTGTAAATAAAAAGATTTTTTTTTTATTTTCTGCCAAGTTTAGAATTAAGCTCCTTGCGCCTACCCTCCAACGATTTTGGCCATATTTATCACTTAATTACGCTTCTGAATAAACCCTACACATAATTTTGAGCCGTTCATGATGGCAAGAGAAAATTAAAGCTCTGTATTGTAGATGGCGCCAGGAAAATTCACTTTGGCTAAATTTAAACTCTTTGGTATGAAGTACTACTGACGAGGATTAAAAAATCCGAAACACGTGTCTAGTACAACAAAATTGGTATTATAGAACATACATTTCAATAATGACAAGGGTACCTGTAAAAAGCGAAATGAAAAGAAACGAAACAAAACGAAACGAAATGGAAACGAAAAGAAACGAAATGAAAACGAAACGAAATTGAACAAAACGAAACGAAATGAAACGAAACGAAATGAAAACGAAACGAAATGAAACAAAACAAAATGAAATGAAACCAAACAAAATGAAATGAAACGAAATACATATACATGTAAAAAGAAACCAAATTCATATACTGGTCAATGAGGTGTGCATTGGGGGGGGGGGGGGTGCTGAAATATCTGTTTTAAAGGTGAGAATGAAAGATCCATAGGTAATTGAATGGTCAGGATACCCTTTCAATATAAACAATTAAATATGAAAATGAATTAGATTATTAGTGAATATCTTATTTTCAAATCCTTACCCAAGAAATAATGATGAAAAAAAAAAACATATTAATTGTAAAAAGTGTCAAACTGGTTCAATATTGAATATAGCTAGATATTCTTTTTCCTTTCTTCTCTGTGGTATTTGTACTTAAAGAACAATTTTTCGCCTCATATATATAAACCTCACCCTTTCATCCCTTTAAAATTTACCCATTTTCTTTGAAAAGATTTGAAAATAAAATATTCACTAATACTCTAATTTCCTTTTCATGCTTTATTATTTATATTAAAAGGGTATCCTGACCAACCGATCCCCTCTGTATCTTTCATTCTCACTTTCAACACAGATATTTCAAAATCCCCATACCCCCCCCCCACCACAAACACCCCCCCCCCCAAAAAAAAAACCCCAAAAAAACTAACAAGGAAATAAATTTCGTTTTTTCTTGCATGTATTTCGTTTCATTTTGTTCCCATTTCGTTTCATTTCATTTCGTTTTGTTTCATTTCGTTTCGTTTTCATTTTGTTTCGTTTCATTTCGTTTCGTTTTGTTCAATTTCGTTTCGTTTCCATTTCATTTCGTTTCGTTTTCATTTCGTTTCGTTTCGTTTCCATTTCGTTTCGTTTCTTTTCGTTTCGCATTTTACAGGTACCCTAATGACAATTGATCTCGTATGTAGATATCATATTATGTTCCTATACATAGGGGCCCTGTAAAGTGCGAAACGAAACAAAAACAAAACGAAACGAAACGAAATAAATCGAAACGAAACGAAAAAAACGAAACGAAACAGATCGAAACGAAACGAAACAGATCGAAACGAAACGAAACAAAACATAAAACTTAAAGAAAATGAGAAAAAGAGGAAAAATCGCCGAGAATGAATATTTCAAGACATGTAATATTGCCTTAATCCAAGAGTTCCACATTTGTAACTAGTGTCGAGAGGGTTTCTTGAAAGAGTCAAAGTTGACAATTAAAAAAAGTAAATGTCAAATGCCATTCATGTATTTAAGAGGAAGAAAAGGTAGGGGATAGAAAACCACGCCATGACACTGTAATGAGATCATAAACGGGGTGGGGGCACATTAATTGTTCTCATTTTTCTGATAAAATTTTCAAATACACATAACGGAACAGTTCCGTTTCCTTTGCGCTAGACTCCTCACCTGCTGAATAATATTTTTCCGTCTATGACGAGGTTATTGATCCCATTCACTCTCCTTTAAAATGCAATTGTGCATATACCGTATATATTATGTTTTAATCGTCAACTTTGATTCTTTAAGAAACCCTCCAGCCACAAGAACTAACGGTTGAAGGCAAAATGAGGGGGTGGACAGGGACAAAGGGAGGGGAGAGAAAGGGGCGGGAGGAGGGAAGAAAGGGGCTAGAGGAGGGACAGATGATTGGGAGGGTAACAGTAACCCAAAAAAATTTAGGAAATTACTTTTAATATAAATAATCTTGTTCTTATGCGTTCATGTACATAATATATACCTTAATTTTTTTCCCGATCACTTCGCTCGCTGCAATTTTCAATTCATTTTTCAAATACTGCAGGCTCGCTTCGCTCACCTTAGTTTTTCATCTAACCAGGTCTATTTCCTTTTTCAAGGTTTATAAAAGGAAATAACCAAATTACTTCACTATTGCACCAATTTACACTTTAAAGTTTAAACATTTGTCTAGACCGCCTAAGACCTCCTCCCCCCCAAGGGGAGGGGGCGGCAGGAGGAGAGTGGTACCCCCTGACCCTTCAATAAGATCAGTCTTGTCTTGAAATATTCGTTCTCGGCGATTTTTCCTCTTTTTCTCATTTTCTTTAAGTTTTATCTTTTGTTTCGTTTCGTTTCGATCTGTTTCGTTTCGTTTCGATCTGTTTCGTTTCATTTTGTTTCGTTTCGTTTCGATCTGTTTCGTTTCGTTTCCATCTGTTTCGTTTCGTTTTGTTTCGTTTCGTTTCGATTTGTTTCGTTTCGTTTCGATTTGTTTCGTTTTGTTTCGTTTTTGTTTCGTTTCGCACTTTACAGGTACCCCTATACATATAACCATGATGTTGAAAGTGGAACATCCAACACTTTTCATACATTGTATATGACGCTTGAATGAAAGGCAAGTTTAGTCTGCTACACATGTACGTTTGTTTACAAAATCATGAATGAAGATGTGCCTTTATTTACCCATTATGATTTTTCAGGTATTTTTTTAAAGTAGATATAAACTGTGAATATTTATAAGTGTCAAAATACTGTGAAAATATATACACATCAAACTGATATCTATACATCTTATATAAAATACAACAACTTGAAAATATATATTGTAAATCCCTTTGGCTACTTTCTCGCCCGACTTTAGTTTAAGTGTCAAGGATCCTTTAAGGTCTCCTGATTCTGTCTTATTCAAAGCTGATACTATTTTTTCTTTGTATTTGTTTATAACATTTCTCTTCACATATATAATAATACCTATTGTCGGTTCTTTTTCGTCCCACGTCTTATCTGTCCGTCATGTTGTTTGTCTTGCTACCGTGAGTACTAGCCTCATGCAAATAGGGGCTTGTGTTTTCATTCATTCTTCTTCGGAAAAAACTAGGTTATATTAGGTTATATTAGCGTACCCATTTTATAAGCAATAATTGATCATATTCCGGTAGCGAGGTATTTTCAGGTAGAAAAATATCAGTTATTTATCTTGAATACCATAAAATGTCTATACCATCATGAATACTAGATATTAAGTCAGAATCATCCGCTTCACTTTAGAAAGATATTTTCTTTTATGTTTTGAGTGACAAATATTGATTATGACCTCGTTTCAAAATTATTTTATCTTGTGTTTATGTGTTTTCAACCCTTGCGGGTGAGCACCTTACAGCAAAAGTTCGAATTCGGGACGTTAAACAAAATGTTAAATTACTATGGCCTTACAGTCAAATGAAAAACATCCTTCTGGCATTCTTCAGTGTTTGGGTAAGTAAATGAGAAAACAAACAAAAGCAAAAACAAAAATTAAAACAAGCAAAAAAAAAAAAAAAAAAGATAACAAAAAACAAAACAAGACAAAAAAAAAAAAAAAAAACCCCGTTAGACTTTTTCCATTAAATTGCAAGTAACTTCTTTTTGTACTATTTTCTTCAAGTTGTTTTCGAAGATAAAGTCCCTCGCAATTCAATTAATTCTTCAATTCGAATCATATTATAGCTAACCGCAGCCCTCTCCCGTCAACGGTATTGGACGGAACATTGAATATGCGAATTTAAATGAGTTAAAGAAGATCCTGACGATAATCTCAACAGCACTCACAATAGAGCGCAAAATTAAACATCGACGGACCCCTAGCAAGCCAGAGGTGGGACCAGGTGCCCGGGAGGAGTAAGCATCCCCTGTTGGCTAGCCGCTCCCGCCGTCGATGTTTATGAAGCATGGAAATGGAAATATAAAAACTTCATGCACTGTCTGACGTTATGTATGTATAGAAAGTGCTATGGCGACAATGTCGGGGAAGTATATTCAAAACACTTACTATCAAACCCCACGCGGGGACTTTTTTTGCGAGCTCCACACGGCAAAGGGCATAAGTGAGACACAAATGAGTTAAAGAAGATCCTGACGATAATCTCAACAGCACTCACAATAGAGCGCAAAATTAAACATCGACGGACCCCTAGCAAGCCAGAGGTGGGGCCAGGTGCCCAGGAGGAGTAAGCATCCCCTGTTGGCTAGCCGCACCCGCCGTCGATGTTTATGAAGCATGGAAATGAAAATATAAAAACTTCATGCACTGTCTGACGTTATGTCTATATAGAAAGTGCTATGGCGACAATGTCAGGGAAGTATATTCAAAACACTTACTGTCAAACCACTCGCGGGGAACTTTTTTACGAGCTCCACACGGCAAAGGGCATAAGTGTGACACAAATGAGTTAAAGAAGATCCTGGCGATAATCTCAACAGCACTGACAATAGAGCGCAAAATTAAACATCGACGGACCCCTAGCAAGCCAGAGGTTGGACCAGGTGCCCGGGAGGAGTAAGCATCCCCTGTTGGCTAGTCGCACCCGCCGTCGATGTTTATGAAGCATGGAAATGGAAATATAAAAACTTCATGCACTGTCTGACGTTATGTATATATAGAAAGTGCTATGGCGACAATGTCGGGGAAGTATATTCAAAACACTTACTGTCAAACCCCTCGCGGGGAACTTTTTTGCGAGCTCCACACGGCAAAGGGCATAAGTGAGACACAAATGAGTTAAAGAAGATCCTGACGATAATCTCAACAGCACTCACAATAGAGCGCAAAATTAAACATCGACGGACCCCTAGCAAGCCAGAGGTGGGACCAGGTGCCCAGGAGGAGTAAGCATCCCCTGTTGGCTAGCCGCACCCGCCGTCGATGTTTATGAAGCATGGACATGAAAATATAAAAACTTCATGCACTGTCTGACGTTATGTCTATATAGAAAGTGCTATGGCGACAATGTCAGGGAAGTATATTCAAAACACTTACTGTCAAACCACTCGCGGGGAACTTTTTTACGAGCTCCACACGGCAAAGGGCATAAGTGTGACACAAATGAGTTAAAGAAGATCCTGGCGATAATCTCAACAGCACTGACAATAGAGCGCAAAATTAAACATCGACGGACCCCTAGCAAGCCAGAGGTGGGACCAGGTGCCCGGGAGGAGTAAGCATCCCCTGTTGGCTAGTCGCACCCGCCGTCGATGTTTATGAAGCATGGGAATGAAAATATAAAAACTTCATGCACTGTCTGACGTTATGTATATATAGAAAGTGCTATGGCGACAATGTCAGGGAAGTATATTCAAAACACTAATTGTCAAACCCCTCGCGGGGAACTTTTTTACGAGCTCCACACGGCAAAGGGCATAAGTGTGACACAAATGAGTTAAAGAAGATCCTGACGATAATCTCAACAGCACTCACAATAGAGCGCAAAATTAAACATCGACGGACCCCTAGCAAGCCAGAGGTGGGACCAGTGATTTTATAATGAATGAATATACTGTTAGTAAATATAAAACAGAATATCAGACACCATCGACCAGGTCTTCTTCATATTAAATGACGATAACGGATCTTGTTCTGGAACAGGAACATTTAAGTCATGTCTCAATACTTCATAATCAAAAAGGTCAACTGCAGATAAGACATTCTGTCTGGTCAATGCTACAAATTGATCTGTTCTTAAATAATGCTATTGAATTTGAAGACGTTTAACACTTTATCTAAACCGTCGAAAGAAGATCAAAAGAATTCATATAGTATTTGACCAAGTGATTAATTTAACTCTGGATAAATACATTCATATCAAACGTATATTTAAACAATTGATGAATATAATGAACAAGCATTGGGAAAAATGGCGACATGTCTGAATCAAAGTTTTACCATAAAGCAACGTGACCCTCGTATTTTGAAAAAAAGACCTTTTCCTTTTATCCCTGTACATGGAAAATGAGTATACATTATGTTTATCCTTTGGTTTTTAATATAAAGATAAAAACGTAACAAATGTGGATACGTGATAAATCATTTCTCTATATTAAATATTCATACAGTTGGTACTTTCCTTGCGGAACATATTTTTGTAATTGTTTAAAGGACAACAGAAAAATTGCCTCTTTCGCTTTTTTATAATGATAAATTACTAATCAAGTTATGATTTGGGTATTTTTACGCATTTAACACTGTATTTTCCACTCTCCAGAATAGAGGATGATATTCTGTCAAAGACCATTTGAACCATCCAACCAATGATTGTACTCTATGTCTTCCGAAACGGAAGTAAAGGGATGTGACAGTTCTACCAAATTGAAGCGGTGGGTGTTGCATTAAAGCAGGAGATGCTTATTCCTCCTGGGCACCTGGTCTTACTCCCATATCGGGAGTTCCTTTTTTTTCATGTGGTGGAAGTTTTTGTTTCTTTGATTTGTTTCCTGTGCCTTCAGTTTCTGATTTTCTGAATTATCGATTTTGTGTATAGAGGGTTATAGTCATTATCCATATTTGTCATGTGATGTGTATAAATTATTCGATAATGAGTTTTATGAATGAGTTGTGTATTAAAATTGTGATTCACTCAAGGCAGACTTGCTTGGATAATCGAGATGTGTTATTATAAGTATTATAAGTATTATTAGTTTATTTGGCTTTAAGCCCTTAGGCTCGTCAGCATGAAACATATTGTACATATCATAGAATATAATGCCATGTAAATATACATACGAGAAATACAATATAGCATTGAGGAGGATGGTCTACAATCTCCTCTTTTGAATGATTTACACAAATATTTTTCAAATTACAAAGTTTTTTTTTCTTATTTCTAATTGACATTAATTGTATGAATTTAAACATGGAGGGTTAAGACCAGTAGTATTTATCACTGAATTGAATTCTTAAATCTCTGTAGTGAGGGCAAATCAAAAACAAATGATACTCGTCTTTGATATCAGTATTACACTTACATGTATTGCAAATTCTTCGATCTCTTGGTATCTTAGTATATCTTCCTTTTTAAATAAGAAAATCGTTTGCTGATAATCCAAATTTATCAATACTTAAAACAATATGATCTGGCATAGACTTTCTTAAATAATAATGTAAACAATGAATATCGGGTAAATATCTTTATAATGAACATTTTGAAGAATTTTCAAAATAGCTTGACATTTCTTGTACAAATAAGTCATTTAATCTAGATTTTACCAAGGAAATAAATTCATTCACATCAGCAACATTTTGACAATACCAAAAGTATCCCAAACCTAATCGAAGTAAAAGATATCTGACCTTAGATAGCTAGTTTACATTAATATCAACATTCGCTAACATGTCTAGATATAAAGAATGTAAAATGCAATTATAAACTTTCATTTACTTAACCAAATAATTAATAATTAATTTTTCTGATGATATGTAATTGAACTCTACCTAATTCAGAATAAATCATGTAATTTGAAGTTGTATCTTTAACATTGAGAATTCTTTTACAAAAAATCATTGTGCATTTTCTCTTCATCTTTACCTTTATCAAAATCCCATATTTCACAGCCGTAATTCAAAGTACTAGAAACAGATGTGTCAAAAACAGAAAGCTCAGTTTCAGCATTTAGGTTTTCATTTATACAGGTTTTTGCTATTCAATACATACATTTTCTTCCTTGCATACAAATGGTCTTTTTGTGTTTTAGTGAATTCACCATTAAACAATAAAGTAATCCCTCGAAAACTAAATGCGTTTAAAACTTCAATTTGAGTACCGTGATGAAAAAAACATTCATTGTTTCTAAAATCTAACCACCATTTCTAAAAAACTATTATTTTTTTCTTTTGAACGTTGGCTCCACTAGAAGCATCACTGATGAGAATTTAATATTCGAAACACGTGTCTGGTGCATGGAAACTTGTTTGGAATTTTCTTCAAGAAGGTATTGAGTTGGAACACTTCGACATTATTAAACTCTTTCAATGACCTGATGTAACGTCTGTACAAAACATTTACATTGTTCATCAAACCAAGGCTTATCAACATCTGAAATACGATTAACGCTAACTTTAAACGACGTTTTACAAAATGGCATAAAAATAATATCAAGTACAGATGAAAGAAATTCCATACACTCGTTTTCTGTATCTAATTCTTTAACAATTTCATTTAGTACGTCAACATTTTCATATGAAGTATTTTTATATCATTAAAATTGACTTCATTCCATCTATATACAGAATACGACCGTTAATACATGTACCATCACTGGTTTCTTATATGATCATTTCTTACAATATTAATTCAATTTGTAGTGAAAGAAAATACCAATGGAGTATGGTCAGACAATGTGTTAAAATCACATATCTTTAACTCATCAATCAAAGCATAACTATCTTTAATCAATGTTGCTTGACTCCAGGTCATTAAAGAAAGTTATTCGACCGTGTAGTATGTTATTACACATGTTATTACACATGCATTCAATCGACATCATATGCGAACAGTCAATCGGACATTTTTAGAAAATAACACGCTTTTACCTTCATATTTAGATAATTCTTATATGACATCAGACAAAGGCAAATTCCTGCTTCATATGTCTCGACTTACTATTTAACAAACAAAAAAGTCCCACTCAAAAAATATTCACGTTTAGTGTATATATGAAGGTAATGGGAGAATTCCAAGATCGATTCAGGGTAGAAAGTACAAAAATGTCAAAATCTTATCGAAAGAAATAAAGCATATGTTTATACTTTCTTAAAACAGTGAATGTTTTTACGAATCAATATGCTACAAGAAATTCATAGAAAAGGATTTAAACCTGATACTAGGAAGGAATTACCGAAAAGGTTACTTAGTAATCTTTAAGATAAAATTCCAAGATTTAAAAATATTTTAAGCATAATAAAGGGGAATAACTAATCTGTTATTCAATGTCTAGTGTTAAACGTCTTCAAATTCGATTTAGCATCATTTAAGGTTAGGGTTGCGACTACAGGGAGATAACTCTATTTTCATATCACATAAAATTTGAAATGAGTTAAAAAAGATCCTGACGATAATCTCAACAGCACTCACGATAGAGCACAAAATTAAACATCGACGGACCCCTAGCAAGCCAACATAAACGATACATGGTATAAACTCAGATTGTAACATTATTTTACAAAAAAAATAATACTCCTTGAAACTTTCATTGCTGAATGGATATTTTGGGAGAAAATGCATATTTTTCAATGAAAAATCGCCAAAAAAAGGAAAACAAATTGTCATGTTCGCATGAGTTCTGCTACGAAAGATTCAAACATCAGAATATTTACTATTCATTATACTCTTTAAAAGTGAGATAATAAGAAATTCGAACTTCAAGTTAAACTCTATGTTTTTGGGTTAAAATGTTGATTTTTTGCATTAATTATTGTGTTATTTATAGAAATAGTCATTTTGCTCAAAAACTAATTCGGGTACATATTGATTTGACTGCTTTAAGATAAAGCAATACCATAGATAAATATGTAGAAAAAAAATTGTGTATCAGGCGACCTTCTAGCTACCAATAAAAATAACGAGTTGTTGCCATGGCAACCAGCAACATAGTTTTTATAAGAAAATACTCTCCTTAGAACTGATTATTTTATTAGAATTTCTCAAAATAGCCTTTAATTCATCCACAAGCTATACGAATCTTGAAAAATAAGGATATATATGAATTTTTGAAATTTTATGCATTTCAAAGGTATGTAAAGTTATGATGTGGTATTCTCTAAAATTACAAAAATGTTAAAATAGACAAAAAATGGACGTTTATAGCAAAAAAACGAAACAGGCAAATTTTGATTTTTTGATCTGAATAGTTTGAGGAGATGTTCCTCTACATATGAACCTATCCATCTTTCTTCTACCTTATTTCTATTAAAATTCGCCACCCTGACCTTAAGAGCAGGTATATTTACAGATTGTACCAGACATGCAGACATTCGGATAATTAACCCTCGTCAGTGATCCTCAATCTAAGCAATGTAATGTTGCCAAAAAATGTAAAAAATAGTATGTCCAAAAATGTACCGAAAAACGTAGCAGGATGGGTTATGTTTTGTTCCTTGCCTCTTTTTCATTTCTTTTCGTTTTTTTTTTCTCTGTGAACATGTATGTTTTCATACTAGGATTTTCTTAACAAGTCTGTAGATTTTGAATATTCCTATACTTAAACATTACTTATGAATTTTTTCTTTATATTTTCTAGGATATTCGTGAATGGCAGATCGAAGAGGAAGTCGAGATTTCAACCCAAATATTAGTCGAAAGCTATGGTAAACACCAATTAGCAGTTAGAATAAAAGAACCGAAAAAAAAGAGATAAGAACAAGAATTTCAAAGAAAACAAGAGGGCTACTAATGCAAGCAACAGACAAATTCCTCCTTAATAAGATCTTTCTTGGAACTGAAGTGTTAAAATCCGAATAATGAAGATGGAAAAAAAGAATGGTTCAAGGAAGCACATTGGTCTCCTTCCTTTTATGTGGTTTCATCAATGTTTAATGTTTCTGTATGACTTTAATGGCGTTTTGACTATTTAGCGTAGATAGAGATTGTTAAAATATGCTTAGGAAGGTCAGTTACGAATAACAAAAAGACGCTTATATAGGCTGCATTGTGTCTAATGACGGAAGTACATGTATAATTACTCCAAGTCATCAGGACGTAATTGACTGATGATTTGATATCTCAAACACGTGTCTAGGGCAATTTAAATTAGATTATAATAAATTAATAAATAAAAAAGAAACGTGTATGTCTGGTCCATGCTGCTAATTTTTTTTTAATGATGCTATTGAATTGGAAGACGTTTAACATTTTAAATTTTCTTCAAGAAGGTATAAAACTGTAACACATCCGCATTATTCAAATTACCTAACTTGTACTGTATTCTAAAAGTGTACAAATTACCATACAAAAATTACCTAACTGGCCTCCACAGAAACTCTACCAAACCAGTGTCCCCCATTGTTTCAAATATAATCATTTCGGAAAAAAAACCAGACTTCAAAGGTACTTTGAAAAAAACTGACAATAGAAAATTATTTAAGTCGTTGTAAAAGCACAGAAAGATTAGATGAACGGTATCCTCGGTGATTGAAAGTCCATCAGCACAGAAAAATACATAGTGCTTGAAATCATCATATAGCAATATATGTTCTATCGTCATAATTTGGTGCAGCATAATATCACGTAAGGCCGTTGGGTACACTACGTCATGCTTTTACCGTAGTACTTAGAAAATCATTAAAAATACAAAAATAGAGAGGAATGGGTAGAGGATGTAAAATCATGCTTGACAGTGGAAACACAATTTAAATTGGATATCAAATACACGAGTTAGGACGTCGCAAATACGACTTTTATACTGGCTGCAGATTTAGCTGAAATCCACCTTCTCGCTTAACTATATATCATGACGCCATATACAACAAAATAAACAGAATACACCAGAATTTCGTACATTATGTACAATATGGCAATAAAACCACATTGTATATAAAACGTCGCATAGATGGGACTCGTGTTTCTCGCGAAATAGCGTCAGATACACTGCCATCCATAATTAGTATACACTATTTCTACTCATGCTTCTGTTATAAAATGAACAGTTTCAAATCCATTGCTGTATGATTCTAATAATGAACCTTGTAGAAATCACTTGTAACAAACTTGACCCAAATATTTCAAGTTTTTGAATTTTTATTCTTTTTCATATAAAAATGACAATTTTTGGAAAAATTGTGCAGATGAAAATAGTTTCTTTTTACATTTTCCTTATCACAATTCATAATTTTGAATTATGTAAAGCCAATTATTATGATTCTTTAAAGTTCAGGGTTGAAAAATAGGATGAACTTATAAAAATTTAGAATGATTTCCTTGTTTGTATAGTTTGATATGGATGGTAGTGCATGTCTGAAGCTTTGATATTTACCTATTTACGGAGGTAACGAAAATCGTTAGTTAAAGGGAATTTGACTTTTCTAAAAAAAGAGGACGTAATTTTGTTTTAAAAATGTATACACACATTTTCCAGCACACACAAATCAATTTGAAATGATAAAAATAATCTGAAGATATTTTGACTTTTTGCTATTATACGTTGAAAACAGCTAGGTGCACTCTAAAATCATCATAAAGAAATGACGTTTCCTTCGTTACGCGTGTCCGTAGTTAACATCGAATAGTTAAGTAAATAGAAGGCAGATTTCAATTTTAAAGGTATACTCAGTCCGGATTTAAAAAGCCAAAGGCCACATGATAAAGGATTTTTGTCAAATTCGGTAGTGATCGTTATATCATCGGGCTATTCGTAAGGCCATCTTGAACCATCGTATGGCCGCCGGCTTAATTGGTCAAACTTCGGGAGTGTTGTCAAAATCTTTGGCATGCCAAAAAAATCCCGATGTCACTCAAAGGATCATCTTCGTGGAAATAAATCATACACGCGACGTTGAACTTTGTTAACATCCAAGGGATACATATGCTGGCTAGAGTTACGTTCCTTAGATATACCCAACGACTTTAAACAAACAATGTGTACGGAGTCGAACGATACAGTTAAAAAGCTTTTGCAACATATTGCGATATTTAAAACTGGGCTGCGCAATATTGTTTTTCATCATAAATAGAGTTTGATGAAAGCATGATTAATAAATAATTAAATAATAAATAATAATAATAATATAAATAATAAATAATTATTGACGGTGATGTTCCAAGACTACCGTCATATGGCATATACATATTTAAGCTCATCCGGAAGGCTAGAACATGTACTAATATTTTGTGTTTTCAAAGTAAAAATTTACAAATTACCAGGAAACTTTTAGGTCAAGGTTTCCGCTTTCATAAACTTTCTCTTTCTGGAAATTCTACAAAAATTACAGTCAACTTTTTTTCAAAATTCGGATCTATACAAGCAACAGAGAATATTAATTTACTTTGGTTATTTCTCAACCTGCCTTGTATGTGATATGATTAGAAGGATAAAAGGTAGACAGCATAACCATCGAAAATACGTCAGAATCATCAAGCGCCTTTTCATACCGTGGATATGATCCTAATGTCACCAGACGGACATTAGACTTGGTACTTGACCAATCTACCGTCTTGAACCAGGGCATTTTTCAGACTTGCACTCTGACTGATTGTGACGACGGGACTCCATGACGGGCCCTGTCCAAATCTCTGTAGAGAAGACAGGGCCCCGACCACCTCTCCTCTCTGAATGACAGTTGGACTCCTCGGGTAATAACATACATGGGCTCGCCACAGCCGGTAGGGCATGGACTGTATAACGTGCACTCTCTTTTTATATCTATTTACATATTCGGCCCCTGCGTTTTGCGTTCTTGTTTGTGTATTGTCATATAAAAATGAGGAGGTTGTTATACACCAAAATTCTTCGAGATCTCTGGGTTATCGACAAAGTGAGAGGGATATGCACACGTAATCCAGGATAACCACACCAGTTAGAACATGTGTGGTTAATGGACGTCCAAAGTCGGCACCGGTTTTCAAATTTATGTAAGTTACAGACTGGGAGAAGCGGAAAAAATAATGTGATATCTCGCTCAATCAACAAAGCATTGATGTAAGATCATGTTTCCAGGCGAAGAGAGCGTCCTCTGACTGCATGCAACACCCGATGCGAATGCAAAATAGAAACGCGTCAAATGCGGTTATGCCCAAATATTCAATAGACGTTGAATTAGAATGTTCTTGATAGACAAATGTTGAAATGCCCAATACGTTAATTGTAGCGACCATTTTTTCGGTGACATCTTGAGATGTTACCCTAAAATAACCTTGAACAAACAGCTTACTGGTGATCTTCTTTGCCCTCAACAGTTTTTACATTCTTTCAGAAACGTTAATTTAAAGCAGATTCGTGCTGCCTATACTACAAATAGCGAATGAAAAATATGGGTAATGACCATATCCAAATACACAGCACAAAATCGATAATTCCGAAAATCACAAACCTAATTCATATAAAATCAGGATAAATAGGAACAAAAGCAAACAAAGAACAACCTCCACCACATGAATATGTTTTACTGACCTTCCCCATTTTGCATTCAGCTATGGCGCTTCATATTTTTATTTATTTTCGTCATGGATCCAAACACTGAATACCAGAAAAGGGGAGGTATGAATAGGCAGATATCCCTCTGTAAACTGAAAGCTCCACTTGGTATTCTGTTACAAATAAAATTACCGGTATGTGATTCCAAGTTTGACCTCATCTGTTATAAAAAATCATTAGGATAGACACAGAGAAATTCTTCCATAATAAAACCATTGCATGGTGTAAAATATTAAGATCATTAGTTTAAAATCATAAACGAATCTTTGATATTTCGGACATTTACCAATGTGTACGATGAATAAGTTTTTTTTTAAATTTATTTGATTAGTTTGTCCTTCCTGTTTCTATAAGCTGTGTTATTGTCTCCGTCTGTTGTTTTTTTCTATTCTTTTCTCGTGGAAGAGTTCTGTTTAATTTTATTCAAGAATTTTTTCGCTTTTTGATTGTGATTTTTGAAATCTGATTTCGGGTTGTGTGTTTGACTTTCATTCACAGATTATATATGACCGAGTGTAATCTGTCATTTTTCTTAAGTTTGCTTTAATAATGACTTGATGTTACTTGTCATATTGTTATTTCTTGTTGTGGTTGTCCACTCTGTGTTTTGTCATTCACGTGTTTCATTATTTTGTTTTTGGTGTCTTATCAGGCTTTTAATAGAGGTACCCTCCTTTTATGTAAAATACTAATATTTGATGTCTTTTTTTCTGATTTCAATTTGTTTTCTAGAGGGCCGATCTCTTGCAATAAATTTGAAACACGGTATTTATTCTTATTATGAACAATAACTATCATATATCTATATTGAAAGAGGTCGTTATAATACTTTTATTGCAGGCCCGAATACGAAGATCGACAAGAAAACGTTTACAAGGAACAAGAAGAGTACGAATCTTTAGAGGAAGATTTGTAAGTGCTAACTCATATTTTACATATTTTCTTATCATTATAAAAACAATTAAGAAATTTAACGTCTTCAAATTCATTAGCATAATTTTAGAGCAGATAAATTTACAGCGTGGACCAGACATGCACGTTTCGGGTGTTTAACCCTAGTCAGTGATCCTCAATTTAAACTATGTAATATTGCCAAAATCTGTAAAAATAACTGATTTATACTCATTTGCGATGCAATTTGATACACAGCTTGGTCTTGAATAGTTACAGGACAAGTTTGAGTTAGGTCATGGTTGACCAATTTCTAAAAAGAGCTATACCCTTGTTAACTTACGGTTTAAGTTTTCGAACATTTATATTCATTTTAAGGAGAAGGTATTGAGATGGAATTTGATAAAACAATCATTTTGTATAGTTACACAGCAAGTTTTAGTTGGGTCATGGTTGACCTACTTTAAAGGCAAGGGAGCAATTCAGTTTTCCAGATCTTGTTCTGTAACCACTGAGCGAAAAATCAAGTTTACGCAATTACGTTACAAACTTGCTCAAACTTGATATTTTCCGGTTTTCACAAATTTTCGCAATGCGTAATCTGGCAAATAATTCACGCAATTTAACGGAACATAAAAAAGGCATACGAAATACAGTCCGTGCTCTGTCGGCTTCAGCGAGCTCATGCATTTGATCACCTGAGGAGTCCGACTAACATTCAGAGAGGACAGGTGGTCGGGGCCATGTCTTCTCTTAAGAGATTTGGATAGGGCCTGGTGTGGAGGTTTCTCGTCACAGTCATTCAGAGTGAAAATCTTGAGAATGCGTTGTTACAAGGCTTAGATTGGTCCAGTACCAAGTCAAGTATCCGTCTGGTGACAACAGGATCCTGTCAAACTTACAAGAGGCGTTAGAAGATTCTAACGCAATTTCGATGGCAATTCGATCCCTCTTATTTTGTTAATGATGTCACCATTAATTGTAGGTTGTGAAATACCCTATGTAATATACCCTGTTGCTTGTATTTGTCTGAAGTTCAAGAGAGATCGATAACATTTTCTTTATAAAAGGAGTAGGTTCGGTAACCATGGAATTCGGCCCTGTCGTACTTTTGAATGAAATTTTTGTATGTGAAGTATCTGATGTCTGCAGTTTCTAAAACTGTTTTCGTTTTTCAAATATCTTAAAAATTGACGGAAATATGTGGAATCGTTCGAGGCATGGTATAGCGTATTGAGCGACGTCAATGACGTCGTCACATGACGCCGTCACGACGTTGTGTTGCCATAAGAAATTTATGAACACTAGTTGTAACGGAAACAATTAATTGAAAAAAAAAACAAGAAGAAAAGAAAATATTTACATTTACGATTAAATTAGACGATTTTAAAAGATATGAGCTGGTATAGCCTCAAGGTAGAGAAGATGCGTGGCGTATTTTCATCGGAAACTCGAGATTCATGTCCTGAAAACTGCCCGTGAACACGCAGTCGGGAGCGTATTTTTCACATATTGGATTTTTTCTGCAGAAGTTAATTTAGTTATATAATAGTTGTTAGGTCAAAAGATCCTACCTTTTAAAAAAAGAGTCGCATAAAATTGTTTTACTAGTATACATGCAAAACCATGAACAGTTTTCTAATTGGTATATCCCATTCGATTTTGGTCCTGTTATTTTTCTTCTTCTTTTTCATTTCTTATATTTTTTGATATACGCTTGTGCATTCAAGGTACCCATAAAAGTATATTTTATTGATTAAATGACCATCGAATTGTGTTCAAACTTACCTTACATGTAGATAATGCATGTGTTATGCGGGATAAAGGAAGGTTGGGAGGGGGTATTGTTGTGGTACGATTTAAGTGACATGCGAAATATTTTCTCAGCTTACTTCGATGAATCTTTTTACCAGTGTAAATGTAACTGTTGCATCATACATGTAGTTTAATGTTTCAAACATCATTTTTAAGACCCGGGAGTCTTATATTTGTACTCAGGGCATCATTACCATGATTACCTTTCAGAAAATATATAGTTTATAGTACCTTACCAGGTATAAAATTTACCATTCTTCACAATGGAGATGATTAAAACGCTATGTAAAATGACTCTATTGTACAACGGATACATTAAGATTAGAAACGACATGAAAGATGTTTGAAACATAGCTGATTAAATGGAAGGAGGGAAGGGGGATGGAATTTTGATATATGCAGAATAAGAAAAAAATCATCTGGCTACGGCCCCTGTGGGTGTGCACGAATGAAATGTTTCATTTTAAAATCTCTGAATAGATAACGTATTGACAACGGAAAAACACTTGCTTCCTGGACAGTTTCTTAATTTCAACGGGGCCCGCTGTCTTTAGCTCATAATAATCCATTTCAGTGCCTGGTAAATGTATCTTTTACATTCTACAGAACTTAGATTGTGTTTCATTTCCAGTTATTGTGTATTTTTACTAGATTTGAAAATTAACAAATCATAACATTCAGATTATCGCATCGTCCATTTATGTAATCGTTTGCGAAGTATAGTTGAAAAGCGCACATCCGATGCGGTGATATTTCATCTTTTATTAATGTTTAACGTCTTCAAATATCAGCATTTAGCATGTACTAGAATGAATGTAGATCTGTGCGCAAATTAAAAAAAAAGGGCCAATTTTCAAGCCGGAAGCTGCATATTACAAATCGATTGAAAAAAAGAAATAAATAAAAACACAAAAACAAAGAACTGTGTGTTATACCTAGGCTACGAATGGATTATGATACAAATTCATAAGCAAATTTTTGAAAAGTTCGTCTCTTTATGTTAACATCCTGTCAAAATTTCGGGGCTATTGAGCGATGAACATGTCCGTCCATCAAACTTCCTTGTCGAGCTTTCTAATAGGTTATTCATGTCGGTAATAAATTTCTGGATCAAATCGGTCAACCCGTGTGTGTGTCCGTCCGTCCGTCCGCCGCCCTAAGCATAGTTCTGAACATTTTAAAGAAACCCCTTCAACGAATCGATTTACTTCCTTTATGTAGCCTTTACAAAAAAGGTTCTGTTCGAGTATGACCAATGTCGCTCAATTATGTTCAGATTTACTCCTTGCAGAAAAAAATGCAACCTTTTCGGTAAATGTCAATCTGCATTTTTCTTGAAATATTCTTTTCTGAATTTAATCCATTTTACTCTTTCTGATTATCTATGAAAAAAACCGAGTATCGATTCCTAAATGTCTTCAACACTAGTGCTGATCCGGCCCATGATCTCTCTTTAGACCTGTGCTTTCAGTTTGAATTTGGATTCATGAAAATACAAAACAGACCGTTTTATTTCCTTCCTCTTGATGCATTACGAACTCAGATCCCGGGTACATTTTGTATCAAACATGAACACAAGCTAAGTAATAAGCTAGAGTATCGTACATCATATTTGCATAATCTAAATTGGAGTTTATAAGTCATACATGTACCAACATTAATAAGTCATACATGTACCAACATTAATAACATTTTCCGGTACTCTCTCTCTCTCTCTCTCTCTCTCTCTCTCTCTCTCTCTCTCTCTCTCTCATTTTCTGTTTAGCGTTTGAAAATAATAATGTTGGATAATGAGCGAATATTTCTTCATTATATTCAATATATATTAACCTTCTAATTCACTTGCAGAATATGAATGCTTAAATACATTCTTCATTCAACTTATTTTTTTTGTAATTTACGTATACCTATATGTATATCGTCCATCTTTTTTGTTGCTACCGTCCGCACAGCGCACTTCAGAAATCGGAAAATCAAGAATTTTCTCATCTTTATCTTTTGAAACTTTTGATAAGATGTAGACCATTTGATAGTTTCAGTTTTAATATAAATTCAATACTGATATGTACATCGTATATTTATACCCAGAAACTCGTTTAATTTAACGTACACGATGTACTAAGCCTAAAACATATCTTATAAAATCGCCCTATCAAACTTAGTTTCTGGTCCTGGTAAATATGTTATAGTAGCACTTATTATGTTAGTAGTTAGGAGAAATCAAGAACAATCAAACTGTATAAAAAATATTTTCAAAATCTGTAGACACTGAAAAAAATTTCTCGATTTTCTGATTTCTAAAGAGAGCTGTACACGATAAATCTCTCTCAGGTTGGTAGAAGTACGACACAGAAAACTTTAAAATAGATGCACAGCACAGTGCGTCACAGAAACGAAATTCTCTGTACAGCAAGATTTGAGTATAATCTTCAATTTGATATCAATTCAATTTCTGTGACAACGTGTGCTATGGGTAAAGTTTCAGGATAAAGACTCTAAAACATGTTAAAAACACGGAAATCGGCATACCGTCATGGATTAACGACGTCATAGATGACGTCACAGCACGTGCAGATTCCCGAACGTCTTATTTTTCTGAACTATCAAAGTTTGTCATTGCTTTCATAAAGAAATAACATGAAATAAAACAATTTTAGAATCTAGGTTTGAACAGGGTCAATATCGGTAGTTTATGAACCTACTCCTTTCCACAAAGTCTTTACAAATTTGTGAAATCAAAAAACATGACCTAAAATTTCTTGGTATTTTGTAAATTTCTACATGAAAATCCCAAACATCAGTACAAGCTTAAGCATACCAGATGAGCTGTTAAAATGTGGGTACCTAATGATGTTACTCTAGAAACATGACCGCCATGTCTGAGAAAATGTTCTATATTAAATCCAGAATAAACTCTTTTGTACAAACAACGCACTTGATAAAATCTCTGCATTAACAATTTTCATACTTAGGTGCAAAATTGTGATTCTGTGTTTGTAACGTTTGCCTTGTATAGAATTAATTCTTGTGGATAGATAGCAGGTTTATTCTTTTCAAAAACAGGTTTGTCATAAGAATATCATCCAGGCACCTAGAAATACCGATGAAACATTTCAAATCGTCATGTTTTCTTTGCTTTTGAAAATTTTGGATAAAATCTTGTTCATACTTGTTTGAAGTATTTTAATTTCATTGTGTTCTCTAACTTGGCTTTATTGTAGTGTCTTCTACGTAGGACTCTATTTCACTTTTCTTCCAATATGGCATTTTAAGGTCGCTTCGTATGGAAGAAAGGAGGGGATCTCCAACAACACTAGGTTGCAGCACCCACAGTGACACAGGAAGAGTCATCAAACGCCTTTTATACCGTGGATATGATCCTAATGTCACCAGACGGACACTAAGCTTGGTATTTGACCAATATACATTCTTGTACGAGCGCACTCTTAAGACTTGCACTCTGACTGACTGTGACGACGTGACTCCATGACGGGCCCTGTCCAAACCTCCTTAGAGAAGACAGGGCCCCGACCACCTGTCCTCTCTGAATTTCAGTCGGACTCCTCGGGTGATAACATATATGAGCTCGCTACAGCCGGCAGAGCACGGACTGTATTACGCACGTCCTCTTTTTACATCCATTTACATATTCATCTGTGTTGCTTGGACCCCTGTGTTTTACGGTCTTGTTTGTGTGTGGTCATCTAACAGTGAGGAGGTTGTTTTACACCATAATTGTGCGTTCTTCGAGACCTCTGAGAAATCGGAATAGTGGGAGGGTTGTGCGCACGTAATCCAGGATAACCACACCGTCTGCTATTTACGTGGCAGATGGCCATCCTAAGTTGGCACCGGTTGCCCATTGGTCTCGTTGGTTTATGTGTAGTCTTTTATGTTTCATGTTTCTATGTTGTGAGTTGGTGTTGCTTGTCCCTTTTGCGTCTCTTTCTGTGGGTATCTGTTCTGTGTTTTTTGCATGGGTGTTTTGGGATTTTGCTGTGGGTGCTGCAACCTAGTGTTGTTGGAGATCCCCTCCTTTCTTCCACAATAACATCTAGTATAAATGGGCAGAAATATAAAATCGAGGTAGACCAAGACATCGATTTATCGTCTCAAAATCTAATTTACGTTATGACTTGAAATGCCAGGGGATGTGGCGCACAATATGTAGGTGAGACAGGCCAACCTTTATAATCTCGTTTTAGGAACCATTCTTATAAGATCAGAACCTCACGTCAACAAAAACACAGACACTTTCTTTATATTAATAACTTTGTTAAATACAATCATTCTATTTCGGATATCACCATTACCCCAGTTCAGACTTTTCAAAAACGTAAAAATGAAAGTAAGACCGAAATTAAAAAACGCCGACTACAAGTTGAACTTGCCTGGATCACCAAACTTCAAACTGCGTACCCTCTTGGTTTAAACGATCAAATCTATGGACAAGGAAACGTTTCCTTAGCTTCTACCAATATCAACATCTTTTCAATTCGCCCAAACACTAAAAGGAAATACAGGTCGCACGGGAAAAGACGAAACAGACAAAAAAGAAAACGATCCAGAATCTACCGCTCTCTCAACGATTTACTTACAATAGCACGCAAGGGCGGCAGACATGAGTTGTTACATGCTCTATCGCCAATACCAGTTATGCACTTGAAATCTATCTTGGATGAAGCAGAGGTTGCATTCTTAGGAAACACCGACTGAGTCAGACTTAATATCATTGTCTCATTCGCACAGTATAAACTTTATCCTATTGCGAAAAACACCTCCCCTAAAAGACGATTCATAAAAATCCCGTATATTAACAAAGGTTTTGATCTTCAAAACATCTCTAATATTTTTCGTGATCATTGCGTACAAAGTTTCATTCATCAATATTTTGAAAATTTAGAGCCACCTCTTATTTGTTATAAGTAAAAGAAACCTTACATCGGATCCTGACATACTTGAATCGTGTCCTGCTGCTTGAAAATGTGCAACTTCTAAATACCTCTACAAACCAGCTGGCACTGTTGTTACACGTGCCTTTTCAATTTTCCAAGACAGAGAGCTCCGTGGTTTTCTTAAAAAAGGACCTAAGTATAGAATCCCATCCAAGATAGATTTTGTCAAATGCCTTGAGGTGCTTACGGAAGCCTTGGACAATTATACGAAAATATGGTGTAAATCAGAAGGAGTCGAACCGCATACTCTGAATGACTGTAAAAACATCATTTTAGATATAACGGATATTCGAATAGATAACTTCCATAAAAACCCTCATCTTTTTCAAAATCCACGTTCCAAATCAGAAAGATATTTCAAATCCAAACTAAGTAAATAACATGACAAATATGTCTTTGCACCAGCTGATGAAGCAGCCAACAACACCATTATCATTTGAAAACGTTACTACATATCAACTTAGGTTTCGGAACTTTCGTCTAGTCATACATATATGAAAAGAAATGAAAGTGCATCTAACATTTTAAGCAAGCACAACAGTGAACTCTCTTCATTCAATATCTCTATTTTATAAATTGGATCTCCCAACACTATATTGCATACCGAAATTGCAAAAGTCTCCTTACAAATTTCGATTTATTGCTAATTCTAGTAACTGCTCTACTACAATTTTGACTAGAAATCTGACATCGGCACTTACTACTATTAAAGAACACATAACTATATAGATGTTGTGAAACGGTTCTAACTAGGAACGATGTAACTCTATTTTGGTCTATTAAGAATTCAGGGGATGTGATTGACAAAATGAAATCTGGAAATTTCCAAGCCAATACGATTTCTTCATACGACTTCTCTAATATGTACACCACATTTCCTCACGACAAAATTAATGGTCGATTATCTAATCTCATTAGATTGATTTTTGATCGAGAGCGGAAAACTTACATTTGTACATCTGAATTGAAGGGTTACTTTTCCTCGACAGACTACAAATCATACAAGTCCTGGACATGTAGTGACCTGTGTAATGCCTTGTCCTTCCTCTTGGACAATTATTTTAGATTTGGTGAGGATTTATACAAACAGGTTGCAGAAATTCCTATGGGTACTGACTGTGCGCATCATGTTGCAGATTTATTTTTATACACTTATGAAAAAGAATTCATCCAAAATCTTCAAAAGCAAAGGAAATTTGATTATATGAAATGTTTCAATAATTCTTCTAGGCATCTGGATGATATTCTAGCCATTGACAATACTGTTTTTGAATTATAAAAGAATGAAATTTATCCACAAGAATTAACACTTAACAAAGCAAACGTTACAAATACCGAAACACCGTTGTTGGACCAAAAAATCAAAATTGTAAACAGAAAAATTCATTCAAGTGTATTTGACAAAAGGGATGATTTTTGATTCAACAAAGTAAACACCCCCTGGCTTGAAGGTGATGTTCAAAATTACCGTCATACGGCATTTACATATCACAGCTCATCCGGTACGCTAGAGCATGTACTGATATTTCAAATTTTCACAGTAGAAATTTAGACATTAACAAAAAAAAAAAAAACTTGTAGGTCAAGGTTTCCCCTTTCATTAACTAGTCAAGACTTTTTGGAAATCTTACAAAAATTACAGTCAACTTCTTTTAAAATTCGGATCTATACACGCAACAGAGTACATTACTTTGGGTATTACATAACCTGTCTTTTATGGCGATATGATTAACAAAATTGAAGGATCAAAGGTAGCAGCATAGCCATCGAAAATGCGTAAGAATCATCAAACGCCCTTTAAACCGTGGATATGATCCTAATGTCACCAGACGGACACTAGGCTTGGCACTTGACCAATCTACAGTCTTGTACAAGCGCATCCTTGAGACTTGCGCTCTGATTGACTGTGACGTCGGGACTCCATGACGGGCCCTGTCTAAACCTCTTTAGAGAAGACGGGGTTCCGACCACCCTCTAAATGTCAGTCGGACTCCTCAAGTGATTACATACATGAGCTCGCTACAGCCGGCAGATCACGGACTATATTACGCATGCCATCTTTTTATATCCATTTACAGTACTGCAACCAACTTGTTTGACAATTCTATCCAATCCTTTCCACCAACCTACATCCTACATCCACCTCCTACCCATTCTATCCTACCCTATCCCATCCTATCCTATCCTATCCCATTCTATGATATCCTATCCCGTCCTATTCATCCTATTTTATCCTATCCCATTCTACCATATCCTATCCCATCCTATCCTATCCAACTCATTCCAATCCAATTCTATCCTACATCCTATCCTACATCCTATCCTATCCTACATCCTATTCTATCCACCTTAAACTTCTTTTCATCACCTTAAGCGAGATTATGATAAAAACTAAATGACTTGATACAGATTCATACATAAGTAGTGAATTATCTGTAAGTATCGCTGTTTTTGGATTTGGATTCAAAATTATACAGATGATTAAATACCATTTTTGCACTTATAGTGTACAAATAAGAATTGACTCTTTCTATTTGCTATTTCATTGAGATGTGAAGCTCATATTTCGCATCACAAATTGTATAAAACCGCGTAGCGTAGCGGAGCGGTTTTATACAAAATTTGTGATGCGAAATCTGAGCTTCACATCTCAATGAAATAGCAAATAGAAAGAGTCAATTCTTATAATTACAAATTTTGTATTTTTACCCTTACGGTGCCCCATACTTCGAATTTGACCCTGTATTTGTGACCTTTTCTTTGTTGGCGTAGGAAAATATCAACATACCCAAGAAGGGTTGAGAAGTAGATCCTTGGATTCTGATTGAAAACACGATTCTTCAGCGAAGTATTTTATTTTTCATCAAATAAAATAATTCATTTTTTTAATTAAAAGTACTGAATTGAAACAGCAACCAGAAATGTCATTTACAACAAGAAAACAGTAAGTGTAGCGCACTGTCTCAGGTCACGTAAATCGACCCCATTTCAGGACAGTAAACAATCTCAACATCGCGCGTCGTGGACTAGTGTTTTTGTGGAGTTTAATTGAGTGTTTCCTTGTTCATGTTGAAATTAAAGCTGCAATTGTTGAAGACAGAGTTAGCCAAAAACCCGCTGGTAGCGCAGACAGACGTAGAAGTACTGGCCATCGCCAAATCCCTCGACTTTGGCTCGTTTCATGACGAAGTTGATGACAGAGGAAGTGCGGGAACAATCGAACTACCATCGCCTTTACAGGAAAGCACGTCGCTCATCTCACGCTTTTGGGCATCGGCACAATCACGGCTGTAACTTCGGATTGAAGCTTCATTTCGATGACCTGACATCAGCATTATGTGCCTGGTATCAAAGCCTGCGTCGCTCAGGATTTGTATCGCTGTAGCCCGAACACTGTGTGCTGTGTAGGAAGAGACACAACCTGCTCCTTCAGAAATGGATGGCATGCATTTAGTGAACATAGTTTTAGATAAAGCTTTGCTTGTATACCATATGTTCATTACTGGTGATCTGCGAACCCTGCAAAATAAAGCTGATGCACATGGATCTGAATGTTCAATCATTTTTTCCAGGGCAGCAACTGGGTACCCTTTTTCATTGGTGGCATACATTCGTTTATCTGCAATGGCCTCTTGGTCTTTAAGTCCACCTTGTCTGTTTTTCTGTTGAGTTTCATGGGCAATAGTGACGTAGCGTCTACCAACTTCATCATGTAGAAATTCAAAAGACGTAGTGCTGAGTTGGTGATGAAACTCAAGACCACGGCTGACAAAATGTATGGCCAGGCTGTACCAAACTTTGTATTACAAAACTTGAGCATTGCTGTCATCTTCTAAGTATGAAGCTATTTTCTGTTGGTCCAGAGGTGAAATGATTTTTTTATGTTGTGTTGGGCGAGACAGACCAGACTTTACCATGTATTTTAATTTAGCATTCAGTGTGTCATTGGCCTGTTTGAAATCCTTATCCTGGACAATGTCAATCTGTCTACCAATGTCCTTCAGATGTCTGTTCAGTGCTGCTCTGAGGTTCTTTAGAGTGTTTTTATGATACTCAATGGACAGGTTTTCTGGCAGGGACTTTTTCCTCGCCTCTGTCTGCTTTGGTGTTGCTGAGGCATAGAATGTGCGGAGATGGTTTGCCAGTTCACTGCTTGCAACTGTCGAAAAATCTATAACAGGGAGGCCTGACTCGATGCACCATTCTGTAAATTTCATTAATTTATTTTTTAATGTATTTTTTTTCATTTTCCTACAATTTATTACTTTTGTACTGCTACAATCTATACTTTAGTATTTACATATTAAATTAATTTCTTTTGTTTGTTATTTTATTTCAATTTTCTGTCAAATTTCATTTTTTTTTTAATTTCATTTTAATTTTTTTTATTTTCATTTTTTTTTCATTCTGATTATGTGATTTATGCTAAGGTACCTGAAAACAGATTTATGCCCCATTGAGTATTTCTCTTTGTATATTCACTATGTTTGTGCTCCTCCAGAGCTTTGAGGTCATCTTCTGTTATGTTTCGGAATCTCTTGTTTTGGCCATCAGTGGTACCTTGGATGGTACTAGGAGGGTTTGCAGTGTTTGTCTGACTGGTGTCTAAATTTTTAAAAGATATTTGTTAATTTTAGAAAACTTTTGATATTTTTGTGCAAATTTGAGATTTCAAATTCTGTGTTAATTCAGGGAAATTAAATGCTGTTGGTACATAATATTGTACTGTACCTCCAGGCTCAGTGTTTTGCTGTTTTGGATCAGAGTCATTGACTGAATTAACACTGCTATCAATATTAGCCTCGCATGTAGGGTGACTAGGGTCTCTGTCACTTTCAGACTCGTCAACCTGTTGCATCAGTTGGTTTAGCTCATCATCTGATGGAAAATCCTCATCAAATTCAATATTTTCCAACGGGATAAGTGGTAGGAGTAACTGACAATTACCCGTATCTACTTCCATGTCAATGTCTGAACCTGTGTCTGAGGCCATATTGATACAAGCAGACGGAATTATGCGATTTGGAAGGGTGAACAATCAGACAGCACCCTTATGAATCATAACTTATGAGAAAAAAAGAAAGAACACATTTGGATTCATTAAAAGCACTTTTATTTTGTTTTTACACACTATTTTGAAGGTTAACACTATAAATCATGCTTTGTAATTCTATTTTCACAATAATTGAGTGCAAAATCATTCGATCGTCACGCTAGAGTAAACAAATTTACAACTTCCGGTACACGTGACCTCTTTCCTCTAAATTTAGTAAAAAGTAGTTCCGGCATCAGTTGACTTTCTTATTAGATCACATGATGATGGCGTACAACGCGAGCGTTATTGACGTATAAAACTCGTGTTTTTAGCTCTGTTATTGCCGTTATTAATAGGTATTTGTAATTATAACAAAATATCACAACAAACATCAAAGTTTGTTTTTAATTCAATCAAATTTATATTACCTATTATGTCAAGAAATAAATGTCAATGGATCGAATTTAATCAAATGAGTGTGTTTGTCTGCAAATAACTTAAAACAAAACGTTTGGACTGAAAATTGAAGTGGATAGGATGTAGGATAGGATGTAGGATGTAGGATAGAATATAGGATAGGATAGGATGTAGGATAGAAATGGTTAGGAGTAAGGTGGATAGGATAGGATAGGATAGGATGGGATATGATAGGATAAGATTCTATCCTTTTTCTATCCTACATCCTGCATCCTATCCTATCCACCTTTTGTCAAACAAGTGGGTTGCAGGACTGTACATATTCATCTGTGTTTCTGGGGCCTCTATTTTTCGCTGTCTTGTTTGTGTGAGGTTATCTTACAGTGAGGAGGTTGTTTTACATCACACTTGTCCGTTCTTCGAGACCTCTGGGTAATTGGAGAAGTGAGAGGGTTGTGCGCACGTAATCAAGAATAACCACACCATTTGCTACTTGCGTGACAAATGGCCGTCCAAAGTCGGCACCGGTTGCCCATTGGTCTCGTCGGTGTATGTGTAGTCTTTTGTGTTTGATGTTTACATGTCTTGAGTCTTTTCCGTCTCGTGCTGTACTCGTCTTTTGTGTTTTTGCATCGGGTGTTTTGCTGTTGATGCTGCAACGGGGTCTTGTTGGGGATCTCCCCCCCCCCCCTTCTTGTTAATACTAAATCTGCAACAAGAGACGACCAATTAGTACCTATAGGGATCCCTACAACCTGCTTAAGGAGATTCTCACGAAATACTACATAAATGTTGTCCAAGAGGAAGGCAATAGCAATACACTGGCCAATACATATCCATGATTCGTATGATTTGTATTCTATAGCGGAAAAGAAACCCTTTGATTCAGATGTAGATATATAAGTTTTCCCCTCTCGACCAAAAGACCATTCAATGAGTTTGGACAACCGATCATGAATTTTGTCGTGAGGACGCATGCTTTACATTTTAGTAAAAGCTGTATGAAGAAATCGTAATGGCTTGAAAATTTCTTGATTTAATTTAGTTAAACACATCCCCTGAATGTTTAATAGACCAAAAGAAGTTTACATCGTTCGAGTTTGCTTATATCTTGTCAGTTGTTCCTTAACCCCAATGAGTTCTGAAGTCTCATTTCTAGACAAAATTGTAGTTGAGCAATTGCATGAATTAGCAATGCATCTAAATTTGTAAGGAAACTTGTGCAGTTTTTGTATTACTATATATTGTAGGTAGATCCATTACAAATAAGGATGCTGAATGAAGAAAGAAACTGATAAGATAAGGCGTAAAATCTGCTCTGAAAAGTCAAAACTTCAAAATGCCAAATTTGATAATTTTTTCGATAGAAATTACAAATAGCTTGATCCACATATGAATCTGCTGTCAGATGATTTATAAGAGCTGTTCGAATAAGCGACGTCAACCTACCGACGAACTTCGTACTACGTATGGGTACGTAAGGGAATAGAATTAGGGGTGGTATCAAAAGTGCATTATTAATTATGCTAAAGAATATATCTTACTTGAGTGCATCAATAGAATGTGATAAACATAAGTCGGGCTGACAGACAAGAATAAACATTTCAAAATACTCTAGACCTTTAATTGCGGGGTATGAAAAGTTGGAGAACCTTGCAATAGAGGGTATTTCTTTTCTTCTTTACTACAAGAAAATTTAATTCAATTCTTCTTTATCATAAGACAGGTGCAAAGCTAGATTGGTATAAACGTTGTTGTGAGGATGGGGGTGTTGATGAAAGCTGGCGAATTCTAGGCACTTCGGAACGCTATATTTATAGCATTAATTCTTCCTAATTTGATGCTACTGTGTTATATTTTGAATTTTCCTTAGCGGACGTGTTTATTCTTAAATCTGATGACAACGTACAAGATGCATATATCGGTCAAGATTTTTATGGAGGCTGGAAGGGGGGGGGGTTAGGGAGTTAAATTAGGGACGAGGTTGAAATCTGAAATACTTGAACACAAAATGGTAAAATTGCGTACAGTTTATTAAACTTCTTTTTAGTATGGCGAGCGAAGCAAGCCGAACATCTGAAGATGATAAGTAATAGAGTTTTATTCTATGTAACGATGAGCGGAGCAAACAACCCAAGGTGCTTTTAAAATTATTGCATCTTTGTTATCTTTTCTAGTTAATAATGTGATAAAAAGTAAGCATGAGCTACATCGAAAAAAAAATTATACACTATTCACATTAATCCTGGGAGACGTCTCTATCATAACTTTTTTTATCTTAATACATCCCCTTGCAATATAGGTAAGCCTATGAGCCTTTATTTTCTCTTGATTCCCTTAATTCTTCATTGTTTTGGTCTGACCAAAGGGGAAGGGGAATACCCTTAGGCTATTATACACATGAGACGATATGATGTTGTAGAATATATCAAGGGCGAATATATAGGATTTGACCTTGTGTGAATATAAAAAAGGGGTGTGAGAGCTTTTAGACCCCATCAAAGTGGGCCCAGGATAGGGTTTTCTGGGGGACTTACCTCCACACCAAACAGAATGACCGTTTTATTTACTGCAGAAAGTACTGAGATAAAATTTTAGCCGTTTGAAAGGAAGCATTAAGAATAATGTCAAAAGCGTCATTCTATATTACACGTCTTTAAATTCGTAGCATTATTTAAGAACAGATGCATTTGCAGCATGGACCAGACATGCACGTTTAGGGTACTAAATCCTCGTAAGTAATATTCAATCCAAACAATGAAATATGGACTGAGTATCTGGCGAAGGAGGCAATTTAACGGATTTTTTAGATTCTTTTTTTCTGGGGTTACACATAAATACAAAGGAGGGGATCTCCAACAATACCATGTTGTAGCACCCACAGCAAAACCCCAAAACACCCAATGCAAAAACGCAAAGCAGACAAGCACGGAAAGAGACGCATACGGGACAAGGAACGTCAACACACAACACAGAAACATCAAACACAATGTACTACACATAAACCAACGAGGCCAATGGGCAACCGGTGCCGACTTAGGACGGCCATCTGCCACGGAAATAGCATGTGGTTATCCTGGATTACGTGTGCACAATCCTCCCACTTTTCCGATTACCCAGAGGTCTCGAAGAACGTACAATTGTGGTGTAAAACAACAAATCCTATCCCCTTTGATTTAAAGAATATATTGACAAACTCTATCTTATTCAGAGAAAAGACCTTAAAAAGTGGAAGGGGTTATTCTGGCTTTTGTGTAGGAAATGGATGCCATGTTTAGATACGGAAATTTTATTGCAAAAAAAGCGAAAACTTAGTCTACATATACACATTTAAGGCCAACAAATATCCCACTAAATCAGTCAATAAAAATTTCAAAAACACAACGGAATCAAAACAAAATCTTGGAATATCAGTAGTTGAGAAACTAATCTAGGACAGAACATTTTACGTCAAGTTAATTTAAAATGCTGCCAGATTTATCCTTTTGACGAATGCAGATAAGAAATTTCATATTTGTTTAATATTGTGTTTTTGAGACCACCCCTTATTTTGTTCCCTTACGTCCCAATACTTTGTACGAAGTTCGTTGGTAGGTTTACGTCTCTATTTCGATCAGCTCTATTAAAAAAGACCGATATTTTGGTCAAAATAAGCAGTTTATACACAAAAGTCAATGGAAACGTTTTATATACAAAATCTCCCCCACCCCTCGCTTTGCATTGCCACTTTCGAAAAAGGTGTATATCAATAAAACACATTTTCTCGATAAGTGGCGTTCTGAAGCGACGGTTGGGGGAAACAATATCCCAAAGGCGAAAAACGAAAAAAAGAGGGGATGGATGACTATTTTTAAAGTCTCTAGAGCGATAAAGTAGGTTATAACAGGTGATTTTCCAGTATATTCATTCGGCGTACAGACACCAGACATTACAAAATTTCGCGATATTTTCATTGTCACGACAAAATAAAAAGCGTGACAACACAAAATTAAGTTGCTTCAAGACGGAGCGATCAGATGTGACGTCACAATGGAAAAAGATTGCCAAATGATGTGATGTCTGGTGTCTGTGTGTACAAAATCAAGGTTATGAACGGTCATATCATTTATCTGGAAAATGGACTATTGCCATTTTCTTTTCCTTTTAATATCATGGACCAAGGCATTAAGAGTGTGTTCGGATCAAATATTCAAATGTTTGAAAGGAAATAAACGAGAAAGTTGTTTATTTTCAAACCGTGTGTATTTCGTGCCAGAAAGCTACATAAGTAACAGAGAAGTTCAAAATCAAACCGTTTTTCATCTTCCGGGTAGGAGAGTTTGTCGAATATACTCATATAATAACATAAGTTAAATACAAATTCTCTGTAACCATTTAAACACTTTCGTCACACATGGTCTCCTTTTTTATAAAATTTTACACCCAAGTAGGGACCAATGAAAAAAGATAAATGTGACAAACAATGTACCTAGGTCATCTGGTTGCCTTAGCAACCTATAACGTTGAAAAATTGGCAAAATTGAGCTTTTTTTGCTCTTTACTTTGTTCAATATCTGACATTAATGGAAGATTTGTTATGCATCCTAAAGATTAGGACCTAAAATTTTAAATAAACTAAGTTATAGTGTCTGGTATTGCCAAAAAGGCTGGTTTCCATGACAACAAAATTAGCTGATTATGATATATTGATTTCAAAATGCTTGTTTGCATTTGCCCATTTTTCTTCTCCCTTTAAGGGTAGATGACAAGGAAACGGAATTATTCTATAAAATGAGCAAATACAATATCAATTCATTTGACAACGGAAACTATGTTGTATAATATTACAAAATTTGCAACTTCTGAGAAATTAAATTTTTTTTCCATCATGATGAACAGATGGTAATTGTTGGATTATATATTACACTAAGAGCACTTCTAAAACCATGAAAAAGTTATTTGGAATATATGTTACCACGGCAACCATTTTGTAAATTCATTTTTGTAAAATCAATATTTCGAAACCCAGGAAGCTAAAATTCAATGTTGATAATGATCAAGTAGGCCTCTAGCAAAATACAAGAAAAAAATGTTCAAATTATTAATGGTTGCTAAAGTAATTTGGCAATACAATATAAAAATCAGCATTTTTAGCTGTTTGGCGAAGCCTTTACCTTTAAAAAACGAAACAAACTTACACAACCATTTTTACATATATGAGAAAGCAAAGTCTTTACTTTTACTCAGGTTAAATTCAATGAACTTAACCTTGGATGCCCGTATCCAATTACTCAAAGGAGGCTTATGTGCATTTGTACACAATTGTTCCCATGGCAACGGGTTATTTCGTGAATATTTTTTGAACATTTCTTTCATGAAATGCAAGGTCTACTTAAGAGGGTATGAGCGTGAACAAATCAAACGTAAACCATATCGATGTCGTAAAGAAAACAAAATCGGAAAACTTACTGAACTAAAGGTTGAATATACCTCTAGATTAAAGAGCAATGCATTTCGAATCACGAGCAACATTTATCCTTGCTTACATCTAAAATTCACTTCTATCACGCCATTGTTTTACCCTTGGCATACAGTTTACGTCATCAACGGGAGTTTATTTGACGTCATACTGAATTATGACGTTGTAATATTTTTCCGCGAATTATTAAGAAAGCGCTTTGTGCTTGTTCTTTAGAAGTCCGGTAATTCAGTTTGTCTTATATTATTTTACGCCATGACAAATTTACGGAGCGGAATAATTTGATTGCGAATGAAATGAGTAAGTTAATACTTCAAATTTATTCTTGCATAAAAAACGACACAAATAAATTCAAAAGAATGATTATATTTTATAGTTCAAGCTGACGATTCGGCGTTTCTGATCACGCAATTTACCTCAAATATTGAAAACATGTAAAACTAATTTGTCTTGAAAGTACTTTTCTTTCATTTACAAAAGGTATTTGTTATAATGATTTAGCTAGAATTAATATTACGAGGCCTGTTGATTAGTAGTTATAATAAGTGAGCATGACGACTGACTGTCAAATCATCAAAAGGACCAAAAATCACGTACATGCACGTTGTAAAATAAATCAATCCGAAGGACTTCCCATTGTACGCCCTATTGAAAAGGGAATTATTCTGTTTCAATTTAATTAAAGTATGATATAACGACATTCATTGAAGAGAACACGTGCAGGAAATCAATGCGGAAGACAGGGTGTGCGTTTACTACCTTTCCTAACATACCAACACCCCCCCCCCCCCCTTCTTATCCCAGCACTTATTAAAATGAAACAAGAAATGTGCCTTAGCTAACTTTAGATAAATTATTTCATAGCAAACTTATCAAGAGATTAAGAGATCCTTCGTATCGTTGTTCTACTTTTGCTTTATTCTTTTTTAATCTGGTACAATATGTACATAATGTACGAATGTCAAAACTACATGTACATGAATAAATAGATACGTGTAGATGCCGCAAAATCAATTTTGAGAGAAATGATATTCAGGAGAAGCATACAGATAAGAATCTAAAACATCCATTTTTTCTCATTCACTGAGATTAACAGTACACAATATTGCCGAGCATTAATTAAAGTGAGCGTCACGATATGCTCTACGTCAGGTTACGTTGTCGCTGCTTATAAGCGCTAAGTGTTGGGAAAATGAATGGGAAACTGATCAGAATATGACTCAAATTTTTAGTCTGAAGTCCAAATTATATGAAATCTCAGATAAAATGTATATATATATATATATATATATATATATATATATATATATATATATAAACATCGGATTTATCATATCCAGATGCTTGGTCAGAGGAATTCTAAGCTAAATTTCTTTAAAACGGCGACACTCTTTTTTCTATATATTATTTTTTATCTTTAGCATGTATCACTAGATTATAAAAGAAACATTTTATCAAAATTCTAACATGCCAACTACTTTGAAAATGAATGTTTTTAACTTTTCATACAACTTTTACTGTCAAAAATGGGGTGAAATAAATGTCCTTCTCCAGCAAGGTTACCATGGCAACAATTTTTTTTTCGAAAAAGATAAATTTACTTCATTTGCTACATGAATGGATAATGGAATAATTTACTTCGTATTGCATTATGTTGATTTTTAAAATAAAGTCCAAAGTTGGGAGATTGTTTTAGAAAAACATGTGCAGAGTTACCTCCCTTTTTGTCGGGCTATAGGGGACAAACTGCTACACTCTTTTTTTTCATGAAATATTGCAATCGATGAAGGAAGGGATATCCTTTTGTATGTAGACAATTATTTTCAATTTTTATTATTCCCTGAAAATGCGGTTCACACTCATACCCCCTTAAATACATTTATATATGCCATAATTTTGAATAAATGTTTAATGATCTAGTAAACATAGGACTCAAAATATTGTCTTAAAGTGCTTTTATTTTTGCGATTTGATTTTATGTTGCCGTAGCAACGAACATCAACTTTGTTCCAATGTAAATGCTGATGCTATTTGCATACAGAAGTGAAAAATGTTTGTTATTTATCCTTGAATTCCAAAAAGAAATGCCAAAAATACGGTTTTCATCGGGTACCTGATTTGTTGCTACTGAAACATATAGATGAACCTTAAACCAAAAATAATTAATATTTAATTTGAAATAGCAATGATATGGTACTATGATTTCATCAATTTTTTATTTTTAGATTATGCTACATAAATGATGTATGCGCCTTCAAAAGCTCTCAAAAATGCAATTTTTCAATGTCTAAAGTCTTTTTCAACCAGATGTGATATTGGTTAAGTACCCGAAACGTGCATGTCTGGTCCATTCTGAAATTTTATCAGTTCTAAATTGATTCTATTGAATTTGAAGACATTTAACAATTTAAAATGATATGTTCAAAATGTATGTACTAAGCTAGGAGATATCAAAAAAGAAAGATTTCGAAAAGGGTCAGGTTTGGAAGATATCTCCCCTTGATAAAAAAATATAGAAAAAAAATTGATTGCATAAAAACTAATCGTCGAACTTCTGAATTTTGGATTTGATTCAATATATTTTTAGAATTTTTTTACCAATCGATATTTGATGCCCCATTATTCTATTGAAAATTATTAGAAAATTCATTTTTTGCCATAGAGTTCAATGATAAGTGTAAGGGCCCATAACTCTTAAAGTAATCATTTTTTCAGTATCTAAATTGGTCGAAAAAAATCAATTTGTTCATTATATCTATGCAGTGATTTTAGGTCTCAGAATTCCATAAATGGGTGGCACTATCACTTCTCATTACCCATTGAATACCTTAAGAACATTCTTATTTCTTACTTTTGGGTCAGACCCAATTTTATGTATAGATTTTATCAAAATTCGAGACATGCCGTGCAATGCGCCCTTAAACATGTTAAAGGCCGAGTGGAAACTATAAAATATGAAAGGTAAATTTTCTGTCATTTCCTCTTAGACCGCTGTAGGGTTAACATCTCTAATCGCTCTCTGATTTTTCCGATGTATTACTACATGTATACCACTCTGAAAGGGGTAGGGCCACGAAGCCCATAAAACGGCTCTGCAATTTTCCTTAAAATTAAACTGAATGAGAAATACTCAATATATCACATAGAATATAATAAATGTTTCCCGCTTTTAATTAAAGGAACATATAACCAACATAGGGAGTCTTATGACGTCATCAAGTGACGTCATGTTCACGTTATTGACAAAACATGGTCAAAATTCTGAAAATATATCTTTAGTGGATAATTTGGATGTGGCCACATGCGTCGAGAAACAAAACGTTTATGACACAAAGATATAATGGTTATCTTTCAATTCTAAATTTTTCATGTTTCTCGATGCATGTGGCCAATGCTAATTTTAAACAAACATGTAGGATTTGCAGCAATTTTAAGAAGAATTGCCGATTTTGGAGTTTTCAAAGGGCTTAAAGCTGCTGATAACTGCATTATTTACAAAATCTCAACGCATAATTTAGTAAAGAACTTTACAAAGTATCAAATCACAAAAAATAAAATAATCAATAAATTTAAATGTTAAGAAACAGGGCCGATTTTGGGGTTTCGTGGCCATTCACCTATTATTTGACAGCTTAAAACTGATGATATTTGGGTATCTCCTTAGCATAGTCAAGTTAACCTGTCAGTGAGTCTTTGATGTAACATACCGCTCGCGACTCTAGGAAAATCACCTGAGTTGACGCCGTTATCACGTTATACCACGCCCACCGAACCTCTGCCACTCAGGTATGCATAGTAATGATAACTATGTTGAAAAACCCGTTCTTTAATGAACGAAAGTACAAATGCTTACAGAGAATAGCTATAAAGGAGAAGGTCCACTAACTGTGATTTACGGCCCTGTATTTAGTGAATTTTTAAAAAGATATAATTTTGAATCATTTTTATGTAAATCTATCTATCAACTTCGGTATTTGTCAACGGTAAAAAGTTTGCGAAACTTTGTGCTCTATGACGTCATTTATGACGTCAGAAACTGGTGACGGTACGGTAATATCCGTATTTTTCGTTAATTTTTATACATTCTTTGCAGTTTTTCGCTAACAACACAGGCGGGTACGTTCCTAATTTTCATTTTAGATAAACTATTTTGACATATTCTCAATATAAACGAATTTTCATTTACGTACCTACTTGTGCTCTATATGAAAACCTTTAAAATGTTACGATATTTTACTTTTAAGCATCTGATTGCAGTAGGGGTCACAGGAGTCGTTTTACTGATCGCTGCGTGTCCTTCTGTAGTTTCGGTGCACAAATTCCTCTTATTTGTTTCTTGGCGGATTTTGACAAGTTTTGTATTGATGAAACCGGGAAAAAAAATTTAAATTTTAACGATTAAACGATTTATTGGGTAAGATATATCAAATGTTTGGTATCTTTAATTATCCTTGATTATAAGGATTTTTTTCTATTTTTTTTAAAGTTTCGTACTTTGCAGCGAAAAGTTAATAATATCAAACAAAATGTCTTCATTTGGAAACTTTGAGCGAGTTAATTTTAGTTTCAACCCTGCTTTCTTCAAAGATGTATCCATTATACAATATTTACATAGCAAGTTGATTTCCTATATTAAACGCCTATTCAATTTTGACGTTCATTTCACGATGAACACAGGTTGACCCTAATCACATAACGTGCGCGCAAGAAGTTTAAGCAGTGGGGCATAATGATGCTGAATTTGCGATCAGGAGGAGATTCCCAACATGTGTACGGGGAATGAGACGATATAAAAGAGAAGAAACAGACAAAAAAAAATCCGTTGAACCATTGAAATATGTATAACTACTCTATGTACGTGTGTACTATGTCGCGGTTCACGAGATTTATGCCTGTCGAACCAGAGTGTAAAAGCCATGAACGCAAAAAAAAAAATAAGACATATACACTCATTCCTTAAAAATACTTCACACATTATCGAGAATGAGCGAGTTGAATGACGTTCATTTATTGAACTGGATTGCCATAATTTTAAACACCTCCGTTTACGGAATGAATCCTCCCCATAGGGAATTACGTTTATATCATAAATCAAATGTTGGCCTCTCGGTTTAAACACGCCGTTTACTTTTTTCTTTCCCTCTGATTTTCATTAACGAACATGGAACTAGAAATGAGTATTTGCGTAAAAAGCACAATATTTGGGAGGGGGAGGCAAAACTGTTACCAGTAAAGCATGACAGGTCAGTCTATATACTAGCAAGTATTGTCCAAGAACAGGCATGTTGCTTGTTGTATGTTTGATCCTGAATTTAATTCAAACATATTTTATTTTCTAAACATGAAAATGGGATTGGTCAAAAGTTATACCAACATTATAAACGCCCTCTCCCTGAAGTACGTGATTTTGAACTTTAAAGTGACCTTGACCTTCATTGGATGCCGAGTTTCATCATGCTATACAATTCCGACAAAATTTAAAAGATGTCTGATGTGTATCAAGTTTATTTGTTCTAGCGAAATACGTGTATATGAAAGTATGACCTACAGACAGACGGACGCCACGCAAAGTGATCTATTTTTGTCGCTCTTGCGTTTCAAGCGACATGAAAAGAAAAGGTCGATGAATAATGCTTGACCATTACACAATAATTGATTGTTTTTTCAGCACAGTATTTTGTAAACTTCTTTATTTTGATTTTATTTCGACGATTTCACAGGTGTGTAAGGAAAACAAATGAAAATAAACGAATCATGGGATAAATTAATCTTCCTTGTACCAAGTCGAATGCTGGGTGGAAAGAGGGTTTTCTCGATCGACTCGGAGTTACTAGTTTTATTTCATATCTTTTCATTTTTCATTCATTTATTTATTTATTCATTTATTTATTTATTTATCTATTTATTGTGTGTGAGGGTGTGTGTGTGGGTGTGTGTCTTTAGTTTGTTTGTTTTGGGTTTTTTTTTTCAAGCTCCTGTTAAACTTATTTCCTGTTTGCTTTCGTAGAGAATATATCCATGTAGACATGAAATTCAGAATTCAATAGTGAGAAGTGATGACAGTTAAAGGTCATAAAAGATAAAGGATATATACATGTACTCTCCGAACGCAGAGTTACTTCGGTTACCGACAACAAAAAGACGAAATTCAAACTAAATACGTATGCTTGTCACTGACAAATATTATAATTGTTCATACCGACACTTTAATTAAATAAAAACATCCGATGTTAGCGATAAAAACAATAAAGAATATATAAATTCTACAGATTTGTGAAGACGGAGATTTCATGGGCGTAGCCAGGCGTACATTTGTACGCAAAAACGTTCACAATTTTTTCGCAAAAAAAAGAAGGGAAAGAGATAAATAGACCCCGCAATTTCCCCAAAATGTGGGGTCTACATAAAGGACGTAATAAATAATAAAAGTGATATCAGTGATATAGTCCAAAAACACTCAATAATGATCGTTTTGATTTTTTTTTTTAGTTTTCTCAGGCGTAGAAATTCGCGCTAACAATGTGCGCACGGTCGATTTGGGACAGATGATGTCCCTAGTTTTATCATTTTTAAGTTAAAAAAGAATACAGCATTAATATTATGTTCATATCGGCATATCGGATATTTCCTTTATCTTAGATACGTTTCGTGCTCTTGATCCCTTTTAAATGCGACTCAAATACACTCAATAGCCCCCCAATCTGCTTCACTTTCTCAAAATTTTCTCTGACCGATCCCCTATCCAACAACAATGAAAGAGGGAAACTTACTTCCATATTGTCCCTTACTTTGACTTTCCAAGTCATCCTCATAAAAAAGAATGTGTCCCTTGTATTTTGGGTCCGCTCCTGTCGTTGGCGACTAGGCGTCGACATCGAAAACACCCTAGCTACATTTACGTCCATGTCAGATAATATTCAGGGATTTCCCCCTCTTTTGGGGCCGTTATTCGGTCCCGTTCCCAATGAGAAATAGTACCCTTATTCGCCAATTGTGGCTCAAAAAATTTCCCAATCACATATAGATGGAATTATCACTGAAATCAGTGAAATTTACTGGTTCAAAAGGAGCAAATTTACTGTTAATTTGATATAGTGTTGTAAGTATAATTCATATTTAAAACGAAAAAGATGTATATAGAATAATTATTATGTGATTGATCTCTATCCCACTCTCTCAACTTCCTGTGAAGCCCTCTCGGCGAAGAAAAAACAAAACAAACAAAAAACAAAAAAAAAATGACGATCACAGTCGCTTACAGCTTGCCCTTTTCTCCCCTTTTTTTCAAAATTTGGTTACGCGAATGCGTAATGAACCTTACCCTCTCCTTTGTCCTAAATTGCATTGTTTTGAATTTTTCAGATAATTATTGCGTTTTTTAAATATTGTAAGAGCAGTCTATACAAAACATTGATGATATAAGTTCCCGTCCGGACTCTCAATCCTTCTGCATTGTGTTGCAATTCATCCCAATAAAAAGTTGTATGTGCATCCTGCATTTGAAATTCTGGATCCGCGCCTGAATCTGATTTGGACATGTAACCTGACCTCATTAAAGTCAGAGAAAATTCTAACTTGCTTATTCTGAAAAGTATATTATGACAGCCCCCCTTCATAAGCTGGAAGCTGGCGAAAAGTCACCACCTACTGTGAGAAAAGCCGTCGCCTACTTTCTATTGTAAAGGTATTAAACATGTCAAAATCAAGAATTTTCTTTTTCTATGTATCTTCCTTCAGAGTATCCACCTACTTTAAAATTTATTGAGATCCCTGCCCCTTCCCCTACAAAAAAGTGCATGTGTCAAATGTGTATATATGTAACCGCTTTCCATAAGAATCTAGAATTCAAAGATGAATAATGTGACGCGACGTCATTTGAGAGCGAACATACAGTTTCCTTGCGATTCAGATGCTTCTGATATCTCTCGGAGATCTTTTCCCGATTAATTTAACACTGAAATCCAAATATATTTTTTAAAAACATTATATGTATCAACTTTATCCTCTGAATTAATTTGACTGCAACAAAAATAGAACAGTTATACTTTTAATGTAGAGTTTTACTTTATGTAGTTGTTGTAAATTGTCATTTTACGTCATGACGTCATGGTGAAAAAAAGCGCATTTTGACGTTTCACAATGCCAACTTCGCCGGGTCATGAAACGCTTATCTTTTGTCAGATTTTCATAATGCTTACATTTTTAGAAACTAGAAATGCTGTATTATATATACGTAAATTTTCTTCAAAAACGGTAAGAGGGCCGATTTTGATGGTTAATGGCCCTTCTCCTTTCTCTTGTCCAATTTTGACATGAAAAGATACAGAAGCATATCTAATATAAAAATGTGTAAAATTTGTCTTATACTTGACGTGTTCCGTCATCTCTACCCCTGCCTCTTCAACCCGTAATTATAACATCTTTCACCAAATTTTTATAAATTAAATATCTTCTAGTAATCTTAAAATACTTTATATTTTTATCCTGACCAACTTTTATCCCAATTGCGAGGACAACGCATATGAAATAATCGAGTGATATCAGGGCTAAATCAAGCCCTTATCGTAATAATAGCTATTCTCTGTAAGCATTTGCACTTTTATGAAGGACGTATGGCACGGCATGTCTCGAATTTTGATAAAATTTGTACATAAGGTTGAGTCTGACCCAAAAGTAAAAAATTGCTTAAAATTTTCTTAATATCACAACCCGTTGCCATGGAAACCGCCTTTGAATATTGAAAAAAATGCATTTTGGGGCGTTTTTGAAGTCAGATATATCATTTATGCAGCATAATCTAAAACAAATACTGATGATTTATCAGTACCCTGTCACTGCTCTTTCAAATTAAATAATGATAATATTGGGTTTATGGTCTTATCTATATGTTTCCATTGCAACAACACAGGTACCCTATCAAAATAGTGTTTTTGGCATTTTTTTTCAAAATTCAATGATAAGTAACTTACATTTTTGAGGTTTTTAAGCAAATAAAACATAAGCATTCACATTGGGATAAAGTCTCTGTTCGTTGCTATGGCAACATGACATCAAATCACAAAAAATGAAAGCAAGTTTGGATAATATTTAGAGTCCTTTTTTACTAGATCATTTAATTTCAATTCAAAGTGTTGAAAAATAATGAATGTATTCATATAGATCTTTCATTACATGAAAAAAAAAATTCTAAAAATATTCAGGAAATAGCCCGTTGCTATGGGAACGATTGTGTAAAATTGCACATAGGCCCACTTTGAGTCCTTGGAAAAGGGCATCAAAAGTTAAGTTATCTATTTTTTCTAAATCTTAAATAACATTTAGACTTTAATTTATCGTATCTCTAAAAAAGTTTGTGTAAGCCTGTTTCTTTTTTTTTTAGGAAAAGGATTCGAAAAACAACAAAAAATGCTTATTTTTATAATGTATGTCCACATTACTATAGCAACCTTTAATTATTTGAAATTTTTTTATTGTATTTTGATAGAGGCTTACTTGATCTTTATTGATATTGAATTTGAACTTCCTGAGATTAATAATAACTGTTTTATATAAAAAAAAGGAAAATGGTTGCCATGGTAAAATATGTTACCCATAACTTTTTCACGGCTTTTGAAAGAGCTCTTTGTGTTCAATTTTTATCTGTTCATCATGATGCAATTTTTTTAAATGACTCTGAAGTTGCAAAATAAGTAATATTATAGACCATAGTTACCGTTTTCAAGGTAACTTATGTACATAGCAACGTGTGGGTTTATCTTGAATTTGCTCATTCTATAAAATAAATTCTATTTCCTTATCATATATCAATCAAGAAAGAAGGAAAATTGGAATACAAACATCATTTTGAAATCATTATATCAAAATTAGCTATTCATGTTGTCATGGTAACCAGCCTTTTTAACAATATAAGACACTACTAGTGAGCTTATTTAAAATTTTATGTCTTAACTTTATGATGCATAAAAAATCTTCAATTAATGTCGTATATAGACCAAATTATAGAGCTTCAAATTACCTCAATTTTGCCAATTTCTCAACTTTAAAAGCCGTTGCCATGGTAACCAGATGACCTAGAAATAATTGTTTTGGCCAAATTTTCCCATTTTTATTGGTCCCTACTTATGTGAGAGATTTCATGAAAATCGGAGACCATGCGTACCGACGTTGTTAAAATGGTTACAGAGAATTGCTAATAACTCCTTTCTCTCTCATATTCTATTTGATAGAAGTATTTGTAGACGAAGTATAATTGATTGACACAGGGGTACCAGTGAGAGATTACGTACATAAATAAGTAACGAGTATTGGTCAGAATGTTGCTATCTTTATTCAGATTTTAAATTCTAATCTGATCATGTTTTGTCACTTTGTGCATTGGCATGTCCATGTACATGTGTTGAACTAATTAGGTCTTCCGACTTCCGTCGGAAGACCTATTGTTTTCGTAACCGTGGAAAATTGGATCAGCGATTTCTCAAGAACCCTGTAAGCTAGGACAATGAAAGTTCTCCAACGTTACGTTTGGAGTAAAAGCTAGATTGGACTTTTTTATTTTTGGTCTCTGTTATTTTTTTTATCATGTTTTTTAGTAGATTCAAATATTTGACGGGAGCGTCGAATTACTCAAAAGGACCGAAAATTTCATGTTTTGCTATTTGTAAGCTTAAATATCTCGTATTTTGCTTTCTACAATTTCCATTCTTTTTGAAAGTCGACAGCCATGCAAGATATGAAATGCTAGATGCACACTGTAACGATTTATTACGATGACGTCCTTCGCCGTCCTTCATATTTCCAAATTCAGAAGTTCATAGGAGGAAGACACTTTTTTGCTTATAATAGTAAACAAAAATTAAGCTTATGAAGTTTCCTAAAAATTTCAATATTATTATTTTTTATCCATATATCTGTCTTATTTAGTCTTTCTGATTTTTCCTATCTCTTACTGTTGAAAAGATATGAGCATCGAAATTTTGAGTTGGGTATTTCGATACACCTTCACGCCAACAGATCGGGCGCACACTAAAATTGGTAGTCCGAGTCCGACTCGAGAAAAGCAGTGTTGAGATTTTCAAATTCCGATTTCACGGCAATGATGAATATGCATTTCATAAATACATTTCGATATACACAATTTGATTTTAAAACAGTTGATTAATTTAGAAGAGATCAGCTACAAACCAGAATTTACACACAAAAAGTGGTAGTTTGATTCCGATTTCTAACCTACAAACCTGTTTCTAAACTTCAATAACTATATTTTGAGCATCAAGTTTAATTTCTAATTCTAGCAAACGTTCGAATATAATTTTCGGTTGGTTTATTTACAAATTGATGAACAATTTCTCCAACATTCTTCCCTCCCCTCGTTTTTCGAAAACAGTTCTGTTTATATTGAACGATGTCGCCATGATGGAAATTCAAAATAAACTTTGAAAAAAGGGAAGGGGGGTCCAAATTTGAACCTGCACAGCGAGAACCTCATGGTATTTTTATATATATATTGAACGTAACTTGTTATTACCATTTCTCTTCTCAAGAAAATTGGTTCGACAGCTACGAGCTCGCCTTTTTTATGGGGGAAGGGGGCAGGAAGAATTTGCAAAAAAAAAAAAATCCCGGCTCTGAAAAATGCTGAAAAAAATATTCCGGCCCAAAGGGCCGGCAATTTTTTTTTCCCGGACCATGCAAAAGTAAGGATACATTGCATGATATGGAAATTTTTGCTGGCCCTTTGTGCCAGACAATTTAAAGTAAAAAAATTAATTAATATAAATACAAACTGTTCACATAGCTGTATCTACCAGAGACCTAATACGCATAGGCACAAAAATCTAGAAAAGGTTCTATTTAAACATCATACAATCTGTCTGAAATTCGCTAATTGCAAAGAGACATCTGAAGGAACGGTTATTAACTCATACTCTGTAACAGCGGGGAGTTTAACTTACACAGACATTCACAACATTTGACAATTTGTTTAACGAGATATCACACGCGTTTCAGTAGCATCCCTTAGACGAGAATTTTTAAGAAATCTCCACGCTGAAGATTTCCGATTTTCGTCACTTAAAATGTCTTGATGTTCTGGCTTTGTTATAATCGCTCAATCGGCAAGGCGACTCAATAGCTCAGAGGTTGAGCTCTTGCCCACCATACGGGAGGCTCGCGGTTCGAGCCTGAGCGCAGGACTAAGAATCAGATTGTTATTCGAATGTTTGTTTTTTCTTTGGAAAGTAATGGTAAGCCTAGAGTGACCAACAATAGTCAAATTTTTGCTGAAATTGAACTTATTTGAAAATTTTGTTAAGATTTTTTTACTTACATACATATGTCGTATCTATTCAGAAATAAGTCAGGTGTCAGTAAAGTGTTTGAATGTAGAGAAGCTTATAATATAGTTACCCATATGGTACATGTAATATCATTACACATGTGCACACACTGTCGTGTTATCACACAAAATCTGTATTCGGTTCTATTCATTTACATATTGACATCTTTGTGAGTGAAGGAACACTGCTGTGATATATCAAAAAGATGATAATATAAATTCGGATGCTTTTGTCTTTGGTCACATGGTAAAGAAAGATAACTCGAATTGCACTTTTGATTTTTTACATGATAATTTACACATTCAGTCAGATTTTGCAACATATGACGTGGTCGTTGAATGATTTCTTCCTATAAGAATTTGCAAAATATGATAAGGGAATCATATGTGAAGTTTCATTTGAAAATCTTGGGCTGAAAAAATAATATAGCCAAAAAATGAGCATTTCCATTACAATCAATGAATGGCTAAAAAGTCTGATCAATTTCAAAATCTCAAAATTTTGGATGGTGACCTCCTAATATTGTCCCTTACATTTGAATTAAATTAGGAAATCAGAATTATGCTTTTTTTCTGAAAATAAATGTTGTATAACACGAAACGTGTGATATCACCTTAAATCCGGCCCGAAGAACCGGCGAAAATTTTTCTCCGACTCTGGTAATGGCTGAAAAAAATGGCCTGCTCAGAAAATTGCTGAAAAAATTTTACCGGCTGGCAATAGAATTCCTGCCCCCCCCCCCCCCCCCCCCAAAAAAAAAAAAAAATCAAATGGTTGCTCACCAACAATTATCGGTTTGAAAATTTAATGTTACTGCTATTTGAAAACTTAAATATATAATACAAATACATGTAATGTGACGTCCTTCATATTTCCAAACCAAAAATTGTATAGGAGGAAGACACTCTTGTTGCAACCGCAACAAGAAACCTTTCTAGTTAATTATGATATTTGTAAAAGAAATATGAATTTCTACCCACTTACATTAGTATTATGATGATTTGAATACAGTATTTCTTATTCCTAGGAATCCTTCAAATTGGAAAAACATTATGAATGACATCAAGATATATTTGCCAACCATTCATGAGAAATGTAACAACGTCAAAGCCGTTAAATGGACGAACGAAATGAGGACCAAAAACTCAGACAGTATCAGCTTACCTCGTCTATCTTTAGTCGTAACCGATATATTTGAAATCTGTGTAGACGAAACGAGCACGAAAACTTCCGAAGGATCGGCGTGCATAGTAAATTTGAAATACAAAACAGACCAGGACCGTCCTACAACAGTTAAAGCTGCGAACTTCGATGGTAACACGAAATTAACGTTACGAGTCAAGAAACCCAACCAGTACAATAACAACACTCGGCATTACTTTTCAGCTAAAATACGGACAGGGACTCATTGGATGTCGGAACCAGCGATGTTTAAGGTATTCATGCAGTCCTGTATAAATCTTGTTCAACATCAAAGTACTTGCAACACAAATGAACTTAATTGGGATGATTTATGTGTATCAAAATAATATTTTCCAAGAAGGTTCTATAGAACCTTATGATGTCAAAGTGCCTCTTAACGAGCAGTTTTTCTATAATCTAAAAATAGAGCACTATTATATTACTCTGAACGTTTTATTTCTTTTATATCTTTAAAGCTGAATTTAAACCATTGTAATTGTAATTGATGGTCGTAGTATCAAATTCTTCATGCTAAATAAAACCTCATAGACATGTACAATTTAAGGTAGAGCATCCCTCGGGTCTCAGATGCTCATATTCCTAAATAACAACTTTTACAATATTTTCATTTCAATATATTCAAAGCTTATGTTAAACCTGATATACAAATGAAATATAATTCGTGGTTTCATTATTATACCGAGAACTTAGCCATTTGAACTTTAACATTGAACTCTATGGAAAAAGTAAGTAGAATTCATTTTTAGATGTGATAAAATGTAGCTACATGTATTAAAGTTTCTTTCACAAAACTATACTAGTTTGATAATCTGTAGAATATTCTGAAATGAAAAATTAGGGTAGCCAGGCAAAAAATTAACAGCATTTCTGACCTGAGGGATACTCTACCTTAACTGGACAGCTTTATATTTATCTTTATTTGAATTTCCTTCGGTCATCCTTTTCCGTGAGTTGTCGTTGTTTTTGATATAAGCATGCGTAACAGTGTTACCGTCACTTGTGAAAAAATATATGGAACTTCCAGGCCTCATACTCTTACTTGTGCATAAATTGAAAGCAACATTTTTTTCCTACAACAGAAATATCCATCTATTAAGGTATTAGGGCTATAATATTCTACTTCCGGTTGTTTTGATAACAGACAATTGAATACCACGAAGTTGGCAGAAGACGCAGGACTTCGGTAATGTCCGGGACTATAAATTTTCATGGCGAGTTCAATGAAACATTAAAAAATATCACATATCTAAAACTAAAAATATTTACGATATGGAAGAACATAAGTTCTAGCTTTTCCACAATATTAATATTATACCCCTAAACCTAATAATAAGTTCAATTGAGAATATGAAGTAGGCCTTTCAACGACCGCTAGGTTTCGACTGAGAGTAACGACAACTCCTACCCTAAGTGTCAGAAATCGGGACATTTCGAGCTTCTTCATAAACATAATGGGCAAAAATCACTTCAAATCATGAAATTTCTCATTTTATTTATCTCTTTTTGGTTGTTGGACAAAGTTGGTATGATTAAGCACAATACTTTGATTTGTTTCATGTACTTAAAATGATAAATGGACAAAGAAAGATAGCACAAATTTGCACATTCAATTTTTAGACCGAAAAAAAATTTCCTTGTGGTAAAACATTTGAAGGGAGGTAACTCCTTAATAATATCTGTAAAACTCGGGGGCCTTTAAACTAAGAAACGAAATGAAAAGAAACGAAATGAAAAGAAAAAAAAAATATATATAAATTTTACCATTAAATCATTCGTGTACGATCAAATAGTGGTGATACCTTCCCTTGTATTCTCCTCCCGTGTGCCGCGGGAACCAGTGCGTATTATAGTATCTACATTTCAGCTGTGTTTTAAGAAAGGCCATCAAACAAAACTAAATGACAAGTTTTAATCTAGTCATAACTGTAACCGATTTCGTTGAAAGGAGCTTTTAAGATTAGGCGTAAAATCTGCCCTGAAAAGTTGAAATTTCAAAATGCAAAAATTGAGAAAATTTTTCGGTAAAAATATGAAGTTACTTGGTCCAGATATGAATCTTCTGTCAGGTTGGATAAATTATTCAAAATAAGACCGATTTTGGGGTCAAAATAAGCGTTTTTCCAATAGAAATCAATGGAAAACGGAAAAGTTTTTCTACAACATTGTTCCCCCCCCTCGGTTCAGAATGCCACTTTTACCAAAGGTGTATATCAATAAAACAAATTTTCTGGCCAAGTGGGGTTCTGAACCGAGGGGGGGGGGGGGGGGGGGAACAATGTCCCACAGGCGAAAAACGAAAAAAAGGGGGGATGGATGACTATTTTAGAATCAGTATTTAGAGCGGTAAAATAAATCAAAATTGCCATTTTTTCTTTTAATATCATGTAACAATCTATTCAGAGTGTGTTCCGATCAAATGATTAACCGTTAGGAAGGAAATGAACGAGAAAGTTGTCCATTTCTACGCTGTGCGTATTTCGCGCCTGAAAGCTACATATGTGGCTAATAAATACGAAATGTAACCGTTTTTCAGTTTCCGGACTGCGAATTTTGCCGATTATATTGATTTAATAACATCAGAGTTAATTTTTCTTATCCATGTTTGACATATAAAGGTAGAGAAGTATAATAAATATCAAACTTATGTAAACTAATGCATTTTTTGTGAATTTTCGCTCGATATTTGACGTTTTCTCTCATCCGTACCCCTATCTCTTCAACCCGTATTTATAACATCTTTCACCAAATCTATTTAAATTAAATACCTACTAAGAATCTTCTTATACTCTATATTTTAATCCCGACCACTTTTTATCTGAAATAGAAGGACAGCGCACGAGAAATAATCGAGTGATTTCAGGGCTAAATCAAGCCCTTATCTTAACAGCTCCTTTAACGAGGAGCTCTACGTATATAAATGGGAAAATGATGGCAAAAGGTGTGTAAACGAAAAATAAACATTAAAAATAAAATTGGCATATATACATGTATGTATCTAGATAAATGTCATTGACATAATATTGAAAAAAAAATTACATGAAATGTATCGATAAGTATGCATAACGAAGACAGCATCAATAGTGATCGGAAACTAGCGAGACAAATAAAAAAAAGAATGATAATAATAAATTAAAAAAAATAATAATAATAAGTATTGGTCGTACAGACTTACACTGTTAGTCGCAAGACTTCTAGATTTATCCCCTGTATGAATTTCAATCAGAACATTTGCCGACGAAGTAGAAAAAAAACTTCTTTTCTCTGATTTGTGAGCTGCGTGGACAGTAGATGCTGACGTAATGTTTGCGGACGGCAAATACTGATTTTACGGTGCAAACATCCGATAATGTGCTATACTATTTGAAAATATTTCAGTGTTGCAAATCTTCTTATCAAAATGAAATTATTTTGTAATTTAACCCCTTACTAAGATGTAGGGTGTAACCCCTCCCTGTCCTATCCCCTGCGATAAATGATAAAATTTGCGAATATGCATGATAGCCATTGTCTTTTTCTAATATTCATTTTGTTATATTTTCTTCTTTCAATACTTTATAGATTCAAAGAACGCTTTATATACATCTTTATAAGTTTGAATTGAATAAACATGATAAACGTATACTCAAAACATGTCACCTAAACTTGCAAGCGTAAATCTAGAGTGTGATGGGTTAAGGAGGGGGTAGTCTGAACTACCCCCACCCCATCCGCCGTGATATTTGCGAAAAAAGAAGAGATTTTTCCAGATTTTTATTTCAAAATTATAGGTATGACAAAAAAGAATTGGCTGAGCCTTCATAATAGATCATCGATTACAAACGGTTGGTGATCCGATGTGATTTTATCGATTATCAAACGGTTACGCAGAATTATATCATTTGCACTCTGAAAGGTGATTTTTACGACAATAATTTAATATTAAAATTCTATAATGCAAAATCTTTCTTTTCATATGAAAGTTTACATTCTCATTAATATAAATTCAAATTTTCAGACGAATCTAACGCATACAGTCGCAGTTATAGCCGTTTGAAAACATCAGTTTGAATTTGGGGTGCGCAGCTCCAATTCATTTCACTGGCGCCACCTACAAGGTATTGCGTTTTTACAATAGAGATACAATACAAATTCGGCAATATTATGGTCGTTACTGCATATTTTTAAATAAAACTTTTTATGACTCCTTTTTTCCTCAATCTAGACCCTTGGGAATAAAATTTACGTTTTCAATTAAATTTATTTTTTCAGGGAGACTGTATTTAAAAAAAAACAAAGCAAAACAAATTAAAACAAATAAAAACAAAACGCAAAAAAAGAGAAGATTTTTCCACTTCTTTTCATACTATACTGAACAGACTGGATTTGCTATATCTGGGGGTCGGTTAGTTCTTTGGATATTTTCACCTGTTTGATTATTTTTCAGACTTCCGCGTTTTAACAGTCATGAGAAATAAACTTGCTATACCGACATTAAGAGACTGACAGATGTACATGTAATTTAATTTGACAGAATAGGAGAAATATCTGGTGGAAGAGGAGGGGATAGAAATATGTAGAAAAAATATATCTAGCTGTCTTGTAATACATACATCCCCCCCCCTTAAAAAAAACGCACCGAAATTTGGTTTTTGATGTGAATGGTTATTTGTAAACGAAATTTGTAATGGCTTTGAAGTTTCCTGATAGTAGATTGATTCTACAAATAATCTAGCTGTAATAGATAAATAAAGAATGTACATGTATGAGCACAAAACGCGGAAGAAAAAAAAAGAAATATAAATGAATAAAAAATCAAACCGAGTGGCGGGTTTAGAGGGGGAGCACGGGGGCCGGGCCACCCTTTTTCACCCAAAGTTATTGATTCAGAATACTCTTTTTATGCTTAATCTCTTTACTTTTGGGAAAATTTTCGGCTCGCTTTGCACGCCGCACATAAGTTTTCATTAGATGTCTTAGTTTTCCGTCTTCACTTTGTCTTCAACTTTCTTTGTCATCGTGTTTGAACGAATCAATATGTCATAAACATAATTATATAAAATTCAAAACTAAACTATCACTGAGTTTGTCCTTGTTTCTTAAAAAACTCTGTTCGATCGACATAACTGTTTTCTCCGTTAATGTTTAATGTTACGTATTGGGGGGGGGGGGGGGGGGGGGGGTCCATCCAACCTTAGTGTCTTGTTTAAGTAATTTTATGGGAACAAAGCAAAAAATTCATGCAATTTTCGAGCGAATGAACATTAATGACCTACATGTATTCTTTAAATTCTACGAAGCGTTTGGTCGGCGTAACTTTTTTCCGTTACGCATCTCGAGTTGAGGCCAGGGAACTTCGTTTGCTGTATCAAAGTATCTTGAGGAGAATCCGGATCCTATTCATGGTATTCCTGGGCTTACAACGAAACTGACAGAAAATGTACCGGACCTTTCAAATTATTTACGGTACGCATGTAGGTTGAATGCATGGATACCATTCCCGAACGTATACATGTAAATAATCCGGTTACTTTTCCTCCTTTTCTACTTTTTGAATTTCCAATTACATGTAGATAATTTCTTTGCCAAAGAAAAAAATTTGTTTCGTTACTTTTCATTTCTTTTCTTGTGCGTTTCACAATTTAAAGGAGCCCGTTAAACTCGGTAAATCAAGAGGTGTCCCGGGAACCAAGTGTTTGTCAAATAGTCCAGTTTGAATTGTTTCCCTTCTTAAGCAGATTTTATTTAGAATTTGGTATTTAGAATTGATTAATTTTCGAAAAATCGCATGTCTTTATCAATTCAAATTTCTTTAATGCTCTCCAGACACAGATTCAAATGTAGTGAAGCACTTTTAAAGGAATATTCTTGGATATGAAAATTTAGTTGAAAGGCCTATATGAAGGAGCTTCATTATACATTTTTAATGCAAACGAATTTGCTAGAATAATTCAAGATAAATTTTTCTTCATTCAAAAGTAACAAGCAATAAAAAAAAAACAATTATGATATGAAATTATGTACAAAATATAAAGTGGATAGAATTTGGTGATGAAATAAAAAATGTAATTAATGTAATACGAAAAGACACGTGTACATGTAAAAAGAGATAGAATGACAAATATGGATAATGACCATATCCATGTATACAGCACAAAATCGATAAATCATTTCGGAAGACATATAGTAAAATCTTGGTCGGATGGTTCAAATGGTCTATGACATTAAATGGACCAGACATGCACGTTTCGGGTATTTAATTCTCGTCAGTGATCCTCAATCTAAACAATGCAACATCGCCAAAATCTGTGAAACGTATGTCCTAAATATACCGAAAGACGTATCAAGATGGCTGGGACATGATGCTATAGGCCCCAGAAATTTTCAAATGCGTTTGAAGAAACGACCAACCAAAATTGATCTAACTTGGCTACATGTACCCCCGGGGACTCTTGGTCCACCAGCAGTGACACTCACCAAGTGGTACAAATGTTTAACGTCTTCAAATTCATTACAACATTTATGTAACATTTATCTGAAATTACCTGACTGATACTATTTATTAGCAAAAAACGGCATCTGGGTATTGTTACAGAAAAAAAAAGAATGCATGTACTCATGTACAGATGCATTTACAAAGTGAAAAAAAGAAAGATAACTCTAATTCATTGTTCTATTAATTTCGTCAAAACTTCAACAATCTAGTATTATTTCTTGAAATTTACTTTGGTAAGGTACAGTTTCCTTTTTATTTAGGATGTAAGATAAAATACTAAGGATGTTCTACTTCAATTTTGAAAAAAAGATACACTACAGAAATAATTTGAAAATTGATATTGCACCTTTTGCCATTATGAGATAAGGGCAGATATCACTGACTCCATAAGTGTGTACTACAAGCATTATATCAAGTTCTATGGAATCTCAATATTTTTATGATTTAAAATGTCACTCAATATTTTAGAGAAAGACATACAAGAATCGGATTTGCAGGGTCTAAGCTTAAACGTCTTCAAATCTAATAGCATCATTCAAGAACAGATAAATTTGCAGCATGGACCAGACATGCACAGTTTGCGATTTAGATTACGAGAAAAAGGAAGATATGAATTCATGTTATAAATTATATATTTCTTACTATAGATGCATATTAATGCCAGATGAATACTTTTTTAAATTTTTTTTTCTAAAAACAAACAGTCGTTTGTTATATACTCACAATACAAACGCTCGAACGGTTTTTATTGTTTTTCTGTTACAATGAATAATGTGACGTCATAAAATACGTCGCTAAAGTAGCGTCTTCAAAATTGCGCAGTTTAATAGGAGCAAAAACAAATGTGTGAACGTGACATTTTTATACGCCCGTCTTAAGATGGGACGTATCATGTTATGACGCTGTCCATGGGTCCGTCCGTCCTTCTGTCCGTCCATTCGTCCGAGAAAATGTTTTCCGGACTCTTTTTCTTAAGCCTTTCAAGATACTGGATTGAAACTTCACACATGAATTCATATCAAACGGAGAAAGTTCAAGATCGAGTGTCCGAAAAATTGACTTATTTATTTACAGAGTTATGGCACTTGAACATAGAAATGTTCAACAATTTTACAGCTTTCCGGACTTTATTTTCACAACCTTTACAGCTATTGAATTGAAACTTGATGTATGCCCTCGTGATAAATATTTACAGTACCAGTTAGAGTTTCAGAAAAATAGTTTTCCGGGCTTTTTGAGCAGAATATAAAAATGTACAGCTATTGTATTGAAACTTTATATATGCCTTTATAGTAACAATTAAAGATCCAGTTCGATTTTCGGAAAAAAATGACTTATTTTGTTATGGCCCTTAAACATTTTTTCATTTTCAACAATTTTAAAGTTTTTCATACGTTTTAGCAGATTAGTTTTACTCGTATCAAGGATTTTGATTGGTCGTTGGAAGCATATCATACCTTCATAAATTGGTTTGCTTAAGATTTGACACGCCCACTTCCGGAAATGCTTGCCGGAACTAATTTCGACATTAAAATATTGTAAATGCACTAATTTCTAAAAACTGACGTGTACGCGACGTAAAACCCATTGTGACGTCAACATCTTCGCGCGAAATGACGAACAAATTCAAAACAAAATAGCGACCTGTTTCCGTTGTGTTACTATGTACAACCCATCATTCCCCATAATATGAAAGCAGTCACTCTTTTGGAGGGTCTGCGACGAAAAACAGTTGGATATAAAAAATGGGACTAATGACAAATATTGATAATGACCATATCATTGTATACAGTACAAAATCGATAATTCAGAAAATCAGAAACCGAAGGCATACAAAATCAGGATAAAACAGGAACCAAAGCAAACAAACAAAAACCTCCACCACATGAAAAGAAGCGAACCCCCGATATATGAGTGAGACCAGTGTCCAGTTTCACAAAAGTTCTTCCGAAAATTTTAAGGAATTTTCGTAACTTTCGTTCTTTAATAAAAGGTTCAAAATGTTTTCTAGTTCAATTGTATTATGTTTTCTTATATCATTTCTACATACTAAATATAGATTCAAAAGCAAACCTTCTGAAATTTAAATCAGTTTGTAGATCAAAAGTAACGAAAATTCTTGAAAGTGTCCATAAGTATTTTTGTGAAACAGGGTACAGGTGCCCAGGAAGAGTAAGCATCTCCTGCTTGCATGCAACACCCGCCGCGTCAATTCGGTAGAACTGTCACATCCGGTTACTTCCGTTTCGGAAGACATAAAGTACAATCTTTGGTTGGATGGTTCAAATGGTCTATGACAGAATATCATCCACCATTCTGGAGAGTGGGACATCATAGTGTATGACGAGTTCCCCATATCGACCGTAGAACTTCCTCAGTGACGATGTTAGTCGTTCACAAACATATCCCTGACTGAGAAGCTTATCTGAAAGACGCCTAGCTCTCAGAACAAAATCCGTATATTTGGTACTTGCTCTGGCATAGCGTATAAACTGAGATATGAACACGCCATAAGCAGGCGATGAAGGGATGTTGCTACTCAGAAAAGGAAAGTTTGTAATGCTGAAATTAGTGACCATCAGTGTCGTATGACAACATTATGTCCAAATAGAATGCTGAATTATTTGTCTCTGTAGTTTCTTTGACTTCAAGCTCCGAAGGATAGATACTGCTCAGGTAATCCGCGAATTTTGGATTATTGATGGACAACACATCGTCTATGTATCTGTAAGTGAAATTGAAGTCAGAAGCCAAGTATCTTTTCCCTTCAGAGACCAAAGATTGAATGAATTCAGCTTCGTACGAGTAAAGGAAAATGTCGGCAAGTAGTGGGGCACAATTGGTCCCCATTGGAATTCCGACAATTTGCTGGAAGACCTTTCCTCCAAACACCACAAAAATGTTGTCGATCAGAAAATTTAACATCTGAATAATATCTGTTTCAGTCTATTTATTGTCAGAATCGGACTTTTCTTTTACAAAGTAGGTTTTGTCATAGTTAACAACAATAAATTTGTATTTGCGATTACCGTTTTTACTTGTAAACGCATTACTTATATTTGTGCGAGTCTGTCTTTCAATTCAGAATGTGGAATTGTAGTATAAAGTGTCGAAAATTTAAAGGCTTTGATCGAATGGACTTTACTAAAATGAGTGGATTTCAGATGTTCTAAAAGTTCCTTCGAATTCTTTAAAATTCACATCTGGTTGATACCACTGCGAGAATATACTGTCGAACAATACTTTTGAAGCCCAGATTTGATTTCAGATAAAACTTTGGTGAGTAAGATCGATACAGATTTGGTAGAACATTTTGAGGAACCAGCGATGAAACGTTGTTTGTACGGATTCTTATGCATTTTAGGTATGCAGTATAAGTATGGTAAATCTAAATCTAAATTGTTAGTGTCGAAGACAAAGGAAGCGAGAGCTGATTTGTGGTTATCTATTATTTCAGAGGCAGAAAGGTTTGTTGGGGTGTAAGTGGGATTACCAGGTGTTGAATTTAAACCCAACTCTTTAACTAGACTGTCGAAATAGTACTTTCTGCAAGTAAATGTGTAATTATTTGAGGCTTTGTCCGCTGGTGTGACGACAGTATGTTCTTGGAGGTAGGTAAGCTCTGTGATAACATCAGGGTCTTTAAATATAGACTCGAATCTGGTGTTAACAGTTGATTTTAATTGGTAAATTCTAGATAAATATAGACTCGAATCTGGTGTTAACAGTTGATTTTAATTGGTAAATTCTAGATAAAAGTAGCCCTCTGATTGATTTTATCCATTCGGAAAGGGTGTCGAGCTGTACATCCTCTTTCTTTGCCCAACGTCTTGCATATTCCTCACAAGAGTCCATGATAATTTTGACACTTTGGTTCCATGTAAAGGACATACTTTCTCTGTATTTGGGACCCTTTTTTAACAATTCTCTCAACTTGTCGTTCTTGACTATACTAAGGTCACCAGTAATAACGTGTCCACAAGGAGAGTAGTTGAAATCCGATGAAGAACATTCGCAAGGAAGTGGATGAAGCGAGGGATTACTTAAATCAATACACTGCAAGAATCGTTTGTAATTGTAAGTTTTAGATGCAACTGTTGGTGTTTAGCTATAGGAAATACAAGGAGTCTCTTTTCTTTTGAAATATGGTGGGATTTTTTCTGTGACAGTTTTGTGATTCAAAATTAGACCAAGATTCAATTTATCAATACCTTTGTTTGCAAATCTTACTTTAATGAAAGGACGGTTTGCTTTCCCCTCCGATTTATCTGATCTAACTGCTTGAAATAAACGAAAAGTAAAAATGTCCAAGATGACTCCTTGTAGTCTGTATTCTGGGGAACGTGTATCGGTATATGTGAGGTCCTTCGTATATTCGTAGATTTCGTGTAATTTCCGTAAAGGAACTGAGTATAATTTGGTACGAATATAATGCAGGCCTAGAGGCTCATTCAAAAATGGAACCAAGTCATCGAAAGAAAAACTATGTATCTCAGGCCTATTATATTTACGAATGCCACGACTTCGAGGACTTCATTGTGGTCTGTTGAATACGGTAGGAATATTTTCCCTTTTAAAATCGTCATTTTTCTTACCAGGACACTACCGTGGTTGCTAAAAGCAACCATCTAAGCGGATACTTTCCTCCGCTCTTGCTGTTTCAATTTCGTTTGTAGTTTAAAGATGCTTATTGTATATGAACAGAAGTTAAAAAAAGTTTTTCTAGTATTTGATTAAATCATAAGGATTAACCTTAACAAATTTGTAATTTATTGAGATATAATATGGTTTGAGGCGGTGCACACTTTATAATCCGCTAGGCGGTGCACACATTTTTATAATCCGCGAAGTGTGCACCGCCTCAAACCATATTATATCTCAATAAATTACAAAATTGTTAAAGTTAATCCTTAAGTAATAAATAATTACAGATGCAGTTTAAGTTTGTGCTCAATTGACTTTTTTCTATAGAGTTATGGTCCTCGCACTTAAAATGGCTCTCAGCCCTAGAACCTTCAAATTTACAATGTGGGTTGGCTCTAGAAAGTCAAAGAGCCTAATTTTTTTGTAAGGTTAGGGTCAATGTCATTTTGTGTCTGAAATTAACAGGGTTTTTATGGAAATTTTTATTTTGACAATTTATTTGAATACTTTTTTTGATTCAAACTTTGTAAACTTGAAGAACACTTGAAGAACATAGTTCATACATTGAAGAACAGGACATGTTTTTTTCATATAGTAAGAGATGCTTACTCTTCCTGGGCACCTGGTCTCACTCCCATATTGAGAGTTCGCTTCTTTTCATGTGGTGACTGTTTTTGTTTGTTTGCTTTGGTTCCTTTTTTCTCCTGATTTTGTATGCCTTCGGTATCTGATTTTCTGAATTATCGCTGTATACAGGGATATGGTCATTATCCATATTTGTCATTCTCACCAGTTTTCTTTCCCTATTTTGTCTCTTAATCATGTTAATTGAGAAATAATGTGTAAAGGTCATTTCACTTTGAGACTAAAACTGACATAATTGCATTCAAAATATTGTATAGTAAATTAATACCCCCACGGGCGTATCTTGCAGCGGTTGCGTTGGTATATTGTCAATTTCATGCGTTAATTGTCTATTTTGATAACTTATGTAATTAATAAGTTTAAAATCTTATTTATACATTTTTCACTTTTCAGTGTAATTTGTACACTTTTTTCCCGTAAAACTGACCATCTTTCGTATAACTGACCATCTTTCGTGTAACTTTCTTTAATTTTTTGGTGAAAAAATTACGCGTTTATGTGTAGATATAACACTTCTTTGTATGAATGATAATAATACTATGTAGAAACAACAAAATATGTAAAGGAGTCAAATTGTTTGTTTTTGTTGGTTAATATTATTAATTTTTATCGTTCAAGGATTTTTTGAATAAGTATTTGAATTTGAGTTTTGTGACGGATATGCAATACACAGGTCGTGGATTTATTGAAAATGTAATGCAACTTTCACATTTCATGAAAAAAATACACGTTCACAATACAAAACATAAATTAAGACATTTACTCGTCAGTTGCAGTCGTCTTATTTAAACTCGCGTTTTTTTTTCAGATAAAAGGTGACGTTTAAATTGTCATTGCTGGTTCGATTGTAGTTAAAACAGCCGTGGCTTATGCATATGTCTTAAGGAATTACATTGGCTGTGTATGTATATATATTGATGAAAACGAGATGACGTCACAAATTTAAATGATCATGTATAATGGAATTATTTTTGATAGGGAGAAGAATTCTGGTTTCATGCAGAAGAATTATCTTCATTCTTTATTATCGCCTCTTCAAGCATTGACACATTTACAGTCGAACCTACTGGCACAATACATACCGCAAAGATGGATGATAGGATTAAACTGGACTTTGAAAAGGACACAGTCAAGTGTAGAACACCAATGAAACTAAAGGTAAAAATAGTTACGCTACATCCCTTGTCACAACTCCCAACTCTCCTTGGCCGTGCCTGTTTTGGGGTGGCTGTAGTATGAATGCAGTGCGTCAAAACAAATCGCACGTAAAATTATCGGTTGGTTTTATGTGTTATATGATATGTACGTAGTAAGTAGATTGCACATGGCGATATGGGGCCTGCAACTCACCTCGAGCGTACAATCTTTGTACATCTTCCACTTTATCGTAAAGCTGTTGTACTTACATATAATGAAGATACAATCCCTTACGCGACAAGTGCGTTGCACGTACTTACATGTACATACCACTTTTAAAGACGTGGATGCCGTACTTCTCGATCAATTCGTAGACAATACGCAGACAGGACACGGCGACAGTTCTGCATGTACTAAAACTATCCAAATTAATACGTTCTGTCTGCGTGTTCTTAAATCCACACGGGGGCTACGGATCACGTACTGATAATGCTCCATAGCTCTACGGTTCCTCAAAGTTTGCCTACGTTTTTTTCACGTAACATTGACAATCGGAAAAAAGGCTCTTTTATTGGATACAGTTACAGTTAAAAAATGAATATTTTGATTTCAAAGCCAAGATTTAACGTCTTCAGGTTCAATAGCATCATTTTAGAACAGAAAAACAGAAACATGTACCAGACATGCACGTTTCGTTTACTAAAACCTCGTCAGTGATCCTCAATCTAGACAATGTAATATTGCCAAAGAGTGTATTCGATATTACGTCCAATAAGTACTCCACCCATACCATTCCCAAGAGACTTGGGAAGAGGTTTTATCTATCTTTTGTAATCAGACGACCAAAGGACTTAGGGCATCGGTAGTTTTTAGCTCACCTGAGCCAAAGGCTCAAAGTGAGCTATTGTCATACCCAAACGTCTGTCTTCTGTCCGTCCATCCGTAAACTTATCACAATTTTTTGCTTTTTAGCTCACCTGAGCCATAGGCTCAAGTGAGCTATTGTCAAAGTGTTGCGTCCGTCGTCCGTCGTCCGTCGTCGTCGTCCGTCGTCGTCGTAAACTTTTCACATTTTAAACTTCTTCTCCAGAACGGCTGAAGGGATTTTGATGAAACTTGGTAGGTATGAAGTACTCATGGTCCCCTACAAGTGTTGTTGTTTTTCGTCCGGATCTGTCAACAGGTGGCGCCACCACAGCCAAAAGTAGGTCACGGGGGTATCCTCCTTTGACAAACTTCTTCTTCAGAACCGAAGCATGTATCGACAAAACGAAAGCATCAGGATGATCTAGAGAGATGTCTTAAGAAGTGTTGTTATTTTTGGTTCCACTTCGAAGTCAAATTTTTGACGCGTTTTTGACGTCTTTTCGGACTTTGTCAGAAATGCACATTTTTGCACTATTTCTTTAAATAACTCAATAAGTGTATGATTTTACACACTCATTTACTACATATTTATCATATTTAACTTACTTAATGCTTTGATATGTATTTTATGCTTAAAATTTATTTTTTTGATTTTTTTATGAATTTTTTTCTTATGTAAAAAGGAAGGGGGGGTTGATTTTCATACATTTTCTGCTTCTTTTCTATAACCACTCTTCAGATTGTCATGACAATTTGTAGGTATGAGGTACTCATGCATGGTACCCTACAAGTGAAAGAATTTTGTCAAGATATCCACTTTTGGATTTTTAAGGAATATTTTTTAAGATTGTACATAGGTATAATGACAAATATGGATAATGACCATATCCCTGTCTACAGTACAAAATCGATAATTCAGAAAATCAGAAACCGAGGCATACGAAATCAGGATAAAACAGGAACAAAAACAAACAAACAAAAACCTCCACCATATGAAAAGAAGCGAACTCCCGATATGAGAGTGAGACCAGGTGCCATGTATGTTTTCCATGCCAAATGGACCCATGGGGAGTAGCTTCAAACCCCGGCGGGACCCCAACAATTTTTTTTCCCTTTTTCAGTTTTTTTATTTTTATATTTATCGCTAGAAATGAAACTGTGAAAGAATTTTGTCAAAATATCAACTTTTAGATTTTTAATGATTTTTAAATAAGACAAGCTATAGCTAGTTTGGCTTTGTGTACTTATTTTCATACTTCGAATTAACTTGGCCACATACGCTATCAAATATACGCTGAATTTATTTTTAAGATGTTGACTTTTTGTGTCGCCTGCGAAGCACAGCGACACTTAGGGATCACTTTGTCTGTTGTTCGTCTGTCCGTCCATCCGTCCCTCCGTCTGTCCGTCTGTCTGTCACACTTGGGTGTCACACCCCATAACTTTTGATTGGTAAGTGATAGGGCTTTGATATTTCACATGTGTATTCCTTGTGACAAGACCTTTATACACATATCATAATTTGTGACCTTTTGACCTTGACCTAGATATTTGACCTACTTTTCTAAAAATCTTATATTGGCTATATCTCTTGATTGATTAGTGATAGGGCTTTGATATTTCACATGTGTATTCCTTGTGATTAGACCTTTCTACAAATATAATGTTTGACCTTGTGACCTTGATCTAGATATTTGACCTACTTTTCTAAAAATCTAATATTGGCTATATCTCTTGATTGGCAAGTGATAGGGCTTTGATATTTCATATGTGTATTCCTTCTTGTGACAAGGCCTTTCTACACATATCATAACTTTTGACCTCATGACCAAGACCTAGATATTTGACCTACTTTTCAAAAAATCTTAGATTGGCTATTTCTTTTGATTGCTGAGTGATAGGCTTTGATATTTCACATGTGCATTCCATGTGACAAGACCTTTCTTCACATACCATCATTTTTAGCTCACCTCGACGAAGTTGAGTGAGCTTATGCTATAACCCCACGCGTCCGTGTCCGTGTCCGCGTCCGTGTCCGCGTCCGTGTCCGCTTCCGCGTCCGGTTAAGAAGTTTGGGGTAGCTCAGTATCTGACAAAGTACTAACGCTACAGTAACCAAACTGGCACAAGTGATTCATCTTTGGATGCTGAGGTGAACCCATGCATCGTATGCAGCATCTGACCTACATTTTCCGCTTGAGTGACTTGGTTAAGAAGTTTGGGGTAGCTCAGTATCTGACAAAGTACTGATGCTACAGTAACCAAACTGGCACAAGTGATTCATTTTTGGATGCTGAGGTAAACCCATGCATCGGATGTAGCATCTGACCTACATTTTTCGCTTGAGTGACTTGGTTAAGAAGTTTGGGGTAGCTCAGTAACTGACAAAGTACTGATGCTACAGTAACCAAACTTGCACAAGTGATTCATCTTTGGATGCTGAGGTGAACCCATGCATCGGATGCAGCATCTGACCTACATTTTCCGCTTGAGTGATTTGGATAAGAAGTTTTGGGTAGCTCAGTATCTGACAAAGTACTAATGCTACAGTAACCAAACTTTCACAAGTGATTCATCTTTGGATGCCGAGATGGACCCATGCATCGGATGCAGCATCTGACCTACTTTTTCCACTTGAGTGATTTCGCTTTTAAAAGCCAATATTGAGCAGAGTTTAAGTGCTACATGTACCAAACTTGCATATTGGATGTATCTTTGATCAAACTTTCATAAAATGACCTTGACCTACTTTTTCCGCTTGAGTGATTTTGCCTTTAAAAGCCAATATTGAGCAAAGAATAGGTGCTAGATGTTCCAAACTTGCATATTAGATGTATCTTTGATCAAACTTTCATAAAATGACCTTCACCAACTTTTTCCGCTTGAGTGATTTTGCCTTTAAAAGCATATATTGAGCAAAGTATAACTGCTACATGTACCAAACTTGCATATTGGATGTATCTTTGATCAAACTTTCATAAAATGACCTTGACCTACTTTTTCTGCTTGAGTGGTTTTGCCTTTAAAAGCCAATATACATGTACTAAGAAATATGTTTGAATTGAATTTTGCTGTCACGAGGTGAGCTTCGTAATCTGTGATTACCTATGTTTTACCTCGTGCACTTGCCCTATATATTTGACCTACTTTTCAACAAATCTATGATTTGCTATATCTTTTGAGTGGTAAGTGATAGGGCTTTGATATTTCACATTTGTATTCCTTATGAAAAGACCTTTCTATACATTCCATAATTTTTAACCTAGTGACCTTGCCTTTGATATTTGACCTAATTTCAATAAAAAAAAAATCCGCTACGCAGGCGACACAAGCATTCCTTGGATTGCTTTTTTTCATACATGCATATTTCAGAACAATTTCCCTATTTAATGATTATTTTCTCTGTCTTATTTCTGTATCTATGGTAAACATAGTCGCCATATATCTTGTGTTACAGATTTGATTGGTTCAATACCTCCTTGCCCCTTTAGTAGGGCTAACTACAGGAAATAAAAAGGTGCATACTAAAAATTTTGACTGACTTGAAATGCCCGGAAGTCTGTAAAATTGGTCTTTTTTGATTGCGAATCTTTGGCACGCATAAAAATGTAAAGAAAAAAGGGAGGGGGGGTCATGCATGTCCTTTTTTCGCAAATTTCACTTTTTTTACAGGAACTCTGCGTCCTCATCGAAAATGTTCCGAATTTTGCATATTTTCAAACCTATCTGTAGATTGCATAAAAGACAAGATCAAGTTCGAAGTTAAATCTATCACGACTATTGATTCAATATGCTAAAAATACATTTCCAAGCACCGCATTTCAGCAAATTTACCGAAAATAATTTGTCCAAGTGGCTTCACTGGGTCATGAGGTTTGATACACCGTACACTGCTGTTTGGAAAATAAATTGGCTCAATTCCTGCACAACTCACTTGAATTAATATTGTCCGCTAACAACTTGTCTGTGTTAATTGGATTAACACGATTTTGACTGTACGTTACATGTATTAAGATGAAATCAATACTATTCAAAAGCTCTCATTCATAGATTTCTGTATAATTTAATATGAATAAAGGCAAAACCGAAAAGTCTTTGTTTTTTATGCTTCCGGAATCAAAGATACGGGGGCATATAGTTTTTGGCCTGTCCGTCTGTCTGTTTGTCCGAAAAACTTTACATTGGGCATAACTTTTGATAGGAAGGTGATAGAGCTTTCATATCTCACATGTGTATTCCTTGTGACAATACCTTTCCATTGACACCAACATTACTCTGACCTTGACCTCTCACATACTTAACAGAAAATGGTGTTTATACCAACAAAGATGCCACCGCGGGGCATTCGTGTTTCACAAACACAGGCTTTATTATTTTCTGGCATACTAGCTATTAATAATGAAAAGTTTGGTGTTCAATTTTAAATAAACTTAATTTATGAAATCATTTCATTGTTTTATTCTGTTTCTGTTGCACATAAATGTGGAATTTTACGAAATGATTTTATTTTTGATGTTGCATAATCGAACTATACTAGCTGGGCATATGACTTTGGATCGCATAATCCATCTTTTCAAATCAGTAAAAAAGTTGTTGTTTTGAAATGTGACTATTTCCTCTTGTTTGTACTTTTAAAGGTTGTCTGAAAAAAAAAAAAACTTGTCTGCATCCGGCAAAAATCTTGTTCGAAAGGTTGTGGGCTAAAATCCTGGTACTGGCACTTTCAGTATTCAATGTCAGTATGTCAATTAGAGCGTGCATGGGTATCAGGTGAGCGTTGTGCCCCCTGGGGCTCTTGTTCTATTGTACCACTGAAGGGATTTTGATGGAACTTGGCTGGAAAGAAGTACTCATGGTTCCATGTTGTTGTTCATTTTGATCTGTCAATAGATGGCGCCACCACAGTCAAAAGTAAGTCAATTTGGGTACCCTCCTTTCACAATTTTTTCTTCAAAACCAAAGCATGTACATTTATCGACTAACCGAAAATATCAGGACAATCTGGAAGGATGTGTTTAGAAGTGTTGTTATTTGTTTTGTTCCCCTCGGGGGTAAAATTTTGACTCGTTTTTGATGTCTTATCGGACTTTCTCAGAGATGCATATTTTTGAACAGTGCATTCTAGTAATTCTTTCGATGTGTGGATTTCTGCAATTATGTACTGCATATTTATCATATTTTAGACATTCAATAGTTTTAAACAGAATTTTGTTGAAATATGAATTTTCATCTGTTTAATATTTTTGTTTTTTCTAATGTTAAAAATTTGAATATGAAAGGGGGGAGATCAATTGAATATTTAAATATGTTCTATAGTACCAATTCCATTGTACTAGACACGTGTTTGATATTGAATCCTCTGCAGTAATACTTCATGTCAAACAGTTTAAGGTGGCTCCACAGAGTATTCAAATATATAGTCTTTCCGGGGCTCTCTTACCGAGGATATTGACGTCATTATGATTATGACGACATTATAACGCGCCAAATAAATATTGCGAACTCGCCGATCGCTCGGAGTTTTAGGCGTTCAAGCTCTATCTCGCAAATTTCAGAACGGATTTCAGCAAGTTTGGTATTGATGAAACCAGAGAATTATCGTCTACAATCTGATAGTAATTGATTTCAGCTAGATTTATCGTTTGATCTATACGTACTAAAATATCCATGAATGAGACCCCTGGCTATCGCTGTAAAAGTTTCCTTTTTATAACGTCATCATCGAAAATTCAACAACTTGTTGCTTTGAAATAAAATCGAATAGGAAAATATTAGCTTAAATATCTTACAGACAGATTCACAGCACGAAAAGCCGAGTTTCCATGTTTTGGAAACCACGTGGAAACTGCATGGAAACCTGAGGTTGACAGTTTCCCAGTGGTTTCCAAGGCATGGAAACCTGGATCAGGTTTCCACGTAGTTTCCACCGGGTTTCCATTTTGGAAACTTGGTTGAGTGATTTCCATTAGGTTTCCATTTTGTAAACTACTAGTCAAAATTAAAGAAGCAATATTATTCAATTATTTTTTACTTTGATTTTGGGGAAGTTGACGGATCCGGCCCATAATCGACATGCGGACGGCCTTCGATATCTCAGGTACTATGCAAATTCACTAGCTCCGTACGGCGACTTTACATACATACCAAAACGGCACGGTGGATTATTTATTTATTTATTTATTTATTTATTTATTTATATCTATTTATGTACAACACATTCGTTTGTTATACAAACACAATTGTGATTAATTAAATTTTTTTTATTTATTTATCTATCTATCTATCTATTCATTTTTATTATCTATCTACTTATTTATCTATCTATTCACGCATCTTTTTTTTTTTTTCTTCTACTAATTATAAACCATAATATATCAACTATATAACTTATATTAGAAAAGACTGTTTGTTCTAATTTATTTTTTTTTTCTCGTATTTATAATAATACATTTCTAGAAAAAAAAACTTTATAAAATTAATATGCAAAATGTTTTTATTCATAAATTCCATTGAGCATTTATCCTTGCCAGCGGAGTGATATACTGTGGTTTTCATTTCAAGTATATACACAGACACCGGTTATGTAATGTTTGACCCCATGCAAATTGCATGTCAATTGGAATTCAGTTCTTTAGTCGGGGGTGGTGCGACGCTGTGACAAGTACACAGTTGATGCATGCAATCGCGGCATGTTACTAACGTTTGACCCCATGCAAATTGCATGTCAATTGGAATTCAGTTCTAAAGTCGGGGGCGGTGCGACACTGTGACAAGTACACGGTTACTGCATGACGCAGCATGTTAGTTTGTAACGCCGCTAGGAAATATCTTCCATGGAGAGAGAGAGAGAGAGAGAGAGAGAGAATTTTCGTCATGTTTATAATTTTAATAAAATTCGAAAAATCAGCTTGAATGTACTTTACACAAATATACGTACTCAGTCATGCATCTATTAGAAAATCTGAAGTTATACGTACATGACGTATGTACATATATATATATTCAACATTGTGTAATGGTGTTTAATGAGTTAATAAAGCCTAGAAAAGGGTAGACTAGGCAGTGGTGGATCCAGTGCCCCCTTTACTGGGGGTCAATTAAGGGGCTAATTTTGTCGATTTAAAAGGAAAACGTCTTTTTTTGGAAAATTGTGGGTCAGCGCTGGGGCGGACGCCCATCCGCCCCCCCCCCCCCCCCGAATTTGCCACTGCTTAAAGGACTGAAGTTCATACTGAAGCTCATACTGCCAGCAGCGAGAGAGAGAGAGAGAGAGAGAGAGAGAGAGAGAGAGAGAGAGAGAGAGAGAGAGAGAGAGTCGAGCGGAGTTTCACACAGAGCGTAAATGACTCGACATGAAGGTAACGAAATATTCCAAATAAGTCCCATCTCATATATATACATATACATTATAGTGAACATGTACATTGTACATTGTGCAGAATTTAACGAATTGAATGAGAATTAAACCGGCTCATATATGCATATAGTAAAAAAAAGGCAATAAAAAGACTTAAAGGAAACATATTAGAAATGGTTTATTCCCCTTACGCCTACTCGCTTAAAATCACATTTTGATAATTAGGTGTGAATGGGGTCCTCAAAGGGGTACATGTTTACTAATTAGTTACCTGATGTACCTGTACAATTAGAAATCATATACATAATTATTCATTTTTCTGTACAACTCTGGACTACAAAAAAAGTCAACGGAGCCAAGTGTCTTTCTTCTACCAATTTCTGTAAAAATGCGAATTTCGGAAAAATAGAATCTTGACCCAAAATCTGCACGGAATGAAAAATTCATAATTAATCAGTAGATCCGAAGTACACAATGATTTTGTTTTTAAAATCCGGTATGAGCCAGATGTCACTGTAAACGAAAATCTGATACAACCCTTGCATTTTTGAAAAAGTAAAAAAAAAAGAGTGAGAAAAATTTTCAATAAAATGAAGGGTTTTAAACTGAAACAATCATTTAATTTTAAATGATAATCATTAGTTTAATTAAGGTCTATTAAGTAAGGGTAATTGAAAAAAGATATAAAAGAGAAAAAAAAATTTTTTTTTGTAAAATAAGCAATTTATTCAAAATTTGAGATAGGAAAAAAAAAATTGCCAAAAAGTGAAAGCAATGACCAGACATTCTGTTTGACGTGTTTCTTTTTGTAATATTGTCCCAAGTTTAGCTCCAGTATTTTGATGAAAATCACACAACACTATTTTGAACGAGAATGAACCCTTACTTTTTTAGTCCAGTATATATACACATGCATTTACGTGAACTTCATATTTATGTTTTAACGGATTTACTTTTTCCAAAAAAAAAAAAAAAAATATCCAAATGTTATCTTATTAATTTTTTGGTACATGTACTTTAAGTGGTCTAGACTACCAATTTTTCATGGGAATTTATATGGTTATTTCCTAGTATCTCATTCAAACTGAATATAGATAATAGAGTATAATTTAAGATCAATGTAAGTATGTTTGTCTGTTCTTTGCATTGTGACCCGCTTATAGATCTGCATACTAGTATCTTTACAAAATGAAAAAAAACTAACAATAATAAAGATAAAACGATTTATAACAATTAACATAAGAAATTCTTTTTTAAAAATCGATTTTGAAAGAAATAAGGCACGGTCCATTTGATATTCGGGGCGGGGGAGGGGGGGGGGGGGGCTTGGGGTTTTTGTCAGAGCAAGACCATTTTCGCCTCGGCCCGGAGCAAATTTTTTTTTCTCGCAGAATTGGAGCAAGAAAAATTTTTCAGACATATGGTGTGCAATATATTAAGATTAGAATGTTTGTGTTTTATTGATAGAGCCGGGATTTTTTTGGGATTTTTAAGCAAACTTTTTTTAGTAATTGTAAGAACAAGATTTTTTTTCTGACACACCATAAGCAAATTGATTTTTTTTTTCATCAAAATTCAGAGCAACATTATTTTTTTTTTCGAAAAAAAACCCAAGCCCCCCCCCCCCCCCCCCCCCTCCAGGATATCAAATGGACCGTTCCTAGTGCAATTTAAAAATCAATTAATCTACATTGATAAGCTTTTATTGTCATGGTACAACATGGGAGGATCCAGGATTTTGGAGGATCGAGATTTTTTTTCCTGGAGGTCTCGCATCCTCTATATACCTGCATTTTTCAGTTTATTTACAAAGGTGTAATGCATTATAAGGGTCATCATTTGAAATTGATAATAAATTATTATGTATTTGATAAAATCTGGCAAGCGTAAGTGAGCCCAGGGATATATTGAAATGCTCACCATTAAAAACTTAATAAGAATGAAAGATTTTCAATACAAATTCACGTTATTTTTCAAATATTATGACAACAAAAGGGGAATCGTGTTAATCTTATATGAAAATTAAAATATTTATATATATGAACTTTATCAAAATTCCAGGGGGAGGGGTCGGATCCCCCGACACCCCCCCCCCACCCCCCACCCTCTGGATACGCGCTTGTACAAAACAAATAAAAAGTTTCCATACTTCTTTGAATGATACATCAGAGAGTCAGTCTTCCCAGACTGCTTGATGCCAGATGGTGCTCTTTAATTTTTCCAAGGTTAAAAGAGATAAGACTTTCGAAAATAACATGAATTATATGTGAAAATAAAAGAATGATATTAAAATCTACCAAGAATTTCAATGATGATTAACAGAAAAAAAATTAATCGTTCAGGATGATTTTGCGGGCTCAGTATTTCAAAATAAATTTTGACCAATCAGAAGCGAGCATTTATTTTTGAGCAGAGGAAACGCTGGAAGGGCCTGTTCACCAAAATTCTACACATAAACTAAAGAAAATACGCATTCGATTGCAATAGATAGGTAAGATGAGAATGTCAATGGTGAAAATTAAGTATTGTATAGTATTTGCTTCTTTTTAACAGATGTATGTATGTCAATATTGCTGGCTCGGCCCGGCCCACGCGTTGCATTGTTTTCAGAATTTTGTCCAGTGTCTGTTCGAACCAGAAATTTGTAACGTTGCCGTTATTTAACCTTTTCTTACAAGAAATTATTCACATTATTTAGTTACTGTTAAATGAATTTGATTTGAATCGGCAATTCAAATCCCATTATTTATGGTCAGACGGACAGTGATGAGCTGCCCCCCCCCCCCCCTCCTGATAATCATGTTCAGAGTTATTCTGATGTCAATTGTATTGTTTTACAGTTCTATTGAATGTGTAATATGAACTCATGGAAAAACCATCTATCTAAGCCCCCCCCCCCCCCCCCCCCCCCCTGCAAAGGAAGTTTTTGGGGTACATTTTGTATATAGGAAAGGCAGTGGCTCCGGATACGAACGTGCGTATCTTTAGACCTATGTCTCGGCGTATGAACATGTGTCCGATTGGTCTGTAACTGTCACGTGACTCGGGTCATGTGTCCATGACAAAATAAAAAAGATGATTTTTGTAACCATATCAAGTTATACGAGTTTATTCTGCATTATCTGTTATTTAGCAACCGAGACAAGAGGCTATTTTCTATGCTCTCAATCATAATAGTGATCACTGATCAGTAACAGACACGCACTTGTCAGCTGTTGTGTGCATGTACTGACGTTCCGTCGCTCCAGCGGAATTTGAAGTTTTTGAAAGTTTTGAGATGATAACAAATACGTACATGTAGCTGAAACTCTGTGCTTTTTACTTAATTAACTTTTCAGAATATGTCACAAAAAAGATACAATTTGAACACTAGATTAATTGAAAAAAAAAACGAACCAAATTGAAAGATATATGCATTTGTGTTCGTACGCCAAGACATAGGTCTGAAGATACAAACGTTCATATCCAGAGCCACTCCGTCCGTCTGTCTGTCTGCCATCCGGTTAAGAAGTTTCGAAAGCAGATTTCTTTTATAATATTAATGGTAGGCCTTTCTTATTTCATTTACACATTCACCATAAAGAGTACTACATTTTGATAACCATGACTTTTGACCCTGTGACCTTGACCTTCAGCCTATACAACATTTTATGTTATGAAGTTTTGAAAGCAGATTTCTTTTACACTATTAATGGTAGGACTTTCATATTTCATACTCACAATCACCATTAAGAGTGCTACATTTTGGTACCATGACTTTTAACCCTGTGACCTTCACCTTCACCCTATACAACATTTTATGTTAAGGTGTTTTGAAAGCAGATTTCTTTTATACTATTAATGGTAGGACATTCATATCTCATACACACATTCACCATCAAAAGTTCTACATTTTGTAGGGCTGTCACGATATGCTAAGCTCACGATACGATACGTATCACGATATTTACTCACGATAGGATTCGTATCACGATACATCATTTTGAATGTAGATATGTAGGCATTTCTGCAATCCGTCAGATATTTTAATAAAACAAGCTCAACAACAACAAATTAAGATCATTCATAACTTGAATGCTTTGAGAATTATTATATTGACTAGAAACACAGTGATTGGAAATCTATGGGTCCTGGGCGCAGGTTGCAGAGGCAGATTAATTCCCTGAACTTTTACTCTCTTATTTAGCTGATTTAATTTAATTTTTCAATTTTTCTTTCAGTATACCTGGTGTAGCATTGACATTACTTTCTTATCCAAGCATGTGTACACTGCACGATCAGAGGCCATCTACGACATCTTAACTGTATATCTGATGCTGAATGTGGAAAAGAATGATGTACATATTCAAAAGATGTAGAGTACTGTAACCAAAAGTTGCCATGGACATGGATCAAGGATTGGTATGACTTAAAGTTATATAAACATGTATTATATTAACAATTGTGATACATTACGTATATCACCATGTCCTGTAATTGGCCGGAATGCGAAGCAAAATCCGGTCTATGAAATGGCGAAGTCCTTCTGTCTGTCCGTCAGTGCGTCAACATTTTGGTTAAAATGTTGCGTTTAAGTCGGTTGAGAGGAAACTGTTAGGAGGAGCAACTTGAAACTTGACGTGGTGATACGAAACAAACACAGTAACAAAATTTGACCTGGTGACCTTGACCTTTGAGTTTGACCTACTTTTGAAAAACTTTAACCTTGGCCATAGCTTTTGAATGGTAAGTGATAGGGCTTTCATATTTCACCTGTGTATATCTTGTGAAAAGGCCTTTCCATGGATACCAAAAATTGACCTAGTGACCTTGATCTTAGAGTTTGACCTACTTTTGAAAAACTTTAACCTTGGCCATAGCTTTTGAATGGTAAGTGATAGGGCTTTCATATTTCACTTGTGTATTTCTTGTGAAAAGGCCTTTCCATGGATACCAAAAAATTTGACCTAGTGACCTTGACCTTGGAGATTGACCTACTTTTGAAAAACTTTAACCTTGGCCATAGCTTTTGAATGGTAAGTGATAGGGCTTTCATATTTCACTTGTGTATTTCTTGTGAAAAGGCCTTTCCATTGATACCAAAAAAAAAATGACCTAGTGACGTTGACCTTGGAGTTTGACCTTCTTTTGGAAAACTTTAACCTTGGCCATAGCTTTTGAATGGTAAGTGATAGGGCTTTCATATTTCACTTGTGTGTTTCTTGTGAAAAGGCCTTTCCATTGATACCAAAAAAAAAAAAAAAATATGACCTAGTGATGTTGACCTTGGAGTTTGACCTTCTTTTGAAAAACTTTAACCTTGGCCATAGCTTCTGAATGGTAAGTGATAGGGCTTTCATATTTCACTTGTGTATTTCTTAAGACAAGGCCTTTCCATGGATACCAAACATTTTTACCTTGTGACCTTGGCCTTGGAGTTTGACCTACTTTTGAAAAACTTTAACCTTGGCCATAACTTTTGAATGGTAAATGATAGGGCTTTTATATTTCACATATGTATTCCTTGTCCCAAGACCTCACCATGGATACCAAAAGTTTTGACCTTGTGACCTTGATCTTGGAGATTGACCTACTTTTAAATATTATAAATCTGGGCTATATCTCATGAACTATAGAGGCTATGGCTTTAAAATTCCACATGCAGAATCTTTATTACCAGACCCTTCATTTGATATCATGAGTTTTGACCTAGTGACCTTGACATTGACCTTTGACCTACTTTTGAACCATAAGAGGTAGGGTTTTGATATTTCACATAGATTCCTCATGACCAGAACTTCAATTTTATATCATGACTTTTGACCTAGTGACCTTGACATTGACCTACTTTTAAATTATAAGAGGTAGGATTTTGATATTTCAGTTGTAGAATCATGATCACACCTTTCATTTGATATCATGACTTTTGATCAAATGACCTTGACATTGACCTACTTTTGAACTTTAAGGGGTAAGGCTTTGATATTTTTACGTTTAGATTACTTTTGACCATAGTTTTTTTCATTGCACAATAATTAATGACCTTTGATCTTTCTGTCTGTGCAAAAATGTATACATCATCTAATACAAACACTTCGCAATCCGGCCTTACCACCTTTAGTGGTTTATGGTTTATTTTGTGAAATATCTTAAATACTTAAATGTCTTTATTTGAAATCAAATCTTGTAAATTGTGTGTCGTTATTTTGGACTTAGAACAAAAAATCATCGGACATTTTGTCTGGCTCGAAACTAGAAACTGTCGGACATTCGAAAAATCCACTGGAGATTGCCGGCAATCCGGCACTTTTCGTAAACTCTGAAGACTTATTTGATAAATTTCAACATATTAAATTTTCATTTTCACTTTCAGGTCAATATTGTACTTTTACCATTGAAGAACTAGAAGGACTGCATGAAAAATTAGCATCCAATGATGTCAATGTAAGCTTCTTACTATATTGAGTTGAGACACTTCATTTATGTCGCCTGCAACATAAGAGCGACATAAAGGGATCATTTGTCAGGCATCTGCCTGTCTGTCTATCTGTTTGGTAGTCACACTTTTACATTTTTGGCTATACATCATACATCTTTCAAATTGGCAGGGATGGTAAAGCATGATGGGACTAAATTTTTACCCAAATCAGATCAGGGTCATTTTCAAGGAAAAGGTCACACATTTTTTATCAAACAACAAATAACTATTTATAACAGACACAGACAGATAAGTTGTGGGAGAAAAACAATCAAACAAAACCATGAGGGAGGGATGGATAAATCTCAACCCTCATGTACAAAATTTTGCTTGTCCACGACTCGGCAAGCCTCGTTCTTGACTTCCAGAATTTTGCACACTCGGGTTGAAATTTCACCATCACCATGGTATAATAGAGAGGTTGAGCAAACCGAACTTGTACACGTACGTCAAAAAGTTGTTTATGACGTCATAACATTTTGCGCTCCACGCACCTGTGTTACATGTTCGGTAAAACATGTAAAGCTGTAAGTACACGTTTATGATTAAATGTACTTGTAGATTTTATAAGCAACTGAATGCAGATTACCTATGATAACCTATATTCAATTTATTTGGGAACGTATGTCCTTTCTGAATATTAGAAGGGATTGCAAATAAAATGTATCACATTTTAAAGAAGAACCCTCAAATTTGACCAAAAATTTTACTTTTGAAGTTTAATGATTCTGATTACTTGGAATAGATAAATCAATTCACTGTCAATGCTGAATGCACCTTACCTTTAGAATCTAGATTGCAAGTTATTGACGAATAAGCAGTTGTAAACAAAATATAAATTATGTCACAAAACGTATATACGATTTACACATAGCAGTACGTGTTGTGACATCTGCTCAACCACATAACTTCAACGTGTAAACAGATAACATGTAAATACACGTACAAGTTGGGTTTGCTCAACCTCTCTTTAATTTTAATTCTATGGGGGGATAAATTTGTGCCTTTTGGGAACTTCCACTTTCTTATAATTCACAAATTTTTGACATAAGCATCTTGTGACATCCCAACCTGCAATATTAATTCTCTACAACTGTAGTTCGTAATTCTGTTGCCGCTTACTATATCTTTTTTTTTTCATTCATTCCAGGTGAGACAGAAGACAGAAGAAAAAGTAGAGGACAGAAGAAAAAGTAGAGGACAGAAGAAAAAGTTTCGTAACAGTGGTCTGAAACATCATGAACTGGGATTTCCGTCGAGTGTCAATCTCTGCAGAATAACAAATTCTATCTGAAAGAGATCTCTTTGTGACTTTGTCTGTTTTTGGCAAGGATAAAATTTGTCTATCATTTCTAAACACTTGTTTAAAGATATCTGTTTTTTTTTCAAAAAATACAAGTACATTTTATTTCTGTAGTGGTTTCAAGGGACACGTCCATCTTTTTCTAAATTTTATTTCCATCTTAAAAAACATGACATATTAATATCAATGAAGAATGGAAGATGCCATTTTTAAATTTGAAAGCTCAAAATTGTATATTTATGATTTCATGGAATCTTTTACATCTGATGTTGAATAAGCATGTATTCTGAATAAATATTACACAGTATGATAAGCATGTTTTAGGGTTTTTTCATCATGACATACATGTAAAGAGTACATAGAAGAATATACATGTAGCCTTGATACTGATATAAAGGAATACGAAAAGTACAGGATTCAAAACTTTCAAATTCACTGTATATACTAACACATAAAGAGATATTATTTCCTTTTTCATACAGTTACAGTATATGGAAACCAGTTTACAATTTTACAAGATATGGAAACCAAAAGGAAACATCAAGTTTCCAACTAATTTCCAACATGGAAACCAGCTCTTACACAGGCTTACAAGATGTGGAAACCAAAAGGAAACTTGAGGTTTCCAACCCGATTCCAAGTAGTTTCCATCGTGGAAACCAGCTCTTATACAGGTTTACAAGGTATGGAAACCAAAAGGAAACTTGAGGTTTCCAACCCGATTCCAAGTGGTTTCCATCGTGGAAACCGGGCGGTTAGCGCTTTCCAAACACATGGAAACCTCTGGTTTCCATTATGGAAACCTGGTGGAAACCACATGGAAACCCCGGGTTTCCATGTGGTTTCCACCAGGTTTCCAAGGTATGGAAACCTGTTTTTTCGTCCTGTGATTTTAGCGAGATATTTGATCAGATATTTAAAGTATTGTATCTCTGATAATCTACGATCAGAAGATTTTTTCTGGAAGTTTGTCAATGTTCCTTCTTTGCAGCGAAATGTTATCGAACTAAGTTTATTTATTTGAAAACTTAAAGCGAACGATTTTTAGTATCAATCCTGCTTTGTTCAAAGATGTATCCATTATGCAGATAACTACACGCATTATCATGTGAAACCCCTCTTTGGAAATATTTTTGACTCTCACAATCATTGCACTTTGCGACCAATTTCCCTTTTTGTTCAAAATACCCTTCACGCGAATGCGTAATAAATTAGATTGTCATCGAAGTTTGTTTTGATTTTTTCTATGTTAATGGTATTTCTAGATATTGTAATATGAGCTATATTTTGATAATATAAATATCCTTCAATGCCCTCAATCCTCCTAGTATCGCAGGTCATCCAATTAAAAGTTATATGTGCATACTGTAGTTGAGTTTCTGGATACGCTCCTGAATCTGACTCTAACATTTAAAATTTCTTATTCATAAAAGAGAAAACTATTTCTTCCCTGTCCTGAAACGTATACGAAACAGCACCTAGCTCCCCCAATTTATAAGTCGGTACCCGATTATTTGTCACGACCTACTTTGAGAAAAACTGACGCCTACTTTCTTAGTAAGGCACTTTGATTAATCGCAAAATCTCTTTCAGAATCGCCCCTTCTTTGAAGATTATTGAGAACCCTACCTCTGCCTCACCAAATAAAAAATTCTCGGGATGAGAGTGCGTTAGTACTTAATTCTGAGTCTTTCTCCCTCTAAATTTGCGCTTAATTTTCACTCTCTCTTTTCCTAAATTTCTTTGAGGGGGGGGGGGCCTTCTGTTGTTTAGACATACCATAAATCTCGTATGTATGGACACAAACATGAAAGCTTTTTAAGTCACTATAACGTCGAATGAATATGGATTGCAACGTAGAAATTAAGGGGGTGGGGTTACAAAAAAATCATAACATCCGTTCGCTAGGTTCGATTTTGTTCATATTGCATAGAAATACTTCATATACAATAGTTTAACATTTGATATTTGTTTCAAGAAAATTGTTCCAATTTTCTCAGGTGAGCGATGTGGCCCCTGGGCCTCTTAGTTCATCTCTTAGACGTCCTTTCGCATCATTCGCTAAGGCGTGGCACTACCATATATCGTTTTATTCATCATATGAATAATGGACTTCTTTTGCAAACGATGTCTGCTCCAGTTAACCCATTTTGGACAAATTTGAGATCACAATCCTTGTATGCAAAGTTGAAAGGCTAAGATAGAAATATCAAAAAGCAAGCAATTCAGCTATAGCTTGATCAATAAAAGAACTTATTGTAATAATTAATTAATATAGATTATTTTAATCATATATGTACATGTAATAACCTAGACCAAATACAAATGTACATGTAGCCGTTCACTCTCTTAACTTAAACCCTTCATATCCAAATATCCATACGCTTGACCTTAACTTATCTAGCCAAGTCAAGGTCACGCATAGAGAGTTGTTAAAATCCATTTCTCTTCAAACATGAACCAGACTTTGACTACCCACCGTATTTCCTGTACATGTATTCATTTCTAGATGTTTAAAGTATTGGTAACACAAGGGAATTATCTTCAGCATGACCACCCTGCACGCTCCAGCGAGACAACCCCACACGAAAACTACAAACCGCAAACAAGACACAATAATATTCACTAGAACATCATACAAAACAATCGAAACAGACGTACAGAAACATCAAACAATCATGACAACACATAAAAGGAAGGATACCAATGTTAAGCTTCCGTCGACTTTGGACAGCCATCTGATGTTGGCAAATGGTGTCAACACTTCAATTTATCTGGATACACAGAGGTCTAAATAGACGCACAATTGTTGTAAAGATGAAACTTCTCACTGCAAGGTGACATCACAAAGAAGACAGTAAAACGCAGCGGCCAATGGATCTTAATAATTCTATGGCATTTGGACAACAGTCTGTGCTGCGCTGGCAGAAGACAGCTCATAATCAATCACCCGAGAAGTCTGACCAACTTTCAGACAGGACAGGGAATTAAGACCCAGTCTTGTCTGACGAGATTTAAATAGACCCGTCATGGAGTCCGGTCGTAACGATTGGGTAGTGTACAACATTGGGAAAGACACTTTTACAAAACTGTACATTGGTCCAGTACCATGTCCAGTGTTCTTTGATGAATTTGGGATCATATCCTCGGTAAACCAGGGGACCGACTATTTTCTCACATTTCTGGTTGAAGTTTGATCTGTCTTTGATTTTTCTGATTTTTTTTACTAGGTCACCGTTAAATGAATGAAATGAAATTCCCAATGATACATACTGGAGTTGTCTCAAACTTTGGAAGAAGTTCAGAATAGTTATTGTAAAATTTCCAAAAAGATTTTACAAGTTTATGATATCTAAATCCCTGACTGATAAGTTTCTTTAAATTTTTAAAACACGCAAGATCATTCTATACATCCCTTTACAAATTTCGATAATACTCATTTCTTGTGCATAGATTTATCTTGGAGTGACCATACAGATTAACTTTAAAATCTGCAAATGTTAAACACCTTCAAATTCAAAAGCATCATTTAAGAGGAAGATAAATTGTCAGCATGGACCAGAACAAAATGTTCATATGCTGATATAAGGCTTTAGTTCCAAATTGAATTCGTATTTTTTTTTAACGTACAAGGGCTGATTGATATGCTGTAAGCCTCGTATTTAAGGATTTGAATTTGAACTGACATATTCCATCATTTTTCTACATAATTCCCTGTAGCATTTATACACATTTGCCTCCGGTGTTAAAGAATAAAGATTCTCAATACCATTTTTAAAGAACTCCACTGCAAGTATGACGTCAACATCAGAATGAAAGAGGATGTAAGAAAAAGCTGCTTTCAGTGTTTGGAAGAGAAGAAAATCTGATGGAGTAAGAATAGGTGAATAAACGTCTTCAAATTCAATAGCATCATTTAAGAACAGATTAAATTACAGCATGGACCAACCATGCACGTTTCGGGTACTTAACTATCGTCAGTGATCCTCAATTTAAACAATGTAATATGGCCAAAGAGTATGAACATTATTATGTCCAAAATGTACCGAAAGACATAGCAGGATAGGCGGGATATGATGCTACAGGACCCACGTTTTAGAAATGTCAAGAAATTTTGAAAACAGAAATAATTCGTTGAAGAAACGATCAACCGAAGTTGATCGAACTTGGCTAAATGTACCCTCGGGGACTCCTGGTTCATCAGCAATGACACTCACCAAGTGGTTCAAATATTAACGTATTCAAATTCAATAGCATCATTTAAGAACTTACAGCATAAACAAGACATGCACTTTTCGGGTACTTAACCCTCGTCAGTGACTAACTGATATCCAATCAAATTAAAGCCACAATCATGAATAGCAGAAATGTTACATGTAGTGGCAGACTTATGAACAGGAGCATTATCTTGATGGAACAATACACATTTAACCAGTGAGCTGTCTACGTCGCTAAAGTTTAATATTTTCCCGTATCTGTGTCAGAAGTGAATCATAGTATGTGCAATTGATAGTTTGTCCTTTTTGGAGAAAATCTATCAGCAGAATACCTTCTGCAACCTAGAAAACCGAGGCTCACAATATATCAATTAGCCCTCTTATGTCATAATTTGATCATCCTTGATATAAGCTTATCATGAAATAAAACAGGTATGGCCAACAAACGAAGAAAAAGTGAAGGAAGCAATTGAGCGACCAGACGATCAAAGTATTACAGCAATGTCAGATACCTTTTTCCTGGAACACAGAGGAACAAAACTACAAAATAAAGTAAACATCAAAGTGCCGATGCATGGGGATACGGAAATAAGAGCAGGAGAGAAATTTTACCTGCTGAGTTACAAGCCAGACTCTTCTGAAATAGAGTACGAGCAACTGAGGTCCAGTCAATTCAGTTTTAAAAAAGGTGACATCACAGTAAAAAAGGCAGTAACCAGTGGCAATGGGTTTGTATAACTTTTAAGTCAATTTCTTATATTCAATAGCTTGATGTATTGCAAACACGGTATGCTCATGCCCACAATTGTCATGTACATGTACTAACTCAAGCGAGTGTAAGAATGCCATGTGGTTTATTTTCATCATGTTCATATACCAATATTAAGGTACTCATCTCAAATAGCACCTCATATTCTTTTATACTTTTTTTCTTTTTAATTAGTCCCTTACCGGCTCTCCGGAAGGGACTTATCGTGGTTCCAACCCGTTTTTCTGTCTGTCCGTCTGCCTACCCGCCCGTTACACTTATTTTTCCAGACATCTTTCGCTGTTGCTGCATACATGTACAAGTTGTAAAATGAGCTTATTTTTTGTATGTGAATATATCTCAGTGTGATAGAAATCAAGTTGAAGTTTGACTATAATTGATCTATAGCAACGCAATGAGTTATCGAAGAGAGAATAATCAATTTGAGAGGTAATGAAGATAATAAATGTGACAATAAAAAAAAAACCAAAAAAAAAACCACGAGACTTTCTTTGATAAATATGGAAAAACCCATATCCCTATCAAGTAGTACAAAATCGTTTATCGATAAATCATCGAACCAATAGCATACAAAACAAGGATAAAACCAGAACAAAGGCGAAGGTGACAAATATGGACATTGACCATATCCCAATACACAGTGCAAAATCGATAATCAGAAAATCACAAACCGAAGGCATATCGAAATCAGGATATATCAGGAACCAAAGCAAACAAGCAAAAACCTCCATCACATGAAAAGCAAAGGAACAGAAATAAAAAATATATCTACATTTGTACCATATGAAGAGAAGTGAACTCGTTGGGAAGGGGTGAAATCAAATGCCCAGGAAGAGCGAGTATCTCATGCTTGCATGCAGCACCCGCCGCTTCAATTCGTTAGGAAGGTCTCAGTCGGTACATGTAAATCCCACAGTTCGGTAGAAAGGGCACAATCGGTAAACCCCACAATTCGGTAGAAAGGTCACAATCGATAACTCCCACAAAGGAAGACAAACGTATACATTGGTATGTCATTGCATAAAAGGTCTGCATCAGAATATGAGTAATGACTTTGCACAAGGGGATGTCATAGTTCGCTATCATATCCCTATATCGACCATAGAACTTCCTCGGTGACGATGTTAGTCTGTCACGAATGTATCCTTGACTGAGAAGCTTACCTGAAAGCCGTTTAGCTCTTAAGACAAAGTTTAAGTACTTGGAGCATAACGTATTGATTGAGAAATAAAATGAGATATACTGGTGACGAAGGGATGTTGCTACTTAGAAATGGAAAACTTGTGATATTGAAATTGAAGTTGTCACGATTGACATAGAGTGAAGAGTTCATATTACCAAGGCCACCAAAAGACAACATGATATCCAAATAGGTCGCTGAATCATTGGTCTCTGTCGTTTCTTTAACTTTAATTTCAACGGGATAGATTTCGACTGGGTAATTTACAAATTTTGGATTATAGGTGGAATGTAAACGTCTTCAAATTTAATAGCATCATTTAAGAACAGATAAATTGGCAACGTCGACCAGACATGCACGTTTCGAGTATATAACCCTTATCAGTGATCCTAAATCTAAAGTAGATCATCAATATATCTGTACGTGAAGTTGACATTAAGGGCAAACTGTTTTTTGCCCTCAGAAATCAAGGATTGAAAAAATACAGCTTCGTATGAGTATAAAAAGCAAGGAGCGGGTCACAATTGGTTCCCATTGGAATGACAAATATTTTATCGATCAGGAAATTTCGCATCTTAAAGACATCTGATTCGGCATACTTTGTTTTTGACTCAGATTTCTCTTTTACAATGTAAAATTTGTCATAATTTACGACGATGAATTTATATTTATGATAACCGTTTTTACTCGAAAATGCGTTGCTCATAATTTCTATCTTTCAATTTAGTTTGTGGAATTGTGGTGTAAAGTGTCGAAAAATCAAACGATTTTACAGAGTGAACTGTTTTGAACTATGTTGATTTGAGGTGTTCTAAAAGCTCTTTCGATTTTTTTATCCACATTTGGTTAATAACGCTACGCGAATACATTCTTTTGAAGGCCTGATTTAATTTCAGAATAAACAAAACAAACAAACATGAAAGTGATAAGTCAATTATATCAGACAAAACTACAAACCACAGAAAAATATATAGTTATATATATATACACACGACAATAATCATAAGAACATCATCCAAGACAATACACTTATCAAGATACACAGAGGTCTCCATGGACGCATAATATATGTATAAATATAAAACTTCTCGCTGTAAGGTGACGTCACAAACAAGACAGTTAAACACAAATGTTATGTAAAAGGATCTTAAAAACAAATTATTAAATCCGTATAGTAGTCTGTGATCTGCTGTCTGAAGCGAATCAATCACCCGAGAAATCTAACAAACTTTCAAATTGGACAGTGAATCAGGTTTTGTCGTACATCTTCGTCTGTATTTCTCCGTTATTAATTTGGATATTAAGATCCAATAAGGTGTATATTTATCATCTGTATTAAGTTTAAACACATTTTATTAAAAACATATATAGCAAACAAAACAAATGCAAGGAATGATATAATGCGGGATCGGAAAGGAAGCTGCATCTGTATTTGCTTTATTCAATGTTAACTCTGGGGAATAAATTTGATTTCTGTAATGTTCAAAATGGGTTATCAATAATCAAAATATCATCAATAGGCTACATTGAAACATTTCAAGTAGTCATTTTTTGAGTTTTTGCAGATTTTGCTAAATTCCTCTTCGTTTGTGTATCAAAAAAATTTGCAACTAGAGACGCACAATTAGTACCCATAGGAATTCCAATAACTTTCCTGTATAGAGAGTAACAAAATTTTACAAAAATGTTGTCTAAAAGAAAGGACAAGTCTTTGCACAACTCACATCGAGTCAATGATTTGTATTCTACTGAAGAAAAGAATCCTTTTGTGTCAGAAGTGCATATAACTGTTTTACACTCTCGATCAAAACACCATTTAATATGTTTTGATAAGCGAGCTTTAATCTTCTCATGAGGGAGAGTGGTGTACATGTCAGAGAAGTCGTAGGATGAGTAAGATTCGGCTTTAAAATTAGATGATATGAATTTGTCAATCACATCATCCGAATTCTTTATTGACCAAGATAATTGATGTCGCTGTTATTGAATGCAGATTAACAATTTTTTGATGCATGATCTTTATTTGCTATTGACGCTGATGTCAAATTCCCAGATAAAACTGTAATAGTACAATTGCTCGAGTTAGCAATAAAATCGAAATTTGTAAGATTTGTGAAGTTTGGGCAGACACTAAATAGAGATGGATAGTTTAAATGAAGAAATTTCATCTTGGTGCTATCGTAAAATGTAAGGGATAGTTTCATTGCTTTTGAAATAAGTGTTGATGGTAGAAAGTAGAAATGTCTAGAATAATACTTTTCCAGTCGTTGAGAGAGTTCTAACTTACACCACTTTCGTATGAAAACTTCAAACGCCTCATTTAATAAAATCTATCTTGGATGGAATTCTATACTTTGGCCCTTTCTTTAGAAGACTACGAAGCCTCGAGTCTTGAATGATTGACAGGTCTCATATGACTAGCTGGCTCTTATAGATATGCAGAAATAGCGCATCGCATGAAGTAGGACATGAATCATTTACACTGACGTCAGAGGTGACTTAAATGTAATTAAAAGTACCATAGATGTGGTCGAAAATTTTTAGAAACCAGCAATGAAATGTTGTTGATAAGGGTTTTTGTGCACTATTGGCATACAATACAGGTACGGTAAATCTAGATCAAAGCTAGACATCTTTATATAAAACATTTTTTGCCCCCAAATTACCAGTCAAATTAACAAAGGTTACCTCAAATGCACATACACATGTAACTTTCAAAGACAAACTATGATATACCCCATAAAACTTTTGAATATAAAATGTTTGAAGTATTTCAAAGTAATACAGATTTTCAAGATGTCAGCAATTTTTAGATAATCGAGATTTCCCTCTCAAAATAGCAGACTAATCAAGGAAATTTCTTTGGGCTCATTACACTTGATCACTTAAATGCAATTAGTTTATAGGAAACCACTCTTGCTATGATTTCTTAAGATATATAATTTATAAAAATAGTCACAGAAATACGTGACATTTGCACAATAATTAGTTTTTTTGCTCCATAATAGCATTGCAATTAAACTTCAGTTATCAAATGACCGTCCTATCCGTTTATGAGAAGAAACAGCATCCTATCGAAGCTAAAATTTGTCAATTTCGGTAGATTAAATGAAATACTACTTATTATCTCAAAATAAGTGGTTTTCAATTTAAAAAGTGCATAATTAACCCCCACATGTTGTTTTAAATGATTTATTACATTTAAGGGGGTCCAGAACAGTATCCGAAAGAACCCCATCGGAAATTTTTGGATCAATTATGACGTCACAGAAGAAACGGCGACATTGGCGCGTTTTTCGCCAGAACGTCAGGATTAGGTAACGTAGAAATAAGGAGGAGGAGGTAACACAATCACTATAACATAAAAAATGACGGTCAAATTTCAATTGACATATTAAGAAGATAATTTCAAGTTTTTACGGAAAATAAATGAAAGGGTATCAGATAAACGGACTTTATGAGTAAAATTAGCATCTAAAAGACGTTTTGAAAATATACATAAATTTATCTCCTTTCGACAATTTCTTTTAAAAGTCTTAATGGTCATGTATAATTCTATACATATCCGATTGCCCACATCATATCTAAATAAAAAATACAGACCTTGTTAATATTCTGCCACTACAGAAGATTTCTAACTGTTTTTCATTACTTAAAGTGTATTAATTTTAACGCCACATTTACGGCCAACTTTTGGGCTTTCAATAGGTATATATGTACGTTCGCAGTTTCAAAACTAACGGTAAAAAATCATGAAACTTTGCACGTAGAAAAAGTATGCTTCAATTATTAACATTTATAATTTTAAGGAAAATTAAATGATAGGATCAAATTTAAGTTTGGCTGTTCGGACCTCCTTAATAGTTATTCTCTGTGAGCATTTGCACTTTCATGAAGGACGCATGGCACTGCATGTGTCAGATTTTGATAAAACGTATACATAAGGTTGGGTCTGACCCAAAAGTAAAAAATTCTTAGAAATTGTCTTAATATCACATCCGGTTGCCATGGAAACGGACTTTTAATATTGAAAAAATGCATTTTTGAGCGTTTTTGAAGTCACATACATCATTTATGCAGCATAATCTAAAATAAACACTGATGAATTATCAGTACCCTATCATTGCTCTCACTAGTTCAGTAATAATAATGTGGGTTTATGGTCTTAACTATATGTTTCCATAGCAACAACACAGGTACCCCATCAAAATAGTGTTTTTGGAATTTTTTTCAAATATTCAGGAAATAGCCTGTTGCTATGGGAACGATTGTGTAAATTTGCACATAAGCCCACTTTGAGTCATCGAATAAGGGCATTCAAAGTTAAGTAATCTGAAAAATTTCTATTCTGAACTTAAGGATTGACATAGCTTTATCATATATGTAAAACAAGTTGTGTAAGCCCGTTTCGTAAAAAAGGCTTCGAAAAACAGCAAAAAATGCTTATTTTGTAGATTGTATGGCCAAATTAGAATAGCAACCATTAATTATTTGAATTTTTTTCTTCTATTTAGATAGAGTCTTACTCGATCTTTATCAACATGAAATTTGACCTTCATGGGATTAAAAATTACTGTTTCATAAAAATAATAAAAACTGGTTGCCATGGTAACACATGTTCCTCATAACTTTTTCACGGTTTTCGAAAGAGCTCTTCCAACAATTTTTATCCGTTCATCATGATGCAATTAAAAAAAAATAACACCGAAGTTGCAAAATATAAGTAATATTATAGACCATAGTTACTGTTGCCAAGGTAACTTATGTACATAGCAACAAGTGAGTTACCTTGAATTTGCTACTTTTATAAAGGAAATTACATTTTCTTATCATTTAACCGTCAAGAGAGACGCAAAATTGGAAAATACAAACAGCATTTTGAAATCAATATATTAATATTAGCCAATTATGTTGTCAATTTAACCAGCTTTTTGACAATATCAGACACTTCTACTGAGCTTATTTAAAATTCTATGTTTTAGGATGCATTAACAAATTTCCCATAATGTCTTATATAGACCAAATTATAGAACTTCAAAGTAGCTCAATTTTGCAGATTTCTCAACTTTAAAGGCCGTTGTCATGGTAACCAGATGACCTAGAAATATTTTTTGTCAAATTTACCTTTTTTCATTGGTCCCTACTTATGTGTGAAATTTCATGAAAATCGGAGACCGTGCGTGTCGAAATTGTTTCAAGGGTTATAGAGAATTGCTATGAATTCTACATAGATTTGACAAAATTATTCTTTTCTTCATAATAATGGCTTTAAATGTAATTTTTTTTTGCATAATTTTAGCTAAAATGATCAATTCTTAGAATTGTTAGAATTAGAATTTTCAAATTTTTTCTAGAAATCTGTTATTTTTAGACTAAAATTTTGCCCCGAAAAGAAGTAGAAAATATACTCTTTATGTTTCAAACATGTAATGCATGAATGAACTAAATAGTAACAATTAAAAATACATTCCTGCTATCATTGCGTTACACTATACATGAGTTAAAGAGGATCCTGACGATAATCTCCACAGCACTCACAATAGAGCACAAAATTAAATATCGACGGACCCCTAGCAAGCTAGAGGTTGGACCAGGTGCCCGGGAGGAGTAAGCATCCCCTGTTGGCTAGCCGCATTTTCATTGCTTTCAGAATGGATAAGGATTGATTTAATTAATATACAGAAATCGTGAGTTTTCTAACTGAAAATACAGGTTTCTGTATGAAAAAAGAGAATTTCGAGAATTTTGCAAAATAATTGAGAATATAAAAGATATCTCAATTGAAAGAAAAGGCTCTAAAAATGCTTTCTAAATCACCATTGAACAATCATATGCAATACTGAGGAACTGAAAAGCAGAATTACATTAAAATTTCTTCACATTTTTGCAAAATACAATTATGTTTACCTAAAACACTCAGTAAAAGGGAAATTGGAACTCCAACTTATTTTATCTGAAACAGCACAATAAATACGTTACATTCACATTTTCCCAGTCTTAAAATCTTTAACTTTGCAATTTTTTCCCTCTTTTCAATAATTATTGTGTCGCCATAGCGACACTTAGGGATCACTTTGTTCGTTGTCCGTCTGTTCGTATGTCTGTCTGTTCGTCCGTCTGTCTGCCTGTCTGTCACACTTTGGTGTAACACCCCATAACTTTTGATTGGTAAGTGATAGGGCTTTAATATTTCACATGTCTATCCCTGTGACAAGACCTTTCTACAGATACCATAAGTTTTGACCTCGTGACCTTGACCTAGATATTTGACCTACTTTTCACAAAATCTAAGATTTGCTGTATCTTTTGATTTATAAGTGATATGGCTTTAATATTTCACATGTGTATTTCTTATGAAAAGAACTTTCTTTAAATACCATAAGTTTTTACCTCATCACCTTGACCTAGATATTTGACCTATTTAAAAAAAAAAGAGATTGGCTCTATCTTTTGATGGGTAAGTGATAGCGCTTTGTTATTTCACTTGTGTGTTCCTTATAAAAATATCTTTCTAAACACTCCATAACTTTTTACTTAAGGACCTTGTCCTAGATATTTGACCTATTTTCAATAAAAAAAAAATAACAATCCGCATCGCAGACGACACAAGCATTCCTTGGATTAGTTTTTTTATCGAAACCATATTTTGAACCTAAAAAGCACCTTTTCAATGGAAAAGAGCACAGTAAATGTTATAAATGTAGGCCAATTTTGCACGATCGGGGGGGGGGGGGAGGGCTGGTGTCGCAGCCACCCAAGTAAGACATCCCATATATTTAATCAGTTTGTCTCATTGCAATGTATCTCTCAGTGTATCTTTCTGTGTCTGTATGTCATTTTGGTGTGTGTAATGATTTGTGTATGAGAGGGAGGATGTGTGTATGTCCTTCCGTTGGTATATCTCTCATTTCCTACCTCGTCTTACTTTCTGTACATAGGAAACTAAAGTTAGACTCTGTGTGAAGTTCCGTCTGTCCGTCAGTACATTTGTTTCTTTACATGTCTGTGTCTATGTGTGCCTGGGAATGAGTTCGTCTGTCTGTGTTACTCTGTCTGTCTTTGATAGAGGGCGTAAGTGCTTTGTGTGTCCTTATGTCAGTCTGTGTGCCTGTCTTTATGTTAGTCTGTCTGTGTGACTGTCTGTATCTATATCGGTGTGACTGTCCGAAAATGTGTATGTCTGCTAGTCAATATGTCTTTATTTGCTGTGTTAGGGTGTATGTGTCTGTCTGTCAGGGTAGTTAGTCTGTTTGTGTGTTTATATATGCATATGCACATAGTGATGTGGGTTTTCCGTTTCCGTTAGTGTCTATCTATGTTTGCCTCTCTTTCTGTGTAACTATGTAATTTTCTATGTCTTTTTGCCTGTATCTTTCTGCTTGTATGTATCTATCTGAGTGTCCGTATGTGAATAAAAGGTAAAGGTTTGTCTTGGCCTGATTTTTTCAGTCTATGTGCCTATCCTTAAGTCTGCCTTTTTTATCAGTAAGTTATTTTCATTTCAAAGTATTTCATTTCAAAGGGTATCATAGTTAATTTCAAAGGGTATCATAGTTTGGTCAAAAGCCAGAGCTTGAGTTGAAGTTGTAGCTGAGAAAATCGTATTTTCAATTTATAACGAGAAACGTATGCGTTTTAGCGCGACATTTCGCTTTATATTGCAAAACACGCAATACAGCGCAAAACTTTCGCGTAATATCGAGAAACTTCTGTGTTTCATTGCGAAAATTTACATATAAACAGTGCATAAAAGAGTCAAAATCGGAGCCCTGGTAGGATAGTTGGTGTTGTTGAACTTTCTTGAAATCTATAGCATTATATCCAACCCATCCTGCTACGTCTTTCGGTACATTTTTGGACATAATAACTTTCACCAATTTGTTATATTCCATTGCATAGACTGAGAATCATTGACAAGGGTTAAGTACCCGAAACGTGCATGCATGGTTCATAATGCGAATTTTATTTGTTCTTAAATGATGCTATTAAATCTGAGGACGTTTAACAGTATAACCGCTTGGTGAGTGTCATTGCTGGTGGACCAAGGCACACGTAGGCAAATTCTATTCATGTTATTACTGATCGATACATGAAATCCCTTAATTTCAGGAATTGCGTAAAATCCTGATTACACTTATTCTCTGTGACATATAATTAAAAAAAATCACGTGAAATGCCTGATTGCATCTGTATACAAAATACTTATATTTACAAAATAGAATACAGATATATGACAAATATGGATAATAACCATATCTCTGTTTACAGCACAAAATCGATAACCCAGAAAATCAGAAACCAAAGGCATACAAAATCAGGATAAAACAGAAACCAAAGCAAACAAACAAAAACATCTACCATATGAAAAGAAGCGAACTCCCGATATGAGAGTGAGACCAGGTGCCCAGGAAGAGTAAGCATCTCCTGCTTGCATGCAACACCCGTCGCTTCAATTCGGTAGAACTGTCACATCCGGTTACTTCCATTATGGAAGATATAGAGTACAATCTTTGGTTGGATGGTTCAAACGGTCTATGACAGAATATCATCCACCATGCTGGAAAGTGGGACATCATAGTGTATGACGAGTTCCCCATATCGACCGTAGAACTTCCTCAGTGACGATGTTAGTCGGTCGCAAACATATCCCTGACTGAGAAGCTTATCTGAAAGACGTCTAGCTCTCAGAACAAAATCCGTATATTTGGTACTTGCTCTGGCATAGCGTATCAACTGAGATATTAACACGCCATAACCAGGCGATGAAGGGATGTTGCTACTCAGAAAAGAAAAGTTTGTAATGCTAAAATTGAAGTCGTCACGTTTGTCATAGAGTGAGGTGTTCATGTGACCATCAGTGTCGTAGGACAACATTATGTCCAAATAGGATGCTGAATTATTTGTCTCTGTAGTTTCTTTGACTTCAAGCTCCGAAGGATAGATACTGCTCAGGTAATCCGCGAATTTTGGATTATTGATGGACAACACATCGTCTATGTATCTGTAAGTGAAGTTGAAGTCAGAAGCTAAGTATCTTTTCCCTTCAGAGACAAAAGATTGAATGAATTCAGCTTCGTACGAGTAAAAGAAAATGTCGGCAAGGAGTGGGGCACAATTGGTCCCCATTGGAATTCCGACAATTTGCTGGAAGACCTTTCCTCCAAACACCACAAAAATGTTGTCGATCAGAAAGTTTAACATCTGAATAATGTCTGTTTCAGTGTAATTATTTTCAGAATCGGATTTTTCTTTTACAAAGTAGGTTTTGTCATAGTTTACAACGATAAATTTGTATTTGCGATTACCGTTCTTACTTGTAAACGCATTACTTATAATTTTTGCGAGTCTTTCTTTCAATTTAGAATGTGGAATTGTAGTGTAAAATGTCGAAAAATCAAAGGCTTTGATCGAATGGACTCTACTAAAATGATTGGATTTCAGATGTTCTAAAAGTTCCTTCGAATTCTTTAAAATCCACATCTGGTTGATACCACTTCGAGAATATACTGTCGAACAATATTTTTGAAGCCCAGATTTGATTTCAGATAAAACTTTGGTGAGTAAGATCGATACAGATTTGGTAGAACATTTTGAGGAACCAGCGATGAAACGTTGTTTGTACGTTTAATGGACATGCTGCAGAGTTTATACTTTAATGGACATGCTGCAGAGTTGCATGTATTATTATATAACGATATCATTTAAGAATTGTTCATATTTTGCGTTTGTATTGGTCATGGTAAAAACTGATGCTTTTCAATTTAAAGACGTGTAAAATTTGAATCATTTGGTGAGTGCCATTGCTGGTGAACCAAGAGTCCCCGAGGGCACATGTAGCCAAGTTCGATCAACTTTCGTTGATCGTCTGTCTCTCCAGCGCATTTGAAATTTTCTGTTACAAAATGTCTTGAAATTTCTAAAATGTGGGTCTTGTAGCATCATATCCCAACCCTTCTGCTATGTCTTTTGGTACATTTTTGGACATAATGATTTTAATACGTTTTGGCCATATTACATTGTTTAGACTGAGGATCACTGAAGAGGGTTTATTATCCGAAACGTGCATGTCTGGCGCATGCTGCAAATTTATCAGGTTGGAAATGATGCTATTCAATTTAAAGACGTTTAACATATAATACTATCAATGGAATGTCATCGTAATTAGTCTGCTTTTTGGTTTCACGACATAACGCGCAAGTAACGCACTAAAGAGCGAAAGTATCGCATTATACCGCGTAAAGTTTCACCATATAATGCGTAGGTTTCGTCGATATATCACGTACGTTTCGCATTATAACGCGTAAAGTTATTCTTCTTGTCATATCATATCATATGTATGGTAAAAATCTACATCATCATAGGCTGTATACAATGATCTTGTCCATTTCTAATCTGTAACCTTGATCTCTTTTACTCAAGACCTTGAAAATCGATAGGATTCTTCCTCGTGTTCCATATGCCATAAGCAATGAGTTTATGAAGTTTGCTTATGATCAAATAAAAACAAGGATTTCGATAAACATCAAAGAAGTACCTAACAGCTATTCAGTTTTAAAGTCGAGAAGGTAAGACCAAGTCGTGAGAATCTCCATCGGAACGGCTGCGAACCCCGTAATGAACAACACTCTGAAGTGTTCATTTCCATCTGTGACCTTAACCTTTGACCTATGACCTTGTCAATCTTTTGGGTTCTTCCTTAAATGCCATAGGAAATCAGTGTATAAAGTTTGGTTAAGATCCAATCAAAACTTAATCTTCTAGACTGTATACAAGGATTTTGACCTTTTCCAATTTGATATCTTGACCTTTAACCAATGACCTTGATAATCGTAGGGTTTTCCTCTTTTCATATCCTATCAATGTATGAAGTTTCGTTTACAAGAAGGGAGGAGATCTCCAACAAGACCCCATTGCAGCATCAACAGCAAAACACCAAAACACCCCGATGCAAAAACACAAAAGACGAGTGCTGCACGAGATGGAAGAGAGACAAACGAAATGTAAACATCAAACACAAAAGACTACACATAAACCGACAAGACCAATGGGAAACCGGTGCCGACTTTGAATGACCATTTGTTACGCAAGTACTGTAGCAAATGGTGTGGTTATCATGGATTACGTGCGCACAACCCTCTCACTTCTCAAATTACCCAGAGGTCTCGAAGAAAGTACAATTGTGGTGTAAATCAACCTCTTCACTGTAAGATGACATCACACAAACAAGACCGCGAAACGCAGAGGCCCCAGAGACACAGATGAATATGCAAATGGATATAAAAAGAGGGCATGCGCAATACAGTCCGTGCTCTGCCGGCTGTAGCGAGCTCATGTATGTAATCACCCGAGGAGTCCGACTGACATTCAGAGAGGACAGGTGGTCGGGGCCCTGTCTTCTCTAAAGAGGTTCGGACAGGGCCCGTCATGGAGTCCCGTCGTCACGGTCAGTCAGAGTGCAAGTCTCAATGATGCGCTTGTACAAGACTGTAGATTGGTCAAGTACCAAGCCTAGTGTCCGTCTGGTGACATTAGGATCACATCCACGGTATTAAAGGCGTTTGATGATTCTGACGCATTTTCGATGGTTATACTGCCTACTTTTGATCCTTTTTATTCTGTTTATCATATCACCATAAAAGACAGGTTGTGTAATACCCATAGTAATATACTCTGTTGCATGTATAGATCCGAATCTTAAAAGAAGTTGACTGTAATTTTTGTAACATTTCCAGAAAGTCTTAACTCGTTTATGAAAGCGGAAACCTTGACCTAAAAGTTTTTTGGTAATTTGTAAATTTCTACTGTGAAAATCCAAAATATCAGTACATGCTCTAGCGTACTGGATGAGCTGTGATATGTAAATGCCGTATGACGGTAATCTTGGAACATCACCGCGAAGCCAGGGGAAATTTACTATGTTGAATCCAAAATCATCCCTTTTGTCATATACACTTGTATGAATCTTTCCGTTTACAATTTTGATATTTAGGTCCAAAAACGGTGTTTCTGTATTTGAAAGGTTTGCCTTGTTAAGTGTTAATTCTTGTGGATAAATGTCATTCTTATATAATTCAAAAGCAGGATTGTCAATGGTTAGAATATTATCCAGATACCTAGAAGTATTATTGCTGCTACGTCGTTTGGTACACTTTTTCGACATAGTAACTTTCATACTTTTTTGGCATATTATATTGTTTAGATTTAGGATCACTGATGAGGGTTAAGTACCCAAAACGTGCATGTCTGGTAGACATTGCCAATTTATCTGTTCTTAAATGATGCTTTTCAATTTGAAGACGTTTAGACTGAAACATTTCAGATCATCACATTTTCTTTGCTTTTGAAGATTTTGGATAAATTCTTTTTCGTAAGTGTATAAAAATAAATCTGCAAGAAGAGGCGCACAGTTAGTACCCATAGGAATTCCTACAACCTGCTAGTATAGATCCTTCCATTCAGATGTACAAATGTATGTTTTTCGCTCTCGATCAAAACACCATTTAATGAGATTAGATAATCGATCATTAATTTTGTCATGAGGAAGTGTGGTGTTCATTTTAGAGAAGTCGTATGAAGAAATCGTATTGGCTTGGAAATTTCCAGATTTCATTTTGTCAATCACATCCCCTGAATTCTTAATAGACCAAAATAAATTTACATCGTTCCTGTTAAGAACCGTTTCACAATATTTAGTTATGTGTTCTTTAATAGCGGTAAGTGCTGACGTCAGATTTCTTGACAAAACTAGTGGAGCAGTTACTAGAATTATCAATTAATCGAAATTTGTAAGGAGACTTGTGCAGTTTCGGTATGCAATATAGTGTTGGGAAATCCAATTTAGAAATAGAGATATTGAATGAAGACAGTTCACTGTTATGCTTGCTTAAAATGTTAGATGCACTTTCATTGCTTTTGATATATTTATAAGTAGACGAATGTTCCGAAACCAAAGTTGATATGTAAAGAGAAGGGAGGAGATCTCCAACAAGACCCCGTTGCAGCATCAACAGTAAAACACCAAAACACCTGATGCAAAAACACAAAAGACGAGTACAGCACGAGACGGAAAAGAGACACACGACATTTAAACATCAAACACAAAAGCTACACATAAACCGACGAGACCAATGGGTAACCGGTGCCGACTTTGAACGGCCATCTGTCACGTTTTCAAATGATAATGTGTTGTGTGCTGCTTTATCAGCTGGTGCAAAGACATATTTTTCATGTAATTTACTTAGTTTGGATTTGAAATATCTTTCTGATTTGGAACGTGGATTTTGAAAAAAGATGAGGGTTTCTATGGAAGTTATCTATTCGAATATCCGTTATATCTAAAATGAGGTATTTCCAGTCATTCAGAGCATGCGGTTCGACTCCTTCTGATTTACACCATTTTTTCGTATAATTATCTAAGGCTTCCGTAAGCACCTCACGGCATTTGACAAAATCTATCTTGGATGGGATTCTATACTTAGGTCCTTTTTAAAGAAGACCTCGAAGCTGTCTGTCTTGGATAATTGAAAAGTCACCTGTAACAACATGGCCAGCTGGTTTGTAGAGATATTTAGAAGTTGCACATTCTCAAGAAGCAGGACACCATTCGAGTATGCCAGGATCCGATGTAACTTTATTATAGTTAAAAACAAAGTTTCGAATAGGTTTCTTGTACTTATAACAAATAAGAGGTGGCTCTAAATTTTCAAAATATTGAGGAATGGTACTTTGTACGCGATGATCCCGAAAAATATCGATTCAAAACTGCATCCTGTAGGCTGTGTATTAGGATTTTAACCTTTTCCAATTTGTGACCTTGATCTTTTACAATCAATAGAACTCTTCCTATTCTCATAAGCTATCAGTGTATGAACTTTGGTTAAGATCCAATCAAATCTGCACCCTCTTAGCCGTATTCAAGGATTTTGTGACGCACACACGTACATACTCACACACGAACGGCGACGTTACTATATCCCTGCAACTATATTGCGATGGAATTAGTCGTAACTATACATGTCCTCTATGAATGTCAGTAGGACTCCTCGGTGATAACATACAAGAGCTCGGTACAGCCGGCAGAATATGGACTGTATTACGTACGCCCTCTTTTTATTTCAATTTACATATTCATCTGTGTACCTTGGGCCTCTGCGTTTTGCGGTCTTGTTTGTATTTGGTCATCTTATAGTGAGGATTTTGTTTTACAGCATAATTGTACGTTCCTCGAGACCCCTGGGTAATCCAAAAAGTAAGAGGGTTGTGCGCAAGTAATCCAGGATAATCACACCGTTACTATTGACGTGACAGATGGCAATCCTAAAACGGCGCCTATTGCCTATAGGGTTCGTTGGTGTATGTGTAGGCATCTCTGTTTAATGTATCGCTGTGATGATTTGACGTTCCTTTTACCATTTGCGTCTCATTCTATGCGTGTCATCTTTGTGTTTTAACAGTGGGTGTTCTGGGGTTTTGCTGTTGGTGCTGCACCTAGGGGTTGTTGGAGATCCCCTCCTTTCTTTTATATCACCCTGCAATTATGTTGCTAGAGGATAACGAGTAAAAATTGCATTAAAATGCAAATATTTCGTGATATAACGCGTTAATTTTCGATATAACGCAAAAAAGTAACGCGATATAGCGCAAAAGTTTCACGATATAACGCATTTTTTTTCGCGTTATAAAGAAATACATCTCCACAATAATTTTCGCCATATATTACGAAAGTTTCGCGTTATAACACCATTTCTCTTTTAGAACCAAAGAATTTCAAAACATGTTGGCACGGCATGCCATGGATTTTTGAGATTTTTGGTATGGAAGTTCAATATAAAGTATGTAAATCAACCCCAGTTTTTTTCAAAAAGGTTGTCGTTGCCATGATAACCATGTCTGAAGTTTCAAAAATCGGGAAAATCTATAGGACAAGGCATATTTGTAGGCTTCGTTACCATGGAAACAGGTACATTTTGAATCTTAAATTGCTTTGATTATTTCTTTTTAATCCTTATTATTATGCATATTTGTAAAGTTTTTTACATTCATCTCGGATGACTTATGTACACAAGATGAAAAATTGGGCCAAAACAGGGTATCAAAGTTTTTGTTTTGGGCACTCAAAGACCCTTTTTTGCATGTTTTTACTGTTTTACAAGGTTGAAAATTTCATAAAAGTACCAATTTTTGAAGTCGAAATTCTCGTTATCCAATTAGTATCATCTTTGAAATCTACATGAATATAAAAAAATTATTGGGCTAATTTGTCCTTTTATATGCAAAGCAGCATCAAATTTAGTTGCTATGGCAATAATCGGCTGAAAGGTTTCAATACGATGAATTTTAACACAACCTCTATCGAACTATCTACGCATGATATTGGGACTGAAGTTCACGTATACATCTATCAGAGGCGCTTTGATATAAAAATGACCTTGAAACTATATCAAGGTCATCCACTGAATTTTCAAGGTCATTAAACTTTAAGTGACCAGATTTGACGAAAATCCTGATTTTTCATAAAATGAAGGTATCAATATTTTATAACCTTGAAATATTGAACTTAACAATTATTTGCCATAAAATGATAAATGTATCACTTATTTCTTAGAACTTTTGATTACTTTTCTTCACATCTACGAATATCTAAATTCTTGGTGAGCATTTTGATATAAAAGGGACGAAGTCTGTATTTTTCTTGTTTTTTGACTGAAAAATATTTTCCTATTGAATTGCGACAATTCAATAAATTCTAAGATTTGTCTTATATTCACGAGCTTTCATAATATATATGACCTATGAAAATATTTAAATAAAAAAATCACTAAAATCGGTAAGAAAAAAATTAAAAAAATCAATATTTTATGCAGAATTTGAGTCTCAAAGTATAAATGACCTTGAACATCAAGCCAATGACCTTGAACATTTTAATTGTTCTCTTGTTAAAGATATAAGTCATATCTATACATGCATACATATTGACAATATTATGTAGCTCTAAAGAGGAATAAAATCAATTTCAAAGATAATATGATACAAGCAAAAAGATCTAAAGTTGCCATGGCAACGGTTTTTGACGACAGAATTTAGGTAAAACTCTTTTTAAAATACCCACTCCAATTTTTCGTTCATTTTATTTGTCAATAAACATACATTTCCATTGATTAAAATCACTAGTCTCCTATTGGTGCCTTTTGTGATATTTAAGATTGAAAATGGTCAAAAACACACTAAATTGGCCCTTACTTTCACCTCTATTTTTCGCTTCATTTTGACTTATTTTGGCTTAATACAATAAGGTTCCTGTAATAAATATCACATATCTAAGTGTACCAAGTAAGAATGGAAGTAAGGAAGAATAGATTATATAAAGATGAACAAGCTGTTACAGTTGTATCCATGGCAACGAAGTCTCCGGAGCTGGCTTATTTCATGGTCCCAAAAGTGCTATAAATAGAATGACCTCGTTACCATGGCAACCAGAGGTCACATTGGCTGAAAAGTGTTATTTTCATGGTCAGTACTTAATATATACTCATTATACCGAAAACCATCAAAATCCATGACATGCCGTGCTGAACGATTTTGGTCCTTACAGAGAATGGCTATTAATGCGTATGTTTTGCGATATAAAGCGAAAGTTTCGCGATATTACGGGAATGTTACGCGTTATGACGCGAAAAAATAAATGTCATAGTGACCACTTCAGTCAATAGGCTTCGTACAAATTGATATAATTGAATGAATACGTTAAATATTCATAAGGTTTATTTCATGCAGTCAGTATACATTTTTCAATATTATGGTTTTATTTCAGACTATGTATTTGTACGTCATCTTTCTCTCTCTTTCTCTTTAATTCATTTCTTCTTCACTTGCTTCATGCCGATTAACTACATGTAGTCTTGTTACTTTTTTGATTGACCATGTCATGTATACAAAGAATTATGCGGTGGTAAGGCAAACAACTCCCATATTGGGAGTTCGCTTCGTTTTATGTGTTGGAGGTTTGTGTTTTTATTTTTGCTTTTGTTCCTGTTTTTTCTTCTGATGTTGTATGTCTTTGGTTTATAATATTCTGAATTGTCGATTTTGTACTGTATATTTGGAATTGTTCATTTCCCATAATTGTGATAAACATGTAACGATAGGTTTATTCTCTTTATTTAAGGAATGGAATAGTTAAAACAAAGGCAAAGAAAGTCAGAACCCACGAGGTAATGGAATTATCAAATCAAGGTTATTATTGCAAATTCCTCTATTTCAAGTTGCCTGGAGGAAATGAAACATATTTTGAGCTCTGGATTGAATGTGCTAGGAAAGAAGAGGTTGAACAGGTTCAAATGCAAAATAAACAAAATGGCATGATTGAGTTTCCGTTTTCCTACAGTGACGACACCCTTGTTAAGGATCAAGCAAACATAAAAATCTCTATCGAAGGATGTGTGAAAATACGAGGAAGCTATAAACCTGGACCAATTGCACCTGTTTACATGAAATATTTTGCAGTATCTGACACTACGCATGCTTGTATTCCTCTTGAGAAGAAACAAAAAATAGATGGGATTTATTATGTCGATACTGAAATTTCCATCCCAAACTCGCACTTTCGAAATTCAATCAAAGTTCAGCTGAATCCTTGGGGAAAGATCATGCAACCACCAAAACCGGAGGACCGATCGCCAAAGTTTACACCACCTCCAGAGTCATCCAACTCCAATGAAAATGGTAATTTAATTGAAGTAAAACACCAATATTTTTGCACTATTTAGAAGTGAAATCCAATTGTTATTTGTCTAAGAGGGAGTCTATAAAATTAGGTTGAAACACTCACAGCAGAAACAATGGACTAGCAAAATACAGAAGAAAGGAGGGGATCTCCAACAACACCCAATTGCAAAGCAGACACGCACAGAAAGAAGAGACGCAAAAGGTACAAGAAACACCAAATCACATAGAACCATCAAACACAAATGACTAAACATAAACCAATGAGACGTATGGGCATTCGATGCTACTTACGACGGCCGTCTGTCACGCCAATAGCTGACCGTTTGGTTATCCGGAATAGGTGCACACATCCCTCTCACTTTGCAGATTGAGTAACATGACAAGATATTTCAAAGGATCAAGGTAGAACAAACCTCAAAAACGACTCAACACAAAAGGCATTACAAACAAGGAGACCAATATATATCAATTTTATGTAACAGATCCTATATCAAGATTCAAACAGAGCAAACAAAACATTTCTGGAACATATATCAAACATATGATGAAAGGTCCTCAAGGGCACTATGATCCTTGAACAAAATTCCAACACAAAACCCAAAAATCAGATTTGAAAAAGTCATTAAATCGCAAAAACAAACGGAGACATTTTAAAAATCAATCTCTAGAGACCGTGCAGACAAAAGGTTGTTCTCCAACAAGACCCGATTGTAGCAACCACAGCAACACATTTTTAAATATGTCCCAAGTGAAAACACGGAAAAGACATGCATAGCGAGAGACTGCACATAAACCACCGAGACCAGTGGACAATCAGAGCCGAGTAAAGCATCAATATACCACACGATTAGCAAATGTAGTGGCTATCTTGATCATGTGTGAAAAAAGAACTCTGGCTCCCGCTTTTCCGGTTACCAAGAAATATTGACAAAAAACGCCGATTGTTTATGATAATGTTAAACGTCTTTAAATTCAATGGCATCATTTAAAACCTGATAAATTTACAGCATGGACCAGGTACTAAACCCTCGTCAGTGATCCTCAGTCTAAACAATGTTATATGACCAGAAGTATGAAAATTAATATGTCCAAAAATGTACCAAAAGACGTAGCAGAATGGTAGGGATATGATGCTACATGACCCACGTTTTAGAAATTTCAAGAAATTTTGTAACAGAAAATTTCAAATGCGTTGAAGACAGACGATTTCACGCTAAGATGACGAAACAAGCAAGATAGCAAAACGCAGGGTTTCAATTAAAACACAATTAAATTTTAAATGGATATACGAAACATAGGAAAGGCGTAAAACAGACCGTGATCTGCTGGCTGAAGCACTCTCATACATTTGATATCCCGAGGAGTCCGATTACATTCAGAGATGACAGGTGGTCGGGGTCCTGTCTTCTCTAAAAACGTTTTGAAAGGGCGTTCCATGGAGTCTCATAATAGTCAGTAAGAGTTCAAGTGAATTATCGATTTTGAACTGTGTATTGGGATATGGTCATTATCCATACTAAATTTTTGTCGTTTGAAGTAATGAGAGATTGAAGATGCGACCTCTAGAGACATACATGACCTTAACGATAAACAGAAGAATGTTTAACAAGATATTTCCCTGTTCTTTTAATGGTAACATCCTTTTTCTGTGTACAAAAGACCCTCCTCTTAATATCTGGAAATAAAACAAATTGATAAGAACGATGATACTAAGCTTAAATAAGAAAATACATTGCGACAAAAGAAAGGATTCCGACGGAACAATTTTTAAGCGAATCGCTTTAAGAGATCACCTGAATTTTTTCACGCTAGAGAGCCCCGATTCTGTATAATCTGTAGCACGAACAAGTCAAATCACAGGAATTCACATCGTGTGACGTATGAAGTCTTCTGAAAGAGAAGGGTCACTGCTGCTTTGAAATGTGTAAACGATGTAACTCTGTTTATGTCGTGTTACTTATTGTCGGCTTCCTGAAGCTGGACACACTAGGGATGTTTTTTACTTCCGCACATACTTCGAAGAGGTAGCATACGAGCAATCTGCCTGTTCTAATGACAGGAAGCAAGCTGTCGACGGAAACGACCGACTGCAAACGAAGATAACGTCATGTTAATTTCTAATTGGAGGATTCCTGGACCGACTTTGAGAACAAAAAGGTTCGATATATGGGTTCAGTACTTCAGTCGTACGATTTTTGTATTTGTATATGGATATATTTCTTCTCTCCTTATTTCTTTTCCTTATAATTCGTTCGTTTTCTTTATTTATTTTATACGATCCTGCATATGAGTCCCACTTTTAGTGCAAGCTCTCTTTGGCGCGCTAATTAATATGCAGGAATGTTCCATTCATGAATACGTCCAGGGTCGTATATAGAAAAATTCCTGATACGTCTACTATTTAGCCCCCCTCCTTCCGCGAAAGGGATTTGTTCCTTGCCACCTAAAAATGATTGCTGACGCCGGCCGATGACAATCTTTTTTTTTTTAACGCCAGTACAAGTTTGTAGCATCGGGATATAAACACGTGTTGTCTAGAAACGTGAGATAAAAATAGAACAATGCACATGCGTGGATCCATACCTCGGGGAGGGGACCAAAGCAGTATTACTAGCTGTACTTTTCTGTTGGATCGAAAATTGAATATGTGGATGTGAAGTAAGAGAGAAATAGGGAATACAACATGATCATGAACGAATTTTGTTACGGGAGAGGTCATAATTGAAAATCCAACGTTAAGAAATCTTCGTTCATTATTACACCATATCATTTTCCAGAAACTTTATAAAACTGAAAAAATATATATATACCCAGGTACAATGTACATATATTCAAAAAAATACCTTCTCATTCCGCTCGCCGGTTTGAAGGATAAAACTGTAATAATTATTTTTGTTTATCATTGTTCTTTTAGACACAAGTAATTCTGTATTTTTTTTAAATTTTCGAGCTTGTCACCCTTGCCAGTTTTCATAATATTTTCAGAAAGAAAAAAAAAAATAAGAACCACTTCGCGTTGCATGCACCCGTCTCGTCATCCCCATTTCTACGGCTTAGTCCCAGGGATGTTTCTATGTCTTAAAAAATCGAGAAGATACGGCTTAGTTGTTTATAACAACGGCTTAGTCCCAGGGATGTCTCTATGTCTTAAAAAATCGAGAAGATACGGCTTAGTTGTTTATAATAAAAAGCTCTTTCAGGTGTTACATTACGACTACCTCACGACGTGCGTATACGTATACTTTTAAAATTTACATTTACAAATGTATTTACTGAACATCGCCAATTTCTAGGAATTGAGGCATTCCAAACCACACTGAAGAATATGTAAAGGTTTTCAGGTTTTAGATTGGAAATGGAAGAAGAATTTTAGCGTGTTAGACATTATCAAGGACGTACAGACATAATGAAAAAAAATATAGGCCTTGAATGCATTTTAATCTGTTTAAAAATTGAACTCATTACACTGCCGGTATATAATCTCCCTCTCTATGTCTTCATGATCTGCCTAGGAGTGAGTCGGCCCCGGGTCCATGGCAGCCGCTGATATCAGTGGTGGATTCAGGGGGGGGGGGGGGGGGCTGCGGAGGGGGCGTCCGCCCCCGGCACTGGCCCAAAATTTTCCAAAAAGCCTACATTTTTTACCATTTTCAGTAAAAATCGGCAAAATTCGCCCTTTGACCCCCCGGCAAAGGGGGCGCTGGATCCGCCACTGGATATAGTTCTGCATAGGGCTCCATGGCAGCCTCGATCTAATCGGGTAAACTCATTTAATTATCCAGTTATGTATTAACAGCCTTTTCCAATGAAAGGCAATTTATTTATTCATTTGATCTTTGGAAAATTCAAGGAGTATTAATTTAACGGAAGATACTAGTATTTGTTAAAGACGGTCTCAGATTGCTCGACAACCCACTTCCCCTTCAACTTGACTTACCTGCAATATTCCATTAATCAACCCTCAGGGTTGGCCACTAGAAGTATTGATCTTTGGAAAATGCAAGTTCGAGAACTGTGTTCTTTTTATTCGAATGAAATCTTTATGGATTTGCATTTCAGTATTATTGTATATTTTCATAAACTTGTCTACGAAGGAAAGGTTGATTACATACATAATAAATGATACATATAGTGATATTTAAGCTATTCGCTCTCAGTACCTTCAGTGCTTTGATTCTTTAATTGATTTTCATCAATTAATTGACAAATATGGATAATGACCATATCCCAATAAATAAATAAACATCCTGCAAGGAGAAGTAAATCCCGAATTGAGATAAGGTCAGTTGCCTGGTAAATGTTAATAACCATTCTCTGTAACAACCAAAAAAATCCCATATGGGTCAGAAATGCATGCCTTCTGATTTCAACCAAACATTGTGACATGGGTTTATACATCATCAGATATAAGAAAAACAATGAAAAAAATCAAATTTTTCACGGTTGCCATGGCAACAGAATTGAGCTAAATTGCCCACTTAAGGCCCATTTTACCCCTAAAATGAGTGGTTTTATAATGTCTATTGTTAATTCTTTATCATTGCATTATATATAATTTTTATCTTAAGAAAAAGAACAAGATCTGAGTAAAATTTAGCACTTTTAATCATAATTCAACTTAAATTTTGAAATGTCTAAATTTTCACTTAAAAATGCCTTATTTTCAGAAAAATGATTTTTTTTTTCTCAATTTTAAGTGGATTTGGAGAAAAAAGTGCCCTTTTATTTTTCAATTGAATTATTTTTTTTCGTAAGACCAAGCAATGCTCTTTTATTCATGAAATAAAACATGGTGGAGAATTGATTGCGCATGCCCAGGAATTGTTACTAAGATGTAAAAATCGTTTTTGAAAGGTTTGTTGATAGAACAAAAAGAATTCAATTTTGTTTGAATACAGTATCACCACAGTTTATTATTTCTTTTATCTTATTCCAAAAAATGAGAGAATAAGGTTAGGTTAAAATTCCATAGCAACCCATAGCAACCCATTTTTCCCTTAGCAACGGATTAAAAAAAAAAGAAATTCATGTTAATAGTCATGATAAAAGCATGGGAATGAATATTTTGATAAACAATTATTCTTTGGATAGTGAACGATGGAGAATATGGAAAATTGAGTAAGCCTATAAAGAAAAATCGATAGCAATCAAACATAACCTTAGCAACAATTTGATTTTTTTCTCTGTATGTGACATATTAATGTCGGTTTACTGTAGTCAGTGTCAGACAACCTTATATGCTTTCCTATTCAAGATATTTACTTTACAAATACTGCAAATGTATATATTGGTTAATATGAAGTACATAGCAACCATTTCTATCCCTTAGCAACGAATATGAATACGTTATTTTTGTAATAGCTAAGTGCCTTATGTAAGAACATATTAGCTCTCATGGGAATTTTATAATAAAAGCAAATCACTATGATAAAGAAATCAACTACGAAGTAGTATTACTGAAAAAAAATGATAGACCTCTGAGATATGTAGCACTTTGATGAGATTTTTTTGGAGGGGAAATGCCTTTTCTAGGCATAAATCATGAAAAACGGGAAATTGTTTATAACTTTTGCATAAAAACTGAAAACATAAATCAATAGATGTAAATGAAGTTCATTTCTGATGGTTTTTTTTTTTCGAATTGAATGACTTTCCAATTCTAATTTCCATATCAAATGTGTTTTGGGGGCAAAAAGCCTTTTTCTAGCCAAAAATCATGAAAAATTGAAAATGATTTATAACTTTAGCATATCAACTGATGTAAGAAGTTTAATAAGATGTTTATATACTTAGTTTCTTAAGTTCTTTCGAATGAAATGAGTTTCAAATTTGAATTCCTATCATAAATGTTTTTTTTTATGGGGGGACTTTTCTAAATAAAAATCTTGAAAAATTGGAAATAATTTATATCTTAAGCATATAAACACATATCAAAAATTAAAAGATGTTAATATACCTACATTCTAATGTTCGTTCGAATGAAACATGATCCTTATTTGAATTCCTATATCAAATGTGCATTTGTGTTTGTTTGTAAAATGTCCTATTTCTAGGAAAATATCATGAAAATATCTTTAGCATATAAACTGATATCAAAAATTAAAAGACGTTAATGTACTTTGAAATTTTTTGAAGTTCTTCTGCATGTAATGAGTTTCCAATTCGAAATCCTACACTAAATATGTTTTTGAGGGCAAAATGCACTTTACTCAGCCAAAATAGTGAAAAATTTGAAATCATTTATAACTTTTGCATAAAATCTTATATCAAAAGTACTAATTTGTTTATATACTATATTTCTAATGTTCTATCTGTCTTTCTGGATATTTTCATTTATTATAAAAATCTGCCATTATGAACATCTTATAACACTTTATGCGACTTTTTCTTTCTCTCTCTCACTCTCTTGCTGTCAAGATAACATATTTTTATGTCATTCCCACGCATGAGTTTTGTATTATTATACCTTGAAATTGGTATATTTCTTAAGGCACGGCCCATTTGATATTCTGGGGGGGGGGGGGGCTTGGGTTTTTTTCGGTGCAAGATAATTTCTTCGCCCAAGGCAAGAGCAAATTTATTTTTTCTTGCAAAGTTGGAGCAAGATATATAGTGTTTTGCGATATATTAAAAATGTTTAAGTTTATGTTTTATCAAAACAAATTCTCGACTTTGACTAAAAACTCTAAAATATGTTGCCTTCATTTTATGCAAAAATTTAATTCACATCTAAAAAGAGAGATAAAAGAATTTTACAATATAATCCTCAGTAAAAAAAAAAATTACATAGGGTTCATTGGAGAGCCTAGGTCTGAGTAAGAGGCTCTTCCTGACAAATTTTCAAATTTAGAATAATTATTGTAAATTGGTGAAAAAACTGAAGTTCTCTTTCCAAATTTGCATATAAAATATGACTCTTTTATGATATATAGTGAATACATTATATTGATAACATATTTAAGCCTTTAAGGAAGGCCCCTTTTCACTCAATATGTATTCTTTTGATATTTCAAATAGGAACATGTTTTGATAGAAACTATGGCGAGCAAAGCGAGCCAAAAAATTTTGTAATATGAATTGAAAATTGCGGCGAGCGAAAGGAGCCGGAAAATTGTCAGGATTTTCAAGCAAAATTTTAAGGTAATTGTTCAAATTCAGATCACTTGTAAGAGCAAGACTTTTTTTCCTTCACACCATAAGCAAATTTATTTTATTCATCAAAATGCAGAGCAAAATTAATTTTTCGAAAAAAAATCCAAGCCCCCCCCCTTCCCCAGAATATCAAATGGACCGTGACTAATGCAATTTTCAAAAGGTTGTGAGAATAAATTGATTGATTGATGTTCCTAACCTACTAAAACCAAATCTTATTGAAATTTCTTCTACTTCGGTTTTGGTATACAATAGCACTACCGTAGCACTCAATTGTCCAAAAGAGAAAAATGTGGTACCTTGTTGTGTGTTTCTTGTGATCAATTTACCATGTAAATGTTTTATGTTCACAAGCTTTTTGTATTTTTCACATAGGTTTGTAGAGAGTTACAATTCATCTTATAATTATACTGTGATCAATCCTGTAAATCTGGCATTATTACAGCACTTTTTAGCTTACCTGAGCCAAAAGCTCAAGTGAGCTATTGTCATAGCCAGACGTCCGTTGTCCGTCGTCGTCCGTCATAACTTTTCAAATTTTCAACTTCTTCTTCGGAACCAGTCAAAGGATATTTATGCAACTTTTTAGGAATGAAGTGCTCATTATCCCATACAAGTGTTGTTGCTTTTGTCCGGATCAGTCGAAAAGTGGCACCACCACAGGCAAAAGTAGGTCACGGGGGTATCCTCCTTTGACAAACTTCTTCTTAAGATCCGATGCAGATATCGACAAATCGAAAACATCAGGATGATCAAGAAGGATGTCTTAAGAAGTGTTTTTAATTTTGGTTCCACTCAGAAGACAAATTATTGACATATTTTGACATGTTTTCGGACTTTGTCAGAAATGCTTATTTTGTATTTATTTATTAAGTTACTCAATAAATGTATGGTTTTATGAATGAATTTTTCTTTGTTTATTGCATTGAAGTTTTATGAGGATGTTTCGCTTATTAATATATATTCTTTTTAATTTTCTTGAATTTTTGCAAAATACAAGATAGGTACTGTATATGGATTTTTTTCATAATATATTCAAGAGTTGTCTTTCCTTCTTTTATTGATACATGAATTTTGCATCTACATGTTGTATTAAACTATAATAGATTGATTTGAGTGTTTTGTATTTCAAATTAGAATAAAAAATAACTGAATAATTTGAAAAAAAAAAAAAGATAGTAAAAAGATTACATTCCAATCATCTGATATAGATATAGATAAATAACATTAAAATGCAAATATAGTGAACCTCAGAATAATGTGAAAAACCACACTATTTTACACCTTGACTACACAATTGGTTGAAAAAATGATGATTCAAAGGCATCTTGATTAAAAATAGTCAATGAATTGAATGAAACTGTTATTTGATGTGGGAGGAGACAACATAACTCAAGATTTATTGATCTTCATCAAACTTGCTGGCAATGCATAACAACATAATAATTTAATGTTCTTTAAGATCAGGTTCATTATTTTTGGGTCATACATGTGACAGGCAACATACCATACGGGGTACGTAAACTTACTATACGTGTTTTCTTTTATGCTTTTATGAAGATGTGATTTAAACTTTTAGCCTCTTCTCTAGAATATTAAATTTAGCAGATTATAATTTTACTTGGTAGGTGTAAAGTACTTTGATTCTTAGAAATGTACTTTTCACACTTTCTTATACATGTAATTGTATCTAAATTACTAGATAAACAGTCATCAAACTTGTATTGATGATCAAGGATGATGAGATTCAATTGCCAATGAGGGCCAGGTCACCTTTAAGATCAGGTTCATTATTTTTGGGTCATACATGTGACAGGAAACATACCATACGTGGTACCTTGTCTTAAATGTTCTAGTTGGTGATTTGAAATTTACTCTAACAAGTTGGCTGATGTGAAAGTATAAGAAAGTCTTAATCGTGCATGATATGCTAATACTGAAAATAGCTCTCAGGTGAGTGATTGTAGCCTTTATGGGCCTCTTATTTGATAAAATGTATTCTAAGAAACATTTTTTGCTGATACAACTTTTGTGCAGCCAATTCAAGCCAATATGTTTGTTCCTACCTTCCGGTTTTACAATCATTCATTACAGCAAGACATTGTTAATGATCAAAAATCACATTCAAGTTTAAATAGGATGGCAAAAGCTACTAAGCAATATCAGAAAATCTTTACACCTTTGTCAGAACCTCTTCACGATGGTCATATTGATATGATTTCTTCACTTTGAACTGATGCAAACATCCATAATCATTTATATTTCAATAAGTGTTGCGATCGTTTCATTTACAATATGTATTGAATTGCTTTTGAAAATAAGAAAACTAGTTTTTGCCGTATTACTTTTGCAACAAAATCTCAGACGATTCCTTCTTTTATTTACAAGAGTGAGAATCAGACGTAGAATGGTGCAAGGATGAGTCACAATGATCCATTTTTCTGTTATCAAATATGGGTGTTGTGATACTTATTCAATTGCTAATATTAAATAATTTTCTGCTTCTAGTGCAAAAGTTTATCACTTTCTTTATAATTAACGTGGATACCATGTTGTCACTGCGTTGTTACATTTATCATTATGTCCATCTTATTACCAAATTTGGCCATTTTGTCATGAATATCTGACATGATTATGTAGTCCAGTCAAATTTCAATATAACCCTGTAAAAATTGCAACAGAAATAATTTTTGTTGTAATGATAAATATGGATAATGACCATAACCCTGTTACAGCACAAAATCGACAATTTAGAAAATCAGAAACCGAACGCAAACAAAATCAGGACAAAACAGGAACGAAAGCAAACAAAAAACTCTCCAAAATGATAAAATGATATGTACTAAAAGACATATAAAAAATCTAAGAAAATCTAATGAGGGGGAATACTTTTTTTTAGACAAACATGTCTCTTTGTGCAAAAATCGCTAGAAATAGGGGAAAAATTTACTTTTAAATTTCTGCTAAATTTTTAAAATTAGAAAATGTAAATATATAGCATTTAAGGTGATCTTTCAAATGATTTAAGTTTCAAGTTCAAAATTTTACTTTAACTGTGTGTTTGGGGCAAAAAGTAGGCTGAAAAAGTCGACTTTTTGCAAAATTTCACAAACATTTGAGGAAATTTTAATTTCCCCCTGTTTCTCAGTTCCCCAGTATTGTATGCATTCATTCAATGGTGGTTTAAAGATATCTTTAACGTATCTTCTTTCAAATAACATATATTTTATATTCTTAATTTTTTTTTCAAAATCCTCGAAATTGTCGTTTTAATACAGAAACCTGTGTTTTGAATTAAAAAACTGAGATTTCTGATTATTATCATCAGCAAACCTTATCCATTATGAAATCAATGATAAAAAGCTATTTTCTAGTGTATTTTTCATACCCTTTCAGATTATATATGTTTTACTAGTATTTAATCCATAACTAAAGTGGCCGGGTTAGCGCAGTGGTAGATCGCTCGCTTCTCACCTCTAAGGTCCCGGGTTCGAATCCCACATTTTGCGAAGGGTCTTATGTGGGAGGGTAGGTGGTCCAAAACCAGGCTTCGGTAAGAGGTTTTACCGGGTACCCCGACTTTCTCTTGCTCCTTGGACCCCCTCACGCAAACATCTGAGACATTGATATTAGTTGTGTACATGTAACTTGATGGAGATCTCCTCCCTTCTTGTTTGTTAAACGTTGTAAAATAAATAAAGTTTACATTTTTAACTAAAGTGTTTTTTTATGGAAAAGGGGGTTTTTCTTCATTAAAAATTGCTGATTTCTGGAGAATATTTATTAAGTCTGTTGGATTTGTTAAAAATGACAGCAGGAATGTATTTTCAACAGTAACTGATTGGATTCATTCATAAATTACATGTTTGAAACAAACTGATGTAATTTTCTACTTTATTTTGGGCAAAATGTCTCTTTTCTGTTTAGAAATAACAAATTTCTAGACAAATTCTATAAATTCATTTATTTAGCTATATATAACGACATGGAGTTAATTTTTTTTATCGTTTTGCCCCAAAAGATAGGGTTTTATTGAAATCACATGAAATACGTGCTTTTTTGTTTACAAGAAGCATGCTAAATGACAAAATATAATTTTTCTAAAATTTTGATCGGGGCCAAATATTGCTCCTTTTGCTCCTACTCCTTTTCTATGTCGTTATATAATACATCTTTTTTGCCGCAAAATATCAAACAAATTAACAAAGGATACCTAAAACTCATATAACTTACAAGGACACATTATGATTTAACCAAAGTTACACTTTTGAATATGATAAATAATGTAGCATGACAAATATGGATAATGACCATGTCCCTGTATAAAGCACAAAATCGATAATTCAGAAAATCAGAAAAAGAAGGCATACAAAATCAGGATAAAACAGGAACTAAAGCAAACAAACAAAAATCTCCACGATATGAAAAGAAGCGAATTCCCGATATGGCAGTGAGACCAGGTGCCCAGGAAGAGTAAGTATTTCCTGCTTGCATTCAACACCCGCCGCTTCAATTCGGTAGAACTGTCACATCAGGTTACTTCCATTTTGAAAGACATAGAGTACAATCTTTGGTTCTATGGTTCAAATGGTGTATGACAGAATATCATCCACCATTCTGGAGAGTAGAACACCATAGTTCCCCGCGAGGGGTTTGACAGTAAGTGTTTTGAATATTTTCCCTGACATGGTCGCCATAGCACTTTTTATATAGACATAACCTCAGACAGTGCATGCGTTGTATATATATATTGTTTTCATTTTCGTGCATGAACATCGATGGCGGGTGCGGCTAGCCAACAGGGGATGCTTACTCCTCCCGGGCACCTGGTCACTCCTCTAGCTTGCTAGGGGTCCGTCGATGCTCACATTGGTGCTCTATTGTGAGTGCTGTTGAGATTATCGTCAGGCTCTTCTTTAACTCATTTGTGCCACACATATGCCCTTTGCCGTGTGGAGCTCGTAAAAAAAGTTCCCTGCGAGGGGTTTGACAGTAAGTGTTTTGCATATTTTCCCTGACATGGTCGCCATAGCACTTTCTATATAGACATAACCTTAGACAGTGCATGCGTTGTATATATATTGTTTTCATTTTCGTGCATGAACATCGACGGCGGGTGCGGCTAGCCAACAGGGGATGCTTACTCCTCCCGGGCACCTGGTCCCACCTCTAGCTTGCTAGGGGTCCGTCGATGCTCACGTTGGTGCTGTATTGTGAGTGCTGCTGAGATTATCGTCAGGATCTTCTTTAACTCATCATAGTGTATTACAAATTCCCAATATCGACCGTAGAACTTCCTCAGTGACGATGTTAGTCGGTCACTAACATATCCCTGACTGAGAAGCTAATCTGAGAGACACCTAGCGTTCATAACAAAATCCGTATATTTGGTACTTGCTCTGGCATAGCGTATCAACTGAGAAATCAACACGCCATAAGCAGACGATGAAGGGATGTTGCTACTCAAAAAAGGAAAGTTTGTTATGCTGAAATTGAAGTCGTCACGTTTGTCATAGATTGAGGTGTTTTTGTGACCATCAGTGTCGTAGGACAACATTATGTCCAAATAGGATGCTGAATTATTTGTCTCTGTAGTTTCTTTCACTTCAAGCTCCGAAGGATAGATACTGATCAGGTAATCCGCGAATTTTGGATTATTGATGGACAACACATCGTCTATGCATCTGAAAGTGAAGTTGAAGTCAGAAGCTAAGTATCTTTTCCCTTCAGAGACCTAAGATTGAATAAATTCAGCTTTGTACGAATAAAGGACAATATCGACAAGGAGTGGGGCAAAATTTCATATAAAAAATTCCAGAAATCGGCTATTTTTGAATAAAGATCACGGCATTCCTCCCAAAATAGCAAATTAATCAAACTAATCTGTTCCAGCTTATTTCACATGATTTAGTAGAAAATATACCCTTTTAGTTTCAAACATTTGATTGATGAATGAATCTAAATAATTCCAGTTGAAAATACATTCCTGCTATCATTTTAAACAAATCCAATAGATTCAATAACTATTCTCCAGAAATCAGCGATTTTTGGATGAAAAATACATTTTTAGTCCAAAAACCACTTCAGTTATGGATTAAATGTAAGTAAAACATATATAATCTGAAAAAGCATGGAAAGTTACCCTAGAAAATAGCTCTCAATCATTGATTTCATATTGGATAAGGGTTTTTAAATTGATATACAGAAATCAGACTGATATTTTTGAATAAAAACACAGATTTTAGCACAAAACGACTATTACGAGAAGTTTGCAAAACAATAAGAATATGAAATAAATGTAATTTGAAACAGAATACTTTCAAGATGTTTTAAAATCAACACTGAACAAATGAATGCAACAATGCGGACCTGAGAAGCAAGACGAAATTAAAATCTTATCAAAATTCTGTGAAATTTTGCAAAAAATCTACCTTTTTACCCCAAAACACACAATAAAAATAGAAATTGAAATTTATCACTTATTTCATTCAAAGGGACACCAAAAATACTATATATCCTTAATTTCTAATTTTTAACACCATCATCAAATTGAAAAGTAAGAACAAAATTCCTATTTTCGGTTATTTTACATATAAAAAAAGTCACATTTTCCCCATAAAATATTTCCTTGCATACTTGAGTCTTAGTTTCATACATGATGTCAACATTCTTTTGTGAAAAAGTAAGAACTATTTCTGTTGCAATTTGTTGAAGGTTCGGCCATTTTTCCTCAAAATTGACTGGACTAATGTCCCCGTAATCAAAGATATTGTTTTTGTCCTGTCCGTTTGTCTGTCTGTTTATCTTATACAATTTTTACTGCGATACCGACGGGGACATTCGTATTTCACAAAAACATGATTTTTTTTCTATTTTCACACCTTATCGCTATGCCTCTTGTATAAGGGGTCAAAGAGAGAGACTAAATAAAAAAAAAAAACCTTCAATCGATGGCTTTTTGAGACCCTTTTTTGCTTTTTTTGTGTACTTTTAGGTGTAAAATTTCATGAAAGCAGAAGTTATTTAGTTTTCTGTCATATATCTAATATGTATTGTACTCGTACTATAAGAAAATATAAAAAGGTGGCTTGGATAAATTATCTTTTTCACTGGAAACTGCATTTGATATGGTAACCATGGCAACATTTAGGAGAATGGTTATGCTATAATGGATATGTGATGAGTCTAATACAAGCTGTCAAGTTCTGATATTAAAGGAAAACTTCGTTCAAATATCTACTGGAGACAAATAAATATAAAGATGACCTTGATTTTCGAGGTCACTGAATTGTAATTGAGCAGATTCCAAACAATTATATAAACAGCATGTATTTATAATTGGCAGAGAATTTTACGAATCACATAAAAATGACCTCTAAGTTTACATTGATTTTTGACTTGAATTTTACTGATTTTTGCTGCGCACAATAAAGCTCTGGTCACATCGCAGTGCGTGTTTGGAGAGACTACTTGCGCTACGTTTTTTCTAAAGACGTGCTGTCCACGCATTTGTGTCACACTTATGCCCTTTGCCGTGTGGAGCTCGAAAAAAAGTTCCCCGCGAGTCGTTTGACAGTAAGTGTTTTGAATATTTTTCCCGGACATGGTCGCAATAGCACTTTTCTATAGACATAACCTCAGACAGTGCATGTATTTTATATACTGAACAAAAAAGTAATGTCCTTCTTTTTTGTATTGGTTTAACATGAATCGCGAAAACAAATTTCATTCAGAGGTGGTATTCTCGAAAAATATTTTTTTAAATTAAATTTTAAACTGTATATCCATTAATTGTTCGATTCTGACAATGATCTTGATAAATTGCTGTAAATGTGACGTCATCATCAAGGTTTTAACCAAAGGGGTTTCACCTGTTTTATCCTCTCTGGTGAGGGCGTTTCTGAATCCAAAAGAATTTTACTTAACAAATCGGTATATGCACACCATTAGATACACTTTCAATGTGCTTTTGGTTTTTGACATGGCGCATGGCCGTCGACTGTGGACTTCCGGTTACATTTAAGCTAAATTTTCTTGATTTACAAGCTATTTGACAGATTTATGTTAATAGTCGATATCAAAATTTTATTCCGTTTTTCAATGGAGAAATCACCTATGCTTATTTATTCACTATTTGCTTTCGAAAGCAGTCAACCAGAACAAAGAAACAGAGAATTTTTTTCTTACAAGGTGACAACGCTTTGTTCCGTCATGCTTCATTGCGTTCAATGTCTGAGTGATAAAAATAATTGGAGTTTTTATTGAGAAAATTCTACTATTTCAACGGTTATAACGTTTCATATGCACAAGTGGCGACCTTTCATTTGAGGGACATAACTTTTTTTGTTCAGTATATATTGTTTTCATTTTTCATGCATGAACATCGAAGGTGGGTGCGGCTAGCTAACAGGGGATGCATACTCCTTCCGGGCAGCTGGATCCATCTCCAGGTTGGGTTCCGTCGATGCTCACTTTGGTGCTCTATTGTGACTTCTGTTGAAATTATCGTCAGGATCTTCTTTAACTCTGATGGGTTATTCTGAAAATTGATGTACCTTAAAAATATAATGAACGAAAATCGAACTTTGGCTCTTCATCTCAATTTTGATGTAGAAACCCTTGCTATGGCAACGGTAAGTTTTACGGCTTAAATATAGTTCCTTTTAAAATCGATTTAATTGCTAATAAAAACTGTGTATGACCGTAAAAATATCAATATGAACTGTTAAATGAGTTAAAGAAGATCCTGACAATAATCTCTACAATATTTAGTCATAATTGGCACAGAAAACGATACGAATTACATAAAAATGACCGCTAAATTTAAATAAATTTTTGACTTGAATTTTACTAATCTTTGCTGCGCACAATTAAGCTCTTATTGCATCTCGCAGTGCGTGTAATGAATGTGCGTGTTTTGAGAGGCTACTTGCGCTACGTTTTTCTGAAGACGCAGAGAAAGGAAGTGACAAGAGTACGAAGAAGTGCCTAAACGCATTTAAATGGAGTACGCGCATCATATACTGCATAAGTGGCAAGTACGTCGCAAGTGCACGCAGCTTGCCTACAACATACGGCTTCTGCGTTATCGAATGGTTGTTGTATTATTACAAACTGCTAACACATGAGTTCCTTGCTTCCTTCCGCGACAAGTGCGTTGCATGTACCTGCAACACCCATATACTCACAACATGCGTGTCGTCAGTCTTGATGAATTAATAGACCGAACGCAGACAGGACGTAGTGGAGGTTCTTTAGGCACTAAAACGTCTTCGTCCTATCTGCGTGTTCCAAAATTCGTACGGAGGCCACACGGACCACGTACTAATAACGGACAGATACCGTGCGGATCCCCAAAGTTTGCTTATTTTTTAATGCACAGACAGCACGTACTTGCACGAATAATGGGTTCTGACCACTGCTTGAGGAGGTATTGAACACTTGGACGCCAAATTCAATTTTTCTAAAAATTTCTGAAAATATGTATTTCTTGTCTATCCTTGACTATACAAACTTACATTTGATTCGATCCACAGGTAAATTTTCTACGAGACTTTGAAATATGCATTTTTTCGTGAATTTCTTGATAATGTCATAATATTGAAAGTGTCATTCCAGTTCTCGTTAAGCTATTGGAAATTAATTTTGATTTAATGCTCAAAATATCCATAAATATATTGCACTTACATATGGAAAAGATAAAATGAATTGTGTTTTAAACACAGGCAGGATACTTGAATAAAAGCTGACACTGTCGCTAAAGCATGGCAATTTCGAGCCAATTTACTGTAGTTGCTATTTAATTATTAGGAATCCTGTGGATGAATCTTTGTCAAAAACTATCAAAATTATCAAGAATGGCCAGAAATGATTTCATGATTAATTGGGAAAAATTGAATTTAGGATTAAAATATTACAAGGCTTTATATTTTCCAATTTTTTCTTCCAAAATCGTCCATTTTCAATGAAGCGACATCCGCTTTCCTGTAACAAAAATTTGTCAATGAATACACTGTGATGAAGATTCGATTATCTATTTTATCCATGCTTAGTGACAATGCAATACGCTTAGTAATAATGTTTTTATTGCATTTTGAATGCGAATGTTTGTGACGCCATTTTCCCCGATAACGTCGAAATGACGTCGTAGTTTGCTCATGGTTAAAACTCCAAAGTCCTAAATTTCGAAAATTGCCATAATTTTCTCAAATGACGCCGGAAATTATTCAAACTTCATCAGGATACTCAAATGCGTATATCAATCAGAGTATCAAATTTTTTAAGGGAGTTAAGACTGTACTTTTCCTAGGAAGCGAGAAACAAATAATCTTGGTCATCTTGCCATCTTGGTGTTGAAACCCTCCTCCTTAAGCGTCCTGTAATATCTATCATTAAACTGAGTATATTTTGTAAGAAAAGAGGTTAAGACGCGCAAAAGGTAAATATCAGCTACAATAGTATCCTTGGCAATAAGTATCTAAAGGTAGGTTACTTCGCAATCTTTAAAGTGGCAAAAAAAAAAACGACTGATCTCTTTATCTTGGCAACCGGAACTCACATTAACCTAAAACTTTAATATTTGCAATCAGAAAATAATAAATATGCAATAAGCAAATCATCATGAAAATCCATGACATGCCTTTGAGCTAGAATTCTGTTGGTAATAGAGAATGGGTCTTCAGACGTCAGAATTTTGAAGTTTTCCTATTTGGTATTTTATGAACTGGTTACAATTATAACGAAGTCGTTTGGCAACTCAATTTTGTCGAATCTTCCTTTCATTTGTGGCCGTTAGCCCTACGCGAATATTTTGTTAATAGAAATAGGATAACGTTACATTTCAAACATGTTTGGTCTATGCTGTAATTTCATCTGTTCTAAAATGATGCTATTAAATTTGAAGACATTTAACATGTTTTGGTGCTTGCAGAGAATTTTAGTTTAAACTTAAAAGTTTAATTGAAACGATCAAAGAAGGGAATAAATTGCGGGATAATGCAGTTCAATTTAAAAGGAAATATCCTTCTGTATCTGATATTCATAATTCCATCTGTAACTTACAAACCAAATATTTGATATTATTACAGCATGCCTACAAGAACAAAGCTTGCAAGCACTGGCTGCATTCATACCTGCTGACAAAACATACATGCTTGGATGTGAACTTGGTATTTCTCGAAACACCATCGATCAACTTTTAAGACAAAACAGTAATAACTTTGCGGAATTTTCTATTCGTATGCTGTTGCGCTGGAAGCAAAAAACAAAACCCGAAAAAAGATTAAAGGAACTTCTCATGGCATTAAGGGAATTGGAGATGGAAAATCTAGCTACAGTGGTCGAAGAAAAGCATACAAAGAATTCCTGGATGCGAAGAGCTGATTTCAAAGATTAGAGAAAGATGTTAAGAAAAGGGAATGATCTCCAGCATGACTACTTTGCAAACACCCAGCGAAACAAACCCACAAGAAAGTGACACACAAATTACATAAGAAAAAACTACAAACCGCAAAAAGACGTCGCACTATTCACTAGAATATTATACAAAAAAATCGAAACAGACGCACAAAAACATCAATCATTAATGACAACACTTTGAGCTTCTGAAAAGTAAAGAACAGTAAAAATAGGAACCAGTGTGCACTTGGCGCCGCCTTTGACGGCCATCTGCTATTAGCAAATGGTGTGGTTATCTGGATTACGTGCGCACAACCCTCCTACTAATCCAGATATCCAGAGATATCTATAGACGCACAGTTATTGTATAAACATCAAACTTCTCATTGTAAGATGATATCATACGAGACAGTTAAACGCAGCGGCCTCTTGGTACACAAATTCTATGTAAATGGATCTAAATAATTCAATGGCATGCGTATAATAGTCAGTGCTCTAATGGCTGAAGCGAGCTCAAGATCAATCACCCAAGAAGCCTGACCAACTTTCAGATAGGAAAGAGAATCAGGGCGAGATTAAACAAGACCGTCATGTAGTCTCGATGTCACAGTTGGCCAGTTTGTGCCCTCAATACCGTTTCATTCGATGCTTTACCTGATTCAAATAGGGGGTATGCTAGTAAGATGACCTTAATTACCAGTCCAAGAAAATACTGAAAACAGTAATATTACTAGAAATAATAATATAACTTATATTGGAGTTATCTTTCTTGGACATTCATCTCTTTATATTACTGTAAGCAGTAATTCTATTTAGATAGTCAGTTCGCTCTTATACCAGTGGATTCGGGGAGAAATGAGGGTGACTAGGACTTGTAACTCATTCACTTGTACACTGAAAGATTGTTTTAAACTTCAGGAAAATTTTTTACTCAAAATATTTGAAGAAAATGTGATAACAGAAAGAAGAAAAGGTGAAGAATAGGTTCCAAATGGACATAATTTTCACTTTTCAGTAGAACAATTGGTACAAATTCATTGAATTTGTTTTTGAATGAAAGAGTTGTGTGATAAAAGCTGAGCTTGTACCTTTAAAATGTTGCTTTGTCTATATTACAGAAAGATGTAATATAAGGTGGCAACATAACTGTTTTCAATAATATTGGGGATTATTGTTAACAGTAATATTACAGTTTTAAGTAATATTACTCTTTCTAGTATTCTCCTGGACTGATTAAGAATCAACTTGTTCTACATGTATGTAACATTATAATGACATTACCCTAAAGTTTCTCTAAAATAATTTAATCATAATGAAAATGAAAGAAAAATTAATTTCAGAATATCTTTCGTAATTGTGAAAATGTGACTTACAAAAGATGGAAAATTACCATGTTTCAATAAGATAAGAAAAAGGTCCCCAAAGAAACTACCATTAATCATTCTAGAAATAAGGTTATTACATGTATATCTTCATATATTTCGAAACAATTTTAGCGGTAACGACTACATTTGCTACAAAACACCCTCTAGGTTTTATGCTTTTCTCAATACGAAAGATGGCAACTATAACGCGTGCAGCATTTCCATTCTGATTTGCATTTAGTCACCTATCTGAGCTACTAATTGGGAGTTCGCATCTTTTCATGTGGTGGAGGATTTTGTTTCTTAGCTTTGGTTCCTGTTTTATCCTGATTTCGTATGCCTTTGGTTTATGATTTCCTGAATTATCGATTTTGTAATGTGTATTGAGATGTGGTCTTGTTGATATTTGTCATTTCGAAACTTGAACAACTTTTCTGCCCAAGTAAATCGATTACGTAAAAACAACGGAGAAAAATCAAAGAGTGCGCGAAATCATTCGTAAAATATTGCATAGAAATACTTGCAATCATCTGTATTGAACATTTTTCATGTTCGCGGACTTTTTTCTTCGGACTTCCCACTTCGATGGGACTGTGTTATTAAAGTAAAAGGATAATTTTATCAAAGTGAACTTAAAATACTTTGCGTGAAGAATTAATTTGCTTTTTATGCGTAAAAATGCATATCTATAAGTGCGAGGAAGTTCTACGGTCGATATGGGGAACTCGTCATACACTATGAAGTCCCACTCTCCAGAATGGTGAATGATAATCTGTCATAAACCATTTGAACCATCCAACCAAAGGTTGTACTCTATGTCTTCCAAAATGGAACGGATGTGACAATTCTACCGAATTGAAGTGGCGGGTGTTGCATGCAAGCAGTAGATACTTACTCTCCCTGTGTGCATGGTCTAACTCCCATATCGGGAGTTGGCTTCTTTTCATATTGTGGAGACGTTTGTTTGTTTGCTTTGGTTCCTGTTTAATCTTGATTTTGCATACCTTCGGTTTCTGATTTTCTGAATTATCGATTTTGTGCTATATACAGGAATATGGTCATTATCCATATTTGTCATTTAGCATGTTGAAAGCTCTCCAGTGTCATTTCGTCAATTCTGTGTTCAGATTTTACTTTTTAATCGCACCTGAATTTTTGTATATGACCGCCAAAGAGCGAAGCCAGGGGTGCAAAGTCCGAAGTACGCCAACTTGAATACATGTCAAGACTTAGCATTTTAGGGGTCATATGAAAGAAATCAGGTGCCATTAAGAATAGTAAAATCTGAACACACAGTGGATGAAAGTACACCGGAGAGCTTGAAATATGTAATCAAATAAATTCATCACAGAAAGTATTCTAAGCGCATTGGAATATTTTGCTTTTGTGATACAGTCCCTTCGAAGTGCGGTTTCCGAAGTGCGCAGTCCCTGAACATGAAAAATGTCAAATATATTAGTAGTTATTATTAGTACCTATTCGTCTTAACAACTGTTTACTGAGCATGTACCAGCATAGCGTATCATTTGCGATAGGAATATACACCACTGCGTGTCATTGAGGTTACGTGTTCCCCTTATACAGAACTTGTATTATAAAACATGTTTATTTACAACATGTGCACTTTGTACATGCATACATCAGATGTAGTAATGCATGGTAAATGTTTTGTCGATAACGAGAATGATATGTTGTATTTACATGTATCACTTCCAGTAAAAGGTGTTTATAGAAAGGAATTCAACATTGCTGAAAGTATTTATTTTTCAATCAAAATGATCGGACTCACCGAGGACACAAAGACGAACATTTACAACAAAGGCAATCTCTCCGATGTATTTTCAATATCTGTTCGTTTTATTGTCTTCAGTCGATTTGTTTTTCAAAATGTTTATATTATTATTAGAATGGTCTTCACGTTTATCGTTTGCTAGCGTTCTATGTGTATGGTTTTAGGCACCAGTAACATCATCCTTGAGCCTATATCAAAGCTCATTAGCATTTCTCGAGGCCGAAAGAGAGGAAATCATCCAAATATTTTATAATAAGAAGAGCGAAAATGACATAAATGACTGTATTCCGTACGCCTTCTGTTTTTATACATATTTACATATTTCTCTGTGTGTTTCTTTGGCCCCTGTGTTATGCTGTCTGTGTGTATGGTCATCTTACAGTAAGGAAGTTATTATAGTCCACAGTTGTACGTTTTCGAGCCCTCTGGATAATCGAAAAAGTTGGAGGGTTGTGCGCACATAATCCGGATAACCACACCGTTTGCTACTAGTGTGGCAGATGACCGTCCTTAGTCGGCACAGATTGCCAATTGGTCTCGTTGATTTATGTGTAGTCATGCTATTTGGTTTTCCTTTACGTTTTGTGTCTCTTTCTGTGCGTGTCTGCTCTGATTTTTATCATTCTGTGTTTTGGGGTTTTGCTGTATGGGTGCTGCTTCCGAGTGTTGTTGGAGATTCCTTCCTTTCTTTCCGAACTATATCCATTCCCTTGAATAATTTTATGAACAAATTATATACAAATTATTCTTATCCTTTTTCTAATCCCTATTTCATGGTAAGACAAGCTTTCATTGTTTAAAAAAATGATTCACTGATTCATTGATTCGCCTTTTATATTTTATCCAAAATTGATAGGAATGTTGTTTTTAACGCACACTTTTTCAAGTAAGGGTAACAAAATCAGAATTACTGTCGATCCAATGTAATTCCGAGTAACTCTCTGCATATTGTTTCACTCAACGTTTGCTGACCAATTAACAGAATGAACTATCTAGATTTCAGGAACTGATTCAGGGTGCAGAAATGGGTTGCTTGACAGAAAGTAAAACTGACCATTTTGATCAGATTGAATTTAAAGGTTATGAATTTTATGTGAAAAATAGAAAAAGAAAAAGAATCAGGTGGTATTGTACTTTGATTATCTCCTTTAATTAAACCTATAGAAACAGATTATGATTACTTATATTGGTTCCAGATTTGTTTCGTGCATGAACATCGACGGCGGGTGCGGCTAGCCAATAGGGAATGCTCACTCCTCCCTGACACCCCTAGCTTGCTCGGGGTCCGTCGATGCTCAATATTTGGTGCTCTATTTTGATTGTTGTTGAGAGTATCTTCAGGATCTTTCTTTTACTCATTTGTGTCGCACTTATGCCCTTTGCCGTGTGGAGCTCGTGAAAAAGTTCCCCGCGAGGGGTTTGACAGTACATGTTTTGAATATTTCCCCTAACATGGCCACCATAGCACTTTCTATCTAGACATATCCTCAGACAATGTAGTCCATTTAATGTTACATACATTGTATTGTTTTCAATTTCGTGTACGAACATTGCGGGGGTTCGGCTAGCCAACAGGGGAGACTTACTCCTCCCGGACAACTTGTCCCACCTCTGGTTCCGTCGACCAGTTTGGTGCTCTGTTGTGAGTACTGTTGAGATTATCGTCAGGATAATCTTTATATAAGTTGTGGTGATGTTTTAAAGATGAAATAGATGTACTTTTTGAAATTGTATATATCCCATCTGAGGGTTCAACTTACTATGATAAAGATGTTTTTCATGAAAAAGAACTAGATATCTAGAATTATCTCAACATTATACGTATGTTTCAATGTTGGTGATTTTAATTCAAGGACAGGAAATTGTAAGGATTATTTTGAATTTGAGGAATTTTCAGATAAAGAAATTTTAACGATGATGAAATAGAGTTTTTCCCTGATGTAAATGAACTAGATACGATAAGTATTAGAAAAGACAGAAAAACAATGGACTTACAAAAAAACAATTTTCTGAATGCTTGTAAAATAAACAATTTAATTATTTGAAATGGGAACCTAGACGATGGAAAATTCCTATTTTTATAATCATTTCACAAACCTATATTATGGGTATTGCAGAAACATGTTGAAAATATAGAATATCGTATCACGATAGAAAAAACGATAAATACATCGGATAAAACAAAAAATGAAGAATGTAGTGATAAAATTAATGTTATTAAGGTAATATAAATTATTGAATACTTAGCAAATCGTGACTCTGATAAGTATCAATTATGCATTAAAGGAAATTGCCGACATTTAGATAGATTCGGCAAAAATTACATAGCCAAATGGTAGTAATTTGAAAGAAAATATGACGCACGGATGGTTTGATGCTGATTGTTTTAAGGCAAAAAAATGAAAAAGAAACAGTACAGAAAATGTAAACGAAAGTACAAAACTTATGGTTCGAGAATTTTTAAAAAATGTTATGACGATGGCAGAAAAAAAGTTACAAATGAACTATGGACAAATCATTTAAAAATACAGGGGTGAAATGATGTTGTTGAAGAAATTTATAATTATTTTAAGGACGTTAATCATAGAAATGACGGATTTGAATAATGGTGATGATGATGATGATGATGTGTCTGCTTTTTATTCGAATTATTCCACTGTGCTTGATGATATGACAAATGCTGGGGAAATACGGAAAGCTGTAAAACTTCTCAAAAATAATAAGTAACGTGTTGTAGACGATGTGATAAATGAGAACATAAATGAGTTAAAGAATATCGTGACTTTAGTTTTAGAAGTCATAATTAGATATTATTTTACCCTTATATGAAAAACTATTTAGTATCGTACTTGATACAGATAAATTGCTAGAAGCCTGGTTCATTGGTAATACATTACCTTTTAAAAAATATAGGTGAATTGTCTTATTCACAGGATTATAGGCCAATAACATTGTTGTAATGTATCGGAAAACTCATAGTATTTTCAGACATAATCATTTAAGGATGTTTTATTGTGCCTTTTATTGGTTTTAAGTCTGCTTTTGACAGTGTATGGAGAATTCGATTTTGGCAAAATTTGTTCTCACATGGAATAACTGGAAAACTCATTAGCATCATATTAGAGCAGATAAATTTACAGCATGGACCTGACATGCACGTATCGGGAAATAAAACCTCGTAGTTATCCTCAATCTAAACAATATAATATGACCAAAATCTGTGAAAATTATGTCTTAACTATACCGAAAGACATAGTAAAATGGCTTGGATATGATGCTACGGGACCCAAGTTTTAAAAATTTCAAGAAATTTTGTAAACAGAAATTTTCAAATGCGTTTGATGAAACGACCAACCGAATTTGATCGAACTTGGCTACATGTGCCCCCGGGGATTCTTGGTCCACTAGCAGTGACACTCACCAATGTCATCATTAGTAAATATAAAGAATGAAATCACGTATCTTAGTAAATAATGTATATTCTGATAACTTTGCTTTTAGAAATGGATTTAGACAAGGGGAAAACTTATCTTTTCCGTCTTTTTGCATTATTTTTAAATGGTTTACAAGAATTCCTTTCACTAAATGACGTCTCATGTCTTCCTACCATATCTGAAGATATTGAAAATGAATTGAACATATTTCTCAAGATCATGTTGATTTTATGTGCTGATGATACTGTTCTTTGTGCTGAAAAAAGGATAATTTGGAACAATTATTAGATGTTTTCCATAGCTATTGTATTTTTTGGGGAAATTGGAGGTAAATATTAACAAAACGAAAATTGTAAGTTTTTTTTTCGAAAGGGAGAAGTCAGAATGATTTAGAATTCCGATATAATGATATTATAAATTGTAAAAGAATTTAAATATCTTGGTATATCTTTCACGAACAGAATCCTTTGTTAGAGCAAAGAAATAGATAACAGATAGAGCAACAACAATTGCTATGTATGCCATTCTTAGAAAAGGAAAACTTTTTAATCTGTCAAATGAAGATCAGTTATTTTTGTTTGAGATAATAGTTGTACCAACTTTATTGTACGGGTCAGAACTATGGGGATTTGGCAACCTAGATAGTATTGAACATGTTCATTTTAAATTTTGTAAATTGTTACTACATCTAAAACCTAGTACACCTAATATAATGATTTACGGAGAACTTGGAAGAACTCCTTTGTACTTACAAAAAAATTGTATCATTATAAGTTCTTGTATGCGGAAAACAAAGTCAATATTGTTCAAATTTTTACAGACTTTTATATAAAAATATGATTCTGGTATAGAATGTACATGGATGAAGAATTTGAAATAAATATTTGATAATTGTGGTTTTAGTTACATTTTTTATTCCGTGGTTCGCAACCGTTCCGATGGGAATTCTCTCGATTTGGCCTTGCCTTCTCGACTTTGTGACTGCATAACTGTTAGGCACTTCTTTGATGTTTATTATGAAGGTGTCTCATTGCGCAATAGATTATATATTTGTGATTTATTTGAACAAAATCTGAATGATTAGTTTGAACAATAATGAAGGGATATTTGTCTAAACTCATCAAAAGGAAAATCGTACAGACTTTTAACGATTGATATCTTTGAAACCCAGAACTATATAACTTCAGAAAATTGTATTAATGATATAAGAACTTTAGCCCGATTTAGATGTACAAATCATAAGCTTCCGATAGAAATTGGTAGATGGATTAATTTAGACAGAGAAGAAAAAATGTGTAATCTATGTGAATAAGATATTGGCGATGAGTTTCATTATGTTTTGCAGTCTCCATTTTTTAATTTTGAATAATCACTCTACTGACCTGAATATCTTGTTTCTTAGTATAAGATGATCTATTTGTCTCCTCATCAAATTCGACTCCACAATAACATCAAGTATAAATGGGCAGAAATTCAACATCCAGGTAGACCAAGACATCGATTGATCATTTCAACATCTTATTTACGTTATGACTTGAAATGCCAGGAGATGTTGTGCACAAAATGTAGATGAGACAGGCCAATCTTAAAAAATATCGTTTTAGGAACCATTCTCATAAGATCAGAACCTCACGTCAACAAAAACACAAAAATGAAAGTAAGACAGAAATTAACAAAACGCTGACTACAAGCGGAATATGCGTGGATCACCAAACTTCAGACTGCGTACCCTCTTGGTTTAAACGATCAAATCTATGGTAAAAGGAACATTTCCTCAGCTTCTACCAATATCAACATCTTTTCAATTCGCCAAAACACTCAATGAAAATACAGGTCGCACGGGTAAAGACGAAACAAACAACATAGAAAACGATCTAGAATCTACCGCTGTCTCAATGATTTACTTACCATTGCACGCAATGGCGGCAGACATGAGCTGTTGCACGCTCTGTCGTCAATACCAGTTATGCACTTGAAATATATCTTGGATGAAGCAGAGGTTGCATTATTCAGAAACACTGACTGATTCAGACTTAATATCATCGTCTCATTCGCACAGTATAAACTGTATCCTATTGTGAAAAACATCTCCCCTAAAAATGATTCATAAAAATCCCGTTTATTAACAAAGGTTTTGATCTTCTAAACATCTCAAATATTTTTCGGGATCATCGCGTACAAATAATGTCGAAGGGTTCCAATTCTCTACCTTCTTGAAGAAAATTCCAAACCATTTTACATGACACGTGTTTCGAATATTAAATTCTCATCAGTGATGCTTTCATCGAAGCCATCAAAAATAGTTTTAGTAGCGCCTTCTTTAATTTTTTGAATTTAGATTTTTACATTGACATTACAGAAAGCGCGCTGCTCCAACTTTCCTGTAGGGTCGATTCAGTAGCATATCCAAATAAAATCTATGTTCAAAGTACCATTCCTCATAATTTGAAAATTTAGAACAACCTCTTATTTGTTACAAGTACAAATGAGTTAAAGAAGATCCTGACGACAATCCCAACAGCACTCACAATAGAGTACAAAATTAAGCATCGACGGACCCCTAGCAAGGTAGAGGTGGCACCAGGTGCCCGGGAGGAGTAAGCATCACCTGTTGGCTAGCCGCACCCGCCGTCGACGTTTAAGCACGAAAATGACAACAATATATAAAATTCATGCACTGTCTGACGTTATGTCTATATAGAAAGTGCTATGGCGACAATGTCAGGGCAATATATTCAAAACGCTTACTGTCAAACCCCTCGCGGGGAACTTTTTTACGAGCTCCACACTGCAAAGGGCATAAGTGTGACACAAATGAGTTAAAGAAGATCCTGCCGACAAGTACAAGAAACCTATTCAAAACTTTGTTTTTAACTATAATAAAGTTACATCGGATCCTGACATACTTGAATCGTGTCCTGCTTCTTGAGAATGTGCAACTTCTATTAATATTATCAATATAGACATTTATTTCACGTTGTAGTGTGGAGCAGTTAAAATCGTTCCCCGTGGCCTGATGTTTGTCAAGTGTATTAATTACTTCTTTCCAACTCTGTCACCCGAAAGAGGCTTTGTTTTGGCCTTTTATCAATGTGACATCATATATAATTTTTTGCTATTTCGGAAACTAGCCATTTCACCGATAAATATCATCGAAATTAAAGGAGTTTATTATCTAAGCACCTTCCCTCCAATGCTATTTTGAACATAGATTTTATTTGGATATGCTACTGAATCGACATTACAGGAAATTTGGAGCCGCGCACTCTGTAATGTACATGTATACATCTAACTTCAAAAAATTAAAGAGGGCGCTACTGAAATTATTTTTGGTGACTCTGCTGAAAGCATCACTGATGAGAATTTAATATTAGAAACACGTGTCTGGTGCATGTAAATTGGTTTGGAATTTTCTTCAAGAAGGCAGAGAGTTGGAACCCTTCGACATTATTCTAAATATCTCTACAAACCAGCTGGCCATATTGTTACAGTCGACTTTACAATTATCCAAGACAACTCCGTGGTCTTCTTAAAAAGGGACCTAAGTATAGAATCCCATCCAAGATAGATTTTGTAAAATGCTTTGAGGTGCGTACGGAAGCCTTTGATAATTATACGAAAAGATGGTGTAAATCGGAAGGAGTCGAACAGCATGCTCTGAATGACGGGAAAAAGGTAAACAGCACAAAATCGATAATTCAGAAAATCAGAAACCGAAGGCATACAAAATCAGGATAAAACAGGAACCAAAGCAAACAAACAAAAAACTCCACCATATGAAAAGAAGCGATCTCCCGATATGGGAGTGAGACCAGGTGCCTAGGAAGAGTAAGCATCTCCTGCTTGCATGCAACATCCATCATTTTAGATATAACGGATATTCGAATAAATAACTTCCATAAAAACCCTAATTTTTTTTTCAAAATTCACCTTCCAAATCAGAAAGATATTTCAAATCCAAACAAAGTAGCTTACATGAAAAATATGTCTTTGTACCAGCTGATAAAACAGTCAACAACACCATTATCATTTGAAAACGTTACTACATATCAACTTTGGTTTCGGGACTTTCGTCTACTGATACATATATCAAAAGCAATGAACGTGCATCTAACATTTTAAGCAAGCATAACATTCAGCTGTCTTCATTCAATATCTCTATTTCTAAATTCGATCTCCCAACACTATATTGCATACCGAAACTGCACAAATCTCCTTACAAATTTCGATTTATCGCTAATTCTAGTATCTGCTCCACTACAATTTTGTTTAGAAATCTGACACCAGCAATTACTGCCATCAAATAACACGTAACTAGATATTGTGAAACGGTTCTAAACAGGAACGATGTAAATTTATTTTGGTCTATTAAGAATTCAGGGGATGTTATTGACAAAATGAAATCTGGAAATTTCCAAGCCAATACGATTTCTTCATACGAGTTCCCTAATATGTACACCACACTTCCTCGTGACAAAATTAATGATCGTTTACCTAATATCATTAAATGGTGTTTTGATCGAGAGCGGAAAACTTACATTTGTACATCTGAATCGAAGGGTTTCTTTTCCTCGACAGACTACAAATCATACAAATCATGGACATGTAGTGACCTGTGTAATGCCTTGTCCTTCCTCTTGGACAATATTTATGTTAGATTTGGTGAGGATCTATACAAGTAGGTTGTAGGAATTCCTATGGGTACTAACTGTGCGCCTCTTATTGCATATTTATTTTTATACACTTATGAAAAAGAATTAATCAAAAATCTTCAAAAGCAAAGAAAATGTGATTATCTGAAATGTTTCAATAATACTTCTAGGTATCTGGATGATATTCTAACCATTGACAATCCTGCTTTTAAATTATATAAGAATGAAATTTATCCACAAGAATTAACACTTAACAAGGCAAGCGTTACAAATACAGAAACACCATTTTTGGACCTCAATATCAAAATTGTAAACGGAAAGATTCATACAAGTGTATATGACAAAAGGGATGATTTTGTATTCAACATAGTAAATTTCCCCTGGCTTGACGTCGATGTTCCAAGATTACCGTCATACGGCATTTACATATCACAGCTCATCCAGTACGCTAGAGCATGTACTGATATTTTGGATTGTCAAAGTAGAAATTTACAAATTACAAAAAAAAATTAGGTCAAGGTTTCCACTTTCATAAACTAGTTAAGACTTTCTGGAAATTAAAAAAAAATTACAGTCAACTCCTTTTAAAATTCGGATCTGTACACGCAACAGAGTACAATACTTTGAGTAATACACAACCTGTCTTTTTTAGTGATATGAAAAACAAAATTAGAAGGATCAAACGTAGGCAGCATAGCCATCGAAAATGCGTCTGAATCATCAAACGCCTTTTATACCGTGGATATGATCCTAATGTCACCAGACGGACACTAGGCTTGGTACTTGACCAATCTACACTCTTGAACCAGCGCATCCTTGAGACTTGTTCTCTGAATGAATGTGACGACGGGACTCAATGACGGGTCCTGTCCAAACCTCTTTAGAGAAGACAAAGCCCCGACCACCTGTCCTCTCTGAATGTCTGTCGGACTCCTGGGGTGATTACATACATGAACTTGCTACGGCCGGCAGAGCACGGACTGTATTACACATGCCCTCTTTTTATATTCATCTACATATCCATCTGTGTTGCTGGGGCCTCTACGTTTTGCGGTCTTGTTTGTGTGAGGTCATCTTACAGTGAGGAGGTTGTTTTGCACCACAATTGTACGTTCTTTGAGACCTCTGGTAATTAGAGAAGTGAGAGGGTTGTGTGTATGTAATCCAGGATAACCACACCATTTGCTACTCGCGTTGCAAATGGCCGTCAAAAGTCGGCACCGGTTGCCCATTGGTCTCGTTGGTTTATGTGTAGTTTTTATGTTTGATGTTTACATGTCGTATGTCTCTTTTTTGTCTCATACTATGCTCGTCTTTTGTGTTTTTGTATCGGGTGTATTGGTGTTTTGCTGGTGATGCTACAACAAGGTCTTGTTGGAGATAACCGCCCTTCTTTTATCCAAATATATCAAAACTTCATTTATCATTTTCAACAAAAGATACAATTATGCTTATTCATAAAGGAAATTAACCAGAGAGTCACCCCTCCTGGCTAAGAAAATATCGCATATAAATATTTCCAATATAGTAAATTGCTAATGCTTATAATACATGTATATCTATGTCTTGTTTAATCCATGCTGTACTGCATATAAATCTGTTTGTATTATGTGTGTAAAATTAAATCTTTGTCATTATAGACTGAGATTAATAAAGAATTGAGTTTAATTTAATTTAATATTTTCTGATCTTTAATTTGTATTTCACTTTCATTTACTGACTTGACTATTGAATAATGTAATTATTCCATTATCTGCACCAAATTTAGACCTGTCTCTTGATACAGAGTCTGTAATAGTCAAACAATATTCGGAAATATATCTGCTCTCCTTATTCTCATTGATAATGTTTGTAACATATTTTAAAACCTGCTCTGAAAACATACTCTGATCAAAATCCTAGAATCATCGGGTTTTGATTTTTTAAATCCTGTCAATGTATATCAGACACTTCTATTTTGAAAAGAAGCGTTGTGCGCTTGTAATCCGGATAGCATATTATTTGCATTATTTTGCAGTATGTATAATATATGAAATCCTGATTGTTTAGATAATTTTTCTTGCTTATAAGGTACGTGAAAAATAACTATTGTTATGAATTTTGTTAAAAATTCTTTTACTTTGAAAATGGTGGATTATTTCCCTTTGTATTGTCTTGTTTTTCAGATAAAGGATTAATACATATATGAAATTCATGCTAAGAAATGAAAATTACTATGTGCCTAAATTTTCCCTTTGAAATTTTAATGCTTATTTTGAAAGAACAATGATCTATTAGTCTATGATCTTGAGAAAATTAATTTCTTGAAATACCTAGATGAACAATGAAGAAATTATAAAGAAGCACGATGAAAATGAAAGAGGTCATGGTAACAGTTTTGACTACGAAATTATGGAAATCTGCCGTCCTCCTACAAGCAATTTTACTCATAACAATATATATATATATTTCGTTTAGGCAACATTGATGGTGTTATCAAGTGAACACTACGTTTTACTTTTGCTTAAACATTGAAAATGCTGGAGTTCAATTGGCGGTAATCCCTTCTTTTTTGCTAATTTTGACTCGTTCTAAATCGTCAAGAGCTGGTTGATTGTTGGAACTATTAAATTTGCTATTTTTTCTGATTTCAAAATCTTTCATGACAGAGAGTATCCATGGCAACATGATATTAGTATATGGCTTATATAACCAATTTAAGTTATTCAATGGGTGGTGAGAATAATGCGGAAGGGTTCCAACTCCATACCTTCAAGAAGTAATTTGGGCACCCATTTATGCAGTCATTTGTCTTGCTTTCATTTCAAATTGACTTTATCTTTCTTCTTTGTGTAATTTTGCTTCCCTGCATTTTACATTTGTCCTTCGTCAATGCATCACTGTCATTATACCATGCGTTATGACATCCTAATTTCTGCCATTATCCTTTCGTCTTAATGCTATTATTGCTTCGTCAATGTTTACTTCAATTTTGATACCAGATGGCGCTTCGCGCGACCGCATGTGCCCGTTCCTTGAAATGAACTTTGAAACATCCCCTGTCGTTATAAATTTCTTTTAACTTCTACAACAGTATCGTTCGAAAAGCAATTATATTATCGCTAGCGCTAGATATACGCTACTGTATGTAATATACAGAGCGTTAGTGCAACAGGTTCGTTTGGTTGGAAGTTTATTTTTTGAGGAATATTGTGCCCTGCATTCTTCAAATCAGCTCATCAATTTACTAAACTTTACCTAGGCATGGATAATTTTAACTGTTACTGTTTTAAAACTTGTAAATCCACGAACATTTGTTTTTGTCTCAGTTCTAAACAGAAATGTCTGCCATTTTTCCGGATGTGCAAGATCCGATCAATTCGACCGTTGCACATTTCAATCTGTATAAACCTCTCCTTTGTTGGTGCTCTCACCCTATGGGATCATATATATCGCATGTACTGGCATTATAAACCTGAAAATGAAAAAGAAAAAACTTGGAACAGTTAAATGAATGATTTGTATACGTTGCCTTGTTTCGACCTTGATCCCTTGGGGTGAGTGCTCCTACAAAAGAGAGGTGCTTTCCCATTGAAGTATGCTTAGGTCGAATTGACTAGATATTGTACATCCGGTAAAATGGCAGTCATTTATATTTAGAACTGGGTCTAAAACAAATGTACATGGATTAACAAGTTTTAAGACATTAACAGGTAAAATTATCCATGCCTAGGTTATGCTTAGACCACAAGAGAGTCGTCTTGAAACAAATGGGATGTATAATATTTTTCTTATAGCAAATAATTTGCGCGCATACATGTGTGCGCTCACCTTCCCGTGAACATTACCGTTTTCACCAAAGCGATGATATTTAATACATCGCTTTTGCATCTAAAGCTATATTATCGCACGAGAGGACAGAAGTAGATTGGCTGTATAAATATTTGAAAAATATTTTGAAGTAATTTGTAAATATTTGATTTTGTATGCATCAGATTTTTGTAAGTTTTAATCGTTACTATAAAATACATGTTTATATGAAGAATTTCTGTGGCGTAGTGGTTATCACAGTAGCCTTTGAATTTTATTTTACACCTTTCTGAGTGGGTTCGAATCCCGGACGAGGATACATTTTTTACCTTTTGTCAATTTTAAGTATAACAGAACTTGTCCATGTTGTCCATCTGCCCAAAAGAGGATGTAGAAAAAAAAACTGGGGGTAATTATAAAAATAAAATGTTTTTATGCATTTTTTTCAGTTTTTCTTTGGGTGGTCATTGTTTTGAAAAAAAAATATGGCGGGCAACTGTACATTATTCAGTTGAAATAAAAAATTAATTTTTATAACAAAACTTTGCTAAAGCTTCGTTGGCTCACTATCGCCGCTTGCAAATCATCTATGAAAAGTCATAATTTTAATTACTTGCCTTTTATGTACCCGGCAATGTCGTTTCTGTACCATAAATCGGGTGATTCTTGCATAAAAGGATAAACTTCTATGGTAATTGACTTTGAAGTATGGACTTATGAAGGTCAATGTTCAAGGTAAATCCTTGCAAGCATCAAACGCTTGGATTTCAATCTTAACCTTGATTTTGAGTCGAACAACAGTGGTGGATTAAGGGGGGTGCTCCTGCACAGATCCAATATTTTCCCGGCAAAAACAGGTACATCTGTAAAATCGGCAAAATTCGCCCCTTGATCCTCGGCAAAGGGGGCGCTGACAAGTTGCCGTAGTGCAATCTAATTAAAATTATACCTTCCTTGCGCTCCTAACACGGAGTATAGGAACACAATAAAGGTCTAAATGGCCTTTGTTGAAAAAGGCTGTGAATGATACTGAACTGTTTTTGTGCCACGTTCTTGAGCAGGCGTAGTCCTTGACCAACGGCGTAGCTCTGCCTGAAAAAAGTGGAGGGGTACAACATCCCAAAATTTCTAACAAGCCAAAAAAAAAAAAAAAAATAAGAAATAAGAATAAATGAAAAAAAAATTAAAATAAGAGTCCCCTTCGGCGATGCCGGTAGGAGACTAATAAAAAAAGGGGGGATTTAAAAAAATATGGGGTTTCATGTTCTGTATGCACAAATTTTAACATTTCTGGTGCAATTCTAAACTTTAAGTACATGAATAAATGTCTGGTGAGCGGTAGCGAACCAGGAATTATTTTTAGCAAAATATTGACTCATCAGAAAGTACTTTCCATACCCTCTATCATTACATGTAATAATATTCTATATAGGTTGAGTTAAACGCCTACATGTACATTGATAAAGTAATATGTATAAAGGATGAATCAGAATAGCTAAATTATTCAGAAAGTCAATAAAGAACTGGCGAGCGATAACGCTGCAGCCGCTGCCCCCCCCCCCCCCCCCCCCCCTCTTTTTCCTACGCTCCGCTTGTCCTGGACAGCAGCTTAGGGTAATTTTGGCATACAGAGATGTCAAAAGGTAAATTTTCAAGGTCATAATTATGAAAGGTGACTAGGAACTGCATTATTGACTGAATCAATGGGGCCGGGGGATGTTGATCTCTAGGTTCGATCAGTGAAGGACGCGCGGTAATTTCAACTTATCTAGAATTTTTCAATATGAAATACCGCCTTTCCCACGTTATCTCGGAAAAAACTGACTTCTATATAATTTCCCACTCACAATTCAGAAAAAAAAATATGTAGCCGATGGGATTCGAACCCATGCGGGGAAAAAATGCAAGATAAGCATGATAAGTCCGGCATGCTTACCGCTGAGCCACGAAGCCATGAATTTTCTTTTGCAAAACTTCGTAAAGCATTCAAATTCCCAAATGGCTATTACTGTATAAATACAAAAAATACAAACAAACAAACAGAAAAGGTCCAAATATTTATCATTTAATGATTTCTTTTTTTGTTCAAATATTTCAATCGGCTTTTCCTTTTTTCCGCTATTTATAACTCCTTTTTCCAAGTACTGCAACAGGGGACGTCTCAAAGTTAATTTCAAGGAACGGACACAAACGGAGCGCCACCTGGTATCAAAATTGAGGTTAGCATTGACGAAGCAATAATGGCATTAGGACGAAAGAATGATGGCACAATGAAAGATGTCATAACGCATGGTAGAACGACAATTATGCATTGACGAAGGACAAATGTAAAATGCTCGGAAGCAACATTGCATAAAGAAGAAAGACAAATGCAATAAAGTCAATTTGAAATGAAAGCAAGACAAATGAACATGGAATTATCAAACATTGAATGAAGCAACATAGCATGGAGCATTTAAGCAAGTCAAATAGCATTGTGACCCTAATCCCCCTCCATAGAATTTATATTATCATCTGGATTTTGATTCAATTTTTTTATAAATCCAGAGGGTACATCGATCAATTCCCCAAAACAACCAACATTCATTTCTTAAATAAACTGATCATGACCTATTTTGCCGACGGGTGTGTTTTGCCTTCTATACAGAGAAAACGTGTGATACATGTGCGAATGGCAATGATTCAATGCGATTATAATAACATCCAACTGTCCACAATGTTGTAAGATATTCAAAGTAATATCAAACGTGGGTCCTGTAGCATCATATCCCACCCATTCTGCTACGTCTTTCAGTACGCTTTTTCGACAAAGTAACTTTCACACTTTTTTGGCTTATTACATTGTTTAGATTTGAGGATCACTGACGAGGGTTAAGTACCCGAAACGTGCATGTCTGGTCCATGTTGCCAATTTACCTGTTCTTAAATGATGCTATTCAATATGAAGACGTTTACATTCAATTGTTTTGACTCTTGTCTTTGTGTCGTCTGCGAAGCAAATATATCCTAAAGGATCACTGAATTTGAAGACGTTTAACATTTGTCCGCTGTCATTCTGTCGGTCCGTCCTTCTGTCTGTCACATTTTGGGTGTCACAGCCCATAACGTTTGATTGGTACGTGATAGGGCTTTGGTCTTTCACTTGTTTATTCCTTGTGTCACTGAAACATTTTCTGCACATACCGTAATTTTGCAGGTAGTGACCTTGACCTAGATATTTGACTTACTTCAAAATTAAATTAAATATATGTTTAAATGGTTAGTGATAGGGCTTTGCTATCTCACATCGCACGAAACGTGCATGTCTGGTCCATGCTGAAAATTTACCTGTTGTTAAATGATGCTATTGAATTTGAAGACGATTAATATTTTTACCACTTGGTGAGTGTCACTGCTGGTGGACCAAGAGTCTCCGAGGTCACATATAGCCAAGTTCAATCAACTTCGGTTGATCATTTCTTCAACGCATTCAAAAATTACTGTTCTCAAAATTTCTTGAAATTTATAAAACATGGGTCCTGTAGCATCATATCCCAGCCATCCTGCTACGTCTTTCGGTACATTTGTGGACATCATAACGATCACATTCTTTGGTCATATTACATGTACGTTGTTTAGAATGAGGACCACTGACAAGGGTTTAATACCCGAAAAGTGCATGTCTGGTTCATGCTGATAATTTACCTGTTTTTAAACGATGCCATTGAATTTGAAGATGTTTAATACTTTTAAGACCTTTCTATGCATACCAAAATTGTTGACTTTATGAACTTGATCTAGAATTTGACCTACTTTTAAAAACAAAATATTGGATATATCTTCTGATTGGTATTGAAGGGTTTTGAAATTTCACATGTTTATTTCTTGTGACTAGATCTTTCTCACCAGAGCATAATTTATTACCTTGTCACTTCGACCTAGATATTTGACACACTTATGAAAAAAAATAGTTACGATTTACTACATCTTTTGATTGGTAAGTGATAGGGCTTTGATGTATCACATGTGTAGTCCTTTTAACAAGACTTTTCTATACATATATTTACTAAGTGACCTTGATCTTTATTTGTGAGATACTTTTCAGAGAAATTAAGACTGGCTTAAGGAGTTCAAGGACAGCCAGTCTGAAATAAAGATCCTTTCATTTGATTTTCATAAAAATTATATATGTTCATAATTGAAATATACTTTTTCTACATGCAAAGTTTCATCAATTTTTACCGTTAATTTTAAAGCTACGAACGTACATATATACCCATTGAAAGCCCCAAAATGGGCCGTAAATGCGACGTTAAAATTAACACACTTTAGGTAATGAAAAACAGTTACAAATCTTCTGTAGAGACAGAACATTAACGAGCGCTGTATTTTTCATTTAGATGTGGGCAATCTGACAGGTATAGAATTATGAATAATCAGTACGACTTCTAAAAGAAACTGTCGACAGGAGATAAATGTATGTCTATTTTCAGAACATCTTTGAGTTTTTTATTTTTCATAATAAAGTCCGTTTATCTGAATCCGTATCATTTATTTTACGTACAAACTTGATATTATCACTTTCATATGTCAAGTGAAACACCTAATAGTATAAGTTCCTATTGAAATTTGACCGTCAGTTTTTAAGTTATATTGATTGTGTTATCCCTTCCCCCTATTTTTACGTTACCTAACGCTGACGTTCTTACGAAAAAAGCGTCAATATCGTCGTTTCTATTATGACATCATAATTGATCTAGAGCTTTCCGATGGAGTTCTTTCGGGTACTCTTCTGGACCCCCTTAATCGTTTGATTGGTCTTAATATTTCATACATGTAATTCTTATGATAAAATCTTTGTTTCGTCATAATATTTTACGCTTTGAACGAAATGATTAACATTTTTCCTGAGCAATTGAGAATGAACTCATTTTTCAATAGATAAGTAAGAGGTTTGATATTTTCACATGCAAATTGCATTTGACTTTCATACTGATACCAAACATTTTGAACCAAGTTACTTTGACCTTCATATTTTATCCACTATTAAAAATAAGCCGCTTTGCAGGGGACACAAGCATTCATTGGATTGCTATTTTCGTTGTTTAATAGCAACAGGAGATGGTTATTCCTTGACAATTGATCTGATCTGGAGTTTGGATGACAAATATGGACAATGACCATATCTCAATACACTGTACAAAATCGATTATTCTGAAAATCATAAACAACAGGCATACGAAATCAAGATCAAAAGGAACCAAAGCAAACAAACAAAAACTTGCACTACATGAAAAGAAGCGAACTCCTAACATGGAAGTGAGACCAGGAGTCAGCATGTCCTGCTTGCATGCAACACCCGTCGCCCCATTTCGGCAGAAATGTCTTATTCGGTTACTTCTATTTCAGTTTTGCTCCTATTCAGATTTTTTTCTTAATGTCTTAATGGTATTTTGTACATTTTCATACATGTATTTGATACATTTTTGTGCATTAACTCGATGGCGGGTGCGTTTAGCCAACATGGGATGCTTACTCCTCCCGGGCACCTGGTCCCACCTCTAGCTTGCTATTGGTCCGTTGATGCTCAATTTGGTGTTCTGTTGTGAGTGCTGTTGAGATTATCGTCAGGATCTTCTTTAACTTATTTGTGTCACAATTATGCCCTTTGCCGTGTGGATCTCGTAAAAAAGTTCCTCGCGAGGGGTTTGACAGTAAGTGTTTAGAAATCGCAAATTTTCGCCTTAGCACTTTTTATATAGATATCACCTCAGACAGTGCATGTATTTTATACATAATTTTCATTTTCGTGCATGAACTCGACGGCGGGAGCGGCTAGCTTACAGGGGATGCTTACTCCTCCCGGGCACCTGTTTTCACCTCTAGCTTGTTATGGGTCCGTCGATGCTCGATTTGGTGCTATATTGTGAGTGCTGTTGAGATTATTATTCTTTAAGTCATTCGTTTGCTTTGTATTCCATTTTGTTCTAATTTAGAATATTGCGAATACAATGACATTTGACAACTTTTTCCGCTCCGAATATTTCATATTTCAAAACTAGTATCAAGCTAAGATCGTATATGTACAAATGAGTGAGAATGTTTCACAAAACCAGAAATTAAAATAAAAAAATGATACTGAAAGGGCTTACAAATTCTTAGAAAATATATGGTAGAACTTTCCCGAATTGAGAATTGGCAGAATTGAAGTAATGATGCGAAGAATTGAGGAAATTATTATTATTATTCGTATCATTTCTCCAATTCTTCGCATCATTTTTTTGCATCATTACTTCAATTCTTCGCATTATTACTTCAATTATTCGCATCATAACTTCGTCTTCCTGTCATATTTTATGACATGCGCATTTACGTATGAACAATTCCGTTTCTACCTTCATTATACATGTTCATGTCAATGCCCATGCCATGAAATATAAGAGGAAGACGAAGTAATGATGAGAAGAACTGAAGTAATGATGCGAAGAATTGTAGTAATGATGCGAAGAATTGAAGAAACGAAGTAATGACGCGAAGAATGAAGAATTTAAGAAATGATGCGACGAATTAAAGAAATGATGCGAAGATTTGAAGAAATGATGCGAAGAAATAATCGTTCCTTCATATTCAAATCTACGAATCATTATTTCTATTCTTCGCATCTTTACTTAAATTTTCGAATCATTAATTAAATTCTTCGCCTGGAGATATATAGTAGGGCGAAATGTCCCCTAATGAACACCGTATATTTGTTCACCCGAAAAGCATATGAACAAATCCATAGTTCGTTTTAAATAAAACTTTATTTATTTTACAATGTTTAACAAACAAGTTACACAACTTATATTAATGTCTCACGTTGGCTCGGATGTTGGCGTGAGGGGGTTCAAGGAGCAGAAGGAAACCGGAGTACCCGGAGAAAAACCCCTGCAGAGGCCTGAGTGGGGGATCACCTACGCTCCCACATAAGACCCTTCCTTTACCGAATCTGACCTTCGATCGCGGGAGATTAGAGGTGAGAAACGAGCGCGCTACCATTGCGCTAACCCGGCCTTGACAGGAGGGGGTACTACAATGTAACACTGGTTCATGCTGAACATACACACTAACTCCATATCATTTCCAAGTCACATTCATGAAGATATTATGTACAATACTATCAAGTCAGAATAATTGCCATTGTTTTGTATTTTGTTCTGATTCTATGGTGTGAGTTAGTGTTCCTTGTCCCTTTTGTGTCTATTTCTGTGAGTATCCGTTCTGAGTATCCACATTGAGAGTATTGGAATTTGATGTGGGTGCTGCAATCGAGTGTGTTTGAAATATGAAAGACCTATCATCTCTTCTAAAACATTCATACATTCTTATTACAAACATTACGAAATGACGGGCGGACAGACGGACGAACAAAAGTTAATTGAATCACTAAATGCCCCCGACCTGGTCATAAATTACCGGGAACATAAAATCAAAACACAGTTGGCAGAGTACTTTAGATTGATAATCATGATAATCGAAGTTAAATACTATTTCAATGTCAAACTTTTATTCTTCTTAACCTTATTCTAGAAGAAAAGTACCTTTATTTTCCGTAAGACTTGTTAAAATAAACGTTCTTCGACAGATTTGGATAACCGGAAAAGTATGATTTTCGTGAAAAGGTAGTCCGGATAATCACAGCGATTGTTACTGGCGTGGCAGATGACCGTCCTAAGTATGCACCTATTGCCCATTGGTCTCGTTGGTTTATGTGTAGTCTTTTGTGTTTCATGTTTCAATGTCGTATATCTCGTTTCCGTTTTATTCTGTGCTTGCTTACTCTGTGTTTTCACATCAGGTGTTTTGGTGCTTTGTTGTAGGTGCTGCAACCGAGTACGGTTAGAGATTCTCTCATTTCTTTGACATATCTAGATTTGCCTGGTTTTCCTCCATGTATGTGCTGGCGTTCGTATAGTCACATCTCAAATTCTGATACATTCCTGATGCAATCTTGCTTGAAGAGAGAACGTTTTTTAAAGATGTGTAATCAATGAGATAGAATAGATAGTCGGCGACATTGATATTTTATCGACGATAGCGCCGATATCGGCGACTATCATTACAGCACTAGTCATAACGCCCAATATCGCGCTTAAATTTCATTTTAATATCAATGAGTTTAAAGTCCTTTCCAATTTATCATAAAATGTAGAAAAACAGAATCTTGAAGAAAGACGAATTAATACTAAACTCTTTACATATTCCAGTGACTATGGATTGACAGTTACGAAATACGACATCAAGATCATACATCAAAGGTATGTACAGCTAAATATCTTATATTTAAAATATTGATTGATAAACATCAAAGAAGTACCTAACAGTTATTCAGTCTCAAAGTTGAGAAGGCAAGGCTAAATCATGAGAATTCCCATCGGAACGGTTGCGAACCCCGGAATGAACAACATTCCGAAGTGAGACCAGGTGATTTTCTACACCAAGCCGAATGTTTCAATAATAGAAGATTACCTTATTATTCAGCGTTTACAATTCATACTTTCTTTTTAATAATTCCAAAAATAAACTATAAAGAAATATTTGTTATACTTGATATATGTTAATATTCATTCATTTATGACATTTGTCACATACTGAAAAAACGTGACGTCGCCATGGAAACCTTCAGATTTTCCTTTCTAAAATTGACTTCCTACCACATTAGCGTATGGATTCGCCTTTTAAATATAAACATCGAGAACTTCCTCATTCTCTTTTGGCTTTGAAAGCGCATATCTATAAAATAAATGTAAAATTGTTTCCTTTTTCTGCAGAAACAAGTTACAATGTCTGATACGTTTATTTGATTAAATCAGTTGAGTATGAACGATGAAAACACTTACCTTTGTTTAAGTCAACAAATGTTGTAAAATAAATAAAAATTGATTTATGTTTTAGTGACATTTAAACGATTCTCAAAATCCAACAGAATGACAGTTTTATGAAACCAAATGCAATATTTACATTTTTAAGGAGTACGTCTATTGATGTTGCTATAAAACCATACTTGATCATTGTACTGGTTGTCAGCATATTGAACCTACAAAATCTCATTCAGATGTATTTCAGATGTCTTGTTCTGAGTTATTTATTTTGAATCGATTACTAATTTCCCAGTTACATTTCATAAATTATCTTACGTAAGAATATTGAACAAGTCAATTACAAGACACATCCAGAACTACCCACTTCTCCGAGGGAAAGATGGAAGCTAAATAACTTAGCTTTCGACACCTCTCTCAGTGCCGAGCCAAGAAAATTTCTGGAATCAAGACAAAAATAATATATTTTGTTTTCTCGAATTATAAACTTTGAATTTAATTTTAAAAAATGATGCGTCTTAAGTAATGGGGTATCTATACTCCATTCGAGTCTTTATAGTAAAAATATTAAAAAGTGTGTGACTTTTTTTAATCATTGCAAAATGTTAGAATCAGTTATTTTGAGAAGAGGATTCCTTAGGTCGGCTATTGTATAAACTACTATAAAACAAAAAGAAATTAAAATGGATATTTATTTTACAAATATCATAAAGTAAAGAAGCTATACTGTATCATGCGCCCTCTGTAGCTAACCCGACTGCCATTAGTTTGAACTGATTCATCACTTACGCACGTAATCTGGATAAGAACACCATTTCCTACTAACGTAGGAGATTGCCGCTCGAAGTTGGCGCCGATTGCCCATAGATCTCGTTGGTTTATGTATGGATTTTTGTGTTTGGTGTTTTGATGTCGTGTTTGCTGTTCTTGTGTCTATTATTGTGTATGCTTCCTGTGTTTTCGCTTTTTTGAAATTTGATGTTGGTGATGCAATGGGTATTGTTTGAGATCCACTCCTTTCCTTTATGATACATTTAGATGCAAATGTTGTAATGATAGATACTCTATTGCAATCCCTATAGTTTTTTATCAACTTCGAATTGCAACAGCTTTGACTCTTCTAAAAGGATATTAATCTCCTAGCCTTACAATGCTTCAGCACTGACTTGTAATACTTTCATATATTATCTTTCACGGCAATTGATTTGATTTAACGTTGATGACGTATCTCGATCATTCTAAGACGTTTTTCGAGGAACGAAACAAGATTCCACGCTTAACGCCCTTGAACAATGAAATGGCGGCACTGGTGCATGTGCAATCTATTGCTTGTCCCCCGGGACTGAACTTCAGATTCAGTACTGCCGAAAATTTATGAAAGGGTCTATACAGCTTAAGAGATGTCTAAATCCTTTAGTTAGCTGTCTCCTCGGCATATATTGACCCAATAAAAAGAAGGGTGGATATCTCCAACAAGACCTCGTTGCAGCATCAACAGTAAAACACCAAAAACACCCGATGCAAAAATACAAAAGACGAGTACAGCACGAGACGGAAAAGAGACACACGACATGTAAATAATCAAAAACAAAAGACTACACATAAACCGACGAGACCAATGGGAAACCGGTGCCGACTTTGGACGGCCATCTGTCACGCAAGTAGCAAATGGTGTGGTTATCCTGGATTACGTGCGCACAACCCTCTCACTTCTCCAATTACCCAGAGGTCTCGAAGAACGTACAATTGTGGTGTAAAACAACCTCCTCACTGTAAGATGACATCACACAAACAAGACCGCAAAACGCAGAGGCCCCAGAGACACAGATGAATATGTAAATGGATATAAAAAGAGGGCATGCGTAATACAGTCCGTGCTCTGCCGGCTGTAGCGAGTTCATGTATGTAATCACCCGTGGAGTCCGACTGACATTCAGAGAGGACAGGTGGTCGGGGCCCTGTCTTCTCTAAAGAGGTTTGGACAGGGCCCGTCATGGAGTCCCGTCGTCACAGTCAGTCAGAGTGCAAGTCTCAAGGATGCGCTTGTACAAGACTGTAGATTGGTCAAGTACCAAGCCTAGTGTCCGTCTGGTGACATTAGGATCATATCCACGGTATAAAAGGCGTTTGATGATTCTGACGCATTTTCGATGGTTATGCTGCGTACCTTTGATCCTTTTTATTTTGTTTATCATATCACCATAAAAGACAGGTTGTGTAATACCCATAGTAATGTACTCTGTTGCATGTACAGATCCGAATTTTAAAAGAAGTTGAATGTAATTTTTGTTAAATTTCCAGAAAGTCTTAACTAGTTTATGAAAGCGGAAACCTTGACCTAAAAGTTTTTTGGTAATTTGTAAATTTCTACTGTGAAATCCAAAATATCAGGACATGCTCTAGCGTACCATATGAGCTGTGATATGTAAATGCCGTATGACGGTAATCTTGGAACATCACCGTCAAGCCAAGGGAAATTTACTATGTTGAATCCAAAATCATCCCTTTTGTCATATACACTTGTATGAATCTTTCCGTTTACAATTTTGATATCTAGGTCCAAAAAGGGTGTTTCTGTATTTGAAAGGTTTGCCTTGTTGAGGGTTAATTCTTGTGGATAAATTTCATTCTTATATAATTCAAAAGCAGGATTGTCAATGGTTAGAATATCATCCAGATACCTAGAAGTATTATTGAAACATTTCAGCTCATCAAATTTTCTTTGCTTTTAAGATTTTGGATAAATTCTTTTTCATAAGTGTATAAAAATAAATCTGCAACAAGAGGCGCACAGTTAATACCCATAGGAATTCCTACAACCTACTTGTATAGATCCTCACCAAATCTAACATAAATATTGTCCAAGAGGAAGGACAAGGCATTACACAGGTCACTACATGTCCATGATTTGTATGATTTGTAGTCTGTCGAGGAAAAGAAACCCTTCGATTCAGATGTACAAATGTAAGTTTTTCGCTCTCGATCAAAACACCATTTAATGAGATTAGATAATCGATCATTATTTTAGTCATGAGGAAGTGTGGTGTACATATTAGAGAAGTCGTATGAAGAAATCGTATTGGCTTGGAAATTTCCAGATTTCATTTTTTCAATCAACTCCCCTGAATTCTTAATAGACGAAAATAAATTTACATCGTTCCTGTTTAGAACCGTTTCACAATATCTAGTTATGTGTTCTTTAATAGCAGTAAGTGCTGACGTCAGATTTCTAGACAAAATTGTAGTGGAGCAGTTACTAGAATTAGCAATAAATCGAAATTTGTAAGGACACTTGTGCAGTTACGGTATGCAATATAGTGTTGGGAGATCCAATTTAGAAATAGAGATATTGAATGAAGAAAGTTCACTGTTATGCTTGCCTAAAATGTTAGATGCACTTTCATTGCTTTTGATATATGTATTAGTAGACGAAAGTTCCGAAATCAAAGTTGATATGTAGTAACGTTTTCAAATGATAATGGTGTTGTTGGCTGCTTTATCAGCTGGTGCAAAGACATATTTTTCATGTAATTTACTTAGTTTGGATTTGAAATATCTTTCTGATTTGGAACGTGGATTTTGAAAAAGATGAGGGTTTTTATGGAAGTTATCTATTCGAATATCCGTTATATCTAAATTGAGGTTTTTCCAGTCATTCAGAGCATGCGGTTCGACTCCTTCTGATTTACACCATCTTTTCGTATAATGATCTAAGGCTTCCGTAAGCACTTCACGGCATTTGACAAAATCTATCTTTGATGAAATTCTATACTTAGGTCCTTTTTTAAGAAGACCACGGAGCTGTCTGTCTTGGATAATTGAAAAGTCACCTGTAACAACATGGCCAGCTGGTTTGTAGAGATATTTAGAAGTTGCACATTCTCAAGAAGCGGGACACGATTCAAGTATGTCAGGATCCGTTGTAACTTTATTATAGTTAAAAACAAAGTTTCGAATAGGTTTCTTGTACTTATAACAAATAAGAGGTGGCTCTAAATTTTCAAAATATTGAGGAATGGTACTTTGTACGCGATGATTCCGAAAAATATTAGAGATGTTTAGAAGATCAAAACCTTTGTTAATAAACGGGATTTTTATGAATCGTCTTTTCGGTTAGGTGTTTTTAACAAAAGGATAAAGTTTATACTGTGCGAATGAGACAATGATATTAAGTCTGAATCAGTCAGTGTTTCTTAAGAATGCAACCTCTGCTTCACCCAAGATAGATTTCAAGTGCATAACAGGTATTGACGACAGAGCATGTAACAGCTCATGTCTTCCGCCATTGCGTGCTATAGTAAGTAAATCGTTGAGAGAGCGGTATATTCTGGATCGTTTTCTTTTTTGTCTGTTTCGTCTTTTCTCGTGTGACCTGTATTTCCTTTTAGTATTTGGGCGAATTGAAATGATGTTGATATTGGTAGAAGCTGAGGAAATGTTTCCTTGTCCATAAATTTGATCGTTTAAACCAAGAGGGTACGCAGTCTGAAGTTTGGTGATCCAGGCAAGTTCAGCTTGTAGTCGGCGTTTTTTAATTTCGGTCTTACTTTCATTTTTACGTTTTGGAAAAGTCTGAACTGGGGTAATGGTGATATCCGAAATAGAATGATTATATTTAACAAAGAAAGAAAGTTTCTGTGTTTTTGTTGACGTGAGGTTCTGATCTTATAAGAATGGTTCCTAAAACGAGATTTTAAAGGTTGGCCTGTCTCACCTACATATTGTGCGCTACATCCCCTGGCATTTCAAGTCATTACGTAAATAAGATCTTGAGACGATCAATCGATGTCTTGGTCTACCTCGATTTTGAATTTCTGCCCATTTACACTAGATGTTATTATGGAGTCGCAGTTGATGAGGTGACACAACGAGCATCTTTTACTTTTGCACTTAGAAATAATTGAGAACCCTCTGTGTGTGTTGTTGAATGTAGAGCCTGCAGATAGAGTAGTGCGTAAAATACGACTGTGGGGTCTAAATTTGAGAGGTGATAAGAGTACTCTTGGTGAGGAAAAAAGTTTTTTTTACTGTTGAATGTCGATTATGGTAAAGTGCCTGTAGTGACAGAGGGTAATCTCAAGGGGGTTAGTTTGATACGAGGCGACCTTAAAAATGCCGTAATGCGAAAATGGAAGAAAAAAGAATTAGAGTCTTACGTAGAAGACACTACAACAAAGCTAAGTTAGAGAACACAATGAAATTAAAACACTTCAAACATCGGGTCGCGGGGAATTGCTTAACCAACTCCACACTGCAACACGAAATAAGTGTAGATATAAAAAGAAGGGAGGAGATCTCCAACAAGACCCCGTTGCAGCATCAACAGTAAAACACCAAAAACACCCGATGCAAAAACACAAAAGACGAGTACAGCACGAGACGGAAAAGAGACACACGACATGTAAACATCAAACACAAAAGACTACACATAAACCGACGAGACCAATGGGAAACCGGTGCCGACTTTGGACGGCCATCTGTCACGCAAGTAGCAAATGGTGTGGTTATCCTGGATTACGTGCGCACAACCCTCTCACTTCTCCAATTACCCAGAGGTCTTGAAGAACGTACAATTGTGGTGTAAAACAACCTCCTCACTGTAAGATGACATCACACAAACAAGACCGCAAAATGCAGAGGCCCCAAAGACATAGATGAATATGTAAATGGATATGAAAAGAGGGCATGCGTAATACAGTCCGTGCTCTGCCGGCTGTAGCGAGCTCATGTATGTAATCACCCGTGGAGTCCGACTGACATTAAGAGAGGACAGGTGGTCGGGGCCCTGTCTTCTCTAAAGAGGTTTGGACAGGGCCCGTCATGGAGTCCCGTCGTCACAGTCAGTCAGAGTGCAAGTCTCAAGGATGCGCTTGTACAAGACTGTAGATTGGTCAAGTACCAAGCCTAGTGTCCGTCTGGTGACATTAAGATCATATCCACGGTATAAAAGGCGTTTGATGATTCTGACGCATTTTCGATGGTTATGCTGCCTACCTTTGATCCTTTTTATTTTGTTTATCATATCACCATAAAAGACAGGTTGTGTAATACCCATAGTAATGTACTCTGTTGCATGTATAAGAATATAGCTTAAGCTTCTAATAATGCATTAAGAATTAAGCTTAAGCTTCTAATAATGCATTGGCTATACGGATTTCATTGTGCCCATAATCTAGCTTCACCTTGTGCCCATAATCTAGCTTCCCCTTCGCACTCCCATAACGGGAGTACACTTATTTTTATGTCGTGGAGGGTTTTGTTTGTTTGCTTTGGTTCCTGTTTTATCCTGATTTTGTATGCCTTCGGTTTCTGATTTTCTGAATTATCGATTTTGTGCTGTATACAGGGATAGGGTCATGATCCATATTAAAAATTTGTCATTTTTACCACTGTCCATGTGTCACTTCTGGGGGACAAATTGTCCCCGAGGATACTTGTCGGGTAGTCTTTTGCTTAAATGGATAGTACTCGGGAGACCTACAAAGTGGCTGGGGCGTCGCCCACTATAAAAAGGCCCAATCCTGTTGCGTCTACGGACACATACGCAATAGGTAATTTAGGTGTCCCTAGAATTAGTTTACATGACATTAGAGACGAAAAATTTGTAGTAAGTAGAAACCATGAGTTTTGGTATAAATATGCAGATGGGTATATTAAGATCAAGCGATGAAAGATTGAAGTGGTCGATATACTAAAAGAGCACCAATTTTCACCAAGCGATTGCTCAATTTCTAAGTGCGGAACGAAGAACTGCAAAACATGTAAAATCCTTATAACAGACACTTAATTCATTCTCAAGTATTTTCACAAAACAAACATTTAACACGCATAGTTTTGAAAACCTAAACTGTATGACATCTAATGTTGTGTACGGAATAGAGTGCTCACTTTTTTGTTTTGTTATTAATTAATTAATATACCTGCGTTTAAGTTTAAAGTATCTCCCAAGTCTAGGTGCTCACTTTGTGGATTGATTTATGTGGGTGAAACCAAAGGTCAGCTCCGAAGCAGAATGTCAGGACATCCGTCAAAAATAAATCATAAAGGAGTCAACTTCTTTATCGACATTTTGACCAGGCGGATCATTCTGTTTTATCTATTAGAGTCAGAATCCTGGAGAAAATATATTTCACCCCATAAACAATCCCAATTTGAGCACACCTTTCCGTCGCAACAGAGAAGAGTTCTGGATAAAAAAATCTTAACACTGCAGCGCCCTATGGATGCAACGATAATATCAGCAGCATAGGAAACTTAACAAGTCCCGATTGTCAATCTATAAATGTGACTATCTTATTCTAAAGACCACAAAGAAGACATCGAAGTCATGGCATTCGTAAAGATAATACTCTGTTCCTTTACGGAAGTTACACGAAATCTACGAATATACGAAGGACCTCACATTTACCGATACACGTTCCCCAGAATACAGACTACAAGGAGTCATCGTGGACATTTCTACTTTTCGTTTATATCAAGCAGTTAGATCAGATGAATCAGAGGAGAAAAGAAATCGTACTGTCATTAAAGTAAGATTTGAAAACAGGTATTATTAAATTGAATCTTGGTCAAATTTTGAATCATCATCACACCAACAGTTGCATCTAAGATTTACAATTACAAACGATTCTTGCAGTGTACTGATTTAAGTAGTCCCTCACTACATATATTTCCTTGCGAATGTTCTTCATCGGATTTCAACTACATTCCTTGTGGACACGTTATTACTGGTGACCTTAGTATAGTCAAAACGACAAGTTGTGAGAATTGTTAGAAAAGGGTCCCAAATAATATATTATCATAAGAAACAACTACCTATTATAAAAATTTTGATAAATCAATGGAAAAGAAGAATCATAACCCCTATAGGACGTATCACTATTGTTAAGACATTAATAATACCAAAATTGAACCACCTCTACATATCCTTACCAAATCCACCTGATAACTTAATCAACTCGTTAAGTAAAGATCTCTATAATTATATTTGGGGATGTAATGTCCATAAAGTTAAAAAAGTTCTCATTGAACAGGATTATGAAAAAGGTGGATTAAAAATGTTAAATCTAACAAATTTTATTCAATCTTTAAAAAGTTCATGGATTAAAAGACTTATAAATGGGGGTCAGGCTTGGATAAGTATTTTTGAAGCTTCTTTTAATGATTCTGATGTTGTTAAAAAGATATGTGATTTTGGTGAAGCATACATAAAGAAACTATTAAAAGAAAACAAAAATAAATTTTGGGAAGATACTTTTATTTCATGAAAGTCAATTATGAAAGTGCAGATGGATAAAAGTGACCTTAATACACATTTTAATTTTTATTACCTTCCTCTTTGGTATAACTCTCACATTCTAGTAAATAAAAAGCCAATATTTTATGAAACTTTTTACAAAAAGGGAGTTTCAATAATTGGAAATTTGATAGAAAATGAAAAGTTTCTTACTAAAGAGCAATTTGAAACTAAATTTAATCTAGAAAATGTATGTTTCCTTAAGTATAATGGCATGATTAATGCAGTGAAATCTTTATTACTTAAGAAAAAAATTTCTTTAAGAAATCAAAATGACATTGTAAACCCATTTAAACCTTTTTATATTGATATTCTATTGAAACAGATGAAAGGAAATCAAGAGGTATATAAACTTGTGAATACAACAGACATTAAAATTCCTGCTTTAAACAAATGGATAACTAAATTAGATAACTCACTTGAAATAACACAGTGTGATATCTTTAAAATATGTTTTAAAATCACCCCAGACACGAAAATACAATGGTTTCAATATCGTCTTTTAAACAGAATCCTTCCAGTAGGTAGTTATCTCAAAAGAATAGGAGTCATTTCAAATAACCGTTGCTTCTATTGTAATACAGAATCAGAATCACTTCAACATGTTTTCTTTGACTGTGAAATCATTAATGATATTTGGCTCAATCTAATGCAACTGATATCTTCATCGATGAATAGTGCTATTTCACTGGATAAGCAAGATATTTTATTTGGAAAAGATTTTAAAAAATGAAAATATAGTGATAAATTTCATAATACTTTATTCTAAATATTACATATATGTGAACCTGAAAAAAGAGAAAATCCCAACTCTAATTGGGTTAAGAAAGTATCTAAATATCAATCATGAAATACAGAAATTTATACTTTTAAAGAGTAATAAACAAGAGATATATGAAACTTTGTGGAGACCCTGGGATAATTTCTTTTCATAGTTATGCCAGTCTTCTATTTCCAATATATTTCTTCATTCCAGTTTGCAAGTGTGTGTAAGAGTTGTCCTTCTTTCTCTCCCTCCTTTCTTTTTATATAAAAGCATCACAGTGACTATCAAATTTGATACGAATTATAATTAATGAAAATGTATATGCTATCCTTCTGAGTATCATGATAACAATGCAGATTATAATATAAAACTTACATATCTATTGCTATATACAACTGTACTCAATGATGCATTCAAAAAAGAAAAAAAAAAAGAAAAAAAAAAAAGAAAAGGGTCCCAAATACAGAAAAAAGTATGTCCTTTACATGGAACCAAAATGTCAAAATTATTATGGAATCTTGTGAGGACCATGCAAGACGTTGGGCAAAGAAAGAGGATGTACAGCTCGACACCCTTTCCGAATGGACAAAATCCATTAAGTGTTACTTATATCTAGAATTTACTAATTAAAATCTGTGAACACCAGATTCGAGTCTATATTTAAAGACCCTAGGCCTGATGTTATCACAGAGCTTACCTACCTCCAAGAACATTATGTCATCACACCAGCGAACAAAGCCTCAAATAGTTACACATTTGATTGCAAAAAGTACTATTTCGACAGTCTAGTTAAAGAGTTGGGTTTGAATTCGACACCTGGAAATCCCACTTACACCCCAACAAACCTTTTTGCCTCTTAAATAATAGATAACCACAAATCAGCTCTTGCTTCCTTTGGCTTCGACACTGACAATTAAGATTAAGATTTGCCATACTTATACTGCATATATAAAATGCATAAGAATCTGTACAAACAACGTTTCATCGCTGCCTCCTCGAAATGTTCTACCAAATCCGTATCGATCTTACTACCAAAAGTTTTATCTGAAATCAAATGTGGGCTTCAAAAATATTATTCGACAGTATATTCTCGCAGTGGTATCAACCAGATATGGATTTTAAAGAATTCGAAGGAACTTTTAGAACATCTGAAATCCACTCAGTTTAGTAGAGTCCATTCGATCAAAGCCTTTATTTTTTCGAAAATTTACCCTACAATTCCACATTCTTAATTGATAGAAAGACTCGCAAAAATCATAAGTAATGCATTTATAAGTAAGAACGGTAATCGCAAATACAAATTTATTGTTGTTAACTATGACAAAACGTACTTTGTAAAAGAATAGTCCGATTCTGAAAATAAGTACACTGAAACATATATTATTCAGATGTTAAACTTCCTGAACGACAACATTTTTGTACTGTTTGTAGGAAAGGTCTTCCAGCAAATTGTCGGAATTCCAATGGGGACCAATTGTGCCCAACTTCTTGCCGACATTTTCCTTTACTTGTTCGTAGCTGAATTAATTCAATCTTTGGTCTCTGAAGGGAAAAGATGCTTACAAATAGCTTCTGACTTCAACTTCACTTACAGATACATAGACGATGTGTTGTCCATCAATAATCCAAAATTCGCGGATTACCTGAGTGGTATCTATCCTTCGGAGCTTGATATAATATATACTCATTATAACAAAAATCGTCAAAATCCATGACACGCCGTGCCAAACTATTTTGGTCCTTACAGAGAATGGCTATTAAGACCTATATTATTGCTTTGTAATAAAAGACTAATATGTACCAGAATGAGTTTTTAAGTCAATCTGTATCTCTGAAGTCGCAGCTCTAATAATAAGAAAGAACTAGTACAAGACTTTAGATCTACTGATTCAGAGGTGAGATCGGGATCATATTCACATTATGAAGGTCGATTGATGACGTCATCCCTAATAACGTCGAAATGACGTTATTGCTTGATAATAAAGAAAAACTTTTGAAGTTAAAAAAATGTCTAAAAGTGGCTTAATTTCTTAAAATGATGTTGGAAATTTTCGAACTTTTTCAGGGGAGTCCGTTATATAAATAGATCAGTGTATGAAACTTTTGAAGGAAGTTTAGACTATACTTTCTCTGACATGCGAGAAAACAAAGTATGCCGTCGCCTTTTGGTGTTCAATTCCTGAATGGCCTCTGATTTCGACTTTTGTGTTTGACTTTAACTCATTTGTGTCACAATTATGCCCTTTGCCGTGTGCCGCGAGGGATTTGACAGAAAGTGTTTTGAATATACTTCCCTGACATTGTCGCCATAGCACTTTCTATATTGACATAACATCAGACAATGCATGAATTTTATATATTTTCATTTCCATGCTTCATAAACATCGACGGCGGGTGCGGCTAGCCAACAGGGGATGCTTACTCCTCCCGGGCACATGGTCCCACCTCTAGCTTGCTAGGGGTCCGTCGATGTTCAACTTTGTGCTCTATTGTGAGTGCTGTTGAGATTATTGTCAGGATCTTCTTTAACTCATTTCAAGCTGTAATTTTGAAAAACTCTGAGAGCAATGCTTGTAACATTCCAAGAAAGTCCTTCACAGACTCCTCCTTGCAACAAAAATAAGTGAAAGGGGAATCTTAAATGAAAAGAATAAATTCCTGTTATTTTATGATGGGTTATAATTCAGTATACATTGTACATATTGTAAATCTCGTCTCTCTTTACCATACATAATTTGAATTTAACAATCTTTTTATAATGATTTACTATTCTCAAGTATTTCTCTAACTATAAGTATTAAAGTAAATAAAAAATGCATATGGAAGAACTTGTGAATCTACATTTATTGATACACAAGTAATACGGAAGTGTACTAACTCTATACCACCTTGGTGAAAATTTCAAACCAATTTTCAAGCACCAGACACGTGTTGTGAATATTTTATTCCCATCAGTGATGTTTCCAGCCAAAGTGATTTTCATAAGCCGCCCGAATTCATTTCACTTTCTTATGGGTTTGTTTCCATGGGTGGGTGCAGGGTGATCATGCTGAAGATCATTTCATTTTCTCACTAGTGCCCTCTGGTTTTATTTCTAGAATTCATATTTGTGCATTTACTTTACAGAGATTGCGTAGCTCCAAAATATCTGTAAGGGCAATTCAGTAGCATATTTAATTTACACGACAATGTTCCCTCCCTTTTACAATCTGGTTTTCTGCTTGCGAGGTTTATACAAGTTTAACGTTAAATGAGCATTAAGGGAAAATTTCGAAATGACAAATATAGATAATGACCGTATCCCTATATACAGCACAAACTCGATAATTCAGAAAATCAAAAACCGAAGGCATACAAAATCAGGATTAAACAGGAACAAAAGCAAACAAACAAAAAACTCCACCATATGAAAAGAAGCGAACTCCCAATATGGGGGTGAGACCAGGTGCCCAGAAAGAGTCAGCATCTCCTGCTTGCATGCTTAACCGTAGCTTCAACTCGGTAGAATTGCCACATGGAAGATATAAAGCTTAATCTTTTATTGGACGGTTAAAATGGTATATGTTTAACGTCTTCCAATTCAATAGCACAATTGAAGACAAGATAAATTTACAGCTTGAACAGAATATCAGCCACCATTCTAGAGAGTAGGACATCATAGTGTATGACAGTTCCACATATCGACCGTAGAATTTCCTAGGTGATTATGTTAACTATTCGGTCACAAAGGTATCCCTGACTGAGAAATGTGAAAATATTGGAGAAAGAAGGATACATCCAATGACACTCAGATGCAGCACCCTCAGCTCCGGATTAAATGCGCATATGCATGTACGTTCCCTTTTCCGATCGAAGTATTTTTGAATAATAAAATGAACGAAAAATTCAAGCTCATTGACTTTGTGTTCAAGGTCATTTCTACCTTCAGCATTGTTGAGACATAAATAATGCAAAAAATATTGAACTTTTGAATGTTTTGTTATCAATTTTAATTAAAGTTTATTTGAATATTCTCAAAGGTAATATTTATTATGAAAGCTCCTGCATATAAGAAAGAAAATCTTAGAATTTACTGAATTGTCTTTGAGTGCCCAAAACAGAGCCCTTTGGTTCTCTGTTTTGGCCCATTTTTTTAATCTTGTATACAAAGGGCAACCGAGATTAATGTAAAAACTTTACAAATATGTATAATGATAAGACTTGGAAGAAAATAATCAAAGTGATTTCAGGTGACAATGTACCTGTTTCCATGGTAACGAGGCCTCCAAATATGCCTCGTCCTATAAATTTTTCCGATTTTTGAAACTTCATACACGTTAACCATGGCAACGACAACCTTTTTGAAAAAAAGGGGTTGATTTTTATACTAGTACTACATATTAAACTTCCATACCAAAAAATCTAAAAAAAATCCATCACATGCCATGCCAACATTTCTTGAAATTCTTTGGTTCTTACAGAAAATTGCTGTTAATACATAGGCCTTCTTGCCATCTATAAAAATAAACAGTTGATGTCATGACAACCTTCAGAATAATCGTATTCATAAGAAAATACTATCAATTTTTTTCTGCATTTCTCGCAACAGCCTTTTTTTACACAAAAAGCATGCTATAAGAATCAAGAAAAGAACGAATATATATGAATTCTTGATTACAGAGGATATATAAAAGAAAGGAGGGGATCTCCAACAAAGCTCGGTTGCAGCAACAACAGCAACACACCAAACACCTCAAGTGAAAACACGGAGAACACACATACAGCAAGAGACAAGGAACAGCAAACGAGACATCAAACATAGAACATAAAAGACATCAGATAAACCAACGAGACCCATGGGCAATCGGTACCATCAGCAACGTTAGTAACAGATGGTGTGGTTATCCTGGATTACGTGCGCACAACCCTCCCACTTTTTCGGTTACCCAAAGGTCTCGAAGAACGCACAATTGTTGTGTAAAATAACCTTCTCACTGACCATTCAAACAAGACAGCACAACGTACGACCCAAGGAACACATCTTAAAGTCATGTAGTGGCATTCTCCGAAAGTAACAAAATGGTTGAAAAGGCACAAATGGACGATTGTAGTCAATACAAGAGACGGAAAGTGTTTTTTTTTCTTAAATTCGTTGAAGAGATGATCATCTGTTTGGATTTTGACAACGTATTTATCCATCTTCTACCTGAAGGCTATCAGAAATTTCATTTCTGACCTTACGAACTTTCTAATTTTGACGACGGGACTTCAGGATTCGCCCTGTCAAATTCTCGTCAGAACTGAAAGGGATCTTACATATGGTTTATATCCATTTTCAAATTCATCGATGTGATTTCATATTTATCTGTTGTTTGTGTAGTCATCTATCAATTAATTCACAGCAATTGTGCGTCACTTGAGACCAATTCTGTAACCAAGTGGGAGGGATGTGTGCACGTAATAAAGATAACAACATTTGCTGTACTGTGGCAGATGGCCGTATTAACTTTCGACCAAAAGCACATTGCTCATTGGTTTATGTATAATCTTTTGTGTATAGTATTTTCGCTGAAACTGAAATTAAAAAAAACCAACTACATTCCATCATCACGGAAACACCATTTCTGGACCTAAATATCGAAATTGTTAATAGAGAAATTCATACAGGTGTGTATGACAAAAGAGATGATTTTGGATTCAACATAGTAAATTTTCCCTGATACGTGTATGACGGTGATAGTCCTATATTATATGGTATCTACATGCCGCATTCGATACTATAAATGTACGTCATAAGCAATAGAGTTACTATATAATTGTACTATCGATATTAATGGTAATATATGTTGTCTACACTGTGCAAGAGCAGCAATCGTGGGTGCTTGGGGCTTTTTGTATCAATTGTCGTATAGTGGTTTTGTTGTCGCGTTGTGTTTCTCTCTGGTTCTTTAACTATGTGGATGGTACTGGTCTGGTATTCTTAGACGAAAGGAAAACACTTCAAACGCCGAAGTGCATTTGATAAGAACTTTAATCTAACAATCAGACAATGGTGAAAGGCGTCTGCTGTACTGGCATGCAGGGAGGAGACCCAATTAACATGGTCCCCACAGGGAGGAGACCCGCTGGACAAACGTCTATGAATGTCTGTTTCGGTCTGTAAAGGTCTGATTTGCATTTTCTGACCAGGGCTTTTTATACTAGAGAACAAAGAACTTGTTTACTTCCCCACACCCCCAGTTATGAAAATGAAGCACGAATCTTGGCCGTAGGAATGGACGTGAACTCTAGATTTGACATAACTTATGCAACAAATGTCCGTACTCGGACCTACCCCCGTTCCCGACCTCACGTTTTCTACGGTTCCCATCTAGGTAACAGTCCCTATCTAGGTAATAATCATTTTTCCTCCTCGCTTACCAGCATCGCAATATCATAACAAGCATGTTATAAAGAACAAACAAGTGCAAACAAAGTTAAACATATTCAAATTAACAATCTCAATTAATATTCTTTATCAATTTCTATTAAATGAAAATATGTTAACTTTAACAGTCTCTCACTAAAATCAAATATATATACAGTTTATATTTTATATAATGTTTTTCACTTTCTGCACAAACAGTGGCGGATCCCGGATAAAATAATGAGGTCCATTTTTTACACTCGCCCCACACACAAAGACAAACACGCAGTGGTTGTCTAGATGAGCTTTATGAATAGTCTTTACTTGTGGTAGTGAGTGTCTGTAATTCCGCTGTCGGTGTTGCCCGTCGATGCAATGGATATCCATTCTGTAGGATGGTCCTTTCACACTTGTTGTAGTCCTAACACCAATGTTGAAGTCTCCGATCAACAACTCTTTGTCCCTTTGCGAAATGACGTCAGCTTGGAATGTATCCCGTTTTGAATTTGAAATAGCACGAAGGTATCTCTTGTCCTCCCGCATCTATAGTATCTGAAATGTTCTAATTTTGATTTTAATTTCAAAAGTCAAATTATGGGCCCCGAACTCATCCGTTCGTTACCCGAGCATTTCCTCTACAAATATTTGTACGGGACGGATAATGTTGATTGTCGGTCCATCCCCTGGAAACACTTGAATCCTTGATCAGCAAATTGAATTCTCGGATTTCTCAGCACGCATCAGCTCTGGTGGAATTGATGGTGCAGTTACCTATTGAGATCTTGAAATGGGTTACAATTTTCACATAAAAATTATCCCAATAATAAAACCATTATTTTAAATAAAACTTATGCCAAATTGAATTGTTCATAGTTATAATTCAATATTGAAGAGAAAAAGTAAGAGGTTCCAATTTTTTAATTTCATGCTTTTAAGCTTTCTCTTTAACTGCTCTTTGAATTAATAAATTTTTCAATTTGTATTAAGAATAAAATTCAATAATTTACCATAGATTTTAAACTTTAAGTAATTTGAAAATGAAATGCAGAACGTTTACTTTTATATTACATTTAGATGCTACAGGATTACTTTTAGGGGTGGCTTCGGCCATTTGTATCAATCATCTAAACAATTATCCAAATAATAAGTTTACCGTACCCTTAGGTAGCGGTGAAGACCTGACCTTGACCCTTAGCCATAGTTTCGTAAAAGTCACCACTGTTGATTTTTGAAAATGGATTTCTGTGATAGAATTTCTAGGATATGAGTAATCACAATGAGTTTTTCAGGATTTCTGATGATTTTGTACGACTTGTAGATGGTAAAAAGTCCATATGCAGAAGTATGAAATGTTCTGAGAGCTAGTACACACTTTCTACTTTCGGTTTGAGCGACTCTCACATGTGCTGATTTCAATGCCAGAAATAACATGTATTTTTGTGGTCCTGCTTGTTTCATGGAAAATACCGAGAAAACAAACCGATAAACATCATATAAATTTGGTATGTATGGAAAAAGGAAGATTTTTTTCTCGTAATTGTATAGTAGCAAATTTTCACAGAATTTTTTCTTTACTTGCTATTTTGGGTGAAAAAGTGACTTTTTTGGCCCATTTTTTGCTCCTATTTCTCCTATTGGGGGCATGCTTTAAATGTATAATCCCTGGGGTTGTATACATGAATACTAATTTGTGAAATAACAGTTTGATTTTGTAGAGAATTCTTCTTTTTTGACAAAAAACTAAGTCTGTAAAACGGTTGCTATGGTAACCAAATAAGAAATTGATGCCTAGTCTTCTTTCATGCAAGCGAAACAGGCCGCGGGGTCTTCACCGCCACCTTAAGCATGATATGCTACTCGGAATTAAATTTTCATATGAGGTTCCCAGTGTAACAAAGTACATAATATATAGGTCTTAAACCTGTAGTATCTTAATATACCAAAATTTATGAGATTCAAAGAAAATTGAAAATTTTTTGATTGTCATGAAAATTGATGCTGATTCTGTGTTGAGCCCTATTTGAGAGAAAACTTGTTCAACCTGTATCTTTAAGGTATCTTCGTTATACACCATTGTCATAGAGTTATGGTTAAAACTTAAAAGTGAGTATACATTTATTCAGAAAATATCATTTTTTGCAAAATATTGTAAAATCTATGATATATTGGTTACCATAGTAACCATTTTTTCAGTTATAGCCTTGTTGATGTAAATACTGCTTTTAATACTTCGGGATATAGTGTATATGGTTCATGAAGCCCCAATTGGACAAAATTTGCTGCTACCATGGCAACAAGTAAACAAAATTGACAAGTAGGCTTTAATTTATCTCTTTATTGAATATTTGGGTACAGATATCTGAAAGTTCATTCCTACTGAACATATATATAAGCTAGGTTTTAGCTACAGTAAGGTTACACAATAAGTATAACAGCAAAGGCCTTAGATGGCATGGACCCCTTATCAGCTTGTTGCGACAAAAGTATAATGCGTAATGAGAAAACCATGGTACCGTTAGATGCGAAAAATCTTAAAATTAAATAAAATCGCAAAAAATTATGCTCGATAGAGGTAACGAGGAACATTAAGGTAGCGGTGAAGACCTGACCTTGACCCTTAGCCATAGTTTCGTAAAAGTCACCACTGTTGATTTTTGAAAATGGATTTCTGTGATAGAATTTCTAGGATATGAGTAATCACAATGAGTTTTTCAGGATTTCTGATGATTTTGTAAGACTTGCAGATGGTACAAAGTCCATATGCAGAAGTATGAAATGTTCTGAGAGCTAGTACACACTTTCTACTTTCGTTTTGAGCGACTCTCACATGTGCTGATTTCAATGCCAGAAATAACATGTATTTTTTGTGGTCCTGCTTGTTTCATGGAAAATACCGAGAAAACAAACCGATAAACATCATATAGATTTGGTATATATGGAAAGAGGAAGATTTTTTCTTGTAATTGTATAGTAGCAGATTTTCACAGAATTTTTTCTTTACTTGCTATTTGGGGTGAAAAAGTGACTTTTTTGGCCCATTTTTGCTCCTATTTCTCCTATTGGGGGCATGTTTTGAATGTATAATCCCTGGGGTTGAATACATGAATACTAATTTGTGAAATAACAGTTTGATTTTGTAGAGAATTCTTCTTTTTTGACAAAAAAATTAAGTCTGTAAAACGGTTGCTATGGTAACCCAAATAGAAATTGATGCTTAGTCATTTTTCATGCAAGCGAAACAGGCCGCGGGGTCTTCACCGCCACCTTAACCGAAAAATTTAACCACAGTTCCAGTCATACTCAAGGTTAACCAAGTAATATAAATGGTTCCACTTACAGTACCGACCTGACTAACACGCTCACCAAATTTGGCTTATTTCTCGTGTCAACCGTTACTCGCAGTTGCCTCCAAACAAGAGATCATCAGGGACTTGTAAGATTTTTAAAAATGTGATATACCCCCTGTTTTAAAAAGTCCTGGCCCCGCCCGAGAAGTTGAGACTACCCACTCGATCACATGTTATCTACCTGTAACAAGGACACCACAATACCAATGGAGGCGGTCTGGATCAACGATGTACTAAGCCCTTATCAAGGCGCGGCCTACGATACCACCCGAGCCACTCGTAAGGACGCCTTAGGCTATAGTTATTCGTTAATAGCGCCTAACAATTTTTTTTAACTATCGACGCAAGTTTTTTACATACGGATGTCTGTCGGTATGTGAATAACATACCGCCAAATGAGATATATCACCCTCAATTCAGATTTTGATAGGTTGAATCCGTTTATTTTTTAAATGGGTTGTCCCAAACTATGTGTTAATTTGTATCGATAAGAATAACTTTAATAGAAGTTTTATTAATTAAACCCTTCCTAAATTTGACCAGAAAATAGCCAAACACAAAATTATTTTTCTTATTTCTTTCACGTCTTGTCATTTCAGCTAGGGTAATTAAATCATCTAAGGTAAGATATATGTTTCCAACACCACGAAAATAAAACTCGTCTTTTAGTAAAACATGACAGCGTTATATTTGACCTTGCTAATTTTCTGAAGTCCATAAAACAAAAACAAAAAATAATAAAGCCTGTGTTTGTGAAACACGAATGCCCCCGGTGGCATCTTTGTTAGTATAAACTGCATTTTCTGTTAAGTATCTGAAAGGTCAAGTTCAACAATTTTGGTATCAATGGAAAGGTCTTGTCACAAGGAATACACATATGAATATGAAAGCTCTATCACCTTCCATTCAAAAGTTATGCCCAATGTTAAAGTTTTTGAAAAGTAGGTCAAAGGTCAAGGTCAAGGTCACAAGGTCAAAACTTTTGGTATCAATGGAAAGGTCTTGTCACAAGGAATACACATGTGAAATATGAAAGCTCAATCACCTTCCATTCAAAAGTTATGCCCAATGTTAAAGTTTTTTTTTCGGACAAACAAACAAACAGACAGACAAACAGACTGACAGGCCAAAAACTATATGCCCCCGAATCTGTGATTCCGGGGGCATAAAAACTCAATACTTTTATCACATTCTCCTTTTGTTCAAAACTCAAAAAATAACTCTAACAATTGTTTATCACGTCTTTTCTACTGTCATCTATTCTAATACACTAAAAGTCCGATCAAAAATCTCTTGAGGAGAGCCGTGCCCCAAGGATACATATTTACAAGATTAAGGTTTACCATCCGTCGATGTATGCGAAACCAAGGGTATATTACATGCATGTACTTGTACATTTGCCCCTAGAATCTTGCATACATCGCCACTTTCCAAAAACTTTAAGATGCAAGGTAAATCATATTAATACTTATTTTCTTAATTTACCATTTATATATTTTAATTCAATTAGTTTATTTTTCAAATTTAGATGTTCCATTCCTTACATTTATTCATTGATTGATTTAAAGATCTAAATTGTTTTCATCACAGAATTTTAAATTATTTTCATTTGAAATTTTCCGTAAACTTTAATTCAAAATTCTATTAAAATGTTAATTTTCAAATGAACGTTGATTTAATTTTAAATATGTAATTTACGTGATTTTCGATTTGTCTATACTTATAGTTTCAAAAGTAAATGCAGATATATTTTAATTTTACATTTCAAACTTTATCTGCTTTTCTCCGAAATTTTGTTCTTGATAAGTTCACTTTTTATCTATGTTCGTCTTTCCTTTACTTAAAAAAAAAACACTTCATGTATTTTAGCTTGGTTTTTTTTTTGCGTCTGATGAATTTTGTTCCGTAACGAATATTTTCAATATCATTGCCAAACATGAAAAATTTATTCCTTTTAGTTATCTATTTACGAAAACATATTTTATTTCGTTGTTAATATATTTTTTTCAGTTTTTCCAGTTTTCATTTTTTTTTTCTCAAGAAGTGGAGTTACTAGAAAAATGAAACAAACATTAATCCATACTTCCATGGAAAGAATCAACTTAAATTGATGGAACCTCAAACCTTATTCCCTGAGTTGAAAAATCACCCCGTGCCAACCCTTTCAAGAAAAATAAAATTTCTACACCCATTTCTAGATGTTCAATAAAGTAACTTACAATGTTCCCCGGCCGTCTGAGAATGCAGGCCACGGTCACCAAATCAGCACGTGTCGTATAGTGGTTTTGTTGTCGCGTTGTTTTTCTCTCTGGTTCTTTAACTATGTGGATGGTACTGGTCTGGTATTCTTAGACGAAAGGAAAACACTTCAAAAGCCGAAGTCCATTTTATAAGAACTTTAATCTAACAATCAGACAATGGTGAAAGGCGTCTGCTGTACTGACATGCAGGGAGGAGACCCAATTGACATGGTCCCCACAGGGAGGAGACCCGCTGGACAAACGTCTATTAATGTCTGTTTCGGTCTGTAAGGGTCTGAATTGTATTTTCTGACCAGGGCTTTTTATACTAGAGAACAAAGAACTTGTTTACTTCCCCATACCCCCAGTTATGAAAATGAAGCACGAATCTTGGCCGTAGGAATGGACGTGAACTCTAGATTTGACATAACTTATGCAACAGATGTCCGTACTCGGACCTACCCCCGTTCCCGACCTCACGTTTTCTACGTTTCCCATCTCGGTAACAGTCCCTACCTAGGTAATAATCATGTTTCCTCCTCGAATACCAGCATCGCAATATCATAACAAGCATGTTATAAAGTACAAACAAGTGCAATCAAAATTAAACAAATTCAAATTAACATTCTCAATTAATATTTTTTTTCAATTTCAATTAAATGAAAATATGTTAACTTTAACAGTCTCTCACTAAGATCAATAATATATACAGTATATATTTGATATGTTTTTCACTTTCTGCACAAACAGTGGCGGATCCCGGATAAAATAATGAGGTCCATTATATCTGAATATCGGGTGTTCACTTGTTTCTTGAACCCCAGTGTCATGCTGTCTGTTTGTATGTTCATCTCTAAGTGAGGAGGTTTTTTACACCACAATTGTGCGTTCCTCGATCCCTATTGGAAATCGGAAAAGACAGATAATGTGCACACGTAATCCGGATAACTACACCGTCTTCTATTTACGTGGCAGATGGCCGTCTTTAGCCGGCACCATTGCCCTTTGATCTCGTTGGTTTATGTGTGGTCTTTTGTGTTTCATTTTTAGCTCACCTGAGCCATAGGCTCAAAGTGAGCTATTGTTATAGCGTGACGTCCGTCGTCCGTCGTCGTTTGTCGTCGTCGTCCGTCGTCGTCCGTCGTAAACTTTTCACATTTTCAACTTCTTCTTCAGAACGGCTGATGGGATTTTGATGAAACTTGGTAGGTATGAAGTACTAATGGTCCCCTACAAGTGTTTTTGTTTTTCGTCCGGATCTGTCAACAGGTGGCGCCACCACAGCCAAAAGTAGGTCACGGGGGGTACCCTCCTTTGACAAACTTCTTCTTCAGAACCGAAACATGTATCGACAAACCGAAAGCATCAGGATGATCTAGAGATATGTCTTAAGAAGTGTTGTTATTTTTGGTTCCACTTCGAAGTCAAATTTTTGACGCGTTTTTGACATCTTTTCGGACTTTGTCAGAAATGCACATTTTTGCACTATTTCTTTAAATAACTCAATAAGTGTATGATTTTACACACTCATTTAGTACATATTTATCATATTTAACTTACTTAATGCTTTGATATGTATTTTATGCTTAAATTTTATTTTTTTGATTTTTTATGAATTTATTTCTTATGTAAAAAAGGAAAGGGGGGGGGGGGGGTGATTTTCATACATTTTCTGCTTCTTTTCTATAACCACTCTTCAGATTGTCATGACAATTTGTAGGTATGAGGTACTCATGCATGGTACCCTACAAGTGAAAGAATTTTGTCAAGATATCCACTTTTGGATTTTTAAGGAATATTTTTTAAGATTGTACATAGGTATAATGTATGTTTTCCATGCCCAATGCTTCAGGTGCAACTACAGGAAAAAACCTTCTTTGCATAATTAATCATTTTTTGATCGACCTTTCATCCATAGTTACAGCTGATAATTCAACAAGTGACACATGCTTCAATGTCTTATTGATTGACCTTTTATGTGATATGATTCAATTATTTAAATTCTTTATACTTATTTAGAATTTTATTTTTAAAGTCGGGAACAAGATTTCAAAAGCGGCCATGTTTTGCCGTGTACCTGAAGGGGTAACTACAGGAAATAAAAACCTTCTTTGTATGATTAACGAATTAACTCGATTTGACTGACTTAAAATGCCCGGAAGTTTGTAAAGTTGGTCTTTTTCGCTTGCGACATCTTTGGCACGCATAAAAATGAAAAGAAAAAGGGGGGTCATGCATGTCATTTTTTCGCAAATTTCACTTTTTTACAGGACCCCTCCGTCCTCATCGAAAAATTTACAATTTTTACGTATTTTTAAATCGATCTGTAGAATGCATATTAGACAAGATGAAGTTCAAAGTTGAATTTATCACGACTACTGGTCACATTTTATTGATTCTATATGCTATAAATACATTTCCAACTTTTTTGACCAATGGTGTGACACCTTTTATTCAGTACGGTTGACCAGTCAAAAAGGAGGGGAATCCCCATGAAATTGATTTCCTGTAGTTACACCTGAAGGTGTCATCCAAAGAAATAAAACCCTTCTTTGTATGATCAATCATTTAGCTCAATTTGAGTGACTTCCAATCCTTCATTCAATAATTATGAATTTGGTCTCGTTGGATTTGGACACCTTTGACACACATAAAAATAATAGAAAATAGGGGGGTCATGCATACCGTTTTCTCACAAATTCCACTTTTTTACATCACCCCTCTATCCATTTCGAAAATTTTACAAATTTCATCTATTTTTAAATCGATCAATAGATTGCATAAAAGACAAAAACAGGTTCAAAAGTCAATTTATCCCGACTACAGGGAATGGTACATTGATTTCATGTGCTATTTTTAAATTTTCAATAGTTTTGACCAATGGTGTGACACCTTTTATTCTGCCCTGTTCACCAGTCAAAACTGAGGGGATTCCCCGCTAAAACGATTTCCTTGGATTACACCTGAAGGGGATTCCCCATGTAGAAAATGTGATACCTTTAGTACTGCGATACATTTCAAGAGATACAGTGCAAACGGAATAGATTTTTATTTAATGAAATGTGCATTATACTTGGAACACTTTCATAATGGTTATCATTCATGTACTTGGAACACTTGCAACTTGTTTAAATATCATGCATAAAGTTTGCTCGAATTTCCTCTGTCTTAGACTGTCTTAGATGAAGTAATTTACGGACTGATTTCTTGAAGAAACGTCTAATGAGTAATCTCTTCCTCCGGATTTTGAGAATGCATAGGACATTTAATATCTGAAATTCTTGAAATAAATAATTCAGTTCAGAGTTCCTGAAATCCGGCTTCCTATGAAATGTTGGACCATAGAAAGCTGATGTATAAATAGAGTAAATAAATTATTATTTACAACCATAAGCCACTGTGTTCGACATCTTGTATGTATAATATTTCTAAGAGGAACACAGAGGCCTGAGGTTGTGAATAATAAAACATTTTCTCTCATAAAATGACAGGTTCCTGTGATAAGACATTTGGGAATTTTTATCTGTTCAAATAATAGATACATGATGAGTTTTTATCGGACCAAATAACTTTTTGTCGGCAAATCCTATGCAACCGATACATTTCATGAACTCTCTCCGCTAACAACTTGTCCGTGTAACAGACCTTTGATGAAGTAAAACAATTTTTTAACAGTAAATAAGGACGTTGTAGGTCTGCTAGTTGGACAACCTTAACAATTTCATGGGCCTTTTAATTTGTTTCAAACTACGAAACCTAGAGAAATCACCAGTTGTTGAACAGCGTATGCTGAAATGCGACGCTCCTTCTCGCCTGTTGAAATATGCATAGGCAAGAAGCGCCGCATTTCAGCATATTCACTGAAAATTATTTGTTCAAGTGGCTTCACTGGGTCATGAGGTTTGATACACCATACACTGCTTTTTGGAAAACAAACTGGCCCAATTTCTGCACAAGCAGCACAACTCACTTGAATTGATAAATATTGGATTAAAACGATTTTAACTGTACGTTTCATGTATTTGAGATGAAATCAATACTATTCAAAAGCATTCATAGATTTCAGTATACTTTAATATGAATAAAGGCAAAACCGAAAAATCTTTGTTTTTAATGCCCCTGGAATAAAAGATTCGGGAGCATATAGTTTTTGGCCTGTTCGTCTGTCTGTTTGTCTGTCTGTTTTCCGAAAAACTTTAACATTGGGCATAACTTTTAAATGGAAGCTGGTGATAGAGGTTTCATATTTCACATGTGTATTCCTTGTGACAATACCTTTACATTGATACCAAAATTTTTGACCTCGTGACCATAACCTTGACCTTTGACGTACTTCTCAAAAACTTTAACATTGGGCATAACTTTTGAATGGTTAGTGATAGAGGTTTCAATTTTTACATGTGTATTCCTTGTGACAAGATCTTTCCATTGATACCAATATTGCGCTGACCCTGACCTCTCACATACTTAACAGAAAATGGCCTTTATACTAACAAAGATGCCGCCGGGGGCATTCTCGTTTCACAAACACAGGCTTTATAATTTCTGGCATGCTAGCTATCAATAATGAAAGGTTTTGTGTTCAATTTTAAATAAAATTAATTTATGAAATCGTTTCATTGTTTTATTCTTTTTCTGCTGCACATTAATGTACAATATGATTTTATTTTTGATGTTGCATAATTGAACTATACTAGCTGGGCATATGACGTTGGACCACTTTATCCGTCTTTTCAAATCAGTAAAAAAGTTATTGTTTTGAAATGTGGCTATTTTTTCTTTTTTGTACTTTCAAAGGTTGTCTGAAAAAAAAAAACTTCTCTGCACCCGGCAAAAATCTTTTTAGAAAGGTTGTGGGCTAAAATCCTGGTACTGGCACTATCAGTATTCAATGTCAGTATGTCAATTAGAGCGTGCATGGGTATCAGGTGAGCGTTGTGCCCCCTGGGGCTCTTGTTCTTTTGCGTCTCTTCGGTGTTTGTCTGCTCTGAGTATTTGCATTGGGTGTTTCGGAAATTTGCTGTGGGCGATGCAATCGAGTGTGTTGAAGATCCCCTCCTTTCTTTTATATCGTACTGTATCGTATTGATGTTTCTTGGCCTCTTCCCCATCTATTTTTGCTTTATAATCTGTGTTCACCCTCAGTGGTATTTCGATGCTTTGATATGGGTACTGCAACCGAACCTTTCGGTAAAATCCCTCCTTTCTTAAATTTTCCGACTCTCGTGAGAGAAGCTTTTCACTGACATGGTAATAAATTGGTATTATAACCATCAATAAATCTTCTATACCTCATATAATTTAAGATGTAAGGGTGCAATAAATAATGTACCTTTATTTTCCTTCAAACAGATTAAAAGAAATCAATTCTGCAGGGTATATTGATAGAGGATCTTGATTACAATGGGTATGTATGGCTTAAAGAAACTACTTCATTCGTTTTTTTTTTTTTTTTTTTGGGACATCTCATCTTCTCAATTCTAATAGGTTATCGAAGAAGTGAAATCCCTTTAGTCACATCATTATGAATTATTTTCTCACATTATCATTCAGAAAGAAACTGTAACGTTTAGAGCCTTCATCAGCCCAGTTTTATTTATCAAGCTCAATTAGTATGAAACAAAATGTTTCCTTGCGTAAATTGTTTTCATTGGAAGTTTCTTTAATCAATATAAACTAGATTTATTTACATAACTATGAGAAATAACCTATAAATTGAATTTATTGAGGTTGGGGTCTTTTCTTCATGATAAAATATTTGAGTAATATGTCGAAAAGTTTCAAACAATCAGTCGATTTTAAAATATAAAATCAAATAAACTTATCGCTCTAAAATATGATTTTTCAAAATTGAATATTCAGGTTCATCAGACCGTAAAATTAATTTGTACAATTAAGAATGCCGCTGTTACAATAGTACTTTGGAATAGCTTCGTTGTATATGAAAATCTATTTGCTTTAATTCTACCATGATTACATTTTCGGAATATTTAATGGATGTTCTCAAAGATAAGCTGGTACTTAAGCCACTAAATGCAAAGTTTACTTCTGAGGGGTTGTTTAATTATCAAAGAAAACTAAAAAAAAAAGAAAAAAAAATCTGTTAAAATGAAAGTAACATCGAATTTTTTTTTTTCGTCAATTGCTTGATGCCGCACTATCAATGAAACATGTACTATTTGCTGACAGCGAATCAAATATCAATATTTTTTAAATTATTTTCACAAGTCTTTCCATCACCACCCAATTTATGGTTTCTATACAGGAATAAAACACACTTGCACTGAAATATACGAACAATTTCAATAAACATATCTTAAAAATTTTGAAGAGGTGTTATTCTTTCATTTTTTTATTTCTCAATTTGATTACAGAAATAAAGTGCTATCGTCTAGTTTTTTTTTTATGATACAGAGCATCCTAAAAAAACTTTTAGATATTGTTCTAAACATGATTGAGTTAAACTTCTTCTTATATATTAAGTATTCAGGGTATGTGATTGACAAAATGAAATATAGAAATGTTCAAGCCAATACGATTTCTTTATACGACTTTTCTTATAGACACACCAAGCTTCCTTGTGGCAAAATAAATGATCGATTGTCCAAACTTATTAAATGGTGTTCTGATCGAGAGGGAAAAACTTATATTTGTACATCTGAATCAAAGAATTTTTTTCCGGTACAAAATACAACTCATACAATCATTTATATGTAGTGACCTATGTAATGTCTTGTCCTATCTCTCGGACATCACTTATGCTGGATGTGGCGAGAATCTCTACAAGTAGGTTGTAGTAATTCCTATGGGTACGAATAGTGCGTCTTTTGTTGCAAATTTAAATTTAACACGTTTGAAAAAGAATTTATCAATCATTTTCAAAATAAAAGAAAACATGATAATTTGAAATGTTTCACCTGGATAATATTCTTACTATTGACAATTTTATTAAAATACAAAAATGACATATACATGCATATCTAAAAGGCAGACGTTACAAACCAAGAAATACCATTTTTGGACCTTATTATCAAAATTGCTTATGGAAATATTCATGCAAGAATACGGAACGCTATACATTCTTGACAACATTTTATAACAGTTTATTTTGCACCAGACACGTGTTTCGGATATCAGTGATGCTTCCAGCGTTTCATAAACCGCCAAAAATTCATTTCAGTAGCGCACGTATGTATGTTTTGAATTAATATTTGTGCATTTACTATAGATAACTACCACAAAAATTCTCATCTTTTTGAAAATCCAATTTCTAAATCTGAAAGATACTTCAAATCCAAGTTACGTAATTTACATGAAAAATATGTCTTCGCGCCTGCAGATAAAGCAGCCAACAACACCATAATTATTTGAAAACGCTACTACATATCAACTTTAGTTTCGGAACTTTCCTCTACTAATACTTATATCGAAAGCAACGAAAGTGTTCCCAATATTTTGAACAAAATTTCTTCTTTAAACATCCCTATTTCTAAATTGGATCTCCCTACGATATACTGTATACCAAAACTTCACAAGTCTCCTTACAAGTTTCGATACATTGCTAATTCTAGCAACTGCTCAACAACGAGTTTGTCTAGAAATCTGACGTCAGCACCCACGGCTATAAAGGAACACGTGGCAAAATACTGTGAAATAGTCATGAACAGGAATGGCGTAAACTTCTTTTGGTCTATTAAAAATTCAGGGGATGTGATAGACAAAATGAAATCAAGAAATTTAAAAGCACATACGATATCTTCATACGACTTTTCTAATATGTACACCACGCTTCCTCACGACAAAATAAATGCTCGACTGTCCAAACTCATTAAATGGTGTTTTGATCGAGAAGGGGAAACTTATATTTGTACTTCTGAATGGAAGGAATTCTTTTCCGCAACAGATTACAAATCATACAAATCATGGACATGTGGTGACCTGTGTATTGCCTTGTCCTTCCGTTTGGACAATATTTATGTACGATTTGGTGAGAAACTCTACAAGCAGAACGTAGGGATTCCAATGTGTACTAATTGTGCGCCTCTTCTTGCACATTTATTTTTATACACGTATGAAAAGGAATTTATCCAAAATCTTCAAAAACAAAGAAATAATGATGATGTGAAATGCTTCATTGGTACTTCTAGGTACCTTGATGATATTCTTACTATCGACAATCCTGTTTTTGAAAAGTATAAAAATGTTATTTATCCACAAGAATTGATTCTGAACAAGGCAAACGTTTCAAACACAGAAACACCATTTTTGGACCTAAATATCAAAATTGTTAACGGAGAGATCCAAACAAGTGTTTATGACAAAAGAGATGATTTTGGATTAAACATAGTAAATTTCCCCTGGCTTGACGGTGATGTTCCTAGATTACCGTCCTATGGTATCTATATTTCACAGCTCATCCGGTATGCTAGAGCATATACTGATGTTTTGGATTTTCATAGAAGAAATTTACAAATTACCAAGAAACTTTTAGGACAAGGTTTTCGCTTTCACAAACTAGTAAAGACTTTCTGGACATTTTACAAAAATGATTGTCAACTTTTCCTGAAATTCGGACCAATACAGGCAACAGAGTATATTACTTTGGGTATTTCACAACCTGCATTTTATGATGACATTATTAACAAGATAAGAAGGATTAAAGATAGACAACATCACTATCGAAAATGCGTCAGAATCATCAAACGCCTTTTATACCGTGGATATAATCCTAATGTCACCAGACGGACACTAGGCTTGGTACTTGACCAATCTACAGTCTTGTACAAGCGCATTCTTAAAACTTGCACTCTGACTGACTGCGACGACGGGACTCCATGACGGGCCCTGTCCAAACCTCTTTAGAGAAGACAGGGCCCCGACCACCTGTCTTCTCTGAATGTCAGTCCGACTCCTCGGGTGATAACATACATGAGCTCGCGGCGGCAGAGCACGGATTGTATTACGTACGCCCTCTTTTTATATCCATTTACATATTCATCTGTGTTGTTTGGGCCCCTACGTTTTGCGGTCTTGTTTGTGTGTGGTTATCTGACAGTGAGGGGGTTGTTTTACACCACAATTGTACGTTCTTCGAGACTTCTGGGTAATCGGAAAATTAGGAGGGTTGTGCGCACGTAATCCATGATAACCACACCATCTGCTATTTCCGTGGCAGATGGCCGTCCCAAGTCGGCACCGGTTGCCCATGGCCTCGTTGGTTTATGTGTAGTCCTTTATGTTTGATGTTTCTGTATTGTGCGTTGACGTTCCTTGTCCCTTATGCGTCTCTTTCCGTGCTTGTCTGCTTTGTGTTCTGGCATTGGGTGTTTTTGGGTTTTGCTGTGGGTGCCACGACCGGGTGTTGTTGGAGATCCCCTCCTTTGATTTACTTTACAGAGTGCGCGGTTCCCAATTTCCTGCAAGGTCGATTCAGAAGCACATCAAAATGAAATCTATGTTCAAAATAGCATTGGAGGGATAATGCTAAGATATAAACCTCCTCTTATCTCGATTATATTTTGAATGAAATGATAAATATTCGAAATAGCCAAATATTTAGATGATTTTAATACCCCCGGAAACAAAGTTGGAGAGTATATAAAAATCACCCAGTTTGTCCTTCTATCCGTACGTCTGTCCATCTGTCCGTCAATCACACCTTGTCCGGAGCATAACTCCTTCACTTGTCGATGGATTTCAATAATATTTCAAAGTAACGTTCCTTAGGACCGAAGGATGTGCCATGACCTTGAACCAAGGTCATATGTCAAAGGTCAAGGTCACACTCGACATCATTAGTAAAACCTTGTCCGGAGCATAATTCCTCCCCCTGTAAATGGATTTCAATAATATTTTACATAATTGTTTCTAAGGACCGAGGTTCGTGTCATGATCTTAAGCAAGGTCATAGGTCAAAGTTCAAGGTCACAATAGACATCATTAGTAAAACATTATCCGGAGCATAACTCCACCCCACTCAATGGATTTCAATAATATATCAAGGAAGTCTTTCTTTGGACATAAGGGTGTGTCATGACTTTAACCCGATGTCATAGGCAAAAGTCAAGGCCAAAGTAGACATCATTAGTAAAACCTTGTTCAGAGCAGAAATCCTCTCCCAGTGGGTGGGTTTCAATAATATTTCTTAGGACAAAAGAATGTGTCATGACCTTGAACCAAGGTCATAGATCAAAGGTCAAGGTAAAAAAGACATTATTAAAACATCCAGAGCATAACTCCTCACCCTGTGAATGGATATAAATAATATTTAACATAAATGGACCTAAGAATGTGTCATGACCTTGAACCAAGGCCAAAGTCACAATAAACATAATTAATAAAATCTAGTCCAGAGCATAACTCCTTCCGATTTGGATGGAATTTAATAATGTTTCACAGAAATGTTCCTTTGGCTTGGACCTATGGGTGTGTCTTGACCTTGAATCAAGGTCATATGTCAAAGGTCAAGTTCTGAATAGACATCTTTAGTAAATCCTTGTCCAGAGCATAACGCCTACCCATGTGGATGGATTTCACTAATATTTTACAGAAATATTCCTTAGGACCTAAAGTTGTGTCATGACCTTAAACCAAGGTCAAAGCTCAAGGTCAAAATATACATTATTAGTAAAACCTTGTCTAGAGCATAACTCCTCACCCTGTGAATAGATATAAAAAATTTTGAATACAAATGCTCCTTAGAAGGGTATTTCATGACCTTGAACCAAGGTCATAGGTCGGAGGTCAAGGTCATTAAAGATGCCATTTATTCAAGTTCAAATTCGTTATTGATGAAATACCATGACACGAGGCGTGCATCATACACAAATTAACATTTCAATGATGTAAAATATTTTCTTTTCTTATCTTAAAACATTCATCTAAGCATTTGCACAAATATTTGGTGAATTGATAATTCACAGGATTTATAACATCTTCAATATCAAAAATATCAAAATGACCCGATGGTTCTTCAAATTTACCTCTGATGCCTTGATATAAGTTACAGGTTGACAGAAAATGCTCTACATCTTCAACTTTATCAAGACAAAACTGGCAATATCTATTTGAACGAGGAATAGGAGGTTGACAATATCTACAAACTTCAATATTCAAAGGGTGTGCACTTATTCGTAGTTTCAAAAGTTGTGATCTTAAGGTTTTCTGTAATGGATATGTTAAATAGTCTTGTATTTTAAATTCATCATTGTAACTTTTGCTAAAGAATAATAATTTACCCTCCTCTAAATGTTTGGTATAATGAAGTGATCTGAAATGGATTTTTTAACGAATTTTCTGAGTTGATTTGAAATTGTTTCATAGGAAATACTAAAAGTATCCAAAGTTTTCCTAATGCTAGAACAATTCTTTTTTGATACAAGTTTTCATCTTCAATAAAAGCTTCTTTTAAGATTTCATTATTAAGAGAATTGTCAACGTCATGTAATCTTGAATAATATTTAAACACAAGTTCATACATTCTAATACATAATGGATACATTCCTAATTCACACAAAACAGCAACATTGGAAGCCTTTTAATGCACCCATGAATATCTTTCAAAATCATATTTTGAATTTTCTCTATAGGAGTTTTACTTACATTAGAGGTCGGACATCCAAAACGTATCCTTAAAGGTATTGTATCGAGTAAAGTATCGTGACTACTTTAATGGTTGTAGCGGTGACTAGATCCGGATTTTAACGCTGTCTTCGAGTTCGATAAGTGGATGGGAGTGTTCGAATATTTTCATCTAAATAATCAATGCAATTAATACATTTCTCAATCAGTTTGAAAAATTGAATATTTTAAATTGTATACAAAAATATCATGAAATCATCGTGTCTACAATCACAGGAAGCCGAAAAAATCATACATATATGTGTATAATATTTTGATAGATTTACATTTTTCGGCCTCCTGTGTCTACAATGATTAAACACATGTACATGTATAAATAAGCAAGACATTTTATTTGCAAAAATTCGGCTCGCTACGGTCGCCTGATATTGAATGAGTGATGGTCCTGGTGTTCTTATCCTTGTAACATCACGAAAAAAGCTATGAAATCCCCCTCTCTCAAACTTCAATATGTGAACAATTTTCCCATATTTTAATGCAAAAGTATTTCCAATAAAGTATTGTACAGAATTCTTTAACAGAAAGTAGCACAATCTGTTTTTTTACCTCACCTGAGCAAAGCTCAAGTGAGCTATTGTTATAGTAATCCGTCCGGCGTCCGTCCGTCCGTCGTCGGCGTCGTAAACATTTTCATCTTCTCCTCTGGCACTGCTGGTTGGATTTTGATGAAACTTGGTACACATGATGTACTCAAGACCCCGTACAAATATTGTGTTCGGGTTCCAGATGCGTTCAGGGGTGGATCCATGGTGGGGCCAAAAGTGTCAAATAGGATACCCCTCTTCAAAAATCTTCTCCTTCGGAACCGCTGCATGGAAATAAAAATCTAAATGTATCTATACAATCTACATAGATAGGTTATCAAAACTTTTGTTCGGCATGAAGATCCTACAAATGGAAATTGACTTGTTTTTGACGTCTTTTTTGACTTTGTCAGAAATGCTCATTTTTTAACAGTTTCTTTGAATTACTCTATAAATATGTTGTTTGGTTTACTCATTTACTGCATTTTTATCATATGTGAGTCATTCAATGCTTTCATATTCATTTTGGTTGAAAATTTTATTTTTCTATTTTTTTTTATGATTTTTTGTCTTATGCGAAAAAAAGGAAGGGGGGGGGGTGTTTTCATACATATTGGACTTCTTTTCCAGAACCACTGAAGAGATTTTGATGAAACTTGGTAGGGAAAAAGTACTCATTGTACCGTACAAGTGTTCTTTTTTGTTCAGATCCGTCAACAGGTGGCGCCACCACAGTTAAAAGTAGGTCACAGGGGTACTCACCTTCGACAAACTTCTTCATCAGGAACGAGGCACATATTGACAAACTAAAGCATCTGGATCATCTAGAAGGATGTCTCAATAAGTGTTGTTGTTTTTGGTTCCACTTAAAAGTCAACTTTTTGACGCGATTTTTAAAATCTTTTCCGACTCTGTCAGAAATGACCTGTTTCTTTGTATAACTCTTTCAAAGTGTGGTCTTGTACACTAATTTTCACATATTTGTCATATTTGGCCGTCCAAAGTCGACGTCGGGTGCACATTAGTCTCCTTCCTTTTACGCGTTGTCTTTGATGTTTCTGTGCTTCTGTTTCGATTATTTTGTATCATATTCAAGCGTCCTTGTGCGGTTGTAGTTTTGTCTGATGTCAATATATGTCAGTTTCTTGTGGGTTTGTTTCGCTGGGTGTCTGCAGGGTTGTCATGCTGGAGATCCTTCTCTTTTCCTTAAATACGCTGATTGCAGATTCTGGAAATTGAAATCATTTTTTTTTTTCATATAACTGTTTTATATTTGGATCAATATTCGAGCCATGGCTGTTCTAGAATTCTTTTATTTTCAAAATGATATAAAAACATATGAATTAATGGCTATAATATCCTATGAATCCTTTAGTTTTGGCCCAAAAGTCAGGAATAAAATTATCTGTCTTTTAGATTAAATGTAGCTTTGGTAAGTGAGGTGTATGAAAATATACATTTATTCCTAAAAATGATAAACGATTAATCAAAATGAGATACCTCAATGAAAGATTAATTGAACATCGATGGTGGGTGCGGCTAGCCAACAGAAGATGCTTACTCCTCCCGCGCATCTGTTCCCGTCTCTAGCTTGCTAGGGGTCCGTCGATGCTCAATTTGGTGCTCTATTGGAGTGCTGTTGAGATTGTCGTCAGGATCTTCTTAAACTTATTGATTTCATCGCATAAAGTAGTATACAAAATAGTAATTGCATTGGACAAGAATATGTGAAGAAATCGCTATTTCGAGAATGCACATTTATTTCTATATAACCATAAAATATATTTCGATCTGTCTGTAGATTTCAAGAAAAATGTATAAAATTTAACGGAAAAAAGTGTATAAAATAAATAAGAAAAAGGGTGTCAATCTGGCACTAATACATGTACGCTTCCGCAGTTTGGAACATATGATTTTTTTAATTTCCTATATATGCATGCCTACAAGTATTTCCTTATATGTATAATTGAATTATATTAATTCCCACAGTGCATGAACAAAGAGATAAGATTGATATTAGATATTTATATATGATTTTTGGAGAACATTTAGGTACATGTACATTTGTATCTATTTCCAAGGTGTGACATCCCCGTCAAATCAAATTCATAATCGAACACTCTCTTAGATAAGCCCACGCTTTGACCGCCATGCTAATCGCACATATTTTCTTTTAAATGCAATTGATTTTGTTGAGGTTCAATGTACCCCGTCCAAGTTCATCTTATGACTCTGAACTGTATACAAATGTTATGTGCGATGTGCACATGTATGTTAATGTTAATCCGTAGGGGGGGGGGGGTACTTTGTGTGTGTTTCTCTCCTTTTCAACATCCCCCTCCCCTTTCTATAAGATAAACTTTAAAACTATCACAGAATAAATCCCACCAGATTTCAAAAGAAAAGAAACTCCTTGTATTTCCTATAGCTACACAACAACAGTTGCATCTAAAATTTACAATTACAAACGATTCCTGCAATGTATTGATTTAAGTAATCCCTCACTACATCCACTTCCTTGCGAATGTTCTTCATCGGATTTCAACTACTCGTCTTGTGGACACGTTATTAATGGTGACCTTAGTATAGTCAAGAACGACAAGTTGAGAGAATTGTTAAAAAAGGGTCCCAAATACAGAGAAAGTTTGTCCTTTACATGGAGCCAAAATGTCAAAATTATTATGGACTCTTGTGAGGACTATGCAAGACATTAGGCAAAGAAAGAGGATGTACAGCTCGACATCCTTTCCGAATGGATAAAATCCATCAGAGGGTTACTTTTATCTAAATTAACCGATTAAAATCAACTGTGAACACGATTCGTGTCATACGTATACTCAATCAGCGACTCAAGTGTGAACCCATGTTGATTTGTAGGTCAAAATGCAGGATCGAGGACTCTGATTGAAAATACTCTAGGATGATATTACGGGGGCCAATTGATATGTTGTGAGCCTCGCATTGAAAATTTCAATTTTATCACACATATACGTAAAATTCAGACTGTCGAAAAGAGACAAAAAATCATGTAAATGAGTTAAATGAGTACTTATCTCAAAATATGTTATAATACCTCGAAATCCATGCAAAATGTTGATATTTCTGACTACAGCCACGTGGAGTCAATCATCTCGTGCTCTGACCCATTTTATTTACTTTTGATCGGTGATCGGAAACTTTCGGAATTCCCCGTTACACGTCAGCAGAAACGTATTTCGACTTTTCTATTGCTCAAACCATAAACAGTTCTCTCTTTACGATGATTGTGCTTGAATATGTTTTGAATGAAGTAATATAAATAAAATGACTAACATTTAAAATATAAATAATATGATTTTCTTACATTTTTCAAACTTTTAATGAAGCTTTTGAATATGCATATTATATATGTTAATATGTACATATTTGTAGATAATGAAATAAAAAAAATCACACAATTAAAATTATTTTTCTACATAATCCCCTTCAGTATTCATACACTTTTGCTACTGCTGTTTAAGGGCATCAATACCACTTAAGATAAGACTTCTTAATTGACTGGTCAAAAAACTTCAAGTATGACGTCATCATCGGACTGAAAGCGGGTGCAAAAAACGCTGCTTCCAGTTCTGGGAATAGATGAAAGTCTGAAGGAGAAAGATCACGTAAATATGGCGAATGCTTAATCAAATTAAAGCAGCGGTTCAAACACTACACCTTTCTGAAGAAAATTTCGAACAATTTTCTCCTGCACTAGACACGTGTTTCGAATATTGAGTTCTCATCAGTCGTATTAGTGACATACATGTGAACAGGTGCATGGTCCTGGTGTAACAACACAAATCATTGGTAACGGACCAGGAGTCCCCGAGGGCACATGTAGCCAAGTTCCATGAACTTCGGTTGATTGTTTCTTCAACGCATTCGAAAATTTGATATAAAAAATTTCTTAAAATATCTAAAACATCGTTCCTGTAGCAACATATCCCACCTATCCTGCTACATATTTAGTTAAATTTCGGACATAATAACTCTCACACTCGATTGCCTTTAATTACGTTGTTTAGATTGATTATCACTGACGAGGATTAAGTATCCGAAACCTGCATGTCTTGTCCATGCTGAAAATTTATATGCTGTAAATGATGCGATTGAATATGAAGACGTTAAAAAAAATGAACTTAAGTTTATCGGATTCTATGGGATCCTATTGGTTTCTATGGGATCCTATCGGCTTCTGTGGGTTCCTATGGGCTTCTATGGGTTCTATGGGTTCATATTGGTTCTATGGGATCAATCAAATAGCAAATCATATAAATAATTCAATTAAGAAATGACTGTCTTACTTTTGGTGTTCATGGGTGTATAATTCTGGTTGGACACGTGCAAATTCCGTGAATGGCGAAGCGATTCTCGGAAAATTTGCACGTGTCCAACCAGAATTATACACCCATGAACACCAAAAGTAAGACAGTCATTACTTATATTTACATTTATTCTAAATATCGATCCTTTTTATTTGCATGCACTTCGCATATTTTGCCTGTTTTAGTGTCAAATGTATTTGAACGTTGGTAAATTCTCCCTACATGCAAAACTTGCACGTGAGCAACCCAAGTTATTGGAATATTATTCAAGTTGTCTAATGGGCGTTTAACATGGGGAATCTACTAGTAATGTAAATATTGATGAGTGTTTGATTAATTCATACTTATTATCAAAACATAAACTCGATTAATAATACTAAGTTTATTTATATGTCATGAGGCCATTGAAAGGGTTCATATTTACGAATTAGTTACCTCAGTTACTTACCTGGGCATTTTTTTTAAATAAGAAAGAATGCGCATACATGATATTGTTATTTCAAATCGCTTATCGTATTCATATTGTATATATATTTAATAATAATATCATTTATTCTATACATGTAATTGCATATATTAATTCGATGAGTTAATGAGTTAATGAGTTCGCAAGAAAATTTCCTTTCGCGGACCTCAATTATACACAAATTGAAATCATGCAGCGCCATCTTCAGTAAGTTCGTTTATAATAACAAACTTATTAATTATGAGGCCATCAAACGGGTTTATATGTACTAATTAATTACCTGAATTTCTTACCTGCACAGGTCAATAGAATTAATTAGAGAGAATGTAGGTGACAATTATTTTTTAAGTCCCCAATTTAGTCACTTTGATAACGTTTAAGAATCCGGTTTTTTAAAAATATTTTCAATATTGTTTATTTATTTTGTATGTTTTTCTTTTATATACTACCTATTATTCACGCAAATTCTCCCTTCGTGGGCCTCAGTCATTCAATGATCGAAATCTACTAGCGCCATCAAAGAAATAAAATTTCAAACATTAAACAAATACTACTTTTAAACATTTTGAATCTACGAAGCATCTTTTTCTTAGAATATCGAATATTTATTAAAATTCAGAAGGTCCGAACATAGGAAGTATTTTTAATCCACATTATATATCTTATTATATTAATTTGATAAAAATTCCCCGTCGACGTACCTCTCAATTAAATAATTAACAACATTCCAATACGACGCCACTAAGCGGAGAAAGTGTTTATTTACTATTGATATCTATTTTCTTTTTTTTATATTTGTTATTATCATTGATCTTTTTCGAGAAACATTAATAAATAAAAGATATAAGGAGACGTCCATACTAATAGCACAATAAGATATAAATCCTAGCGCCCGATAGGAACCGATAGCGCCCGACAGAAACCGATAGCGCCCCATAGAAGCCGATAGGAACCCATAGCGCCCGATAGGAACCCATAGAGCCCGATAGGAACCCATAGAGCCCCATAGGATAGAAATCCGATAGAAACCGTTACGATACCCCTTAGAAATTGACCGATACGATAGGATAGCTGCCCCATACGATAGGATAGAAAACGTGCACTCACCGGTTGCGCAACTGTAAGCGTCATTGATTGTTTCTCTTTTTTATACACCCGTCATTTGACTTGACGTATTATGGTATGGAAAAGTCTGTCTGTCCGTCTCTCCATGTGCTTATGGATCGCAATAATTTGAACAAAGGATGTTCTTTGACATATGTAACGGGGTTTTAATTTTTTTCTCGCATAATCGAGAAATTATGAATAATGAGAGGGGTGTCTGTCCGTCCGCTTATGGAAGGCAATAACTTGAATATGCATCAACGGATTTTCATGATATTTAAACATTTTGATAAGACTGTAGAGAGAAAGCCGCCTTTCGATTTTAAGATTCATTTGAATTTTCGTTACGGAGTTGTGGAACTTAGAGTTTTAATATACTGTGAAAATATACTAAACTATTTTAAAATTCTTTAAAAATCTATTTTTGGGTGAAATGTTTTGAAAATTTGCATACTTTAAGAAGGAAGGATGTTCTTTGACAAATATAACGGGGCTTTTTTTGTCGCATAATCGAGAAATTATGTGTAATGGGAGGAGGGGGTTATATGCGCATAGATGTATAAGTGCATGGAACGCATTAACTTGAATATGCGTCAACGGATTTTCAGGATATTTGTACATTGTGATTACAGACTTACAGACAAAAATTATAAGTAATCCGTTTACAAGTAAGAACGGTGATCGCAAATACAAATTTATTGTTGTGAACTATGACAAAACCTACTTTGTAAAAGAAAATTCCGATTCTGAAAATAAGTACACTGAAACAGATATTATTCAGATGTTAAATTTTTTGATCGATAACATTTTTGTGGTGTTTGGAGGAAAGGTCTTCCAGCAAATTGTCGGAATTCCAATGGGGACCAATTGTGCCCCACTCCTTGCCGACATTTTCCTTTACTCGTACGAAGCTGAATTCATTCAATCTTTGGTCTCTGGTGGGAAAAGATACTTAGCTTCTGACTTCAACTTCACTTACAGATACATAGACGATGTGTTGTCCATCAATAATCCAATATTCACGGATTACCTGAGCAGTATCTATCCTTCAGATCTTGAAGTCAAAGTGACTACAGAGACAAATAATTCAGCATCCTATTTGGACATAATGTTGTCCTACGACACTGATGGTCACATGAACACCTCACTCTATGACAAACGTGACGACTTCAGTTTCAGCATTACAAACTTTCCTTTTCTGAGTAGCAACATCCCTTCTTCGCCAGCGTGTTCATATCTCAGTTAATACGTTATGCCACAGCAAGTACCAAATATACGGATTTTGTTCTGAGAGCTAGGCGTCTTTCAGATAATCTTCTCAGTCAGGGATATGTTTGTGACCGACTAACATCGTCACTGAGGAAGTTCTATGGTCGATATGGGGAACTCGTCATACACTATGATGTCCTACTCTCCAGAATGGTGGATGATATTCTGTCATAGACTATTTGAACCATCCATCCAAAGATTGTACTTTCTGTCTTCCGAAATGGAAGTAACCGGATGTGACAGTTTTACCGAATTGAAGCGGCGGGTGTTGCATGAAAGCAGGAGATGCTTACTCTTCCTGGGCACCTGGTCTCACTCCCATATCGGGAGATCGCTTTTTTTTCATATGGTGGAGGTTTTTGTTTGTTTGCTTTGGTTCCTGTTTTATCCTGATTTTGTATGCCTTCGGTTTCTGATTTTCTGAATTATCGATTTTGTGCTGTATACAGGGATATGGTCATTATCCATATTTGTCATTTGAAGAGGAAGCTGCCTTTAAATTTTCAGGTTCATCTGTTTTGTCGTTATGGAGTTATTGGACTTAGAATTTCAAAATACTGTAAAAATATACTAAAACTGTTAAAATTTCTTTAAAAATCTATTTTTGGTTGAAATGTTTTGAAAATGTGTATGCTTTATATGGTCAAAGGTTCATATGGAAATGATAAATAAAATTGTTTGCGGATAATTTAAGAGTGCGTATTGTACTAATTATCATAAAAGGTTTAGGATCATGGAATACCAATGACTGGAAATGATCTGTAGATGACATTATACTGTTTATTGTACCTTTATTTTATGCACATTCCCAGAATTATATAATTATATTTCCTTTAATATATTTTGGATCCAAAGGTCAATGGTCAAGGTCATATGACTGATGATTAAAAACTATATACGTTTAATATAAGAGTGACTTGCACCAATGATCATGAAACTTGCCAGAAATATTATGCATGGAAAAATATGACCCCTATTGATTTTGAGTTCAAAGATTAAGGTAACAGGACTCTGATGATTGAAAATGGTTTGCGGACATCATAAGAGCGTGAATTGCACCTATTATCGTAAAAAATTCAAAGTCAAATTTAAAGGTCACAGAAATTGTTGATTGAGAATGCTTTCCGGGTAATATAAGATTGTCTATTGCACCTTTTATCATAAGTCAACCCAGAAATTTATTTCCTATGAATGAAGGATGCGCCCTTTTGATTTTTGCGTCAAAAGGTTATAGGACTCTGATTATTGAAATTGTTTTCCGGATGATATAAGAATTCGAGTTGCACCTATCCTAATGAAACATGTCAGAAATGACATGGTATCAAAGGGCGCATACCATTTTTTAACCATACATAATTTATATATGTCTTAATAATTACTTACATTCTAATTTTGCAACTTAGCATTTTGCATATTTGATGAATTTAAGCTACAGTGTCTTGACTATAAATTTCATTGAAAACTTTATTTCGATGGTCTTGATAGAGGAAAAAAGAGCCATAAAAACTTTTCATTTGAAACTACGCAGTAACGACCATAATATTGTCGAAATTGTAAAATAAAATCTCATTATACCATTTACTGTAAAAACGCAGTACATTGTAAATAGCGCTAGGGGAATGAATAAAAAAGTTGTGAACCCCAAATTCTAAATGACGTCTTAAACGTCTATAATTGCGAATGTATGCGATAGATTCGCATGCAGATTTAAATCTATACAAATAAGAAAATCACTCTATACTTTTATATGAAAAGAAAGATTTAGCATTATAAAATTTGAGAAATATCAGTACAAAATTGACATTTTGGAAAATCATCAACCGAAGGCGTACAAAATCAGTATATAACAGGAACCGAAGCAAGCAAACAAAAACCTCCGCAACATGAAACGTATCAAACTCCTAATAGAGATGTTTTGTTTAAGAACGTACTTAACCTTAACGAAATCAAACGCAAACGAACTTAAGGGTAAGTAATGGCAGATAAAACAGGGAGCATTCATTAAGTAGACATGATATACCTAGACTGATGGAATGGTCGTTCATTAAGCACATGAAATGAAATTAACCGCCCAAAACTCTATAGAGTCTCAATTTTATCGAATGACATAAAAATTATATCAAACGAAGCAAATTATAGGCCATTTCTATGTTGACATAGAAATATCTGACATGCAGTATTCTTATTTTTGCCTCGTTTCCTATAACGAATTAGCCTACATTTTTACCTTCTGACTAAGAAAACATCACACTCGATAAGCAATGGATACTTGAATCTCTAGGGAACAAATGGAATCGTTTGCACTACTCTTTTTTTTTTGCTCCCCCAATTTATCGCCCCTCGTTAAACCGCCAACCCCGGCTACCGCCTCTTTTTCCCAATGTACAGATTTCCTTACATCATAAACCCCCGTTGTAACGCCAACCCCCGCATACCGCCATCCGCCACTGAATTCGGCGTACAAATTGTCGTATTTGGTATATAAAACCCCCGATTACAATGCCATTTAATTGAGTTGTTATCACTAAACAAACAACTTAGATTCATATGTCCACAGTCTTGTTAATTATCGCGCTTGGGTTTATTTTCGTTTACATCAAGTGTTTTGATAAAAAATCAATATGTACGTTTACCTAGATAGTGTAATTTGAACTTTAATTAATACTTATGGCGAGTCCAGTGAGGATGCAGATATTAAAAAAAAAGGCATTTAACCCAGCATAAAATTCAAGCGTCATTGAACTGACTATAGACGAAAAAGTAAAAGATGCGTTGCGCACGTATCTCGGCGCTACTAATGCTGATGCAAGGATGCCTTCATGACAAATATGGATAATGACCATATCCCCGTCTACAGTACAAAATCGATAATTCAGAAAATCAGAAACCGAAGGCACACAAAATCAGGATAAAACAGGAACCAAAGCAAACAAAAACAAAAACCTCCACCATATGAAAAGAAGCGAACTCCCGATATGAGAGTGAGACCAGGTGCCCAGGAAGAGTAAGCATCTCCTGCTTGCATGCAACACCCGTCGCTTCAATTCGGTAGAACTGTCACATCCGGTTACTTCCATTTTGGAAGATATAGTGTACAATCTTTGGTTGGATGGTTCAAATGGTCTATGACAGAATATCATCCACCATTCTGGATAGTGGGACATCATAGTGTATGACGAGTTCCCCATATCGACCGTAGAACTTCCTCAGTGAAGATGTTAGTCGGTCACAAACATATCCCTGACTGAGAAGCTTATCTGAAAGACGCCTAGCTCTCAGAACAAAATCCGTATATTTGGTACTTGCTCTGGCATAGCGTATCAACTGAGATATGAACACGCCATAAGCAGGCGATGAAGGGATGTTGCTGCTCAGAAAAGGAAAGTTCGTAATGCTGAAATTGAAGTCGTCACGTTTGTCATAGAGTGAGGTGTTCATGTGACCATCAGTGTCGTAGGACAACATTATGTCCAAATAGGATGCTGAATTATTTGTCTCTGTAGTTTCTTTGACTTCAAGCTCCGACGGATAGATACTGCTCAGGTAATCCGCGAATTTTGGATTATTGACGGACAACACATCGTCTATGTATCTGTAAGTGAAGTTGAAGTCAGAAGCTAAGTATCTTTTCCCTTCATGTTCTTAAATACGAATGAACCTGTATCATGTATTTCATGTTACTGTTTAACACTGACTTCTATAAGGGGCGGCATCCGGCGAAATTCCGCCGACTCAGATGATAAAAGTCGCCGGTTTGAATTTCCTCTGATCGTTTATTTACTCTAAACTTTCTCAATCGCCGCCTCAGATAAATCGTTTTGAACACTCTGCATGTACATGCATTTTTCTTTGACCCAGCACATTCTTGAAATGCGAAAATAAGATTTTTTTAAAGCCTATAGCTGTCCATCATCCTTTTATTTACTCCCCCGATATAACGCCACCCTAACTTTAACGCCAATTTTTTCTCTGGACGGATGTTGGCGTTATATCGGGGGAGCACTGTATTTTGTTTCGTCGAGTTTTGTCCTGGGAATGAGTTACTTGTATGTAGTATGAATAAGTTACTAGTTTTGCACGTCGTCGTATAGTAGCCATCGTTTCGTAGCCAATCTTTATATCATGTCGTCCCTTTCGAATAATCGCGTCATATACTCGTTATCTTACTATCGTCGCCAAAATATCAATTAAATCAACAGAGGATATTTCAAATGCATATGACTTACAAGAACAAGCTATGATATACCCAGGAAATCTTTTGAATATAAATAATAACGTCTGATTTCATAGTAATTAGGATTTTCTATAAATTAGCGATTTTTAAATAAAAATCGAGATTTTCCACCCAAAATAGCAAGATAATCAAAGAAATCTCTTCTAACTCATTTGACTTGATCACATTTATGCCATCCAATTATATGAAACCTCTCCAGTGTTGATTAAATAAGAAATATAAATTTTAAAAAATATTAAAAGAAATAAGTGAATTTTTCACATAAATAAGTGTTTTTTGCCCTAAAATAAGATATAAATTAAATTTCAGTTATCAGATAACATTTCTATCCATTTATAATTAGAAAAAGCATAACATCAAAGCTAAAACATATCAATTTAAGCAAATTAAAAGAGCTAGTACTTATTTTCTCAAAATAAGTGGTTTTTGCATAAAAATGCATATTTTACCCAAAAATGATGGTTTTAATTAATTATTACATTTAATTTTACAATCATCTGACAAGATGATTACTTTCTATAATGATAATAGCTTTAAATGTATAGTTTTACAATGTAGCAAAGAAAATGAATTAATAAAATTTTTCAAGAAATCTGTAATTTTTAGACAAAAAACAGGCATTTTGCCCCAAAATTAAGTAGAAAATATACCTTTTATGTTTTATACATGTAATTTATGTGTGAACCTAAAAAATTACAGTTAAAAATACACTCCTGCTATCATTTCAAAAACTTCTATAGATTCAATAAATATTCTCCAGAAATCAGCTATAATTTTTAAATGAAAAAATAAGTTTTTCCCCAAAAACACGTTGATTTTGAATGAAATGTTAGTAAAACATAATATAATATGATAGAGTGTGAAAAGTTACACTAGAAAATAGCTTTCAATCATTGCTTTCATAACAAATAAGGGTCCTTTAAATAAATATACAGAAATTTGAGATTTCTGATTGAAAATACAGGTTTCTGTATAAAATAATTAATTTCGAGGATTTTGCAAAAAAAATAAGAATATGAAATATATATCATTAGAAAGAAGAGACCTTAAAGATGCTTTTTAAATCATCATTGAAGGATCATATGCAATATTGAGGAGCTAAGAAGCAGAAATAAATGAAAATTTCCTCAAATTTCTGTGAATTTTGGCAAAAATTAGACGTTTTTACCCCAAAACAAACAGTAAAAATAGGAATTGGAACTTGCAACTTATTTCAACTGAAAGAGCATCAAAAATACTATATATTAGCACTTTCCAATTTTTAAAAACATCAACCATATAAAAGTTATAATTTTTTTCCTATTTTCAGTGATTTTTGACTAAAAAAACATATTTTTCCCAAAAAACACCACTTTTGAAATGTCATTTTACACAATTGCAATTTACACAACATATATCTTTTCTGAAACTTCATTAACACAGTGATTCTGAAGTGACGTTATTGATTCGGAAGTGACGAGTCTACCACACGATCAATGTTCTTCGGTATTATCATAATAAGACTTAACTTGGTAAAAATATTTTCGGTGATTAAAGCATTCGTTAGTTGTGTATTAAGAAAAATAAATATATCATGGTATGCTCGATCTTAGAACTAAATTAAGACAATGTTTAAAAGGGATTTGGAATACCCAAGTTACCTATACGTTTGTATGATCATTGTAATTAATATTCGTTGAAAAAGTGGTCCTTATATTTTTAAGCTTCACCAAGGAAGGCAGAGAAAAAACCTCCAAGGAGAGTGCTGAACTTCAAATCAGGGAAAAGTCTGGAGTATGTATAACATTTTATTCTCTTATTGTGTACATCACCACATGATGACAACTGACAACTCATTCACAAGGTACGGAATAAGCAATGTAAACGCGCACTCCATCTATAAAAATAAACATGCAAAGCAGAAAGAACACTACAACACGAAAAATTAAACCATAAAATGATTAAAGATCTGATTTATCAGCATAAAAGGGGTAGGTTCACGAACACCCAAAATCGGCCCTAATTTTTTGCGAAAAATAATTTTATGAAAATTATGATTCAGCATCTCTAATATTCATCTCAAATACCTGGCGAAATAGAAAGTAAATATTTTTCATCGTCAAAACGTCACGTGCGTTCGTTATGACGTCACATTTTGACGTCATTTGCTCTGCATAACGGAAAATGAAGAAAAATCGCCATATTTTGTGCATAAATCTTTGAAATTAGTATAGGCGCCAACCCTTACCCAACATAAATTTTATGTAGATCGAAAGAAAAATTGCAAATCTAACTATTTATAAGAATATTATTTTGGGTGAGGGCTGGCGCCCTACTTATTTTCATACATTTTGACCAGAATTATGCCTATTTCTTACGATTTTGCTGCATTTTACGACTTTAAACCGACTTTGAAGCCATATCTTTCGGTGTATTGCACGTATTCTAAAATATTTATTTGGTATTTCAAACAACCACACATTTAACTTCCTTGATACGAAATACTATCGAAATCTAAAACACTCTAAAATTAAGGCCGATTTTCCATGTTACCGAACCTGCTCCTTTGGATGATCTTCTACATTGATATCTATAATTGATGGTATTGGAGTACGTACGCACATTATTGACAATAATCTAATACACATTGACCGAAGACAAATAGTTTTTGATATGAAAAATCAAAAGCACTTTGTAAATAGATTGCAATTATTAATAACACGTCCAAAGCACATAATCCAACGATACCAATGGTCAACCGGTGATTTTGATGCTCTTCTACATTGATATGTATAATTGATGGTATATGGAGTACGTAAGCACATTATTTCCAATAATCTAATATACATTGACCGAAGACGCATAGTTTTCAACATGAAAAATCAAAACCACTTTGTAAATAGATTGCAAAAGTGTTAATAACACGTCCAAAACATATAAATCAACGAGACCAATGGTCAACCGGTGCCGACAATAGAGTAAGAATCTTGTGCTAGCTACATCCTCGTCTTCTCACTTTGAAGGAAAATTCAAGGAAAGGAGGGGATCTCCAACAACACTAGGTTGCAGCACCCACAGCAAAAGCCCAAAACACCCAATGCAAAAAACATAGAATAGACACCCACAGAAAGAGACGCAATAGGGAGAAGGAACACCAACTCATACCATAGAAACATTAAACATAAAAGACCACACATGAACCAACGAGACCAATGGGCAACCGGTGCCGACTTAGGACGGCCATCTGCCACGTAAGGTTATCCTGGATTATGTACGCACAACCCTCCCACTATTCACCTTCAGTCAAAAATGTTTATTCTGTTTATGCCTAATGATTTAAATTTGGCCGAGTTTAAGGACATAACAATTTTTCGTGTATCTTGGTACGTTTTTGTTATAGTATTGGCCCGAAACACATTTTCGGCACTAATTTTACATAAAATTCCATATTCATTAACAACGGTTTACAGGAAGCGTTAAACTGATACCAAGAAGTGATGTTTGTCTTTGTCTTTATGTTGCCTCGATATCAATTACATCTTGATATTGACTCTGAAATTACGTTATATTATACCTTCCTTATGCACCTACCTCTAATTAATTAAAGATGTGTATGTGTGCATGTATTTGTGTTCCTGTAATTATAAGAATTCTTCTCTTCTGAAATGTTTAGGAACCTAACATCATTAACCTAAATACATCTCACAAGATGATATTAACGACTTTAAATCTCTTCTCTGTAATTAAATATTAATTATGTAAATGATTGACATTTATAACTTTTCACATCTCTTTTACATTTAGCTTCTTCAAATTGTAATTATTTGCACATTTGCGACCTTCACTTATAAACTGTTCAAAGAATTAAAGAATATTTTTCAAAACAGATTGTTTATCGTGTATGTTAGACGGAGACAATAACAATAATATAGTACTATGGAAATACGTAGGACAGTTTTACCTTATGAATATTCCCGTTGTCAAGTGCGAGTATGGGACGTTTTGTTAGTTGTGCTGTTAAAAAACGACCTGTATAGATTAGGTTTACAAGGGTAAAAGAGTTATCTTACTTACACCATGTTATGTATAAATAAGGACTACTTGTGTGGAGAATAAATAGTGAATGACAAAACTGTGAATTCTACAAGAGTAAATGTTTGTTATGACAATTAAAATGATTATTTGACCTTGAACAAAGGTCACAGATAAAAGACAAGTACTGGAGTTGATTTTAATAACGATTCGTCTTTATCTGATCAAAGCTCAATATTTGATGAACAAAAGCCTGCTGTAACCTTAAAATCGAACACATTATCTTGGGTCAAGTGAAATAATGTGATGCCAGGAATAGTTGTGTTAAGTTTGATCTCTCAGGGTCAACAATCTTTGCTATATAGACAAAAGTTTGTTGTGACCTTAAAATGAGAATTTGACCTTAGGTCAAAATCAAGGTGAAAGGGCTTGACTCAACGACTATATGTATGAAGTTGGAACTCTGATAGTCAAATAGTCTTTGTTCTATAGGCAAAAGTTTGTTGTTGCAAATGTACCTTGAGAATGGGAATTTGACGTTAAAACTAGGTCAACATTAAATGGCTACCTATAAATAACCTAACATCCAAGTTTCAAGTCGAAATCTCAAAAACTACAGGAATTGGCACCTTGCCAATTTAAAGTTCCATTTTCAGCTCGATATAGCGCGAAAACCGTAAATTTTTAATTAAACATGTCAGGATATAAACGTTTTCAAACTTTCCAAAGAACAATATAAAATAAATCTTTCGAATCGTACGGTTACTTTAGGAGATATAAATGCTTAAATATTTCACCTTTTTGACTAGAAAAAATAGATCTTTATATGCTCTTTCACATGGTATTTTTCGTTTCATCATATGAAATGGTACTTTTTTGTAAAGTATCCGGAATTATTGGGGTAAGAATAATAATAAGAAGAAAGAAAAGACAATAGAATAACAGAAAGGATTCCGACGGAAGTCGGAATCCTTTAATATATTCAGATATCACTTGAATCATGTTACGTATATCATAGTCTAGAATATATCCAAGAAGGTTTAGAAAAGGAAGCTTTAAGCTTTTTAAAAAATTTCTATCGCTGTATTATAAAAAAAGACACATTAAGAATATGTCGCAAAGCTTCGCGGCGCAGTAAGAAAAAAAAATCATATATCCAGAGAAACCGGAGCCAATGTGCGACATAAAGAACATACTTTTGCAATAACATGTATTTTTATTCTTTAAAATTGTTTATAACAATTGAGCTCATGCTTTTATGGTTATGACAAATATGGACATTGACCATATCCCACTACACAGTACAAAAATGATAATTCAGAAAATCACAAACCGAAGGCATACAAAATCGGGATAAAAAAAGGAACCAAAGCAAGCAATTCAAAACCTTTACCACATGAAAAGAAGCTTACTCAAAATATGGGAGTGAAACCAGGTGCCCAGGAAGAGTATCGACCGTAGAACTTCCTCAGTGACAATGTAAGTCGATTACAAACGTATCCTTGACCGAGAAGCTTATCTGAAAGACGCCTGAAAGCTGATCGTAAACCCACTGTATTGCATTTTTGAGAAAGGGCAATTGTCAACGAGCTTTTTAAACAACCATCTTTGTCGCATATTTTAGCACTGTTATGTACAATTCTAGAGCGACCAATCTAAAATGGAAGCATAACTTTCGAGTTTAATCAGCATACCTAACACATGCTTGAGCTTGGTCTGAACTTTTAGCTGAGAACCCCTGCTTTCAAGAACAGCTGTCGTAAAATATATGTCATGGTGAAATTGTATTTTCATTGCGAAAAAGTTATCAAATCATGAAAAATTAAAACGAAATATTTATCGTTTATACACTTTGTATACCTATATTTTGTTCTTTTTTGTATAGAAAGCGTTGCAATATATGCATTAGATATGTACATATGTTATATAATGTTTTTAGAACAAGAATAATTTCTCCTTTCTCGAAAAATTGCATGAATTCCGTGAAATAAAAAGAATCCGTGTTAATATCTTCTATAAAGCCCCGAGACTGAACTTTATCTCGAAATATGTCGACAAATGTATGTTTAATACTAGTATTTCCAATGCCTTTTTATCGATGTTTTTTTTCTAAAGGGCTTATAAATAAATATAAAAAACTAATGCGTATATACTTTTAAGACCGTGTATGGATACCCGATCGTGACAAGTTGAAATAAAAATACGTGAATTGAAGAAATGTGCATTAAGTTATAAAATTATAAAAAGTATCTTCTGAGGTGTATTTTAGTACTACAGAGATCTGAATATACATGTCAAGTACAGTAGTCAGAGTTTGGGATCTTCATTTTCTTTGTTTTAAACATTAGAATATGCCTCAATGAGCTAACGTTGTGTAATTTGCCCCTTTCAGCATCTGCATCTCCGTTCAGATTCTTAACTGTTACAAAGTTAAGCGGACGCTTTTCATGATGCAATGAGTCAAAGAGCCCCTTTTAGGCCCCGAGGACATCAACTGGAAAGTCCTCAATGGTCACGGTGGTAGCTTTACTTCGTGATTCTGAACATAGCACAAACACCACACTGTCATACGTAATACTGGTAATTAATTGGGTAGTTCCTACATTAATTATGACTATATAATTCTTCAATACAACATATAAAAAGCTACATAACGAAGAGGAAATGTGTGTGTTGTCGTCTGTCGACAACGAAAAGGAGCTTAGAATGTTGGTGCGTTAATCACCATTTTCTCAAAGAGATCTGAATAAGAAATAGGAGCTCCGAATAAAAAATAAAATTGAAAAAAAAAAGTGTGAAAAGTATGACATAAAGAATATTCAACATGACCCGATTGCAGTACCAAAAAGCAAAGTACCGATATTCAACGATGTATATTAATTGAAGAATCCAAGATGCGATACAACACTCATTACGACGAGACTAATATGTTGTCAGCTCAGCGTCGGACCTCTAATGATTACCTAAAAATATCAGCAAGAAAAATTCAATCGATCTCAAAATATCAGCAAGAAATAATTCTGGAATATCGAATATTTTCGAAAATTTCGAAATTATTTTTTTCGGGAATTGGTCTATTTGATCAAAAAAAATATCATCAAGAAAGACTCAATCGGTTTTACTAACCAAAGTTTTAACTGAAATAAAATCTGGACTTCAAAAATATTGTTCGACAGTATATTTTCGAAGCGGTCTGAACCAGATGTGGATTTTAAAGAATTCAAGGGAACTTTTAGAACATCCTAAAATCCACTCCTTTCGATCAAAGCCTTTGATTTTTCGACGCTTTACACAACATCTAAATTGAAAGAGAGACTCGCAAAAATTATAAATTATGCGTTTACAAGCAAGAACGGCAATCGCAAGTAAAATTTATTCTTGTTAATTATGACAAACCTACTTTCTTAAAGGAAAGTCCGATTCTAAAAATAAGCAGACGAAGCAGATATTATTCAGATATTAAACCTTCTGATCGACAACATTTTTGTGGTGTTTGGAGGAAAGGTCTTCCAGCAATTTTTCGTAATTCCATTGGAAACCAATTGTGCCCCACTCCTTGTCGACATTTTTCTTTTCTCGTACGAAGCTGAATTCGTTCAATCTTTGGTCTATGAAAGGAACATATACGTAGCTTCTAACTTTACCTCACTTACAAATACATAGACGATGTGTTGTCCATCAATAATCCAAAATTCGTGGATTACCTCAGCAAAGTATATCCTTCGGAATATGAAGACAAAGAAACTACAGAGACAATTAATTCAACATCCTATCTGGACACAATGTTGTCTTTCGACAATAATGGTCACATAAACACCTCACTCTATAACAAACATGACGACTTCAATTTCAACACCACAAACTTTCCTTTTCTGAGTAGAAGCATCCCTTCATCGCCAGCTTATGGCGTATTCATATACCGAAGATTGTACTATATGTTTTCTGAAATGGAAGTTACTGGATGTGACAGTTCTACCGAATTGAAGCGGCGGGTGTTGCATGCAAGCAGGACTTGCTTACTCTTCTTGGGCTCCTGGACGAGGGTTTAGTACCCGAAACGTGCATGTCTGGTCCATGCTGTAAATTTATCAGGTTTTAAATGATGCTATTGAATTTAAAGACGTTTAACATTTGAACTACTTGGTGAGTGTCACTGCTGGTGGACCAAGAGTCCCCGAGGGCACATGTAGCCAAGTTCGATCAACTTCGGTTGATCGTCTGTCTCTTCAACGCATTTGAAATTTTCTGTTACAAAATTTCTTGAAATTTCTAAAACGTGGGTCCTGTAGCATCATATCCCGCCCATTCTGCTACGTCTTTTGGTACATTTTTGGACATGATAATTTTCATACTTTTTGGCCGTATTACATTGTTTAGACTTAGGATCACTGACGAGGGTTTAGTACCCGAAACGTGCATGTCTGGTCCATGCTGTAAATTTATCAGGTTTTAAATGATGCTATTGAATTTAAAGACGTTTAACATTTGAACTACTTGGTGAGTGTCACTGCTGGTGGACCAAGAGTCCCCGAGGGCACATGTAGCCAAGTTCGATCAACTTCGGTTGATCGTCTGTCTCTTCAACGCATTTGAAATTTTCTGTTACAAAATTTCTTGAAATTTCTAAAACGTGGGTCCTGTAGCATCATATCCCGCCCATTCTGCTACGTCTTTTGGTACATTTTTGGACATGATAATTTTCATACTTTTTGGCCGTATTACATTGTTTAGACTTAGGATCACTGACGAGGGTTTAGTACCCGAAACGTGCATGTCTGGTCCATGCTGTAAATTTATCAGGTTTTAAATGATGCTATTGAATTTAAAGACGTTTAACATTTGAACTACTTGGTGAGTGTCACTGCTGGTGGACCAAGAGTCCCCGAGGGCACATGTAGCCAAGTTCGATCAACTTCGGTTGATCGTCTGTCTCTTCAACGCATTTGAAATTTTCTGTTACAAAATTTCTTGAAATTTCTAAAACGTGGGTCCTGTAGCATCATATCCCGCCCATTCTGCTACGTCTTTTGGTACATTTTTGGACATGATAATTTTCATACTTTTTGGCCGTATTACATTGTTTAGACTTAGGATCACTGACGAGGGTTTAGTACCCGAAACGTGCATGTCTGGTCCATGCTGTAAATTTATCAGGTTTTAAATGATGCTATTGAATTTAAAGACGTTTAACATTTGAACTACTTGGTGAGTGTCACTGCTGGTGGACCAAGAGTCCCCGAGGGCACATGTAGCCAAGTTCGATCAACTTCGGTTGATCGTCTGTCTCTTCAACGCATTTGAAATTTTCTGTTACAAAATTTCTTGAAATTTCTAAAACGTGGGTCCTGTAGCATCATATCCCGCCCATTCTGCTACGTCTTTTGGTACATTTTTGGACATGATAATTTTCATACTTTTTGGCCGTATTACATTGTTTAGACTTAGGATCACTGACGAGGGTTTAGTACCCGAAACGTGCATGTCTGGTCCATGCTGTAAATTTATCAGGTTTTAAATGATGCTATTGAATTTAAAGACGTTTAACATTTGAACTACTTGGTGAGTGTCACTGCTGGTGGACCAAGAGTCCCCGAGGGCACATGTAGCCAAGTTCGATCAACTTCGGTTGATCGTCTGTCTCTTCAACGCATTTGAAATTTTCTGTTACAAAATTTCTTGAAATTTCTAAAACGTGGGTCCTGTAGCATCATATCCCGCCCATTCTGCTACGTCTTTTGGTACATTTTTGGACATGATAATTTTCATACTTTTTGGCCGTATTACATTGTTTAGACTTAGGATCACTGACGAGGGTTTAGTACCCGAAACGTGCATGTCTGGTCCATGCTGTAAATTTATCAGGTTTTAAATGATGCTATTGAATTTAAAGACGTTTAACATTTGAACTACTTGGTGAGTGTCACTGCTGGTGGACCAAGAGTCCCCGAGGGCACATGTAGCCAAGTTCGATCAACTTCGGTTGATCGTCTGTCTCTTCAACGCATTTGAAATTTTCTGTTACAAAATTTCTTGAAATTTCTAAAACGTGGGTCCTGTAGCATCATATCCCGCCCATTCTGCTACGTCTTTTGGTACATTTTTGGACATGATAATTTTCATACTTTTTGGCCGTATTACATTGTTTAGACTTAGGATCACTGACGAGGGTTTAGTACCCGAAACGTGCATGTCTGGTCCATGCTGTAAATTTATCAGGTTTTAAATGATGCTATTGAATTTAAAGACGTTTAACATTTGAACTACTTGGTGAGTGTCACTGCTGGTGGACCAAGAGTCCCCGAGGGCACATGTAGCCAAGTTCGATCAACTTCGGTTGATCGTCTGTCTCTTCAACGCATTTGAAATTTTCTGTTACAAAATTTCTTGAAATTTCTAAAACGTGGGTCCTGTAGCATCATATCCCGCCCATTCTGCTACGTCTTTTGGTACATTTTTGGACATGATAATTTTCATACTTTTTGGCCGTATTACATTGTTTAGACTTAGGATCACTGACGAGGGTTTAGTACCCGAAACGTGCATGTCTGGTCCATGCTGTAAATTTATCAGGTTTTAAATGATGCTATTGAATTTAAAGACGTTTAACATTTGAACTACTTGGTGAGTGTCACTGCTGGTGGACCAAGAGTCCCCGAGGGCACATGTAGCCAAGTTCGATCAACTTCGGTTGATCGTCTGTCTCTTCAACGCATTTGAAATTTTCTGTTACAAAATTTCTTGAAATTTCTAAAACGTGGGTCCTGTAGCATCATATCCCGCCCATTCTGCTACGTCTTTTGGTACATTTTTGGACATGATAATTTTCATACTTTTTGGCCGTATTACATTGTTTAGACTTAGGATCACTGACGAGGGTTTAGTACCCGAAACGTGCATGTCTGGTCCATGCTGTAAATTTATCAGGTTTTAAATGATGCTATTGAATTTAAAGACGTTTAACATTTGAACTACTTGGTGAGTGTCACTGCTGGTGGACCAAGAGTCCCCGAGGGCACATGTAGCCAAGTTCGATCAACTTCGGTTGATCGTCTGTCTCTTCAACGCATTTGAAATTTTCTGTTACAAAATTTCTTGAAATTTCTAAAACGTGGGTCCTGTAGCATCATATCCCGCCCATTCTGCTACGTCTTTTGGTACATTTTTGGACATGATAATTTTCATACTTTTTGGCCGTATTACATTGTTTAGACTTAGGATCACTGACGAGGGTTTAGTACCCGAAACGTGCATGTCTAGTCCATGCTGTAAATTTATCAGGTTTTAAATGATGCTATTGAATTTAAAGACGTTTAACATTTGAACTACTTGGTGAGTGTCACTGCTGGTGGACCAAGAGTCCCCGAGGGCACATGTAGCCAAGTTCGATCAACTTCGGTTGATCGTCTGTCTCTTCAACGCATTTGAAATTTTCTGTTACAAAATTTCTTGAAATTTCTAAAACGTGGGTCCTGTAGCATCATATCCCGCCCATTCTGCTACGTCTTTTGGTACATTTTTGGACATGATAATTTTCATACTTTTTGGCCGTATTACATTGTTTAGACTTAGGATCACTGACGAGGGTTTAGTACCCGAAACGTGCATGTCTGGTCCATGCTGTAAATTTATCAGGTTTTAAATGATGCTATTGAATTTAAAGACGTTTAACATTTGAACTACTTGGTGAGTGTCACTGCTGGTGGACCAAGAGTCCCCGAGGGCACATGTAGCCAAGTTCGATCAACTTCGGTTGATCGTCTGTCTCTTCAACGCATTTGAAATTTTCTGTTACAAAATTTCTTGAAATTTCTAAAACGTGGGTCCTGTAGCATCATATCCCGCCCATTCTGCTACGTCTTTTGGTACATTTTTGGACATGATAATTTTCATACTTTTTGGCCGTATTACATTGTTTAGACTTAGGATCACTGACGAGGGTTTAGTACCCGAAACGTGCATGTCTAGTCCATGCTGTAAATTTATCAGGTTTTAAATGATGCTATTGAATTTAAAGACGTTTAACATTTGAACTACTTGGTGAGTGTCACTGCTGGTGGACCAAGAGTCCCCGAGGGCACATGTAGCCAAGTTCGATCAACTTCGGTTGATCGTCTGTCTCTTCAACGCATTTGAAATTTTCTGTTACAAAATTTCTTGAAATTTCTAAAACGTGGGTCCTGTAGCATCATATCCCGCCCATTCTGCTACGTCTTTTGGTACATTTTTGGACATGATAATTTTCATACTTTTTGGCCGTATTACATTGTTTAGACTTAGGATCACTGACGAGGGTTTAGTACCCGAAACGTGCATGTCTGGTCCATGCTGTAAATTTATCAGGTTTTAAATGATGCTATTGAATTTAAAGACGTTTAACAAAATCTCATATCGTGAGCTCGCTTTTGTTTTCATGTGGTTTTTGTTTTTTTGCTATGGTTTCTGTTTTGTCCCGATTTGGTATGCCTTCGGTTTCTGATATTCTGAAATATCGATTTTGTGCTGTATACAGGAATATGGTCATTATCCATATAGTCACTTCAACTTTACCTCTGAAAACGCTGAACAAAGTTTCACAAAACTTCACAGAAAGCAAGTACCCAATAACCTCTACAAAGTTTGTGTTTTTCTAGCCAATCAGAAATCCAAGATGGTCACCAGAGGCTCTGATTGGCTGACACATTTTCTACTCCTCCTCTGAAACCGCTGCACAGAATTTCATTAAAGTTAACGGGAAGCAAGTACTCAATGCTCTCTACCAAGTTTGTGTTTTTCGAGTTGATCGGAAATTCAAGGTGGCCGCCACAGGCGCTGATTGGCTAACACATTTTCAACTTTTCCTCTGAAACTGCCGCACAGAATTTCACAAAAATTCACTGGAATCAAGTGCTCATTGCCCTCTACCAAGTTTGTGTTTTTCGAGCCGATCGGAAATACAAGATGGCCGCCACAGGCTCTACTTGGATGACACATTTTTGACTTATCCTCTTAAACTACTGCACAGAATGTCACTAAACTTTACAGGAAGTAAGTACACAATGTCCTTCACGAAGTTTCACTAAAAGCTATTTCCTTCAGATCTTATACTGACTTTGATAAAAAAAACATAAATACAGTCTCCTCAGGTGAGCGATGTGGCCCCCTTGGACCTCTTGTTTTTTTTTAATGGTTTATTTGTTACTTTTTTTGGGGGGGGGGCTATTTTTAATAAATGGACTTTTTTATAGAAGGCAGACTGCCCTGCTTTTGTAAAAAAAATCACTGAAAACTTCGAAGGAGATATTTTTTTATGAAAGGGTATGAAGGAGATTAACTTTGTAAAGAGGATTGGACAATTGTAGAAAAGAGATTTAATAAAAGAAAAGATTACTCTCATAATTTACACGCATACGGATCGTGAGGGATGAATACGGGACATAACAGCCTGGTATATACAAAGAATTTAGGCTGATTTTTTGAGGGGATATCTTTTTTTTCCGGGGAGAACAGCACTTTTTCCAATAAGATTGTTGAAACAGGAAAGGAAAAAGTGGGCGGGTGTTAAGAAATATGACGGAGGTGTTGCCAGGGCCCCTGAAATTTGCCCCAAATACCGCTTATTTTTACCAATAAAACAAAGACTCTTCTCATCTGCGCTATTTGAGTTGAGACAAGAATGGGACAGCCATATCAAGTCATTTTTGGGTGTTTCTTCTTGTTTTATGCATGAAAATAACCGAATAACATATATGGATAATGACCAAATCCCTGTATACAGCACAAAATCGATAACTCAGAAAATCAGAAACCGAAGGTATACAAAATCAGGATAAAACAGGAACCAAAGCAAACAAACAAATACCTCCACAATATTGAAAGAAGCGAACCCCCGATATGGGAGTGAGACCAGGTGCCAAGGAAGAGTAAGCATCTCCTGCTTGCATGCAACACCCGCCGCTTCAGTTAGGTAGAACTGTCACATCCGGTTACTTCCATTTCGGAAGACATAGAGTACAATATTTGGTTGGATGGTTCAAATAATCTATGACAGAATATCATCCACCATTCTGGAGAATTGGGACATCATAGTGTGTGACGAGTTCCCCATATCGACCGTAGAACTTCCTCAGTGACGATGTTAGTCGTTCACAAACATATCCCTGACTGAGAAGCTTATCTGAAAGACGCCTAGCTCTCAGAATAAAATCCGTTTTATTAGTTTAAACATATTTTATTTCATTATATAATAGAAGAAATGGGATTAGGCAAAAGTTTCACAACATTACAAGATGCCTTCTCCCTACAATGTATATTGTGAAAAGTATAAAGTCATGATGGCTGGTGTGAAAATACATAACTTGTGAGTTTCGTGAACGTAAGATTTCAAATAAAGTATGAGAGAGAGAGAGAGAGAGAGAGAGAGAGAGAGAGAGAGAGAGAGAGCCCAGTAGTAAAAATCTAACACATTATATTTCATATGGTATAGAGGAATAGTGATAATGAATATGCAATGACTTGAAAATAAGCAATATTGATAATGATGCAATGGTAATGTGTATGACATGATTAAGCATGGAAGTAAGCAATAATGAAAATAAATATATGCAATGGGTATGTGGCATAGAAATAAGCAATGATGCAAATAAATACTAGTACTTACAATGAAAATGTGTGTGACAATTGAATAAGCAATAATGTAAATAGATAATTCAAATGGAAATGTGTGTGACATAGAAATAAACAATAATGCAATGAGAGATAAGCAATAATGCAATGGATATGCGTGTGGCATAGAAATAAGCAATAATGCAAATAGATACATGCAATGGAAATACACAATGGAACTACGCAATGGCAATGTGCATGTGTGGCATGGAAATAACAATAATGATAATAATATATGACGGCCGTCAAGCGAAAACCACCCTTAAGTGAAAAATATGGCAATTTTATTTTTCAACGAATTACGATAGAACACTTCATTCTGAACAAAATGATATATGATGTGTATGTATACGTCATGGATAAATGCCATAAATCTTCTTTGAAAACTTTGGCATGACGTTACGCGACGTTTTAGCTAAGAATCTGACGACGTCCAAGTTATGGTATGATGACGTCATACTTCAGTGTGTATATCCGGTACAAATATGTGTATATATCAAATGAATACATATATTTCTGTTGATGATATATTGACCTTCTATGCATGTTTATTTCACGAATATCAGAAGTCGAATACTTTGATGTAGATCTATACATTGTACTTGGATCTCGAATCATATCCTCTTGTTATACATGTAATTATTTACGTTAGTCCATTCACAGTTTTTGATACCCGTACTTGGCAATATAATCAAGATAAGAAAATTTTATTTCGCACAATAAATGTTGAACAGCACAAAAATGCTGATTTTTAGCCTCAACAGCGACGATTCGCCGGAATCCCGTATATCTAAGTAACTATAATTTTTTCGGCAAACATATTTTGGAATACAGTTGACAATTGACAATTGACAATTGAATTGTCAACTGCATTCTAGAATACAGTTGACAATTCGATTTAGAGATTAATGTTATTATAGTGTCTAAATCTTTAATGTTTAGCATATATATTTTAATCATAAAAATTGATATATATTAAAGGCAGAGCTGCATTTTTCTAATATGAGCAGATTCTCCGAACTCCACCCTCCCATACACACTCAATAAATTTCACACATAAAATACATGTCCTTGGTAAAATTTTCTAAGTTCAAAATTTTATAGTAATCCCCTGGTTAGGGAGCTGATATTTTCAGGGATTCATGCCTAGGTATAGACACGTACTTTCGAGAAAAGTGATTATCCTCGCCATTATCCTTACACTTACAAGTATTCTATCTAAATAATACTTTAAAATAATTGTAATCTCAACAGTTATATTCGGCCTATATTTATATTTTTTCTATCATTTTCAATTTGTTTTAAAACGAAACTTTCGAATAAAAGACAACCGAACATTTATCAAATGTAACATTTTTTATAGATACATAAGATTTGCATGTTTTATGTCAACATTTTGGAGTCAATTCATGTACTAATCACACGTTTGCACATAGACACTTTTCATCTAACTTATTGAAATATTTTTTGCTTGCCCTATTTGTTCTATATACACTATCAGAAATTCCAATCTGTCTACACGTGTCAAAATTTTGGTAGGAGGGGGGGGGGGGGGGGGGGGGGGGGTTGGGGGCTGTTAAGATCCTACCAGTTGTACTGTTCTCCTTACTAGCAATTTCATTTCTCTCATTCTTCTTTTTTTTTTTTTTCGTTTGTTACATATTACATGTAACTGCTGCAATAAAAATAATTCCAAACAGCGACAATTAGGAATCACTGTTACATAGGATGCGAAATCCAAGTGTGACAGACAGACGGACACCGGACAAAAAGATCCAAAAGTGTCGATTTGTTTCGCAGGCGATTCCCCCCCCCCCCCCCCCCTGTATTATCGCGAGCACAGGTAAGAAAAGTCAAATCAAACAAAATCAGAATCTTTCTTTTTTCGATGAGTTTTGTACATAAACGACTATACCCTTGTCATGAGAATTTTTCCTATCTTTATCTTTTTGAATTGTTGTTCATTTCAACAGAAAACGACACTATAGGATCTAGAATTTTCCCCAAGGGTGGGATTCATCAGGGGAGCAGCGTATGATTTTGAAAAAAAATGAATTTGATAAAAATAGGATAATCAGTTCGGCTAATTCCAGGGTAGTCTGACCTCACAATCCCCTAGATCCGCGCTTGAAACTTTATTTTCTTCTTCTTTCTTTTAATATGTCGCTTCCTTTATTAGCACATGCATGGATTCACTGCTCACGTCGCCGTCAAGATATACGATCTTCAGTGTTTTGTTTATTTCTGTTCTGAGTCACTTGATTTTTCTCAAAACGTTTTCTCATTCCCTCCATATACGAAAAGTTCAACCTAATTTCAAGGTTATTCTTCTCCATTTATTAATGATTGCAATAATTGCATTTTTTCATACTTCAAAACTAATTCATTTTTTTATTAGTTTGAGTGAATAAATAGAAGAATTTTGTGGAGAGTAGTTTTTTGCTTTATCTCATATGATTATTAAACTTCTAGTTGATGGGTTATTAAAATCTTCAATGGTCATATTAGGGGAGGGGCTAGGCGAATTTGCTTGTTTGATCATTTTCAGTCGTGAAGTGCACAAGGTCGGAGAAAATCCAAATCAGATATGTATGGTTGTTTTTTACATCTTAATTTTATGTCAATTATCAACATACACCCTCCCCCCCCCCCCCGAAAAAAATATATATATAGAAAGGAACAAGAACGTCGCAGCTACAAAAATCTCTCTCTGCGAGAATCCAATGAATAGTTGGCGACTATAAGTTTATGTAACGTCACATTAGGGGAGTCTGCCTTGTGCGACACGTGGAGTCGGTCCCGAAGCGCAAAATAGGCGAGTATTTCTCCAAATTTCTCGGATATTATACCATATTTCTCAAAAATTCAAATTGCATAGAGTGTGGTGATTTGTAGATACAGAATTTAATATCCATATGTAAGTCGGTCGTTATTATAGAGGTCGCCACTTGATGTAGCATCACTTTTCACGCACATTGGAAAAATTTAAACAGGTTTGATACACAGTTAATGAAATTAATCTCTCCCTCTCTCTTATACATCTTCTGCATGTGTAATAAAAACAAATACAAGTAGAGCTAATTCGTGGATAGATATTTCATTTCGGGGTCCAACCCGTCAAAAGGGGGTGGGGTTCAACCTTTGATTTGAAAAAAAACCTATATACATCTATGCAAAAACAGAAAAATATGTATTTTTATTACATATTCATGGTCTACTTAAGCATGTTAACCCCCCCCCCCCCCCCCCCCCCCCCCCCTAGATTCGCGCCTGTAATTTAAAGTATACTATAAACCTAAATATTTTTCAACCGTTTAGTGTATTCCTTGGTAGCAGATGATGCCTCTTTCCATTTTGAGGACATGATACGGACTTTAAGTTTAGATTTTCAATTTCAAGTGTAATTGTACTGCCATATAGCCTTTATAGGTTCATTTATTCCTCATACTTCTCTTTTTTAATCAAAACGCTATTCTTTTTCCTTCTGCAAACGATAGATTAATTTTGTGAAAATTGGTCTTTAGATATTTATGAGACTGATTACAAGCCACTCTATAATGTTTCTTTGAACACTTAGTATTTAGATTAATGTGAAGTATACATCTGGCTTATCAACATAAATCGAGGATCAAATATATCCTAGGCCGTTTCGGATTCGCAAATTATAAATGATGTTCAGTACTATAAGACAAAAAAAAAAAAAAGAGAAGAAGAAGAAGTAATGTGAAAACATACGTCTCTTTACAATAAAAAAAAGCATGTTGAATTTTGAAAATAGTTTTTCCCCTAAACGTGTACGGGTCCAGTTCGTTGGTCACGCTGATTGCGGTAAAAAAAAATGAGAAAAGAAACCCTTGTTTTAATTTCAATTAACTCATCACTGAATTTTCAGAAAAGGATTTCAAAACGTACTTTAAAGTCATAAAAGTAAGAGGCTATAACATTCTGTGGATTATGATTTATTGATGACTTTAACGTCCACTTAGTTGAAAAGTTATCGCAAAAACTTAACGCGAAAAATACGCGAAATTGACGACGTCTTTACAGTCCGATTTCTCTTTTTGACGTCATAGACAGATAAGGGTGGTTTTCGCTTGACGGCCGTCATATGTAATGGAAATATTTATTTGATATACAGATTAGCAGCAATAATAATGGTTTGATACCAGATCAAAATATGTTAGATATAATAATCAGCATACGAAATCAAAATCTTCTAGAGTCTTTTATGTAACTCTGAACTGATAGCATTATCTTTTCATTCTCGTCGAACAACAATTCGTTAGATCCAAAAAGTAAAATTTCATCTGAAATGTACTGAATAAAAGAAAGACTTTGGAACAATTTTGTTCGTGCTTGAATGTAAAGAGAGCAGTCTAGAAAATAATGTTTTACAACTTCATTTATGTATCCACATTGACAATTTGGAGAATCGATGATATTAACACGAAAAAGATCAGCATTCAAACAACATCTGTTCCGTAATTTCGTATGTAATATATTGAGTTTTCTTTCACCTGATAGGAAATGACTGGGTACTTGATATTTTACACTTTTTTCTTTCAAAATTGTCTTAAAATGAGGTAATTGTTCATATTTCAGATTTTGGTCTAACACGTTCCATTCTAAAATCGTAGAGGGGAAAAAAGAATTTCTTGTTGTCTGTAATCTATAGTTTAGAATACTTAATTCATTTGGATTACGTAAATTATATGGATTTGTTCGTTTGTATGAATCTAATATGTCCGTCAAAAATTCAGGTGCATTGCTGTTATAGATTTTATGAAAAAGAGTCAGTTTACGTCGTGTGCGTCTGTCCTTTAATGTCTCCCACCCCGTTTCTTTGTACAATGATTCCCTAGAAGCAAAAATGGGTAGACCAGTGACCAAACGTGCTGCTTCAAGCTGTACCTTCTCAAGTTTTTCCTCGTCGAGATTACCACAACCATCCCAGACCTCACAAGCATATTCTAGCGTCGGCAGTATGTATGTAACGTAGATTTTATGAAGCGCCGTTCGTGACAGTGTGAATTTCAGTTTTTTAACGGCATTTACTTGTTTAAGGGCAGATTTACAGATATTATTTATGTGATTTGTCCACTTAACATTTGAGGAAAAGGTTATACCTAAATGTTTATGACATTCCGATGGTTTTAGCTTAATATTAACTCTATTTCAAAATCATCTGAATAGTTACCTATAAAAAGAAGTTCCGTTTTTGATGGATTGAATGTAATTTTCCATTTATCAGCCCAATCTATTATATTACAGAGATCATGTTCCATGATACATTTAATTTCAAAATTGTTTTTGGAAGACGAAGACATAGACGTATCATCGGCAAAAAGGCGAGAAGTACTTAAAAGATTATCTGCTATATCATTAACATAGATAAGAAATAGGAGGGGTCCGAGTACAGATCCTTGAGGTACTCCTGCGTTTATGAATTGGAAAGATGAGAAGGAGTTGTTTATAGCTACACATTGCTTTCTGTCCGCCAAATAATTTTGAATAAATGATAGAAGAGAGCCTTTGATTCCGTATGATTCTAATTTAGTTAAAAGACCCCGGTGCCAAACACGATCAAAAGCTTTAGATATATCGCAGAAAATAAAACAAGTGTTTTTCTTATCTTCTAAATTCATGCATATTGAATGGTATATTTCGAGTAATTGATAAACAGTAGAATTGTTTGGTAGGAAGCCACATTGATATTTATAGAATAAATCGTTAGAAAGCAAAAAATTGTAGATATGTTTATGAACTATTCTTTCAAATAATTTTCCAACTGTACTAAGCAATGCAATGGGACGATAGTTATTAGGGAGGTTTATATCACCTTTTTTAAAGACAGGCATTATGCGAGCCTCCTTCCATTTTGAAGGATAAATACATGAAAGAAGACAATTCTGGAACAGGAAGTGCAATGGTTTACATACGGATTTAGCAGTATACTTCAACATTTTGTGACTTACGTTATCGAGACCAGATGCTTTGTTTAATTTCAGTGAACCTATTGTATCAATAATTTCAGACTCAGTAATATCAATATGGTCAATCAGTTCGTCTGTCTTTTCCGGGAAAAATGGAATACCGTCATCGTAATCATCTGTTGTAGATATACTAGCAATGTAATCGTTTAATACAGTGGCCTTATCTTTATCATCAGTAACAATGTCACCAGTTCTAGGATTTAATAATGGGGGAATAGTTGAAATATATCCGGAAGATTTCGTAATTTTTCGAACCAACTTCCAAAAATCTTGATGATTGTTGCTGGAATAAGTATCGATTAACCCATGGATATCGGAATAATATGCTTGTTTGATTGTCTTTTTCAAGTTGTTTACATGATTTCTTTGCCTACGATATCTTTCATATACTACTGCTGATTTTAATCTAATGTATTTCTTTCGTAGCCTGTCCCTTTTTCGAATTTCTTTCCTTAATTCCCCATTGAACCATGGCTTATCATTTGTTCTAACCGTGATGGTTTTATTCGGAATGTTTTTATTTGCTAATTCGATTAATTTAGAAGTGAATAATTCACAATTGTCATTTATATCATTTTCGACCGAAAAGAATGTAGACCAATCTGTTTCTTCTATATCTTTATTAAATTGTTCAAAATCTCCTCGTTTATAATCCCATATATCTCTCTTATAATTCTTTTTGAAATTTGTCTTAATATTAATTTCAGCTACCGTGGCATTGTGGTCCGAAATACATCTATCTATATCAAGCACGTCAACACTGTTAATCGAACACTCTTTCGCGAGAACGAGGTCGAGTAAAGAATTTCGCGACGGTCCAAAACGAGTAGGGACATTGACATAATTTTGAAGACCTACATGATTCATGATATCGAAGAGTTTATGCGAACGTTCTGATAGAAAGTCGACATTTAGATCACCTGTGACAATGATTTTATCATTTTGGTTTGAGGCGGATTCTAGTGATAGATAGAACTGATCCCAAAAACTATTATCTGAATTTGGTGGTCTATAGACACAACAGAGAAGAAAAGTATACAAAGGGAATACGACTTCTAACCATATCATTTCCAAATTTGGATTTTCGAGATGGGGTTGGTGTTTTACATACAGTTTTTCCGATATATATACAAGCAACCCCCCTCCGTGAGAATTTCTGTCTTTACGTAGGGGAGTAGTTTGATATCCTTCGAGTATGAGATTTCTATGTTCGACTTGGTTATCAAGATGAGTTTCTGAAATACATAGTATGTCATATTCAGATGCAATATCAGAGAGGTAAGATATTTTATTTCTTATACTACGTATGTTTAAATGAAAGATTGATAGCGGGTTTAAATGAGATTCATCAGGGCCTGGATTAGGATGTATATCCATGCTCTCCATCAAGATTAAAAGCAAACATAAGGATTCAAACGCGTTTGTATGATTAACGTAAAGAAAGATAGAGAATAAAACAACCATGCTGTACTTTATTTGGAAGAAAAAATCTTTGGCAATTTGGATAAATCCGTATATTTGGTACTAGCTCTGGCATAGCGTATCAACTGAGATATGAACACGCCATAGGCAGGCGATGAAGGGATGTTGCTACTGAGAAAAGGAAAGTTTGTAATGCTGTAATTGAAGTCGTCACGTTTGTCATAGAGTGAGGTGTTCAAGTGACAATCAGTGTCGTAGGACAACATTATTTCCAAATAGGATGCTGAATTATTTGTCTCTGTAGTTTCTTTGACTTCAAGCTCCGAAAGATAGATTCTGCTCAAGTAATCTGCGAATTTTGGATTATTGATGGACAGCACATCGTCTATGTATCTGTAAGTGAAGTTGAAGTCAGAAGCCAAGTATCTTTTCCCTTCAGAGACCAAAGATTGAATGAATTCAGCTTCTTACGAGTAAAGGAAAATGTCGGCAAGAATGTTAGATGTTTTCTCGGAGAAAGGAGTGGATATATAGTAAATTCATTGATTTAATTGTTTTATCAATCTAAAGAGAGGATAATTCATACAACTTTTGGTTTGGAATTTTCTTCAAGAAGGTATAGAGTTGGAACCCTTCGACATTTTTAAGAGTCGATTTTTAATCTGAAACAATAATAAAATGTTATGTTTTCTTGAAAAAAGGGGAAAAACTTTTTCAACATACTTCCCTATGAATCAAGGAAGGGTTGTATACATATGTAGGCGGAGTATCATGAAAAGTGTAAAGAAAACCTTTTCTTTCCGATTTTAGAATTTCTTTAAATGAAAATACCAAAGTCATGTCAACAATACACAGACAAGGACAATTTGTTAAGTAAACGACCCGTGGTCCTTCATTGTAGGACGTTGTCATTTCCATGTTTTATCCATGTGGATCTAATAAATCTGATGACATGAACCAAGCAGTGGCGTTGAAATCATTTAATAGTGAACATTCAGAAGTTAAACGTCTTCAGTTCAATAGAAGTGCCCCTGTTAGATGAAGACTCGAGCCAGCAGCATGAGCAGGTTCGACGCCCTAACCATTGCAGTAGAGGAGCACGACACCGGCAATTTTAGAGATTCTGCGACGATTCTTTAAGATTTGGAATGAGTTATTATATCAAGAAACGAGGGAAAGCGATATGCTATGCAATTTTGAACTTAATACTAAATATCCGTGTCAAGTGCTTGGTTTATCGTCGTTGTGTACATGCTACCTTGGAACCTAATTACGTGACATCATCACTAAAAAGTCTCACTCAATGACGTCGTTCCGGGCTATCTCGAAAATCGTCTAAATCAATGATGAGGCTTATTAGGAACATATTTTGATAAAACCATAAAATTTATTTCTAGATTACTATCCACGATGAGTATCTTTTGAACGTTTTTCCATTAATTTTTTCATGATATTCTGCAAAATGGTGAATTTTCGTCATAAAATTTGTATATCTTAGATACATTTGGCAGTGGCGATTTTTTTTTTAATATATCAATGTATTACACATTTTCTTTATCATACTGAAATTTTGTAGGTAAATTTTCCCCCTTATAGATTTTATTCATGTTCAAAATAGAAGAGCTTTTGTCAAATCCAAATATATGTCGTTTTAGACGATTCAACCAAAGTTGATAGAACTTGGCTACAGTAAAAATGCCATCTATAAAGTACTTAAATGGTTTAAATTCTATTATCAGTGTTGTCAAAAAGGCGTGAGTATTCATAGTGAAGTGGTAAGAACTTGTCTGGTGCGTTTTCAAACGTTTCGTTGCGGATATTCTTGCAACTTGCATATGTATGTCTTTGTCGTAAGAATTCCGATAACTTGTAAAATAGACACTGACTTTGATTTAAAAACGGATTGAAACGATGCCATTGACTGCTGTCCATCTTAACGTCCTGCAATCCACTTGTTTGACAAAAAAAAAAACTGGATATGATATACACATGTAGCATGTAGAATGCAGGATTTAGGATTTAAATGATATAGCCTTATCCTCTTCAACTCTCCTCATATTCTTTTCCAATTCTATCCTTTCAACCTCTCTCTGTTCCTATCCTATTCACCTCTATAAATAAGCCAATCAATTTTTTACTCTTTCTCAGTTATATCTGTTATACATATTTCGTATCATTTATTAAATGTTACTTTTCCTACTCATTTATCTATTTTCAAAATGTTAATAATTCTTCAAATAATAAATATATATAACATTGGATAATTTCTTAACAGGGCCGAAAAACCTGAGTCAACTGATCATGATGAGGGAGTCAATGATAAGGAGGAGTACTTTAAATTTCTAGACAAGTGAGTGCAATGATACCCACTTTACCTTTTGATTTAATTTAATGATTAAAAAAGAAGTATTACAATTCTGCTATTAGAGAGATGCATACGCATTTGAAATTTTCTGTTACAAAATTTCTTGAAATTTCTAAAAAGTGTGTCCTGTAGCATCATATCCCACCCATTCTGCTACGTCTTTTGGTACATTTTTGGACATAATAATTTTCATACTTTTTAGCCATATTACATTGTTTAGACTAAGGATCACTGACGAGGGTTTAGTCCCCGAAACGTGCATGTCTGGTCCATGCTGTAAATTTATCAGGTTTTAAATGATGCTATTGAATTAAAAGACGTTTAACATTCACGGATATGTAAATGGATATGGAAATATAAGGCGTACGAAATAGAGTCCATGCTCTGCCGGCTATAGCAAGCTCATGCATGTGAGCACCCGAGGATTCCGACTAAGATTCAGAGAGGACAGGTGGTCGGAGCCCTGTCTTCTCTATACAAAGGTTTGGAAATGGCTCCTGTCTTCGCAGTCAGTCAGAGTGCAATTCTTAAGAATTCTTAAGAAGACTGTACATTGGTCCAGTACCAAGCCAAGTCTGGTGACATAAGGATAATATCCACGGTATAAAAGGCGTTTGTAGGGATTCCTATGGGTACTAACTGTACTACTCTTGTTGCAGATTTATTTTTATATACTTACGAAAAAGAATTTATCAAAAACCTAAAAAGCTAAGAAAATTTGACGATTTCAAATATTTCAATAATACTTCTAGATATCTAGATGATATTCTGACTATAAACAATCCTGCTTTCGAGTTATATAAGAATGAAATTTATCCACAAGAATTTAAACTTAACAAGGCAAACGTAACAGAAACACCATTTTATGATCTTAATATCAAAATCGTAAACGGTAACATTCATACAAGTGTATATGACAAAATTTAAGACAAAATATATAATTTTGGATTTAATATAGTAAATTTCCCCTGGCTTGACGGTGATGTTCCTAGACTACCGTCATACGGCATTAACATATCACAGCACATCCGGTGCGCTAGTGCATGTTTTGGATTTTCACAGAAGAAACTTGCAGATTACGAAGAAACTTGAAAGTCAAGGTTTCCGCTTACATAAACTAGTTAAGACTTTTTGGAAATTTTACAAAAATTAATCTTTTGAAATTTTACAAAATTTTACAAAAATTTATTTTTTTAAAATTCGGATCTATAGAAGCAACAGCGCACATTACTTTGGGTATTTCACAATCTGCATTTTATGGTGATATGATAAACAAAATTAGAAGGATGAAAGGTAGAGAACATTGCCATCGAAAATTCGTCAGTATAATAAAACGCTTTTTATACCGTAGATATGATCGTCATGTCACCTGAAAAACAGCAGGCTTGGTACTTGACCAATCAACAGTCTTGTACCAGCGCATTATTAAAACTTGCACTCTAACTGACTGTGACGACGGGACTCCATGACTAGCCCTGTCCAAACCTCTTTAGAGAAGACAGGGCCCCTACTACCTGTCCTCTCTGAATGTCAGTCGGATTCCTACTAGTAGGGTGATAACATATATGAGCTGGAGTCGGCAGAGCACGGATTGTATTACGTACGCCCTCTTATTATATCCATTTTCATATGCATCTCTGTTCCTTGGGCCTCCGCGTTTTGCGTTCTTGTTTGTGTGTGATCATCTGACAGTGAGGAGGCTGTTTAACACCTCCATTTTACTTTCTTCGGGACCTTCGAGAAAATCGGAAAGGTGGGAGAGTTGTGCGCACGTAATCCAGGATAACCAAGCCATTTGCAGATGGCCGTCCGAAGTCGGCACCGGTTGCCCATTGGTCTCATTGGTTGATGTTTAGTCTTTTGTGTTTATGTCGTGTGTCTCTTTTGCTGTTTAACGTCTTCAAATTCATAAGCATGGCTAGGATCTAATGCAACAGGACAAAGGTTTATGAAATTTGAGAAAATTTTTGTAAACAGAAATTTTCAAATGTGTTTAAAGAAACGAAATTGATCGAACTTGGCCACATGTGCCCTCAGGGACTCTTGGTCCACCAGAAGTGATACTCACCAAGTGGTATAAATGATTAACATCTTCCAATTCATTACTCGTACTCGTCTTCTCTGTGTTTGCGCTTCGGGCGTTTTGGTTATTTGTTGTTGGTACTGCAACCAGGTCTGGTTGGAGATCCCCTCCCTTCTTGATCAGTCCAAGAGAATACTGAAAATAGTAATATTACTAAAACTAATAATATAACTTTAATTGGAGTTATCTTTCTTGGCAATTTATCTCTTTGTATTACTGAAAGCAGTAATACTATATAGATTGTCAGTTCGCTCTTAAACCAGTGGATTCGGGGAGAAATGAGGGTGATTAGGAGTTGTATCGCATTCAGATGTATACTAAAAAATTGTTTAAAACATCAGGAAAAATTTTTCCACTATATTTGAAGAAAATGTGATATTGAAAAGAAGAAAAAGTGAAAAATACGTTCCAAATGGACATTATTTTCACTTTTAGTATAAAAGTTTGTTCGTATTTAATGAACTTATTGTTGAATGAAAGAATAGTGTAATATAAGCTCTGCCTGTAGCTTTAAAATGTTGCTTTGTCTATATTACAGAAAGATGTAATATAAGGTGGCAACGTTACTGTTTTCAATAATATAAGGGATTATTGTTAACAGTAATATTACAGTTCTAAGTAATATTACTATTTATAGTGTTCTCCTAGACTGTTGATGACGACAAAACACTTCGAGTGGGGCATTTCTTTTCAATTGCAGCGGGAAACATTCCTGAATTTTTATGAAAGATATCAAGAATTAAGCTTATATATGAATTTCAAATGTAAGGAAAATTGTAAGGTCTCGTGGCCATACCTCTTTTCTCTTCGAATGAGAAATTCTAAAGCAAGAATTGTAAGCCATTCGATTTTGAGTTTCGAAGCTACGTTAAGACACTCCTCGTTTTTATGTTGCAATATTCGTGGCATTTTTTTAAAGACATTTTCATTAATGGAAAAAGAGCATCCTCCTATAACAATTCGCTATATATTTGGTATCAGTGTTTAACACTAAACTTGAACTACAAATTAAGCCAATAGCGATGTCATGTGCCATATCACAAGTCATGTGACACCTATTTATAGCATGCAAACCATGTATTGTATAAAACGAGCTGGCGCTACGCCATTCCTGCAATAACAGTTCCATGCTTACTACCAATATGCCTTTCAGATACTGCCATTAGCGAATTCAAGTGCGCACAATTTTATCTAAAAATGACTAGAACAGCACCAAACTTCCTACATTGTCATACATTTAAAAATCGACAGAATTTACCAAGTGCCTACTTAGAACTTGAAGGACAACCATCTATCAGACTAATTCAGCCTGATCCTTACACATAGCATTGTAATTTCAGCCTGTGCCATGCATTTTAATACCACTAGTCTACTAAGTTATCCTTTCAAACATATATAAGCCTTAACGCAAATCTTTTATTACAGAAGATACTATTTTGTTTAAATGTGTAATATATTTCATTGTATTTTTTATAAAAAAGTGAAAAGATTTAATCTTTGGTAATCACTAAAATTTATTCGACAAAGTTATCTCATTGACGCAACGGTTTGGGGGCGTTATGATGATGACGCAGGACCGCTAATCTCGAGGTAGCGAGTTCGATCCTGGCTGTGGTTGGATTTATTTTTCCAAATTTTCACGAAGTTCTTGCTTTTTATGTCGCCATTTCGTTACTTTAAGGTGGCTTGCAGCGTTTTCAAAGTAGCGTTATTACAAACTTAATTTTTACCGGTACCATCTATAGAGGAATGATTTGAGTTTCTCATGTGATGGTTTCATTGAAATCGTCAGCCATTTATAGATTTATATATAATTTTTATTTTAGCTTGATATTTAGTTTACGAGTACGAAAAAAAAAAACCCGAAAAAAAAAAAAAAAAAAAAAAAAAACAACAACAACAACAACAAAACCCCAGGGAGACGTGGCAATTCTATATCATTTCTTTTTTTCATTCTGATAATGTATGTTGTACAATTCATTCTTAATTGACAAAGTCCGGTCTGAATGTAACGCACGCCACATTGCTCCTTTTTTCCAGAATAGACCAATATCACCCTTTTTTATTAAAGTATTTATTGTTAATTTTTCTACTTCCTATTTTCTCTTTATGCCCCTTTTTTAAAATTTGACCATTATACATGTAAAGAATTTACTACTTTATCACTATCATTTCCTTGCTTTTATTTTGTTAATATTGAAAGGCTGGATCCTCGATTATTGAAATGTCATTTAAAAAACGAATCATCTATTAAAAGAAATTGCGTCGAATAAAAAAAAAGCCTTCAAGCTTTTTAAAGACTTTGAGTAACAGTCGCACGTGGTTGCTAGGCAAGTATTTTCATCAAATATTTGTCTATTACGTTATGCCATTCAATTATTTTCACTAAAGATAAAAATAACATCATATTCAGCAAAAAATCAATCATGTATAAAAATCTAACTCGATGATAAATGACAATAAAGAGCATTAAATTTTGCAAACGACAATAGACTCCGTGTTGCATTTGATGACGTCAAAATGGGGGGTTGACTTCAATTTGTACCATATGAAGACGTCATTTCTGAGGAGTGCCAAAACGTAGCTACGTATGTAGTCTGATTTCGACTTTTGTGTTTGACTTCACTGGTGAATGAAAATGAATAAAGTTACAATTATTGGAAATGATGGCATCCTATTGCAAAATAAATCTGATATGGCTGCTCCATAGTGGTTTGGGGGGAGGGGGATTACTTTTGAGTAGTAATGACAACTACTTTATAACATTTATGCATTTATGCAACTTTAAGCATTTCTTTCTCAAATAGGCTTATTAGTAATGGAAACTGGGTCGATTTTCAAAATGGAGTTGAGGTATATCAGAAATCCTACTCATGCGAAGCAACTAATTTGACGACACGCCTCTGGACGAATGAAAGAAGAGCTAATAAATCTTTAACTGATGGAGTAAACCTTCCAGATCCTTCTTTGTTCGTCACAGATATATTTGAAGTAATCACTTGGGAAAAAGAAGATACAGAGTCCACACAGGTCGACACGGGAGCTTCAAGTACTACAGAGAAGTGTAAGGCGTTGACGCTAAACCGCTCGACGATGGATTGTGTGATAATTCGTGTGAAAAGACCATATCTATACACATTCAATGGAAAACATAACTTCTCAGCAAAATTATTAGATGATCCAAAAGGCGGCAAATGGAAAACAAAAAAAGCATATTTCAAGGTACCATAGAAATATAACATGTATAATTAGTAATCGGAGATTCGGGGCATATACTTTTTGGCGTGTCCGTTTGTTTGTCTGTTTGTCCACAAAAAAACTTAGGCTACAATTTTTAATTGGTAAGTGATACACATCATTGTTCCTTGTGACAATGCCTTTCTACAGACCTTCAATTTCGAGATTTACCTACTATTGAAAATCTTTAATCTTGACTATAACATTTTAATCGTAAGTAACAGGGTTTTGATATTTCATATGCAATTTCCTTATGACAAGCCCCTTCAAAGGATACAAAAAATTTGACATTGTGACCTTGACCTTGGAATTTGACATACTTTTGAAAAAAAAAAAATAAGCTTGGCAATACCGTTTGACTGGCAAGTAATATGGCTTTGATATTTCACTTGCATATTCCTTGTGACAAGACCTTCGAATCGAATGCAAAATGTTTGACCTTGTGTCTTTGGGCTTTCTTTTAACAGTATAGCTGTTCACTGACAATGATACCAAAGGTGCTATCTTTATCTGTTCATGGAAGATGACTTTCGCCTTTGTTGTACTTGCATATCTAGTTTTTACATGTGAAATAATGCCACATACTTTCGTTTTAGGATGATATGTTCTGGTTTGATGCTGAAAAAGTGTCATCTTTCTTCATATTTGCGAGATCTGTCGAAGAATCCCTCTTGGTGTCACCTTCAGGGACAATATTTACACCTGCATTTGACGATCGAATAGAATTGCAATTTCAAGAAAATACTGTGAAGAAGGAAGATTTAATGAATTTCAAGGTATTAAGGAGGGTTTGAACACCAAGATAACGGTGGCATTATTTGTTTTCTCGCTTCCTAGGAAAATTGCAGTCTTAACTCTTCTAAAACATTTGATACTTTGATTGATATACGCATATGAGTATCCTGATGAAATTTGAAAAATTTCCGGCATCACATGAAGAAATTATGGCGATTGTCTAAATTTAGGACTTTGGGAGTTTTATTTTTTAGCAAGTCACGACATCATTCCGACATTATCGGGAAAAATGGCGTCACAAACCTTTCGCATTCAAAATGCAATAAAAACATTATTACTAAAGGTATTGCACTTAGCATGTATAAAATAGAAAATCCAATCTTCATCACGGTGTATTCGTTGAAAATTTACGTTACAGGAAAGCGGATGTCACTTCATTGAAAATAAACGATTCTGGAAGAAAAAATTGGAAAATATACAGCCATGTAATATTTTAATCCTAGATTCAATTTTTCCTTTTAATCTTGATAATTTTGATAGTTTTTGACAAAGATTCATCCACAGGATGCCTAATAATTAACTAGCAACTACAGTAAAAAGGCTCAAAATTGCATTTTTTTAACGATAGTGTCATTTTTCATTAAATTATCCTGCTTGTGTTTCAAACACTTTTTATCTTTTCCATATGTAAGTGCAATATATTTAGGGGTAATTTTGAATTTAAATCAGAATTAATTTCCAATAGCTTTACGAGAACTGGAATGACACTTTCAATATTATGACGTCATCAAGAAATTCACGAAAACGTCGATTACTGCATTTTTCAAAGTCTCGTAGAAAATTTTCCTGTGGATAGAATCAAATGTAAGTTTGTATAGTCAAGGACGGACAAGAAATATATAATTTCAGAAAGTTTTAGAAAAATTGAAAGTGGCGCCCAAGTGTTCAATACCTCCTTAAGAAAAACTTGTTTTGTTTAATATTCAACAATATATAAAACACCGTATTTAGAAAAAAACTTATATCATAGCACCTCAATTCAATTTCCGTATATACTGTTTGTCTATATCGCGTGATAACATGCATGAGCTCGCTACAGTCGGCAGACAATGGACTGTATTTTGCACGCTTCATATCTTTTTTATCCTTTGAGATTTCCATCTGTGTATTTGTTAGGCCCCTGTGTCATGCTTATACACTTATTATGTAGACATCATTTTAATATTTTCGATCAAATAGATGAAAAAGTTCCTTGAAAATTTTTGGAGCCTTAGAGTAAACCTTGAAATGAATCAGGGAAATATCTTTTTCACCAGAATGATTGGGCATCGAGTATCTATTGTTCAGAAAAAATATATTGCATGTCTTTCATAAAATTTCACTAAAAATCAGAAATTCAACAATTTTAACATGACTAAGGTGTCATCCCATTGTCTAATCAGTTCTATGTGATATTGACTCAATTCAATACTTTTTCGTCCACAAGTTTACCTGTAACTGTTCATTAAAATACATTAAACTGTCCATTATTTAAATAATGGACAGTTAAGGTAAAGCATCCCTCAGGTCAGAATTCTGGAAAATTAATGCCTGGATACCCCCCTTTTTCTCTTCAGATTATGGTTCTGATTATCAAACTGATATGGTTTAGGAAAAAAACTTTTATAGTAACACTTCATCACCCCTAAAAAGCATTTTTCTTACTTTTCCCATAGGGTCCAATGTTAAAGTTCAAACGGCTACACTCTCGGTATAATCAAGACTTATATTTTGTTTGTATATCAGGTTTAACCTACGCTTTGAATATATGGAAATGGAAATATTGTTAAAGTTGTTATTTAGGAAATATGAGCATCTGAGACCTGAGGGATGCTCTACCTTAAATGTGACTTAAGGGACAGTCACAGGTAAATTTCCGGACAGAAGAAGCCTCATTATGATGGCAATATATCATACAGAAACAATATAGATAAAATATCATAGCAATGTAAATCCTAACAAAAATATATTTCTGACATTACAAGATCTTATGTCCGAAAACAGCATATAAAATGAAAAAGGAATAAATGAAACACATGTAAAATGAAGTAAATGAAACTACAAAATGTTGAAATCCGTCGAAATCAAAGATGAAACATCAGTTCTCTCTTGTAACTTATATAAATAGTAAAAAAAATATAAATACAGAAATGACAGTCTAGATTCAAAACATCTAACAATGATAATATTTTTTAAGTGTTTTAGATGAAAATAAGGCGAATTAAGTTCCATACGAAAAAGACGTTGTATATCACAGGCATGGCTACATCGAAATGAATGATTTTCTCAACAACTCAATGATTGACCTTGACATGAAGGTATCCATTATTTAGACAAAATAATTCGATCGGTTGACTGGTCAGGAATTTAAGCTACGAACACCTAATCATCATCCCATGACCAATGATACGATCCTTGATTTTAAGGTATAAACATTTCTGCAAAACGATTTACCCGTGACTGTCCATTTTTGATACATAAGATATCATGTTTTAAGTGGGAGAACATTCTCAGACTATCTATTATGTCAGAGAAAGAACTGATCTCGGCCTAGACGGGCCTCGATCAGTATTTTCACAGACATAATGGATTGTTTTCGGCTTTTCTCCCTTACTTAATATTTCCAGCGGTTTTAATAAGATACTTTTCGTAAAACGGAAGATACATTGTAACTCATTAAAATGAACCCATACAAAGAAAATACATTTTCTTGTAATAACATAATCCATTAGTTATTATCTTGTTTGGCATGCCTTTAGACTAATTGAATTGCATTTTTGAGTTATAGTGTCGTATATCTAATTTGTTCATTGAATCCTTCCAATTTACTTCACTTCATCCTTGTTCTAATACCACGTTCTCCACCTTCTTTATGGTTTAAATGTTACAGCAAAGGTAATTAAGAAAGAACATTCTGTCTTTTTTACTTACTAAGATAATATATGTAATTGGACTCATGTGTCACTTGAATATGTTTAAACTGTTCTTAATAGACATTTTCATGTTCGCGGACTTCGCACTTTGGACACCGCACTTGAAAGGGACTATGTCACAAAAGTTTATTGTTGATTCTATCCTAATGAACATAGAATACTTTGTGTGAGAATATATTTAGTAACATGTGTAAATTTACATATTTTAAGCTCTCAAGTTCTCTTATTCTATTCTGCGTTCAGATTTTCTTTTTTTGGCACTTGATTTCTTTAATAAGACTCCTAAAAGGCAAATGAGTTAAGGAAGATCCTGACGATAATCCCAACAGCACTCGCAATAGAGCACCGAATTGGGCATCGACGGACGCCTAGGAAGCTAGAGGTGGGACCAGGTGCCCGGAAGGAGTAAGCATCCCCTGCTGGCTAGCCGCACCCGCCGTCGATGATCATGCACGAAAATTAAAACATATGAAAAGCATGAACTGCACTGTCTGAGGCCATTTCTATATAGAAAGTGCTATGGCGACCATGTCAGGGAAAGTATTCAAAACACTGACTGTCAAACCCCTCGCGAGGAACTTTTTTACGAGCTCCACACGGCAAAGGGCATAAGTGTGACACAAATGAGTTAAGGAAGATCCTGACGATAATCTCAACAGCACTCATAATAGAGCACCGAATTGAGCATCGACGGACCCCTAGGAAGCTAGAGGTGGGACCAGGTGCCCGGGAGGAGTAAGCATCCCCTGCTGGCTATCCGCACCCACCGTCGATGATCATGCATGAAAATTAAAACATATGAAAAGCATGAACTGCAAGTCCGTAGTGCGAAGTCCGAAGTACGTCAAATTGAAAAATGTCCTATTTTAGTACGGGACAGATATGGATAATGACCATATACCTGTACAAAGCACAAGATCTATAATTCAGAATATCAGAAACCTAAGACATACAAAATCAGGTTATCACGAACCAAAGCAAACAAACAAAAACCTCCACCATACGAAAAGAAGCAAACTCCCGAAATGGGAGTGAGACCAGGTGCCCAGGAATAGTAAGCATCTCCTGCTTGCATGCAACAATCGCCGCTTCTTTGCTTTCTTCTGGGCGGGTGTTGCATGCAAGCATCGCCTGCTTGCATGCAACGCCCGCCCGCCGGGCTGCTTTCAAAGTGCTAATGACAATACATTCGGGACTTGAAGAACTGAAGTCTGGAAATTGTTCTTTAGATAAATTTTCTATGAAGTTTTGTTATTGTTTGTTTGTCCTTTTTTCTCCTTGTCTCGTTATAATTTCGACCGTGAACTAATTGAATCTGGCTCTGTTTTTGTGTTGGACAATTGTCCAGAATGGTGGATTTTATTCTGTCTTAGACCATTTGAACCATCCAACCGAAGAATGTGCTTATATCTTCCGTATGTGACAATTCTACCGAATTGAAGCAATGCATATTCTATGCCAGTGGAATAATACGGAAGTGTACCGACTCTATAGCTTCTTGAAGAAAATTTCAAAATTTCAAACAAATTTTCATGTTCCAGACACGTGTTTCGAATCTTAAACTCTCATCAGTGGTGCTTCCAGTCAACTTAATTTTGCAGGAGCCACCTAAATTCGGTTCTGAAGCGCCCTTTTGTATTATTCTTAAATTAATATTTGGGTATTTACTTTACAGAGAACGCGCGGCTCCAAATTTCCTGTTGGATCGATTTAATAGCATATCCAAGTAAAGTCTATGTTCAAGATTGCGTTGAAGTGATGGTGCTAAGGATTTAACCTCCTTTAATTTCGATGATATTTTTGATGAAATAACAAGTTTCCAAAATAGCAGAATCCTTTGTATGATGTAAAATTGATAATTGGCCAAAACAAAGCCTTTTTTCAGGCGACAGAGCTAAAAAGAAGTAATTAATACACTTATAAACATCAAGTCATGGGGAACGATTTCAAATGCTCTACACTGCAACAAGAAATAAGTGTTCATAATAATAATACGGATGTATATCATATCTTTGCCGTTTTAAAGAAAATTTTAAACAATTTTTCATGCACCAGACATGTTTTTCGAATCTTCAATTCTCATCAGTGATGCTTCCAGCCAAAGTGATTTTGCAGAAGCCGCCTAAATTCAGTTCTGTGGCGCCCTCTTGTGTTATTAATAAGATGCTGACTCTTCCTGGGCACATGGTCTCACTCCTATATTGAGAGTTCGTTTCTTTTCATTGGTCTCGTCGATTTATGTGTTGTCTTTTGTGTTTGATGTTTACATGTCGTGTGTCTCTTTTCCGTCTCGTGTTGTACTCGTCTTTTGTGTTTTTGTATCGGGTGTTTTGGTGTTCTGCTGTTGATGCTACAACGGGGTCTTATTGGAGATCTCCTCCCTTCTTTTTTCATGTGGTGAAGACTTTTGTTTGTTTACTGTGGTTCCTGTTTTATCCTTATTTCGTAAGCCTTCTGTTAATATTTTTTTGAATTTTCTATTTTGTACTGTGTATGGAGATACGGGCGTTATCTATAACCTTATTGGCTGCATAAACACACTTTACACATCGTCACTTACGAGAGTTTGCGTTTAACCTCCTATATGAATTTCAATCTGCAAATTTGCAGATAAGGTAAATACAACTTCATATCTGTGGTTATTATACATTTGGCTTTGAAAATGAGGATTTCTTCTCTGTTTCCGTGTCCAATATAGCATCTGTTGACTGATAATTGGTATGAATTAATTGTCAAAATGAGCTAAAAGTTGAGTTCTTATTAGCCATTCTCTGTAAGGACCAAAATCGTTCGGCACGGCATGTCATGTATTTTGATGATTTTCGGTATAATGGATATATATTAAGTACTGACCATGAAAATAACACTTTTCAGCCAATGTGACCTATGGTTGCCATGGTAACGATGTCATTCTATTTAAAGCACTTTTGGGACCATGAAATAAACCATGAAATAAACCAACACCGGAAACTTCGTTGCTATGGATACCACTGTAACAGCTTGTTCATCTTTATATAATCTATTCTTCCTTACTTCCATTCTATGTTAGTACACTTAGATATGTGATATTTATAACTGGAAGCTATTTGACATGTATTAAGCCAAAATAAGTCAAAATGAAGCGAAAAATAGAGGTGAAAATAAGGGCCAATTTAAATATCATAAAAGGCACCAACAGGAGACTAGTGATTTTCATCAATGGAAATGTATGTTTATTGACAAATAAAATGAACGAAAAATTGGAGTTGGTATTTAAGAGTTTTACCTAAATTCTGTCGTCAAAGACCGTTGCCAAGGCAACATTAGACCTTTTTGCTTGTTTCATATTATCATCTTTGAAATTGATTTTATTTCTCTTTAGAGTTACATAAGATTGTCAAAATGTATGCATGTAGAGATATGAATTATATCTTTTACATAAGAACAATTAAATTGTTCAAGGTCATTGGCTTGATGTTCAAGGTCATTTATACTTTGAGACTCAATTTTTGCATAAAATATTGATCTTTTAATTTTTTGTTACCGATTTTAGTGATTTTTTGTGCGAATAGCATATAGCGATTGCCTGATTTCTTCACTCATGGGAGCCCCGTCTACTGAGAATGTATAAACGATGTTAATCTGTTTACATGTACCTTGGGACTGCGTCAGCGTCATGATTGGTATAAAGTCTGATCACTGTCTGAATCAATGAATTATATCTATATGAATCGAGCTGTCGTGTTATGTACATGCATGACCTAATGAAAAATTGCATCTGTATGTACTGAGATGAACAGAGGCTGTGTGTTGGAAACCCCTTTCCATTACCAGGTCATTATCTGTTTTAGTGGACAATATATAAATGAAACGGTGCTATCGATAAAGATATTAAGTTGAATCACTGAAACGTAAAACTATCTTCAAGTAGGTTTTTTTTGTCCCCGCTTCACAAAATTAAATCTGTATACGACGGAAAAATTAGGAACTTTCATCATGAAATATGATATTAACAATTATAAAAAATAAAAGATCAAAACATTCCCGTTTAGGATGTATCATGTTTTTAATCATATACTAAAAAAAGAAGTGAATTTTCCTTCAAATTCTTAGCACACACCTAACATTGAACATGAAAGGTTAAAGAGAGAGTGGGGATCAAATTAGAAAATAAGATTCGTCTTCTTTCCTTTTACATGCAATCGTCAATCGATAGTCATATTGGATTGTTGTATTTTTTAGGGGGGAGGGGTAGATTTAATGTGATGTTATTAAATTTTCATGTTCACTGTCAGACATCATCTTTCAATTCATTACGACAACATTATGCATTTGCATTTTAGATCTGTCTTTATCCGTCCATAAACTGGCATACGAAGGTGTTCAGGAAGAAAGACAAATCTATGAATTGATAGAATAGTAGCACTTCAATAGGAAAATATTTTTCCGTCAAAAAACAAGAAAAATACAGATTTTGTCCCTTTTTATCAAAATACTCACCAAGAATTTATATATTCGAAGATGTGAAGAAACGTAATCAGTAGTTCTAAGAAATAAGTGATACATTTATCATTTTATGGCAATTAACTGTTAAGATCAATATTTCAAGGTTTCTAAAATATTGACACCTTCATTTTATGAAAGATCAGGGTTTTTCGTCAAATCTGGTTACTTAAAGTTTAATGACCTTGAAATTTCAGTGGGTGATTTTGAAATATTTTCAAGGTCATTTTTATATCAAAACGCCTCTGATGGATGTATACATGAACTTCTCTTCCAATATCAAGCGTAGATAGTTTTATAGGGTTGTGTTTGAATTCATCGTTTTGAAACCTTTCAGCCGATTGTTGTCATAGCGACTAAATTTGATGCTGCTTTGCATATAAAAGGACAAATTAGCCCAATTAATTTTTTATATACATGTAGAGTTCAAAGTTGATTCTAATTGGATAACTAGAATTTGGACTTCAAAAATTGGTGCTTTTATGAAATTTTCAACCTTGTAAAACAGTAAAAACATGCAAAAAAGGGTCCTTGAATGCCCAAAACAAAGTCTTTTGATACCCAGTTTTGGCCCAATTTTTCATAAGGCGTCCGAGATTAATGTAAAAAACTTTACAAATATGCATAATGATAAGGATTAAAGGAAAATAATCAAAGCAATTTAAGATTTAAAATGTACCTGTTTCCATGGTAACGAAGCCTACATATATGCCTTGTCCCATAGATTTTCCCGATATTTGAAACTTCAGACACGGTTACCATGGCAACGACAACCTTTTTGATAAAACTAGGGTTGATTTACATACTAGTACTTCATATTGAACTTCCATACCAAAAATCTCAAAAGTCCATGAGATGCCGTGCCAACATGTTTTGAAATTCTTTGGTTCTTACAGAGAATTGCTGTCATGTTTTCTTTTCAATATTTGATGCGCTAACATAGCAAGTATATAATTATGCTGTCACCCTCTTAGAAGGACACACATTTTATTTGTTGATTGATTACTCTTGTGAGGTAGAATCTACAAATATTTCAAATAAAGTGCAGAAACCTTTTCATTTAAGGTTTGGCCAGTATATGAAGAACAGCTTCCAGTTGTCAATAAACGTGGTGATGATAATTGCATTACCGCAATGACAGACACTATATCTCTGGATTACAAATCCCAGGAGTTGAATGGTCCTGTTCAGATCACACTTCCACTTTTTGGGAGTTCTAAAATTGAAAAGGGTGACGAGATGTACTTTTTCAGTACTCAAGCCGATTCTAATGATGTTTACGAGAAAACGAGGCTTCATAAAAGCCAATATGAAATTAGAAAAGGACAAGTTAAGGTCAATCAGAAACTGAAGAAAGGAAAAAGGTAAGTAAACTCACCATTTTCATGACGTTATAATATGTTCTTTCGAATATTTGTCTAAGCCATCAGAAGAAAAAGGCGATATCCAGCATGACTCGGTTGTAAGAAAAAGCCTTGCGAGTACGTTGTAAGTGGCAAGATACGAAAGAACTGCATCAACGCACGTCGCACGCACGGTTATATGGAGTGATTACATGTGAGTTAAAGAAGATCCTGACGATAATCTCAACATTATAATCATATTATTATGATTATCATATGGTATATGATAATCTCATATACCATAAGCTACGAACGTGGCAAGTACTCGTACGTGTAGACAACGTGCGTGTAACTTGCTTACAACGTATGAAGACAAACGGGCTTTTCATATACTATGCATTGAGGTAAATCCATTTTTCATCTATTCCATTTCTTATTGTCATGGAAACAAATTTGTCTAAATGTAGCCATCACTACATGTCAATAGTAAGGAATCGGAAAACTATAATATGAAACAAATATTCTATTGTAGGAATGGAATTTTGAAAACAAAGGCCAAAAATGTCAGAATCCATGAAGTGTTTGAACTGACAAAGACTGCCTATCTGTGCAAGTTTTTGTTCTTTAAATTATCAGGATTCACCGAAGACCATTTCCAATTATGGGTTCAGTGTGCCAGGAAAGAAGATGTCGATAATATTCGAAAGAGGAATGCACAAAATAAAATGACAGAGTTTCCACTCTCATTCACCGATGATATTCCTTTGTACGATCAAGACAACATATCTATTTCTATCCGCGGTGCTGTGAGAATAAGAGGAAGTAAGAAAATGGCCTCTCCAACACCATACCATATGAAATTTCTGGCAGTATCCGATACAACACACGCTAGAATTCCTTTGGTCAAGGAACAGAAGATAGATCATGCTTATTTTGCCGACATTGATCTATCTTTTGCCCGTTCTAGAAATCGACGTCCAATCAACGTCCAAATAGAACCGTGGGGAAAAATAATGCATGTACAGCCAAAATATACAAAAGTTCACAGATTTGACGATAATAAAACATCTCCGATTGCAGCTGAAAGACTGCTAACTTCGTCTGAAAATGGTATGTATATTATTTGTCTAATCTGTAAATCATTCTTTACTAAAACATTATAAGAAATTTATGTATTAAGGTATTGCCGTCTATAAGTTAAATGAATTTATACAATCGTCATGTATTAACTGATATTTATATCTAGTAGAGCGTCCAATTTAAAATAGCAGCTTAGGTTTCGAGTTTAATCAACATACCTAACACAGGCCTGAATTTGACCTGAAGTTTCAGTTGAAAACCCCTTCTTTCAAGAACAGTTTTCTTAAAGAACATACTATGGTCAGAGTTTGTTTAAATTGGGCAAAAAGTGATAAAATCGTTAAAAATTAAAACGAAATATTTATCCTTTTTATCCTCTGTAATCCTATATTTTGTTCTTTTCTGTATACATGTAAAAATCGTTGCAAGCCATGTATTGAATATGTAAATATGTTAAATAATTGTTTGTGAGGAAGAATATATTCTCCTCTATCGAAAAATTGCAATTAAATGCAAATTTCTTTGAAATATGAAGAATCCGTAGTAATATCTTCTCTTAAGCCCTGGGGCATGGTCAATTCGTACAATAACCAACTCGTACCTGCCACTTCGTACCATACTTTACTACCAACTCGTACCATAAATTCTACTAAGTCGTACCATACATTAACTCGTACCATTACCAATTCGTACCATGGTACCAATACTCGTACCATAAACTCGTACCGTGCATTAATTCCCACTCCTACCAATTAGTGCCATGGTACTCTGTAAATAGTACTCTATAAACTCGTACCTGAAATAACTTTTTTCGGACCTTGACAATTTTTTGCAATCAAAAGTTTATTCAAAAGATATTGTACACATACGCTACATCGATTAGAGTTGGTTATGATTCGAGTAAATGTTAATGGGTAGGAGATTCTAGGTGATTCGAGTTGGTTATGATATTAATGTAAATGGGTACGAGATTATGTGTGGTACGAGTTGGTTATGATTCGAGTAAACGTTAATGGGTAGGAAAATCTAGGTGATTCGAGTTGGTGATGATATTAATATCAATGGGTACGAGATTATGTGTGGTACGAGTTGGTTATGTTACTAGTACATGTATGTAATGGTACGAGTTGAAATGAAATTGGGTTCGAGTTGGTTATGGCACGAGTCAACGTCAATGGGTACGAGATTCTGTGTGATACGAGTTGGTTATGGTACGAGTATGTTATGGTACAAGTTGGAATAAAATTGGGTACGAGTTGTACCCATGGATTCGCAATGGATACGAATTGACTTTTTTTTGGTTCGAGTTGGACATGGTGCGAAATGGTAAGGTACGAGTTGGTAAATTTTGGGTACGAGGTGACCAAGGTACGAGTTGGGTATGGTACGAAGTGCCATAAACCCTGAAACTGAATTTTTGTCTCGAAACATATCTACAAATATATGTTTATTATCTCTTAGGCATCTTTATCAATGATTTTTCTGTAGGGTTTATAAATAAATGTAAAAACCTCATGCGTATATATTTTTAAGTTGCGCGACATTTCCCAAATTAGATTCCGTAGATGGATTTACGTTAACAACGTGTTACAATTTCTATCAAATCGTTCATTCAACCGGTATATACACATATTCTTGATAAAAGTTAACTGCAGAAAGTGCAAATACATTTACGTGTTACAGTTGCTATTAATGACAAATATGGATAATGACCATATCCCTGTATACAGCACAAAATCGATAATTCAGAAAATCAGAAAACGAAGGCATACAAAATCAGGATAAAACAGGAACCAAAGCAAACAAACAAAAACCTCCACCATATAAAAGAAGCGAACTCCCGATATGGGAGTGAGACCAGGTGCCCAGGAAGAGTAAACATCTCCTGCTTGCATGCAACACCCGCCGCTTCAATTCGGTAGAAATGTCACATCCGGTTACTTCCATTTCGGAAGACATAGAGTACAATCTTTGGTTGGATGGTTCAAATGGTCTATGATAGAATATCATCCACCATTCTGGAGAGATGGACATCATAGTGTATGACGAGTTCCCCATATCGACCGTAGAACTTCCTCAGTGACGATGTTAGTCGGTCACAAACATATCCCTGACTGAGAAGCTTATCTGAAAGACGCCTAGCTATCAGAACAAAATCCGAATATTTGGTACTTACTCTGGCATAGCGTATCAACTGAGATATGAACACACCATAAGCTGGCGATGAAGGGATGTTGCTACTCAGAAAGGGAAAGTTTGTAATGGTTAAATTGAAGTCGTCACGTTTGTCATAGAGTGAGGTGTTCATGTGACCATCAGTGCCGTAGGACAACATTATGTCCAAATAGGATACTGAATTATTTGTCTCTGTAGTTTCTTTGACTTCAAACTCTGAAGGATAGATACTGCTCAGATAATCCGCGGATTTTGGATTATTGATGGACAACACATCGTCTATTTATCTGTAAGTGAAGTTGAAGTCAGAAGCTAAGTATCTTTTCCCTTCAGAGACCAAAGATTGAATGAATTCATCTTCGTACGAGTTAAGGAAAATGTCGGCAAGGAGTGGGGCACAATTGGTCCCCATTGGAATTCCGACAATTTGCTGGAAGACCTTTTCTCCAAACACCACAAAAATGTTGTCCATCAAAAAGTTTAACATCTGAATAATATCTTTTTCAATGTACTTATTTCAGAATCGGATTTTTCTTTTACAAAGAAGGTTTTGTCATAGTTCACCACAATAAATTTGTATTTGCGATTACCGTTCTTACTTGTAAACGCGTTACTTATAATATTTGCGAGTCTTTCTTTCAGTTTAGAATGTGGAATTGTAGTGTAAAGTGTGGAAAAATCAAAGGCTTTGATCGAATGGACTTTACTAAAATGAGTGGATTTCAGATGTTCTTAAAGTTCCTTCGAATTCTTTAAAATCCACATCTGGTTGATACAACTGCGAGAATATACTGTCGAGCAATATTTTTGAAGCCCAGATCGTTCCTTCAACCATTATATATACATATACTTGATAAAAGTTAATTGCAGAAAGTGCAAATACATCATTCTGTTTATATGTAGTGGTAAGATCGTGTATGTACTGGAGATCCGATTGTGACAAGTTGAAATGAAATTACGTGAATTGAAGAAATGCGCATTAAGTTTTTATAAAATTATAAAAAGTCTCCTTCGACGTTTATTTCAGTATAACAGAGATGTAAATATACTTGTTTAAGTACATTTGTCAGAGTTAGGGCTCTTCGTTTTCTTTGTTTTAAACAGATATGGTATGCCTTAGGTTAACGTTTTGCAATTCATCCCTTTAAGCATCCGCACTTAACTCCGTTCAGATTCGCAACAAAATTAAGTGGATGCTTTTCATGATGTACTAAGTCGGAATATTTGCTATGATCAATTTCATAAATTTTAAAATGAATAAATATAAAAATAAACAAAATAAATAACTCAGCAGCTCTGTATTTACCAGGTGATAGACGTGTACATTTAAAATAGCATCCTTTATCACAAGAATTGAATATCTCTGTGAAAACCATGATGCATTAGTACTGTACTTTTGTAAGAGTAACATGTCAGTCTTGTATAACAAAGTATCTTTGAGTAGACTGTGACGTAGCTGCCATGTTTGCTAAAGCATCCACTTTTCCTCTAAAATGTCTCAATTCAGTAAAAAATTTTCCTCCCTCTGGAGGTTTTTTTGTGAGCTGCCGGAGGTAAATCTTTTTTCGCATTCCACCTCCTTCATTGCCATTGGAATGTCCTCAGCTTCTGAACTCATTTTCCTTGTATCATGAAATAATTCACTTAGTATTGCCCAAGCTACGACACTGGTAGAGCGACTAGAGCCAATGTTTAAAATAAAACACCATGATATCCCTATGTTTGCTTTCATAGTTAAGGATTAAATATAACACAAATACATGTACTTCTTTACAATAAAATATCTTTATTGACCCTTTTTTAACATTTGACAGAGTGAAACACTTGACATCTTCTTGTTGGCATTCGGGTAAAGTTATATTACTTCCAAAGGCAACTCTCTGAAATTAGAATAAAATCAAATTTAGGTGTCAGGACAAATATGCTTTTGTATTAAAATTTCTTATAGAACCTTTTAAGGTTTTTAGTGTACTGTTTAACTACTTCACAAATCAATTTTTAGAACTGAAAAGAAAATAAAATGACACAAATAATGTTATCAGTTAAAGATTTTTTTCTGACAATATTCACAGATAGAGCTAGATTTGTATCAAATTTCAACAATAAAGAATGAAATATGTGTATAGATCTATATGGGAAGATTTTTTTTTATTCAAGTCTCTAAGAAAATTGAATTTATATATATACCTGGTCATTGAAAAGTTCTTTCAATTATGATTCTGGGCTAATGCAGCATCCACCACTGATCCAGACTCCAGTGCCAAAACATAGTTGTTGATGTTTTTTTTTTAATGAGATGATTAAGTATGTAATTTTCATCAGCCTGAAATACATGTACAAATGAATAATAAAAAAGTGTTATAAACTGTATAATACTAAGAAGTTTCATTGTTACATACTCTAACAGTACACATGTATGTCCAACATCCACCCCACCCCCAACCCCTTCCCCCATTAAAATTTACCTTTGTCATGACTTTGCTTGTATCTATATTATATATCGTAGCAGACACTGGTAATATGGGAAATAAAGTGCATGTAATAACAATAGCGTTACAACCATACGTTTTCATAGCATTGCTGCAATAATACATACACGACACATGCATCATATGACACATGTGTACATCGCCTGTACTGTAAACAAGGTACATAAAAAGAATGATTTCGTACCTTTTTGAATAGCTTAGTCTTTTATCGTATATATGATTGACTATATAAGGATATTTTCTTTGTGCAGCATCTCTGTTTTCATGTAATTTTAATAAATACCTGCCGTTTTCTCAATTTTTCTTATCACCCGCTCTGTAAACTGTCGGATCACACCTTCCATCACTTCTCAAGCTTCTCAGTAACACAGAATTCCCTAACAACGCAAGGGGGTCACAGAGTGCAACTGAATATATTGGGGGTCTTCTAAAAGTTATATTGAATAGACGGAGTGTAAGCGATTGAAATAGTACAAGAATTTGTTATAACTGATAACTTTCATCCTTTGAATTTACAAAATATCATAAAAATTAGTTGAAATACTGTGTTGCTATCGTACTTGACGACACGGAGACTATGACGTCAAATGATGATATGTTATTTCGCGGCAAATTTTTGACGTAATATTCCATGGGATGCCTTAACATACCCGCGAAGTCCTCAGGGTCTTGATGCTGTACATGGCAAAACAACACATTGTCATACGTATTATTGGTAATTGAATTGCATAGTTCCTACATTAATAGATTCATAAGGACCACATACGTCTACAATACAACAAGTAAAAAGCTATATAACGAAAAGGAAAAGTGTGTGTCGTTGTCTGTTGACAACGGAAAGTTCGCCGCGACAGGAGGCTGGAATGTTGGAGCGTCTACGACCTTATTTCCCGAAAAATAAAATTGAAAACAAGTGTGAAAAGTATGACGTAAAGAATAAAATCGGTACAATGTGTCCCAAAAGAAACTCTTCAACATGACCCGGTTGCAGTGCCGATGGGTTTTAAAGAGTCCAAGGTGCGATACAATAACAGTTAAATAAATCTTTTATAACGACGAGACTGATACGTTGTCAGATCAGCGTCGGACCTCCGTACTAAGGATTATCTAAAAGATCAACAAGAAAGTTTCATTAAAATTGAAAGTCCTTGATAAAATAAATTAATGGCAGATTTTAAAAATTAATAGGAGCAGAGTATTATATAAGCAATTTTCATTTGGCTTTCTCCCCTAGCCTTAATTTTCATATGATGTATTAATTGTATCTCACTGTGAGAATATTATATTAAATAAATATAGTTCAAACTAAATAAAAATTATAAAAGATTACGTCAGAACAGTAAATAAAAGCATAATATGAAGAACCATGTAATATAGAAAATATAAAATGAGGAATGGTGTATGACTGACGTTACGCTATGACATTACGCTATGACTGATTGATTACGCTTTTACTTCCACGTTATGCTATGCCTTGGTAGCACACTATGTAATTTGGTTAACACCAAAATAGACAGACATACTTGTGCAAATTGAGAAACTTCTGACAGACAAACATGTGCATAATATTAAGTTAAAAACTGAACAAAGACACAAATTCAGACAGTGATGAAATTATTCAATATGTGAATTGGCATAAACTGGCCATGGCTTGTAAAAATAAAGGGGCCTAGACATCAACGTCTATTTGGGCATCCTCAAAGCTAACAAACAAAAACCTCCACCACATGAAAAGAAGCGAACTCCCGAAATGAGAGTGAGACCAGGTGCCCAGGAAGAGTAAGCATCTCCTGCTTGCATGCAACACCCGCCGCTTCAATTCGGTAGAACTGTTACATCCGGTAATTTCCATTTCGGAAGACATAGAGTACAATCTTTGGTTTGATGGTTCAAATGGTCTATGACAGAATATCGTCAACCATTCTGGAGAGTGGGGCATCGTAGTGTATGACGAGTTCCCCATATCGACCGTAGAACTTCCTCAGTGACGATGTTAGTCGGTCACAAACATATCCCTGACTGAGAAGCTTATCTGAAAAACGCCTAGCTCTCAGAACAAAATCCGTTTATTTGGTACATGCTCTGACATAGCGTATCAACTGAGATATGAACACGCCATAAGCAGGCGATGAAGGGACACATGAATAGTTGAAAAAGTATTCAGCGCCACCAGTACATGTGAGCAATTAAGAGATCTACCTCAGTATAAGAGAGTTTCAACAAAAATGCAAGAACCAACTTCAAATAAGAACTAAATTTATTAGTTGCAATCATAATATGAATCAAAATGTAAAGCCAAACTGGCACAATTTGCCAAGTTGGCAGAACGTTTAAGCCAAACTGGCACAGATAGAAAATTTACCAAACTGTTATCAAAATTAAAGCAAATTAAGCAATGGTCCAGATTCTCCGGGTGATGGGGAAACAAAGGTGTCAGATGTAACAAAAGCATGAATTGCTTGCTGAATTCTATAGAGAAAAATTTCATTTCCAATAACACTAAGGTGAACTTTATCGGTGGAGCTCGTAAAAAAGTTCCCCGCGAGGGGTTTGACTGTAAGTGTTTTGAATATTTTCCCTGATATTGTCGCCATAGCACTTTCTATATAGACATAACCTCAGACAGTGCATGTATTTTATATATTGTTTCATTTTCGTGCGTGGACGTAGGCGGCGGGTGCGGCTGGCCGACAGGGGATGCTTGCTCCTCCCGGGCACCTGGTCCCACCTCTGTCTTGCTAAGGGTCCGTCGATGTTCAATTTGTCGCTCTATTGTGAGTGCTGTTGACTTTATCGTCAGGATCTTCTTTAACTCATTTTTGTCACACTTATGCCCTTTGCAGTGTGGAGCTCGTAAAAAAGTTCCCCGCGAGGGGTTTGTCTGTAAGAGTTTTGAATATTTTCCCTGACATTGTCGCCATAGCACTTTCTATATAGACATGACCTCAGACAGTGCATGTATTTTATATATTGTTTCATTTTCGTGCGTGGACGTCGGCGGCGGGTGCGGCCGGCCGACAGGGGATGCTTGCTCCTCCCGGGCACCTGGTCCCACCTCTGTCTTGCTAGGGGTCCGTCGATGTTCAATTTGCTGCTCTATTGTGAGTGCTGTTGAGATTATCGTCAGGATCTTCTTTAACTCATTTGTGTCACACTTATGCCCTTTGCTGTGTGGAGCTCGTAAAAAAGTTCCCCGCGAGGGGTTTGACTGTAAGTGTTTTGAATATTTTCCCTGACATTGTCGCCATAGCACTTTCTTTATAGACATAATCTCAGAGAGTGCATGTATTTTATATATTGTTTCATTTTCGTGCGTGGACGTCGGCGGCGGATGCGGCTGGCCGACAGGGGATGCTTGCTCCTCCCGGGCACCTGGTCCCACCTCTGCCTTGCTATGGGTCCGTCGATGTTCAATTTGTTGCTCTATTGTGAGTGCTGTTGAAATTATCGTCAATGATCTTCTTTAACTCATTATCAGGTGAAAATATGCCAGTGTTATGTTCATCGATTTCAAGGTATCTGATATAAGCACCCCAAGATTGAATAATTATTTTAGCAATAAAACAATTTGTTCTAATTCTAGCTTTCTCCAAAGTTTCATGACAATTTTCATCACGCCAATAAAGCCGTGGAAGAATTTGAGACCAAATGATTCTTGTACATGGGAGCAAATTTCTTAGAAAAATAACAGTCTTAAACATCTTATGTCTAAGTTCACAAGAACTGCATGCTGAGTCCCCTATATCATTACCGCCACATTAAATTATAAGCAAATTAGGGACTTCCTCAAATTTCAAAAGATAATTAACCTTCCTGCCAACTTAATTCCATTTCATTCCTCCTTTAAATTGCCACCACAAAGATACACCAACTCGTTCAAGATCCAAGTTGGTACCCCAGGTTTAATTTCTAGCACGAACAAACGCATTCCTTGATTTTGAAGACCGTTTATTAAGAATTGACACAAGGGCTTTGTTGTTAGTATGTAAAATTACCTTTTGATTTTTTTAAAATGTTCCTCCGAATATAAATGACCATCACTATTGGGACAAGTTCAAGGAATGAATTGTCTTGTAAAATATCCGAACTATGCCATGTTGAGGGCCATTTGATGAAATCCCAATGTGACTTAAAGATTGCAGAGCATCCCAAGTTATTATCGGTGAATATTTGTATCTCATCATCAGAGTACCAATGAGGAATCGAATATTTCGTACTTCCATTGAAACATTCCAAAAAAAGAAAAGAGAAATATCGATATGCTGTCTGATTTCTTCGGTAATATGGTGATAGATTATAAAAACGTCGAATAAAAGCTTTACCGACAGGGAGGGCTCGACAACAAAAATTTAAAAGGCCTGTAAGGGATTGCATTTGTTTTAGTGTAGCTCTCTGTTTGCTCCTTAAATGTTTAAGTTCAAGGGAAAGCTTATTGAGTTTTTCTTCGGGGATCCTAACCGACATTTCAACTGTGTCAATTTTCAAACCAAGAAATGTTAATTTTGTAGATGGACCAATAGCTTTTTCAGGAGCCAGTGGAACACCGAATTACTGACACATGTCAGATAACAAGGACATTAAATTTTCACAGTGGTTAGTATTAGCAGCACTCGCCAAAAGAAAGTCATCTATATAATGAATCACATTTTGGGTGTTAGCCCTACGTTTTAATTTCCATTCCAAAAACGTGGCGAATTTCTCAAAAAGATTGCAGGATAGAGAACAACCTAAAGGCAGACACTTATCAACAAAAAAGTGATCTGATTTTTTAAATCCAAGAAGTTCAAAGTCTTGGGGAGTAATCGGTAATAATCGAAATGCACTCTTGATATCAAGTCTAGCAGCAATTGCTCCTCTACCTAGTTTTGCTAACATTGTCAATGCAGAATCAAAAGATGTATACTGAACTGTACAAAATTTCTTATCTATGAAATCATTAACGCAGAAATATGATGGATGAGACGCCATGATCCATCTTTTTTTGGAACTAAACCAACAGGTGATACTCTCAAAGGGCAAGAGGCGATATGTCCCCTATTTGGCCTTGGGTTTTTAGCAATTCCATAAGCCATTGTTGTGCTTCCATATTTTGTGTATGTATAGATTAAGATCTCTCATTAATATTAGCGAGTCCGAAACTTGACGTCACTTTGTCTATGACGTCATAAAAAGGCGCCTAAGCTGATTTGCTTGCGAAAATCTGTTGATTTTATAGGATTTTTTGTCGAATTCGACCAAATTCTACGTGAAGTCACACAATAACCAAGTTTATACTTTACACACAATTTCTTTGATTCATGATCTCACTTCTGGCAAAGTATCGTGTTGGTTATCGCCTGCGCTCTGTACTAACTTTAGATATATTCGTTGTTGATTTTCATCGTATATCACTTTTCTCATGTCACATGAAAATTTTATTTCATATGTAACGTCAATACAAAGGAAGTGAATGCGTATTCTTTTTTACTAATAAGATTAACACATGCCAGTATATAAATGCAAAATTAAAAAAGTAATAGCCTGACATTTCCTAAACAGTATTAGTTATAAGGTTTGTAACTGACCGTCTACAGAGATTTATCGGGTTTATCAAGCCCATAGAAGCCGAAATCTCCGTGGACGGTCTGTAACAAACCTAATAATTTTTCTATTTTGTCGAGGACCAAAATCTCCGTCTTTTGTCGCAGAAAATGGGCGTTTTGTGTCGTCCTTTTACATGCAAATTCATTTATATGGGAATGGCAAAATTACTGACGGTCTATTGAAATTTAGACGTCGAGCACGTGACGCGATTTACGCTCTCTGAATGGTTCGAATTAGTCCGTGGCAAAATAAAAAGATTATATATGTTTAAGGAATTGATACCTCTGCACAAAGGACAAATGATCAGATTATCGGCATGCCGCTCCACGTTTATTCAGTAACATACATGAATCAATAAAAGAAAGAAATACTTGAAGTGATCAAATTTCTTTGTAATATGTCTTATATCAATTGATATATATGACCAAGAAAATATCGTAGAAACCATTGCCCAGTTTCACAAAAATTATTACGAGAATTTTAAGGAATTTTCGTAACTTTCGTCCTTTAATAAAAGGTTCAAACTGTTTTCCAGTTAGATAGTATCATATTTTCTAATACTATTTCTACATACTCAATATAAATTCAAAGTCAAAACTTCTCAAATTCAAGTAACTTAGTAGAACTGAGCATTCAATAGTTACGAAAATTCCCAAAATCGTTCGAAAGTATTTTTGTGAAACAGGCTGGAGGCCCCCAAGCGAAAAAAATCCCCTAACAAACACGGGTAACAAACACCTTACAAACCATGGTTTGAAAGGTGTTTATTAGTGGTAAAATTTTGCATGCAAATGAGCTAACAAACACCTTATTTTGCGAGCTCAACAAACATCAAATTAACACCAGGGATATTCAGTGATCAGAATGTTTCTAATGGATTCCTAATAAACATTGAACAACTACTGAATAAACAACAAACAGATACCGGTATGAAACATCTAATAAACATCTAATTTGCATGATTCAAACACCTAATAGACACCAAATAAACATCTAATAGACAGCAAATTACAGATGCATAAAAACAGCTAACAAACATCCAATAAACACTGAATTTGAACTTTTGACCTCTTTTGGATTATATGGTTGACCTACTTTCATGTGCATCCTCTATTGTGAGTTTGTGATAAAATGCGCAAAGAATAATTTAAACAAATTATTTCCAGTACGTGCTGTCAATTATGGTAACTGGAAAGTTGAATATCACAGACAGTGTACAATGTACTGAAAATTGTCATCTCTTATTTCAACATGTTCAATATAGGAGGAAATTCAAGTTTAATATTGATTATCATGTTAAATTCATTTGTAAATTTCATGATGTATGGATTTTCTACATATGTGATTACAGTATATAAACCTTTAGTGAATATTGCTCACCTTATTTGATCCTTCTGAACAGAACCCCAGTCCCAGTAATTAACTTCCTATAAGTTTGTTTGACACATAATATTCTGATATACCCTTCTGATGAATTTCAAATACTTGATAATAACATCCACCCTAGACTGTTTTTTTTCAATCAGGTACAAAATATCCAATAAATGTACAAATGTCTGTTCACATGCTAAAATCTCCAGTTCTTTGTTCTCTTTGCTTGAATCTGGTGGACTTGAATTTGATTGGTAAAAGGAAAGCCAACTAGTATGTTTCTCTTTCACTCTTAAACATCTTAAGGCAAGTTTCTAGGTCAGCTGGTCATTGGATCATAAATAAACACCAAAAGCTTCACATAGCAGATTCTTTTAATTTCAGAGTCAATAAACACTACTGACTGACGTTACAAGCTAACAGACACCAAACAGATAGTGCAATATAATGCTTGGCATGTAAGATAAGTTAAGAAACATTCAATAAACACTGAACAAATACCAAATGAACACCTATACTGAAACAAACACCTTTCAAACACCCTCTTCCAAAAAATGAAATGATGCTATCCATTTGATGCTTGTTAAATGGATCAGTAATAAACAGCTGTAATAGACATCATTTTCAATGTTTATTTCATGTTTGTTAGATGTTTATTAGCTGTTTGTTAGGAATAATTTTTGTTTGGGGGACTTTTGTTTGAATTTAAATTCAAAGATTCTGAATCAACATGCTTTTTGCATTCCAATTGATATTTATTCCATCAAAGTTATCTTTTTTTTCTTTCTTCTTTTTTTTTTGTTATATTGCAATTACATATGTTTACTTTTTACTTGCAATTTTATTTTTCATTTTAATAGAGCCCTCTAGCTTTCTTACTTTTTGTCCAAATATATAGAACTTGATGACCTCGACAAGTTGAATATTATCGATCAGCATTTTATTTTTTATCAAAAGCTCAAAAGAATGTTGGGCAATCAGGGAAAAAACCCGGGAATTTGACCATCGGGACCAAAGAAAACAATAACTGTATATGAATTTTGTAGAATATTCAGTCCTGTTTATGAAATGACTTCCCTGTAACCCACCCGGCCTTTTCATTACCTTATCTTTTAATCTTTCATGAACTAACTTTCTGATCGACAACATTTTTGTGGTGTTTGGAGGAAAGGTCTTCCAGCAAATTGTCGGAATTCCAATGGGAACCAATTGTGCCCCACTCCTTGCCGACATTTTCCTTTACTCGTACGAAGCTGAATTCATTCAATCTCTGGTCTCTGAAGGGAAAAGATACTTAGCTTCTGACTTTAACTTCACTTACAGATACATAGACGATGTGTTGTCCATCAATAATCCAAAATTCGCGGATTACCTGAGCAGTATCTATCCTTCGGAGCTTGAAGTCAAAGAAACCACAGAGACAAATAATTCAGCATCCTATTTGGACATAATGTTGTCCTACGACACTGATGGTCACATGAACACCTCACTCTATGACAAACGTGACGACTTCAATTTCAGCATTACAAACTTTCCTTTTCTGAGTAGCAACATCCCTTCATCGCCTGCTTATGGCGTGTTCATATCTCAGTTGATACGCTATGCCAGAGCAAGTACCAAATATACGAATTTTGTTCTGAGAGCTAGGCGTCTTTCAGATAAGCTTCTCAGTCAGGGATATGTTTGTGACCGACTAACATCGTCACTGAGGAAGTTCTACGGTCGATATGGGGAACTCGTCATACACTATGATGTTCCACTCTCAAGAATGGTGGATGATATTCTGTCATAGACCATTTGAACCATCCAACCAAAGATTGTACTCTATATCTTCCAAAATGGAAGTAACCGGATGTGACAGTTCTACCGAATTGAAGCGACGGGTGTTGCATGCAAGCAGGAGATGCTTACTCTTCCTGGGCACCTGGTCTCACTCCCCTATCGGGAGTTCGCTTCTTTTCATATGGTGGAGGTTTTTGTTTGTTTGCTTTGGTTCCTGTTTTGTCCTGATTTTGTATGCCTTCGGTTTCTGATTTTTGAATTATCGATTTTGTGCTGTATACAGGGATATGGTCATTATCCATATTTGTCATTACATATACATGTAGCTTTATTTCAGCCCATGATTTTAAAGAAAACTATATATATGTAAAACATCAGCAAATTTGGCAAATTCTAACCGGGTAGGGGTCCATACTCCTAACGCTCACTCTCGATCCTTTATTTTGTTAATTTCTTAATGTAAAGAAACTACGTAGATGAGAAATTCCTGGTACAACACGAGAAAGGTGTTATTTTTTGTATTAGCTATTTAATTATAAAAATGCAGCAAACATGCATTTTGAAAAAATATTGTAATGGGGCAGACGGTCTGTCTTTCTCTTGATTCTGGACTTCTTATACCAGGATTGCCATTCAAGCAATGCTTTTTGCCGAAATGCGGCCCAATTTCCACTGGAATATCATTATGTTTTGCCTAATTATATAAATCTGGCAAAAACAGTTTTAATTGGTAATTTCAAAAAGATTTCACGATCCTCAAATTCTAAACAATTTTAAAAAATTGTCAATTTTCTAGATATTTATATCGAACGTGCATGTCTGGTCCACGTTGCCAATGTTTCTGTTCTTAAATGATGCTATTCAATTTGAAGACGTTTACATTTGGTATAGAAATATCTGCGTTTTAGCTTGTTTATGCATTGCATTGAGTCATATTCCTGGTTCATCAAAATTCATCCCTCAGATCAGGAAACGTCAACATTCCGATATTACGGTGTTCCGTTAGGGACATCGCTTCTTCGCGCTTGAAATGGATATGCGAAGAAGCAAAGTCACGATGCGAAGAAGCGAAGTTATGATGCGAAGAAGAGAAGTTCCGATCTTCGCATCGTAACTTCGCTTCTTCGCATCGTAACTTCGCGCCACAATGTGTTTACGAGAAGAGGCGAAGTACCCAACGGAACACCGTACGCTGTGTCAATGCTGTAGATTGAGAAGATTTTGGAAAATCTATTCAAATTGGTGGTTTCTGGAGTGTACTTTCAAAGATTTTTTTTATGGAAATAGTAGTTTGCTTTCAAAGCATGTCTTTTGACACTGCGGGCGAACGGCTATATATCCGTCACTGCCAGCATTTTAATCGACTGTTACGTAAGCTATGTAGATGACCGTGAGTATCTGCTTTTTGTATTGTGGTGCAAAGAAAATCAAAATATGTCGGTTAATAATATCCTTTGTTCTCTGCCCTCACTTGAAAACACAAACTTGGTAATGGACCATTAGTACCTCCTAAGTTCCTTTAAGGTTTCCCGAAACTCTGTGCGGAAGAAAATTGAGAATGTATACGGACGGACAGAGAGACGACTGGCTACGTAAAATTCATTTGAACCTTTAACTCAAGTGAGCTTCAAACATTTGTCACATCCAAATGTCTTTTTATTTCCAGTGCACGTAATCTTACACTCATCATGAATTCAAAATACGACTGTTTATGCATGTATGACGTATTCATTTCAAATGTATACCCCCTGGTCGCAAAATATTTGTTATTATTTCATGAGGAATGGATGACAAATATGGATAATGACCATATCCCTGTATACAGTACAAAATCGAGAATTCAGAAAATCAGAAACCGAAATCATACAAAATCATGATAAAACAGGAACCAAAGCAAATAAACAAAAACCTCAACCACATGATAAGAAGCGAACTCTCGATATGGGAGTGAGACCAGGTGCCCAGGAAGAATAAGCATCTCCTGCTTGCATGCAACACCCGCCTCTTCAATTAGGTAGAACTGTCACATCCGGTTACTTCCATTTCGGAAGACATAGAGTACAATCTTTGGTTGGATGGTTCAAATGGTCTATGACAGAATATCATCAACCATTCTGGAGAGTGGGACATCTTAGTGTATGACGAGTTCCCCATATCGACCGTAGAATTTCCTCAGTGCCAATGTTAGTCGGTCACACATGTATCCCTTACTGAGAAGCTTATCTGAAAGACGCCTTGCTCTCAGAACAAAATCCGTATATTTGGTACATGCTCTGGCAAAGGGTATCAACTGAGATATGAACACGCCATAAGCAGGCGATGAAGGGATGTTGCTACTCAGAAAAGAAAAATTTTGTAATGCTGAAATTGAAGTCGTCACGTTTGTCATAGAGTGAGGTGTTCATGTGACCATCAGTGTCGTAGGACAACATTATGTCCAAATAGGATGCTGAATTATTTGTCTCTGTAGTTTCTTTGACTTCAAGCTCCGAATGATAGATACTGCTGAGGTAATCCGCGAATTCGGTCGGTATTTGGTGCTTCTCAGTGTCTATTGTGTTAAATAAATGCAAAATAATCATTTTCCCTGATTAGCATTCGCCTGGTCCCCGGATGAATAGGTAAAGTAATTTCTGACCACATTATTCACTTTCGATTATGTTATTCCTACTATGCAGTAGGACAAACTGTACAAATCTAAGTGAATTATCTGAGATTGTCTCTTAAAACAAAGGAGGGGATCTCCAACAACACCAGGTTGCAGCATCTACAGCAAAACCCCAAAAACACTCAATGCAAAAACACAAAGCACACAAGCTCAGAAAGAGACCCATAAGGGACAAGGAACGTCAACGCACAACACAGAAACATCAAACACAAAGGACCACACATAGACCAAGGAGACCAATGGGCAACCGGTGCCGACTTAGGACGGCCATCTGCCACGGAAATAGTAGAAGGTGTCGTTATCCTGGATTCCGTGCGCACAACCTTTCCACTTTTCCGATTACCGATTAAAAAACGCATTATCAATTTATTGATCCTGGTGCCCCAGAAAACTATAAGTCGTATTGTAAAGTCGACCTCTTTATAACGACTTACCGGTATCATTCTTAAACATCGACTCAAATATCTCGTAATTTCATGCTTAATCCAGGAGAACATCCACAAAGTCTCACCCACTATAATTCGGTCTTTTAAAGATGGACACTTACATCCCATTTGTGCCGGTATCTGATGTCAACGCATTGGGACATCATCAAATTTTGGAAACCACCATGAAATTCAGGGAAACAGGGTTACATATATGATGTTTTAAAGGAATTTAATGACTTCACAATGCTTTTACGTCAGATACCTACAAAAATCGAACGTAGGACTGTGAAATCGACAAGACGGAATAATATATCATACATAAGGGCGAAATAAAAACATGACCTTCTTGATGAATGCATCATGTCCCATCCATCCTGCTACGTTTTCAATACATTTTTAGACATAATATTTTTCACACTCTTTGGACATATTTCATTGTTTAGATTGAGAATCACTGACGACGGTTAAGTACCCGAAACGTGCATATCAGGTCCATGCTGAAATTTTATCTGTTCTTAAATGATGCTATTGAATTTGAAGACGTTTAACATCTTAATTAATTTTTTTATAAAATGACTTTTTAACAATGAAATAAAATACAAAAAGACAATTGGTCAAGGTGGCTCAACAGAGGATCCGAATATACAGCCTTTTCGGAGGCTCTCTTACCGAGGATATTGACGTCATTATGATTATGACTTCATGGTAATGCTCCAAATAAATATTGTAAGATCGCCGATGAATAGTGTCCACAGCGCTCGGAATTTTCGGCGTTCAAACTCTTCTATCTCGCTTATTTCGGAACGGATTTCAGAAAGTTTGATATCGATGAAACCAGAGTATTATCGTCTACAATCTGATAGTAATTTATTTAGCTTGATTTATCGTTTGATCTATACGTACTGAAATATCCATGAATGAGACCCCTGGCTATCGCTGTAGAAGTTTCCTTTTTGTCACGTCATCATCGGAAATTCAATCTGTATCGATCTTACTCACCAAAGTTTTATCTGAAATCAAATCTGGGCTACAAAAATATTATTCGACAGTATATTCTCGCAGTGGTATCAACCAGATGTGGATTTTAAAGAATTCGACGGAACTTTTAGAACATTTGAAATCCACTCATTTTAGTAGAGTCCATTCGATCAAAGCCTTTGATTTTTCGACACTTTACACTACAATTCCGCATTCTAAATTGAAAGAAAGACTCGCAAAAATTATAAGTAATGCGTTTACAAGTAAGAACGGTAATCGCAAATACAAATTTATTGTTGTTAACTATGACAAAACCCCATTGTAAGAGAAAAGTCAGATTTTGAAAATAAGTACACTGAAACAGACATTATTCAGATGTTAAACTTTCTGATCGACAACATTTTTGTGGTGTTTGGAGGAAAGGTCTTCCAGCAAATTGTCGGAATTCCAATGGGGACCAATTGTGCATCACTCCTTGCCGACATTTTCCTTTACTCGTACGAAGCTGAATTCATTCAATCTTTGGTCTCTGAAGGGAAAATATACTTAGCTTCTGACTTCAACTTCACTTACAGATACATAGACGATGTGTTGTCCATCAATAATCCAAAATTCGCGGATTACCTGAGCAGTATCTATCCTTCGGAGCTTGAAGTCAAAGAAACTACAGAGACAAATAATTCAGCATCCTATTTGGACATCATGTTGTCCTACGACACTGATGGTCACATGAACACCTCACTCTATGACAAACGTGACGACTTCAATTTCAGCATTACGAACTTTCCTTTTCTGAGTAGCAACATCCCTTCATCGCCTGCTTATGGCGTGTTCATATCTCAGTTGATACGCTATGCCAGAGCAAGTACCAGATATACGGATTTTGTTCTGAGAGCTAGGCGTCTTTCAGATAAGCTTCTCAGTCAGGGATATGTTTGTGACCGACTAACATCGTCACTGAGGAAGTTCTACGGTCAATATGGGGAACTCGTCATACACTATGATGTCCCACTGTCCAGAATGGTGGATGATATTCTGTCATGGACCATTTGAACCATCCAACCAAAGATTGTACTCTATATCTTCCAAAATGGAAGTAACTGGATGTGACAGTTCTACCGAATTGAAGCGACGGGTGTTGCATGCAAGCAGGAGATGCTTACTCTTCCTGGGCACCTGGTCTCACTCTCATATCGGGAGTTCGCTTCTTTTCATATGGTGGAGGTTTTTGTTTGCTTTGGTTCCTGTTTTATCCTGATTTTGTATGCCTTCGGTTTCTGATTTTCTGAATTATCGATTTTGTACTGTAGACGGGGATATGGTCATTATCCATATTTGTCATTCAACAACTTGTTGCTTTGAAATAAAATCGAATAGGGAAATATTAGTTTACATGTAACTATCTAACAGGCTATTTCTTGGAGATTTTAGCGATATAATGCATCAGATATTTAAAGTATTGTATCTCTGATTATCTATGATCAGAAGAATTTTTCTGCAATTTTGTCAACACTTTGCAACTTAATGCTACCACATGGTGTTGTTGGAGATCCCCTCCTTTGTTTAATGTTATCGAACTAAGTTTCTTTATTTGAAAACTTAAAGCGAACGAATTTTAGTATCAATCCTGCTTTTTTCAAAGATATATCCATTATGCAGATAACTACACACATTATCAAGAACGAGCGAGGTGAATGACGTCCATAAAAATGTTTTCGTTTACTTTTTCCTTTCTCTCAGATTCATACTTACATATATCTCTGATTTTGTTAAATTTTACATACTATTTTAAAACATTTTTAGCCATAGAAAAAAAACCCTTTTATATGGGGGGAAATTTCTCTGACAGGAAGGGAAAATATATATCCCAGGGAGAAGGAATGGGGCCGAATATCGCCGAACTTGTTTGAAAAATAAACGCCGGAAAGAGAATAAGAGCGTCCTATTTTGAATCTGAGCAAGTTAAAGAAAACAAGTCCAAGCCTCTTAATTGTTAATTTGACAGAGAACAACTTTTCTCTCTCTTTCTCTCTGGAAATATTTTTGACGCTCACAATCATTGCACTTTGCGACCCATTTCCCATTTTTTTCAAAATACCCCTCACGCGAATACGTAATAAATTAGATTGTCCTCGAAGTTGGTTTTGATTTTTTTCTATGTTTATAGTGGCATTTCTAGATATTGTAATATGAGCTGTATGTTGATAATATAAATATCCTTCAATGCCCTCATTCCTCCTAGTATCGCAAGTCAGACATGTGCACACTGTAGTTGAGTTTCTGGATACGCTCCTTAATCTGACTTTAACATATAGCCTGATCTTTTAAAATTTCTCATTCATAAAAGTCAGAGCCTAGCTCCCCACCCCCCACCCCCCTATTTATAAGTCGGTACCGGATTATTTGTCACGACCTTCTTTTAGAAAAACTGACGCCTGCTTTCTTAGTAAAGACACTTTGATTAATCGCAAATCTCTTTCAGAATCGACCCCTTCATTAAATGACAAATATGGATAATGAACATATCCCTGTATACAGCACAAAATCGAGAATTCATAAAATCAGAAACCGAAGGCATACAAAATCAGGATAAAACGGAAACTAAGCAAACAAACAAAAACCTACACCACATGAAAAGAAGCGAACTCCCGATATGAGAGTGAGATTATTTATTAAAGATTATTGAAAATTATTGAAATATTCTCAAGATGAGAGTGCATTAGTACTTAATTCTGAGTCTTTCTCCATCTAGATACGCGCTTTTTTACTCTCTCTTTTCCTAAATTTCTTTGGAGGGGTGGATCTTGTATGTATTGACACACAAAATGAAAGCTTTGTAAGGTTTACAGTTAGGAGGTTGTTTTACACCACAATTGTACGTTCTTCGAGACCTCTGGGTAATTGGAGAAGTGAGAGGGTTGTGCGCACGTGGTCCAGGATAACCACACCATTTGCTACTTGCGTGACAGATGTTCGTCCAAAGTCGGCGCCGGTTACCCATTGGTCTCGTCGGTTTATGTGTAGTCTTTTGTGTTTGATGTTTACATGTCGTGTGTCTCTTTTCCGTATCGTGCTGTACTCGTCTTTTGTGTCTTTGGAGATCTCCTCCCTTCTTGTTAAGGCCGTTTCGGTACAGGATTCCTACAAATTCCTGTAGTCAAACGCTGATTAACTCTTACCTCTAGTGTCACTATAACGTCGAATGAATATGGATTGCAATGTAGAAATTAAGGGAGTGGGGTTGCAAAAATAATCATAACATTCGTTTGCTAGATTTTGTTCATATTATAAAGAAATACTTCATATACAATAGTTCATCATTTGATGTTTGTTTCAAGAAAATTAAACGATTGAATTACATGCAATAGGCATATAACGTCAAAACATGACGATCGAAAAACGAGTTTTTATCCTCCTAGATGATCTTAGATTTGTAATAATTCCTCCATTTTCTTAGTTTATTTCAATTTCTTTGTTTAAAGATGAAAAAATAATTTGAATATAAAATTAAATCATAAAACATTCATAAATTCAGCAAAATATTTTGAAAAGCAGCATACTTTCTTCAAAGTGGCAACGTTGGCAAAAATAGCGGAGAAATCCCGAGACCGCCCAAACTCAGAGCGTCATGAAAATAGTTATGTAGGTTCGATTTTGATCATACTTTGGAAAATTTAGTCTTGTATACCAATTATCAAATTCTGAGAGTTTCAGAAAAATTAAACCAGATGATCTTTTTTTTTTGGAGAAGGGGATAGATGTGTGGAGCCACCTAAAGGTGGTTCGGGTATCGGGTGACGTCATCACTTATTTCCAAAATATATAAGAATAACGTTGCATTGCCTTAATTCGTTGCAGATGTCTGAGATAGTTTGTTTAACAAATATTTAATCATGTTTGAATAATAAATCCTTCAATTTTTCGAATTTTTTTTTTGTTTGTCATACAGGGTTTTTACGCATTTTTTGCTTAAAATATAGCATTTTTGTATTTAAATTGACAATATCTTTAAAAGTTATGGTCGAGAATCTTAAGAATTTGGTATACTTATTAATTGTTTCACCCTTAAAACATGTAAATGACGAAAAATGTACCTTGCAGGGGGTTTCCTTTAATAAAAGGCATACGAATATAGTCTCCGGCATATTTTGACATCAAATATAAGCCCGCAAATTGTGACATTTTTTACTATTTCATTACTATTTCTCAAAATATAACAATTGTCTTGTCTTCTACTGCTAATAATAAGAACCTGCAGTTCTTAAACAAGTCTTTTCTATTAGAAAATTTGACTTTAGATACCTTACATTCATTTTTATTCAGTTTTCCTTGGATATACTCAAAATTTGCGCAAAATATGATTTTCCACTAAGAGTGCCCGACTTTGTTCGTGTATTAGACCCTAAAGATGCCCTGCACGATGCATATATCTTATACATTTTAGAATATCTGAAGATGGATATTTAGTTAACAGTAAAAATAAAGTTAGTTTGACCATCCAAACAGTGTCAAAATAACGATACTCGAACCCCCTTGATAAGAAATCATTATGCTACCTCAATATCCCAAGGTTATACGAATACTTAGAAATGCTGAATACAGTAAAAATTTAAAAATAAAACAAGCAAATAAGCATTTATACGTCTGTATATCATTCTCCTATCACGAATGCATTTGATGTCATTATTTAGAATATATATGAGTGTACGACGTTTCAAATTTCCTTAAGTTGGCGCTACTCCTTTCTTGGAACGACAAATATGGATAATAACCATATCCCCGTATACAGCACAAAACCGATAATTTAGAAAATCAGAAACCGAAGGCATACAAAATCAGGATAAAACAGGAATCAAAGCAAACAAATAAAAACCTCCATCACATGAAAAGAAGCGAACTCCCGATATGGGAGTGAGACCAAGTACCAGGAAGAGTAAGCATCTCCTGCTTGCATGCAACACCCGCGGCTTCAATTCGGAAAAACTGTCACATCCGGTTACTTCCATTTCGGAAGACATAGAGTACAATCTCTGTTTAGATGGTTCAAATGGTCTATGACAGAATATCATCCATCATTCTGGAGAGTGGGACATCATAGTGTATGACGAGTTCAACACAACTTCCTCAGTGACGATGTTAGTCGGTCACAAACATATCCCTGACTGAGCATGCTGAGAAGCTTATCTGAAAGACGCCTAGCTCTCAGAACAAAATCCGTATATTTGGTACTTGCTCTGGTATAGCGTATCAACTGAGATATGAACACGTCATAAGCAGGCGATGAAGGAATGTTGCTACTCAGAAAAGGAAAGTTTGTAATGCTGAAAATGAAGTCGTCAAGTTTGTCATAGAGTGAGGTGTTGATGTGATATCAGTGTCGTAGGACAACATTATGACCAAATAGGATGCTGAATTATTTGTCTCTGTAGTTTCTTTGACTTCAAGCTCCGAAGAATAGATACTGCTAAGGTAATCCGCGAATTTCGGATTATTGATGGAGAACACATCGTCTTTGTATCTGTGAGTGAAGTTTAAGTTAGAAGCTAAGTATATGTTCCCTTCAGAGACCAAGAATTGAATGAATTAAGCTTCGTACGAGTAAAGGAAAATGTCGGCAAGGAGTGGGGCACAATTATTCCCCATTGGAATTCCGACAATTTGCTGGAAGACCTTTCCTCCAAAATGTTGTCGATCAGAAAGTTTAACATCTGAATAATATCTGTTTCAGTGTACTTATTTTCAGAATCGGACTTTTCTTTTACAAAGTAGGTTTTGTCATAGTTAACAAAATTACTACTGTCTTCAACGTTTTCCTTTATTTGTAGAATGCTTTGAGGAAAAAAGTCTCCAATCCCTAGCTGTAGCTATTCCTGCTGATAAAGTGAGAATGGTAGGCCGGGAACTTGACATAAAGCACCATACCGTCGAAAGAATTTTTACAGAAAATAACAGAAATGTATCGGAGTTTGCCATCTGTATGCTTCTCCATTGGAGGGATTCGTCAAAAGCACATGAAAGATATGATCAAATGGTGAAGGCATTAGAGGAACTAGAATTAAACACTTTATCGACCGTGGTGAAAACAAAATATGCAAAGAATGAGATGATGAGATCCTCGGATTTTCGATGACAAGCAGTCTGTGTAAAACACTTTTGTTAGAGTATATAATATGTTGCCCTTTGAATGTCAAAGAGCGCTTTTTTACGCCTGGAGACCCGGGATTTATTTTGGGGGGATATTAAAAAAATCCCTCATTGATCATTCATCATTGACTCGCCTCCCTTTTCCTATGTAAGATTCGAGCTTAAATATATTAACTCCAATGAAATAATTCCACTCCTTTTTCAAGTCCATGGTTGGAGATCATCTCCCTTCTCTTACTTTATTTCATGTGACTGTGTCCAATCCACAACAGTTACGAATGTTTTGATCCATTTTATGCTTTCTGTTTGTAGTGGGGATTTTCAAATATTCATGACTACACATTCTAGATATCTAATTTTGTGTTGATTTCCAAAAACAAAACTATGTTGGTATTTTTTGAATGTAAGGTACAAGAAGGAACGTAACATATCGGTTCAATTATCAAAGTTTAAAGTTAAAATTTTGACGCAGTATATGTCCAAAGTCAAATTGGACTTTCAATTTTTCAGAAAACATGGCATTGATATCAGCTGAAGTGCATACATTTTTTTTTTTATCATTTATTATTTTTGCATACATTGATATCAAAGTATGAAAGAAATTCGAACACAAAACCCGAAATATGAATTCAAAAATCACAATCAAAGGGTTTACAAATTCTTGAAAAAATACCTTTCTCATGAGAAAAGAGAAATTGGACTAACAGAGGGAGACAATAACACAGCTCCAAAGAAACGCTTTTTCATAAACAATCTACAGACTCCAGTGCAAGTACGGAACGCACTGTACATATATACACATGATACACGCCGTTCTTTTCAAAAGGTTTAACATATTCAAATATCACATGAATCTTGTTACATATATATATTGCAAGTTATACTATCTAGGTAAGTAGGACCAAATAGGCAGCATAAAGCTTTTAAATCTTATTTTATTTCTCTTTGTGTATTTTCTTTTAAGGCAGTATTTGTAACATAACAAATCGACAAGTGTTTTTACTGTCAGTATTTATATAATTTGTTATGTGTTGTTAATATGACGTCAGTTGTATTTCATGGGCCTCAGTACATTTTCCAATAATGTCATTTTATAAAATAGGATCAAAGGTATATATAATTACCATCAAAATTGCGTCAAAATCACCGACAGTCATTTGTACAGTGGATATGATCCTAATACCACCAGACGGACACTGGACATGTTACTTGACCAATCTACAGCCTTGTACTGGCGCAGTCTTAAAAATTGCACTCTAACTGACCGTAAAGACGGGACTCCATGATAGGCCTATCCAAACTTCTCTAGAAAAGACATGACCTTGACCACCCGTCCTTTCTGAATATTGGTCGGACTCCTCGAATGATAACATGCATGAGAACGGACTGTGTATTTCGTACGCCCTTTAGTTTTATATTCATTAACATATTCATTTGTGTGTTGTTTGAAACCCTGTGTTTTGCTGTCTTATTTGTGTTGTATTTTACATAACAAGTGTGCATTCTTTGAGACAGTTGAGTTACCGGAACAGTGGGAGGATTCGCAGGTGATCCGGATAAGCACACCATTTGCTACTTATGTAGCAGATGGCCAGCCTAAGTCGGCATCGATTGCCTATTGGTCTTTATGTGTGGTGTTTTGTGTTTGGTGTTTTGATGTCAATGACAAATATGGATAAAGACCACATCCCTATATACAGCACAAAATCGATAATTCAGAAAATAAGAAACCGAAGGCATACAAAATCAGGATAAAATAGGAACCAAAGCAAACAAACAAAAACCTACACCACATGAAAAGAAGCGAACTCCCGAAACGGGAGCAAGTTTGCTGTTCCTTGTCCCTTTTGTCTCTCTTGCTGTGTGTATGTCTTCTCTGTGTTTTCATTTGGGGTGTTTTGCTGTTGGTGCTGCAACCGGGTCTATTTGGAGATCCCCCTCCTTTCATTCAGGCTACAGGCCGGACATCATAATGACGGTACTACAACGACCACCTTTTCAACCTCTCTGATCATCTACAATCAATGCAAAGAATTAGGCACTTAAATTGACTCCACCATAAACCTTTGACTATCAATGTTTTTCTATTTACATACAAAGTTTGATGTACATTGTACTCAAGTGACCGACAAGATACATTCAAAAGGTTAAATGTGTGATTAGTAAGTTAATCATGTTGAATAGAGTTTAATAAAAAGTTACAAAAAATATTTCAAAAGGAAAAAAAGACACGAGGAGAGACAAAATGAATTGAACACAAGAGGACAACCAAAGTGCGAACAAAAAAGATGTTCATTCCAATTCATTTCCATGTAATTTTTTCTTATTTTTGTGATGGCTACTTCAAGGCTGAATGTATCAATTTGCTCCCCATTTATGTATTCTCTGATGTTAAATTTGACATCTTTGCCATGGCATCATGATGATTAATTTAATTTAATTATTTTATTGATGTAATATTATTCAAAAAACGAATTCAAGTCAGATTAGTTTTATGTTATTACAATGATGGAAGATTATTGCGGTCTTTAGTGTGTGCTCTCCACTTGAACATGGTCTCGCCTGACGCTTTCAATTCTCTTTTGTGGCTGTTATGGCAACATATTTCATATTTCTTTTTTCTTAACTGTTTTATTGATATGTCGCTCTTTAAATATTCAACTTAGCATAAGTCAAAATTCACCATTGGACAAATGATGCATGTAACGCTAGATAAATGAGTAATATCTTTAAGAAGCCCAACTATACTTGCCTCCGATTTCAAGATTTCTATATTTACTTTTAGAACTTTAAGGATTCCGAAGTAAATATTTCGGAGAAATGTATACAAGAATGCTAAAATGCGGGAATATAGATTGAATGTAAAGTTTAACAAATACTACACAGAATTAATGAAAAAATATTGATCAATTCCAGCAACATAATATATTAACCATTGCTAATTTGACCCAGTCAATGAAACAAAAATGATCAAAGGAGGCTTCTCATTCTAATGTAAAGTTTGAGAAAAGGTATTTCTCCTTTGGCGGGGATTTCTAAAAAGTACACTATACATGGAAATGAGCCCATCAATTGTATTTTGAGCACTCGTTTATAATTAATGTAAATAATCTTGACAATGAATAACAAAGGACACTGTGAAGAATTTATAATTTTCTCATTTTGTCTTTTGAGCACTCGTATATTAACAAAATTAATCTTGACAATGAATAACAATGGACACTGTGAAGAATTTGTGATTTCTTATTACCAACGTGGATGTAGATGTACATAATCATCTACATCTACATTGATAATCCGCAAGAGCCGTATGACCCATCACGCGAACGAGATAAAAACTTGGGACGTCATCCGCATGTGCTCTTTATGGCGTGACGATTTGGTTTTTATTGTGGTTTTCGATTGCTATGCACCTGTTTTGGGGACGATTTCCTGTCCTTAAATTTTGATGAACGACAGAAAATGCGCTCAAAACATAACAAAACCCAATAACATTATCTAAATTCTGCCAGCTATTTTTACCATAGAAAAAGTTGTTGGGTCGAGCATCCAACATTTGGAAATTTCCGTTTGGTGATGACTATATCATGGTGCAAAAGTATTAAATGAAATGGATCTAAAATGACAATAAAAATCAATTTCTAGGAAGGAGAGTATCTTTGACAAGAATATGTAAAGGCATCCACAGCAAAACACCCCAAGTGAAAGCACAGAGTGGACATGCAATGTAATAGACAAAAAAATATGGGAAAAAACCCTACAAAATGCAACATCAAAACACCAAACACGAAAAATGGGAAATCGGTTCTAGGTGATACAATTTTTTTGTACAAACTCTCAGGTCTAAGTAAGCAATCTACAACCTTCAACTAGGAATACAGAACGCGTCATAAACAAATAGGACACATCGTACGATGATGTATAAAGGAGAAATATTTTTTTGAACATATTGAATGTAATAATTAGAATCTTTTCACTATGTCTACTTTCTTTCAATTTTGTTTTTGAACTTCGCTACGCCACGCACTTTTACACATTTTGTGATACGACAAAAATGTCATGCTCCAATAAATTGTCAAAATTGAATACTAGTATTTTTGAAGTGAGTAGATTTTGTCTTAGTAAGTCAGCTTAGCGCCTGAGAAGACTTCTGTGTAAAACGAATATACAGATAGATTGAGCACAGGTCATCCGGTTACCCGTACAATTTGCTTTATATTTTCACATATTCGTTCATTTGTTTGGATCAATCAAGAAATGATTCTAAAACACAGAAAGGAAGCCAGATTATAGAGAACACAATCAATTTGGTTACAAGTTCTTGAAAAGAAGATAAAACAGAAGTTACTCACGAAAAAGAAAGTTTGACAAACGTACGAAGACAATAACACAGTTCATAGAAACATTAAAGTACAAATTAAGGTTATAAACAATCTTCAGAGTCCAGTGTAAATACACATTATAGATGGCACTTAAAAAGCGGTACCCTGCTAGTCAGTATCGTTTAAACATATAATTATCCAAATATCATATGATTCAAGTAAGAAGGACCAAAAATGAATCTTAAACTAGTTAAGACTTTCTGGAAATTTTACAAAAATTACAGTCATCTACTTTCAAAATTCGGATCTATACAAGCCAGGGAGTACATTACTTTGGGTACTACACAAATTTATGGTGATATGATAAACACAATTAGAAGAATCAAAGGTAGGCAGCATGACCATCGAAAATGCGTCAGAATCATCTAACGCCTTTCATACCGTGGATATGATCCTAATATAACCAGATGGACACTAGGCTTGGTACTTGACCAATCTACAGTCTTGTACCATCGCATTCTTGAGACTTGCACTCTGACTGACTGTGACGACGGGACTCAATGACGGGCACTGTCCTAACCTCTTTAGAGAGGACAGGGCCCCGACCACCTGTCCTCTCTGAATGTCAGTCGAACTCTTCAGATGAGTATATACATGATCTCGAAACAGCTATATTACGTACGCCCTCTTTTTATATCCATTTACATATTCATCTGTGTTGTTTGGCACCTGCGTTTTGCGGTCTTGTTTGTGCGTGATCATTTAACAGTGAGGAGGTTGTTTTACACCACACTTGTACGTTCTTCTTCGAGATCTCTGGGTAATTGGAGAAGTAAGAGGGTTGTGCGCACGTTATCCAGGATAATTACACCATTTGCTACTTGCGTGGCAAATGGCCGTTCAAGGTCGGCACCACTTACCCATTGGTCTCGTTGGTTTATGTGTAGTCTTTTGTGTTTCATATTTATATGTCGTGTGTCTCTTTTCCGTCTCTTTGTATGTTCGTCTTTAGTGTTTACCCATTAGGTGTTTTCGTGTTTTGCTGTTGATCCTGCAACAGGGTCTTGTTAGAGATTCCCTCCCTTCTTTTACAGTTTATTTCATTATCTCTCTACGTACTATAAATAATCTTAAATCGAGGGAGGGGGGTGTTTCGCTTATCGTCAATGGTATGATGACCTAGTAAAGGAAAATTACCCAGAAGTAGCGCAACCCTGAATAAATTCGATAAGAAATTAAATGTACACTATAATAATAGAGAATGGAATTAAATTCTATCCCAAAGCCTGTCAATCATAATAGTTTCTTTTGGAATCTACTGATACGAAATCTGATTAGAAAATATTTACAAATGCCCATTTGTACGTGATTATAGGAGTACATGCTGTGGCTCGATTTTAACGATGACGTTATATAACTTTACGTATTAAAGGAGTCTTAGCAACAGTGTTTAAACCGTATTGAAACGACAATGTAGCGAGCAAATATGAATGTAAATATAATATATAATAACTGTCTACTTGAAATGTGAGTATACATTGATAACCTACAATGGCTCCAGCGCATTATGGAACATAATTTATCGATCCATTGTAGGTTATTACACTATATAATTACATTCCAACAGCCATGTATATTGTATAAAATATTCCACAAAAATACATGTGGTTCACTTTAGAATTTTATGATCTACTCTTATTTGGTTTGCATTTTGGAGCAGTTATAAATGTTTGAAAGATTGAGTATTTCAGTTATTTTTTTCCCAAAGCTGTTACCTGAGAAAACTTCGTTGATTCCTCCAAAGCTCTTTTTGTCGTATATTTTATTTAGATATGCTACTGAATCGACCCTACAGTATATTTTGAGTCACGCAGTCTTTACAGAGTAGATAAACATAATTAGAAAAATAACAAAGTGGAGGGACCACTGAAATAAATTTGGCTATGTCTGCATATCACCTTTAATTTATGTTCCACTGATGAGGATTTACTAACAGAAATCGATCTGGTATCGATTCAACATAGTAAATTTTCCCTGCCTGACGGTGATGTTCCTAGATTACCGTCATACGGTATTTACATTTCACAACTCATCCGGTATGCTAGAGCATGTACTGATGTTTTTGATTTTCATAGTAGAAATTCACAAATTACAAAGAAACTTTTGGGTCAAGGTTTTCGCTTTCACAAAGAAGAAAAGACTTTCTGGAATTTAAAAAAAAATTCTTGTCAACTTCTTTTTCGGACCTATACAAGCAACAGAGTATATATTACTTTGGGTATTGAAAAACCTGCATTTTATGGTGATATGGTTCACAAAATAAGAAGGATCAAAGGTAGACAGCATAACCATCGAAAATGCGTCAGAATTATCAAACGCCATCTTTTGGATATGATCCTAATGTCACCAGACGGACAATACGCTTGGTACTTGAACAATCTACAGTCTTGTAAAAGCGCATTCTTAAAACTTGCACTCTGACTGACTGTGACTACAGGACTCCATGACGGACCCTGTCCAGACCTCTTTAGAGAAGACAGGGCTCCGACCACCTGTCCTCTCTGAATGTTAAACGTCTTCAAATTCATTAGCATCATTTTAAAGCAGATTAATTTATATGTCAGTCGGACTCCTCGGATGATATAAATGAGCTCGCTACAGCCGGCAGAGCACGAACTGTTTTACGCACGTCGTCTTTTTATATTCATTTACATATTCATCTGTGTTGCTTGGGCCTCTGCGTATTAACGGTCTTGTTTGTGTGTGTGGTCATCTAACAATGAGGAAATTGTTTAACACCATAATTGTACGTTCTTCGAGACCTCTGGGCAATCGCAAAAGTGGTAGGGTTGTGCACATGTAATCCAGGATAATCACACCGTCTGCTACTTACATGTACGTGGTAGATGGCCGTCCTAAGTCGACACCGGATGCCCATTGATCTCGTTGGTTTATATGTGGTCTTATATGTGTTTCATGTTTCTTTGGTGTGTGTTGGTGTTCCTTGTCCGTTTGCGTCTCTTTCTGTGTTTTTGTTTTGTATTTGGTGTTTTGAAGTTTTGCTGTGGGTGCTACAACCGAGTGTTGTTGGAGATCCACCTCCTTTCTTGTATCAGAATATGAAAAAAACCTGTTTTACTGAGCTTAAATCTAATATGTCTGTGGTGAATAAATTGATATGACTTGCGCAATCTTTACAAGTGTAATTTCGATGAAGTTACTTTTAAATGTCTTAAGAATTTATAAAAAAAAAAACATAATTGTGAAGTCTAGTCAAATTTCGCTTTAAAATTCTTCTTCAAAGCCGCCCTACGTTCTAGTCGGAAGGAACGCTTTAATTGAAAAGTAAGTAACTTTTTTTCGCAATCGAAATTTGTGGACACTTAAAATTTTATTCTTAGCATCACCAATTCGTTATGATCAGTTTACACGTACCTAGCGTTTTTTGATACATTAATGTAAATCTTTTGTTTATGATAAAAGAGGTAATCCAAATCTTACAATTCACGGCATATAACAATTCAGAGCGTTTTGAGTCTTGATAGAATTTGCAAAAATTGTGCCTTTTGTATTGTTCATTTACAATTTCTGAGTGGTTTCTATCCCTAGTTAATGGTCTTTATTCTCCCTCTGTATGTAATAAGGACATTTAGTTTTATGCGTTTCTTATTGCGAATATGAGAAAACTGCATACTGCTTACTATTTGACAGCCTAAAACTACAACAATTCATTAAGGTAGAGCATCCCTCAGGTCTCATATGCTAATATTTCCTAAATAACAACTTGTTTTACACCAGAATTGTACTTTCGTCGAGACCTCTTGGTTATCGGAAAAGTGAGAGTGTTGTGCGCACGTAATCCAGGATAATCACACCGTCTGCTACTGACGTAGCAGATGGCCGTCCTAATTCGGCATCGATTGCCCATTGGTCTCATTGGTTTATGTGTAGTCATTTATGTTTGGTGTTTCTCTGTGATTTGGCGTTCCTTGTACCATTTGCGTCTTTTTCTGTTGTGTTTTTGCATTAAGTGTTTTGGGGTTTTGCTGTTGGTGTTGCAACTAGGTGTCGTTGGAGATCCCCTCCTTTCTTGAACATTATTTTCATTTCATTATATTCAACGCTTAAGTTAAACCTGATAAACAAACACAATATAATTCATGATTTCATGATTATACCGAAAAATTAAGGTGGGGTCTCACTCATAGATTAAACAGATGAAAATTTCATTTAAGGGTTTTTTCCTACACACAATGGTCCAAATGAGAAATAAATCACAGACATATATATGTAAGTTCATGATTTTGTATGCCTTCGGTTTCTGATTTTCTGGGTTAACGATATTGTGCTGTAGACAGGGACATGGTCATTATCCATATTTGTCATTTATTCATGAAAGATACATTACATTTTATAAAGGTACCCTTGCAAATTAAGATTATGGAATATCAGATACCCAGCATATGCTTTTGAACCCTCAAAATTCAGTAATAATTAGAATATGTTTATTTGTTTTGTTTTATTTTATAATAACCAGTCATTTAGAATGTTAAACGTCTTTAAATTCAATAGCATCATTTAACACCAGATAAATTCACAGCATGGACCAGACATGCACGTTTCGGGTTCTTAACCCTCGTCAGTGTTGACATATAACACATAAAATGATATTCTAACATAAATCAAAGTATGATATGTCTCCAAACATAAGGGTACCCTCTTATAATTTCATCACAATTGTTTAACAATAATATGAACTAAATCAAACTTTTTGCATAAAAAACAGATGAATTTTGTTCGTTTTGTAATATTTCATAAAATTATGTATGTAGATGAAGACCAAAAAAAAAAAATCACGTACAGGTACACAGTTTTATAAATGATCAAGATATGGCTCCAAACATAAGGGTATCTTATAATTTGTTTTCATATTTTCGACAAATAATATTTAGTATATCCCACTTGTTCCAAAAAAAAAAAACAACAGATGCAATTTCTTCATATTGTATCATGTCATAATAATTATGATAAAGTATATAGATGGTGAAAAAATCACGTACACAAACACATTTATAAAACTGTGTTTGTGTACGTGAAAAAATCACGTACACAAACACAGTTTTATAAATGATCAAGATGTGGCTCCAAACATAAGGGTACCCCCTTATAATTTCATCACATTTTCAACTAAGAGTATATACTATATGATGGGTGTAGACATTGATAGATTGCCCCATGTTTTGTTTCTTTTGGCATTGAAGACCTTTTTGTCTGCGTTTTTCAATGCGATGGCTCGTCAGCAACCAGTCATTGTAAAACGTTATACACAGACTGCTGCATATAAGGAAAACCTATAACGGTTCGAGTAGGGACCCACCTTAAGCCGTTTGAACTATAACATTGGACCCATGGGATAAGTTTGAAAAATCCATTTTTAGAGGTGATAAAATGTGACTATAAAAGTTTCTCTTCACAAAACCATATAAGTTTGATAATCTGAACAATATTCTGAAGAGAAAAAAATAATTAAAGTGTCCACGTAAAAAACTACAAGCAATTCTGACCTGGATACTCTACCTTCAGCGTTTTTGTAGCTGTTTTTAGTCCCCTAACGGCAACGCCGAAGGAGACTCTAAGTTGTCTCTAAGTCTGTCTGTCTGTCTGTCTGTCCCATTTCAGTTTTCCGGACTTTTTTTCGCTGTTGTTGTATATATTGAACTCATTTTTCGTATGTTGATATATCTCAATGTGATACAGATCAATTTTGCGTTTGCTTTTGATTTACCTAATTTTACAAGAGATATGGCCCTTGGACTTTTTTCGCTGTTGTTGCATGAATTGAACTCATTTTGGGTATGTGGATATATCTCTATGTGGTACAGATCGAGTTTGAGTTTGCTTTAGAATGACATATTTTTACAAGATTTATGGCCCTTGGACTTAGCAAAGGAGCAGGTTCGGTAACATGGAAAATCGGCCCTAATTTTAAAATGTTTTAGATTCCGATTGTATTTCGTATCAAGGAAGGTAAATGTATGGTTGTTTGAAATACCAAATAGATATTTTAATTTACGTGCCATACACCGAATGATATGACCTCAAAATCGGCTTTAAAACGTAAAATGCTGAAAAATCGTAAGAAATTGGCATAATTCTGGCCAAAATTTATGAAAATAAGTAGGGCGCCAGCCCTCACCCAAAATAATTTTCACATATAAAGTTAAATTTGCAATTTATCTTTCGATCTACATAAAATCTATGTTGGGTCAGGGTTGGCGCTTATACTAATTTTAAAGATTTATGCCGAAAATATGGCGATTTTCCTTCATTTTCCGTCATGCAGAGAAAATGACGTCACAATGTGACGTCATAACTAGCACGCGCGACGTTATGACAATGAAAAATATTTACTTTCTATTTCGGCAGGTATTTGAGATAAATATAAGAGATGCTGAATCATAATTTTCATAAAATTATTTTTCGCAAAAATTTAAGGCCGATTTTGGTAGTTAGTGAACCTACCCCTTTTATGAAAATTTCAGTTTTTCGGACTTTTCGTCCGTGCTATTCCAAATAATGCACTGGTTTTTAGTATATAAACACATCTCAGTGTGATACAGACCAGGTATGTGTTTGGTTTCTATTGGCTTATTCTATAAGAGTTATGACCCTTGGACTTAGCAAATTGTATTAAATTTTCAGTTTTCCGCACTTTTTCATGCCTATTATGGCAGATAATGAATAAATTTTTTGTATGTGAATACATGATAGTGTGATGCAGATCGTATGTTGATATATCTCAATGTGATACAGATCAATTTTGCGTTTGCTTTTGATTGACCTAATTTTACAAGAGATATGGCCCTTGGACTTTTTTCGCTGTTGTTGCATGAATTGAACTCATTTTGGGTATGTGGATATATCTCTATGTGGTACAGATCGAGTTTGAGTTTGCTTTAGAATGACATATTTTTACAAAAGTTATGGCCCTTGGACTAAGCAAATTTTATGAAAATTTCAGTTTTTCGGACTTTTCGTCCGTGCTATTCCAAATAATGCATTGGTTTTTAGTATATAAACACATCTCAGTGTGATACAGACAAGGTATGAGTTTGGTTTCTATTGGCCTATTTGATAAGAGTTATGACCCTTGGACTTAGCAAATTGTATTAAATTTTCAGTTTTCCGCACTTTTTCATGCCTGTTATGGCAGATAATGAATAAATTTTTTGTATGTGAATACATGATAGTGTGATGCAGATCAAGTTCGAATTTAATTTAGATTGACTTACTTTCACAAGAGTTATGTCCCATGGACTTTGCATATTTCGTGAATTCAGTTTCCCATACTTTTTTGGCTGTTGTTGCAGAAAAAGAACTGATGAACAGAGATGCAGGACATAAATTTATGCCGCCGGTAGGGGACTTATATTGCAGAGCGATCATTACATTTTTAATATTTTATTTATTTATTTTTTTTTTCTCACATCAACAGCATACATGCAATTTATCAAAACGTACAATTTTAGAATAAACTATTTTCATAGTTTTATTCGGTGATATTCGATTCCATGACAATTATTTTCAGTTTCAGATTCTTTATTTTCATTTATTTGAAACATTTCCTCAAAAGTGTACGTGCGCCGCATTAATTAATCTGATCGGATAATTAATCACGCGATATTAATCCGTTCTGTGGATTTAAATCATATGTTGTGCTGTTCTTCGTGTCTTTATGGTATTATTATTAATATTGAAATATATGTTCTTTATGAATTCTGAACATAACTAGTACGGTGCGTTTTAACAGCGACATCTACGATGTATTCTACGATGCCTTCCGCTCTTGCACCAGAGATGGTTTCCTTTGTGTTCTGATGAGCTTGTGTTATTGTTATCGTCTGTTTGTATTATTTCCTTTTCGCATGAGAAAGTTCTGTTTTGTATATTTTTTTTCAAAAATGCGTCAGTCTTTCGATTATGATTTTTGGAATCTGATTTTGGCTTTTGTGTTTGATTTTCATTCACTGAACCATTATGAATGACAAATATGGATAATGACCATATCCCTGTATACAGCACAAAATCGATAATTCAGAAATTCATAAACCGAGGGCATACAAAATCAGGATGAAACAGGAACCAAAGCATACAAACAAAAACCTCCACCACATGAAAAGAAGCGAACTCCCGGTATGGGAGAGAGACCAGGTGCCCAGGAAGAGTAAGCATCTCCTTGTATGCAACACCCGCCGCTTCAATTCGGTAGAACTGTCACATCCGGTAACTTCCATTTCGGAAGACATAAAGTACAATCTTTGGTTGGATGGCCCAAATGGTCTATGACAGAATATCCTCCATCAAACAAAATATGATGTTATTGTTCTCGTCATCTCCATATTATCCCATCTTTTCTCCTTTGTAATCATCTCTTTAACTTAAAAAAAGTACTGCGAAAAGTTTCGTGTAGAAATTCCAAGAATTAAAGCACGATTTTCTGGAAATTTGTACCTGATAAACAAGAATTTCGAACAAAACAGGATCAAAATTAGGAAACGTTTTTTCTTTCATTTTATATTATACTATATGAATATTTCACTCAAGTATTGCCTGTTACAAATACTTTAGTAATAATTATAGCGTTTGCAAATTCTCCCTTCATCTAAAAAATTAAACATGTAGTTACGATAGGCAACCGGAAGTATTGGAGTATGACTAGTAAGGAATGGACGTCTCAAATTGGAAGTCTACCAGTAATTATACATAATAAAAGAAATGTTCTATTGTAACAATTTTCGTGCAACATAATGTAAATATTTGCACTTAACATTTAAATTGAGCTGACTTTGTTTTATCCAAAAACAAGAAAACTGCATTTTGATATAAAACTCCAAAGAAAGAACAATAAGATTTGAAATTATCCCTCTGGTCTCTGAATTGTTGTTTTTTTTCCACAGCTGTTTTAATCTATTCTTCCAGACATTAAATTAGGGTCATGAGAGTTACATGTAGCGCCAATCGTAAGAGTAGGGAACAATTTGTATTATGCAATCCTTATACCTGTCGGTAAGGGACTGTCGAATTCTTATTACCAAAACAGATCTCAATACCTTTAATTTAAATCAAAGTTGTTTTTGAAAAAGAAGGAAGTAAACTCATGTCAGAGTCACATGCCATAGATAATGATTTCATGTTTATTTAGAACTCTCTTTTGTCTCTTTACAGACTGTTTTCGAATTTTGTTTGGTTTTCCCTGGTTCTCATCGGAAATTCTGAATTTCGATTTGAAGCTTGTATTTTACACTCTCTCACTCCCTTAGATTTATTTACTTAGAGGAAAATGGAAAGAAATAATTATACAAAGTTTTCATTATGTGCCTCTATTTTGTATCATAATGACAAATATGGATAATGATCATATCCCTGTATACAGCACAAAATCGATAATTCAGAAAATCAGAAACCGAAGGCATACAAAATCAGGATAAAACAGGAACCAAAGCAAATAAACAAAAACCTCCACCATATGAAAAGTAGCGAACTCTCGATATTGGAATATATATATTAAAATATTATTTTTGAATGGGAAACCGATGCCGACTACGGACGGCCATCTACCACGGAAATAGCACAAGGTGTGGTTATCCTGTATAACGTGCGCACAACCCTCCCACTTTTCCGATTACCCAGAGGTCTCGAAGAACGTACAATTGTGGTGAAAAACAACCTCCTCACTGTCAGATGACCAAACACAAACACGACCGCAAAACGCAGGGGCCCAAACAACACAGATGAATATGTAAATGGATATAAAAAGAGGGCGTACATTATACAATCCGTGCTCTGCCGCCGCGAGCGGCGGCAGAGCACCTATTCCACTTGAAGTTCCACTGATGAAGATTTACTAACAGAAATCGATGTTGTATTGATTCAATATAGTAAATTTTCCCTGACTGCCGGTGATGTTCCTAGATTATTGCCATGCGGTTTCTAGATTTCACAACTCATCCGGTATGCTAGAGCATGTACTGTTATTTGTGATTTTCATAGTAGAAATTTACAAATTACAAAGAAACTTTTTGGTCAAGGTTTTCGCTTTCACAAACAAGTAAAGACTTCTTTTGTAATTAGGACCCATACAAGCAACAGAGTATATATTACTTTGTGTAGTTAACAACCTGCATTTTATGGTGACATAGTTAACAAAATAAGAAGGATCAAAGGTAGACAGCATAATCATTGAAAATGCGTCAGAAAAATCAAACGCCATCTATACCGTGGATATGATCCTAATGTCACCAGACCGACACCAGGCTTCTGTCTCTCCAACGCATTTGAAATTTTCTGTTACAAAATTGCTTGAAATTTCTAAAACGTGGGTCTTGTAGCATCATATCCCACTCATTCTGCTACGTCTTTTGGTACATTTTTGGACATATTATTTGGACTAATTTTTAAACATTTTTGCCATATTACATTGTTTAGAATAAGGATCACTGACGAGGGTTTAGTACCCGAAACGTGCATGTCTTGTCCATGCTGTAAATTTATAAGGTTTTAAATGATGCTATTGAATTTAAAGACGTTTAACAATTGAACTACTTGGTGAGTGTCACTGCTGGTGGACCAAGAATCACCGACGGCACATGTAGCCAAGTTCGATCAACTTCGGTTGATCGTCTGTCTCTTCAACGCATTTGTAATTTTCTGTTACAAAATTGCTTGAAATTTCTAAAACGTGGGTCTTGTAGCATCATATCCCACTCATTCTGCTACGTCTTTTGGTACATTTTTGGACATAATAATTTTCATACTTTTTTGCCATATTACATTGTTTAGACTAAGGATCACTGACGACGGTTTAGTACCCGAAACGTGCATGTCTGGTCCATGCTGTAAATTTATTAGGTTTTAAATGATGCTATTGAATTTAAAGACGTTTAACAATTGAACTACTTGGTGAGTGTCACTGCTGGTGGACCAAGAGTCCCCATGGGCACATGTTGCCAAGTTCGATCAACTTCGGTTGATCGTCTGTCTCTTCAACGCATTTGAAATTTTCTGTTACAAAATTGTTTGAAATTTCTAAAACGTGGGACCTGTAGCATCATATCCCACTCATTCTGCTACGTCTTTTGGTACATTTTTGGACATAATAATTTTTATACTTTTTTGCCATATTACATTGTTTAGACTAAGGATCACTGACGAGGGTTTAGTACCCGAAACGTGCATGCATTGTTCATGCTGTAAATTTATAAGGTTTTAAATGATGCTATTGAATTTAAAGACGTTTAACAATTGAACTACTTGGTGAGTGTCACTGCTGCTGGACCAAGAATCACCGAGGGCACATGTAGCCAAGTTCGATCAACTTCGGTTGATCGTCTGTCTCTTCAACGCATTTAAAATTTTCTGTTACAAAATTGCTTGAAATTTCTAAAACGTGGATCTTGTAGCATCATATCCCACTCATTCTGCTACGTCTTTTGGTACGTTTTTGGACATAATAATTTTCATAATTTTTTGCCATATTATATTGTTTAGACTAAGGATCTCTGACGAGGGTTTAGTACCCGAAACGTGCATGTCTGGTCCATGCTGTAAATTTATAAGGTTTTAAATGATGCTATTGAATTTAAAGACGTTTAACAATTCAACTACTTGGTGAGTGTCACTGCTGGTGGACCAAGAATCCCCGAGGGCACATGTAGCCAAGTTCGATCAACTTCGGTTGATCGTCTGTCTCTTAAAAGAGTTAAAGAGGATCCTGACGATAATCTCAACAGCACTCACAATAGAGCACCAAATTGAGCATCGACGGACCCCTAGCAAGCTAGAGGTGGGATCAGGTGCCCGGGAGGAGTAAGCATCCCCTGTTGGCTAGCCGCACCCGCCGTCGATGTTCATGCAGGAAAATGAAAATATATAAAATGCATGCACTGTCAGAGGCCGCATCTATATAGAAAGTGCTATGGCGACAATGTCAGGGAACAATATTCAAAACACTTACTGTCAAACCCCTCGCGGGGAACTTTTTTACGAGCTCCACACGGCAAAGGGCATAAGTGTGACACAAATGAGTTAAAGAGGATCCTGACGAAAATCTCAACAGCACTCACAATAGAGCACCAAATTGAGCATCGACGGACCCCTAGCAAGCTAGAGGTGGGATCAGGTGCCCGGGAGGAATAAGCATCCCCTGTTGGCTAGCCGCACCCGCCGTCGATGTTCATGCAGGAAAATGAAAATATATAAAATGCATGCACTGTCAGAGGCCGCATCTATATAGAAAGTGCTATGGCGACAATGTCAGGGAACAATATTCAAAACACTTACTGTCAAACCCCTCGCGGGGAACTTTTTTACGAGCTCCACACGGCAAAGGGCATAAGTGTGACACAAATGAGTTAAAGAGGATCCTGACGATAATCTCAACAGCACTCACAATAGAGCACCAAATTGAGCATCGACGGACCCCTAGCAAGCTAGAGGTGGGATCAGGTGCCCGGGAGGAGTAAGCATCCGCTGTTGGCTAGCCGCACCCGCCGTCGATGTTCATGCAGGAAAATGAAAATATATAAAATGCATGCACTGTCAGAGGCCGCATCTATATAGAAAGTGCTATGGCGACAATGTCAGGGAACAATATTCAAAACACTTACTGTCAAAACCCTCGCGGGGAACTTTTTTACGAGCTCCACACGGCAAAGGGCATAAGTGTGACACAAATGAGTTAAAGAGGATCCTGACGATAATCTCAACAGCACTCACAATAGAGCACCAAATTGAGCATCGACGGACCCCTAGCAAGCTAGAGGTGGGATCAGGTGCCCGGGAGGAGTAAGCATCCGCTGTTGGCTAGCCGCACCCGCCGTCGATGTTCATGCAGGAAAATGAAAATATATAAAATGCATGCACTGTCAGAGGCCGCATCTATATAGAAAGTGCTATGGCGACAATGTCAGGGAACAATATTCAAAACACTTACTGTCAAACCCCTCGCGGGGAACTTTTTTACGAGCTCCACACGGCAAAGGGCATAAGTGTGACACAAATGAGTTAAAGAGGATCCTGACGATAATCTCAACAGCACTCACAATAGAGCACCAAATTGAGCATCGACGGACCCCTAGCAAGCTAGAGGTGGGATCAGGTGCCCGGGAGGAGTAAGCATCCCCTGTTGGCTAGCCGCACCCGCCGTCGATGTTCATGCAGGAAAATGAAAATATATAAAATGCATGCACTGTCAGAGGCCGCATCTATATAGAAAGTGCTATGGCGACAATGTCAGGGAACAATATTCAAAACACTTACTGTCAAACCCCTCGCGGGGAACTTTTTTACGAGCTCCACACGGCAAAGGGCATAAGTGTGACACAAATGAGTTAAAGAGGATCCTGACGATAATCTCAACAGCACTCACAATAGAGCACCAAATTGAGCATCGACGGACCCCTAGCAAGCTAGAGGTGGGATCAGGTGCCCGGGAGGAGTAAGCATCCCCTGTTGTCTAGCCGCACCCGCCGTCGATGTTCATGCAGGAAAATGAAAATATAAAATGCATGCACTTTCAGAGGCCGCATCTATATAGAAAGTGCTATGGCGACAATGTCAGGGAACAATATTCAAAACACTTACTGTCAAACCCCTCGCGGGGAACTTTTTTACCAGCTCCACACGGCAAAGGGCATAAGTGTGACACAAATGAGTTAAAGAGGATCCTGACGATAATCTCAACAGCACTCACAATAGAGCACCAAATTGAGCATCGACGGACCCCTAGCAAGCTAGAGGTGGGATCAGGTGCCCGGGAGGAGTAAGCATCCCCTGTTGTCTAGCCGCACCCGCCGTCGATGTTCATGCAGGAAAATGAAAATATATAAAATACATGCACTGTCAGAGGCCGCATCTATATAGAAAGTGCTATGGCGAGAATGTCAGGGAACAATATTCAAAACACTTACTGTCAAACCCCTCGCGGGGAACTTTTTTACGAGCTCCACACGGCAAAGGGCATAAGTGTGACACAAATGAGTTAAAGAGGATCCTGACGATAATCTCAACAGCACTCACAATAGAGCACCAAATTGAGCATCGACGGACCCCTAGCAAGCTAGAGGTGGGATCAGGTGCCCGGGAGGAGTAAGCATCCCCTGTTGTCTAGCCGCACCCGCCGTCGATGTTCATGCAGGAAAATGAAAATATATAAAATGCATGCACTTTCAGAGGCCGCATCTATATAGAAAGTGCTATGGCGACAATGTCAGGGAACAATATTCAAAACACTTACTGTCAAACCCCTCGCGGGGAACTTTTTTACGAGCTCCACACGGCAAAGGGCATAAGTGTGACACAAATGAGTTAAAGAGGATCCTGACGATAATCTCAACAGCACTCACAATAGAGCACCAAATTGAGCATCGACGGACCCCTAGCAAGCTAGAGGTGGGATCAGGTGCCCGGGAGGAGTAAGCATCCCCTGTTGTCTAGCCGCACCCGCCGTCGATGTTCATGCAGGAAAATGAAAATATATAAAATGCATGCACTGTCAGAGGCCGCATCTATATAGAAAGTGCTATGGCGACAATGTAAGGGAACAATATTCAAAACACTTACTGTCAAACCCCTGGCGGGGAACTTTTTTACGAGCTCCACACGGCAAAGGGCATAAGTGTGACACAAATGAGTTAAAGAGGATCCTGACGATAATCTCAACAGCACTCACAATAGAGCACCAAATTGAGCATCGACGGACCCCTAGCAAGCTAGAGGTAGGATCAGGTGCCCGGGAGGAGTAAGCATCCCCTGTTGGCTAGCCGCACCCGCCGTCGATGTTCATGCAGGAAAATGAAAATATATAAAATGCATGCACTGTCAGAGGCCGCATCTATATAGAAAGTGCTATGGCGACAATGTCAGGGAACGATATTCAAAACACTTACTGTCAAACCCCTCGCGGGGAACTTTATTACGAGCTCCACACGGCAAAGGGCATAAGTGTGACACAAATGAGTTAAAGAGGATCCTGACGATAATCTCAACAGCACTCACAATAGAGCACCAAATTGAGCATCGACGGACCCCTAGCAAGCTAGAGGTGGGATCAGGTGCCCGGGAGGAGTAAGCATCCCCTGTTGGCTAGCCGCACCCGCCGTCGATGTTCATGCAGGAAAATGAAAATATATAAAATGCATGCACTGTTAGAGGCCGCATCTATATAGAAAGTGCTATGGCGACAATGTCAGGGAACAATATTCAAAACACTTACTGTCAAACCTCTGGCGGGGAACTTTTTTACGAGCTCCACACGGCAAAGGGCATAAGTGTGACACAAATGAGTTAAAGAGGATCCTGACGATAATCTCAACAGCATTAGCAATTTTCTCTTACTAAATTGCTTGAAATTTCTAAAAGGTGGGTCTTGTAGCATCATATCATACTCTGGTACATTTTTGGACATAATAATTTTCATACTTTTTTGCCATATTACATTGTTTAGACTAAGGATCACTGACGAAGGTTTAGTACCCGAAACGTGCATGTCTGGTCCATGCTGTAAATTTATCAGGTTTTAAATGATGCTATTGAATTTAAAGACGTTTAACAATTTGTACTTGACCAATCTACAGTCTTGTACGAGCGCATTCTTAAGTCTTGCACTCTTACTGACCGTGACAACAGGACTCAATGAGGGGCCCGATTACCTGTCCTCTCTTAATGCTAAAGGTTTTCAAATTAATTAGCATAATTTTAAAGCAGATAAATTTATATGTTAGTCGGACTCCTCGGATGATATAAATGAGCTCGCTACAGCCGGCAGAGCACGAACTGTTTGACGCACATCCTCTTTTTATATTCATAAACATATTCATCTCTCTTGCTGGGGCCTCTGCATTTTACGGTCTTATTTGTGTGTGGTCATCTAACAATGATGAAATTGTTTAACACCATAATTGTACGTTCGTTGAGACCTCTGGGCAATCGCAAAAGTGGTAGGGTTGTGCGCATGTAATCTAGGATAATCACACCGTCTGTTACTTACATGTACGTGGTAGATGGCCGTCCTAAATCGGCACTGGTTGCCCTTTGATCTCGTTGTTCTATTTGTGGTCTTTTGAGTTTCATGCTTCTTTGGTATGTGTTGGTGTTCCTTGTCCGTTTGCGTCTCTCCCTGTTTTTTTTTTTTTTTTTTGCATTTGGTGTTTTGAAGTTTTGCTGTGGGTGCTGCAACCGATTGTTGTTGGAGATACCCCTCCTTTCTTGTATCAGAATATGAAAAGAAAACTTGTTTTACTAAGCTTAATTCTAATATGTCTGTGGTGAATATATGGATATGACTTGCGCAATCTTAACAAGTGTCATTCCGATGAAGTTACTTTTAAATGTCTGAAGAATATATAAAAAAACACAAATGTGAAGTTCAGTCAATTTCATTTAAAATGCTTCTTCAAAGCCGCCCTACGTTCTAGTAGGAAGGGACGCTTTATTTGAAAAGTAAGTAACTTTTTTTTTCGCGATCGAAATTTGTGGACACTTAAAATTTTATTCTTAGCATCACCAATTCATTATGATCAGTTTACACGTACCTAGCGTTTTTTGATACATCAATGTAAATCTTGTGTTTATGATAAAAGAGGTAATCCAAATCTTACAATTCACGGCGTATAACAATTCAGAGCGTTTTGAGTCTTGGTAGAATTTGCAAAAATTGTGCCTTTGGTATTGTGCATTTATAATTTCTTAGTGGTTTCAATTCTATCCCTAGTTAATGGTCTTTATTCTCCCTCTGTATGTAATAAGGACATTTGGTTCTATTCGTTTCTAATTGAAAATATGAGAAAACAATTCTTGTGCATCAGGTCTAATGCTTACCATTTGACAGCCTAAAATTACAACAATTCATTTAGGTAGAGCATCCCTCAGGTCTCAGATGCTCATATCCTGAATAACAACTTGTAATCGGAAAAGTGAAAGGGTTGTGCGCACGTAATCCAGGATAATCACACCGTCTGCTACTGACGTAGCAGATGGCCATCTTAAGTCGTCACCGATTGCCCATTGGTCTCGTTGGTTTAAGTGAGTAATTTATGTTTGGTCTTCTTCTGTGATTTGGCATTCCTTGTACCGTTTGCGTCTTTTTTTCTGTTGTGTTTTTGCAGGAAGTGTTTGGGGGTTTGCTGTTGATGCTGCAACTAGGTGTCGTTGGAGATCCCCTCCTTTCTTGAACATTATTTTCGTTTCCATATATCTAAAGCTTAATATATGTTAAACCTCATAGACAAACAAAAGATAATTTATACCAAGAAGTTAAAGTGGGTCCTTATTCATAGATTTGCCGGTAACTTCCATTTCGGAAGACAAAGAGTACAATCTTTGGTTGGATGGTCCAAATGGTCTTTGACAGAATATCATCCACCAAACAAAATATGATGTTATTGTTCTCGTCATCTCCATATCATCCCATCTTTTCTCCTTTGTAATCTTCTCTTTTACTGAAAAAAATTACTGCGAGAAGTTTCGTGTAGATACGTAGATAATTCTACTTCGAAACGTTGAAATTCAATGATTTAAAGGACGATTTTCTGGAAATTTGTAACTGAAAGACAAGCATTTCAAACAAAACAGGATCAATATTAGGACATTGTTTTTTATTTTATATTATACTACATGAAAAGCTCACTCACGTATTGCCTGTGACAAAGTTTTTAGTAACATAGCGTTTGCAAGTTCTCCCTTCATCTAAAAATTAAACATGTAGTCACGATAGGCAACCGAAAGTATTGGAGTATGACTAGTACGGAATGGACATCTAAAATTGGAAGTCTACCAGCAATTATATATAAAAGAAATGTTCTATTGTAACAATTTTCGTGCAACATAATGTAAATATTTGCACTTAACATTTAAATTGAGCTGACTTTGCTTCATCCTAAAACAAGAAAACTGCATTTTGATATAAAACTCCAAAGAAAAACAATAAAATTTAAAATTATCCCTCTGGTCTCTTAATTGTTGTTTCTTTTTTCCACAGCTGTTTTTATCGATTCTGCCAGACATTGAATTAGGGTCATGAGAGTTACATGTAGCGCCAAAAGTAAGAGTAGGGAACAATTTGTATTATGCAATCCTTATACCTGTCGGTAAGGGACTGGCGAATTCTTGTTACCAAAACAGAACTCAATACCTTTAATTCAAATCAAAGTTTTTCTGTAAAAGAAGGAAGTAAACTCGAGTCGGAGTCACATGCTATACATTATGATTTCATGTTTATTTAGCACTCTCTTTTGTCTCTTTACAGACTGTTTTCGAACTTTTTTCTTTGGTTTTCCCTGGTTCTCACGGGAAATTCTGAATTTCGATTTGAAGCTTGTATTTTACACTGTCTCACTCACTTAGATTTATTTACTTAGAGGAAAAGAGACTGAAATTATTATACAAATTTTAAAGTTTTCATGATGTGCCTCTATTTTGTATCATAATATTGTATTTGAAAGTGTATCATTATAACTGTAACTCTCTCGCTTATTCTATAAAAATCATGGACATGTAGTGACCTTTGTTTTGCCTTGTCCTTCATCTTTAACAACAATTATGCAAGATTTGGTGAGAGGGTTGTAGGGATTCCTATGGGTACTAATTGTGCACCTATTTTATACACGTAAGAAAAATTATTTATCCAAAATCTTCAAAAGCAAAAAAAAAAAAAATTAAAATAAAAAAATTAAAAAAATGATGATTTGAAATGTCTTATTGATACTTCTAGGTACCTGGATGATATCCTTACTATCGACAATCCTGTTTTTTTTAAAGTATTAAACTTTTTAAACTTAGTTGACTCTAAACAAAGCAAACTTTATAAACACAGAAACATCGGTACCATTTTTGGACCGAAATATGAAAATTGTTAATGGAGAGATTCATACAAGTGTGTATGACAAAAGAGATAATTCTAGATTCAGCACAGTAAATCTTTCCTGACTTGACGGTGATGTTCCTAGATTACCGCCATATGGTATCTACATTTACACTCACTCACTCACTCACTCACTCGCTCACTCACATGTTTAACGCAAAGTTTGGACTAGCCAATTTTCTCCATGGAATTACGGAAATAACTTACAAAAGGAGTATCAACTATAGCTTGTCAAGAAATCATCACCAGTCGAAACAAAAAGAAATTTAAATCAGAGAATGAAGGTCAATCACAAAAACTAAATCAGAATTGAAATTAAATGATGCTATTGAATGTGAAGACGTTTAACATTTCAATTACATGTAATAGGCTTACAAATTCTTGAAAAATATAAAACAGAACCTTCTATAAAGAGGAAGCTGACAAACAGACGGAGTAAATAACACAGCTCCATTGAAACACAACGGACAACGCTATCTATATAATAATAGCACACTCGAGAGGCCAGTGTTTGAACGGAATTTGTTGTAGGTGACGCCGTTGAATAACGTTTACGCGCTGTATAATATCAAATGAAACAAGTTACATACACAATGCAAGTAAAAGCATCCAACCGAGCAGGATTGAAAAAGGAAACTTCAAACTTATTAAAGTTTCCCTCGCTGTATCTTTAAAACAAGGGAGGGGGTAGCACTTTGTCCCGGAATCACAATTAAGAATAAGAAAAGTGGCTGTTTAGACAAGGGTTTGGTTTAGCCCTGAAATAATTCGATTATTTCTCCAGCGCTGTCCTTCCATTTTAGGAAATATTTGATTAGTATAAAAATATAGTGTTAGAAGATGCCTAATTTATCTAAAAAGTTGTTAAATGATGTTATAATCACGATTTGAAAAAGAAGGGGGTAATAATAACAGAAAATGACAAAAATAGAGCAAAATAACAATTTTGCATCATTGTGCACAAATATGATGCTTGTTATCGTGTCATGTCAAAATGGGATAAAAGATGTTAACTTTAGTCATTTGTGTTCGATTTTTCTATGTGATTTGATGTACCTTGTACCCTCTTCGTGTCTGCTCTGTGTTTTGCATTGAGTGTTTTGGGGTTTTGATGTGGGTGCTGCAACCGAGTGTTGTTGGAGATCCTCTCCTATCCTTTAAAGCTAGTATATTTATATAATTGGCAAAATATGCAATACGGTACCGAAAATAAGGTTTTATTTTGTATGTTACTAACACATATGTACATGTAGCTTTTAGGCGGATAATACACATAGTGAAGAAATGGTAAACTTTCTCGTTTATTCCATTCCTAACGTAGAAATATTTAAGGAAATATCTGTAAACACTTTGAAAATATTCCTCCATAATATTACAAAACTAAAAAGGCAATTTTTATCTACTTCACCACTCTAAGGCCTGATTTTCAAATAATCGTCCACGTGCCTCCCCCCTTTTTTCGCCTGTGGGACGTTGTCGCCCCGCAAGTGTCATTATTGATATTCGGATATACAATTTTGTAAAACATTTTCCCGTTTTCCATATATTATTGATTTCTATTCGAAACTTAAAAAGGTCTTTTTTTAACAAAAATATCGTTCTCATATTTCGAATAGTTTATCAAACCTGACAGTAGATTTATATTTGGAAAAATTAGTAATCAGAACTACCGAAAACATATCTTTGATTTTGCATGTTGAAACATCATCTTTCAAGGGCATATTTTACTGCTTATCATAACAACAGTGCTCCCTACCCAAATTCAATGTGTGCAGTGCAAATTGAATGAAGAAATAAGACGTACACTAAAAGACAGAAATGAAATGATGGTTTTAACAAAACCTGTCAAATATAATAATTTCTTATGAAATCTGCTTTAATTTTACACCATAGAAACACCATGAAGACATGTATAAAACATAGAACACATTGCCACAACAAAGAATAAAATTAAGTTTCACGGTCTGCTAAGAAACAAAAGTGACTTCCCCAAGACGATGAGATCTGGTACCTGGTGAAAGTACTCGTCGCCTGTTTGCTAGCAGTTCACTTCATTAATTATATTTTGTTTGTGCATCGGTTTATGTCTATACATCGATAGACAGAAAAACTATTATTTTAATTAATTTATAATTTTAAATAATTATTTCCGTAGTGTCTGTATAACGCCTATACAAACGAACGATGCGAAATTTTAGTTAGTTCTGTTCAAATATTACGTCGCCTGTTTTGAATTTGAAAATCAACAATGCTAAAGTGTCGTCAATTGTAAAATAAACTAGATAATTAGATAATGTAGTAATTTAATTAAGAATTACTGCTTCGCGGATTATAAAGTTTGTGCATCGATTTTTGTCTATACAGCAATATGCAATTGACGTCCTTTTAGTATTGTTGATTTTCAAGTTAAAAACTGGCGACGTAATATTTGAACAGGCCTTACCTAGCGGTGCTGGACGTCAGTGACGTCATAATAGCCACATTGTCTGTATAGCTATAGATAATACTACACTCCGTACGTCTGTATAGAAGTTATATAGACACTACGGAAATAATTAAGAGCAATTCTCAGTAAGAACAAAAAAAAAAATTCAATGACACGTTGGCACGGCCGTTCATAGATTCTAGCGACTTTCGGTTTAGAAGTTTCAATATGGAGTGCTCAGTTGAAGATTATCTTTCAAATGAAGAGAAGGGGTGCCGTTGCCATGGTGACCATCTCTAAAGTTTGAAGCATTAGGAAATTTCATAAGACTTAGCGTGTTTGTGACCTTTGTTGCCATGGAAACAGGTACATTTATCGATTGCAATAACCATGATTTTTTCTTTCAATCCTCTTTGTTATGAATATCCGAAATGGTTTTCAACCTTTATCTCTATGCCTCTTGTATAACGGATCCAAAAGAGTGCTTAAATAAGGTTTTAAACCCTTCATTTTGTGGCTCAAAAGAGCCACTATTTTGCTTGTATTTGTGCATTTGTACGGTATAAAATTTCATAAAAGCAGAGGTTTTTGGAATTATTCTTCTGTATATTCAATATGTATTGTACCTTAGCTACAAGAAAATGTAAAACGTTGGCTGGGACCTTTTATGTTTTTTGCTGGAAACTGCTTTTAAGATGGTAACCATGGCAACATTTAAGACAACGTTTTACTGCGATGGGTTTGTTTTGAGTTTATTTTGAACTGCCCATTTATGATTTAAAACACATTCATATATCTACTGGAGACAAATCAATGTAGAGATGACCTTGATACTTGTTCAAGGTCATCCGTTGTATTTTCATGGTCACCGAATTGTAATTGAGCAGATTTTTCCAAAATTTTGATTTTTGGTAGATAAAAAGGAATAAATTCTAGAAAAAGCCTTTTGAGACAAATAAAACGGCTATATGTAACAAAACAATGGATATTATAATTATTTCTTAGGATAACTTCAAGAGTTCAATCAACCCTTTGACCTCCTGAAATTGAGGTGTGGATATCAAAAATAGAGGGCATGAAATTTATGTTTTCTTAGTTTTTTCGCCTTAACAAAAATATGATTCTTAAATATAAAAAGTCAATAAAATAAGGGAGTTTCTTTTTAATTCCAACATTTTTCAAAATATAAATAAGTAAAATAAATATGGATTTTTTTAAAATCTAAGTTCGAAATGACCTTGAACTTCAAGTCAATGACCTTGGAAATTTTCAATGATTTAAAATCAAATGAAGGAGTCTGATCAGTTCATTTTTATATTTTCAGGGTCATAAGTAGTATTTATTAGGGGTTAAATCAGTTTTAAAAGGTACTATATTCAAGCCTTGACGCTTAAAGTTGCCATAGCAAGGGTTTTTGACATCATAGGTCTCGAAAATGTCAGCAATTAGTAGAAATTGACTCTAAAAACGGTAAAAATCACACCCCTAAATTTACCTTCATTTTTGACTTGAATTTACCTTATTTTGGCTGGGCACAATAAGCGTCCTATAATATCTATCATAAAACTGAATGCATTTTGCAAGAAAGGACGTAATGATGCCCAAAAGGCACGAAAATGAAATATCTGCTTCAATGGTATCCATGGCAATGAAATATCTAAATGTAGATTACTTCACAGTCTTTAAAGGAGCACAAAAAACTGATCTCGTTACCATAGCAACCGGAACTCATATTGACCAGAAACCTTAATTTTTGCAATTAGGACATTATATATACCAAGTATGCAGAACATCATGAAAATCCATGACATGCCGTGGCGCCAGAATTTTGGTGGTAACAGAGAATTGGTCTTAAATCTCACTCCCATATGGGGAGTTCGCTTCTTTTCATTTGGTGGAGGTTTTTGTTTGTTTGCTTTGGTTCCTGTTTTATCCTGATTTTGTATGCCTTCGGTTTCTGATTTTCTGAATTATCGATTTTGTGCTGTAAACAGGGATATGGTCATTATCCATATTTGTCATTATATGGTTCAAACATAGAATATCTTCCAACATGGAGAACAGCAAGATATTATAAAGTTCTATATTTTCATTATATCGTCCAAACGTTTTCCTGCAGTGACGACGTAAGTCGCTCACAAATGTACCCCTGGATCAGTAATGCCAAGGTAATCAGCTGAATTTGGATTCACTATTATATTCAACCGACTAATGTTGCTACATGTACGTATTTTGTTGGCTGAAATATCATTTTAAGGCAATTCTTTTTTCCTTGAGAAATCTCGATATCTCGGTCCGAATAAGTTGTTGCCGATATTTTGTTTTATGAAATTACTTTTGTCTATTCTTGGCATCCTTTTTTTGTCTTTTAAATATTTAAATGAGAGTTGTTTCGATGTATTAGTTTCATGGACGGACTTACGATCAGAGAGAGAGAGACGGATTGACGGATGGACAGAAAGAAAACAGAAGAGCCATATTTTCCGTTGTCAGAACAAACTAAACATGAAAAAAATGCAATTTTACAAAAGGACGTATTACCTTTAATAAATTAGTACTTTTATACAAGGTCTTCTGAAGTTATTGAATTAAATAGATTACTTTACAATTACATTGTCTGCAAATGTTTGATTTTCGTTATAATCGTACTATCTGATCAATCATGAAGCAACAAATATTTTTCTTTTTAATTTACGTTATCTTAAGAATGTTATCTTTGGAATTTATTTCTTACGTTTATTATTTACGGTAAGATTTCTAAAAGCGTTTACTAACATTTCCCACTTGATCAAATGAAACCCGCTAAACCGAAGGACAGAAGCGTAATGTAATATATAACTTGAAAAAAGGCACCCAAAAAATAATTCAAATTGTAGACGATCAAGCGATACAAGACTACACACCTATAACTTTACCTTTTTATGTAATTGTAATTATTTTATCTTTCTGAAAGAAAATACAGGTGTTTAGCAATAGAGTATCAATCGACCTTTTATTTTGAATTATGTAATGTCTTTCACAATGATTTCTTTAGCATTCATTAGAGTGACTTTGAAAATGAAAAATTGATATAGCATTTAGATCGATCTTATTATAAAATTCATCTCATTATATAGAATCTTAAACACGAATAGCGAGGTAAAATTAGACAGCCTATAGCTAGCTTGTTTTGAACTTTTTGGAAATACCATTGTCCCCATTTTTGAGAAGGAAACAGAATACCACACACAACCATTCGTGATACATAATGAAACTAACTGAAACATGAAGTCTTAAATTGATGGTAATTCCTAGAAGCGGATGTGGCTTCCCAAAAATACTTGCTCAATCCATTTCATAGTGTTGGTGCTTTTCAACCAATGATGAAGGTAAAATACGGGAAACCCATATAATTGATATGAAGAGCGAGCTTGACCAAACCATCCTGTGACAAGGAGTCACATGAGAAAGAGTTATATACTGAGTGTAATAATCGAGTAACCTGATTTTACTCAATATAGTGTAATATTTCTTTCAAAGATACTTCTCTATATACATGTATGTGTGTTTGTTCTGCTATCCATGCCATTGTTATTTAATATAATAGTAGGGAGAAGGTGTTGATTTCTGTTTCTAAACTTTTGCCTAATCCCTTTTCTTATATGGGAATAAAAGATATGTTTAAACTAAAGATACGCCGCTGAAAGCATCATTGATGAGAATTTAATATTCGAAATACGTGTCTGGTGCATGTAAATTGATTTGAAATTTTCTTCAAGAAGGTAGAGAGTTGGAACCCTTCGACATTATTAATGTAGACACATATTTCACGTTGTAGTGTGGAGTAGTTAAAATCGTTGCCCGTGGCCTGATGTTTGTCAAGTGTATTAATTACTTCTTTCCAGCTCTGTCACCTGTAAGAAGCTTTGTTTTGGCCTTTTATCAATGAGACATAAAATATATTTTTCATTTTGGCTATTTCGGAAACTAGCCATTTCACCGATAAATATCATCGAAATTAAAGGAGTTTAACATCTTAGCACCATTCCTCCAATGCTATTTTGAACATAGATCTTATTTGGATATGCTACTGAATCGACCCTTCAGGAAATTTGGAGCCGCGCACTCTCTGTAATGTAAATATAAAAATCTAACTTCAAAAAATTAAAGAGGGCGCTACTGAAATTATTTTCGATGGCGCTGCTGAAAGCATCACTGATGAGAATTTAATATTCGAAACACGTGTCTGGTGCATGTAAATTGATTTGGAATTTTCTTCAAGAAGGTAGAGAGTTGGAACCCTTTGATATTATTTATCTGTTTCATTGAGAGTATTTAAAATCGGCCTTTGGGCGTTTAGACAGCAACAGATACGTTACCAACTATCTAGCTCTACAGTGAGAACCCCACCGATTTGGCCCAATTTATGGATAAGATTGAGTGAATGTTGGTTCAAAACGACGGCACTTTTAATAAGAATGAAGAAACATACATAATAACCCGGAAAATACAGTTGAAAAACAGATACGTTACCGACAGATACGTTACCGAGATTTTAATTTTGGCCCATATAGAGGTAATATATTACTGGTTTGACGCCTATATGTTAGTGTTTGTCAGAAGAAACATAAAACAGTTGAAAATAAAGCAAAATCATAGCTTATAGGGCATATTTTGTGTTTTTGTGGACAATCCTGAAAAACAGCCTTTTCCCTCGGAAAATCGGTAATTGTTTTAATTCAGAGGCATCATTTATATTATGAATTGTTGCCACATTACTCATTTGTCCAAATATTGAGATTCATAGGGGAAAACCTTTGCGCTGCACTCAAACACGTCTTTAGAACTGAAAGTAACGTATCTGTTTCAAATGGTAACGTATCTGTTTGGATAATATTTTTACTATTTTAGAGAAACTAACGGGAATATTATACAATAATGGGTTACTAATATACACTGCTTACTTTTTTCATCAATTAGAGATATTTGTGAACATGTATTTTGATAATTGGTACTTTTATAACAAATGCTGTACCACTGGTATACCATCGTAAAAATGCTGTCATCGATTTTCTAAGCAATTTGTTTAAAATCATTATGCGCAAGATCACTCATGATACCCTCTGGCTTGACAAGCAATATATATTTAGTTAACCAGGGATGTGTGCTTTGAATAATTGTAGATGGAATGTACAAAGAGCGAAAACTTTTAAGACAGAAATATCGATGTCTTCTTCAAACGTCGATTTTTCAAATAATTTACCAAATAAAAAAGGTTTACTAGTATTAGCTTTCCAAAAAAGCTTAGTCGATATCAACATTTATTTAAAAGCGAAAAAAAATTGGTTCAAAATAGGTTTAAAATTTTGACTCTTAGAATAAAGAGTAAAGAGTAGTATTCTCATCAGTGATGCTTTCAGCGGCGCCACCATAGATAGTTTCGTTAGCGCCCTCTTTAATTTTTTGAAGTTAGATTTTTACATTTACATCACAGAGAGCGCGCGGTTCCAAATTTCCTGTAGGGTCGATTCAGTAGAATATCCAAATAAAATCTATGTTCAAAAAAGCATTGTTTGCTATTAATAGCAAAATTATCGTTTGCTAGTTTGGTTGAAGGACTTTGATAGTACCCATGCGTACGATTTCTTTTCTTATTAAAGATTTAGAGCATGTGATTGTTGTCTAATATTTTCAGCAGCTTGAAGTGTGGTAACGTATCTGTTCGCCTTTAAACGGACAACAGAATATGTCTTATTTCAGAAACAAAATTTCTTATACGGGAAAAGTTTTAGTCCTCATGTAAAAGTAATACATGACAGTGACGGTTGTGACAGTTCTACCGAATTGAAGCGGCGGGTGTTGCATGCAAGCAGGAGATGCTTACTCTTCCTGGGCACCTGGTCTCACTCCCATATCGGGATTTCGCTTCTTTCCATGTGGTAGAGGTTTTTGTTTGTTTGCTTTGGTTTCCGTTTTATCCTGATTTTGTATGCCTTCGGTTTCTGATTTTCTGAATTATCGATTTTGTGCTGTATACAGGGATATGGTCATTATCCATATTTGTCACTTTTGGTATTCAATTGGGAGTAAAAAGGACACAAATGATACATTTCTTAAGTGTATTTATCTACATCAAAAATGTAGCCCTGTGCACCGGACAAGGCAAATTCACCCAAAACTGTGAGTCCAGGAAAAAGAACCCGGACGTTCTGGTTCTAATAACCATTGTGGTAAATTGGAACATTGTGAAAGTTAATCAAAAACTACATTTTTGCTTAGTTTACCATTCAAATATTTCTATACAGTAATTGAACACTTTAACGGAGACTGTACCACAAACATGTTAAACTAAGGGCATAAAATGGGTGCATGGATCGCAATAACTTGAATATGCGTCAACAGATTTTCATGATATTTCTATATTGTGTTGAAACGTTGAGGAGGAAGTCGCCTTTCGATTTTGAGGTTTATCCGATTTGTCCTTATGGAGTTATTGGGCTTAGATATTTTGTTGTTGTGTAAAAAATCCCTACGGTCGTATCTTGCAGTGTGAGCGTAGGCTTTGTTGTCTATTTCATCAACATTAAAATAATACGAAAGTGTTCCAATTCTTTCTTGACGAAAATTTCGAACTAATTTTCATGCATCAGACGCTTGTTTCGGATATCAAATCCTCATCAGTGATGCTTCAATGCGTTTTTCATAAGCCAAAAAAAAAATTCATTTCACTGGCGGCCTCTGATTTCTTAAAGGCCGGTCGTGAAATTCAAAAAGAATTATCCTCTATTGCAAGTATAGTTCCGAATTTCAAACAGAGTTGAGAGTAATTTCTAGTTATTTCACCTTTCCGGAAAGTCTTAACAAGTTAATGGAAGCGGAAACCTTTACCTAAAATTTCTTAGTAATGAGTATCTTACTTAGAGAATCCAAATAAATTTTTCACGCTAAAGTGTACCGGATGATTTGAGATATGTAAATACTAAATGCTTCTTAACTGGAAAAATCAATGCAAGCCAAGGAATTTACTTTGTTTAATCCAGGATAATCTCTTTGTCGCTCACACTTGTATTGATCTCTCAGTTAAAATTTTGGTACGAGGGCTGATTGATATGTGTTGAGCCTGGTATTGGTGGATTTGAATTTTATAAAACATGTTACATTATTTTTCTACATTGTCCCCTTCAGTATCTATACACTTCTGCCACCAGTGTTTAAGGGCCTCAGTACCACTTTAAAATCCTTATCTTGACTGGTCAGAAAGTCATCCACTGCAAATATGACGTTATCATCGGACTGAAAGTTGGTGCCAGAAATAGCTGCGTTCAGATTTGGGAATAGATGAAAGTATGATAGAACAAGATCATTTTAATAAATTAAGGCAGATACTCAATAAAATTGGAGCCACAATCATGAATAGCAGTCATGGTAGTGACAGACTTGTAAACAGGAGCATTGTCCTAATGGAACAACACACCATTAACTATTGAGCTTTCTGCGGGACTTACGTTTAATATTTTCCTGTGTCAGAAGTAAAACGTAGTATGTGCCATTGATTGTTTGTCCCATTTGGAGATAATTTATCAGCAGAATACATTCTGCATCCCAGTAAACTGAGGCTCACAACTTATCAATCAGCCCTCGTAGTTAGGTCCTTAAATGCTCCCTGCAATTCGTTTTTTAATATGTCATGCTCATCTTGGTCTATTGAATTATACAAAATATTTCTCAAAAATTTATTTCAGAACTTTAACATCATTTCAAATTTGAAGTAAGTGTAATTCTAAACATGCTAAACGTTTCATTATTTCTCTTCTCATACCTTTATTTATTTTCAGAAATGGCGACGCGAAACAAAGGACCAAAAAGAATATTGAAGTTTAAAGCCGGGAGAACACTTATGTAAGTTACACCATGAATATCGAAATACATGTAAATGATATGTATGATATATATACTAAAGTGCATTTAATGCACTTTTCAACAAATAATACTTCATCAGTGATATATTTGAATGCCTAGACACCAATCATTACAAATGTAGTGTCAATCCATATAACATCCCTATCACCATTTCTGTTACGTTATAAAATCATAGTGTTCTCAAGAGTGTAACTAAGTAGGGACATCATTGACACGAGGATATCAACCCAAACAAAATTCATTTTTAACAAAATACCGACATGATGCCAATGTGATACTAATGAGATACACTTTAGTATCACGTTAGAGTATCTAGTTGATATCAGCTCTTAATGTGATGCTAACAAAATACTCCAGTCCTATTAGGAATGAATATCCTGTTAGAATCCCATTAAGACTGATTACATTGGTATCACATTAAACTTAAACTCTCTGAGCTTTTAATATCTTGTTGGTATTTTGTTTCACTTTAATTTTTTTCAGACCTGCCAATAGTGGAAACTTAACAAAAAACTAATATGATACTGCCCTGCTTAGCTACACGTGTTGTCATCAGTGACATCACACATTTCATATCTGGCTGATACACAAATGCAAGCACACGGAGTTTGAGATTTGTTAGGATGTTAAAATTTAGTTTGAATACAGGTGGAAATTTAGTTTGAATACAGGTGGATATCAGGTGGATATCAAGTTTAACTCATTTTCAAAGACTGATATGATTATAATTGGACACGATATCAAGGACAATATAATATTTGTACATATTGGACGCCAGATTGTGCATATGTATGGATGAATTGTGCTCCGTCTGCTTTGAAAGTATCATGACTAGTAAGTTTCTTTGCTACTGTATAATAATGCATGTATTTAAAAAAAACATTAAATGACACATTTTGTTTTAAGTGACATAGTTTGTTCTAAATGTAAAGTTTATGTATTGTATTACCCATATTCACCCAAAAATGTTTTACAAATCATTTTGATATAAATGAATTCAATTATTTCAAGCATAATATAATAACTTAAAATATTTTTTCCTTTGAACTTCTGTTATCATTCAAATCCATGAGTGAGGTATAAACAAATTCAAATCCTCTCTTACTCCATCTTTGATTTATCGGGGTCAAAATATATATTGAAGTATCACATAAATATGTTATTACTGCTTTTATGGTAACAAAGGAAGTATCTCATTGATATCACATTTTGGTATCATGTTGGTATTTTGTTTCAAAGGCAATGTCAGGTGAGAAGTATCCCATTAGTATCACATCACACTATCCCATTGGGTATTTCATGAGTGTCACACTGAAGTATCCCATTGGTATCACAATGGTTATCCCATTAGCATCACATCGTAGTATCCCATTGGTATCTTATAGGTATCTTGTTAACCTCATTTGCATGTGAATTTTGATACTATATCAAATTAGTATCATGTTTAGAGTATCCCGTTTACCCATTTTCTTTGTTTGGGAAGGTTAGACGGCAATCTGCTTTATTCAGATCAAATAAAGCAGATATATTTATATATATATATATATAATCATCAAAAAAGTAACGCATATTATTTGTTTATCTAATCCTTAGTGCAATTATTAGATAATTACAAATATCATAATATTAGACAAAATGATACCAAATGTAAGTTATGGTATTTTCAGACCCTAAGCTTTCAACGGGAACCTCTCTTGTGTTTTTAAATGTTAATCAAAATGACTCAATGAAAACAAAATGCCCTCGTTGTTCTTTAAGAGGCCTAATTGTGTATTTTTCGGAGATCCGTATGCTCTCGTTTTCCATATCATTTGAAAATCTTTTGATTCGATGGACAAACGGATTCAGCATACTAGACAGCAACAATCTCATAATGCCGATATAACGACGCATGATGAAGTTTTATTCTATGACATCATCGAAAGTTCTCCGCATTCCATGAATTTGCGAATTTTTCGAGAGAAATTTGCTTCATAAGGGGAAAGAACTATAAATTTGACTTTTTGATTGTCGAGCTTTACAGAGTATTACTCACTTATAAGTGGGAGTCATTCGATCACTTCGCAGTGTTCAAATGCATGGCATCGGATATCGTAAGCATTCATTGCAGTAAAGCGAAAGTGAACCGAAGAAGTTAAAGTGCAATTTTTTTATGGGCATCAATGAACGTTGACTTGGACAAAATTCAAATTCCTTATAAACATGGAAAATGTATAAAAGCAGAAGAAGTCGAATATCCAAAATTTCATATTTTCAACCAAAAGAGACTTAATGATAATCGAAAAATCTTACTTAGCCCTAACCTGTTTGTCTTATCTCTATACCATCATTATTAATCTTGCATGTTACCATGGTTACGGTGTGATACCGATTCTATTTTTTTCATTTTACATTGCTTCCTTTAAAGATACCTCTAGAAAAATCTGAATTCCTCTACAGGATCAGAATGTAAAAAAAATGAAAATTGTTGTAATAGTTGCTCTGCGGATAAGGAATAGTAACGGAACATGTTGATTTTGAAGCCCGATATTGGCCCTAATTTTGATAAATTTTGAACATTGTACTTCATAGAATTTTTAACTGTTATTTGACATTTTGAAACGTTCTCTACTAAATCACGAATCTACTTTTTGTAAACATTGCTTTTATCAACACCTTTTAGCCCTTTGAAAACGCCTAAATAGGTCATATTCGGCGAAATTGATGTAAAAACTCAATATTTCTATTAAATTAGCAATGGCCGCATGCATTAACTATGATGGAAAATTTATATGTGAAAGGTTATCATCATATCCTTTTGTCATAAACGTTTTATCTCAGTTAACGAATGCGGCCACAATGAAATCTACGACAAAAGACAAAATTCCCAGCAATTTTCGCCATATTTTGTCAATAACGTCAAAATGACGCCACTGCATGACGTCATTACAGTTAAATGACACATTGTTTGGTGATATTTTTCTTTTCATGAAAAGCGGTAAACATTAGTGTATTTTCATGAGAGATATCAAGTATTCCTCATGAAATTTATTTTAAGAGAAAAATCAAGGGCCGATTTAGGGGTCTCGTGGCCCTACCCCTTTCATGTCATATCATAGCGACTTGAATTATAATGAAGTTTTGATACAATGTATTTCTTTTAAAAAGAAGATAAAATTCAGTTAAATACTTACGTATGATTGACTGAAAGCAAATGCTAGATACTGTAAGGTAAATAAAGTCAAGTGTGGGGGTCACATTGTTAGTAACTTACTTACTTGCCGTGTGGAGCTCTTAAAAAGTTCCACGCGAGGGGGTTTGACAGTAAATGTTTTGAATATTGTTCCCTGATATGGTCGCAATAACACTTTTTCTATAGACATAACAAAGACAGTTCATACATTTTATATATTGTTTTTATTTTCGTGCATGAACATCGACGGCGGGTGCGGCTAGCCACCAGGGGAGGCTTACTCCTCCTGGGCACCTTGTCCCACCTCTAGCGTCCTAGGAGTCCGCCAAAAGCTCAATTTTGAGCTCTTTTGTGAGTGCTGTTGAGATTGTCGTCAGGATCTTCTTTAACTCATTTGTGTCACACTTATGCCCTTTGCCGTGTGGAGCTCGTAAAAAAGTTCCCGCGAGGGAGGGTTTGACAGTAAATCTTTTGAATATTGTTCCCTGACATGGTCGCAATAACACTTTCTATATAGACATAACCTACAGCAGTTCATGCATTTTATATATTGTTATCATTTTCGTGCATGAACATCGACGGCGGGTGCGGCTAGCCAACAAGGGATGCTTACTCCTCCCGGGCACCTAGTCCCACCTCTAGCTTGCTAGGGGTCCGTCAAAAGCTCAATTTTGCGCTCTATTGTGAGTGCTGTTGAGATTGTCGTCAGGATCTTCTTTAACTCATATGTGTCACACTTATACCCTTTGCCATGTGGAGCTCGTGAAAAAGTTCCCCGCGAGGGGTTTGCCAGTAAGTGTTTTGAATACTGTTCCCTGACATGGTCGCAATAACACTTTCTATATAGACATAACCTTAGACAGTTCATACATTTTATATATTGTTTTCATTTTCGTGCATGAACATCGACGGCGGGTGCGACTAGCCAACAGGGGATGATCACTCCTCTCGGGCACCTGGTCCCACCTCTAGCATGCTAGGGGTCCGTCAAAAGCTCAAAGTTATGCTCTATTGTGAGTGCTGTTGAGCTTGTCGTCAAGATCTTTTTTAACTCATTTGTATAAACTGTAGACGGAGGTACTACAAAAGAACAAAATGACTCAGGCCGGTAAAAAGTGTTGTGACAAATATAAAAGATTTATTTTAGATGTAGAATAAAATGAAATTTCCTCTCCTTTTCACATCATAGGGCAGAACCAGAGGAGGAGGAGCATATAGAGTCTTCGGACGAAGAACATTACAATATGGAGGACATCGAGTGAGTATGAAATCGCATTGGCCCCCTACAAAACAACAAAAAGTAAACAGAAAACATTTACTTCTATATCTTACTCTACTAACAAAATCCTCAATATAAAAAGAAAACAAAAAAGTCATAAAGCGGCTACGGGTACATATAAACTTAAAATTTCAGATTTCTCGTGCGTCTGTATTACACTCTTTCTTCTACAACGCGGTTGTTACTTATCATTTTATAAGATGCAGGAAAACGATTGATAGCAAATTTTGGTAAAATACATCACATTGAATCATTTCTGTTTTAAATCAACAAAACGAAGTTCAATTGAATTATTGTTGTAACGTACCATAAGTCGTTAATTATGTTCATCTTTGGATTCTTCTTAATTGCTGCACGATTTCCTGCTTGATTGTAATAATACAGAAGTGTTCCAACTCTACACCTTCATGAAGAAAATTTCAAACCAATTTTTCTGCACCGGACACGTGTTTCGAATATTAAATTCTCATCAGTGATGTTTGCAGCGGAGCCACCTAAATTCATGTCGGTAATCTTTTAATTTAGATTTGTACATTTACTTTACAGAGAGTGCGCAGCTCCGAATTTCCTGTAGGGTTGATTCAGTAGCATATCCAAATGAAATCTGTGTTCAAAATACCATTGGAGGGATGATGCTAAGATGTTAAACTCCTTTAATATCGATGAGAGTTTTTGAATGGAGTGACTAGTTTCCGAAATAGCAAAATAATATATATGATGTAAAATCGACCACGTCCAAAACGAAGCTTCTTTAATTCTATGAATTCAATCTTGTCAGTTTTTATCATAAAATGACTTGGCATTTACACATATTTTCTCATTTAAAATGATTAAGATACCAAAAAAAAAAAAAGAAAACTTGTAAGAGATATGAAAGAACATGTGTTGTTCTTCAGGTGTACGAAATAGGAATAAAAAACATTAGGTAATTTGAAGTCAACCCACATGGTAAAGTTGAAGGTCCTAAGGCTAAAAGTCATTTTTAGTTCAAGGTCTATAGATCTGCAAAAAAAGTAAATTGATCACAAACTAAAACTGGATTTGTAATTCATTATAATGAGAGTGTATTCCAAGTTTCAATTCAATGGTTGCAATGGCTGTGAAAAAAAAAGTCCGGAAAACTTTAAAATTGTTAAAACTTTTTAAGTTCAAAGGCCATAACTCTGCAAAAATAGGTCATCTGTTCAGAGTCGTTAATTAGATCTGTATTTATTCATTTTGAGGCATATACTAAGTATTAATTCAATCACTTCAAAGGCTTACATAGAGAATAAGTGTCTAAATTTATGTTTTGTTACGGGTATGCAACACATGCAGCAAGTGCAAGAATCGTTCATGGAATGCGCGTTAATTTCTGCGATAAATTTACTTAATTGTGGTACAGTTGGTGCTGCAACCGAGTCTTGTTGGAGATCCCCTCCTTTCTTGCTATTTGGTGCATACCAGCAACAAAACACAAATTATAACATTTATTCAATAAATTTGCAACACAGTTGTCTGTTTCATTTTGTTTTCTGAAATAACGTTTTCCTTGGTAAAAATGTAACGATAAAGTCAGATCACCGCCGGTCCATTTAGCAGGTTAGAACAGCCGTCGCGGCAAGATGTTATGCATTGTTGCGTCAAATACGTTTTCGTAAGCGAAATCTTTTCAATAGATTCATCTCAAGGAATTACATTGTTTGTGCATAAAAGATTATAAAGCAGATGGCAAATATGGATAATGACCATATCCTTATAGAGAGCACAAAATCGATAATTCAGAAATTCATACACCGAAGGCTTACAAAATCAGGATAAAACAGGAACCAAAGCAAACTAACAAAAACCTCCACCACATGAAAAGAAGCGAACTCCCGATATGGGAGTGAGACCAGGTGCCCAGAAAGAGTCAGTATGCAACACCCGTCGCTTCAATAAGCTTCAATGGTCTGTTTGTCTGAACATTATCAGATAAACAGAATTTAACATACGTCCAGAGTCCTATGCATGTACGGAATGAATGGTATTTTGAAAAACGTCGTTTGATTAAGAATTAATTCAAATCTGACCTCGTAGGCAACTTTTTGATTGGTTTCAGTTATGCAAAGAACTGGATGCCCATAGGAAATGGAAACGAGGTATATACTCCATCGATGAGAGACAACTCCACAGAGATAACAACCACTATATTGACAAATGAGCGCAGAGCACACGAAGAAATTCATCTACCTGAGCCATCCTTGTTCGTTACGGATATATTCAGAATATGCAAGTCTCCAGGCTTAGAAGAAGCTACACTTGTCGCTTCGAATCAGGATGGATTTAACAAAGTGTCAATTCGTGTCGAAAAGCCCGCTAAATTCATCATGAATCGGGAATACAAATTTTTGGCGAAAGTGAAAACTGGGTCACATTGGAAAACATGTTCATTGACATACAAGGTATTTTATCAAATTATCTTTCAAAGTTTTTTGTCAACCTTTTATATATGACGGAAGATGTATGATTAAAAAAAAAATACATGTTAAGCATTTCCCTCTTCGTTGAACAAACCTTTATGATATAAGTTATGATAAAGGAGATGCGATTCCCCACCATGAGGGGGTGGACATGGTGAAAGGGAGAGGTAAGGAAGGGACAGGGGAGGGGGAGGAGGGAGGGAAGGGGGCGGGAGGAGAGAGAAATGGAAGGGGGAGGAAAGGGGAGGGTGAAAAGGAGGTTGAGGCGGAAGGAGGAGGTAAGGGGTGGGAGGGGAGAGAGGTACCCCTGTCCGCCCCCCTTTCCACCATGTCCCGACAATATTGATTTGAGTTGCCATTATTGCATGAAGAATATTCGAAGCTTAGTTAAATTTTGCCGTACAAATCATAGAACGTCACGCTTGTAAATAATCACTGGAAATAAAATAAAAATGAAAAGACTGATAGCCAAAATTAATTCTTAAATTAAAAAAAACGCCAATATTTTTGAAAATAATTTGAATTTATGAAATATTTAACTGATAGCGCAAATCAACTTGCTTGTTTTGGCGTTTTGAAACTACTCGTGTTAAACTTGATGATAGATTTTCGGATCTAACTTTCCTGTTGCACCGTAAAATGGAATCTTCTCTTAGAAAATTGTTTTTCTGTTACAAAATATCTTGAAATTTCTAAAACGTGGGTCCTGTAGCATCATATTCCACCCATTCTGCTACGTCTTTTGGTATATTTTTGGACATAATAATTTTCATACTTTTAATCCATATTACATTGTTTAGACTGAGGATCACTGACGAGGGTTTAGTACCCGAAATGTGCATGTCTTGTCCATGCTGTAAATTCATCAGGTTTTAAATGTTGCTATTGAATTTAAAGACGTTTAACATTGTAACAATGGAATCGGAAAAAATACTTTACGTAGCGTTAGCTTTCTAAATTTGCTTTTTTCTCATGATTGATTTGATTTGCGCTATCAGTAAAAATATTTTAAAATTATAAAAATTACCCGAAACGTGCATGACTGGTCCATGCTACAAATTTATCTGTTCCTACATGATGCTATTGATTTTTTTTTCTTTTTAGGGTGATAAGTTTTGGTTTAGAGCAAAGAAGCTGTCTTCCTTTTTCATTTATGCATCACCATTGGATGAACATTTCAATGTTTTTCCAAGTGGAACAACCTTCTCTCCAGAATTCAACCAAAATGTACAGCTTGTCTTTCCAAAGAATACTGTTGATAAAGAGGAGAGGATGGCCATAAAGGTAATGAAAAAAGAAATAAGGACATCCCCTAAAATTTCACGGTTCGGACAAGGGATACCTTAGGTTCGAATTAAATTACACATTCGTTGCAATTCGTAGATCTAGTTGGTATAAAGGTTCCCCGCGAGGGGTTTGACGGTAAGTGTTTTGAATATATTTCCCTGACATGGTCGCCATAGCACTTTCTATATAGACATAATGTCAGACAGTGCATGCATTTTATATACTGTGTTCTTTATCGTGTATTAACATCGACGGCGGGTGCGGCTAGCCAACAGCGGATGCTTACTCCTCCCGGGCACCTGATCCCACCTCTAGCTTGCTAGGGGTCCGTCGATGCTCAACATAGTGCTCTATTGTGAGTGCTGTTGAGATTATCGTCAGGATCTTCTTTAACTCATTGGTATGGGTTGAGACCAGGCGTTGCAATCCTTGCCTAGCCGTAGCAATTCATGCAAATTATGATAAAAAGAGATAATCAGAAATAAGAAAAGTGTATTGTCACTTGGCTACTCTTAAAATTTCTATTAAAGTTGTTGACAACAAGATGTTATTTATTTTCTTAATTTCCATTCATTACTCCTAAACAATTTAACCAGTCTAGAATTACAGGAGTTATATTCAACAGAACCCAATTGGGGCAACCACAGCAAAACATCAGGTAGAAAAAACACAGGAGCATGTAAAATGTATCAGCAAACACTACCAAGTTATTAATTGTTGATTTTGTCGCACGCTGATTTTATACCAGCATCACTGCATGACGTCGTCCCCACCAAATGTATAACAAAAGAGGCACAGACGATAACTAATAAACATGAAAAACACGGTGTTTACAAATGAAGATTGAAATAACTGTGAATCCAGAAATAAAAATAGTTTGGACGACATCTGAATAGATCAAAAAAGGAAAAAAATCAAGGTTTATTCCATCTGATACTTGCTGTCGCTGGTGTTTTCCGCGCTGCCCCTAGGTTCTCATTATTGAGTGAAATCACTATAAGTCCGGATAAAATTTTGCCCGGCACTAGCAAGCTAAAGATAGGACCAGGTGCCCCGGAGGAGTAAGCACCTGCCGTCGATGTCTACTACAAAAATGAAAACAATATCTACAAAACATGACTGTCAGAGGTTATGTCTATTAAGAAAGTGCAATGGTCACCATGTAAGGGAAAACATTTAAAACACTTACTGTCTAACTGATAAGAACTATGATCTCTCTCTGTCTTTAAAATCAACAGACGAAAGGTAGAAGAGATCAAGTTCTATACGAGTTTGAAATACTTTTTACGTTTCAAGGTTTGGCCGACATGTGAGGAACAGCTTTCAGTTGTTGATAGACGTGGAGAAGAGAAGCGTATAACAGCCATGTCGGATACTTTAATTGTGGAACACAAAGCTCCAAAACTACATCACCCTATCCAAATTACACTACCTATGCATGGGAATACGGAAGTCAAAAGTGGAGAAAATGTCTTCTTCTTCAGCAAAAAGCGGGACTCATCTGATCTTTATTTTGAGAGATTAAACACTGGTGAATTCTCATGTCATGATGGAAAGATCAAAGCAACTAAGAATATCAGAGGAGGAAGAAGGTATCTAAAAGCTCTTCATTCCTTTTTCTTTTGAGTTTATCTGAATTTAAGTTACTATATTATCAGTCATATATCGAGCTATCAAGCGCGAAATACACATATTGTAGACATAGTCAACTTTCTCGTTTATCTCTTTCCTAACGGTTAAATATTTTATCGGAACACACTCTGAATAGTAGGGCTGGGACGATTCAGGTATCCTTCGGTTCGGTTCGGTTTCGAATCACAAGGCCTCGGTTCGGTTAATTTCGATTCGATTCATTTGAATGAGAAAAAATACAAAATAATTGGTTAAATGGACAAAATTAATAAAAAAAAAATTCAAATTGATTTAATCACTTCAGTCTAACATTATAGAGCATTGATTAACATTTATCTGAAGAATGTGAGAGCATATACCATCATTTAAAAATTGTCAGTTTTATATCCCAAACTATTGTCGATACATGTGCTTTGAGAAATTATATATAAATTCCAATTTCAACACCTCATTTTTCAACAACGAAGTACTGACAAGTCTCATGAGACTTTCACAGTTAATATTCTAGTGGACATAGCTTCCCTTACATATTTGGAGACTACAATCCCCGTTTATTCTTGTTGCTGTTTCCACTATAGCTTCCTCCGACCAGTTCAAGGAAAGCGAAAATAGATTTACTTTCATTTTCCGTTTCATCAGGGAGGAGGGGGGGGTGTACATTTGTAACCTACACGTAAATCGGCGCGATAAAAATGTAAGCTCTTTTCTTACTTTCTGGCCTTCTAAAGGTAATTTCTAAGGGATATAAAACATTTTCTGGTCACTATAATTTCTCTTCAGTTTACTTTGATTATTTACGTCTGAACCGAATCGAAATCTGTATTTCTATGTCGGTGCATCGAACCGACATGGCCAATTTCGAAGCACCGAAATTTTCGGTGCACCGCCCAGTCCTACTGAATAGATTATTCCAAGATATCAAAACTCTTTATCGCTGAAAACACTAATTCTTAAATAGTCACCCCTTTTCTTCTTTTTTTTTTTCGCCTGTGGATAATTGCCCCCCCCCCCCCCCCCCCCCCCACCCCCCACTCGGTTCAGAAACCACCTTGCCAGAAAATGTGTTTTATCGATATGTACCTTTGGTTAAAAAACTTTATACGCTCCAAAAGAAAATCAAAAACCAGTTTTCATGAGCCAGACACCTGTTTTGAACACCGAACCCCTTCAGCGATGCCTCTAGCCAAAGTGCCCCCCCCCCCCATAAGCCGCCCAAATTCCTTTCACTAGCGCTCTCTGGTTTTAGTTTTAGAATTTAAATGTGTATATTTACTTTAAAGAGAGTGAGCGGCTCCAAATTTTAAAGTGGCATTCAGAACCGAGGGGAAGGGGTAGCAATGTTGTAGAAAAACCCTTTTCCATTGATTTCTATAGGGAAAACTCAAATATCCGTCTTATTTTGTACCATTTATTTAACCAGACAGATGATTCATATGTGGACCAAGTTACTTGTAAGGTTTACCGAAAAATTTCCCCAAACTTTGCATTTTGAAATTTCGACTTTTCATGGCAGATTTTACGTCTCCTTTGTTTTCATTCAAGATGCTGTACAAGATAGAAAGGTACATTTGCGCATTAAGATTTAGGAATATCGAATACAAGTATCCAAAATATGCTTTTAAACCTTCAAAGTTCAGTGATAATTGATTTAATCTATCTTATTGAGTAATATAATAGATATATAGCACATAAAACGACATTCAAAAATGCAAATAAGAATAATATATTGCAAAACACAAGGGCGCCCATTATTGTTTTATTGCATTTTTGATTTCTTAAATAGACTATGTCCAACGCTATGCAAAAAAGGATTATATGATTTCTTCATTTTGCGTTATTTTAGAGAATTATGTATATAGATAAGGGGAAACACATATATAAAGGACAAAGTTATGGCTTTAATCATAAGGGTACCCCCAAGCATTTCTCAGTAATGTCGACATACTATTTCTAAAACAATAATGACAAGTATCTAACAAAAATAAACAGTTCAAAATGAATGGTGTCTTTATTCTTTCACTTAATCAAAATGCTATCTATAGATAATGACCAAGCATTAGCGTTATATCTTCCTTATGAAGAATATTTGGGATTCCGTATTTATTAGGAGCACCCAGATAAAGTCCGCAGATTCTTGATATACGATCTCATGTAAAAAAGTATAATTTTCAAAATAGTCTTTAATAGACAAAATTGCCAGGTACGTGTCTGGTGCATGAAAATTGGTTTGAAATTTTCTTCAAGAAGGTATGGAGTTGGAACCCTTCCGCATTACAAATGATATAAGTCAGTAGTGAATTTTTATTGTACAAATATTAGGATGCAATTATGATAACAACTGAGTATTAAAAAAAAAAAAAAACATTAAACGGTCAGGTAGGAACCCTCCTTAAAGACGCGTCTCAACTCTGCTGGCAAAGATCAACCCGTTGCGCTAAGATTTAGTTTGGCTTCCCATCTTGCGAATGTAGAGGCGATAGAGCTACGATTTGGTGATTTTGCTTCATACTCCGCTCACTCACGGGCGTTCCTGTCTTATAATGTTACATTCGTGTCATATTCTCCTTCATTCTCGTCTATTTGCGACACCGACGAGAATGTTTCAAACTGTTAAAAACTTCGTGTCTGAATTTTTATTCGTTTCACAATCACGGCACATGCGCAGCGCATTCGCGTTGTATTTTCCTCCATTCGCAACATATGCTCCTCACATTGGCGTGAAGTGACGCGAATAAAAAAAACGCGAATCAGCCAGTATCTTGAAACGATAGTGACACAATACACTACATACACACACGATAGTGACAAGAAAAAATATTTCGGACTTGTTGTAAAAGTTTACGAATAACTATTTTGAAATTTTGATGTTCCTAGATATATGAAATTATATCTTTGGTTGTGTTATTTTCACATTCTGTTACTGATTGCAGCTATCGGGTTAAGGTCGTGTCTCAATCTCCTGAATCGCAGTGTTATCGGTTTAAAGTCGTGCCTGAATCTCCTGCATTCGCCTTAGTGTCTTTTTATCGTTACACATTCGTGTCGCATTTTTCTCTATTCTTATCACACTTGCTAACTATCGTAGTGGATTCGTAGCATATTCTTGTTGCATTCGCAGCGCTATCGTGTGCCTAACGCGCCAAGTAATACTTTATGATAACAGACAAGAATGTGAAACGATTGTTCATTCTCCTCTGATCGTAGCTCATTTACCTCTACATTCGCGACAGTGGATGCCCGTCTAACAAGAAAATCACCTCATCGTAACTTTATCGCATCTACATTCTCGGTAGTGGAAACCCAGCTTTAAATTTTCAAGGAAAACTTATTTATACGACAAATGTACGAATTGTACCTTCATTTCTTGGTACAAATTATAAAAGGTATATCCAAATTAGAAAAAAAGAATGTGTAATGACTATGGCTTTAAGTTGGATCAATTCTTAACAAATGTTAGAAACTACATCTTTAGTATAATTTTCTTAAAACAATTTCCTTGAATTGTAGCCATGGTTTCGTGAAAACTAAGGCTAAAAAGGTGAGGATTCATGAGCTCTTGGAGTTGTCAAAGAACGGATATCTATGCCAGTTCCTCTATTTCAAATTACCTGGTGGCAATGAATCATCATTTGAATTATGGGTGGAGTGTGCCCAGAAATATGAGGTATCTGAGGTTCGAAAAAGAAATCGTGAACAACACATGGTTGAATTCCCTTTATCCTGCAGCGACGATATCCCGGTACTTGACCAAGAGCACATGACAGTCACAATCACTGGAGCTGTTAAAATCAGAGGATATAAGAAAATGTCAAAACCTATACCGGTCTACATGAAATTTTTAGCTGTATCCGAAACTACACACACTCGTGTTGCACTGGTTAAAGATCAAAAGATTGACGGCGCCTATTATGCTGACATAGACATAGCATTTGCTTGGCCAAGGGGTAGACGGTCAATCAGATCTCAGGTGGACCCTTGGGGAAGGATTATGCTTATGAAGGATCCTCATTCTATGGCTGCATCCTCAATACATACGCCAGGTTCTACGGAAAACAGTAATATTTCTTTAAAATATTTCATTCTGTCTTTTGATGAAATAAATCATCCTATTAAATAGGTCTTACTTTAGCTCTAGGTCATCAAATAGGCGTTTTTACATCACCGAATTAGACTTGCATATTATACAAATAAAGACCGTACATCACAAAATATTACGTAACTTTTTATTGTGGCGTCGTTACAGGTTTATGACATCATCGAAAGAAATAAAATCACTATCAAAAGTCTAGAAGAAGGGAGGAGATCTCCAACAAGAACCCGTTGCAGCATCAACAGTAAAACACCAAAACACCCGATGCAAAAACACAAAAGACGAGTACAGCACGAGACGAAAAAAAGACACACGACATGTAAACATCAAACACAAAAGACTACATATAAACCGACGAGACCAATTGGTAACCGGTGCCGACTTTGGACGGCCATTTGTCACGCAAGTAGCAAATGGTGTGGTTATCCTGGACGTGCGCACAACCCTCTCACGTCTCCAATTACCCAGAGGTCTCGAAGAACGTACAATTGTGGTGAAAATAATCTCCTCACTGTAAGATGACATCACACAAACAAGACCGCGAAACGTAGAGGCCCCAGGGACACAGATGAATATGTAAATGGATATAAAAAGAGGGCATGCATAATACAGTCCGTGCTCTGCCGGCTGTAGCGAGCTCATGTATGTAATCAACCGAGGAGTCAGACTGACATTCAGAGAGGACAGGTGGTTGGGCCCCGTCTTCTCTAAAGAGGTTTGGACAGGGCCCGTCATGGAGTCCCGTCGTCACAAGCTGCGTCTTAGCATTAAAAGCTGAAGCTGCGTCTTAGCATTAAAAATAAAATGTCTAGCGATAATATGAAAATTGTCTATTCAAAAGCTTCTCTGCTATCGTTGGACATTTCACACTCTTTGGCCATATTACATTGTTAAGATTGAGGATTACTGACGAGGGGTAAGTACCCGAAACGTGCATGTCTGGGCCATGCTACAAAATATCTATTCTAAAATGATGCTATAAAATTTGTAGACGTTTAACATAGAACGACACATTCACTCATCTTATTCAGAAGAATATGCATGGCAAGCTTAACTAACCCGCAGTTAGTTCTTGAGGGAAATGTTATATTCGTTATGATGATGTATCTTATGGAGGTAATATAGCTTAACTCCTCAAATACATTGCTTCATACTTTTGAAATGTGATTGAGTACATAGAATGGAATATAGCATTTTCGAACCCTCTTAATAAGAAAGTCAACTTCAGGTGGCGCTAAACCAAAAGTGATATCCCTCATCAAACCCCTTTCCCGTTTGATTACTACAAATGTTAAACGTCTTCAAATTCAATAGCATCATTTAAGACCTGGTATTTACAGCATGGACAAGACATGACTTTGTATGTTTCGGGAACTAAACCCTCGTCAGTGATCCTCAGTCTAAACAATGTAATATGACCAAAAGGTATGAAAGTTATATATCATGTTGAATTTGTGTCAGTGGATGCAATATTGTAAGGCAAATTAATATTCTGTAAAAATAATTTAGCCTGTCTTTATACATTGGAAAATTGAAGAAATTTCTTTTATTTTAGAATGTTTTGAGGAGCGTAGTCTTCAAGCTCTCGCTTTAGCCGTACCTCCTGAAAAGGTGAAAATGCTAGGTCGTTTCCTTTGCATGAAGAATAATGTCATCGAACGGCTATTTGCTGAAAACCACAGAAACATATCAGAATTCGCTATCCGTATGCTGATCCATTGGAATTACTCGTCCAAGTCACATGACAGATGTAAAGAACTAGTGGAGGCACTGGGAGAATTGGAGCTGGGAGAACTATCAAGCGTAGTTGAAGCAAAATATGCTAACAACGAGATTATGAAATCATCAGACTTTCAGAGATAAAGATGAACAGAAAATCTGAAAACATGATTGTATTTATCAAACCATTTTCTTGACATCGAACTTCAAAAATAGCTATTTTTCATCAATATTTTCTTTTTTTACTTTTATTTTAGACTATGCTGTTACAATTTATTGGGAAGTAAATCTGTGTCATATGTAGACTTAGATAAAATAGATGATTATGAAAGGGGAGTCTCCAACCAGACCCGGTTGCAGTACCAACAGCAAAAAACAAAGACATGCAAGTGAAAACACACAGAAGACGAGTACAGGAAGAGACAAAAAAGACATACGACATAGAAACATTAAACATAAAAGACAACACATAAACCAACGAGACCAATGAACCATTGGTGCCGACTTAGAATTGCAATCTGCTACTCAAGTAGCGAATGGTATGGTTATCCTGATTACGTGCGCACAACTCTCCCATTTTCCAGACACCAGAAGGTATCGAAGAACGTACAATTGTAGTGTAAGATAACCTTCTCGCTATTCGATGACCACATAAACAAGACAGAAAAACGCAGGGGCCCAAACAACAGAGATGAATATGTAAATGGATATAAAATGGGGAGGGCTTACGTAATACAGTCCATGTTCTGCCATCTGTAGCGAGCTCATGCATACTATCACCCGAGGAGTCCGACTGACATTCGGAGAGGACAGGTGTTTTCTCGAAAGTGGTTTGGACAGGGCTCGTCATGGAGTCTCGTCCTCACAGTCAGCCAGAGTGCAAGTCTTAAGAATGTGCTGCTGCAAGACTGTAGATTGGTCAACTACGTCTGGTGACATTAGGATCATATTCATGCAGTGATTCAGACTCTTTTCAGAAGCTATAGGACACTTGGCCTAGAGCATAAAAAAGCTATAGGCCATTTTGTCCTAAACATGGAAAAAGTATAGGCCGTCGCCGAGCGCGAGCTTGCTAGGGGGTTCCGGAGGCATGCTTCCCTTGAAATTTTTTTTTAATGTAAAGCAAAATGGTGCAAACTGAGCAAATCTGGAGATGAAAATTGAAGTCTACAAACTTGAAAATAATGGGTGTGTAACTGAGGCCTTCTTATTGTTTTCCTGTAGAAGTGGGACTATAAGTACTGTTTCATGTTCGTTAGACTTGATGTGGTCTTTCAAGGAGTTTATTTTAAAGTTTCTATTACCTTGTGTAAAGGTATTGTTTCTATTTGCATCAAGGCATATTTTACAGAGCATGGCGTCCGCAGTTTCATCATGCCATAACCAAGGGTATAGGGTTACCCATTTATGTTGAAAATTTCTATCAACAGTACGTTCAGGTTGTTCAGCTTGAACTTGGGAGTGTCAGGAGTGCCGCTCGGGGAACCACCGCAAGGTGGGCCGCCGCTTGGAGAATCTTTGATCAAATTAAACATAGTTTGCTGGCCCTCGCCCAGACGCAGCTTTTATTTGAATCGGTTATTTACACGCTTTAACAAGCATTCGCCGAGTCACCATTACATAAAACGCTTGTACGACGGACTCTTTTTAATCATCCAATGAAAACTGTTGTTACATGTTTATCAAGGTACCGAGTCAACTCGACAATAAATTGTGTCCGCTCATGTGAAAATATGATCGGCCGATATGTCAGACGAACGGGAAAGGAATAGGCCATTTCGGCAGATACAGGACACATTAATCGGCCATTCAGAGTTTTTATCGGCAAATGGCCGATGGCCGACGCCAATCTGAATCTCTGTTCATGCCGTAAAAGGCGTTTGATGATTCTGACGCATTTTCGTTGGTTATGCTGTCTACTTACCTTTGTTCCTTCTAATTTTGTTTATCATGTCACCATAAAAGGCAGGATGGGTAATTCCCAAAATAATATACTCTGTTCCTTGTATAGATTCGAATTTTAAAATGTGCATTTCAGTTCATCTTCGTATCTGGTAAGTAATGCACATTAGCTATAAAATGCTATATGAAAATAAGTTACTTCTTCATCTAATTGGTTTGGCCATTGATTAAAGCATCATAATGTAAAATTCCACCAGCAGGAGTGATGTCGGACAATGTTCCTGCTCAGAAAAAGTGTCATATATATCAGAGTATTAGTATTTTAGGTCAAAACCGCGATGATAAACTTACACGTGATCTAAATATGACAAAAATACATTGTCATTCAGAATAGATATCATATGACATTTTAAAATTAGACTAGGGACAATCCACCAAACTTTTTTTTTCAAATAATAATGTGCAACAGTGGCAAAAAATCATTATACTAAACATTCTGGTCTTTGTCATCCTTTCCGAGGCTCTCTGAGAACATTCACAATCTCCATAACCTGTCTACACAGCATCCAGAGCAAATTACTGAAACAAAGAACACGAATACGAAAACGCAGAGGGAACAAACACAATAACTGACACTTAATGAAATTGAATACTAAATACAAAATACCACACATACACAGACGCGACGAAACGGAAAATCCTTGCCTCAAAGGACGGACATCCTCTATGTTTGTAACGAATGGTGTAATATCCGGACACTCTTCCTCTGACCATTTACCTAGCGGACACAAAAGGTCCAAGGGCAAATCGTTCACATGGGATCGTCAGCAATAAGTTAATTGTAAGTTTTGTTGCTACATGTAATATATTTTGTACGTTTCTTACTCTTTGTCTGTTTTAGTGAAGCTGATTCGTGCAAATAATTGGATGAATTATGCAATTTTTTAAGGAAAGCATGAGACTTGACACGATTGGTCTTAAGTCAGTTCTTTATGTTATCAGCTATGGACCCTCCTCGATAAATCAAATTTACTGAGTTTTTGTTTTTCAAGATGGCAGCCGTTTTTAGGAGAAAGTCTCATTTTATTGATTTGATAATTAAAATATTTCGACATTTTTTATCAAGATTAAGTGAAAATTATTCATGAAAATACTAGAATCTTCACTTCTGATATCTTTCATCAACCAGAGATCAAAATGAACCGTGATCTTAAATTAATTACGTCACATGACGTTACATTACTTTGCTCTGTACAAAGATGTATCCTATCTTGGCTTTTACAAATTGTATAAAGTTGATATTGGTATCAAATGAAAGCTTATAAAGTGTGTGTGTTTTCCATTTACTAAATCATCCTGTCAGAAACTCATGACTATTGATACGTTAGTTGTAAAGATATATACTCACGTCTATATATTTGTATGAAATTCTTGTAGTTTCTACATGTATGTTCTTATTCCAAGGATATATTTGGTTGTCTGCATTATTCATTGTGTTTCTGGTTTGTAATAGCAGATTGCACTAGTAATTACTTTGTCTTGCAGGCTTTCGGATAAATAGCATTGCATTTTAAAATTAAAGTGTATATCTCATTTCATATAGATAAATGTAATATTCTATCTTTCGACGCAAACGGCCATTTTAAGACCTCATTGTATGATAAGCGTTATAATTTCAGCTCAGATGGGCATACTTAGAAATATTATGTCTGTATTTCATAAAAAACACTACGTTATCAAATTGGTAATCCTCTCTTATTGACGTAAATCCACCATCATCATGTAACAACAAATACAACACTGTTATCTATCAGGAAAGAGAGGATGTTGAACCAGACTCGGTTGCAGAACAGCAAAGCACCAAAACACCCCATGCAAAAACACAGAGTAGACAAACACAACAAGAGACATAACAGAGAAATACGACATAGAATCACCAACAAGACCAGTGGGCAATCGGTACCAACTAAGGATGGTTATCTGCCAGGCAGGTAGCAAATGGCGTGGTTATCCGGATTACTTGCGCACAATCTCCCACTTCTTCAGGTTACTCAAACGTTTCCAAGAACGCACGTTTGTAGTGTAAAATAACCTCTTCATTTTAACGTGACCGCACACAACACAGATGAACATCTAAATGGATATAAACATTTGGGTAGGGCGTTGGAAATACTATTTATCATCATCTGTATTTCTTATTTAACTGTTTATTCTTTCTTCACTCACTCATCATTTAATAATCATCTTGTGTAATATTACTATTTGTATGTTTCGGGTATAAAAAGAAATGCATAATCAAGCACTAAACAAAAATGCAATAAAGCAATGGGGTGGAGGTTTGTGTTTCTCTGCTTTGTTTCCTGGTTTATCCTGATTTTGTATGCCGTCGGTTTCTGATCTGAATTATCGATTTTGTGCTGTATATAGGGATATGGTCATTATCCATATTTGTCATGTACATGGATAAGAAGGAGGGCGTACGTAATACAATCCGTGCTCTGCCGCCGCGAGCTCATGTATATTATCACCCAATAAGTCCGACTGACATTCAGAGAGGACAGATGGTATGGGCCCTGTCTTCTCAAAAGAGGTTTGGACAGGGCCCGTTATGGAGTCCCGTCGTCACAGTCAGTCAGAGTGCATGTTTTGAGAATACGCTGGTACAAGACTGTAGATTGGTCAGGTATCAAGCATATTGTCCGTTTGAAGTATTCTTTTAGTAGCTTTTTAACCAAAATAAGATAGAAATTGAATTGCAGTTATCAAATGACATTTTCTTATCACTTTATGATAAGAAACTGCTTCATACCAAGCTAAAATGTATCTACTAAGGCAGATTAAAAGAAATAGTAATTTTTTTTTTCCAAAATAAGTGGTTTTTGCATAAAAATATATATTTCACCCAGTTTTTTTTTACTAGATTATTACTTTCTATGTGATGATAGCGTTAAATTTATGATATTAGCAAAGATAACGAATGAATAGAAGTTTCAAAGAAATCTTTTATGTTTAGACAAAAATAAAAAAAAAACAGGCATCCCCCACATTAAGTAGAAGATATACCTTTTATGTTTCAAACATGTAATTCATGAATCTAATTAAATAATTACAGTACTAGTTGAAATTACATTCCTGCTAACTTTCAATGACAAATTTAATATGGATTATGACCATATCCCTGTATACAGCACAAAATCGATAATTCAGAAAATCTGAAACCGAAGGCTTACAAAATAAGGATAAAACAGGAACAAAAGCAAACAAACAAAAACATCTACCATGTGAAAAGAAGCAAACATCCGATAAGGGAGTGAGACCAGGTACCCAGGAAGAGTAAGCATATCCTGCTTGCATGCAACACATGCCGCTTCAATTTGGTAGAACTGTCACATCCGGTTACTTCCATTTCGGAAGACATAGAAAGAAGGGAGGAGATCTCCAACAAGACCCCGTTGCAGCATCAACAGTAAAACACCAAAACACTCGATACAAAAACACAAAAGACGAGTACAGCACGAGACGGAAAAGAGACACACGACATGTTAACATCAAACACAAAAGACTACACATAAACCGACGAGACCAATGGGTAATCGGCCATCTGTCATGCAAGTAGCAAATTGTGTGGTTATCCTGGATTACGTTCGCACAACCCTTTCACTTCTCCATTTACCCAGAGGTCTCGAAGAACGTACAATTGTGGTGTAAAACAACCTCCTCACTGTAAGATGACATCACACAAACAAGACCGCGAAACGCAGAGGCCCCAGAGACACAGATGAATATGTAAATGGATATAAAAAGAGGGCATGCGTAATACAGTCCGTGCTCTGCCGGCTGTAGCGAGCTCATGTATGTAATCACCCGAGGAGTCCGACTGACATTCAGAGAGGACAGGTGGTCGGGGCCCTGTCTTCTCTAAAGAGGTTTGGACAGGGCCCGTCATGGAGTCCCGTCGTCACAGTCAGTCAGAGTGCAAGTCTCAAGGATGCGCTTGTACAAGACTGTAGATTGGTCAAGTACCAAGCCTAGTGTCCGTCTGGTGACATTAGGATCATATCCACGGTATAAAAGGCGTTTGATGATTCTGACGCATTTTAGATGGTTATGCTGCCTACCTTTGATCCTTTTTATTTTGTTTATCATATCACCATAAAAGACAGGTTGTGTAATACCCATAGTAATGTACTCTGTTGCATGTATAGATCCGAATTTTAAAAGAAGTTTACTGTAATTTTTGTAAAATTTCCAGAAAGTCTTAACTAGTTTATTAAAGTGGAAACCTTGACCTAAAAGTTTTTTGGTAATTTGTAAATTTCTACTGTGAAAATCCAAAATTTCAGTACATGCTCTAGCGTACCGGATGAGCTGTGATATGTAAATGCCGTATGACGGTAATCTTGGAACATCACCGTCAAGCCAAGGGAAATTTACTATGTTGAATCCAAAATCATCCCTTTTGTCATATACACTTGTATGAATCTTTCCGTTTACAATTTTGATATTTAGGTCCAAAAAGGGTGTTTCTGTATTTGAAAGGTTTGCCTTGTTAAGGGTTTATTCTTGTGGATAAATTTCATTCTTTTTTAATTCAAAAGCAGGATTGTCAATGGTTAGAATATCATCCAGATACCTAGAAGTATTATTGAAACATTTCAGCTAATCAAATTTTCTTTGCTTTTGAAGATTTTGGATAAATTCTTTTTCATAAGTGTATAAAAATAAATCTGCAACAAGAGGCGCACAGTTAGTACCCATAGGAATTCCTACAACCTGCTTGTATAGATCCTCACCAATTCTAACATAAATATTGTCCAAGAGGAAGGACAAGGCATTACACAGGTCACTACATGTCCATGATTTGTATGATTTGTAGTCTGTCGAGGAAAAGAAACCCTTCGATTAAGATGTACAAATGTAAGTTTTTCGTTCTCGATCAAAACACCATTTAATGAGATTAGATAATCGATCATTAATTTTGTCATGAGGAAGTGTGGTGTACATATTAGAGAAGTCGTATGAAGAAATCGTATTGGCTTGGAAATTTCCAGATTTCATTTTTTCAATCACATCCCCTGAATTCTTAATAGACCAAAATAAATTTACATCGTTCCTGTTTAGAACCGTTTCACAATATCTAGTTATGTGTTGTTATCCTGTTTAGAACCGTTTCACAATATCTAGTTATAGAGTACAATCTGTGGTTGGATGGTTCAAATGGTGTATGACAGAATATCATCCACCATTCTGGAGAGTGGGACATCATAGTGTATGACGAGTTTCATATATCGACCGTATAACTTCCTCAGTGAAGATGTTAGCCGGTCACAAACATATCCCTGACAGAGAAGCTTATCTGAAAGACGCTTAGCTCTCAGAACAAAATCCGTATATTTCGTACTTGCTCTGGCATAGCGTATCAACTGAGATATGAACACGCAATAAGCTGGCGATGAAGGGATGTTGCTACTCAGGAAAGGAAAGTTTGTAATGCTGAAATTGAAGTCGTCACGTTTGTCATAGAGTGATGTGTTTATGTGACCATCAGTGTCGTAGGACAACATTATGTCCAAATAGGATGCTGAATTATTTGTCTCTGTAGTTTCTTTGACTTCAAGCTCTGAAGGATAGATACTGCTCAGGTAATCCGTGAATTTTGGATTATTGATGGACAACACATCGTCTATGTATCTGTAAGTGAAGTTGAAGTCAGAAGCTAAGTATCTTTTCCCACCAGAGACCAAAGATTGAATGAATTCAGCTTCGTACGAGAAAAAGGAAAATGTCGGCAATGAGTAGGGCACAATTGGTCCCCATTGGAATTCAGACAATTCGCTGGAAGTCCTTTCCTCCAAACACCACAAAAATGTTGTCGATCAAAGAGTTTAACATCTGAATAATATCTGTTTCAGTGTACATATTTTCAGAATCGGACTTTTCTTTTACAAAGTAGGTTTTGTCATAGTTCACAACAATAAATTTGTGTTTGCGAGTACCGTTCTTACTTGTAAACGCAATACTTATAATTTTTGCGAGTCTTTCTTTCAATTTAGAATGTGGAATTGTAGTGTAAAGTGTCGAAAAATCAAAGGCTTTGATCGAATGGACTCCTCTATAATGAGTGGATTTCAGATGTTCTAAAAGTTCCTTCGAATTCTTTAAAATCCACATCTGGTTGATACCACTGCGAGAATATACTGTCGAACAATATTTTTGAAGCCTAGATTTGATTTCAGATAAAACTTTGGTGAGTAAGATCGATACAGATTTGATAGAACATTTTGAGGAACCAGCGATGAAATGTTGTTTGTACGGATTCTTATGCATTTTAGGTATGCAGTATAAGTATAATAAATCTAAATTGTTAGTGTGAAAGCCGAAGGAAGCAAGAGCTGATTTGTGGTTGTCTATTATTTCAGAGGCAGAAAGGTTTGTTGGGATGTAAGTTGGATTTCCAGGTGTCGAATTTAAACCCAACTCTTTAACTAGACTGTCGAAATAGTACTTTTTGCAAGTAAATGTGTAATTATTTGAGGCTTTGTCTGCTGGTGTGATGACCTACTGTTCTTGGAGGTAGGTAAGCTCTGTGATAACATCAGGGTCTTTAAATATAGACTCGAATCGGGTGTTCACAGTTGATTTTAATCGGTTAATTCTAGATAAAAGTAACCCTCTGATGGATTTTATCCATTCCGAAAGGGTGTCGAGCTGTACATCCTCTTTCTTTGCCCAAAGTCTTGAATATTCCTCACAAGAGTCCATGATTATTTTGAAATTTTGGTTCCATGTAAAGGACATACTTTCACTGTATTTGGGACCATTTTTTAACAATTCTCTCAACTTGTCGTTCTTGACTATACTAAGGTCACAAGTAATAACGTGTCCACAAGGAGAGTAGTTGAAATCCGATTAAGAACATTCGCAAGAAAGTGGATGTTGTGAGGGATTACTTAAATCCATACACTGCAAGAATCGTTTGTAATTGTAAATTTTAGATGCAAGTTGAATGCACTGTTGGTGTGTAGTTATAGGAAATACAAGGAGTTTCTTTTCATTTGAAATATGGTGGGATTTTTTCTGTTACAGTTTTGTGATTCAAAATTTTACCAAGATTCAATCTATCAATACCTTTGTTTGCATATCTTACTTTAATGAAAGGACGGTTTGTTTTCTCCTCTGATTTATCTGATCTAACTGCTTGAAATTAACAAAAAGTAGAAATGTTCAAGATGACTTCTTGTAGTCTGTATTCTCGGGAACGTGTATGTCCTTCGTATATTCGTAGATTTCATGTAACTTCAGTAAAGGAACAGAGTATAATTTGGTACGAATATAATGCAGGCCTAGAGGCTCATTCAAAAATGGAACCAAGTCATCGAAGGAGAAACTTTGTATCTCAGGCCTATTATATTTACGAATGCCATGACTTCGAGGTCTTCTATGTGGTCTGTTGAATAAGCTAGTCACATTTACCGATTGACAACCGGGACTTGTTAAGTTTCCCACGCTGCTGATATTATCGTTGCACCAATAGGGCGCTACAGTGTTATGATTTTTTATCCAGAACTCTTCTCTGTTGCGACGGAAAGGTGTGCTCAAATTGGGATTGTTTGTGGGGTGATAAATTTTCTACAGGATTCTGACTCTCATAGATAAAACAGAATGATCGGCCTGGTCAAAATGTCGATAAAGGAGTTGACTACCTTTATTATTTATTTTTGACCGGTGTCCTGAAATTCTGGTTTGGAGCTGACCTTTGGTTTCACCCACATATATCAATCCACAAAGTGAGCACTCTATTCCGTACACAACATTAGATGTCATACAGTTAAGATTCAATAAATCTTCTCCAGAAATCAGCGATTTTTGAATAAAAGATATACTTTTCCTCAAAACCTTCTTGATTTTGAATGAAAAACTAGTAAAACATATATAATCTGAAAAAATGTAAAAAGTTACACTAGAAACAAGCATTCAATCATTGCTTTCATAATTAAGAAGGATTCTTTAAAGTGAATTTCAGAAATCCGACATTTCTAATTGCAAATACAGTTTTCTGCATAAAAACATCAATTTCGAGAAGTTTGCATAAAATAAGAATATCAAATAGATGTTAAAGATGTTTTTAAATCATCATTGAAGGATCACATGCAATATTGAGGAACTGAGAAGCAGGAATAGATAAAAAATCCTCAAATATCTGGGAAATGTTCCAAATATTATAATTTTCACCCAAAAACATACTGTAAAAATAGGAAAACGAAAATACTATATATTCACACATTTCATTTTTAAAATCATCGACCATAAATTGTTTCCTATTTTCAGTGATTTTTGACTAAAAAACATGTTTCCCCCCAAATCACCACTTTTGCAATGAAAATTTCCATGATGTAAAAGAAAGGAGAGTATCTCCAACAACACTAAGTTGCAGCACCCCCAAATTGATAAAAAAAAACACAGAACAGACACAAAAGGGACAAGGAACACAGACGCCAAAGGGACAAGGAACACAAACTCACACCATAGAAAGACCACACATAAACCAACGAGACCAATGGGCAACCGGTGCCGACTTAAGACGACCATCTGCCACGTTTATAGCAGACGGTGTGGTTATCCTGGATTACGTGCACTCAACCCTCTCATTTCCCAGAGGTCTCGAAGAACACACAAATTTGGTGTAAAACAACCTCCTCAATGTAAGATGACCACACACAAACAAGACCGTAAAACACAGGGGTCCAAGCAACACAGATGAATATGAAAATCGATATAAAAATAGGACGTGCGAAATACAGTCCGTGCTCTGCCGGCTGTAGCCAGCTCACATATGTTATCACCCGAAGAGTCGGATTGACATTTAGAGAGGACAGGTGGTCGGGGCCCTTTCTTCTCTAAAAAGGTTTGGACAGGACCCGTCATGGAGTCCCGTCGTCACAGTCAGTCAGTGTGTAAGTCTTAAGAATGCGCTCGTACAAGACTGTAGATTGGTCAAGTACTAAGCATAATGTACGTCTGGTGACATTAGGATCATATCCACGGTATAAAAGGCCTTTGATTACTCAGACGAGTTATCAAAGAATTTTTGAAAGTTATGCTTTCTACATTTGATCCTTCTTATTTTATCAATTTTGTCACCGTAAAATGCAGGTTGTGAAATACCTGAAGTAATATACTCCATTGCTTGTATGGGTCCGAATTTCAAAAGAATTGGATCATAATTTTTTGTAAAATTTCCAGAAAGTCTTTACTAGTTTGTGAAAGCGAAAACCTTGACCTTAAAGTTTCTTTGTAGTTTGTAAAATTTCTACTATGAAAATCTAAAATATCAGTACATGCTCTAGCATACCGGATGAGATGTGAAATGTAGATACCGTATGACGGTAATCTAGGGACATCACCGTCAAGCCAGGGGAAATTTAATATGTTGAATCAAAAATCATCTCGCTTGTCATACACACTTCCATTAACTTCTCCATTTTCAATTTTGATATTTAGGTCCAAAATGGTGTTTCTGTGTCTGTAACGTTTGTCTTGTTTAGAGTCAATTCTGGATGTAAAGATTTGCAGAAGTATCGTTTGATTCTTTCTCGAGGAGATACGGTATTAGACGATATGGAATTTCAGGGAATACTTCTAGAAGACAAGAAACAAAAAACATCATAAACAAATAACCACACATAAACCAACGAGACCAACGACATAAAACATCATAAACAAATAACCACACATAAACCAACGAGACCAATTGGTAATCGTGCCGACTTAGGACGGACATCTTCTACGTTGGTAGCAGATGGTGTAGTTGTCCGGATTACGTGCGCACAAATCTCCCAATTTTGCGGTTACCCAAAGAAAGGAGGGGATCTCCAACAACACCTAGTTGCAGCATCAACAGCAACCTCCCAAAACACCCACTGTAAAACACAAAAATGACACGCACAGAAAGAGACGCAGTAGTACAATGAACGTCAAATCACAGAAAAACATAAAACACAAATGACTACACATAAACCAGCGAGACCAATGGGCAAACGGTGCCGACTTAGGACGGCCATCTGCCTCGTCAGTAGCAGACGGTGTGGTTATCCTGGATTACGTGCGCACAACCCTCCCACTATTCCGATTACCCAGAGGTCTCGAAGAACGTACAATTGTGGTGTAAAACAACCTCCTCAGGTCCAAAGGTATCGATGAACGCACAATTGTCATGTAAAATAACCTCCATAAGATGACCGTACGGCCAGAATGTATACATGTAATTTACATCATGCCTCTATCACACCTAGCGGCCGAATGGACAAGTAAAAAATGTCAAAAATTTCTGTCCTTTGGTGTCCGTTCGCATCCCTTACTGTCCTTTAAAAGTCAGTTAGTCGTTGGTTGAATCAGTTACTCAAATGGCGATGTCCGTTGGTCTCTGTTCTGTCAGTTGACATATCTTACACCTTATTTAACTAATTCGGAAAATTGTCATTTCATCATAAATAAAGGAATGTAACATCTTGGCACCATCCCTCCAATTCTATTTTTAACATAGATTTTATTTTGATATACTACTGAATCGAACCACAGGGAGCTGCACTCTCTCTGTAAAGTAAATTCCAATAAGAAAATAAACCAGAGTGCGCTACTAAAATGAATCAATCCGGCTTTAAAGAATCACTCTCTGTAAAGTTAATGGACAAATTTCAATTAAAAATAATTAACCACAGGGCGCTACTGAAATGAATTTATGCGGCTTATGAAAATCACTTTGGCTGAAAGCATCACTGATGAGATATGATATCCGAAACGCGTGTCTGGTGCATAATAAACTGGTTCTAAATTTTCTTCAAGAGGGTTTAGGGTGTTAACATTGTCAGCGGACACAACGGACAAATGTGTCCGTTATTTGTACGTTACCTGTTCGCTTGTATCCATTTTGTCCGGTACTTGTCCGTGACATATCCGGAAGCTATTCGGTAGTTGTAAAATGATATCCGTTAGGTTTCCTTTGATGTTCCGTAGACTCGAATCAAGGGCGGATGTCCGTTTATCTTTCGTTTTGACCCGTTCTTATACGTTGCATTTCCGTTTGTTTCATTTGTTGATTCTCCGTTACATATACAGTGAAGTCAGTTACACGTTCGTCATTTTTCCGTTAGATTTCTGGTTCTCCTATGGTGCGTATCAGTTCCATACTTGTCACGAGAAACTAGATCAAAAGAAGTGTTGATTCTTTACAATCGACTAAGGATTTCGGCAGTTTATTTTATACCCGTTAATCGTCCTTTTTTAATATCCGATAAGGTGTGATTTACATTCACACCTTAACGGACATCTTACGGATTAAAACTGCCGAAACCTAAGTTCGTTCACTTGGTTGTTCAGACGTGAAAGATCGACGCTCAAGGCCCTCGCAACAGGAATGGACTTGATACTTCCCCCATGACTTCCGAAAAAGTAACGGAAGAGTAACGTGGAAACAACGCTTAAAATGGAAATGCATCAGACAAAACGGAAGATGAACGGACATGTGTTAATCTTCTGTTGGCCTAAGGCGGGTGCCCGTTACATCTCCGTTTTATTAAATTGACATCCGGTAGATACCCATCTATGACTCGAGTCTCTGAATTAGAAGATATATTATTACAAGCGGGGAATTCAAATTATCTAAACAGTAACGGCCGTCTGAATGACATAATTGATACCGTTTACCGGAAAAGTAACTGAGAGTAACGGAGAAACAATAGATAAAATGGAAATGCAACAGACAAAACGGATGATGAACGGACATATGTTAATCGTCTGTGAACCTAAGGTGGGTGCCCGTTACATCTCTATATTATAAAATTGACATCCGCCATATTTCATTGTTTAAATTGAGGAACAATGACGAGGGTTTTAAGTAACCGAAGCGTGCATGTCTGGTCCATGCTGTCTGGTCTGCTATAAAATGATGCTAATGAATTTTCAGACGTTAAACATTTGTACCAATTGGTGAGTGTCACTGCTGGTGGGCTAGGAGTCTCCGAGGGCACATGTAGCCGTGTTGGTCGTTTCTTCAAACGCATTTGAAAATTTCTGTTTACAAAATGTTCTCAAATAACTGAAACATTGGTCCTGTAGCATCATATCCCAGCCATCTTGCTACATTGTTCGGTATATTTAGGACATATAGCCATATTTCATTGTGTAGATTGAGGATTTGAAGATGTTAAACATCCGGTAGTTATTCATCTATGGCACGAGTCGAAACGACAAGTTCTGAAACTTCATGATCATTACAAGTAAATATATCTAAATAGTAACGGCCGTCTAAATGACAGAATTAATTTCGTTATCAGGTAATTTTTGTCGGTTTCAAATTTTGGCTTTGTTGCCGAATGTAAAATGACAAATATGGATAATGACCATATCTATGTACAAAGCACAAAATCGATAATTCAGAAAATCAGAAACCGAAGGCATACAAAATCAGGATAAAACAGAAACCAAAGCAAACAAACAAAAACTTTCACCACATGAAAAGAATCGTACTCCCGATAGGAGAGTGAGACCAGGTGCCCATGAAGAGTAAGCATCTCCTGCTTGCATGCAATACTCGCCGCTTCAATTCGGGAGAACTGTCACATCCGGTAACGTCGCCAAATTTAAAAGCACCAAATTTCCAATTCATTTCAGAGGGAATTTATTTAGATAGAGATCCGCCATGGTATAGAATATTGCTTGTTCTCTATATCAAGTAATGACTTAGATTGTGTAATATACTCGTGTATTCGCACAAGCTGTCCATATCACAACTATATGTATGATTTTTCACCTACCTGAGGTATAAACAACGTTATTTATTATTTCAAAAAGTAGACCAGAAATCTGGATGAATATGTCAAAACGTTATCGCAGGTCTTTTTTTTTTCTTGTCCTATCGACAGCCCAGGTAATATTTGAAGATCTTAAATCATTCACTTTTTGCTTCTTGTTACGTTTTGAGTATAAAATGTACATATCAACGACACAGCAACACTCTAGAGATATAGATAAAGCCTTCATGCATAAAATATCTTAAAGAAGGAGGGCAATAAATGTTTTATATGGTAAGGATATAAATTTATTGACTAAATAAAGAAATACATACATTGTAAAGTCTTTCATAATTAAAAGAAAAAATAGCTGTCTAGCTGTCAATTATCATTTGCAGTAATGGAAAATTGCCCTTAGCATTTTTAAGGGTGACAAAGAACTTAAATAGAAAATGAATAAATTGGGAAATTTATGTTACCACATGAAACTCTCTTCTGTCGAATACCTATGCAAAATAGAAATTAAAGGGTTTTGTTATCTTAGAGACAATTTGAGTAAAACAAAGTGACTTGACGTTAATGAGTCACCATTTTGTTTGAATCAACCCATCGCCATTTTGTTTTAAATACATCCCTTATTACTCGCGAAAATCGCAACGCCACAATGTGTTTCTCTGTCTTCACTAATTGCGATATCTTCTTTTAACTTTGCTTGATGATTTTAAATGAATTGTTTGCGTGTTGCTGATGAATTTTGGCTGTTTTGTGATTGAAAGAAAGGAGGGGATCTCCAACAACACTAGGTTGCAGCACCCACAGCAAAACCCCAAATCCCAATGCAAAAAACACATAACAGGCACCCACATTAAGAGACTCAAAAGGGACAAGGAACATCATAGAAACATTAAACATAAAAGACCACACATAAACCGACGATATTGTTGGGCAACAGGTGCCGACTTAGGACGGCCATCTGCCACGTTAATAGCAGTCGGTGTGGTTATCCTGGATTACGTGCGCACAACCCTCCCACTATTCCAATTTCCCAGAGGTCTCGAAGAACGCACAATTTTGGTGTAAAACAACCTCCTCAATGTTAGATGATCACACACAAACAAGACTGTAAAACAGAGGGGTCCAAGCAACAGATGAATATGTAAATGGATATAAAAAGAGGACGTGCGTAATACAGTTTGTGCTCTGCAGGCTGTAACGAGCTCAGGTGGTTGGGGCCCTGTCTTCTCTAAAGAGGTTTGGACAGGGCCGTCATGGAGTCCCGTCGTCACAGTCAGTCAGAGTGCAAGTCTTAAGAATGCGCTCGTACAACACTATAGATACCAAGCTTGGTGTCTGTCTGGTGACATTAGGATCATATCCACGGTATTGAAGGTATAAAAGACTTTCATTCACCGATTTGGACGGGAAGGATGATACTAACATTTAAAAAACTCAAGCGAGTTTACGTCACATATCCGCATTTAGTACGTGGAATCAATTTTTTGGTACCTGCTTCAATTTTAGGAACATCACCCGAGTACTTGAATCCGTAAGTATGTTATAAACAGTAACGGCTTACATTCTTATACATGTACACATTAAAGACTTAATCCCCTTTCCGGAGTGGTCGGTGGTGTTCTGGATTATGATTGAACGGCTGGCATCATCACCAAACAAGAATGATTTACCTGATATGTAAATCAATATGTAAATCGAGACAATCATCGAATTTAACAGGTTTCCATGGAGCTGTTTAAGTCCCAACAAATAAAGTATTCCAGTATCTGAAATGGATGAAGGAATGGTCTCAACGAATGTGTAAGAATGCCCTTTACCAGCACAGTTCCTCAGATGTATTTATACTTACATGTAGTACCAACGAATTCACTCGAAGCCTCTGGAACAATGACTCATTACATAGAAAAATCTACATACACTTATTATGAAATCATTAAAATAACACGACTAAGTACATGTATATGTACATGTGTACCTACATATGAAGTAAAACTAAAATTGTCAATATTGGAATATATGTTCTTTAGTACCAATTTTGTTGTATTAGACAGGTGTTTCGGCTTTTTAATTCTCGTCAGTAGTACTTCATGTCAAGCAGTTTAAAAAAAAGTGATTTTTAATGAAACATTACCCACAACAATACGGTCAAAGTTAAATGGCACCAAGTCAAATGCCTTGGTGTAAAGATATAGCAGTTATTATGGTGAATGCATAATGCGGTAGGATTCCAACTCTATACCTTCTTGAAGAAATTTTGCAATCAATTTTCATGCACCAGACACGTGTTTCGGATATTGAATTCTCATCAGTGATGCTTCCAGCCAAGTAACTTTTAATAAGCAGCCAAAATTAATTTCACTAGCGCCCTCTTGAGTTATTCTTAAAATTCAAACTTTCCTTATTTATGTATCAAATATGATAGCCCTATCCCTTGTGCTTGAAGAGATATTCACCTTAAAAACCTCTTCACCAAAATATTACAATAATGTCAAAGGTCAATGACACTGGGTCATATTTTTTTACATGTTCGAAACATATGTAACATACCCGAAACGTGCATGTCTGGTCCATGCTGAAAATTTATCTGTTCTTAAATAATGCTACTGAATTTGAAGACGTTTAACATTGGTATCAAAATGTATCTCTTGATATGGTGAATGCGTGTATGAAACACAAAGGCCCTACTTGAAGCTATACTTGAAATGATATCTGCTTTAAGAAATTATAGACCGGACAGAAGGACAGACGAACAGACGGATGGAAAAGGGGTTGTCTGCAAACGCCCGAAACTTTGTTTGCGGGGAGTATAGTATGCTGGTACATCTATAGATAATGTAATAAATAACAACGGGAAATATACTGCTCATTTCTCTTATGCTTTATATATTCCTCAAATATATTTTAAATTGGCGCAAAGTAGTACTATCGACGTAATGGAATATGTACGAATCTATGTGATTGATTTTATTAATCATCAATATCGATTAATGTAAAAGTGTGTGAACATGGACGACGCGTGCGGCTAGCCAACAGGGGATACTTACTCCTCGCGGGCACCTTGTCCAACCTCGAGATTGCTAGGGGAACGTCGATGCTCAATTTCACTGATGTAAAGCAGATGCACGTACCATCGGGTGCCTACATCCCGTCATGTCGACAGGCGATGCCGATTCGTATGTTTACATCCTTCAATATCAATGATTTACACAGTTCGTGTTGGATTTGTGCAATCAACGTGAAGATAATGTTTAGAGCAAGAAATAATAATAAAAGTTGAGTTACAACACTATTTTTCAACCGAATCAATTACGATGATGTAGGCATCGGACATTCCTTGATGTAGGTGCCACAAATTATTCCTCAAACACTTGTTCCTACTTCCTTGTCATTTTCATAATCTCAACATACACTGTATATTTACAATCAATTATAAAATTACTTAACTTCCAGCATTTATCCATACATAATCTTCACGTTGAGTGTACAAATCCAACATGAACTGTGTTATTTGTTGATATTGAAAGATGTTAGCATACGATTCGGCATCGCCTGTCGCCATGACGGAATGTAGGTACCCGATGGTACGTGCATCTGCTTTACACCATTTGGTGCTCTTTTGTGAGTGAAGTTGATATTATCGTTAGTATCTTCTTAAACTCATTAATGTCATCAAGATAGATAAGGAGCATCATTAGCCCGGATATGCTGTATAGGATCAAACTGCTTTACTTTGACCGTATCTTCTTAACCCATCCACTTCCCTGTATCAGCGTATATATGTATCTTTAAAAAGTACGTACCTCTACACATGACATTGAAGAGGGACGTTTATATTGGTTATGCATATCACTCCGAATACATTTATTTTATGGTTTTCTTCTGCCAAGATTAATTCATTTTTGTTGCTTTCTACAGTATACACATCGGATATGGCAAGTGGTAAAGGCAAACGGGTACTAAGAGAGAAAGACGGAGAGACCCTTTGGTAAATGCTTACTTACAGAAAAGATTTTTATCGATTCAATTTTTCCACAAGATGATGAATGCGAGAGTATTTTCAATTGGTTTGAAATTTTCTTCATGAAGGTATAGAGTTAGAACTCTTCTGTATTATTCAACATACATGTGTGGATGATTTTTTTCTGTCTTCGATGATTGGGGCTGGACGATATATTCAAACACTCCCTGGGAGAATGGTATAAAATGAAAAAGAGAAAAAAGTAGACATATACAATTATGAGCAAAAATTTAACATTTGTGACATATTCCATGAATTATCCCCTATCTTGTCCATGCTGCAAATTTATCTGTTCTTAAATTATGCTATTGAATTTGAAGACGAATTGAAGAGACGGACTTTTGCATATAAGCAGGATATGCTGACTCTTCCTGGGCACATGATCTCATTTCCATACTGAGAGTTCGCTTCTTTTCATATGGTGGAATGTTTTGTTTGTTTGCTTGAGTTCCTGTTATATCATGGTTTTGTATGATTTCGGTTTTTGACATTCTGAATCATCGATTTTGTGTTCTTTATGGGGCAATGGTACTTATCCATATTTGTCATTTTATTTAGAACAAGGAAGTTTAAAGATATAAGATCTTTAATCTCGATAACTCAGTAAAACACAAGTTGTCAATAGTTTGCTCTTAATATATACACGCTCATTAAAAAGACAAAAACTGTGAATTCCGTCTCTATAAAACGACGAATTCCTTTGCCAGAATACATGTAGCTGTCAGAGATATAAAAAATTTATTGATCAGGTTTTTTTTAAAATTTGGCATTTGGTCCAAACTCTTTGAAACACGCAAGTAAGTGATCGTAATTATTCAAGGGTTATTGTAAAAAGAAATATCCGTTTGTAAATTACGTTGCCTGTGGATATCTTGAACATGTGTTGAATGACATGGACGATATTCTCAAATATATTTCTATATTTTAATTAAAGAACGTTTTTTTTTTCTGTTTCACTTCAATATCATTAGTTTGCAGAGTCTTCTATGGAAATGATCAACACAACACATCTCTGTGGAAGGTCAGTAGGAAACAAACTAACTTATTTTCTTGAGGACCAAATTCTCCGTTTTTGTTGCCGAAAATTGCCATTTCACACCACTCCTTTTGCATACCAATTCATTTATATGGCAATAGCGGAATTGCTGAAGGTCTACAGAAATGTGGACGTCGTGCACGTAACGCTGTTTACGCACTCTCGTTCGAACCAGTCCGAGAAAAAATAATTAGTACTATGTGTTCTTACGAACTTTTCCTTGTTTGTTTGCAGTCAGAATTAGGGGGAGGGGATAAGCATTCAAACCTACACTTCATTGGTTCACTTTACTCATTCGTTTCACAGGAAATTAGATTGAGCAGAAAGATGTTAGAGAAAATTAGATTCTTTGACGCATGCAAGTAAACGAAATATGTTTGTCGTACGTCCGTCATATTTTACAGATAGTAATCACTTACTTGATGACAAAACAAATACCTGCAAGAACACCTGGTCCCAACTCTAGCTTGTTAGGGGTCCGTCGATGATCAATTTTGTGCTTTATTGTGAGTGCTGTTGAGATTTACGTCAGGATCTTTTTTTAACTCTTGCGTATATGCAGAATGACAAATATGGAAAAAAAAACATATCTCGATTTTAAAAGAAGTACAAAATCGTTAATCGAAAATTCATCTAACAAAGGGAATACAAAACCAGTATAAAACCAGAACTAAGGCAAAGGAACAGAAATAAAAAGAATCTACCAAATGGAGAGAAGTGAACTCCCTGCGAAGGAGTGAGCTCAGGTGCCCAGGAAGAATGAGCATCTCCTGCTTGCGTGCAAAACCCGACAATTAAATTCGGCAGAAAGGTCACAATCGGTAACTTCCACAAAGGAGGTTATATTTAAATTCTGAGCTCCGAAGTGTACTTGTATTCAAGGGTTTCGTAGGTTGATACTTATTTCAATCAAACATTTTTTTCTGGCATAGGAAGAAATAAAAGCGTTTCTTCGAGTGAGGTTTTGTAATGGCGCCATCCTGCGTAAAAGTTTAACATTTCTCACCTCTCCTTTGCAACCGCTGTATAGACATTCACGAAACATAACGGGAAGCAAGTTCTCAAAGTCCTCTACCAAGTTTGTCGTTTTCATGCCGATCACAGAACAAATGTTGCCACCGAGGCCAAATCGATCTGATTGGTTGACTCAATTTCGGCATCTCCTCTGAACCGCTATGTAAATTTTTACAAAATTTTACGGAAATCAAATACGAGGTTTGTCTTTTTCGTGTAATTGCGCCATCCTGCGTAAACGTTTATCATTTTCACATCTCCAGTGCAACCGCTTTATAGAAATTCACGAAAAATAACGGGAAGCAAGTACTCAAAGTCCTCGACCGAGTTTTTCTTTTTCTTGTCGATATGAGAACAATATGACCGACGAGAGCTCTGATTGACTGATGCATATTCGACATCTTGACAACCACCGCATAGAAGTGAAGTGTTCAAGGTATTTAAAATGGTAGTCTCAGGGTAAGGGACGTTACTCAAAATTGATCTCACGAACGTTTGTTGTCTGGCGTGACGTTACCATCGTTTGTTTTCATGACAAGCATCTGCATGACTTAATCATGACGTCATAATAGGGGGATTTCCCGCGCGGTGCACGGAGGTAAACAGGATTTTTTTAATGGTTTCTCTATATATCATTATCTATTTTCATAAGTAAGCATTTCATTTTCTCTGTTGAGCATTACTTATAGATTGAACATGTTTCCGAGATTTATACGTTTCTTTATTCTTTTGATATTTTCAGTATCTACACTAAGCCCTTGACTCAACGTAAATGTCGAAAGAAATCTGATGTCATCTGATAATCATGACCATGATTACTTCGATTTTATTTGAGCGTGATTAGTGTAAATAGAGTACATTCACCTTTATACGATACCTTCGTTTAATAAGAAGATCATATAGAAGAAAATAAATGTATCGTAGAAAGGGGGAAAGTCGTTCGGCACGGCAATCTGGGAAGATTTGTTTTTACCAAAAAAGATAGGGAAAATAAAAATTTTATATGAATTTCAAAAGGAGAGGTCCAGGGTGGGGCAAGGGGGGGGGGGGCTCGGTGGTTTCGGTTCTTATTAACTCGACTCCATCTACACCCGAGCATTGGACAGTCCATCCAATTTTTTCTTCTTTTTTTTTTTTTATTTTACTGTTTGTTTTGTTGCTTCCCGTGTTTAACGAGTCAAATGCACGATTTACGTCTAAATCCTGAAATAATGATAACTGTTATTTATTCAAATTAATTTTACAATTTCGCGTAAGCATGTTGATTATAAATTTGCCAACAAGATATGCAACGCTATGCTTAACCTCGACGTAACGTAACGCGACGTAAAAAAATGGGGGTAGGGGTAACCCAAATGGCGCTAACTCGGTAAAAATAGGTTCGATTTCCCTGAAATTTGCAGAGATTTAAGATAGATAATTAATCTCTTTTCCATTAGTTTTTTATTGAAATTAAATGACACGTTTTCTCATGAGCTATGTAAATGTGACAATTTTCGGAACTTCAGAAAGGAACATGTTTATCCTAATTTTCTATTAAAATCGCTTCTAAAATAAGTATGGTGATATTAAAACATCAAAATTAAACTAAAAAAGAAAGATATATGTATTATCTTTGAAATGCAAAGCTTATACTTCATAAATTTGCAGGCTCATTGAATATCTGAGACCAAATTTCGTGACAAAGTCGCCATTTTCTGCACTGAAAGGGGGACAAAATTTGGAGATTTTGAATTGCGACGTACACAAAACGATTGGTTCGATTTCTTTCAAACTTTAGCAAAAGACGCATGACATCATAGTTAATTAATATTGCAATTATGAAGAAAATTGAATGTAGGGGTAATGGTGAGACTACCACCTTAACAGATTTTTATGTTTTTTGTTTTGTGCTGATTGGTCAATAAAGATGGTTACCGAGGGCTCTGATTGGATGAAGCATATGCCGCACCTCCTCTAAAGCTTTTGCACCGAATTTCACAAAAGCTAACAAGAATAAAGCACCCAAGGTCCTCTGCCATGTTTGTCATTTTTTTCAAGCTGATCAGTCATTAAATATGGCCGCTATTGGATCAAGTGGGTGATGTGGCCCTCTCGAGCCTTGTGTTACATGTAAATAAGGTTGTGTTTTCATATGAAAATGGAGATCTTTTGTAGCAAAATTATAACTTTTTTTTCTTTATTGTCTTGAATTAAAGGAGTTAGAATTAACTGATAATTTACAAGTTGAAAATATTGATAATTTCAGGGCCGAGTTTGAAAATGGATCAGAAGGTCATTATGCCGATCAGGAAGAATTTGTATGGCTGCAAGAAGACGTGTAAGTTAAAATCATATGATTTAAAATCAAACAAATTTAATGATATTTTGCCACGAAGTGTAATTTTCGATTTAAATATTTTGTCAATATTTTAAAATAGCCGCTCTCTGTAAGGACCAAAGTCGAACTGTACGGGATGTCATGGATTTTGATGATTTCAGTAAAATTGGTATATATTAAGTACTGACGATTAAAATAATACATTTCGGTCAATGTGACCTCTGGTTGCCATGGTAACGAGGTCAATCTATGTATAGCAATTTTGAGACCATGAAATAAGCCAGCTTCGGATACTGCGTTGCCATGGATACCACTGTAATATCTTTTTCATTTTAACAGAATTTGCTTACTTTTAGTCTTACTTAGTACACTTAGTTATGTGGCTATATTACAGGAGGCTTATTGTATTAGTCCAAAATCATTTAAAACTAAGGGGAAAATAGAGGTGAAAATAAGGGCCCATTTAGTATGATTTTGGCCATTTTCAATCTGAGATATCAGAAAATGCACCAACAGGAGACAAGTGATTTTCATCAAAAGAAATATATGTTTATTGGAGTGGGCTATTTAGGGGTTTAATCTAAATTCTGTCGTCAAAAACCGTTGCTATGGCAATATATAACCTTTTTGCTTGTTTCATATTATTTTTTAAAATTGATTTATTCCTCTTAAGAGTTACGTAAGATTGTCAAAATGTATGCATGGATACATATGACTTAATCCTTTCACCTAATATCAATTAAAATGTTTAAGGTCATTGACTTGATGTTAAAGGTTATTTGAAATCTAAACTCAAATATTGCAAAAAGTATTGAATTTTAAAATTTTTGTTAACAATTTTAATGAAATTTTATTTGAATATTTTTATAGGTCATATTTATTATGAAAGCTCATGAATATAAGAAAGAAATATATTAGAATTTATTGTACTGTAATAATTTAATAGGAAATGTTTCTCTGTCAAAACACAAGAAAATACAGATTTCGTTCCTTTTTTATCAAAATACTCACCAAAAATTTAGAAATTCAAAGATGTGATGAAACTTTATCAATAGTACTAGGAATTAGTGTAAGATTAATCATTTTATTGCATGTGTCTGTGAAGTTCAATATCTCAAGGTTTCTGAAATATTGGCGCCTTCATTTTATGAAAAATCAAGATTATTCATCAAATCTGGCCACTTAAAGTTTAATGACTTTGGAAATGTAGCGGGTGACCTTGAAATATTTTTAAGGTCATCTTTATATTCAATCGTCTCTGATAGATGTATACAAGATCTTCCTTTCCAATATCATGCGTGAATAGTTTGATAAAGATTGTGTTAAAATTCATCGTATCGAAACCTTTTTGCCTGTTATTGCCAAAGCAACCAAATTTGAATCTTTTTTCATATAAAAGGACAAATTTACAATTTATTAATTATTAAATCTATTGTTTATATTCATGCATAGTACAAAGATGATACTCATTGGATAACTAAATTTTGGACTTCAAAAACGGGTGCTTTTATGAAACTGTCAACCTTGTAAAAGAGTAAAAACACGCATAAAAGGGCTTTTAAATACCCAAAAGAGAGCCTTTTGATACCCTGATTTGACCCACTTTTTCATCTTGAATACAAAATACATACGAGATTAATATAAAAGCTTTACAAATATGTATAATAAAAAGGATTGAAAGAAAATTATCAAAGTACTTTCAAATACAAACTGTTCCTGTTTCCATGGTAATATAGCCTACAAATATGCCTCGATCTACAACTTTTTCTGATTTTTGAAACTTAAGACACGGTTACCATTACAACGACAACCTTTAAAAAAACTGGGGCTGATTTACATACTAGTACTTCATGCTGAACTTCCATACCAAAAGCTTTTAAAATCCATGACATGTCTTGAATTTTTTGGTTCTTACAGAGAATTGCTGTTAATTCTAAACGTCTTCAAAGGAGAGGGTTCGGTAAGCTAGAAAATTGGCAAATTTCGATTATATTTAAATTCAAAGATGTCAAATGTATGGTTGTTTAAAATAGCACATAAACATTTCGATTTTAAAGCATTGCACTAAAATACACGGCTAAAAATATACGAAATTCGTAAAATGATAAAAAAAGTCGGTGCAAATCAATGAAAAGAAATAGGGCGCGCAGCGTTGATGCTAACCAAATGGTTCCCACACTAAATGATAGCAACGTAATTAATCTCTCTATCTATATAAAATTAATTTTGGTTGAGTATTCGCGCCAATGTTAATATAATGAAATTTGCATAGCATTCGGTGGTTTTCCTTCATTTTGCATTATTCAGAGGAAATTACGTCTTATCGTGACATCATAACTTACACACGTGACTTCACAACTACTTTGAACACACCTAATACATTCGTACATATTCTTTTGAAATATCACAGATAAAAATCTTAATTTTCATAACTTTATTGTTCACGAAAAATAATGGGGCCAAGTTAAGGGACAAGTGGACCTTATCCTTTAATAGCATCATTTAAGAACAGATAACTTTCAACATGGACCAGACATGCACGTTTCAGGTTTTTAACCTAACGTTTTTAACCCAACCTAACTTAACTTAAGTGATTAGTAATATTTTGTTTAGTCTTGATATGATCTTTCAATTACATAGGAATTTGCAATTGTGCAACCTACGTTTTCATTAAGTATAATCTGAAATAAGATTTTTTTAATACAATCCTTTATATTATGAATGTGTAAGCACAATCTATCAATGTGAACTAGAGGTGAAAGAAATCACTGATATAATTTACACTGCTTCATATTTAGACCTCGGGTTGTATTTTGACGAATATGGTTTCCAGTTGAAATGATAAACGTTACGATTTCAACTTCAGAAGAAAAAAAAGTCCCCTTACCTATATGTAAGAAGTAACAATACTTCGTCCCTGTCATAAGTTGTATTCAAATAACAACTGATTCGCTTTTCCATAGATAGCAAACACAAATTACAATGACTTCGTTCTGATGGCGAGGTGACTAATGGATAAATAACTGAAACAAAGTATTTTTTCAACCGACTGACTTTGTCACTGCAATGTTTTTTAACAATATAATAAAAATATTATACATAACACCATTTTGTGTCCTCCATGTCTATATATCTCAGGTTTAAACCATCCGAATTTAACACTTCTACTCAATATGATTTTTTTTTCTACAACCGTGCGATTAGTGACTGATGTTGATACGAAACAGGAGATGCTTACTCCTCCCGGAATTTTCTTTAATCTGCTATTTTAAAAAGTTTGAGGTGATTGCATTATTTGTTGTGCAAATATTTTCTATGTTTCTTACTTTTTATCGATGTACATGTAATTGCCTTCAGTGTTCGCTGTGTTCTTTGTGTTTATTTTATTATAGCAAATTCCACAGCAATTATTGATTGAAACGCTTTGAGATCATTGAAATTATATATTCAAATTTAAGGCTACATCGAAATCAATTTTCTTCTACATTTAATTCTGATACAGGGGTCACTGAGGGAAAATCTTTTTTCTTCCCCATTGTTTTTTGAATGATAAAACAACGGGGGATTGGGATTTTCCCTCAATTACCCCACACATTTCATCTTCTTTTTTGACGTTGGATGAACAAATATATTTTTATCTTTTGATTTAAAAAGTTTACAAGGCCAACGGCAGAGAGCTTTGCCTTCATCTTGACCTTTAGTTTAATTGTTTGATATTCAATTGTACTTTGGTACTTAGCAACCTTTTGTGAATTTAAATATTTCTTCTTGTAAACATAGGGAATTCTCAAACTGGAAAGACATCCTGAATGGCATCAAGGTATATTTGCCATCTATGCGGGAGGACTCCATCAATTTCAAAGCTGCTCGATGGACAAATTCTATGAGAGCCGATGAATCATTCACGGAGAAGATCAACTTACCTCAACCATCTCTATTCGTGACTGATATATTTGAAATCTGCGTTGATGGCACAAGCGAGAGTAAGGTTTCAACAAGCAGTTTTGGATCAAATCTGCTGTACAAGACAGATCAAGACGTCCCAGCGACTATAAAAGCAGCAAATAGACATGGAAACAAGAAGTTGACTGTCCGTGTACAAAAACCATTCCATTATGATTTCAACACTCGACACTACTTCTCTGCTAAACTACGGATAGGATCTAGATGGATTTCCGAGCCATCTACATTTAAAGTAATATTTTATAAATTTTCTTTCTTTTAAACTATATTTTTCTAAGATCATTGGTACAATTCTTAGATTGTTAAAATGATATAAATGTTGTCGTCGAAATAACAATGGATGTTACTGGCAAACATGAAATGCTTACTCTTCCCGGCACCTAGTCACATCTTCATTGAAGATTCACTTTTGCTTCTTTGTAGACCTTATCATTGGTTTATTGTTTCTGTGTAGTCCTTTGTGTTTCATGTCTCTATCTCGTATGTCTCTTTTACGTCTATTGCTGTGTTTGTCTACTCGTGTTTTCGAATTGGGGTTTTTGGTGTGTTGTTGTTGCTACTGCAACCGAGTTTCGTTTGGGATCTCCCCCTTCCCTTAAGGTTGCCATGACTTTATATCTGACGTCATCCTTCCATTTATTTTGACATAGCTTTGGATATACACTTTAGTATTACTGTATACTAACATAAACAAATCTGTTCAGGAACAGATATTAGTTTGAAATATACAATATCTTTGCATGTAAGCACTTACTACCATCAGTTTGATTTAGATCTGAGGTCGGGTTGCTAGGCTTACCTTTCGCCCCTTCTTTGATGCATCGACAAAATAAGGCTTCATCAAAAGATAAGTGACAAATGTAAGAACGGTGATGAATGAGAACAATAATTCATAGTAAGTACTGTTCGATCGGTAATTTGCGCGATGCTTAATAACATATTAAAAAGAAAGAAGTATTCAACGCTGTAGAAATGTGACACGATTTAAAACTCAATGGCATCATTTGAAACAGATACATTTGCAGCACGGGCCAGACTTGCACGTTTCGGATACTAAACCCTCGTCAGTGATCCTCAATCTTAATAATGTAATGTGGCCAAGAGTAAGAAAATCATTATGTCCAAAAATGTAACGATGGATGTAGCAAGATTGTTGGAATATGATGCTACAAGACCCATGTTTTAGAAGTTCATAGAAGTTCTGTTAACCCTAGGTTTACACTATGTTCCTGGCGACCACGGCAGTCACGGCGGCCAAAAACGTAGCACACCGTATGATTTTTGGCAGTTTTTATCTTGGTATTCAAGTTATGTTAGGTCTCAATACGTTTTCGCACGGTCTATCAAGGTATCCGTGGCGAGCCGCGGCTCCTGAGTCCCGGAGACCTGACGGCGCACTGCGTTTCAACCTACGGCTTGTTACGGACGTTTGTACGTTTCCTCACGACCTGTCACGTTCTGATAAGGTCTGTCACGGTTTGTTACGATCCAATCAAGTTGGCCACGTCTACCAAGTTCTGTCAAGGTCCACTACGATTAACCGTGACCACCGGGGAAAGGAGATACAAAAAGCTGCTTAAAAGGGTTTGGTTTGTTATACTTCTTGTGTGACCGTGCGTACCGCGCCAGGCCGTAGTAGAACTTAAAATAAACCGTAACAAGCCGGGACGTACCGTGACTGAACGTGACGACACGGCTAACTCATTCCTTAGCTAGCCGTGGGAAATCGTGACACACCTTGATAAAACGTACATCTGCCCTAAAGCAACCGCAGCTAAACGGGACATAAACGTGGCAGACCGTAACTCAACTTCACTGGGATCGTCAGTTGCCGAGTCATACTTTTGCTTCCCGTTCCGCTACGGACACTGTCCCAAGTTTTGTTACGGTCTGTAACGTTCTGTCACGTTGCGTTGCGTTCGACCCGTTTTGCTATGGTTTCTAAATGAGGCCATCTGCACCGTGGGCTGCGTGACAAATGTTTTGACAGTTTAAACATTTGCCCCGTCAGCCCCGGCAACCAAGTCTAGTTACGTTCGTTGATCCCGTTCCCATACGTTGTCTCACGGTCACCACGTTTCGTCCACGGTGGCTTGAAACGTGGCCTCCGTGGCCGCCGGAAACTTAGAGTAAACGGGGGGTAACAGAAATTTTTGAATACATTTAAGAGACAATCATCCGAAATTGATCGAACTTTTCATTTTCGTGCGTGAACATCGACGGCGGATGCGGCTGGCCAAACAGGGGGTGCTTACACCTCCCGGGCACCTGGTCCCACCATTAGCTAGCTAGGGGTCCGTCGATGCTCAATTTGGTGCTTTATTGTGAGTGCTGTTGAGATTATCGTCAGCATATCTTTTAACTCAATGATATAACATGAAGACAGCAGTCTTCAAAATATAAGAATTTCGTATTCTGTGACGTCATATAAATGTTTCGTATAACGCATCATTGATACAGCAATTCAAGTCAAATTGGTACAAATTCATAGTGGTTTTTTTTTGGGGGGGGGGTTTCTATAATTTTTAAGAAGATTTTTATCTATTGTTACTAGAAATTGATAAAAAATGTTTGTGAATGGTTTACTTGTATAGCCATACTTAAGGTGCAGGGGTAATTACATTTTACCTACTATTTTGGTGATAAATTAATTGGAATTTTTTCTGCCAAAAATCAAGAAAATACAGTTTTCGTTCCTTTTTTATCAAAATACTCACCAAGAATTTAGAAATTCAAAGATGCGAAGAAACTTTATCAATAGTTCTAGGAATTAGTGTCATATCAATCATTTTATGGCACATGACTGTTAAGTTCAATATCTCATGGTTTCTAAAATATTGGCACCTTAATTTTATTAAAAATCATGATTTTTCATCAAATTTGGTGACTTAAAGTTAAGTGACCTTGGAAATGCAACAGGTGACCTTGAAATATTTTCAAGGTCTTCAATCATACGTGGAAAGTTTGATAGAGAATGTGTTTAAATCCATTATATCGAAACCTTTCAGCTGTTTGTTGCCATAGCAACTGAAGGAGCTGTTAAGATAAGTGCTTGATTAAGCCCTCAAATCACTCGATTATTTCTCGTGCGCTGTCCTCCTATTTCAAGAAAAAAGTGGTCGGGATAAAAATATAAAGAATCAGAAGATTCCTAGTTGGTATTTTATTCAAAGAAATTTGGGGAAAGATGTTATAATTATTGGCTGAAGAGGCAGGGGGTACTGATGAGAGTAAACGTCAAATATCAAGCGAAAATTAACAAAAAATGCACTACTTAACAACAATTTGACGTTTATTAAACTTCTGTACCTTCTTATGTTAAAATGGGATAAGAGAAATTAACCCTGAGGTTATTATATCAATACAATCGGCAAAATCCCCGCAATCCGGAAACTAAAAAACGGTTATATTTCATATTTGTCAGCCACACATGTAGCTTTCAGGCGCGAAATACGCACAGTGTAGAAATAGACAACTTTCTCGTTTATTTCCTTCCTAACGGTTAAATATGTTATCGGAACCGACTCTTAATAGATTGTTTCATGCTATTAAAAGAAAAAATGGCAATTTTATATTTCGTATTTGTCAGCCACACATGTAGCTTTCAGGCGCGAAATACGCACAGTGTAGAAATAGACAATTTTCTCGTTTATTTCCTTCCTAACGGTTAAATATTTTATCGGAACCGACTCTTAATAGATTGTTTCATGCTATTAAAAGATAAAACACCGCTAAAGACGGTATGGCCGGATTGCAAAGTAAGTTTTTGTCACCAACTGGGTCAAAGTCACTAAGTCAAATATTACAGCATACATTGAGAGGTCTTGTCAGAGGCAACCTACATGTATAAAATAAAATTTCTACTGCATACAGTTCCTTAGACTTTGCTTAAACCAGAAACTTTAACCAAAATCTTTAACTAGGTCAAAGTCCAAGGTCAAGGTCACTAGGTCCAATGTTATGGCATAAATTGAACGGTATCATCATGGGCAACCTAAGTGTATAATATAAGGTTTCTACTGCATACAGTTTCTTAGATTTTGATTAAACCAGAAACTTTAACCAAAATCTTTAACTAGGTCAAAGTCCAAGGTCAAGGTCGCTAGGTCAAATGTTACGGCAGTAATTGAAAGGTCTTGTCATGGGCAACTTACATGTATAGTATAAGGTTTCTACTGCATACAGTTCCTTAAATTTTGCTTAAACCAGGAACTTTAACCAAAATCTTTAACTAGGTCAAAGTCCAAGGTCAAGGGCACTAGGTCAAATGTTAAGGCATAAATTGAAAGGTCTCGTCATGGGCAACCTACATGTATAATATACAGTTTCTACTGCATACAGTTCCATAGATTTTGCTTAAACCAGAAACTTTAACCAAAATCTTTAACTAGGTCAAAGTCCAAGGTCAAGGTCACTAGGTCAAATGTTACGGCATAAATTGAAAGGTCTTGTCATGGGCAACCTTCATGTATAATATAAAGTTTCTACTGTATATAGTTCCTTAGATTTCGCCTCAACCAGAAACTTTAACCAAAATGTTGACGGCAGACGGACAGACGGACGGACAGACGGACATCGTCAATCTATAGACCGGAATTGCTTTGCAATCCGGCAAAAAAATGGCAATTTTATATTTCGTATTTGTCACCCACACATGTAGCTTTCAGGCGCGAAATACGCACAGTGTAGAAATAGACAGCTTTCTCGTTTATTTCCTTCCTAACGGTTAAATATTTTATCGTAACCGACTCTTAATAGATTGTTTCATGCTATTAAAAGAAAAAATGGCAATTTTATATTTCGTATTTGTCACCCACACATGTAGCTTTCAGGCGCGAAATACGCACAGTGTAGAAATAGACAACTTTCTCGTTTATTTCCTTCCTAACGGTTAAATATTTCATCGGAACCGACTCTTAATAGATTGTTTCATGCTATTAAAAGAAAAAATGGCAATTCTAATTTATTTTACCGCTCTTTAGACTGATTCTAAAATAATTATGCCAACCCCCTTTTTTCGTTTTTCGCCTGTGTGACATTGCCCCCCCCCCCCCTCGGTTCAGAACTCCACTTGGCCAGAAAAATTGTTTAATTGATATACACCTTTGGTGAAAGTGGCATTCTGAACCGAGGGGGGGGGGGGTAGAGAATGTTGTAGAAAAATTTTTCAGTTTTCCTTTGATTTCTATAGGAAAAATGCTGATTTTGACCAAAAAATCGGTCTTTTTGTTAATAATTTTTCCAACCTGACAGAAGATTCATATCTGGACCAAGTTAATTCTTATTTTTACCGAAAATTTTTTTCAATTTCATAATTATGAAATTTCGACTTTTCAGGGCAGATTTTACGCCTTATCTTAACAGCTCCTTTGATGCTCATTTGCATATAAAATGACAAATAAGCCGAAGCAATTTTTAAATTAATGTATAGTTCAAAGATGATACTAATTGGATAACTAGAGTTTGGACTTCAAAAACTGGTGCTTTTAATGAAGTTTTCAACCTTGTAAAACAGTACAACATGCAAAAAGGGTCTTTTAAGTGCCCAAAACCTTTTGATACCCTGTTTTGGCCCCATGTTTAATCTTGTATTTAAAAGGAATCCGAGATATATGTAAAAACACTTTGCAAATATGTATAATAATAAGGATTGATTGAACGAAAATAATCAAAGTGATCTCAGATGAAAAAAGTACCTGTTTTCCATGGTAACGAGGCCTACAAATATGCCTCGTCCTATAAATTTTCCCGATTTTTGAAACTTCAGACACGGTTACCATGGCAACGATAACCTTTCTGAAAAAAATTAGGCTTGATTTATCTACCAGTGCTTCATATTGAACTTCCATACCAAGAATCTCAAAAATTCCATAACATGCCGTGCCAAAATGTCTTGACATTCTTGGGTTCTTACAGATAATTGCTGTTAAGAAGAGCTGGCTCTCCTGTTGTTCTTTACACGAGACTATTCGATGAACGGCCAAACGACTTATATATTCAAATCTTTTGAACAGGAAGGAGAGTTTTGGTTCAATGCAGAACAACTATCAGCATTCTTCATTTTTGCTTCTTCCAAAGTCGACACATTCATCGTAGAACCTACAGGAACTATACACTTAGCACATGTAGACGAAAGAATAGAAATCGATTTTGAAAAGCAGACTGTTTCAACTAGAACACCGATGAAATTAAAGGTAGGCTGGATGGATAATATGAGAGAGAGGATGTGAATAGAATTGTATACAGATAGCTGGATGAATGTTTATTTGGAAATTCTTGAAAACAATTGAGTTAAAGAAGATCCTGACAATAATCTCAACAGCACTCACAATTGAGCACAAAATTGAGCATCGACGGACCCCTAGCAAGCTAGAGGTGTGACCAGGTGCCCGGGAGGAGTAAGCATCCCCTTGGCTAGCCGCACCCGCCGTTGATGTTCATGCACGAAAATAAAAACAATATATAAAATACATGCACTGTCTGATGTATGTCTATATGGAAAGTGCCATGGCGACCATGTCAGGGAAATATTCAAAACACTTATTGTCAAACCCCTCGCGGGGAACTCTTTAAGAGGCCTATACATGTACCATTGTGTCCGATATTTCAATTATAGGGGATGACGTAGAGAGGGAAGAAGCAAGAGTGAATGAAGTGTTATATGTGAAGAATCATATGAAATAATCAAACGTTGTGCATGTGATGGATGAGCTGTATATGTTTACAGCGGATATATACCTACAACGTACGATCGCCGTACGACTTGTTTGGTCCCAATTGTAAAGATTGTCGCTTTTTTCTGTACATTTGCTACACGGGGACCTCACACTCTTGTGTGGTAAGTGAGTTGTACGTGCATGCTACGTACTTTCAACGTGCGTACCGCACTTCGAAATAAATAGGTTGACTGCACACAAAGCGAACGTAATGAAAGAAAGGAGGGGATCTCAAACAACACCTAGTTGCAGCACCAACAGCAAACCCCCAAAACACCCACTGTAAAAACACACAGAAGACACGCAGAGAAAGAGACGTAATGATACAAGGGACGTCAAATCACTGAAAAAAATCTAACACAAATGACTACACATAAACCAACGATACCAATGGGCAATCGGTGCCGGCTTAGGACGGCCATCTGCCACGTGAGTAGCAGACGGTGTGGCTACCCTGGATTTCGTGTGTACAGCCCTCCTACTTTTCCGATTACCAAGAAGTCTTAAAGAACGTACAATAATTGTAGTGTAAAACAACCTCTTCACTGTCAGATGACCACGCATAAACAAGACCGCAAAACACAGGGGCTCAAGCAACACAGATGAATATGTAAATGGATATAGAGGAGGGCATGCGTAATACAATCCGTGTTCTGCCGGCTATAGCGAGCTCATGTATGTTATTACTCGAGGAGTCCGACTGAAAGTTCCGCATACGCTTAAACTGATACGGGCCTTCGGTATGCTCCAATATCAGCCATGCATACTCAGTACATATTATCCATAAATTTTTCGAGCAAAGTAACCTTGTACTTACACGTGATAAATTATCTAAGAGAAGGAAGGGAATCTTCAACCAGACTCAGTTGCAATATAAACCTTTATTACGCCTCGTACTAATTTCAGCCGATGTCGTAGTGTCCTACTTTGACGCTGAAGTAGGTAACTAAATTTTCAAACGTCAAAAATACAAAGAAAATTGTCGATATGGTTCTCGGTATAATACATTCGTTATAAGGTTCGTTCTTATCATATTTCCTACTCAAAAGTAGGTGTGTAAATACTGTACGTGTACTTATTTTAGCGCAACCAATTTTAGCGGACACAGGATAAATGTTAAATGTCTTCAAATTCAATAGTATCATTTAAGTGCAGATGAATTTTCAGCATGTACCACACATCCACGTTTCGAGTACTTTACCCTCGTCAGCGATCCTTAATCTAGGTAATGTAATATTGCCAAACAGTGTGAAAATTATTATGTACAAAAATTTACCGAAAGATGTAGCAGGGTGGGTGGGATATGATGCTACAGGACCCACCTATAAAAAATTTTAAGAAATTTTGATAACAGGAATTTTTCGAATCCTTTGAAGAGACAGAGAACAAGCGAAGTTGATCGAACTTGGATACATGTGCCCTCGGGGAATCCTGGTCCACCAGCAGTGAAACTCGACAAGTGGTACAAATGTTAAACGTCTTCAAATCCAATAACATCATTTAAGAGCAGATAAATGTCTCAAAATTCTAGCGTAAATGTGTAGGGCATCCCTGTTTCCATGAACAAAGCGTCTGTTTGTTTGAATATTTTGACCTCCTATTGTTATCTAAAAGGTAGGGCGACGATGCCCCTAAAATGGCCCTGCAATTTTCCTTAAAATTTAACTTAATGATAAATACTTGATATATCACATGACATATTATGAATGTTTCCCGCTTTTAATAATAGGAACATATCACGGTCCGAAGCACCATAGAAAGACTTATGACGTCATCAAGTGACGTCATTTTGACGTTATTGACAGAAAATGGTAAAAAATGCTCGAAAATGTGTCTTTTGTGGAGAATTTGGACGTGGCTACAATCGTCGAGAAAACTTTCATGACGAGACGATATAATTGTTATCTTTCATTTGTGAAGTTTTCATGTATCTCGATGCATGTGGCCAATACTAATTTTTAAAGAAACATGTAGGTTTTGCAGCAATTTGACAGACAATTGACGATTTTGGAGTTTTCAAAGGGCTCAAAGTTGCTTAACCATGCACTATTTACAAAATATAAACACATAATTTAGTAAAGAAGTTAACAAAGTATCAAGTCACAAAGAATATTCAATCAACTCAAATGTTTAGAAACAGGACCAATTTAGGGGTTTCCTGGCCCTATCCCTTTGAAAAAAGTATGAATTCTTACTGAATAAATATCGAAGACGTACCCATCAGTTATTCAGTCTCAAAATTGATAGGGTTAGTCAAAACCATAAGAAGTTCCATTGAAACATTTGAGAACCCCTGAATAAATTATATTCTGAAGTTAGACCAAAAAACTGGATAGATTCGGCGTCTCCTGTTTGCATGCAACACCCGTCGCCACAATGCAATGAAAACTTGTGAAACTTGGTGTATTGATGTACATAACGGGTAACGGGTCTTTTTTTGGTGATATCGACAACCATTCAATCGCAATCCAGATGTCGCTGATCATAATTGAATGAGGAATCTCAGATCCTTTTGTAGGATTTCCGCAGCGACCAAGAACTTCCCTAATGAATATTTCAGCCGTTGTACATGTATTATATAACCCTGAGCGAGTAGCTTTCTAGTAAGCCGTCTGACTCTAACTATGAAATGCCCTGAAGTACCGAATTAATTGAGAAAGAAAACAAAAAAACCCCGCCACATGCAGAGGACGGGATGTTGCTACTGCTCCCACCTCTAGCTTGCTAGGGGTCCGTCGATGCTCAATTTTTTTGTGCTCTATTGTGAGTGCTGTTGAGATTATCGTCAGGATCTTCTTTAACTCATGAAAGGGAAGTCAGTTATGTGGAAGTAAGTGTTTTGAATATTTTGCCCTGACATTGTCACCATAGCACTTTCTATATAGACATAACCTCAGACAGTACATGCATCTTATATATTGTTTTCAATTTCGTGCATCGACGGCGGGTGCGGCTAGCAAACAGGGGATGCTTACTCCTCCCGAGCACCTGGTCCTACCTCTAGCTTTGCTATTGAATTTAAAGACATTTAACATTTGAACTACTTGGTGAGTGTCACTGCTGGTGGACCAAGAGTCCCCGAGGGCACATGTAGCCAAGTTCGATCAACTTCGGTTGATCGTCTGTCTCTTCAACGCATTTCTAAAATTTCTAAAACGTGGGTCCTGTAGCATCATATCCCACCCATTCAGCTACGTCTTTTGGCACAATTTTGGTAATAATAATTTTCATACTTTTTGGCCAGATTACATTGTTTAGACTGAGGATCACTGACGAGGGTTTAGTACCCGAAACGTGCATGTCTGATCATGCTGTAAATCTATCCGGTTTTAAATGATGCTATTGAATTTAAAGACGTTTAACATTGCTACTTGTCCGTCAATGCTCAATTTAGTGCTCTGTTGTGTGTGATGTTGAGATTATCGTCAGGATCATCTTTAACTCATTACTTTCACGCTTGTCATACAGTGCAATGCTAAGAAAGACTATATAACTTTCTACAGATTTTGAAATTTTTTATTCAAATACACAGGGATATTTAGTTTCGTTTTGATTTCCCCTTAATAAATAATCTTTTCATTATTATGTCTTCTACATTCTACGTATAAAGTCATAATTGTTCTGATACATAGGAGGTATCTTCCTCATTTTATCAAACAGATATGGCCAACAAATGAAAGAAAAGTTGAGGAGGTAATACAAAGGTCCGATGAACAGCGAATTACTGCAATTTCAGATACTATTTTCCTTGAACACAAAGCACCAAAATTACATCATGAGGTTAACATGAAGGTGCCTTTACATGGCATTTCAGAAATTCAGAGTGGAGAAAATGTATATCTTCTGAGTTACAAACCGGACAATTCTGACATCGAATACGAAAGACTAAAGACCAATCAGTTCTCAATTCTTAATGGGAACATCAAAATTGCTAAAGCAGTGAAAAGCGGTTATGGGTGTGTATGTCTTAAATTTGACTAATTTCTATTCAATTTATCTAAAACAAAACAAACCTTGTTTTTCACTTTATTTTTAAAAGCTTGATATAATATGATGTAGCTCTAATTTATCTAAAGATAACATAAAACTTTTTTTTAAAAATTGACTCAATGCGCAATTCCATGTATATGTATATATACAAATGAACAGTTTTGTTCACCCAAGTCAAATTTGATTGAAAATTTGGGAAATTAACATCTTCTTGTTCCTCGAGGTCGATGACATTTCCTTATATGGAATTCAAGCATGGTGGAATGGCTGCGTCAAATTATCAGTTCAGATTGAGCGCGTTGTTATATTCAGCCAATCGCGTCAATAAAATGCATTATGGGAGTACTATAGTCCATTAAAGATAGTAAAATCATATGGCTCAGTATCATCTTCAAAATTTCATCGCTATTGCATAATTCGCGACATAATTCCTTCATATACATTTGCATTTTAAAGTTATATTTATCAATTCCATGTTGCATTTATTAAAAAGTCTAAGATCGTAGATCAAGGCAAGAAGATCATGAATTGTTCAGTGTGATATCAAAATCTAAGATGGGTATGTTTCACATTAGATCATTTCCTCAGAACAAAACAGACAGGGAGAGAGAGAGAAAGAGAGAAAGAGCGGGCATAAATTTGGCCCTGGGTGGGGATTGGGAATTCGTTTCAATCTAATTATGCAATATAATATTCGTTTGGGAATGAAACGAACCACCCTCATCTATTAGATAATTTTAGAGTTGCAAGAGCAAATAATGACGGTGACATGGACACCCCCTGACCTTTTCAATTAATCAAATCTATGTTTTTCTCAATTTATGTTATTTTTCAGACTCAAAGGCTGACCCTCAAAACAAACGGGAATCCCACCCCGCCACCTGTAGATCCATTTATGGTGTTGTAAGGATGGCTGTCGTATTTTAACCTCTAATAATATTTTCTATCACAGATCTAGAGTATTTTTGCATACCAAAATGGATTTATACGAGGCCCTCGTAAACCCATATTTTGAGGAAGTAAAAAAAAAACATACATTGGGAAAATTTATGCACTTTCGGAAAATACCAGGAGGTACCTGACAAATCATCCATACATCCTTTTTTTATTTTATTAACATTTACACATTGTTCTTCAATATTCATTGACCAATGCAAGTCATCATTGAAGATCTGCAACTTTTTCATCTGAACATACGGATTTAGAGTTTGAATTTTAAACGTACAATATGGGGTTGATAGATAAATTAAACATTTTAGGTATAAGTGACATGAGTTCTGCCATAGCGAAGCAGTTTGTATGCAGTGCTAAAGCCAAAATATACATACGATTTTGCAGTCATAGTACTCCCCTAAAGGAAATATTATTAAAGGGATTTGTTGAATATGAGAAGGAGCTCACTCAGAACTTATTATGCGATGCAACCGTTCCGCTATACTTGACTTTCATAAAAGGAAGTTTTCATGAATCGTTTGATAACAAAAGAGTTTCCCTCAGCATGACTTTGGCAAATAGAATGATAATTTTGGACATCATTTTTACATATCCCCTCCTTTCTTTTAGGATTAAATATACTTCTTTCATTAGTTTAATTTGAAGAGACAACTCTAAGATTTTAAAAGTAAGTTTAGTACTGATCATGAATGTCTTTAAAAATATATCACCATAGATTGCATTCTTGACAAATTGTAGGAATGGAATCGTAAAGACAAGAGCAAAGACAGTGAGATGTCATGAAGTTCTGGAATTATCGAATCAAGGTTACTTATGCCAATTCCTTTTCTTCAAGTTACCCGGAGCAAATGAAGCAAATTTTCAGCTTTGGGTGGAGTGCGCTAGAAAGGAGGATGTCACCAGCATAAAGTCGAAAAATGAGTTGCAGGGCATGATTGAATTTCCATTCTCTTGTAGTGATGATGTCCCTATTTACGACCAAGAAAACATTCAAATAACAGTCCGAGGTTGTGTGAGAATAAGGGGAAGCAAAAAAGTTGGACCAACTAGGCCAGTGAATATGAAATTTTTGGCCGTATCTGAAACAACGCATGCTTGCATTCCACTTGTTAAGCATCAAATGATAGACGGGGCGTATTTTGTTGATATTGACATTTCATTCATACGAGCAAGATTGCGGAAACCAATCAAAGCACAACTAGACCCATGGGGAAGGATAATGCATTCGCGAACAAAAGGAGAAGGATCTCTGAAACATCGAAAATTAAGTCAGACATCGATGTCTAAAGAAAATGGTAAGTTCTATTTTACGGTTTAAATAAAATAATTTATTTGTTATGGATTTTACACGAATCATTTACAAAGATCTATGAAATATATTTCAAAAAAAGCAACTGGAATATAAAGTGAAAAGCCATCTTGCTATGTCTTTCAGTACATTTTTGGACAAAATAACCTTCACACCACTCTTTGGCCATATTACATTTGTTTAGACTGAGTTTCATTGACGAGGGTTAAATACCTGAAACGTGCATGTCTAGTCCATGCTGCAAATTTATCTGTTCTCAAGGATATCATTGTATTTGAAGAGTTTAACATTTATATGTTAATCAAGATCAATAGTAATGTTGATTAAGATTTTTAAAACAAAATGGAGTGCTGCAAATCTTCTCAAAGTCCTTCCAATTTTTTGGTATCGAATGTGACAGCAAGTGTTTTGAGTATTTTTCCCTGATATTGTCGCCATAGCACTTTCTATATAGACGTGGCCACAGGCAGTGCATACATTTTATATATTCTTTTCATTTTAGTGCGTGAACATCGACGGCGGGTGCGGCTAGCCAACAGGGGATGCTTACTCCTCCCGGGCACCTGGTCCCACCTCTAGCTTGCTAGGGGTACGTCGATGCTCAATTTGGTGCTATATTGTGAGTGCTGTTGAGATTATCGTCAGGATCTTCTTTAATTCATTCAAAGTAAAATCATCAAATAAACAAAGCAAAAATAATGTATTTGGACTCTTTAGTTTGTAAAAGACCAGTAAATATTGTGAGTCTTAATTGATGTAGACTACCATTCTTGTTTTTGGTTTAAAATAGAGGTTCTTTAATTAATAGTTTTCTGGATATTTTGTTATTTTATTTATTTTAAGAGGATCAAAGGAGAATACATCATTTTATTTTGGTAACTTCATAAACTGATATTTAACAGTTTTGCTGTTAATGCTGCAACCGAGTGTTGTTGGGGATCCCCTCTTTTCTTTGATATATAACAGACTGATAGAATAATCAAGTTTTAAATGATATACCTTTTTCAGAATGTTTAAAGGAAAAAAGCTTACAGGCTCTCGCTTTGGCTGTTCCTCCAAATCAAGCAAAGCTACTGGCGCGTGAATTGTCCTTAGAAAATACAGTCATTGAACGGATTTACGAGGAAAACAACAAGAACATTGCCGAATTCACAGTTAACATGCTTATCTACTGGAAAAAGTCAACGGATCCGGAGAAACGATTCGAAGAGCTCGTGGACGCCTTAGAAGAACTAAAATTGGAAACCATTGTTAGTGTTCTGAAAAACAATCACTCAGAAAATACCTTGATGCGTTCATCTGATTTCGAATAATTCTATGTACGTATGTATTTCAAAGCAACTTTCTGGGATATTTTAAGTGCCTTTTCGAAGAAATCAGTTTTATGAACATGAAGCCATTATCATTTTTTAAAATTAGAAATGAACAAATTAGATAATGTACTATACATTGTGTATGTATCACTCTTAATATTTGTTCAGTTGTTTTTTTAGTTCCTTTAGTTGTATCTTTTGCCTCCCTTGCTGTTCAGATCAACTTTGAGATTTTTGCATGTATTGTTTTGCCTTGTTTGTTTTTAGATCTTCTCCTTTCCTTTAAAATCAAAACCTAAGAGAAGGTGATTTCAAACTACACCCGGTTGCAGCACCAACAGCAAAACCTCAAATCACCCACTGCAAAAACACAAAGCAGACACGCACAGAAAGAGACGCAAACATAACAAGGAACGCCAAATCAGATAGAAATATCAAACACAAATGACTACACATAAACCAACGAGACCAATCGGTGCCGAATTAGAACGACCATATGTCAAGCAAGTAGCAGACGGTGGGGTTACATGTTACAGCAAAAGCGTTTTTATCACAAAAAATATAATGATACTCTTACTGTTTTTTACAAGTACAAACGACTCATTTATAGAGTATTCCAACGATCGTCATCGGTTATTTGACTAGATCATTCAAGGGAGAATCAAATTGCATATATACATTGTTGTCCAGTTTAGGGTTATTTTGATAGATTTTATCTATTGTAGTATACTTTATAATGCAAAGAATCGAAGACGTAAGGAAAGGATCTCAAACAAAATCTACACTCGGTTGCAGTACCAAAGCTAAGCACCATAACGCTTTATGCGTAAACAAAAAGCAGACAGACATATCAAGAGATGTAAAAGAGACATACGACGAAGAAACATGAAACACAAAAAATAAAGACTACCAATAAAACAACAACAGCATTTGAAACGGAAGTAGTTAATGGCGTGGTTTTCATGATTTCGTACAATCTTTTCACTTTTTGGTTACCAAAAGGTCTTGAAAATTGCACAATAGTGGTGTAAAATTACCTCTTCCCAGTAGGATAACAACACACACAAAACAGTAGAACACAGAGACAAAGGCAAAACAGATAATATGTAAATGCACATCTTCGCACAGATTACGTATAGAAACTTGTCGCTATGATAATATATAAGAAAAGATCGTACTTGTAAAAATTGTATATCAAATGAGGTGGAAGATGAAATGCATTTCCCTCTAAAATGCTCGAAACATAATATTCAAAGAACAAAATTGCTAGATCATTTATTTACAAGAAAGGAGGGGATATCCAACAACACCTAGTTGCAGCACCAGCTTCATCTAAATTTTCAAATCCAAGAATATTCCATTAAAAGTACTTAACGACATTTGAATCTGTGTCTAAAGAGCATTAAAGAACTTTGCATTGATAAAGTCATACGACTTCTCGAAAATTAATTAAATTCAAATACCAAATTCTAAATTAAATTTGCTTCAGAAGGGAAACAATTCAAACTTTACTATGTGACAAACACTTGGCTTCCGGGACACATCAACAGCAAAACCCCCAAAACACAAAGAGGACGAACATAAAGAGACGTAATGGTACAAGGAACGTTACAGCATATCCACAATTAAAAGATATTGGCATAGACGACCTGTTACTGCTTACCAATGAGGACGTCATCTTTCTGAACATGTTAGCGAAATGTCCCAATGAAAATTTACTATAATTTCCATCAAACCAAAGATAACACTCTATATTTTCCGAAATAGAAGTAACCGTATGTGACAATTCTACCGAATAGGCAATTTTCGAGTTACACGGATTGACCGTTATCGTTTTGAAATAACGCACTGCCTATCACGTGACTTTGCAGAAATGTCATCCAAGCCTACTTCCGGTTTTTCATAGCAACTATGTAAACAGAGGGAAATACAACGTTCCATCGCGTTCGCGTACTTTCGAGTCGTAGAATGTTTGTTTATAGAAATAAACACAATGCCTCCGTATAAGAAATGTCTATTTTCTGTAAATTTCTTAAAAGAAAAACTGAAAATACCAGCCTAAGATGACTTTGAAACTTACTGATTTTGTGATACACGACACGTGGCAGTTTTCATTTTTACAAAGCGGTCAAATAAGGTCGAGCATTCTGGAATTATTCTGTTATCATAATTTTTTTTTATCTTTTTTGCTTTTTTTTTCTTCAGTGCTCAGTATTTTGGCTCTATTTATTAAAGTACTTGTGCTGTGCTTTCTGTGCAATTAGTCATATTAGAGTATTAGTTTCCTTTTCATCATCGCACCTTTTGTTTTTTGTTTTTTTTTTTCTCTCACTTTTTTTTCAATCATTTTTCTTTATTCAATTCAATCTCATTTACAATTTTTTGAAATGGATACAATGTATATTAAGTATAGTAAATATTCAAAGAATGTTAAATATGTTGGTATTAGTATCGTTTGGCAAGGAGTATGGAATTTGTTTTCTACCACTTTAAGTACAATTCTTTTAAAAAAGTATACATGTTTAAAAATATTTGATTTTTTTTTCTGTCATCATAAATTAATTTGATATATTTTTTCATATAATGTCAGAATCTGATAAATGAAAAATATATTTCAAATTAAGTGTTGGGATTGTCGGGAAGGGGGGAGGGGTTGGTTGGAATATTCAATTCGTTTCAAGTATGATCAGAGAGATCGTTTTTAGGAATTTTGGCATTGTAATAATTAAATCTTTTCACAAACTCCTTGGGGTACATAACTATCTATATCTATGGTTTCTTCTTTAAAGACAAGACATTAATCTTTTTTTTAATTTCATATATGCAACTATCAAGGAGAAGTGAAGGACAATGAAAGATATTCGACTTTCAAATATAAAAGTTGCAATAATGGTTTTGTCTCTTAAGGGAAATGGGAAATAAGTTGTTGTTTATTATCTTACTGCAATAAAAAAAACCCATGAGGATTTTTGAAAATTACAAATACACAATTTGACAGTAGCATATTTTGGGGATGCAGAGTGACCCCCAGTATTTCAAGCATTTCCCTATACCCTATACAAATACACTGTTTGACAGTCGCCTATTAAACCCCCCTCCTCCTTGTTCATTGATTCAATTCAAGGAGGAGGAAGGCAAAATGCCATAATCACTGTGTAGGATAGATAGACAAACATTTTGGTAAAAAAAAAGGGGGGGGGGCATTGTTTGAATATTTGAAATTTGCACTGTTTTATAATACATGTAAATAACTGCAAATTAAATATCTGAATTTGCCATTGTTTGTTATAAAACGGTGCAATTAAGAAGACATATGAATATTTGTATCCCTCTCTTATCATTGATGGGCTACAATTCCTTTGTTATAATTTATCTCCTATGTTCATTTTATTTTGTATGAAGTAGTCCATAGGTGTAAAAACAGCTCTTAACATATTATTTTAAGTAGTATCAATGCAGTCTATAATATCATGAAATAGGAAAGAGAGATCTTCATCAATTTTCTTTAAAGATCAGAATTACATGTAAGCTAAAGGCTATGAAACAATATGACACATCCTGATTTGACAAAATGTTTTCTAAAGTCATCATATCATTTATAAACTGAATAATTATGCTCTTCAATTTTAAGTTCATATCTGCATAATTTTAGACCTATTACTGTTTGTTTGAAATGTTGTTAACTGCAACTTTAGTTACATCTTGAAGTTTCTATTGAAGAAGAAATCATATGTGGTACATGTATATGTAATTGTCCAAAGATATTACAAAAATATGTTTGGAATTCAGAATTATGAAATATGATATGATTTTAAACCTCATACATGTAAGTGATCTGGCAACAATAAGTCTCGATCTCTGGAGATAATTGATAATAAAGATTTTATTGTATACATGTTGTACTATTATATACCGAGTACTTTGAATGATTGAAAATTATTTGCATCTATAGGTTCATTTATATTCTTTCTCTCATTTCTGAGTAAATTTAATTTCAAGAGGAAAATAAAGGTCATCTGACTAAAAGGCAACATTTGAGCCTTTCTATGTAACACACAAGTTTCCTTCCTCCTTCCATAAAATACCACATGCTTGACTTTTTCTGCACCTTCTTCATTTATTGCTACAATTCTATTTACCATTGCATAGTTAACATATGAAAATAAAACAGTTCATTGTTCACCATTATGTATTGTAACAAAACCCATCCAATGCATCTATAGTTTAACATTGGTGAAATAACAGCATTTAACTTATATTGTCAATATTGAAGTATATGTTCTATAGTACCAATTTTGTTGTACTAGACACGTGTTTCGGATATTTTAATCCTCGTCAGTAGTACATTGTACTTCTTATTTCAAGAATCTAAAGAGAACCCAAATGCTAAGACTAAACTGAGCACTTATTGAGACTTTGACTTCAACTCAAAATCAGTGATTTTAACAACCCCTCCCAACCTTCAACGTTGTTTCATTAAAATTCTGTGCACATTGGTCATCTGGCATATATATATAGCTTCTATCTTTTTGCATTTTTGTTAGCGTTTGATAACATAAAACACCTACTATAATAAAGACTAACTGAAATCAGTGATTTTGTTCAGTATCATATGAGGGGGAGGACAGGGTGAAAGGGAGGGGGAGGGAGGAGGGAGGGAAGGGGGAGAAAGGGGAGGGAGAAGAAGGGGACGGGAGAAGGGAGGAAAGGGGGCGGGAGAGGGAGGAAGGGACGGGAGGGGGAAGGTAAGGGAAGGGTGAAAAGGAGGGGAGAGGTACCACCCGGCCCTGTCCGCCCCCCATATGAGTAAGTTTAATCATGATATGGTCTTGCATGATGCTGTGAAGAAATCAAGCATACTACCTGTATAGACATATACTTGACCAATATTCTTGAGTAAAATTTAATAAAGACGATGCAGAGATATATGACTAATGGTAAAAGTAAGCGGATGACCTGCTACATACTCCAGATCCTCCAAATACTTCTAAAGTCCAGTTGCCACATTAAACTTTGATAAATATTCACTTTCCTTTTGTGTCAGCGCGATAAAATAATCCAGCTAAATCACAAATCCAATATGAATGATAAATTTACTCTAGTAAATCGAAATGTATCGTTTATTCACTGAAAATCGTTCAAATCTACCGCTTCTATTAACATTATAATGACGCGTGGCGTAAACCGGAAGTAACCTTGGATGACAAAGGCATATTCTAAATGATGAACCTGTCCGAAACCAGGGTAACTCGAAAATCGCCTATTGAAGCGGCGTGTGCTGCATGCACCTGGTCTCACTCTCATATCGGGTGTTCGCTTCTTTTCATATGGTGGATGTTTTTGTTTGTTTGCTTAGGTTCCTGTTTTATCATGATTTTGCATGCCTTCGTTTTATGATTTTCTGAGTTATCGATTGTATGCGATATACAGTGATATGGTCATTATCCATATTTGTCATTCATCATTTATGACTACGAATAAAATGACACAATATTGTTTATGATTTCCATGTATACATGTATGTCAATGTTTACATCATAGTATGCTATATATCTCCTTAATGTTAACTTTTTATTTATGTTATCTACATATTATAAGTAGCACTTATGTATGTAAAATTGCCCTTCCTTGTGCCTAAATTAGTCAATAAATATTTTGTATCTTATCGTGTATCTTGCTACGTCTTTCGGTATTTTTCGGAAATAATTTTCGCATATTTTGGCCATATTACATTGTTTAGATTGAGGATCACTGACGAGGGTTAGATACTCGAAACGTGCATGTCTAATCCATGCTGTAAAATTATTTGCTGTAAAATGATGCTAATGAATTTGAAGACGTTTAACATTTACACTACCCACCTTTAAAAAGTAACCACCTAATATATTTCTCTTGTTTTCATAAAAGTGAAGATTTTTATTGCATTGTCTTGAAAATCTGAAGATTATCCATTCTGCTATCAATTCAAGTAAATTTTTCAGCTAAATCTTTATTTTATTGGTTTTTTTTTGCAATTTTCCTCTAAAAATGTCAATTTTTCACATGAAGAATTCTCCAAAAATTCCATTTTTTATAAAGATAAATGATGCAAGTAATATATTGAAAATTTTCATGCATTTAAAAGCTCAGAAGAGAAAATAATGCGATGAGCTTTTCATGAAATATCTAATATCATCAGTAACTAATCACGTATTATACATGAGTGTCTCTGTTGCGGTGTGTCATAATGTAAACGTCTTCAAATTCAATAGCATCATTTAAGAATAGATAAATTGGCAACGTGGACCAGACATGCACGCCTCGGGCAATCAACCCTCATCAGTGATCCCAAATCCAAACAATGCAATATGCCAAAAAAAGTATGAAAGTTACCATGTCGAAAAAGTGTACCGAAAGACGTAGCAGGATGGGTGGGACATGATGCCACAGGACCCACTTTTTTGAAATTTCAAGAAATTTTGATAACAGAAATTTAGAATGCGTTGAAGAAACGATCAACCGAAATTGATCGAACTTGGCTACATGTGCCCTCGGGGACTCCTGGTCCACCAGCAGTGACACTCACCAAGTGATATAAATGTAAACGTCTTCAAATTCAATAGCATCATTTAAGAATAGATAAATTGGCAACGTGGACCAGACATGCACGCCTCGGGCAATCAACCCTCATCAGTGATCCCAAATCCAAACAATGCAATATGCCAAAAAAAGTATGAAAGTTACCATGTCGAAAAAGTGTACCGAAAGACGTAGCAGGATGGGTGGGACATGATGCTACAGGACCCACTTTTTTGAAATTTCAAGAAATTTTGATAACAGAAATTTAGAATGCGTTGAAGAAACGATCAACCGAAATTGATCGAACTTGGCTACATGTGCCCTCTTAACTTGATGTAATGCTCCTTACCTAACTGTGATAGGGGCATAGCTGGTGACTTGCCGCTGCTCAAACATTCATGATCTCGTCACCTTTCAAGTCGAGAGAGCGTTCGAAAAGATAGGAACAATTTTTCTCGCTTACTTCTTACTTTACATTTTCGACACCTCCACCCCCACCCCCACCCCACCCCTTCTTGCACTTTTCTATACCTGCCCTACCAAATGCCTACATCATGGAATTCTTCATGGATACAAAGACACAGTATTCAGATGACATAACTCGATGAGCTGCATTAAGATAATCTCTGTAAATACCCAGGGTTTAGGAAGCTTCGAAAGAAGGAGAAATTTTTTCACTATTACAGACAAAAACAGTAGGAATACTCTGCTTACAAGATACCCACTTCACAAAAGAACTTGAAGACTGTATTCGAAGTCAGTGGGGTTATGAATCCTTTTTCAGCTCATATAATTCAAATTCCAGGGGAGTATCAATACATCTGAATAATAACTTTGAATATAAAATCCATAATCAAATGCCTGACCCTAATGGAAATTACCTTGCATTAGATATCACCATTGAAAATAAGCGTCTATCTTTAGTTTCAGTATACGGTCCTAACACAGATAACCCTGCATTTTACAGTAATCTTTTCAAAGTAATAGCAGATCTGAGTAATGATGATTTTATTATTGTTGGAGACTTCAACTTGATAATTGATCCAGATTATGACTGTTCAAATTATGTAAATGTTAACAATCCCCGTGCAAGAGAGAAAATAATAGAGTATATTGAATCTAAAAATCTTATTGATATTTTTCGTATGCAAAACCCGGACCTCAGACGATATACATGGCGAAAGCCCCGTCCGTTAAAACAAGCAAGGTTAGATTTCTTTCTTGTGACAGACACTCTGTCACTTAGAATAGATGAATCACAGATCTTACAAAGTTACAGATCAGATCATTCACCAATATTTATTTCTCTTAAAACAAATGATTTTGAATATGGAAAAGGATTATGGAAATTCAACAATGCCCTATTACACGACATTCAATACTCTAATACTATTAAGAAAATAATTATGGAAACGAAAGAACAATATTGTGCTAAGGTCTACAATTTAGATAATCTTATCAATATCCCAGATGATGAAATAATTTTCACAATAAATGACCAAACATTTCTTGAAGTACTTCTTCTAGAAATCAGGGCAAAAACAATCTCCTTCTCGATCTGCCGTAAAAGGAAATTTAATGAACAAACTATTAAACTAGAAAAAGAAATAAATGACCTAGAAAAGGATTACGAAAATAATAATGAAACTTTAAGAGAAAAGAAAAATGAATTACAAGAATTAAGAAATGTAAAACTACAAGGTCATTTTGTCCGGTCCCGAGCAAAAAGGATTGATGAGTCGGAAAAACCTACCTCATACTTTTGCCATTTAGAATCTCGGAATTATTCTAATAAAATCATATCTAAACTTACTACTGAAAATGGTAGAGTGATTAAAAATCAAGAGGAAATACTAAAAGAAATTGAACAATTTTATAAAAAATTATACGAAAAATGTGACCAAATTGATGACAATATAGACCTAGAAAATGAAATGAAAAATTGTATTTTTGATAAACTATCTCAATCAGATAAAAATTCTTTGGAAGAGGAAATAACTTATAAAGAAGCTGCCTCAACATTATTCAAAATGTTCAACAATAAAAGCCCTGGAAGTGACGGCTACACCACAGAATTTTATAAGTACTTCTGGAAACAGATCGGGCACTTTGTAGTACGTTCTTTAAACTTTAGCTACTCTGTAAATGAATTATCTAACACTATGAAAATGGGAATTATCACCTGTATTCCAAAAGAAGGTAAACCTCGAGACTATATAAAGAATTGGCGACCCATTACTCTTTTAAATGTAAGTTATAAAATAGGGTCTGGATGCATAGCTAATCGGATTAAAAATGTCATTCACAAGATAATTTCAACTGAACAGAAAAGATTAAAAACAACCGAAAGATAAAAGGAATAAATATTCATAACATTGAAAATCTTTTTACCCTTATACGCAGATGACACCCTCATCATTCTTGACGGAAGTGAAACCTCTCTCAGAGAATGTGTAAGAGAAATTAATTGCTTTTATAAGATGTCAGGACTTAAAATGAATATGTCAAAAACAAATATAATTTCGATAGGTAGTAAGAAATATAGTAATACTAGAATTTGTCTTGATCTTAGACTTCAATGGAGAAATGAATTTCAATATTTAGGTATAAACTTTGATGTTGACTTATCTCGAATCAGTTTCTTAAACTATGACAAAAAATTAGTAAAGATTAAAAGTATCATCGATCAGTGGAGTAAGCGAAAGCTTACTCCTATAGGTAGACTATCATTGATTAAAACACTCTTGATCTCACAATTAAATCATTTATTCATCTCTTTACCGAACCCTTCGGAAAAATTCACTAAGAAACTTACTACCTTAATTTTTCAATTTTTATGGCAATCTCCTATTGACAAAGTGAAACGTAGTATTATAATTTTACCGTATACTGATGGAGGCTTAAACATGATTGATATTCCAAAATACATTAATTCTCTCAAATTCTGTCATGGATCCGCCGTATGTTATCAGAAAATAATCCAAAATGGAAAATGTTGATATATGAACAATTAAATATCAGTGGGATAATCAATTATGGGTCATCCTTTGTCAGTCAGGAAATAAATAATACACAAAACGACTTCTGGAAAGATACCCTTTTGGCTTGGAAATTCTTTGGAGACTGCAACATCCCCAAAACACATGATGATATCCTAAAAACCCCAGTTTGGTGCAATAACGATGTAAAAATAAATTCAAAGCCTGTACTTTATAAGCCATGGATACAAAAAGGAGTTCTCTACGTAAATGACTTCATATCAGAATCAGGAACATTTTTGATTATAGAGAATTTACAGAAAAGTTTGATATAACAACAGACTTTATTACTTTCAATGGCATGGTTTCATCTATAAAAACTTACTTAAGAAAACATAAAATCAAGGTCGAACATAAGTGTACATGTCCCTTTATACCTCATAACTTAAAAATTCTATTTCAATGTAAACAAGGTTGTAAAAAGTTCTATGATATCATGATAAATGCCTTAAAAGATTATTTTTTTCCTAAAGGGAGAATTAAATGGAATCTTATGTTTACACTTAGTAATGATAAATGGAAAAATGTTTACATATCTCCTTTTAAATTTCTCCATAATGCAAAATTGAAATGGTTCCAATTCCGAATAAATCATAATATTCTTACAACAAATGAATTTCTTTTCAAGATTGGTAAAAAAGAATCACCAAATTGCACATTTTGTGATGCAGCGCCAGAAACAATATTTCATGCACTTTGGGAATGTCCGAATGTCAAAAAACTTATAATGAATTCAAGAATTGTTGTGAATCAAAGAATATAAATATTATATTTGATCCAAAATCTTATATTCTAGGTCCTAACATGAATAATGATGCTGTCACCTATAATGTATTGATGACAATCAAGTATTATGTTTACAAATCTAAATGCCTCAACTTACAATTACACATGCAATCTTTATTATTTGATCTGAAACTTTTATACCTAACTTCAAAGATAATATCAATCAAACATAAGAAATATGATAACTTTCTATCTATCTGGTCCCCTTGGGCTTTTCTGTCAGACTGAATTTCCCTATATACCTTTTGATAATACAATCCAATAAAAACAAACTTTCTTTATCATTCAACTATACCATAAGTGTTATTTCTTTAGCAATCATTATGCATCTCTATTTAACCTTATCCATAGAATTCGAACTATCTCTTTATAACCTAGGCTTTATCCTGTAGGCACTCCACTCCTCACATTACCCTCCAACAATTCACTTGCACTCTTATATTGCATTTCCTACCCATCATATTGCTTCCCTATCCACCCTCCCCTCCTTTCCTCCACTCCCCCCTAATTGTTCATGTAAGCATCAATATATATCAATTTATGTTTACCGATATTGATCATTACGAATATGAAACTTATGTACACCATATTATGCTACATGATCAATAAAAAAAAATATCTAATGTTTATACTACCTATATACTTATTTATGGTGGGCTGTGTATATAACAAAATACAGGACCTAATAGTAATTGCATTATGATCGTATTTTATGGACAATCTCTAATACTAAAGAAGTGCGTAAGAATATAAAGGTATTTTTGAAATTTGAAATCTAGGAATTTTGATTCGTGGTCACATAAATTCGTTGATGAAACTATCCACGAAAACCACAAAAGTATAATTCACTCGAGTATAAAGTATTTCAAAGTATGCACAGTGTATCAACTAAGATTTTTTACTTAACATGCTTTCAGTACTTCGGGTACTTGGGTGATATTCCTACTATAGACAATCCTGTTTTTGAAAAGTAAAATTGTTATTTATCCACACAAATTCACTCTCAACAAGGCAAGGTCATAAACATAGAAGCACCATTTTTGGACATAAATATCAAAATTGTTGAGTGAGAGATTCATACCAGTGTTTATGACAAAAGAGATGATTTTGGATTCAACATAGTAAATTTTCGTTGGCTCTATGGTGATGTTTATAGATTGCCGTAATATGGTATATTTATACTACTTGGTGAGTGTCACTGCTGGTGGACCAGGAGTCCCCGAGGGCACATATAGCCAAGTTCGATCAACATCGATCAACATCTCTTCAACGCATTTTAAATTTTTTGTTCTCAAAATTTCTTGAAATTTCTAAAAAGTGGGTCCTGCAGCATCATATCCCACCCATCCTGCTACGTCTTTCGGTACCTTTTTCGACATAGCAAGTTTCATTCATTTTTGGCATTTTACATTGTTTAGATTTGAGGATCACTGACGAGGGTTAAGTACCCGAAACGTGCATGTCTGGTCCATGCTGCCAATTTATCTGTTCTTAAATGATGCTGTTCAATTTGAAGACATTTAACATTTATACTACTTGGTGAGTGTCACTGCTGGTGGACCAGGAGTCCCCGAGGGCACATATAGCCAAGTTCGATCAATTTCGGTTGATCGTTTCTTCAACGCATTCTAAATTTTTTGTTCTCAAAATTTCTTGAAATTTCTAAAAAGTGGGTTCTGCAGTATCATACCCAACCCATCCTGCTACGTCTTTCGGTACCTTTTTCGACAGAGCAAATTTCATACTTTTTTTGGCATATTACATTGTTTAGATTTGAGGATCACTGACGAGGGTTAAGTACCCGAAACGTGCATGTCTGGTCCATGCTGCCAATTTATCTGTTCTTAAATGATGCTATTCAATTTGAAGACGTTTAACATAGATCTACATTTCACAGCTCATTCGGTATGCAAGAACATGTACTGATGTTTTGGATTTTCATAGTAGAAATTTACAAATTACCAATGAGTTAAAGAAGATCCTGACAAAAATCTCAACAGCACTCACAATAGAGAACAAAATTAAACATCGACGGACCCCTAGCAAGCTAGAGGTGGGACCAGGTGCCCGGGAGGAGTAAGCATCCCCTGTTGGCTAGCCGCACCCGCCGTCGATGTTTACGCACGAAAATGAAAACAATTTATGAAACTCTTGCACTGTCTGACGTTGTCTATATAGAAAGTGCTATGGCGACAATGTCAGGGAAATATATTCAAAACACTTACTGTCAAACCCTTCGCGGGGAACTTTTTTACGAGCTCCACACGACAAAGGGCATAAGTGTGACACAAATGAGTTAAAGAAGATCCTGACGAAACTTTTAGGTCAAGGTTTTCGCTTTCACAAACTAGTAAAGACTTTCTGGACATTTTACAAAAATCATTGTCAATTTCTTTTGAAATTCTGATCCATACAAACAACAGAGTACATTACTTTGGGCATTTCACAACTTGCTCATCAAAATAAGAAGGATCAAATGTTGACAGAATTACCATCGAAATTGTGTTAAACAAACGCATTTATACGGTTGATATTATCCTTCTGTTAGACGAAAACTTGACTTGACCAATCTACAGCCTTATACCAGCGCATTCTTTAAAATTTTAATCTGACTTACTGTCACGACAGGACTTCACGGAGAGCCTTGTCCAAACCGTCATAGAGACGACAGGGTTCCGACCACCTGACCTGACCTCTCTGGGTCTCAGTTGGACTCCTCGAATGTTCATATGCATGACCTCGCTACAGCCGGACTGTATTTCGTATGCCTCCTGTCATCGTGTGTCTTTCTTTGGCCCCTGTGTCGTGCTGTCTGTTTGTTTGTTCATATTACAGTGAGGAGTTTATTTTACGCTGCAATTGTGCGTACCGCGAGACCTCCGGTTAATCGGAAAGTGGATTGTACACACGTCTGCTGCTTTTGTATTCTAAGTCGGCACCGGTTGCACATTGATCTCGTTGGTTCATGTAAGGTCTTTTGTGCTTCATCAAACGCCTTCTTTACCGTGAATATGATCCTTATGTCACCAGACGGACAAAAGGCTTGGTACTTGACCAATCTATAGTCTTGTATCAGCGCATTCTTAAGACTTGCACTCTGACTGACTGTGACGACGGGACTCAATGACGGGCCCTGTGCAAACCTCCTTAGAGAACACAGGGCCCTGACAACATGTCTTCTCTGAATGTCGGTTAGACTCCTCGGGTGATATCATATATCAGCTCGCTACAGCCGGCAGAGCACGAAATGTATTGTGCTCGTCCTCTTTTATATCCATTTACATATCATGTTGCTGGGCCCCTGCGTATTACGGTCTTCTTTATGTGTGGTCATCTTACAGTGGGGAGGTTTTTTTTACACCATAATTGTACGTTCTGCGAGAACTCTGGGTTATCGGAAAAGTGGGAGGGTATGCGCAAGTTATCCAGGATAACCACACCGCCTCTTCCTTACGTGGCAGATGGCCGTACTTAGTCTTCATCGGTTGGTCTCGTTGGTTTATGCGTAGTCTTTTATGTTTCATGTTCCTATAGTGTGAGTTGGTGTACCTTGTCCCTTTTACGTCTCCTTCTGTGGTTGTATGCTCTATATCATTTGCGTAAGGTGTTTTGAAGTTTTGCTGTGTGTGCTGCAGCCGAGTGTTGTTGGAGCTCTACTTCTTTGTATCATGTTACTATGGTGTGAGTTGGGTGTTCTTTGTCCCTTTTTCGTCTCTTTCTGCGGGAGTCTGTTCTGTGTAATACTATGTGGTTTTATTTTGCTGTGGGTGTTTTGGATTTTTGCTGTGGGTGCTGCAAAAGAGTGTCTTTGGAGATCCCCTACTTTCTCATATATCTTTCAAATATGAAGGACAGAAGAAAGAAAGATTAAGCTTAAAATGTAAAATCCGTAATCTGAAATTCGAGGAGTACCTTCGCAGAATCTATCCGTTGGAGCTTGGAGTAAAAGAAACTACAGAGACAAATAATTCAGCATCATATTTGGACATAATGTCTTATGACATTAATGGTCTTATAAACACATCACTGTATGACAAACGTGACAACTTTAGTTTCAGCACCACGACTTTTCCTTTTCTGAGTAGCAAAATCCCTCCATGACCTGTTTATGGCGTGTTTATATCCCAATTTATGAGTCATGTCAGAGCAAGTAGCAAATATACAGATTTTTTTCTGAGAGGAAGACGTCTTTCAGATAAGCTTCTTGGTCAGGGATACGTTTGTGATCGACTAACATCGCCATTGAAGAACTTCTACGGTCGATACGTGGAACTCGTCATACACTATGATATTCCATTGACCAGAACGGTGGATTTAGTCTGCCTTCATTTGAATCATCCAACCGCATACTTTACTTATATATTCCGAAATGGAAGAAATCGGATTTGATATATCTGCCGAACTGAAGCGACGGGTGTTGCATGCAAGCAGGGGATGCTGACTCGTCCTAGAACCTGGTCTCACTCCTAATTAGGAGTTCGCTTCTTTTCATGTGATGGTGGTTTTTTCTTTGTTTGCTATGGATCCTGTTTTCTCCTGATTTCTTATTCCTTTGATTTCTGATTTCCTGAATAATCGATTTTGTACTTTGCTTTGGGACATGATCATTTTCCATATTTGTCATCTAAATAATCATCGGGATATCGAGAATATGATCCTGGACCCACGAAAAATACATTAACGTACGCCAATGGACAAATTTACAGTGTCGCACCACAAGTTTTACCAACAAACTTTAATTTTCTGTTGCCATCTGCATTTGATGCTATGTATTGGTATTCCCTGTTTCAACCATTTTCTGAAGAGATAATCTAATTGCATCTTCTATCAATATTTTCATTAAAAAGGGATACCTATGAAAAAGTTGCACAAGCATTGTTTTCCCCTCTAGATTTTTAAATGGCTGTAACCTTTGATCATAAGACTGTCATACCTCACAGCCTTCTTTATATCATGAATATTTAGGCAAAAGACTGAAATGATCGATGAATATGCATTCATTGATTTCATACTACGTATATAGGATCTCAAATGATTTTCTATTTCATACGGTACTTTTGAAACGAGTTGTGTGATTTTTACGAGGGCTGTCCTTTAAGTTCGTGGACAAGTCTTAGATTAAGGAAAAAAGCGTCAAATATATTTATTTTTAGTATATTTATTGCAATATACTATTTGCGAATTACGAAATGTAAGCAATTCTCATAGTTTGATTTTAATAAAACAACTATGACTTCGTAATTAGACATAGGATGTTGACCCGGAGCACGGCGAATTTACACCGAAATATACTGTTTATGATTTTCTTCATTTCAACAGCATTTTGTGAAATCCCGCGGATAAAACGATAATAACGTAGAAGATCACAAGTCTACGTTCAAATGTAGGTCATGACCTATATTGTCCGCTTGAGTGCACATGTAAGGAAGATTTGTGTTTCAATATTAAGAAGTTTTATATCATTATTTAAAGTTCGTTCAAATGTAGGTCATAACTATGCATGATTGTTAACATTTTTGTTGGTCCTCAATAGATCAGATTCTAAAAAAAACTGCGTAATCTTTGACTATCTCCTATTTCCTGCCATTATAAAATGCTGCCACGAGGTGAGCTTTATAATATTTTATAACAAGGTGTTTTTAGTTCTAAAGGACAAGTTTCGGTAGGCTTGCTTTATGTACATGTAATCATAATACATCTAACACGAAAAACGTAATAATAAGATACCTCAGTTTGAACAACGCCGCTTCAGAACAGACCCTCAAAGCAAGGTTGGGTTCTTCAACAACACTCGGTTGCTGCACCAACAACACAACTCCAAAACACCCAATGGAAAAAAAACACACACACACAAAGCAGACATCTACAGAAAAAGACGCAAAAGGGGCAAATGGCAAACGTCTTCAAATTCAATAGTATCATTTAAGAACATAAAAAGTTGTAGCATGAACCATACATGCACGTTTCGGGCACTATAAATCCTCGGCAGTGATCCTCAATCTACTCAATGTAATATGGCCAACGAGTGTGAAAGTTATTATGTCCAAAAATATACCGGCAGACGTAGCAGGATGGGTGGGATATGATACAGGACCCACGTTTAAAAAAAATCAAGAAATTTTGATAACAGAAATGTTCGAGTGCGTTGTAGAAACAATCAAACGAAGCTGATCGAACTCGGCTACATGTGTTCTCGGGGACTCCTGGTCCACCAGCAGTGACACTCATCAAGTAGTACAAAATGTTAAACGTCTTCAAATCCAATGACAAGGAACACCAACTCACACCATAGAAACATGAAAAAAATAAAGACCACACATAAACCAACGAAACCAATGGGCAACCTGTGCTGACTTAGGACAGTCATCTGCCACGCATTATGTCACCATAACATGCGGATTGTGAAATACCCAAAGCAATATACTCTGTTGCTTGTATGGTCCGAATTTAAAAAGAAGTTGACAATATTTTTTGTAAAATTTTCCAGAACTTCTTTACTAGTTTGTGAAAACGAACACCTTGACCTAAACGTTTCTTTGTAATTTGTATATTTCTGCTATGGAAATCCAAAACATCAGTACATGCTCTAGGATATCGGATGAGCTGTGAAATGTAGATACTGTATGACGGTAATCTAGGAACATATCCGTCAAGCAAGGGAAAATTTACTATGCTTAATCAAAACTCATCTATTTTGTCATACACACTTGTATGAATTTATCCATTAACAGTTTTTATATTTAGGTCCAAAAATGTTGTTTCTGTGTGACGGTGCCTTGTTTAGAGACAATTATTGTGGATAAATAACACTTTTATACTTTCCTTATTAAAAACAGAATTGCCGATAGTAAGAATATCATCCAGGTACCTAGAAGTACTAATGAAACATTTCACATAATCATGTTTTCTTTGCTTTTGAAGATTGTTGATAAAGTCTGTTGTGGGTCATGTATTATTTTAGTTTTGCTTTATGTGTAGGTACACATGTTATTAGTCATGTTATTTAATGATTTCATAATAATTCTTTCTAGATTTTACTATGTCATGTTTATTTCATTAGAGAATATTCCAGTATGTTCTTTGTTACATCATTATCATCACATGACTGTGACTTCTAGATTGTATTGTAAGTTGTAATCATTTTCGATATATATATTTTGAACATAATTAAACTTGTAAATTCATATTCTGTCTTTGTCTGATTTTTGCTGGCGTTTTGGGGTATTCTGACCCATAACAGAATTGGGGGCTAGTCCGGGATAGTAATCTCTGCATATTTGCACTATACGTAAACTTTTTTAAAGTTCGTTTTAAAAAAAAAGAAAATATTGTCTCAATAAATTTTTTGCCAGCAGAAATCAATCATGGTATTTTCGGTCACTGAATTTTTGAGATCGCCGACTGTAGATGAGTTCGAATCACTGAAAAAAGATGATTTGATTAGTTAAGGTTTTCACTTGAAGTTAGATGTAAAATATTCTATGATAAAACAAGAAATTAGAAATATTGTGGCTAAAGAGCTTTTAGCTGAGTAAATCTTTTAGTCATACGATTTTCCTGTTGAACCTGTTTCAAGCGAAACCAAAATGTCAAAATTTGAGTTTAATTAGAGAAAATGAAAATACAATTACAATTTGAAAAAGAAGAAAAAGAAAGACAATTTGAACGAGAGAAACAGAAACGTATGCACGAGAGAGAACTCCAGTTTGAGCTAGAAAAGGTAAAGTTAGAGAAAGGCGCTAAGAAAAATCCTGTTCCTTCGCCTGTCAAGTCTGAATTCGATGCCGCCAAAAACATCAGATTAGTACCAAAATTTCAAGAAAAGTCCGTGGACAAATATTTTCGACATTTTGAGAAAATCGCGGCCAATCTGAAGTGACCACGTGATTTTTGGCCAACTTTGTTACAAAGCGTACTTATGCAGGCTCTACATTTAACAACAAACATAGAGGGTTCTCAGCAGTTTCTACGTGCAAAGGGAAAAGATGCGGTATGTGTCCGCTCATCAATTGCAATTCCACAATTAAATCAAGTGTTAACGGGCAGACTTTTAAAATTGAGATTGAAAACGACATCGATTGATAGTACCAAGATGTCATTTATGTTATAAAATGAAACGCTAGGGGATGTGGCGCCCAATATGTTGGAGAAACAGGTCAGGCCTTAAAATCTCGTTGTAGAAGTCATTCGTATCAGATAAGAAACTCACATCACAAAAAACTAAGAAATTTCATTTATAATCTCTTCGTTAAATACAATCATTCCATTTCGGATATAACTATTACACCGGTTCAGTCTTTTTCTAAACTTAAAAATCTTAGTAAAACGGAAATTAAAAAACGCCGACTACAAGCTGAACTTGCCTGGATCACAAAACTCCAAACTGCGTACCCCCTTGGTTTAAACGATCAAATTTATGGACAAGGAAACATTTCCTCGACGTCAACTAATATTAATGTATTTTCAATCCGTCCAAACACTAAACGGAAGCATAGGTCTCACGGAAGACGACGAAACCGAAAACTCATAATAAGATCTAGATTACACCGTACCCTCAACGATCTTCTGATCATTGCACGCAACGGCAGCAGACATGAACTGCTTCATGCTCTCTCATCCGTTCCAGCAGTTCAATTGAAATCTATCTTGGATGAAGCACTGGTTGCATTCTTAAGAAATACTGATTGATTCAGACTTAATATCATTGTTGCATTCGCACAGAATAAACTTTATCCAGTTGTTAAAAACATCCCACCTAAAAAACGATTCATAAAAATTTCATTTATTAACAAAAGATTCGATCTTCTTAACATCTCTAATATTTTTCGGGATCATCGTGTTCAAAGTGCAATTCCTCAATATTTTGAAAATTTAGAACTTCCTCTTATTTGTTACAAATATAAGAGACCTATTCGAAATTTCGTTTTTAACTACAACAAAGTTACATCAGATCCTAAAATACTTGAATCATGTCCTGCTTCTTGAGAATGTGCAACATCTGAATATCTATATAAACCAGCTGGTCATATTATTACAGGTGACTTTTCAATTATCCAAGACAAGCAGCTCCGTGGTCTTCTCAAAAAAGGACCTAAGTATAGAATCACATCCAAGATAGATTTTATTAAATGTCGCGAAGTACTAAAGGAAGCCTTAGATAACTATACCAAACGATGGTGTAAATCGGAAGAAGTCGAATCGCATTCTCTGAATGACTGGAAAAACCTCATTTTGGACATTACTGACATTCGAATAGACAACTTCCACAAAAACCTCATCTTTTTGAAAATCCAAGTTCTAGATCTCAAAGATATTTTAAATCCAAATTACGTAATTTACATGAAAAATTTGTCTTCGCTCCTGCAGATAAAGCAGCCAACAACACCATAATCATATGAAAACTTTAGTTTCGGAACTTTCGTCTACAATTACATATATCAAAAGCAATGAAAGTGTCCCCAACATTTTGAGCAAACATAACAGTGAAATTTCTTCATTCAACATCCCTATTTCTAAATTGGATCTTCCTACAATATACTGCATACCAAAACTGCACAAATCTCCTTACAAATTTAGATACATTGCTAATTCTAGCAACTGCTCAACTACAAGTTTGTCTAGACATCTGACGTCAGCCCTCACGGCGGTGAAGGAACACGTTGCAAAATATTGTGAAACTGTTCTTAACAGGAATGATGTAAATTTATTTTGGTCTATAAAAAATTCCGGGGATGTGATTGACAAGATAAAATCTAGAAATTTTCAAGCCAATAGGATTGCTTCATACGATTTTTCAAATATGTACACCACGCTTCCTCACGACAAGATCAATGATCAATTGTCCAAACTCATGATCATTAAATGGTGCTATAATCGAGAGGGGAAAACTTATATTTATACATCTGAATCAAAGGGTTTCTTCTCCGCTACAGAATACAAATCATACAAATCATGGACATGTAGCGATCGACCTGTGTAGTGCCTTGTCCTTCCTCTTGGACAACATTTATGTAAGATTTGGTGAGAATCTCTACAAGCAGGATGTAGGGATTCCTATGGGTACAAATTGTGCGCCTCTTGTTGCAGATTTACTTTTATACACATATGAAAAAAAAATTATTCAAAATCTTCAAAAGCAAAGAAAACATGATGATGTGAAATGCTTAATTGGTACTTCTAGGTACCTGGATGATATTCTGACTATCGATAATCCTGTTTTTGAAAAGTATAAAGATGTTATTTATCCACAAGAATTGACTCTAAACAAGGCACACTTTGCAGACACTGAAACACCATTTTTTGACCTAAATATCAAAATTGTCAATGGACAAATTCATAAAAGTGTATATGACAAACGAGATGATTTTGGATTCAACATAGTAAATTTCCCCTGGCTTGACGGTGATGTCCCTAGATTACCGTCATACGGTATCTACATTTCACAGCTCATCCGGTATGCTAGAGCATGTACTGATGTTTTGGATTTTCATAATAGAAATCTACAAATTACAAAGAATGTTAAGCATCTTTAAATTCAATAGCATCATTCAAAACCTGATAAATTTACAGCATGGACCAGACATGCACGTTTCGGGTACTAAACCCTCGTCAGTGATCCTCAGTCTAAACAATGTAATATAGCCAAAAAGTATGAAAATTATTATGATTGTCCAAAAATGTACCAAAAGACGTAGCAGAATGGGTGGGATATGATGCTACAGGACCCACGTTTGAGAAATTTCAAGAAATTTTTAACAGAAAATTTCAAATGCGTTGAAGAGACAGACGATCAACCGAAGTTGATCGAACTTGGCTACATGTGCCCTCGGGGACTCTTGGTCCACCAGCAGTGACACTCACCAAGTAGTTCAAATGTTAAACGTCTTTAAATTCAATAGCATCATTCAAAACCTGATGAATTTACAGCATGGACCAGACATGCACGTTTCGGGTACTAAACCCTCGTCAGTGATCCTCAGTCTAAACAATGTAATATAGCCAAAAAGTATGAAAATTATTATGATTGTCCAAAAATGTACCAAAAGACGTAGCAGAATGGGTGGGATATGATGCTACAGGACCCACGTTTGAGAAATTTCAAGAAATTTTTAACAGAAAATTTCAAATGCGTTGAAGAGGCAGACGATCAACCGAAGTTGATCGAACTTGGCTACATGTGCCCTCGGGGACTCTTGGTCCACCAGCAGTGACACTCACCAAGTAGTTCAAATGTTAAACGTCTTTAAATTCAATAGCATCATTCAAAACCTGATAAATTTACAGCTTGGACCAGACATGCACGTTTCGGGTACTAAACCCTCGTCAGTGATCCTCAGTCTAAACAATGTAATATAGCCAAAAAGTATGAAAATTATTATGATTGTCCAAAAATGTACCAAAAGACGTAGCAGAATGGGTGGGATATGATGCTACAGGACCCACGTTTGAGAAATTTCAAGAAATTTTTAACAGAAAATTTCAAATGCGTTGAAGAGACAGACGATCAACCGAAGTTGATCGAACTTGGCTACATGTGCCCTCGGGGACTCTTGGTCCACCAGCAGTGACACTCACCAAGTAGTTCAAATGTTAAACGTCTTTAAATTCAATAGCATCATTCAAAACCTGATCAATTTACAGCATGGACCAGACATGCACGTTTCGGGTACTAAACCCTCGTCAGTGATCCTCAGTCTAAACAATGTAATATAGCCAAAAAGTATGAAAATTATTATGATTGTCCAAAAATGTACCAAAAGACGTAGCAGAATGGGTGGGATATGATGCTACAGGACCCACGTTTGAGAAATTTCAAGAAATTTTTAACAGAAAATTTCAAATGCGTTGAAGAGACAGACGATCAACCGAAGTTGATCGAACTTGGCTACATGTGCCCTCGGGGACTCTTGGTCCACCAGCAGTGACACTCACCAAGTAGTTCAAATGTTAAACGTCTTTAAATTCAATAGCATCATTCAAAACCTGATAAATTTACAGCATGGACCAGACATGCACGTTTCGGGTACTAAACCCTCGTCAGTGATCCTCAGTCTAAACAATGTAATATAGCCAAAAAGTATGAAAATTATTATGATTGTCCAAAAATGTACCAAAAGACGTAGCAGAATGGGTGGGATATGATGCTACAGGACCCACGTTTGAGAAATTTCAAGAAATTTTTAACAGAAAATTTCAAATGCGTTGAAGAGACAGACGATCAACCGAAGTTGATCGAACTTGGCTACATGTGCCCTCGGGGACTCTTGGTCCACCAGCAGTGACACTCACCAAGTAGTTCAAATGTTAAACGTCTTTAAATTCAATAGCATCATTCAAAACCTGATAAATTTACAGCTTGGACCAGACATGCACGTTTCGGGTACTAAACCCTCGTCAGTGATCCTCAGTCTAAACAATGTAATATAGCCAAAAAGTATGAAAATTATTATGATTGTCCAAAAATGTACCAAAAGACGTAGCAGAATGGGTGGGATATGATGCTACAGGACCCACGTTTGAGAAATTTCAAGAAATTTTTAACAGAAAATTTCAAATGCGTTGAAGAGACAGACGATCAATTGAAGTTGATCGAACTTGGCTACATGTGCCCTCGGGGACTCTTGGTCCACCAGCAGTGACACTCACCAAGTAGTTCAAATGTTAAACGTCTTTAAATTCAATAGCATCATTCAAAACCTGATAAATTTACAGCATGGACCAGACATGCACGTTTCGGGTACTAAACCCTCGTCAGTGATCCTCAGTCTAAACAATGTAATATAGCCAAAAAGTATGAAAATTATTATGATTGTCCAAAAATGTACCAAAAGACGTAGCAGAATGGGTGGGATATGATGCTACAGGACCCACGTTCGAGAAATTTCAAGAAATTTTTAACAGAAAATTTCAAATGCGTTGAAGAGACAGACGATCAACCGAAGTTGATCGAACTTGGCTACATGTGCCCTCGGGGACTCTTGGTCCACCAGCAGTGACACTCACCAAGTAGTTCAAATGTTAAACGTCTTTAAATTCAATAGCATCATTCAAAACCTGATAAATTTACAGCATGGACCAGACATGCACGTTTCGGGTACTAAACCCTCGTCAGTGATCCTCAGTCTAAACAATGTAATATAGCCAAAAAGTATGAAAATTATTATGATTGTCCAAAAATGTACCAAAAGACGTAGCAGAATGGGTGGGATATGATGCTACAGGACCCACGTTTGAGAAATTTCAAGAAATTTTTAACAGAAAATTTCAAATGCGTTGAAGGGACAGACGATGAACCGAAGTTGATCGAACTTGGCTACATGTACCCTCGGGGACTCTTGGTCCACCAGCAGTGACACTCACCAAGTAGTTCAAATGTTAAACGTCTTTAAATTCAATAGCATCATTCAAAACCTGATGAATTTACAGCATGGACCAGACATGCACGTTTCGGGTACTAAACCCTCGTCAGTGATCCTCAGTCTAAACAATGTAATATAGCCAAAAAGTATGAAAATTATTATGATTGTCCAAAAATGTACCAAAAGACGTAGCAGAATGGGTGGGATATGATGCTACAGGACCCACGTTTGAGAAATTTCAAGAAATTTTTAACAGAAAATTTCAAATGCGTTGAAGAGACAGACGATCAACCGAAGTTGATCGAACTTGGCTACATGTGCCCTCGGGGACTCTTGGTCCACCAGCAGTGACACTCACCAAGTAGTTCAAATGTTAAACGTCTTTAAATTCAATAGCATCATTCAAAACCTGATAAATTTACAGCATGGACCAGACATGCACGTTTCGGGTACTAAACCCTCGTCAGTGATCCTCAGTCTAAACAATGTAATATAGCCAAAAAGTATGAAAATTATTATGATTGTCCAAAAATGTACCAAAAGACGTAGCAGAATGGGTGGGATATGATGCTACAGGACCCACGTTTGAGAAATTTCAAGAAATTTTTAACAGAAAATTTCAAATGCGTTGAAGAGACAGACGATCAACCGAAGTTGATCGAACTTGGCTACATGTGCCCTCGGGGACTCTTGGTCCACCAGAAGTGACACTCACCAAGTAGTTCAAATGTTAAACGTCTTTAAATTCAATAGCATCATTCAAAACCTGATAAATTTACAGCATGGACCAGACATGCAGGTTTCGGGTACTAAACCCTCGTCAGTGATCCTCAGTCTAAACAATGTAATATAGCCAAAAAGTATGAAAATTATTATGATTGTCCAAAAATGTACCAAAAGACGTAGCAGAATGGGTGGGATATGATGCTACAGGACCCACGTTTGAGAAATTTCAAGAAATCTTTAACAGAAAATTTCAAATGCGTTGAAGAGACAGACGATCAACCGAAGTTGATCGAACTTGGCTACATGTGCCCTCGGGGACTCTTGGTCCACCAGCAGTGACACTCACCAAGTAGTTCAAATGTTAAACGTCTTTAAATTCAATAGCATCATTCAAAACCTGATAAATTTACAGCATGGACCAGACATGCACGTTTCGGGTACTAAACCCTCGTCAGTGATCCTCAGTCTAAACAATGTAATATAGCCAAAAAGTATGAAAATTATTATGATTGTCCAAAAATGTACCAAAAGACGTAGCAGAATGGGTGGGATATGATGCTACAGGACCCACGTTTGAGAAATTTCAAGAAATTTTTAACAGAAAATTTCAAATGCGTTGAAGAGACAGACGATCAACCGAAGTTGATCGAACTTGGCTACATGTGCCCTCGTGGACTCTTGGTCCACCAGCAGTGACACTCACCAAGTAGTTCAAATGTTAAACGTCTTTAAATTCAATAGCATCATTCAAAACCTGATAAATTTACAGCATGGACCAGACATGCACGTTTCGGGTACTAAACCCTCGTCAGTGATCCTCAGTCTAAACAATGTAATATAGCCAAAAAGTATGAAAATTATTATGATTGTCCAAAAATGTACCAAAAGACGTAGCAGAATGGGCGGGATATGATGCTACAGGACCCACGTTTGAGAAATTTCAAGAAATTTTTAACAGAAAAATTCAAATGCGTTGAAGAGACAGACGATCAACCGAAGTTGATCGAACTTGGCTACATGTGCCCTCGGGGACTCTTGGTCCACCAGCAGTGACACTCACCAAGTAGTTCAAATGTTAAACGTCTTTAAATTCAATAGCATCATTCAAAACCTGATAAATTTACAGCATGGACCAGACATGCACGTTTCGGGTACTAAACCCTCGTCAGTGATCCTCAGTCTAAACAATGTAATATAGCCAAAAAGTATGAAAATTATTATGATTGTCCAAAAATGTACCAAAAGACGTAGCAGAATGGGTGGGATATGATGCTACAGGACCCACGTTTGAGAAATTTCAAGAAATTTTTAACAGAAAATTTCAAATGCGTTGAAGAGACAGACGATCAACCGAAGTTGATCGAACTTGGCTACATGTGCCCTCGGGGACTCTTGGTCCACCAGCAGTGACACTCACCAAGTAGTTCAAATGTTAAACGTCTTTAAATTCAATAGCATCATTCAAAACCTGATGAATTTACAGCATGGACCAGACATGCACGTTTCGGGTACTAAACCCTCGTCAGTGATCCTCAGTCTAAACAATGTAATATAGCCAAAAAGTATGAAAATTATTATGATTGTCCAAAAATGTACCAAAAGACGTAGCAGAATGGGTGGGATATGATGCTACAGGACCCACGTTTGAGAAATTTCAAGAAATTTTTAACAGAAAATTTCAAATGCGTTGAAGAGACAGACGATCAACCGAAGTTGATCGAACTTGGCTACATGTGCCCTCGGGGACTCTTGGTCCACCAGCAGTGACACTCACCAAGTAGTTCAAATGTTAAACGTCTTTAAATTCAATAGCATCATTCAAAACCTGATAAATTTACAGCATGGACCAGACATGCACGTTTCGGGTACTAAACCCTCGTCAGTGATCCTCAGTCTAAACAATGTAATATAGCCAAAAAGTATGAAAATTATTATGATTGTCCAAAAATGTACCAAAAGACGTAGCAGAATGGGTGGGATATGATGCTACAGGACCCACGTTTGAGAAATTTCAAGAAATTTTTAACAGAAAAATTCAAATGCGTTGAAGAGACAGACGATCAACCGAAGTTGATCGAACTTGGCTACATGTGCCCTCGGGGACTCTTGGTCCACCAGCAGTGACACTCACCAAGTAGTTCAAATGTTAAACGTCTTTAAATTCAATAGCATCATTCAAAACCTGATAAATTTACAGCATGGACCAGACATGCACGTTTCGGGTACTAAACCCTCGTCAGTGATCCTCAGTCTAAACAATGTAATATAGCCAAAAAGTATGAAAATTATTATGATTGTCCAAAAATGTACCAAAAGACGTAGCAGAATGGGTGGGATATGATGCTACAGGACCCACGTTTGAGAAATTTCAAGAAATTTTTAACAGAAAATTTCAAATGCGTTGAAGAGACAGACGATCAACCGAAGTTGATCGAACTTGGCTACATGTGCCCTCGGGGACTCTTGGTCCACCAGCAGTGACACTCACCAAGTAGTTCAAATGTTAAACGTCTTTAAATTCAATAGCATCATTCAAAACCTGATGAATTTACAGCATGGACCAGACATGCACGTTTCGGGTACTAAACCCTCGTCAGTGATCCTCAGTCTAAACAATGTAATATAGCCAAAAAGTATGAAAATTATTATGATTGTCCAAAAATGTACCAAAAGACGTAGCAGAATGGGTGGGATATGATGCTACAGGACCCACGTTTGAGAAATTTCAAGAAATTTTTAACAGAAAATTTCAAATGCGTTGAAGAGACAGACGATCAACCGAAGTTGATCGAACTTGGCTACATGTGCCCTCGGGGACTCTTGGTCCACCAGCAGTGACACTCACCAAGTAGTTCAAATGTTAAACGTCTTTAAATTCAATAGCATCATTCAAAACCTGATAAATTTACAGCATGGACCAGACATGCACGTTTCGGGTACTAAACCCTCGTCAGTGATCCTCAGTCTAAACAATGTAATATAGCCAAAAAGTATGAAAATTATTATGATTGTCCAAAAATGTACCAAAAGACGTAGCAGAATGGGTGGGATATGATGCTACAGGACCCACGTTTGAGAAATTTCAAGAAATTTTTAACAGAAAATTTCAAATGCGTTGAAGAGACAGACGATCAACCGAAGTTGATCGAACTTGGCTACATGTACCCTCGGGGACTCTTGGTCCACCAGCAGTGACACTCACCAAGTAGTTCAAATGTTAAACGTCTTTAAATTCAATAGCATCATTCAAAACCTGATGAATTTACAGCATGGACCAGACATGCACGTTTCGGGTACTAAACCCTCGTCAGTGATCCTCAGTCTAAACAATGTAATATAGCCAAAAAGTATGAAAATTATTATGATTGTCCAAAAATGTACCAAAAGACGTAGCAGAATGGGTGGGATATGATGCTACAGGACCCACGTTTGAGAAATTTCAAGAAATTTTTAACAGAAAATTTCAAATGCGTTGAAGAGACAGACGATCAACCGAAGTTGATCGAACTTGGCTACATGTGCCCTCGGGGACTCTTGGTCCACCAGCAGTGACACTCACCAAGTAGTTCAAATGTTAAACGTCTTTAAATTCAATAGCATCATTCAAAACCTGATAAATTTACAGCATGGACCAGACATGCACGTTTCGGGTACTAAACCCTCGTCAGTGATCCTCAGTCTAAACAATGTAATATAGCCAAAAAGTATGAAAATTATTATGATTGTCCAAAAATGTACCAAAAGACGTAGCAGAATGGGTGGGATATGATGCTACAGGACCCACGTTTGAGAAATTTCAAGAAATCTTTAACAGAAAATTTCAAATGCGTTGAAGAGACAGACGATCAACCGAAGTTGATCGAACTTGGCTACATGTGCCCTCGGGGACTCTTGGTCCACCAGCAGTGACACTCACCAAGTAGTTCAAATGTTAAACGTCTTTAAATTCAATAGCATCATTCAAAACCTGATAAATTTACAGCATGGACCAGACATGCACGTTTCGGGTACTAAACCCTCGTCAGTGATCCTCAGTCTAAACAATGTAATATAGCCAAAAAGTATGAAAATTATTATGATTGTCCAAAAATGTACCAAAAGACGTAGCAGAATGGGTGGGATATGATGCTACAGGACCCACGTTTGAGAAATTTCAAGAAATTTTTAACAGAAAATTTCAAATGCGTTGAAGAGACAGACGATCAACCGAAGTTGATCGAACTTGGCTACATGTGCCCTCGGGGACTCTTGGTCCACCAGCAGTGACACTCACCAAGTAGTTCAAATGTTAAACGTCTTTAAATTCAATAGCATCATTCAAAACCTGATAAATTTACAGCATGGACCAGACATGCACGTTTCGGGTACTAAACCCTCGTCAGTGATCCTCAGTCTAAACAATGTAATATAGCCAAAAAGTATGAAAATTATTATGATTGTCCAAAAATGTACCAAAAGACGTAGCAGAATGGGCGGGATATGATGCTACAGGACCCACGTTTGAGAAATTTCAAGAAATTTTTAACAGAAAAATTCAAATGCGTTGAAGAGACAGACGATCAACCGAAGTTGATCGAACTTGGCTACATGTGCCCTCGGGGACTCTTGGTCCACCAGCAGTGACACTCACCAAGTAGTTCAAATGTTAAACGTCTTTAAATTCAATAGCATCATTCAAAACCTGATAAATTTACAGCATGGACCAGACATGCACGTTTCGGGTACTAAACCCTCGTCAGTGATCCTCAGTCTAAACAATGTAATATAGCCAAAAAGTATGAAAATTATTATGATTGTCCAAAAATGTACCAAAAGACGTAGCAGAATGGGTGGGATATGATGCTACAGGACCCACGTTTGAGAAATTTCAAGAAATTTTTAACAGAAAATTTCAAATGCGTTGAAGAGACAGACGATCAACCGAAGTTGATCGAACTTGGCTACATGTGCCCTCGGGGACTCTTGGTCCACCAGCAGTGACACTCACCAAGTAGTTCAAATGTTAAACGTCTTTAAATTCAATAGCATCATTCAAAACCTGATGAATTTACAGCATGGACCAGACATGCACGTTTCGGGTACTAAACCCTCGTCAGTGATCCTCAGTCTAAACAATGTAATATAGCCAAAAAGTATGGAAATTATTATGATTGTCCAAAAATGTACCAAAAGACGTAGCAGAATGGGTGGGATATGATGCTACAGGACCCACGTTTGAGAAATTTCAAGAAATTTTTAACAGAAAATTTCAAATGCGTTGAAGAGACAGACGATCAACCGAAGTTGATCGAACTTGGCTACATGTGCCCTCGGGGACTCTTGGTCCACCAGCAGTGACACTCACCAAGTAGTTCAAATGTTAAACGTCTTTAAATTCAATAGCATCATTCAAAACCTGATAAATTTACAGCATGGACCAGACATGCACGTTTCGGGTACTAAACCCTCGTCAGTGATCCTCAGTCTAAACAATGTAATATAGCCAAAAAGTATGAAAATTATTATGATTGTCCAAAAATGTACCAAAAGACGTAGCAGAATGGGTGGGATATGATGCTACAGGACCCACGTTTGAGAAATTTCAAGAAATTTTTAACAGAAAATTTCAAATGCGTTGAAGAGACAGACGATCAACCGAAGTTGATCGAACTTGGCTACATGTGCCCTCGGGGACTCTTGGTCCACCAGCAGTGACACTCACCAAGTAGTTCAAATGTTAAACGTCTTTAAATTCAATAGCATCATTCAAAACCTGATCAATTTACAGCATGGACCAGACATGCACGTTTCGGGTACTAAACCCTCGTCAGTGATCCTCAGTCTAAACAATGTAATATAGCCAAAAAGTATGAAAATTATTATGATTGTCCAAAAATGTACCAAAAGACGTAGCAGAATGGGTGGGATATGATGCTACAGGACCCACGTTTGAGAAATTTAAAGAAATCTTTAACAGAAAATTTCAAATGCGTTGAAGAGACAGACGATCAACCGAAGTTGATCGAACTTGGCTACATGTGCCCTCGGGGACTCTTGGTCCACCAGCAGTGACACTCACCAAATAGTTCAAATGTTAAACGTCTTTAAATTCAATAGCATCATTCAAAACCTGATAAATTTACAGCATGGACCAGACATGCACGTTTCGGGTACTAAACCCTCGTCAGTGATCCTCAGTCTAAACAATGTAATATAGCCAAAAAGTATGAAAATTATTATGATTGTCCAAAAATGTACCAAAAGACGTAGCAGAATGGGCGGGATATGATGCTACAGGACCCACGTTTGAGAAATTTCAAGAAATTTTTAACAGAAAAATTCAAATGCGTTGAAGAGACAGACGATCAACCGAAGTTGATCGAACTTGGCTACATGTGCCCTCGGGGACTCTTGGTCCACCAGCAGTGACACTCACCAAGTAGTTCAAATGTTAAACGTCTTTAAATTCAATAGCATCATTCAAAACCTGATAAATTTACAGCATGGACCAGACATGCACGTTTCGGGTACTAAACCCTCGTCAGTGATCCTCAGTCTAAACAATGTAATATAGCCAAAAAGTATGAAAATTATTATGATTGTCCAAAAATGTACCAAAAGACGTAGCAGAATGGGTGGGATATGATGCTACAGGACCCACGTTTGAGAAATTTCAAGAAATTTTTAACAGAAAATTTCAAATGCGTTGAAGAGACAGACGATCAACCGAAGTTGATCGAACTTGGCTACATGTGCCCTCGGGGACTCTTGGTCCACCAGCAGTGACACTCACCAAGTAGTTCAAATGTTAAACGTCTTTAAATTCAATAGCATCATTCAAAACCTGATGAATTTACAGCATGGACCAGACATGCACGTTTCGGGTACTAAACCCTCGTCAGTGATCCTCAGTCTAAACAATGTAATATAGCCAAAAAGTATGGAAATTATTATGATTGTCCAAAAATGTACCAAAAGACGTAGCAGAATGGGTGGGATATGATGCTACAGGACCCACGTTTGAGAAATTTCAAGAAATTTTTAACAGAAAATTTCAAATGCGTTGAAGAGACAGACGATCAACCGAAGTTGATCGAACTTGGCTACATGTGCCCTCGGGGACTCTTGGTCCACCAGCAGTGACACTCACCAAGTAGTTCAAATGTTAAACGTCTTTAAATTCAATAGCATCATTCAAAACCTGATAAATTTACAGCATGGACCAGACATGCACGTTTCGGGTACTAAACCCTCGTCAGTGATCCTCAGTCTAAACAATGTAATATAGCCAAAAAGTATGAAAATTATTATGATTGTCCAAAAATGTACCAAAAGACGTAGCAGAATGGGTGGGATATGATGCTACAGGACCCACGTTTGAGAAATTTCAAGAAATTTTTAACAGAAAATTTCAAATGCGTTGAAGAGACAGACGATCAACCGAAGTTGATCGAACTTGGCTACATGTGCCCTCGGGGACTCTTGGTCCACCAGCAGTGACACTCACCAAGTAGTTCAAATGTTAAACGTCTTTAAATTCAATAGCATCATTCAAAACCTGATCAATTTACAGCATGGACCAGACATGCACGTTTCGGGTACTAAACCCTCGTCAGTGATCCTCAGTCTAAACAATGTAATATAGCCAAAAAGTATGAAAATTATTATGATTGTCCAAAAATGTACCAAAAGACGTAGCAGAATGGGTGGGATATGATGCTACAGGACCCACGTTTGAGAAATTTAAAGAAATCTTTAACAGAAAATTTCAAATGCGTTGAAGAGACAGACGATCAACCGAAGTTGATCGAACTTGGCTACATGTGCCCTCGGGGACTCTTGGTCCACCAGCAGTGACACTCACCAAATAGTTCAAATGTTAAACGTCTTTAAATTCAATAGCATCATTCAAAACCTGATAAATTTACAGCATGGACCAGACATGCACGTTTCGGGTACTAAACCCTCGTCAGTGATCCTCAGTCTAAACAATGTAATATAGCCAAAAAGTATGAAAATTATTATGATTGTCCAAAAATGTACCAAAAGACGTAGCAGAATGGGTGGGATATGATGCTACAGGACCCACGTTTGAGAAATTTCAAGAAATTTTTAACAGAAAATTTCAAATGCGTTGAAGAGACAGACGATCAACCGAAGTTGATCGAACTTGGCTACATGTGCCCTCGGGGACTCTTGGTCCACCAGCAGTGACACTCACCAAGTAGTTCAAATGTTAAACGTCTTTAAATTCAATAGCATCATTCAAAACCTGATAAATTTACAGCATGGACCAGACATGCACGTTTCGGGTACTAAACCCTCGTCAGTGATCCTCAGTCTAAACAATGTAATATAGCCAAAAAGTATGAAAATTATTATGATTGTCCAAAAATGTACCAAAAGACGTAGCAGAATGGGTGGGATATGATGCTACAGGACCCACGTTTGAGAAATTTCAAGAAATTTTTAACAGAAAATTTCAAATGCGTTGAAGAGACAGACGATCAACCGAAGTTGATCGAACTTGGCTACATGTGCCCTCGGGGACTCTTGGTCCACCAGCAGTGACACTCACCAAGTAGTTCAAATGTTAAACGTCTTTAAATTCAATAGCATCATTCAAAACCTGATCAATTTACAGCATGGACCAGACATGCACGTTTCGGGTACTAAACCCTCGTCAGTGATCCTCAGTCTAAACAATGTAATATAGCCAAAAAGTATGAAAATTATTATGATTGTCCAAAAATGTACCAAAAGACGTAGCAGAATGGGTGGGATATGATGCTACAGGACCCACGTTTGAGAAATTTCAAGAAATTTTTAACAGAAAATTTCAAATGCGTTGAAGAGACAGACGATCAACCGAAGTTGATCGAACTTGGCTACATGTGCCCTCGGGGACTCTTGGTCCACCAGCAGTGACACTCACCAAGTAGTTCAAATGTTAAACGTCTTTAAATTCAATAGCATCATTCAAAACCTGATAAATTTACAGCATGGACCAGACATGCACGTTTCGGGTACTAAACCCTCGTCAGTGATCCTCAGTCTAAACAATGTAATATAGCCAAAAAGTATGGAAATTATTATGATTGTCCAAAAATGTACCAAAAGACGTAGCAGAATGGGTGGGATATGATGCTACAGGACCCACGTTTGAGAAATTTCAAGAAATTTTTAACAGAAAATTTCAAATGCGTTGAAGAGACAGACGATCAACCGAAGTTGATCGAACTTGGCTACATGTGCCCTCGGGGACTCTTGGTCCACCAGCAGTGACACTCACCAAGTAGTTCAAATGTTAAACGTCTTTAAATTCAATAGCATCATTCAAAACCTGATAAATTTACAGCATGGACCAGACATGCACGTTTCGGGTACTAAACCCTCGTCAGTGATCCTCAGTCTAAACAATGTAATATAGCCAAAAAGTATGAAAATTATTATGATTGTCCAAAAATGTACCAAAAGACGTAGCAGAATGGGTGGGATATGATGCTACAGGACCCACGTTTGAGAAATTTCAAGAAATTTTTAACAGAAAATTTCAAATGCGTTGAAGAGACAGACGATCAACCGAAGTTGATCGAACTTGGCTACATGTGCCCTCGGGGACTCTTGGTCCACCAGCAGTGACACTCACCAAGTAGTTCAAATGTTAAACGTCTTTAAATTCAATAGCATCATTCAAAACCTGATAAATTTACAGAATGGACCAGACATGCACGTTTCGGGTACTAAACCCTCGTCAGTGATCCTCAGTCTAAACAATGTAATATAGCCAAAAAGTATGAAAATTATTATGATTGTCCAAAAATGTACCAAAAGACGTAGCAGAATGGGTGGGATATGATGCTACAGGACCCACGTTTGAGAAATTTCAAGAAATTTTTAACAGAAAATTTCAAATGCGTTGAAGAGACAGACGATCAACCGAAGTTGATCGAACTTGGCTACATGTGCCCTCGGGGACTCTTGGTCCACCAGCAGTGACACTCACCAAGTAGTTCAAATGTTAAACGTCTTTAAATTCAATAGCATCATTCAAAACCTGATAAATTTACAGCATGGACCAGACATGCACGTTTCGGTTACTAAACCCTCGTCAGTGATCCTCAGTCTAAACAATGTAATATAGCCAAAAAGTATGAAAATTATTATGATTGTCCAAAAATGTACCAAAAGACGTAGCAGAATGGGCGGGATATGATGCTACAGGACCCACGTTTGAGAAATTTTAAGAAATTTTTAACAGAAAATTTCAAATGCGTTGAAGAGACAGACGATCAACCGAAGTTGATCGAACTTGGCTACATGTGCCCTCGGGGACTCTTGGTCCACCAGCAGTGACACTCACCAAGTAGTTCAAATGTTAAACGTCTTTAAATTCAATGGCATCATTCAAAACCTGATAAATTTACAGCATGGACCAGACATGCACGTTTCGGGTACTAAACCCTCGTCAGTGATCCTCAGTCTAAACAATGTAATATAGCCAAAAAGTATGAAAATTATTATGATTGTCCAAAAATGTACCAAAAGACGTAGCAGAATGGGTGGGATATGATGCTACAGGACCCACGTTTGAGAAATTTCAAGAAATTTTTAACAGAAAATTTCAAATGCGTTGAAGAGACAGACGATCAACCGAAGTTGATCGAACTTGGCTACATGTGCCCTCGGGGACTCTTGGTCCACCAGCAGTGACACTCACCAAGTAGTTCAAATGTTAAACGTCTTTAAATTGAATAGCATCATTCAAAACCTGATAAATTTACAGCATGGACCAGACATGCACGTTTCGGGTACTAAACCCTCGTCAGTGATCCTCAGTCTAAACAATGTAATATAGCCAAAAAGTATGAAAATTATTATGATTGTCCAAAAATGTACCAATAGACGTAACTTTTAGGTCAAGGTTTTAGCTTTCACAAACTAGTAAAGACTTTCTGGAAATTTTACAAAAATTATGATCAACTTCTTTTGAAATTCGGATCCATACAAGCAACGGAGTATATTACTTTAGGTATTTCACAACCTGCATTTTATGATGACATAATTAACAAAATAAGAAGGATCAAAGGTAGACAGCATATGTATCGAAAATGCGTCAGAGTCATCAAACGCCTTTTATACTGTAGATATGATCCTAATGTCACCAGACGGACACTAAGCTTGGTACTTGACCAATATACAGTCTTGTACGAGCGCATTCTTAAGACTTGCACTCTGACTGACTGTGACGACGGGACTCCATGACGGGCCCTGTCCAAACCTCCTTAGAGAAGACAAGACCCCGACCACCTGTCCTCTCTGAATGTCAGTCGGACTCCTCGGGTGATAACATATATGGGCTCGCTACAGCCGGCAGAGCACGGATTGTATTACGCACGTCCTCTTTTTATTTCCATTAACATATTCATCTGTGTTGCTTGGACCCCTGTGTTTTACGGTCTTGTTTGTGTGTGGTCATCTAACGGTGAGGAGGTTGTTTTACACCATAATTGTGCGTTCTTCGAGACCTCTGGGAAATCAGAATAGTGGGAGGGTTGTGCGCACGCAATCCAGGATAAACACACCGTCTGCTATTTACGTGGCAGATGGCCATCCTAAATCGGCACCGGTTGCCCATTGGTCTCGTTGGTTTATGTGTAGTCTTTTATGTTTCATGTTTCTATGTTGTGAGTTGGTGTTCCTTGTCCCTTTTGCGTCTCTTTCTGTGGGTGTCTGTTCTGTGTTTTTTTTTGCATGGGTGTTTTGGGATTTTGCTGTGGGTGCTGCTACCTGGTGTTGTTGGAGATTTCCTCCTTTCTTTTATTGGCAAAGCGGCTGAAGTGTACTCGGCGCTCAGTATTCCGTAGAGTTCAGACTATGACAAGGTCAAGGACACGATTTTGAGAGCATATCAGTTAGTACCTGAGGCGTACAGACAAAGGTTTAGAAAGTACAAAAAGTTTGGAAATCAAACATAGGCTTTCCTATCATTTCTAACAGATCATAAAATTCAATTTCTAACATAAAATCAGGTTTTAAATGATGCTTTTGAATTTGAAGACGTTTAACATTTGAACTACTTGGTGAGTGTCACTGCTGGTGGACCAAGAGTCCGCGAGGGCACGTGTAGCCAAGTTCGATCAACTTCGGTTGATCGTCTGTCTCTTCAACGCATTTGAAACTTTCTTTAACTCATTTGTGTCACACTTATGCCCTTTGCCGTGTGGAGCTCGTAAAAAAGTTCCCCGCGAGGGATTTGACAGTAAGTGTTTTGAATATACTTCCCTGACATTGTCGCCATAGCACTTTCTATATAGACATAACGTCAGACAGTGCATAAATTTTATATATTTTTATTTCCATGCTTCATTCACATCGACGGCGGGTGCGGCTAGCCAACAGGGGATGCTTACTTCTCCCGGGCACCTAGTCCCACCTCTAGCTTGCAAGGGGTCCGTCGATGTTTAATTTTGTGCTCTATTGTGAGTGCTGTTGAGATTATCGTCAGGATCTTCTTTAACTCATTTGTGTCACACTTATGCCCTTTGCCGTGTTGAGCTCGTAAAAAAGTTCCCCGCGAGGGGTTTGACAGTAAGTGTTTTGAATTTACTTCCCTGACATTGTCGCCATAGCACTTTCTATATAGACATAAAGTCAGACAGTGCATAAATTTTATATATTTTCATTTCCATGCTTCATTAACATCGACGGCGGGTGCGGCTAGCCAACAGGGGATGCTTACTCCTCCCGGGCATCTGGTCCCACCTCTGGCTTGCTAGGGGTCCGTCGATGTTTAATTTTGTGCTCTATTGTGAGTGCTGTTGAGATTATCGTCAGGATCTTCTTTAACTCATTTGTGTCACACTTATGCCCTTTGTCGTGTGGAGCTCGTAAAAAAGTTCCCCACGAGGGGTTTGACAGTAAGTGTTTTAAATATGCTTCCCTGACATTGTCGCCATAGCACTTTCTATATATTAGACATAACGTCAGACAGTGCATAAATTTTATATATTTTCATTTCCATGCTTCATTAACATCAACGGCGGGTGCGGCTCCTCCCGGGCACCTGGTCCCACCTCTAGCTTGCTAGGGGTCTGTCGATGTTTAATTTTGTGCTCTATTGTGAGTGCTGTTGAGATTATCGTCAGGATCTTCTTTAACTCATTTCAGTTAAAAAATCTTTGACATTTTTAAAACGTGCGTCATGTAGCATCATATACCACCAATTCTGCTACGACTTTTGGTACATTTTTGGACATAATAATTTTCCTACTTTTTGGCCATATTACATTGTTCCGACTGAGGATCACTGACAAGGGTTTAGTACCCGAAACGTGCATGTCTGGTCCATGCTGTAAATTTATCAGGTTTTAAATTGTGCTATTGAATTTGAAGACGTTTAACATTTGAACTAATTGGTGGGTGTCACTGCTGGTGGACCAAGAGTCCCCGAGGGCACATGTAGCCAAGTTCGATTAACTTCGGTCTGTCTCTTCAACGCATTTGAAATTTGCTGTTACAAAATTTCTTGAAATTTCTAAAATGTGGGTCCTGTAGCATCATATCCCACATATTCTGCTATGTCTTTTGGTACATTTTTGGACATATTAATTTTCCTACTTTTTGGCCATATTACATTGTTTAGACTGAGGGTCACTGACGAGGGTCTAGTACCCGAAACGTGCATGCCTGGTCCATGCTGTAAATTTATCAGGTTTTAAATTATGCTATTGAATTTGAACACGTTTAACATTTGAACTACTTGATGAGTGTCACTGCTGGTGGACCAAGAGTCCCCGAAGGCACATGTAGCCAAGTTTATTCAACTTCGGTTGATCGTCTGTCTCTTCAACGCTTTTGAAATTTTCTGTTACAAAATTTCTTGAAATTTCCAAAACGTGGGTCCTGTAGCATATTATCCCACCCATTCTGCTACGTCTTTTGGTACATTTTTGGACATAATAATTTTCCTACTTTTTGGCCATATTACATTGTTTAGACTGAGGGTCACTGACGAGGGTCTAGTACCCGAAACGTGCATGCCTGGTCCATGCTGTAAATTTATCAGGTTTTAAATTATGCTATTGAATTTGAAGACGTTGAACATTTGAACTACATGGTGAGTGTCACTGCTGGTGGACCAAGAGTCCCCGAGGGCACATGTAGCCAAGTTTATTCAACTTCGGTTGATCGTCTGTCTCTTCAACGCTTTTGAAATTTTCTGTTACAAAATTTCTTGAAATTTCGAAAACGTGGGTCCTGTAGCATCATATCCCACCCATTCTGCTTCGTCTTTTGGTACATTTTTGGACATCATGATTTTCCTACTTTTTGGCTATATTACATTGTTTAGACTGAGGATCACTGACGAGAGTTTAGTACCCGAAACGTGCATGTCTGGTCCATGCTGTAAATTTATCAGGTTTTAAATGATGCTATTAAATTTGAAGACGTTTAACATATGTTGAATTTGCTCGAGAAAAAGAAGATTTATTTGACCAGTGGTTTCGATCTAATAAAATTCTCAATTCATTTGACAAATTGCGTCAAATAATTCTGATAGAAGAGTTCAAAGTGTGTGTATATCAATATTTACGAACTCATTTGGAAGACAAAAATGTTAAAACTCTTGAAGAAGCCGCTGTTTTGTCTGATACGTATGCTCTCACTTATAAGAAAAGTGTTGTGTCAAAAACTCAATCTAGCGAAAGCGCAAAAACTTCAGATTTTCCAAAGAAAAATTTACAAGAGTCTCAGTCGTCCATTAGTTCCTAGTCACCATCTCAAGGTGGTTCTACGTCCGGTCCTTGGGCCGAGCGTTCTGAGGCATCCATAGGGGTTGGGTTGCTTCCTACATGCAATTATTGTAAGAAAAAATGTCATGTTATTGGTGAGTGTTTGAAGCTTAAGAAGAAAAAAGAACTTAAGCCACAGGCCTGTGCGTCTGTTAGAAATGATAGGAAAGCCTTAGATTCGATTTGTTCTGACACTCCTGAGATTCAGGGTTCTAAGTCCAGTTCTGATTATTTTGTGGAGGATCATTATAAGCCCTTTTTGTCAGTGATTCTAGCGAAGCGTTGCCTGTTCAGATTTTGAGAGATACTGGTGCTGCCCAGACTTTATTGTTAGAGAGTTCATTGCCTTTGTCTGAGCACACTTTTACTGGTAGGTCAGTTTTATTACAGGTTGTGGAGCTAGGCGTCATTGATTTTCCCCTTCATGAAATTTATTTGAAGTCAGAATTAATTACTGGACCTGTTATCGTAGGTGTTCGACCTACTCTTCCCGTTCAAGGCGTTTCCTTGTAGCTTGGCAACGATTTAGCTGGCGGCAAAGTTGTAGCCGATCCGATTGTTTGTGAGAAAAACACGTCTGATATTGTGTCCGATGATGAAGACGACGACTTGTACCCAGCGTGCGCAGCTACCAGGGCAATGGCCAGGAACAGTCTGAAAGAGGCTGAGAGTACTCCTGCACTTAACAAGGACCATCCCTCCAAAAATATAGACCTTACTGACACATTCATGTCTACAATTGATGACAACGTACCTTCGTGTTGACAAGTCTTCGACAGTACCTAGTGATGATTCACATCCGCCATTAGACAGAGATACAGATGCCTTAAGCCGTGAGCAGCTCCTCTCTAAAGATCAGGAGATCTTCCGACTAAGCAAGAGGGCCCTTTCCCGAGAAGAAGCGGACAAAGTCAGAGAGTGCTTCTACATACAAGATGGCATCCTTATGCGGAAATGGAAACCACCCGATGCACCCCCTAATGACGTGTGGCGGGTCGTTCACCAGATAGTTGTTCCAGTAGCGTATCGCAAGGAAATCATGAGTTTAGCTCACGACACACCCATGGCAGGTCAGTTAGGTGTCAATAAGACTTATAATACAATTTTAAGTCACTTTTACTGGCCTAAGTTGAGAAAAGATGTGTCTGAGTTTTGTAAGTCTTGTCATAATTGTCAGATGGTAGGTAAACCCAATCAAGTTATACCACCTGCTCCCCTCCAACCCATTCCGGCCTTTGAGGAACCTTTTAGTAAAGCACTAGTTGATTGTGTAGGTCCTTTGCCTAGGACTAGGTCAGGAATCAGTACTTACTGACAATTATGTGTACTTCGACTAGGTTTCTGGAGGCCTTACCTCTTAGGAATATTAAGGCAAAGACCATAGTTAAGGCCCTTACAAAGTTTTTCTGTTTCGTAGGTGCTCCCAAGGCTATTCAGTCAGATCAGGGTTCGAATTTTATGTCAGGGTTGTTTCAGCAGGTTATGCATGAGCTAGGTATCAGGCAGTATAAGTCTTCTGCGTACCATCCTGAGTTCCAGGGGGCACTTGAACGCTTTCATCAAACCCTTAAAACTATGATGAAAACATATTATCACCAGTATGAAAAAGACTGGGATGAAGGGGTTCACCTCGTGTTGTTTGCGGCACGAGAAGCGGTTCAGGAGTCCCTTGGGTTCAGTCCCTTTGAGCTAGTTTTTGGGCATACGGTCAATGGGGCATTGAAGTTGTTGATGGAAAAATGTTTAACTTAGACTAGCGATTTGAATCTCTTAGACTACGTGTCTAACTTCAAGGAGAAATTATATAAAATAAATGCTTGCAAACTAGCTCAAGAAAATCTCAAAACATCACAAATGAAAATGAAAACATGGTATGACAAAGAGTTTTTAAACCAGGCGATAAAGTTCTTGTATTTTTGCCTATCCCTGGTCACCCTTTGCAAGCTCGATATTTCGGTCCTTATGAGATTGAGAGTAAACTGAGTGATGTTAACTATGTGGTTAAGACACCAGGTCGGCGAAAAGAAAAAAGAGTGTGTCACGTTAAAATGTCGAAAGAGTATTTTGATAAAAGTGACCGAAATTTTGTAAAATCAGTTTCCATTTTGGCCAATGTAAATACATTTGAAAATTGTGATGAACCTGAATGTAATGAAGAGACTGTCGAAAAAAGACTTCGCTCAAAGTGACCGTTTGAAGAATTCTGAAATTCTGACAAATCCGGAAGTGAAACTCGGACATCTGACCGTGCATGAAAAAGAGGAAGTGCACCGATTAATGCGGGAATATACGACCATCTTTCCGGACGTTCCAAAAAAGACAAATGCGTCTCATCATGACGTCATTGTAGGTGATGCGTCACCTATCAAACACCATCCCTATCGGTTAAACCCGATAAAACTTCAATACATGCGGAAAGAAATTCAATACATGCTTGAAAATGACATTATTGAACCCAGCAATAGTGACTGGAGTTCCCCATGTATGATTGTTCCGAAGCCAGACGGAACTTACCGATTGTGTACGGACTTTAGAAAAGTCAATTCAGTCACCAAAACTGACTCTTATCCGATCCCACGAATCGATGACTGTATCGAAAAAATTGGCAGTGCAAAATTTGTCAGCAACTTTGACTTGCTTTGGCTATTGGCAGGTCCCGCTTACCGAGAGAGCCAGAGAAATATCGGCATTTGCGACTCCAGATGGGCTATACCAATATAAAGTAATGCCCTTTGGTATGAAAAACGCACATGTCACATTCCAGAGGATGATTCATTCGCTCCTAAATCATCTCGAAAGATGCGAGGCGTACATCGATGACGTCATCATCTACAGAGACACCTCTACGAATCATGCGTACTTTCTTCGGCATACTGACGAAAGCAAACCTCAAAGTGAACCTTGCGAAAAGTGAATTTTGTCATGCGACTGTAGAATATTTGGGTCACAAAGTAGGTCAAGGTTTTGTAACTCCTATCATGGCCAAGGTGGAAGCTATTTCAAAGTTCCCGATTCCTACCAATAAGAAAGAGATAATGAGATTTTTGGGAATGTCAGGATTTTTCAAAAAATTTTGTCCAAATTTCTCGTCAGTTGTTGGTCCACTTACCAATCTGTTTCAAAAGAGAGTGAATTTTGCGTGGACCAATGACTGTGACGAATCTTTTAAGAAAATCAAATGTGTTCTTATGAATAGTCCTGTCCTGTCGGCTCCAAATTTTGATAAGCAATTAAAGCTTATTGATAAGCAATTAAAGCCCACCCATTTGATAAGCAATTAAAGCCCACCCATTTTGCTACGTCTTTTGGTACATTTTTGGACATAATAATTTTCATACTTTTTGGCCATATTACATAGTTTAGACTAAGGATCACTGACGAGGGTTTAGTACCCGAAACGTGCATGTCTGGTCCATGCTGTAAATTTATCAGGTTTTAAATGATGCTATTGAATTTAAAGACGTTTAACATTTGAACTACTTGGTGAGTGTCACTGCTGGTGGACCAAGAGTCCCCGAGGGCACATGTAGCCAAGTTCGATCAAATTCGGTTGATCGTCTGTCTCTTCAACGCATTTGAAATTTTCTGTTACAAAATTTCTTGAAATTTCTAAAACGTGGGTCCTGTAGCATCACATCCCACCCATTCTGCTACGTCTTTTGGTACATTTTTGGACATAATAATTTTCATACTTTTTGGCCATATTACATAGTTTAGACTAAGGATCACTGACGAGGGTTTAGTACCCGAAACGTGCATGTCTGGTCCATGCTGTAAATTTATCAGGTTTTAAATGATGCTATTGAATTTAAAGACGTTTAACATTACTGTTGATTTCAGTGACGTAGGAACCGGGGCTGCTTTGTTTCAAGAAAATGATGATGGTGTAGATAGAGGTGTTTGTTATTTTTCAAAGGAATTGACAACATGTCAAAAGAATTACTCTACTATTGAAAAAGAGTGTCTTGCATTATTGTTAGCTTTACAACATTTTGATGTTTATTTGAATGTTACTTTACATCCCATTCTTGTGTATACCGACCACAACCCTCTCACATTTTTGCACAAAATGTCAAACAAGAATCAAAGACTTATAAGGTGGAGTTTATTGTTGCAAGAGTACAATATCATTATTAACCATATCAAGGGCAAAGACAATGTGATTGCAGATGCACTATCGAGAGTTTCATGAGTGATTTTTGCAGAATTTACCACCTAAGTTTTCATTGACATTCAAACTTTTTTAAGGGGGGGAGGTGTTGTGGGTCATGTATTATTTTAGTTTTGCTTTATGATTTAAAGATGATCCTGATGATAATCTCAACGGCACTCACAATAGAGCACTATATTGAGCATCGACGGACCCTTAGCAAGCTGGAGGTGTAGGTACACATGTAATTAGTCATGTTATTTAATGATTTCATAATAATTCTTTCTAGATTTTACTATGACATGTTTATTTCATTAGAGAATATTCCAGTATGTTCTTTGTTACATCATTATCATCACATGACTGTGATTTCTAGAATTTACTCTATTGTTAATCATTTGTAATGAGTCATTGTTCTAGAAGTTTCTGGTAAATTCATTGGTATTAGATATAAATACCTCCGAGGAACTGTGTTGAGGGGGCATTCGTACACATTCGTAGACACGATTCATTCATCTATTCTGATATACTGGGATACTTTATTTGTTGAGACTTCAATCCATTTAACAACGTTTGGACACTGATCTTTCGAGAACGATAGGTCAGAGACCACTAAAAGGCCGGTGCTGATTGGAGCAAAACCTGTAGGGTGAGGGGGCCTGTTATTTTAAATGTGACAGAAGATGTGATTGGCTATCAATTATGTTTTCTTTTGGTATATTGTTTGAATATGATATATATAAGTAAAAAATAAGTGCAATTAAAATGTCGATACCCGGATTTTTTCCCTAGCTCCCGATCCGCTAAAGGGGACGGGCGCGGGAAAATTTGAAAATTCTCTGCGGGGTACCTTGTGACGCAAATAGCGCGAAAAAGAGCAGGTCATGCTATATTTTTTAGTTTAGTTTCGTATAAAGCTTGAATCAATGAACAAATCGGTATATAACATGCATGGCCAGCAATATTAGTATAGACGTTATAAGGCATTTCGTTAACATTGCGGCCTATGGAAAATGATTTGGTTGTCTCTGACCTAGAGGGAAACACGTGCTATACTGAAATAAATGCAAAATATCAACACCAGCCTTGTGTTAGCGTTTTGTTTTCTTGTTATTCGTACCATTTATGTACTTTTCTATATTTTCATGCCGAAAAGTGTTCAATAAAACAGTTATCAAGGTAAATTTATGCATATGACTGAATTTATGGGCAAATTGGGATTTCGCGCCAAAAGCGCGATGTAGGCATTGTCATTATTTTTAAAATTTAACACGTTTTAACCACTCTGTATAGCCAAATATGCATTAAAACCATTGTTTTATGCACGAATATCTAGTTTAACATTAAAAACAAATTATTTCTTAAAAATTATTCGTCGGAGATACATGAAAGTATCCTCCATGGCATCACAGGCAAAATTTTCTATGATATTGCTACACATATAACCGTATAGAATTAGAGCCGGATGATTTTATTCTTTTATTTTCTGTATAAAATGATTTTTTATTTCGTCATTAAGGATTACAATCGCATTCAGATGCATTATATGTGGCATTGTTATAATTAATGCGAGTTCACATACCTATATGAAAATACGTCCTACGGAGGGGGGTAGGGGTCCTAAATTTCTCATAAATGCTATAAAAACCGTGTTATTATAACATATTTGCATGAATTATATTCTTCATTTAATAAAAAATGTAAAATGAGTCGATACATATACATAACATTAAACCCTTTCCTCTGAGAACGGAATAAAAGAGAAAAACTAGAAAAATCAAAATGCGAATTTTGGTGCCTTTTTTGAATGTCGACATACACGCATAAATCTCAAATATCTCCCATATCACGTACAGTAGAAAGCTGAAACTTCGGATAAATTTCATTGATATAAATGCCTTTATTATGCAAAAAAATTGTATTGATCAAAGAGGGGGTTATATATGTCTATAGGTCAGAGACCACTAAAAGGCCGGTGCTGATTGGAGCAAAACCTGTAGGGTGAGGGGGCCTTTTATTTTAAATGTGACAGAAGATGTGATTGGCTATCAATTATGTTTTCTTTTGGTATATTGTTTGAATATGATATATATAAGTAAAAAATAGGTGCAATTAAAATGTCGATACCCGGATTTTTTCCCTAGCTCCCGATCCGCTAAAGGGGACGGGCGCGGGAAAATTTGAAAATTCTCTGCGGGGTACCTTGTGACGCAAATAGCGCGAAAAAGAGCAGGTCATGCTATATTTTTTAGTTTAGTTTCGTATAAAGCTTGAATCAATGAACAAATCGGTATATAACATGCATGGCCAGCAATATTAGTATAGACGTTATAAGGCATTTCGTTAACATTACGGCCTATGGAAAATGATTTGGTTGTCTCTGACCAACGTTTGTAATTACCGGAAACCATATATTCGATAGACTTTGTGGACCGTAAAGGACACTTTGATCCGGACATTGTATTGTAAGTTGCAATCATTTTCGATATATATATCTTGTACACGTAAACGTCTTCAAATTGAATAGCATCATTTAAGAACAGAAAAATTGGCAACGTGGGCCAGACATGCACGTTTCGGGTACTTAACCCTCATCAGTGATCCTAAATCTAAACAATGTAATATGCCAAACATAAATGAACTTGCGTTTTGGGGTATTTTGACCCATGACAAGCCTTTTTCATACATGTATAAAATAAAGCTGCAACGAGAGGCGAACAATTAGAACCATAGGTATCCCTACAATCTGCTTGTAGAGATTCTCACAAAATCTTACATAAATGTCACCCAAGAGAGAGGACAAGGCAATACACAGGTCACTACATGTCCATTATTTGTATGATTTGTATTCTGTAGCGGAAAAGTCACAGGAAAGAAAGAGCCCCCCCCCCCGAATGATGCGTTGTACCTGGTGAAACTATTTAATACTTTTGCAGAATTATATTCTAAACTGATACATTAGTCTAATCGATATCGGTATTTTTGAATGGGTCTACCCGAAAATATATCTAAACATTGTACACAATAAGATGTTAAAAAGTTTTATATTTTACTTGTATAATGCCCGACCGAAAAGTCCATCTCGACAAGTAAACACTCAGGCGATTTTGCAATACCCAATGAATCCCTATTTGATTAGGGATATGTTTTATCATTCTGAGTGCATATCATTGGTCTCGTTGGTCTATGTGTAGTCCTTTATGTTTGATGTTTATGTGTTGTGCGTTGACGTTCCTTTTCCCTTTTGCTTCTCTTCCTGTCCTTGTCTGCTTTGTGTTTTTGCACTGGGTGTTTTGGGGTTTTGCTGGGGATGCTGCAGCCTGGTGTTGATGGAGATCCCCTCCTTTGTTTCATACTTTTATAAAATCACACGTATATCAAATTTCTTTCACAATGCTTTAAAGTTGATACAAATTACTAATTACGGACCCAGAGAAGTTTAATCCTTGATTATCAATATGATAAGATTTTATCAGAACCAAATAAAATGTTTGTTATAAGGATGTTATCCCACATGTATTGATAAGGTATCTTGTAAAAATTATAGACCAAGTATGTCTTTTTATTCAATAATCGATAAATAAGATATTGCCATTTAAAAACTTGTGTGACAGAATTGTTAGATACTGATTATAGCTATGTTTCTCATCTTTGATGTACATGTAAGATTTAGACAAGGAAGTACCTGACGGGGAGGTTTTATGAATTACCGACATTAAACAGTCAGCATTTAAATAACCTACCAATAAGTATCACTGTTACATAACACGTGATACGCTAATAATCTAGGTCACGGGAATTCCCTTTAATCCAACAAGGTAAATACTACATGAATCTATTTTAGGCCTATTTTATTACCATCATTTAAGCCCTGTTCACAACCCGCCGTGCGTGCCTTTTGGATGTGAGTGTTTGTGGAGGATACGTAAGCTACGTTTTTCTGAAGACTAAAGGAAGAAAGATACAAGAGTAAGGACGGAATGCGTTAACGCACGGTTATAGGAATGGTTACATGCATCACATGTCGCGCATAAAGTAAGTGCGTTGTACGTACTTTATGACGACATACGTGCAACTTGCTTACAACGTTCTTTCTCCTTACGTCTTCTATGTCATTGGAATATATTTCATCTTTTCATTCACGAAAACACTAATATTCAATCCTGAATCACATCACATCTTTGGCTTTATTGTACAGATGTTACAGTTTTCCTTATATGTTTTGATTCTGAATAATGTCTGGTCCTACCTCGAGCTTGCTAAGGGTCCGTCAATGCTCAGTTTTGTGCTCTATTGTGAGTACTGTTCAGATTGCCGTCAAAATCTTCTTGAACTCAATTGTCAATAAGGCTGGTCCCTGGCGGCAGAACTGAGGCTTCGGTTTTCTTCTACATCAAATAATACAAAGGAGGGGATCCCTAACAACAACATGTTGCAGCACCCACAGCAAAACCTCAAAACACCAAATTAAAAAACATAGAGAAGACACGCACAGAAAGAGACACAAAAGGAACAAGGATTATCAACGCACAATACAGAAACATCAAACACAAAGGACCACAGTCACATAAACCAACGAGACCAATGGGCAACCGGTGCCGACTTAGTATGGCCATTTGCCACGAAAATAGCAAACGGTGAAATTTCTATTGCGTATTCAACATAAATTTTCTAGATTTTAAGACAATATTTTAGTATAAGACGCAAAATTCTGTGCATCATTGATCATAATTATTTTGTTTAATAGATTATGTTTAGTGATTACACAAGGACATTATCTCCTTTAATCTAAGATCAAATGATTATTCAGCAGATATATCTGGTCTGAAATAAAATGATCAGTGACCAATGCATACCACATGGCGTTTATGCAATACAAAATAAATTGTTAATGCACGCGTGGACTACAAAACGATGTACCTAGTTCATTTTGATCTTTTGAATAATTTCAATTGATTCTAAATTTAGTACTTTGCACAATCGATTATTATAGCACAGTCATTAAGTACTCGTCACAAAATATAATCTTGCTTCACCAAAATCTACTCAAATCAAACTGTCGTTGTCATATTATTTGGATAATATTACGCTATAGGACAGGAGATTCAGACGGTCTCATATTTCCTCTGAATTGTAAGTATATTTAACAGCATTATTTTGATGGGGTTTTTTCTCTATTATGTGATACTTTCTTTTATTACTCCTGTATCCAAAACTCATTTTAGCTCATCTCGACGAAGTTGAGTGAGCTTACGATATACCTCCGATCCTCTGCGTCAGTGTCCATGTCTGCGTCCCTGTCCGCGTCCGGTTAAGAAATTTGAGGTAGTTCAGTATTTTGACAAAGTTCTTATGCTACAGTAACAAAACTTGCAAAAGTGATTCATTTTGGGACGCTTAGGTAAACCCATGCATCTGATGCTGCATGTGACCTACATTTTCTGCTTAAGTGACCTGGTAAAAAAGTTTTGGGTAGCTCAGTATCTGACAAAGAACTGATTCTACAGTTGACAAACTTACACAAGGATTCATCTTTGGATGCTGAGATGGACTCATACATCGGACCTACTTTTTCCACTCGACTTATTTTGCGTTTAAAAGCCAATATTGAGTAAAATATAAGTGCTACATGTACCAAACTTGCATATTGGATGTACGTTTGATAAAACTTTTATACAATAAACTTGACCGACATTTTCCGCTTGAATGAATTTATCTTTAAAAGCCAATATATGTACTTAGACATATTGAATTTTGAGGTGAGCTTCGTAATCTGTAATTACCTATGTTTCTATCTTATCTTGATTTACCTCAAAAGCTAAATTATCAATAAGATTTCGTGTTGTTTTTTCACTATCTTGTTTATTTATTTGAATATAGTATTGGAAGTCATAACAAGAGACCGATGCCGTAAAAGATAGCTGTTTCATTTTTAGCTCACCCAAGACAAAGGTTCAATGTGATATATTATCATAGCGCTTCGTCTAGTGTCCGTCTGTCGTAGGTCGTCTGTTGTGCATACGTTAACTTTTCTCATTTCTGACCCCTTTTGAGAAATGCTGAAGGAATTCTGATGAAACTTGATAGGCATAAAAAATATCCACTCCGAAGTCTAATGAATCTTGTTAGAAATGAAGTACTGATTGTTCCCTACAAGATATTGTTTTTCGTCTAGATTCTTCAGGCAAAAATATGTCAGGGGTTAGCCTCCTTTGGCAAACATCTTTAGAACGGAAGCACTTATTAAGAAACCGAAAGTATCGGTATGATCAAGAAAAAAGTTCTAAGAAGTTTTACTTTAATTTTCTTTCAAAATTTTAGCATTTTTTTTTAATAATGAGAAGCAGTACAAAGATTGAGATGAAATAATGAGCTTTAAGTCCCCTAGATAGTATTATGATTGGCCTCTCATTTCTGGAGATTGTTCATTAGATGAAGTTATCTTTCACGTTTCTATGGAGCGGTGTTATTGCAATCGTATCCGTCTGTTCTTCATATGTTCTTTTATGTTAAGAAAGTTCTGTTTTATGTTTTTTTTTCAAGAACTTGAAAGCCTTCTGATTTATACTTTCTTAATCTGATTTCATTGACTGATAATGAAGCCCAATATCAGCCTTATTAGGAAAAAATCTAATATGACAGCATATTCAGATATGGACCAATATACTTGAAACTATTTTTTAGTTGTTCTTAGTGTCTTACTATTAACGGGTGTGACGCCTGAATAGAAAACATACATGTGCGTTTGTTTACCAAATGCCTTTCTATGATATATCAGCTATGTTTAATCGTTTAAGAATTGTGTGATCGAAGTATATAGAATGTAAAAGGAACCGTATAACCAGAAATTTTCGCGAGTATCAAATTTCGCGATTTAATGGTAAAAGAGGGTGTCTTTATTTTCGCGAGTATATTTTTCGCGATTCCTAAATTAGAAACAAATATGTACACATGATGTTACTGTTTTGTACCTTTCATTATTGAAGTATTAGTTATTTCTATCATGAGAACACACTCAATTAATTTCTCTTTACGTCTAATCAGGAAAAATGAACAATGACACATGTACAATATGAACAAATGAAACGGAATTACCAATTTATGATCAACATTATCAAACACATTTTTTTGCGAGAATATTTTTTCGCGATTCAAAATCACTCGCGGATATAGCGAAAATTAGTATCTCGCGAAAATTTCTGGTTATACGGTATTCAAATTCTATAGCATCATTTAAGAACAGATAAATTAGCAGCATTAACCAGACATGCACGTTTTTGGTACTTAACCCTCGTCAGTGATCCTCAATCTAAACAATGTAATATGAACAAAGGATATGACAACTATTTGGTCCAAAAATATTCCGAATGACGTAGCAGGAAGGGTGCATGGCATATAATTTTACAGGACCCACGTTTAAGAATGTTAGACGTCTTCAAATTCAAAAGCATCATTAAAGAACATATACATTTGAAGCATGGACCAGAGATAATGCTCGTTTCGGGTACTTAATCCTTGTCATTGATCATCAATCTAAACAATGTAATATGACCAAAGGTTTTGAATTATATGGTCCAAAATGTACCGAAAGACGTAGCAGGATGGATGGGATATGATGCTGCAGGACCCTCGTTAGAAATTTCTAGAAAGTTTGATAACAAAAACTTTCGAATGCGTTGAAGAGACGATCAATCGATGTTGATCGAACTTGGTAAGATGTGCCCTCGGGGACTCCTGGTCTACCTTTCTTTAGATTATTAAAATAATGTTACTAGATACATGAACAAGATAGACAGTTTAGAAAATGATTAAATCTACAAAGGAATATTGTTAAAAGACCTATTGGGAGGGGTCGGGCTATGAAAGACAACAGGATTACTAGCCTACGTCCTAATTTCCATACGGTGATAAACCTGGCCTTTAACCAATATAACAAATAATAACAAAGATGTATTTGTCTGTTTTATCGCGTTACTCTACGGGGAAAGATGGTTATCATATGGTATCCATTGTGTCAGAAATGCATTGCCATAGCTCAGTTACGAGCGCATATGCAAGGTAAAAAGATTCGATTTACAGAGTTTCACCGAGACGATGTTCATCTCTATAAAAAAGAAATGATGAACTTTTTAATCATGCTGTTGTAGAAGCTTTATCGTAACCTTACATAAATAAAAAGTAATCCCGTATTCACCTTTTAAATGATCTTGCTTGATTACAAATATAGACATTTTTCACTCCGCGCTTCGAACTTCGCACTTTAATTTTATAAATGGGTTGCCGAAAAAGCGCCAGTTGTACAGGAAGTCCAATATACCAATTCCATTGAGATTACGAATCAAACTGTAAATGACTACGATTATGGTTTTATACGTGAACGACAGCTACGAAACTGATTCATCAATGTTCGAAGTGCGAAGTTCGTCACGATGAAAAATGTCTAATAGCAGGTTTAACTCATATAATATGTAAGTATGATGTGTTTAAACGGTTTTTCTTATATTCTTATTTCCTCTAGGACCTTATGGCAAATTGGAAAGGTAAAAGGGTTCTGAGAGAAAAGGATGGGAAGACTCTGTGGTAATTATGCGTTGTTTATCAATCTTGCTTCCTAGACACGATAACATGCGTTGAAAATGATTACATTGTCTGTTATAGAGTTGTTGTTCCTGACGCATCACAATTTTCATTTTCTTGACATTTTTTATGAAAACCATAGCAATATTCTTCATATCCAATTGAATTTGTGACTTTTGAACATTTACGCACTCACACATAGAGTGTGAGTGTCATAATGTGTGTTTTGTTGCAGGTATCAAACACACAGCAAGTTCATTTTTCGTACATGTGATGTGCATTACATACGATAGATGCACTTGTTGTGTGTTGCATATCCGTTACAAAAAAAAATATTTTTTCTATGTATATATATATGCACTATAATTTCAAATTCTTTTCTTTTTTTCTGAATTCGCGTTTTTTCCAGGTAAATGCCTCGTTCAGACGAAGAGTTTTTTTTGCGCAATAAACGTAAATTTGAAGCGCAATGGATTTGTTTCGCGTTCACGCCACATTTTCGATTCGTTTCGCAATAACTTTATTTTGCAAAATTCTGTCATGTGATCGCAAAGCAAAACTGTTGAGCAATCTGGCGCATCTTCATAGTAAAAGAAAGAGATTTATATATTCATCAATTACAGTTCCGTAATTCTATCTAGAAATAGGATATTGTCTCACTCTCATTTTGGGAGTTCGCTTCTTTTTATGTGGTGGGGGTTTTTGTTTGATTGCTTTGGTTCCTGTTTTATCCTGATTTTGTATGCCTTCGGTTTATGATTTTCCGAATTATCGATTTTGTACTGTGAATTGAGATATAGTCATTATCCATATTTGTCATACTTGGTATGTAAAAACTTTTGTAATATTACACAACGACTGCAGTCATCATTGAGGAAGTTCTTCGGTTGCTACGGGGATATAATAAAAGTATATTAGATCCTCCTTTCCAGAATAATTAGTGACATTCTGCATTGTGATTGAATGGCTGTCACCACCACCAAACCAGACAAACTTTTCTGATCTGTACATCATAATGTACAGCGAGACATTCACCGAATTTGACAGGTTTCCGTGGAGCTGTTGCAATGGGTGTTGCATGCAATCAGGAGACGCTCACTCCCCCAGGACACCTGGTCTCACTATGGAATGTTGCTTATTCGCAACTGTTCCTATAGGAATTCTCACGATTTGGCATTGCCTTCTCGACTTTCAGACTGAATAACTGTTACATGTAGGTACTTATTTGATATTTATTTATTCTGATCCTCTATGTGGTGAATGATGTCACAGTTAAATGACGTCATTCATTTAAAAGAATGACTCGCAAGATATTCCATGGAATAATCGTATATCATTCATTTTTCAAAATTACATTTTTCATAGGAGGTAGCCTATTTGGCTATTTTTTAATAAAATAAGTGAAAATAAGTGAAACCTTGCAATTGTTTATTGGCAATTTATTGCGCATTAGATTCGGTATTGTGAACACACAATAGCTTATCGCGAAACAAATTTGTTGCACAATAACGTTTTTGCGAAATAGATATATTGCGCAACCGTGTGAACGAGTCAATACTTTTAGGTCACCGCGGGTTCAGTTTGTAGAACAGAACAACCGTTATGGCTTGTTTCTGTGTATCTTATGCATCGTGACTTCATGAGCGTTTACATGCAGAATGCAACACGTTTGTTCCAATAGTTTCACCTCAGTGAATTACATTGGTTATGCATATACATGAATAACACTTCGAAGATGAAATTTATATTTTCAAATCTAGTTGTAGTCTGACATTTCTGTTCCTTAGCATGTATCAACAATTTACTTCATTCCTCACAATGTAGTCCACTTAAAAGTACGAAATTAAGGTTGTAAACCCATCACTGACTACTTCCGCTCATAATTACGCTTTTCGCCGATGATTAATGATATGCTAATGGTATACTGATATTCGACAACGATCGGTAAACCTTTGATGCGCCGACAAACTCAGCTGTAAAAATACAAATTTATTTTAACTTTTTTTTGCATTTTATTTACATTTTCATCTGCTGGACTTCATTCTAATTCATTTGATACCAAACACGACTGCGATACTCCAATTAAGCACTTAGAATTAAATTCAAACATAATTAAATTTGTCATCAAAGTTCTTTTTGCTAAGAACTATTTTGTTTAAAATCCGATATTATGAAATAAATTTCAAAAGGATTGTCTCAAAAAGACTATTTTTTCTAAATTATATACATTAATGAAGTTTTCTCGACAAATTAAATTCATAAAATTTCGATGGGCATTTCTTTTAAATCCCCTTATCGCACTGCCGTCAACCTTTGTTAAGATCGATGTCAACTTTTGCTGCACCAATGTAATAAATTGTAATGTGTTGGAAGCCGTCATTGCACACTATCGATTCTTTAGTTAGGGGTCGACTACATTAATGCATTTGTATGAAAGCGTATTTTGGATATCACATACGTGAACATTATTGTTCATATACTTCGATAGATCTGTAATTCATGACAACAATTTTAATCTTAGGGCTGAGTTTGATGATGGTCCAGACGGACATTATACAGACCAAGAAGAATACACATCGCTAGAGGAGGACTTGTATGCACATTTTATTTGCTTGTTATTTAGATAGTTCAGAAAGGAGAGGATCTCCAATGAAACTCGGTCGCAGCACCCACAGCAAAAACATCGAAAACACCTCATGCAAAACCACAGAACAGACATTCACAGCAAGAGACGCAAAAGTTCACAACAACAATACAACAGAGAAATATCAAACACGGAAACTACACAATGTCATAAACAATGGAGACCTATGGGTAATGGGTGCCGACTTGGGACAACCATTTTCAATACCAGTACCAAATTCTGTGGTTATTCGGATTGAGAATTGTTCAAATTCTATATCTTCCAGAAGAAAATTTCAATCCAATTCATTATGCACCAAACGCTTGTTTCGGATTCTGAATCCTCGTCAGTGATGCATCCATCCAAAGTTTTAGACTAAAAAAATCATTTTATAAGCGCCCTATGGTTATGTTTTGAAATTAAATTTGTGTAATTTGCACAACAATTTTAATCTTAGGGCCGAGTTTGATGATGTGTTTAACAACTTTTTGTAATTTGTAGAGAGTGTGTGGCTCTAAATTTCCTGTAGCGAAACGTAGAATGTTCATACTTTTGCATAAATTTCAAGAATTCTAAGAATGCTGAATCTTTTTAGCTCACCTGAGCGGTGCTTAAGTAAGCTATTGTCATAGTGATTTATCCATCGTCCGTCGTCTGCGGCGGAGGCGGTGCTTTCGTTGTCTGTAGTTAAGTTTTAAGATTTGCGACTTCTTCTCCGGAGCCGCATGCCGGATTGAGACGAACCTTTTCATAAGTGATTTACTCAAAGTCCCCTACCAATACTGTTTTCGGGATACCTCCAGTTCCGTTAAGGTTTGAATTGGTTTAAAGTGTAAAAAGTAAGCCTCTATCCTCCACTAGAATATTTGCATGGATGAGAAAATTAATTACATCTAAAACAATGAATATAGATTGGTTTTCAAATAAATGTTTCGGGCACGAATATCAAATAAGCAGAGATATACGCGTTTTTGACTTCTTTTCGGACTTTTCCAAAAATGCTTATTAATGCAATATGTGCTGTTCAGTTCTGTTGAGATTATCTTCAGGATCTTCTTTAACTCATTTGTGTAACACTTATGCCCTTTGCCATGTGGAGCTCGTAATAGAAGTCCCCGTGAGGGGTTTAACAGTGAGTGTTTTTAATATTTGGCCCTGACATTGTCGCCATAGCACTTTCTATATAGACAAAACCTCAGACACTGCATGTATTTTATATATTGTTTCATTTTCGTGCGTGAACATCGACGGCGGATGCAGCTAGCCAACAGGGGGTGCTTACTCCTCCCGGGCACCCGGTCCCATCTCTAGTTTGTAAGCCCGTCGATGCACAATTTGTTGCTCTATTGTAAGTGTTGTTGAGTTTATCGTCAGGATCTTCTTTAACTCATTTCAATAATTCAATAGAGGCATGATGAATTGCAATTTTTACTGCATATTAGACTTATAAATTATTCAATTATTTGATTATATTAGACTATTTTTTCATGATTTATTTTCTTCTATGCATAAGGAAGGGCGATACTTTCAGCAAAAGTATGAAGGATTTATTTGAAATTTTGTTAACATGATGTGCTTAATGCCCTTACCAAAATTGTGTCCGGAATCAAAGTCCCTCCAGGGGATGGATCAAAGGAGGGGCCTTAAATAGAACTCATTTCTGCATACACAGTAAAACGTCCTTTTTTCTTTGCTGTATTTTCCCCTTTTCTTGCCTAGTTTTGAGTGATTTTCCAGAATGCTATCTTGTCACCAGAAGAAAAAAATTAATAGAGCGACGGTTTCAAGAAGAAACTTAGTTTTCGAGTTTAATCAACGTACCTACCACAGGCCTGAATTTTTAAAAAAAAATGTAAGCTGAATACTCATTCTTTCAAGAACCGCTGTTGTAAAAAAAATTTATGGTTAAAATTAGTTTTAACCTGGTGAAATTGAGATTCGTGAAAAATTAAAACAAATTCTTTCATGTTTTTATCCTCTGTATTTCGGTTTTTCTTTTTTACATAGACTGTCGTTATAACTCATGCATTGTATTTGTTAGCTTCAATATTTCGCCTGTCGCACATGTTATTTCTATTTGGTTATCTTCGCCTAAAATTTTCTTCGTCATTTGTAAATTTGTATTATGAAAATCCGAATCATCAGTACATACTCTAGAATACCGGATGAGCTGTGAAATGTAGATACCGTATGACGATAATCTAGGTACATCACCTTGAAGCCATGGAAAATTTACTATGTATGATTCAAAATCATCTCTTTTGTCATACACACTTCTATGAATCTCTCCATTAACAATTTTGATATTTAGGCCCAGATAGAGTGTTTCTGTGTTTGTAACGTTTGTCTTGTTTAGAGTTAATTCTTGGATAAATAGTATTTTCATACTTTTCAAAAACAGGATTGTCGATAGTAAGAATATCATCCAGGTACCTAGGCGTATAGTCTGGGATGTTTCACTGGGTTGGGGGTGCACCCCCCCCCCCTTGATCCTCCAAAACCGGCCTAACTTTGTAGCATTTTGTGCGCTCTTTCAGATAAAAATTTGTCTCATGGAAATTTCTATTGCAAAAGTGGTGTTTTTCAGGAAAAACATGTTTTTTTAGTCAAAAATCACTGAAAAAAGAAATAAAATTATAACTTTTATATGGTTGATGTTTTTAAAAATTGAAAAGTATGAATATATAGTATTTTTTATGCTCTTTCAGATGAAATAAATTGCAAGTTCCAATTCCTATTTTTACTGTGTGTTTTGGGGTAAAAAAGTTGAATTTTTGCCAAAATTCACAGAAATTTGAGGAAATTTTAATTTATTCCTGCTTCTCAGCTCCTCAATATTGCATATGATCGTTCAATGATGATTTAAAAAACATCTTATCAGTCTCCTCTTTCAAATGACGTATATTTTATATTCTTAATTTTTTGCAAAATCCACAAAATTAATTATTTTAAACAAAAACCTGTATTTTCAATCACAAATCTCAGATTTCTGTATATTTATTTAAAGAACCCTTATTTGTTATGAAAGCGATGATTGAAAGCTATTTTCTAATGTAACTTTTCACACTCTATCAGATTGTATATGTTTTACTAACATTTCATTCAAAATCAAAGTGTTTTTGGGGAAAAACGTATTTTTTCATTTAAAAATAGCTGATTTCTGGAGAATATTTATTGAATCTATAGAAGTTCTTGTAATGATAGCAGGAATGTATTTTGAACTGTAATTATTTAGGTTCACTCATAAATTACATGTATGAAACATAAAAGGTATATTTTCTACTTAATTGTAGGGCAAAATTCCTGTTTTTTGTCTAAAAATTACAGATTTCTGGAAAAATTTTATTAATTCATTTTCTTTGCTAAAACTATATATTTAGAGCAATTATCATTATAGAAAGTAACCATCTTGTCAGATGATTGTGAAATTAAATGAAAAATTAATTAAAACCTTCATTTTTGGGTAAAATATGCATTTTTTATGCAAAAACCACTTATTTTGAGAAAATAAGTACTAGCTCTTTTCATTTGCCTAAATTGATATGTTTTAGCTTTGATATTATGCTGTTTCTTATCATAAATGGATAGGAATGTTATTTGATAACTGAAATTTAAAATATATCTTATTTTGGGGCAAAAAACCTTATTTATGTGAAAAATTCACTTATTTCTGTGAATATTTTATTTGATCAACAATGGAGAGGTTCATATAATTGGATGGCGTAAATGTGATCAAGTTAAATGAATTAGAAGAGATTTCTTTGATTATCTTGCTTTTTTGGGTGGAAAATCTCGATTTTTCTTTAAAAATCGCTAATTTCTGGAAAATCCTTGATCACTTTTACGCCATCCAATTATATGAAACCTCTCCAGTGTTGATCAAATAAAATATATAAATTAAAAAAAAAATATTCACAGAAATAAGTGAATTTTTCACATAAATAAGGTTTTTTGCCCCAAAATAAGATATGAATTAAATTTCAGTTATCAAATAACATGATGTCCAAGAGGATGGACAAGGCAATACACAGGTTACATGATTTGCATGATTTGTATTTTGTAGCGGAAAAGAAACTTTTTGATTCAGATGTACAAATATAAGTTTTCCCCTCTCGATCAAAGCACCATTTGATGAGTTTGAAGTATTGATCATTAATTTTGGTGTGCATATTTGAAAAGTTGTATGAAGAAATCGTTTTTGCTCGAAAATTTCTAGATTTCAATCCCATCCTCTGAATTTTAAACAGACCAAAATAAATTTACATCATTCCTGTTGAGAACAGTTTCACAATTTTTGCTACGTGTTGTATTACGTAGGCCCTCTTTTTATATCCATTTACATATTCATCTGTGTTGCTTGGGCCCCTGCGTTTTGCGGTCTTGTTTGTGTGTGGTCACCGTGAGGAGGTTGTTTTACACCATAATTGTACGTTCTTCGAGACCTCTGGGTAATCGGAAAAATGGGAGGGTTGTGCGCACGTAATCTAGGATAACCATACCTTCTGCTATTTCCGTGGCAGATTGCCGTCCTAAGTCGGCACCGGTTGCCCATTGGTCTCGTTGGTTTATGTATAGTCCTTTTTGTTTGACGTTTCTGTGTTGTGCGTTGACGTTCCTTGTCCCTTGCGCGTCTCTTTTTGTGCTTGTCTGCTTTGTGTTTTTGCATTGGGTGTTTTGGGGTTTTGCTGTGGGTGCTACAACTTGGTGTTGTTGGAGATCCTCTCCTTTCCTTTATCGCCGTGAAGTTTTCAAATGATTATGGTGTTGTTGGTTGCTTTATCTGAAGGCGCGAAGACAAATTTATCATGTAAATTACGTAATTTTGATTTGAAATATCTTTCAGATTGGGAACTTTAATTTTCAAAAAGATGAGGATCTTTGTGAAAGTTATCTATTCGAATGTCAGTAATATCCAAAATAAGGTTTTTCCAGTCATTCAGAGAATACGATTGGATTCCTTTCGATTTATACAATTGTTTTGTATAGTTATCTAAGGCTTCCTTTCGTACATAACGAAATTTAACAAAATCTATGTTGGATGGCATTCTATACATAGGTCCTTTTTTGACAAACACAATCGAATTAAAATCCGATACACAATCTGATTGCACCTCAGCAGTATATGGGAAGGAATTGAAGCCCTTTCACGCACAAATTTTACCCAAATAGAAATAACGTGTGAGACGTGAAAATAACTATTTGTCAGTATAATACAGAATTGTTTTAAGATAATCGTCTTCAAATTCTATAGCATCATTTAAGAACAGAATTTATAGCATGGACCAGACATGCACGTTTCGGATGCTTAACCCTCGTCAGTGATCCTCAATCTAAACAATGTAATATTGCCAAAGAGTGTAAAATTATTTTGTCCAAACATTTACCGAAAGACGTAGTAGGATGGGTGGGATATGATGCTGCAGGACCCACTTTTTAGAATTTGAAGAAATTTTGATAACAGAAATGTTCGATTGCGTTGAAGAGATCGAAGTTGATCGAACTTTCCTCCATGTGCACTCGGGGACTCCTGGTCCGCCAGCAGTGACACTCACCAAGTGGTACCAATGATAAACGTCTTCAAATTCTATAGCATCTATAGCAAGAGATAGAATATTCCTCCTTCTTCGAGAATATGTAGTTCTATACAAAGGACTTAGTGCATTATCCCCCTATTCGGCCATGTAATTTCGATGAAAATCGCTTTTATTAAAGGAATATTTTAAAATTATCACTTATTGCGAAGCACAATATGTCATAAAATACTGCGTCATTACATGACCGTAACGTCGCGTGCGTAGCGTATGACATCATGATTTGACATCATTTTCCTTGAATGAGAAAAACAATGGAAAATCATCGTTCTTACATACAAATCTTTAAGATTCGAGTTTGCGCAAGGCCTCCCCCAGATTTTATAATTCAAATTGAAAGGTCGATTATGCATCTATCAATTTGCATAAATATTATATTGGGAGATGACTGGCACGCTTCATTCATAATTCTGTGAAGAAGTTCATTAATATTTTCAATGATTTCCCGTTTTACATTTTGAAAGTTTTAGTATTCAGTATAGGTGTTACGTCTTCAATTTCATGGCATCATTTAAGGAGGACCAATACTGAAGGGATTCAAATGAGTTAAAGAAGATGCTGACGATCATCTCAACAGCACTTACCAAACTGAGCATCGACGGACCCCCAGCAAGTCAGAGATGGGACCAGGTGCCCGGGAGGAGTAAGCATCCCCTGTTTGTCTAGTCGCACCCGTCGTCGATGTTCACGTACGAAAGTTAAAACAATATCTAAAATACATACACTGTCTGTGGATGTCTGTGTAGGAAGTGCTATGGCAACCATGTCAGGAAAAATATTCAAAACACTTTCTTTCAAACCCCTCGCGGGGAACTTTTTTACGAGTTCCACACGGAAAAGGGCATTAGTGTGACAAAAATGAGTTAAAGAAGATCCTGACAATCATATTCAACACTCCCTCCCATTTATTCTCGAAAAAAAAGATATACTGTAACCTATAGCTTATCACTTATTTAGGTTTGCTCCCTTAATATCATTAAAAATATGAATAATTTTACGCATATAGGCGAGTTCATTGTAATGACCTTGATAATTGAGTTTGATAACACTATCACATGAGTATCAACAAACTCACACGCAATTTGAGATACATGAAGCATAGCATTCCCTTGCCTAGTAATACAATCCTAGGACTTTTCATATTGTTTCATTCTGAGATGTTTAACAAATTTTTTGGATAAGTTTTATTTGATTTTGGCCTCTGAGCTTGAGCTTCAGCATTTGACCTTGAAAATCAATCAACTTTATCCAATCACCCTATCCATATAAAAGTCTTGGATAATTGATGACGTCGACCGACTATTGGTCCTTCTTTTAGAACAGATAAATTTGTAGCATGGACCAGACATGCACATTTCGAGTACTTACATGTAACCCTTGTCAATTATCCTCAATCGAAACAATATAGGAACTTGTTGAAGAAGAATGAAATGATAGCAGTATATGTGGACTTTAACTACAAGTACCTCGTACTAGAATGTAATATCCTTTATGCCACCTGAAAATGAAATAAACAGTTTTACTTCGTTGTTTGACTTTTCAATACAATGAGATAAACAAGATCCTGACGACAATCTGAACAGCACTCAAAACAGAGCACCAAATGGAGCATCGACGGACCCCTAGCAAGCTAGAGGTGGGACCAGGTGCCCAGGAGGAGTAAGCATCCCTTGTTTGTCTAGTCGCACCCGCCGTCGATATTCATGCACGACAAATGAAAACAATATCAAAAACATGCACTGCCTGAGTTCATGTCTATATAGAAAGTGCCATGGTGACCACGTCAGGGAAAATATTTAAAACACTTACTGTCAATACAATTATGTTTTTTCGGATGTCAGATAATCCTCAGCTACCAGTATGAATTTTTCTGAAAGTTGTAAAAAATATCAAGCCTATGGGTCTTTTAACAATGTCTTTTATGTTTTTCGTATAAGGAATAGTTAAGGTAGAAGAGAAATTTTATTTTCATTCTCATTATCTTTGGTAGCGAAGTGACAATGTTATAAACATTTAATGATTTGCATAAACTTACAGATCTATAAGTGCATATCAATATATTTTTTTAAAATTATCTCAGGGAAACTTCGAAGTGGAAGGGAATTCTAAATGGCATCCAGATATACTTACCAACTGTACATAAACAATCCGTCAATGTGAAAGCGGTTCGCTGGACCAATGCAATGAGATCCGAAGCATCATTCACGGACAAAATAAACTTACCAAAACCATCATTATTCGTCACTGATATATTTGAAATCTGTACAGACGCATCTGCCGAGAACAACACTGAAGTACACAAGTTAAAGTCAAATCTATTATACAAGAGCGAACAGGATATGTCTACAACCATCAGAGCAGTTGAAGGAGCGGGGAACAAATTATCCATCCGTGTTAAGAAACCATATTTGTATTCCCTCAATACACGTCATCACTTTTCAGCCAAACTACGGGTTGGGTCCATTTGGATGAGCGAGCCAGCTACATATAGGGTAATAAATGCGATTTTTGTTTTGTCATACCGTAAAACAAGAAGTTTTCGCGAGTATCAAATTTCGCGATTTTATGGCAAAATAGGGTGTCTTTATTTTCGCGAGTACAATTTTTCGCGATTTCTAAATTACAAACAAATATGTTCATATGATGGTACTGTTTTGTATCTTTCATTATTTAAATTTTAGTTAGTTCTATAATAGGAATACACTCAATTCATTCCACATTACGTTTTATCAGGAAAAGTGAATAATGACACATGTACAATATTAACAAATGGAACAATTTATGATATACCTTATCGAGATCCCCTCCTTTCTTTTATCAAACACAATTTTTCGCGAGAATAAATTTTCGCGATTCAAAATCACTCGCGAATATAGCAAAAATAAGTATCTCGCGAAAATTTCTGGTTATACGGTATTTGTTTATTGGTTTGATTTGAAATCATATTGCAAAGGCAAGGGATGGGTTTTTGAAGTTGTGAAGCATAAATTAGATGGAAGATCTGAAGCAAGACTACCTCGTTCTCCGGAGAACACTGCTGCAGAATAAAAAAGATGGAAATTAGACAAAACTATTTTTAAAAAAGAAAAAAAAAATCGCGGTGACGCGGCAGATGACATCAAAATCGAATCTACAACACTCAAAGCAGACATTTGGAACACGAAACACTAAATGATCATATATAATTGAAGGTGACCAAGGTCCACTCCTCTTTATAATGATAAGTTCCGTCGTTTTACCGATCATTTGTGCAATAGCTTTCAACTTAGTCCGATAAACAGAGATTTTGTAAACATAAAAGATATTTTACTGTTTATTAAATTAAACAGTAAACGTAGCGGGCCTTGCTAATACAAAATTGATATCAGAAGTTTGGGTCATACGAAAAACAGTACATGTATTTACCAAATCTACCATTAACTTATCCAATGTACAAATGGAGATCTATCTGACGTCTCGTCCATTTAAACAATATCACCGTGACAATTATTTCGGTAATCTGCGGCAGCTTCACGATAGTTTCGGTGGCTTAGAGAGCGGTAAGCATGTTGACCTTTGGTGTTGGAAACCAACTTTTCTGCTGCATTATGCTTATTTTAGGTAACGATATACCGTAATTTTAATACTGATGACAAATATGGATAATGACCATATCCCTGTCTACAGTACAAAATCGATAATTCAGAAAATCAGAAACAGAAGGCATACAAAATCAGGATAAAACAGGAACCAAAGCAAACAAAATCAAAAACCTCCACCATATGAAAAGAAGCGAACTCCCGATATGAGAGTGAGACCAGGTGTCCAGGAAGAGTAAGCATCTCCTGCTTGCATGAAATACACTTGATATGTTTTTAAACAACAGATACCTTAATACAGAGGAAATAATTAAAATCTAGACATATTATTTACCAGGATGAAGAGTTTTGGTTTCACGCAGAAGAACTATCAGCATTCTTTATTTTCGCCTCTTCAAAAATTGAAACCTTCACGATTGAACCAACTGGTACGATATATTCAACACAGGTTGATGACAGGATAGAACTGGACTTTGACAGGCAAACTGTAACGTCTAAAACACCAGCGAGGGTTAAGGTAAAGGACTGGACAGTTACTTTCTACCTTTCTTTTACATTTGATTTCTCGTGAACATTGGTTTGAATCTTAAAATGTTCCTATCAAGTTTAATTTTCTTCATTTTTCGTAAGGTGAATTTACTTTAAGATCTTATGTACTAAACATATTCCATTCCTATTTAGAAGAAGCAGGAGGTCCGTCAGATATAGATTATTTCTTTCATGTGTTTTATGCGAGTATCTTCTAAGTTATAGGATGTGTTTAGCCCAACCATTCTGGAGCCACTCACTTTTGATTATAATAACACATACAAAAAGAACAAGGGTCTCCAATTTATACTATTTTTATGTCTGCGTAATCGGAGAATTTTTGATCTGCCCGCCTGTCTGCCTGCCTGTCTGTCTGTTTGGTGTCTGCTAATCCACAAAAACTTTTAACCTTAGCCATAACTTTTGAAAAGTAAGAGATAGGGCCTTCAAATTTCTTATGTTATTCCTCATAACAAGAACTTTCAATTTATTTAAAATCTTTGACCTTAGAGTTTGACCTTCTTTTGAAAAACTTTAACCTTGACCTTAACATTTGAATGGTACATGTTAATGATAGGGCTTTCATATTTCACACGTGTACATGTATCTCTTGTGACACGACATTTTCATAGATCCTTAAATTTTGACCTTGTGACCTTGACCTTTACGTTTGACGTACTTTTGAAAAAAAAGTTTACCTTGGCTATAACATTTGAATGGTAAATGATAGCTCTTTCATATTCCACACGTGTATTCCATGTGAAAAGAACTTTCCGTGGATATCAAAAATTTTGAACTTGTGACTTTGACCTTGGAGTTTGAGCTACTTTTGTAAAACATTTAACCTCGGCTTTAACGTTTGAATAGTAAATGATAGGACATTGGCCTCGGAGTTTGACTTCCTTTTTACATTGTAGTTGTTTTATTGACAAAGATGCCGACGGGGGTATTCGTGTTTGATAAACACATTTATTTCTTTTCATTTTTGATTCAATCATCTTCGCATCGTTATTTCGTTATTTGCACAGCAGAAATTTACAAATTACTAAGAAACTTTTAGGTCATGGTTTTCGCTTTCACAAACTAGTAAATACTTTCTGGAAATTTGACAAAATTATTGTTAACTTCTTTTGAAATTCAGATCCATACAAGCAACAGAGTTTATTACTAAGGGTATTTCACAACCTGCATTGTATGGCGACATAATTCACAAAATAAGAAGGATCAAAGGTAGACAGAATTACCATCGAAATTGTGTTAGAATCATCAAACGCATTTTACATCGTAGATATGATCCTTCTGTCACCAGACATGTAATCTGGATAACCACATAGTCTGCTTCTTGCGTTGCAAATGGCCTTCCTAAGTCTGAACCGGTTGCATTTTGGTCTCGTTGGTTTATGTGTGATCTTTCTGTTTCATGTTTCTATGGTGTGAGTTGGTGTCCCTTGTCCCTTGGCGTCTCTTTCTGTGGGTGTATGCTCTGTGTTTTGCTTTGTGTGTTTTATGCTTTTGCTGTGGGTGCTGCAACCGAGTGATACCCTCTGTTCTTTTCGCTTCTTTGCATTATAACTTCGCTTCTTCCCATCGCAACTTCGCAAATTCGATTCTTCGATACTTCGCACTTTCCACAATGCAAAAAAGAAAGAGATTCTGATTTTGTATGCCTTCGGTTTATGATTTTCTGAATTGTCGATTTTGTATTGTAAATTGGAATATGGTCATTATTTTTATTTGTCATAAAGTGTTTATAATATATAGTAATTAGAAAGTGTTCCAAATCTTCACCTTCTCGTATAAAATTTCAAACCAATTCTAATGCATTAGACACGTGTACCACTAGAAAATAGCAGACCACGAAAATTGTACTAAACAAAAATGCATCTTCAGAATCAGGAAAAGTATGCGACTTGATATTGTTATATCAGGTTCAAGTTTGGGAACAATCTTTTCTGGGTTGAGGTATATTTTTAAAGAATTTGATGAAACGTTACACTGAGGAGTTTTAAGGGGTCAAAATGAAAATATTACGGAGCAAGAAAATGAAACAGGGAATAACTCATTATCTGAATAATCTTATGTGGTATGACGTAACAATTCCGAGTACAGTTATGAATTTATCATTTTCGCCATATGATGGCGAAGGGCTATAAGAGTCCGCTTTGTCCGTCATTCTGTCCTTCCGTCATACTTTCATTTTCCAGATGATAACCAAAGAACCCTTATACTATAATTGATGAACATATGCTTTCTTAACAAGACGGGAAATGTCTATTTATTTGTGGGATCAATGGATCAAAGCTCAATGTCAATTTTAGAAGATAAACACTTAAAATAATGTTTTCCAGATGATAACTCAAGTACCCCTTGTTCTATCCAAACAAAATTTTATATCTAATTGTCCAAAGAGGGATATGCCTATTGATTTGGGGGCAATAGGTCAAAGCTCAAGGTCAGTAATAGCGGAAATATACTAAAAACAATAACTTCCAGATTATTATTCAAGAACCTTTCACCTATCCACACCAAATTTGGATTTTTACTTACCTATCGAGTGGGGAAGACGCCTATTCATTTTGGGGTCAATAGGTCAAAGGTCAAGTTCATTGTTAGGAAATACCTGGACATACGTAAAGGTATGCTTTATATATGATATCTCGCTATGATAACCCTTTCACCTATCCACACTTTATTTGGATACGTGCTTACGTATCAAGGGGGAAGACGCCTATTGAATTTACGGTCATAGGTCAAGGTAACTATTGGGAAAAATACTCATAACATCAATTTTCTAGAGGATGGCTAATTAACTTTTTCGCCTATCCACATCACATTTGGAAATATTCTTATCAGGAGGGGAAGAAAACTATTGAGTTTGTGGACAATATGCCGGAACATACACTGAAAATGATGGTTTCAAATGACAACTCAAGTACATTAACCTATATAAACCCAAAGCGGGTATATGGTTAATCTAAAAGAGACGAGCATCTAGGGAATCAAACGCAAAGATTCGTGTTATTTACCTAAAAAATTTAAAAACAAATCTAATTGATCTCGGTGTCCATAGGTCAAGGTTACCCAAACAAAAATAATTGGACATAAATTGCTTTAAAATCATGCTTAAATGATGTTTAGATTGTGGATTCACAATTTGAGCTCACGATTTGAGAACGATTTTCATTTGAAATCGTTTATAAATCGAGATTACCTTATATGGCAGAAACGATTTCTGAACGATTTGTATTACACGACACAATTTAAGAATGATTTAAAATTGCAGCCAAGCTTATACTACAATTTAAGCACGATTTGATAATTCCTAGCAAAGGCAGTCATGATTTCGACATGATTTGAAAACTTAGAATTTCAGGTATTACAGGTCTGAAGTGTCAAAGTTTGAACTACTCTGTATACAATGCGACCATGTATACCGACGGCCATATTAAAGTTTCAGCAGATGACAGAAAAGTCAAGTATATATGTCATGTATATCGGTAAATCTGTCCTAGGGTGGAAGTAATTCTAATCTCCAACACATGTTTACACAGATGGATCGTTATATTATGAGATTTAAACCATGTGACATACCCTACACATGTTACAGACATGGGTTAACTTTGGCACGTCTTTACAAGCAGCAATCGATCTGGAAAGTTATGTTTGGAGTTTATATTACTGACAAAGTATCAATATTAATCCTTCGAGGTAAGGCTTTAATATTTTCTGTTGATGTTTATGTATGTAAACGATCCAATTCTAATTCAGTAAATATTAAATTGCTAATAAAGGAAATCTTAGCTTAAAGGACGTTTGGACAGTAAGACTTTTCGCCCTGAGAATTTTCAGTCTAATTTCTACATGCACTTCATGTAATTGTTGATGAATTTATGGCTATATATTTATATATATCTATCAACTGATTGATCAATACACCCATGTTCATTGTAGATTGAACATCAGAAAAGATAGTACCAATCAAGAGTAGTGAATGTATGGAGCAGTCTCCCTGACAACATGGTGGATTCCCCAAATGTAAATACTTTTAAAAGCAGGCTGAACCTACACTGGACGGATAAAGACATTAATTTAATCCCACTTGTATAGTCCCAAACGCACCACGTACAATAGATTTTAGCAACAACACGAGACAAGATCTGGAGGGTCAACAGGCCATTGGATAGATCCCAACAGGAGGTAACAGGTATGTTCTTCACATTTGTATATTATAATTTGCATATTTTTTTTTTGTATAATCTTACGATTAAATGTTATTTGATTTATAATTTCATATTTTGCATTTCTTCAGCTCTCAGTTTTGGAGAATTATGATCGAGTTTAATGCTTCAATATCTCCAGCGAAGTGGAAATTAGCGTACAACGAAACGATAATCATGCAGAATACCTATATAATCCTTGAGGATGCTCGGCCAAAACACATACTGTAGAAGGGGAACCAAAGGAAACCCAGTTATCTCAGCTGTTCGTACGTCACAGGCTGCCTTAAGGCTTTTGTAACTTACTAACTTAGTCGCAGCTAGTGGTGCAAGATAATTTCCAAATGAAACCTCAAATTTGTGGGTGTGTATGCATGCATGACAGTGTAATCGTGGTGGTTCTAATTGGATGCAGTTCGAATGAAGAATGATTGAATGAGGACAATGATCAGTGTATAATTTTTCCTCAATAATGACAGATCTATAAGTATGTGTTATTCTGTGTTCGAAAGTCCGTAATGTTTTTTAATTCAAACTTAAAATTAACTTGCGACATTATATTATTATTGATCATAACATTAATTTGGTTTTTTTTCTATTGCTACACAGTAACCGTTTTACAAAAATGAAGTCAATATAAACCAATTCTTTGTTTGAGTTTCTTTTTCTATTCATGTTATATATCCTTGAGGATAAATAGAAAAAAATGACTCAAACAAAGAATTTGGAAATAGTAAAAAAAAATGATTCGGACAAAGAATTTGGTTATATTGACTTTATCGTGTAATACGGCGACTGTAGTGGCTATAATTAATATATAGCATCAGCGTAGAACGCACAGTTTTTTTAGATTTTTTTTCTTCAATCTACGGTATTTTGTTATGAAATAGATTAACATGCCAAAATTATTTTTCTTTAAATTTATATATTTTATCTATCTTAATTGTTTTTGTGTTAATTTTCACATAATGATTCCGATTATTTCGTGTGAAATTTTATATTTGTGTATATTGACTGTTTTCATTATTTTATTTTTACAGTTTTTGTTACACTTGTATTTTTGTAAAATTTTATTTTACATATTTTCTTATATAAGTACATGTAAACATGTTTGTAGTATGTTACTGTAATGTGCTATATTGACATTACATTTGTGCACTGACTGTGCTTCTTTAATAGATTATACAACTTTATTTGCTTAACATTGGTAATTTTCATTCAGTAATGATTTGTCTGTGTGGCTGTCAAAACTAATATGTACTTTTCATGTTCACATCTCAGTTGTCATGGTCACTTTCTTTGATGGAAATTATTAGATTTTAACAATTTGACACGTTTCACTTATTTTGAGATTTTGTTGATATAAAATACATTTATCAATATTAAAGTTAGCAGATTCAGGTTACATGTTTTTAAATTACGGTAATTATACCCCAGATATCAAACTACACAATGTAACTCTTAGTTAGGAATGTTCAAATTTTGATGTTGGTTGTGAATTGTTGTATTTTTAATTCCATGTGGAATTTGTTGCAGTAATTAATAGCCATTCTCTGTAAGGACCAAAATCTTTCGGCACGGCATGTCATGGATTTTGATGGTTTTCGGTATAATGGGTATATATAAAGTACTGACCATGAAAATAACACTTTTCAGCCAATGTGACCTCTGGTTGCCATGGTAACGAGGTCATTCTATTTATAGCACTTTTGGGACCATGAAATAAGCCAGCTCCGGAGACTTCGTTGCCATGGATACAACTGTAACAGCTTCTTCATCTTTATATAATCTATTCTTCCTTACTTCCATTCTTACTTGGTACACTTAGATATGTGATATTTATTACAGGAAGCTTATTGTATTCAGCCAAAATAAGTCGAAATGAAGCCTAAAATAGAGGTGAAAATAAAGGCCAATTTAGTGTGTTTTTGACCATTTTCAATCTTAAATATCACAAAAGGCACCAATAGGAGACAAGTGATTTTCATCAATGGAAATGTATGTTTATTGACAAATAAAATGAACGAAAAATTAGAGTGGGTATTTAAGAGTTTTACCTAAATTCTGTCGCCAAAGACCGTTGCCATGGCAACATTAGACCTTTTTGCTTGTTTCATATTATCTTTGAAATTAATTTTATTCCTCTTTAGAGTTACATAAGGTTGTCAAAATGTATGCATGTATAGATATAACTTATATCTTTTACATAAGAACAATTAAAATGTTCAAGGTCATTGGCTTGATGTTCAAGGTCATTTATACTTTGAGACTCAAATTTTGCATAAAATTCTGATTTTTTAATTTTTTTGTTACCGATTTTTGTGATTTTTTTATTTAAATATTTTCATAGGTCATATATATTATAAAAGCATATGAATATAAGAAAGACAAATTTTAGAATTTATTGAATTGTAGCAATTCAATAGGAAAGTATTTTTCCGTCAAAAAACAAGAAAAATACAGATTTCGTCCTTTTTTTATCAAAATACTCAGCAAGAATTTAGATATTCGAAGATGTGAAGAAACGTAATCAATAGTTCTAAGAAATAAGTGATACATTTATCATTTTATGGCAAATAACTGTTAAGTTCAATATTTCAAGGTTTCTAAAATATTGACACCTTCATTTTATGAAAAATCAGGATTTTTCATCAAATCTGGTCACTTAAAGTTTAATGACCTTGAAAATTCAGTGGGTGACCTTGAAATATTTTCAATGTCATTTTTATATCAAAACGCCTCTGATAGATGTATACATGAACTTCTGTTCCAATATCATGCGTAGATAGTTTGATAGAGGTTGTGTTTAAATTCATCGTATTGAAACCTTTCAGCCGATTGTTGCCATAGCAACTAAATTTGATGCTGCTTTGCATATAAAAGGACAAATTAGCCCAATTAATTTTTTATATTCATGTAGAGTTCAAAGATGATACTAATTGGATAACTAGAATTTGGACTTCAAAAATTGGTGCTTTTATGAAATTTTCAACCTTGTAAAACAGTAAAAACATGCAAAAAAAGGGTCTTTGAGTGCCCAAAACAAAGCCTTTTGATACCCTGTTTTGGCCCAATTTTTCATCTTGTATACATAAGGCATCCGAGATGAATGTGAAAAACTTTACAAATATGCATAATTATAAGGATTAAAAGAAAATAATCAAAGCAATTTAAGATTTAAAATGTACCTGTTTCCATGGTAACGAAGCCTACAAATATGCCTTGTCCTATAGATGTTCCCAATTTTTGAAACTTCAGACACGGTAACCATGGCAACGACAACCTTTTTGAAAAAACTGGGGTTGATTTACATACTAGTACTTCATATTGAACTTCCATACCAAAAATCTCAAAAATCCATGACATGCCGTGCCAACATGTTTTGAAATTCTTTGGTTCTTACAGAGAATTGCTGTTAATACATGTAAATTTATCTTTTTCTGATATTGAATCCTTAACTTTATATGGAAAAAAATGTATGTCCCACGCCCATTAATGCAACAAAAAAGTCATGGTCTCATTTCCAGAGAAGTTAAAAAAGGTCTTTTTCGCCATGTCTTTTGCACAGGTCCCATGTTTTGTGAAAAAATGTTGACCAGTTGATATCTTATATGCCATCACAGCATTCTTTGTTGGTATATACATGTATGTTACCTTTTTGTTGTGCCCCCAGCCTGAAAGGTACACTGGGGTCATATAGTAATCGAATCATCAGTCTGTTTGTCCGGCCATCTGAACATAATTCCTTCCCCTATCTTTGAATGATTTATACCCAATTTTTGAATGATTATATTCACAATTTTGATACGATTTGTACACAATGTAATAAATTTTTTTACAATTTATACACGATTTGTAGTTATATGAGCGATTTTAACACGATCTGTGCACACTGCTGTTACGATTTTAACACGATTTTGACACGGTTTGGTAGCAATTTATGTGGGATCAGGGCACGATTTTGACACGACTTGTATACAAATTGTTTATAAATCGTACGATTTACTCACAATTTATCATAAGTTGTTTCTGTGTAATAAAACTTTTGGAATAGAAACACGAGTTTAATGCGATTTATCAAAACACGATTTGAGAGCTCATTTGCATGCGAATTTTATCGGGTTTAAATCATTCAGAAATCGCATGATTTAAGCACGATGTAAAACACGATTTAAGCCCTCTTTTTTTTTTGTTTGGGTATTTCTTCCTTCTGCTAATTGCTGTCGTGAGGGTCAAACTGTTCAAAGGGGACATATGTTTTACAAATAATATAGTTGGTCTAGTTTTTCTTCTTTTTTTTTTTTTTGGTGTGGGTCCAGAATCTGAGTCCCCTTGGTGACACATGTATCCATTTCTTTATGTATTTATTATGGGGGAATGCATTTCCAATAGTTTTAGTAATGAAGATGTACATGTATTAAATATTCGAAACACGTGTTTGTTACATGAAAATTGATTGGAAATGTTCTTCAAGAACCCTTCCGAATTATCGCTTAAGCTTGTCTTTGATACACTAATGTTAAACGTCTTCAAATTCAATAGCATCGCTTAAGAACAGATCAATTTGCAGCATGGATGTTTCATATATTGTTCCATACATCTAGTTCATTGCGTGCAGCTATATTATTTTTTTTTTCACAAAATACAGATTTGGCCAACAGATGAAGAAAAATTAGAAGAAGTACTCGAAAGATCGGATGAGCAACGAATCACGGCGATATCTGATACTATTTTTCTTGAACACACAGCACCAAAGCTACACTATGAAGTTAAATTCACGGTACCATTACATGGGGATTCCGAATTAAAGGCAGGGGATAACCTCTACCTTCTTAAATACAAACCAGATTATTCAGGTATTGAATACGAGAGGTTGAAGACCAACCAGTTTTCCTTTTCCAATGGGAACGTCAATGTAACAAAGTCAGTGACCAGCGGCTATGGGTTTGTACATGTATTTTTCTTACTTCAAACTTTTATTTGATATTTTCTAAGAAAAACAGAAAATATTTACAACAGTACTAACGAGAGTTGCAAAACGAAAAAATGTCCATAAAATTTAGGATAAGACAACCCACAAAAGCCTCTGTTAAACACAATCACATCAATTTGTTCATAGAATTAACTTCTCACAAAAAACACAATACCAAGGCGAAAATTATTTTGAGACAGAAGTCGCCCACAGGGCATTCCGTACTTGTATATGAATCTGGAGGTAGCTCATTCGATTAAGTTGCTTCGCGTTTCTATGGAGCTTTGTTTTTCTGTTTGTTCGATTTTCCTCTTTTTATTTATATTTTTTGTCAAGAATAAGTAAGCCTTTTGGTTGTGTAATTTTGGAATCTAATTTCGGCTTTTGTGTTTGGCCAACATTTACTAGTTATTGTCGTGAATTAGACATTTAAGACGGATCTAAAACCACCTTCTACATCCCATATCGGGAGTTCGCTTCTTTTCATATGGTGCAGGTTTTTTGTTTGTTTGCTTTGGTTCCTTTTTTATCCTTTATGCCTTCGGTTTCTGAATTATCGATTTTGTGTTGTATACAGGGATATGGTCATTATTCATATTTGTCATCAATAGGAGATTGTGCGATAATTTGCATTTTTTAACAAACTTCCGAGAACAGACGGTTGCATGATGCATTATATGTAGAAAATAATGTTACAAATCAAATTCGGACTCTCGAATTGTGACAAAAACGCAGTGTGCAACTTTGTTGTAATCCATGAATGAGAAGCAAAACAAATCCTAAAAACAGAGTATGAAAATCGTAATAGATATAGCAACTTTTGAAAATATGAAACACAGATGAATAAGAGATCCCCAATATTAAAAACAGTGGAACACACTCTCATAAGACGACAGAATAAAAGGAAAAACATACTGAGATGATAACATCAAAACACAAAGAAAAACAGTATCATCTTAATGGACAATCACCTCAAAGCTCAGAATAGCTGATTTTGTGATCACATGCTAAATTATCAAAGAAGTCAGATTGACTTTAAGATTAGTGTCCCGTCGTTTCGGTTAATATATGTGTGTAAAAAGCATGAAATATAGAAACGCTAATGCTGCAAAATACGTCCATTTGATTTTTTTATTATTAAGTAGATTAAAATTGTACAATTTTAAAGCAAACAATAAGGATTTAAAAAAAAAGATATTTTGTTTTAAAAAATCCACTTTATACTTTCTATAAATACTTTTCTATATATAGCTTTTGGTGACGTTATCAGTCTACATGTAAGAGATAAATCAATATTTCCTTATTCAGGAGCGTACTTGTCTAGATAACTAATATGCATGAGCATCATTCTTTGTCTGCACTTCCATGAGACACACCGTTCAAATTAAAACGTAAATTCATTTGGTACAGAATTTACTATACATTTTTTTTTATTTTTCATTGAATTGTTTCGTCTAACCCAGATAAATAACACATGGATTTCCTCACTAGTTGACCATTTTTATACAAAAGAATTAACAACTTTTAATCTTTACTCAGAAGTTTCCGCAAAATCTCATCTAGCATGTCTTGTACATTGAAAATTCACGCATTAATCATATTAACAATATTATAGAACAAAGGAGGGGATCTCCAACAACACCAGGTTGCAGCACCAACAGTAAAACCCAAAAACACCCAAAGCAGACAAACACAGAAAGAGACGCAAAAGGGACAAGGAACGTCAACGCACAACACAGAAACATCAAACACAAATTAATACACATAAACCAACGAGACAAATGGGCAGCCGGTGCCGACTTATGATGCCATCTGCCACGGAAAAAGCAGAAGGTGTGGTTATCCTGGATTACTTGCGCACAACCCTCCCACTTTTCCGATTACCCAGAGGTCTCGAAGAACGTGAACTTGTGGTGTGAAACAACCTCCTCACTGTCAGATGACCACACACAAACAAAACCTTAAAACACAAGGACCAAAGCAACACAGATGAATACGTAAATTGATATAAAAAGAGCGCGTACGTAATACAATCCGTACTCTGCCACCGCGAGCTCATGTATGTACACCCGAGTGTATTCGACTGACATTCAGAGAGGACATAGACTTTATGAATCGTTATGTGATGTAATGTGAGGAACTTTTTGGCATAACTTATGTCATCGTCATTTCCCCTTGCCATGTCCGCCACTGGAATGATAAAATCCAAACTGTTCGTTCTGAAACATTGACCCTATTCCTCGGCGAAAATGGTTATAATTTTGGGGAAATTATAAAATGATTATAATTTTGGGTCATGTATAATGACTTCGTTATTGCGATGAATATATACCTTTTTTTCTGTGACGATGTTCAACTTTACGACACTGGACGTCAATCATAGTACAGTAGTACAGAAACATTTGAAGTGCTCTTTGGTTGTCTGCGAAGTGCTGAGGTTCACATTTTAGGCTCCGCACGAATTTTCTTTCTTGGTTCTGTTTATCTAATAACAATTTTATTCGGGAAGGTAAAGAGTTGAGGAACAATTCCGTATTAGAATACTGTTATTCGTTTACTACTTTCTCCAAACTAATACTTCCATGCGGGTTAATAAACATCTGATTTAACATATCTGTATACCATAATCTCTGAAATAACAGTATAACATTACGGTAACTACATATTACAATGATAGTTTTCAGTTTTCATTCTATTTTACGCAATTTTACCTGTTAGTATGTTAAACGTCTTCAAATTCATTAGCTCATATAAGAACAGATCAAATCTAAACTTAAATGACATAGGTTGCTTACAGTATAAACAAATAAGTTCATGTAACTACACCCCTTCCCTTTAGCAAATTTCTAAATCATAGATATATGCCGTTAGTTATATCAAAGCCTGTAATATGATTGAAAAGCATTGAAAGCTCAAAATGACATTTATTTATTTACCCTTTACCATCAATGTATTAAGGTTACATATGCTGCATTTTCAGTTAAATGCTCGAATTTTGCAAATTATAGAAACAAATTTTGATAAACAGAATTATCCTTTGCGTATCAGAAAAATAAAAGTCTACTTTACAGTTTAATTCCAATTTCAATAAGACGTATTAAAGTTTGAATTACTTGTAAATTGAAATGTATTATGATTATTTCTTGAAAAATTATAGCGCAACATCTGCACATTGTCTGTCCTGAATAAAATGGTTGTATCTTTCTCAATTATGTCCATTCTTTTGAAATAAACTAAAACTTAAGTCATCTAATAATTTTGTCTTTTTCATTTTAGGAATGGGCTCGTCAAGACAAGGGCAAAGACGGTAAGAAATCATGAAGTCCTTGAAATATCGGCTCAAGGTTATTTGTGCAAATTCCTTTACTTTAAGCTACCCGGAGGAGATGAATCAAATTTCCAACTATGGTTAGAATGCGCAAGAAAAGAGGAGGCGGAAAGAATTCGAATGCTAAATGAACAGAGAGGCATGATCGAATTTCCTTATTCGTACAGTAATGATATCCCAATCTACGACCAAGAGAATATTCAAATAACCATCCGAGGCTGCGCTAAGATAAGGGGAGACAAGAAGGTCGGCCCACAGAGACCAGTGAATATGAAGTTTTTGGCAGTTTCGGAAACAACGCATTCACGCATTCCTCTTGTAAAGAATCAAGCGATTGATGGATTGAATTTTATCGAAGTTGAAATCTCCTTCACACAAGCAAGATCACGGAAGCCAATAAAATCACAGATAGATCCTTGGGGTAAGATAACGCAAGCGATCAGAAGACGAAATCCACCAAAAAGACAACGGGAATTAGGACGGTCTTTGTCAGAAAATGGTAATTATATGCATCACATTAATTGAGTATCTGAAATGACTTTTTATTTCATACGTGATTTATGAAAGTCGTTGTGTAATTGTAATCCTCTTGCCAAGCCTCGAAGATGAAAATATTCCACAACTCATTTAATAAATATTTGTTCTAGTCTTTGAAATAAGAAGTCATTTCGAATCCTCTATTGATATAATTATCTCAAAAGAGCTTGAATGACAAATATGGATACACGAAAACACAACATGGAAACATCAATCAGAAAAGACTACAACGATCCAACGAGACCAATGGACAACCGGTGCCGACTAAGGACGGTTTATACGATGTGAAACAAGAAGCCTGGGAAGAGTAAGCATATTGTTCTAGCTACATCCGTCTTCTTACTTTGAAAGAAAAATAAATTCATCTTCCGTCAAAAATGATAATGCTATTAATGCCTAATGATATTAATTTGCCGATTTTGAGATAACAATTCACCATTTCTCTAGGTTCGTTGATGTCATTGTATTGGCCCGAGACACATTTTAGTCACTATTTTTACATTAATCCCTATATTCATGAACAACGCTTTATAGGAAGCAGTTAACAAATACCAAGAAGTGTTGAAAGAAATGCTTGTCATTATTGCCTAGATGACAAACATGGATAATGATCATATCCCTGTATACAGCACAAAATCGATAAACAGAAAATCATAAACCGAAGGCATACGAAATCAGGATAAAACAGGAACCAAAGCAAACAAACAAAAACCTCCACCATATAAAAAGAAGCGAACTCCCGATATGGAAGTGAGAACCGGTGCCCAGGAAGAGTAAGCATCTCCTGCTTGCATGCAACACCCGCCGCTCGGTAGAACTGTCACATCCGGTTACTTCCATTTCGGAATCCGTCAGGATCCATCTGTTACTGAAGGCCGTCATAAGTCGGCACCGATTGCCCATTGGTCTTGTTGGTTAATGTGTAGTCATTTATGTTTGATTTTTTTATGTGATTTGGCGTTCACTGTACCATTTCCCGTCTCATTCTGTGTGTGTTTGCTTTGTGTTTTTGCAGTGGGTGTTTTGCTGTTGGTGCTGCAACCGAGTGTTGTTGGAGATCCCATTCTTTCTTCAGTTTTATGTTTCATTAATGCATGGTTGTGTTCCAAACAATTTTCAATTGATATTTCAAGTATGTTATTTTTCATAATAAGATTGTTTTGTAAGTCTGCTTACTTCAATATACACAAAATTTTGCGATATTCACTCAATGACATTCAGAACGCCAATATTTACATTTGCATGCTTTTCACGAGTTTTGCAGTACCAAGATACCTTGATTTAATGCAGGTGAATTAAACAACGTGTTCGATATAATATGATCCCACAAAACAAAATATCATAATTTATTTCTTTCCAAAACTTCTCACTCCACAAAGTGTTAAAATCAATCAAATAGCAGCGAAGTCAAGCAGGGAATGTTAGAAGCAGGTCTACGTCTTTCTGCGATATTTCGAAAAGAAACCCGCAAATTATTAGTTCACGATTAGCTAGCTGTCACAGGATTATTGGATCGAATAACTTGACGCAAGGGGATGTTGTTCCACTCTGTCTGTAACGTATGAGCCAGTTGTTGCAGTGTTTGCGGCGCCGGCATTCGTTGGTGGACACGCCTATCCAATTTGTATCATAAATGTTCGATAGGGTTAAGTGTTAAACGTCTTCAAATTAAATGATCTGGAGATTAAGACGGCTAAGGAAGAACTGTGACATCATTATCTTGTCAGATGGCATTTGTGAGTCGAGCCGTATGTAGTCTGGCGTTGTCTTGTTGGTAAATGACGCATAATCGGACAAACGTGGGGTCGCAAGATCTGGTCACAATAGCTCTGAGCTGTAAGCGTACCCTGCACATGTACCTAAGCCGTTCTACCTGTGTGAAATGGCTGCCCACATCATGAGGCTTCCTCGACCGAACCTATCGACTTGTTGGACGCAATTTGGCGCGTAACGCTTGTTTCGAATGCTATATACTCTGCATCCTCCATCAGCTCTGTGTAATAGAAATCTCGATTCGTCACTATACCAGACGTTTCGACAATGTTGCTGGGGCCAAATACTGTGTGATTGACACCGATCTGTCGGTGCCGTTGAGTCAGAACTACAGCTCAAACAGGTCGCCTGATATTCGTCGATTCCCTGAAATAACAGACGCTGTTGACGTTGCTGTTGAAAACCTGTTAGTAATACGTAGATGACGTAAGCGTATAAAGCGGTCTTGGGCGGCTGACGTCACTCGTGGTCTGCCTTGCCGTTGCCGATAGCTTGTTGACTCAGACGGTCTCAAAGCCGAGAAATGGTACTCTGTGAAACATTATAAAGGTTTTCTATGACATTTTAATATTCACCGGCCTATAAACGTCCAATAATAATATTACGGTGTTCGAATCCAAGGCGCGGCATTGTGTAAGCAAACTTTGCGCTTAAACGCCGATGAATTTCAATATAAAATTATCTTTAGCAATCCAGAAAATGTCCACTTATTGTCAGATTAAACAGATATTTATAATAAATAAGCATGGCATGAAATACACTCACAATTTCAAATTTGAATAAACTTCGATATCGTTCCACTAAGTTACCTCATATCCGATTCATTAGTTTAAAAAAATGTCATTGTACTCCACCATATCCTATACAGGTAAAATTCAAAACATCAATAAACAGGGGTGGAAATTTTGGGGGAGAGAAAATATATTATATATGATATGCGTTTCTTTTCTTTCATTTTTTTAAGAGTATATGTAATGTTTCTTTTGGAAGACAGTATGTGTTATTATCTGTGATTTAAACCTTCCAAGATAACATGCATCGATGTAAACGAGTTGGGTATATCATTCCACTCGGGAGTTGGGAAACCTATGTACATAATAAATTTTTGGTGAACTTCTTTTGTAGAATGTTTCAAGGAAAAAAGTTTGCAGGCCTTAGCCTTAGCTGTTCCCCCAAATCAAGCAAATATATTAGCTCGTCAACTGTCCTTGGATAATACGGTCGTTGCGAGACTCTTCGATGAAAACAACAAGAACATTGCTGAATTTACCATTAATATGCTCATTCATTGGAGAAATTCAACAGATCCCGATCGCCGATATGATGAGCTCGTTGAAGCTTTAGAGGAGCTGAGATTAGGAACAATTGTAAGTGTTTTGAGGAGCAATTACTCAGAAAATACACCTATGCGACCTTCCGATTTTGAGTAATAAAAGTTGAAGTTATGAGTGAATATAAAGACTAACAGTCAGATACACTTTCTACGTTTCTGAACCTGAGTGTTTGTTAATCTATGTACACAATTTTATCCCTTTCCTCTGGAAGTAAAATTGTAATTACCTGCGATTCAAGTCCGTGGATGTAAATCAAAACAGTGTGAACTTTTGTTCCAAAACAAAATATCATAAATTTCTAACTTATAACTAATTTCCGTTCTGTGATTTTGTTTATCAAACTGAGATGTATAGATATATCAAACAAACAAGACTCGTATGAGGTCACAACGTTCATCTGATGCCTTGATCCAAATGTTTCTCTAAGCAAAGCGTCGGATTAAAATGATATTTGTACATTTAGTTTTCTAAGAAACTTAGAATCTTAAAACAACTTGGGAAGCATGTTTCTTTTACATTAGCGTAACTACACTGCTCAAAAAAATTAAAGGAGCGATTTTCCCATTGTAATATATATAATGGTACATAGCTTGTAAAATCTTTGGTATAAGCAAGGCTACATCATCAAGTTTTATCATGTGTATATGGTTAATCTGTTAATAAAGATATTGGTAATAAAGAAATGACTATTAAATATGTCTTAATACATGTATGTTCATTATATAGAACAAGAAGCTGCAAACGTGTGTGATATGAAAGCTAAAACTTTGCTCCCTTAAATTTTTTGTGCAGTGTATATTCAATGATGCTTAGGAGGCACATCAACATATTTCATTCGTTTCTATCTCTTTTGACAATCGTATTTACTTTACTCATTTCAGGTGTTTATGGAACAATATTTCAATGTATGAAAATGGTAAATGCGCACGTTATCCAGGATAACCAAACCTTCTGCTATTTCCGTGGCAGATGGCCATCCTAAGTCGGCACCGGTTGCCCATTGGTCTCGTTGGTTTATTGTAGTCCTTTGTGTTTAATGTTACTGTGTTGTGCGTTGATGTTCCTTGTCCCTTATGCGTCTCTTTTTGTGCTTGTCTGCTTTGTGTTTTTGCATTGGGTGTTTTGGGGTTTTGCTGTGGGTGCTACAACCTGGTGTTGGTGGAGATCCCCTCCTTTGTTTGAAGACAAAATTTTACTTTTTAGAGAAAATGTAGTATCAAATTGAAAAATAACTTACATGTAAATGTGATAGTTTGCAATAATAAAGTGTAGAAAACCGTACTTACGATGTATTTTATATTAAAGCCATGAATTTCTTTGTGTTTGACGTTGACTCGTTAATTTGATCGGCTTGCACAGATATGCCAGAACCGCTCTTTGTCGTTCACACAAAAAATGAGGGAAACTCAAACATGACTACATATATAGCATGAAGCACAAAAGGAACAAGGAATACCTCAAAACACCAAACACAAAAGACTTCACATAAACAAACAAGATCAATGGTCAATCGTTGCCGGCTTAAGAAGTACATTTTCCACGTATGTAGCAAATTGTTTGTTTATCCAGATTACGCGGGCGCAACTCACCTATTTTTCCGGTAACCCAAAGGTCAGGAAGAACTTCCAATCGTTGTGCATTATAACGTTCTTACGTAAAATGATCACGCAAACAAGACAGCAAAACACAGGAACCAAAGTAACACGATGAATATGTAAAACAATCATTGTTCTACCGGCTAGAGCGAATTCATGCGTGAAATACCAAAGCAATTCGACTAACATAAGTGAGGACAGCGAAACCATGTCTTCTTCTAACGTAAATAAAAAAGGATCTATCATTGAGTCTCTTCGAGATATTCAGTCATGCTGGTACAAGGTTGTTGATTGGTGAAGTATCATATATGAAACGCGTTTGATGATTTTTATGAATTCGTCATACACTTTGATGTCCCACTCTCAAGAATGGTGGATGATATTCTGTCATAGACCATTTGAACCATCCAACCAAAGATTGTACTCCATGTCTTCCGAAATGGAAGTAACCGGATGTGACAGTTCTACCGAATTGAAGCGGCAGGTGCTGCATGCAAGCAGGAGATGCTTACTCTTCCTGGGCACTTGGTCTCACTCCCATATCGGGAGTTCGATTCTTTTCATGTGGTGGAGGTTTTTGTTTGTTTGTTTTGGTTCCTGTTTTGTCCTGATTTTGTATGCCTTCGGTTTCTGATTTTCTGAATTATCGATTTTGTGCTGAATGCAAGAATATGGTCATTATCCATATGTGTCATATACGCATTTCTGTGTGATGTTTCAGACCGAAAAGAGGAAATTCAAATAATATGATATTATGAAGAACAAAAGTCTAAACTTGACCGATAATATCTGACAAAGAACCTGCAAGGGCAGACATGTAAAAAAGATTTAAAAAACGGGGTCTTTTTTTTTGTCAAAATTTGAATTTGAAGAGGATTGGTACACGTAACTTGCAGCACTTGTCATGTTATTGTCGGCACATTTTTATGTGTTTGATGATCTGACGATAAACGAGATAAATGTAAACAATATTTTATTATTCTATTGCATGATTGAAAAGGGGACATGGTGTTCGGTTTTAATGAAAGAAGTTCAGAATAGTTATTGTAAAATTTCCAAAAACGATTTTACAAGGGTGTGGTATCTAAATCCTTGATTGATAAGTTTCTATTGTAATTTGTCTATTTTTTGTCATGGAAGTCCGAAACATGGGGGCAAGCTCTAGCGTATCTGATGAGCTGAGAGATGTAAATGCCGTGGGGTGGCAACTTGGAACATCGCTATCAAGCCAAGGAAAATTAAGAATGTTGAAGCCAAAGTCTTTTCTTTTGTCATATATCTTTGTCTGAATTTCTCCGTTATTGATTTTGATATCAATATCCAAAAATGGTGTAGCTTTATCATCTGTGTTTTCTTTATTCAATCTGAACTCTGGATAAATTTGATTTTTGTAATGGTCAAAATGTGGGTTACAATGTATCAATGTGTATAAAAACAAATCTACAACTAGAGGCGCACAATTAGTACATAAGAATTCCAATAACTTGCCTGTATAGAGTATCACCAAATCTTACAAAAATGATGTCTAAAAGAAAGGACAAGGCTTTGCACAACTTAGATCGAGTCTATGATTTTTATGATTTGTGTTCTGCTGAAGAAAGGAATCCTTTAGTGTCAGAAGTACATAAAATGTTTTACTCTCTCGATCATAACACCATTAAGTTTTGATAAGCGATCGACGTGCTTGCCAAGTTTTGATAAGCGATCTAAGCAACAACCAAATAATAAGATTTTGTTCAGAGAGCTACATGTAGGCGTCTTTCAAATAAGCTTCTCAATCCGAGATACATTTGTAATCGACTAACATCGTCACTGAGGAAGTTCTAGGGTTGATACGGGGAGCTCATCATACACTATGACGTCCCATTGTCCAGAATGGTGGATTATATTCTGTCTTAGACCATTTGAACCTTCTAACCACAGAGTATGCTTATATCTTCCGAAATGGAAGTAACCGGGTGTGACAGTTCTACCAAATTGAAGCGATGGGTCTTGCATGGAAGCAGGAGATGCTGACTCTTCCTATACACCTGGTCTCACTCCCATATTGGGAGTTCAATTATTTTCATTTGGTGGAGCTTTTTGTTTATTTGCTTTGGTTCCTGTTTTATCCTTATTATCTATTCCTTCGGTTTATGATTCTCTCAGTTATCTATTTCGTACTGTGTATAGGGATATGGTCGTTATCCATATATGTCGTGTCCAAAAAAAAACGACCAACCGAAATTGATCGAATTTGGTTAGTTGTTAACTGTGCCCTATGGGACTCACCAAGTGGCACAAATTGTAAATTTCTTTACATTCAATAACATTTTTTAAGAGCATATCAATTTGCAGCGATGGACCAGACATGCACATTTCAGGTACTTATACCTCGCCAGTGATCCTTAATCTAAACAATTTAATATGGCCAAGGAGTGTGAAATGTTTAACATCTTCAAATTCAATAGCATCATTTAAGAGCAGATACATTTTCAGCATCGATATGTTTTCTGTTTGTGCTGTAACCAAAAAAAAATTAATTATACACTTTGCGACTCAAATACAAAACCTAAATCATTTTTTTTTCAAAATTCCTGTTTTGTCCTGATGTTGAATGCCTTCGGTTTCTGATTTTTGAATTATCGATTTTGTGCTGTATACAGGGATATGGTCATTATCCATATTTGTCATTGATAGGCATATAAAATCAGGAGAAAAACAGAAAACGAACATATTCCAGCCTTTCCAAAAACTCACTTGTCCGACGCTACCAAAATCATTGCTGGGCTAGTAGAAATTCTTCAAGAATGACAAATATGGATAATGACCATATCCCTGTATACAAAACTATACAAAAAGACTAGTAAAATTCATCTAGTGGCTGAAAAAGTTTTGTGGAAGACTGTCCTCTTGCAGCTGCGAAGGAATAAAAATGATCACCCCTGGATGAAGGTAATCTTAGGTGAACAGATATAGTAAGTACAGCCTGCTAATGGCAATATATATTCGTCAATAGAAATGACCTAATTCTAGTCTTATTGGTGTATGTTACGATGTTTTACTGGAGGAGATACTCTCAATTTATATAAATCAAAGGATAAAAGAAGGATCAAGGATAGATTAAGCTTCAATCGAAATTATCATCAGAATATCGAGAACATTTTATTAAACAATTGAAACAAAGGAGGGGATTAATGTATAGCACTGAACAAATGTATAGCTTCGCACCGCCAATTTTACGAATATACTAATTAAGTCTCTGTTTGCATTTCTATTTAATAACAAATATGAATAATGACCATATCCCTGTATACAGCACAAAATCGATAATTCAGAAAATCAGAAACCGAAGCCATACAAAATCTGGATAAAACAGGAACCAAGGCAAACAAACAAAAACCTCCACCATATGAAAAGAAGCAAACTCCAAATATGGGAGTGAGACCAGGTGCCCAGGAAGAGTAAGCATCTCCTGCTTGCATAGTGTATGACGAGTTCCCCATATCGACCGCAGAACTTCCTCAGTGACGATGTTAGTCGGTCACAAACATATCCCTGACTAGGAAGCTTATCTGAAAAACGCCTAGCTCTCAGAACAAATCCGTATATTTGGTACTTGCTCTGGCATAGCGTATCAACTGAGATATGAACACGCCATAAGCAGGCGATGAAGGGATGTTGCTACTCAGAAAAGGAAAGCTTGTAATGCTGAAATTGAAGTCTTCGCGTTTGTCATAAAGTAAGGTGTTCATGTGACCATCAGTGTCGTAGGACAACATTATGTCCGAATAGGATGCTTAATTATTTGTCTCTGTAGTTTCTTTGACTTCAAGCTCCGAAGGATAGATACTGCTGAGGTAATCCGCGAATTTTAGATTATTGATGGTCCATGTAATGCATTGTTATCTACCCGTTTCAACCCCTTTTCTGAAGAGATAATCTAATTGCATCTTCTTTTCATAAACAAGACAGGAGGGAAATCCAACAACACTCGGCTGCAGCATCCGCAGCATCCGCAGCAACACCCCAAAACATCCAATGCAAAAATACGGAGCTGACACGTACAACAAGAGACGCAAAAAGGACAAGCAACACATCATAGAAACATGAAACACAAAAAACCATACATAAACCGACGAGGACAATCGATGTCGACTGCATTTGCCTTGCAAGAAGAAGACGATGTTGTTATCGGGATTACGTGGGCACAACCCTCCCAATTTTTCGATTACCCAGATGTCTCGAAGAGCGCACAATTGTGGTGTAAAATAACCTCCTCACTGTGAAATGAACATACAAACAAAGATCATGGCGCAACTTACAAGGGTTACAATTGAAGGGTTTCTTTTCCTCGACAGACTACAAATCATACAAATCATGGACATGTAGTGACCTGTGTAATGCCTTGTCCTTCCTCTTGGACAATTTTTATGTTAGATTTGGTGAGGATCTATACAAGCAGGTTGTAGGAATTCCTATGGGTACTAACTGTGCGCCTGTTGTTGCAGATATATTTTTATACACTTATGAAAAAGAATTTATCCAAAATCTTCAAAAGCAAAGAAAATTTGATGAGCTGAAATGTTTCAATAATACTTCTAGGTATCTGGATGATATTCTAACCATTGACAATCCTACTTTTGAATTATATAAGAATGAAATTTATCCACAAGAATTAACCCTTAACAAGGCAAACCTTTCAAATACAGAAACACCTTTTTTGGACCTAAATATCAAAATTGTACACGGAAAGATTCATACAAGTGTATATGACAAAAGGGATGATTTTGGATTCAACATAGTAAATTTCTCCTGGCTTGACGGTGATGTTCCAATATTACCATCATACGGCATTTACATATCACAGCTCATCCGGTACGCTAGAGCATGTACTGATATTTGGATTTTCAAAGTAGAAATTTACAAATGACCAAAAAACTTTTAGGTCAAGGTTTCCGCTTTCATAAACTAGTTAAGACTTTCTGGAAATTTTACAAAAATTACAGTCAACTTCTTTTAAAATTCGGATCTATACATGCAACAGAGTACATTACTATGGGTATTACACAACCTGTCTTTTATGGTGATATGATAAACAAAATAAAAAGGATCAAAGGTAGGCAGCATAACCATCAAAAGTGCGTCACAATCATCAAACGCCTTTTATACCGTGGATATGATCCTAATGTCACCGGACGGACACTAGGCTTGGTACTTGACCAATCTACAGTCTTGTACAAGCGCATCCTTGAGACTTGCACTCTGACTGACTGTGACGACGGGACTCCATGACGGGCCCTGTCCAAACATCTTTAGAGAAGACAGGGCCCCGACCACCTGTCCTCTCTGAATGTCAGTCGGACTCCTCGGGTGATTACATACATGAGCTCACCACAGCCGGCAGAGCACGGACTGTATTAAGCATGCCCTCTTTTTATATCCATTTACATATTAATCTGTGTCTCTGGGGCCTCTGTGTTTCGCGGTCTTGTTTTTGTGATGTCATCTTACAATGAGGAGGTTGTTTTACACCACAATTGTACGTTCTTCGAGACCTCTGGGTAATTGGAGAAGTGAGAGGGTTGTGCGCACGTAATCCAGGATAACCACACCATTTGCTACTTGCGTGACAAATGGCCATCCAAAGTCGGCACCGGTTACCCATTGGTCTCGTCGGTTTATGTGTAGTCTTTTGTGTTTGATGTTTACATGTCGTGTGTCTTTTTTCCGTCTCGTGCTGTACTCGTCTTTTGTGTTTTTGCATCGGGTGTTTCGGTGTTTTACTGTTGATGCTGCAACGGAGTCTTGTTGGAGATCTCCTCCCTTCTTTTTACAATATTTTCATGAAACGTGATACCTATGAAGAAGTTGCACTCTCGTTGTTATCTCCCCTAGATTTGTAAAGGACTGTAACCTTCCATCATAAAACTGCCATACCTCACGGCCTTCTTTTATATCATGAAAATGAAGGCATAAGACTGAACAAATATGCAATGATCTTTTAATAAACATTCATTCTGTTTAAACTACGTAGTGAATTATGAAATTGACTGATGCGAAAATTTTCCTTACACAGACATATAAAGATGACATGCCAGATCAAAATAAGTTAATTCTTATCAAGATTAATGATTTAAAATGTGGACCAGATGACTAATACTGATAAACATCGATCTCGAGGGGACTTCCGTATGCACGAAAGAAAGTATCGATCGGGCATTCAGTCTTATCGATGTTAAAGTTTGTTTGACGACATCAACATAGAAATAAATAGATAAGAATTTGTCTTTCGCGCGAAACACGGAAATTGAAAGAAATGAGGGACTCCAACAACACTGGTTGCATTACCCACAGTATAATACATCACCAAAAACTCAAACTGCAAAAAAACCACAGCAGGCATTTATAGCAAGATAGGCAAAACTAACGAGGAACATAAAACTACATTAAAAGATAATCGTACAATGTGTTGCAATGTTAAACGGCTTCAAATTCAATAGCATCATTCAAGAACATTTTGGGTACTTAACCCTCGTCTGTGATCCTCAATCTAAACAATGTGATTTGTCCAAAGTGTGTGAAAATTATCATGTCCAAAATTGCACCGCAAATGTAGCAGGATGGGTGGGGTGTGATGCTACAGAACCCACGCTTTTGAAATTTCAAGCTTTTTTAATAACAGAAATTTTCGAATGTGTTGAAAGAGAGAAAAAACATACGAAACACAACGCACACAAACAAATTAGTTAAAGAAGATCCTGACGACAATTTCAATAGCACTCATAATAGAGCACAAGATTGAGCATCGACGGACCTCTAGCAACATAGAGGTGGGACCAGGTGCCCGGGAGGAGTAAGCATCCCCTGTTGGCTAGCCGCACCCGCCGTCGATGTTCATGCACTAAAATGAAAACAATATATAAAATGCATGTACTGTCTGAGGTTATGTCTACATAAAAAGTGTTATGGCGACCATGTCAGGGAATAATATTCAGAACACTTACTGTCAAACCCCTCGTGGGGAACTTTTTTACCAGCTCCACACGACAAAGGGCATAAGTGTGACACAAATGAGTTAAAGAAGAAACAAATCAAAACAAGAATTATCTTTTCTCCTTTTTTTTGTTTATGTGTATGTTCATCTGTGAACGAGAGAGCATCTCGGAGGAAACTATATTGCAGTACACACAACAAAACACCAAAACGTACATATGCGACAAGCACGTCAACACGAGACAGCAAAGAGGAAAGGAACGGAAACCAAATGCGACATCAAAACACTTAGCTAAAATGACACCACTGATGGTTCTTTCTTCCTAAATATACATGTCTGCTTCACAATATTATTGAACGTTTACCCTAAAGGGATTTTCCGTGTACTTCTTTCTTTAAATGACATAAACATAGAGCCTTACTAAGGCATTGTAGCTATTTGGTTTACTCCTTTACATTTATAAACGTATCACGTTATAAAATTTATAAACCTGAATATTGAAAGCACACGTAAGAAATAAACAACAGCATTAAGTATTCAGGAAGTGTCGAATCGGTCCATGGACTAATGCATGTCATTTGCAGAAAAGAGAGAAGGGAGGGGATCTCCAACAAGACCCTGTTGCAGCTTCAACAGCAAACACCAAAACACCCGATGCAAAAACACAAAAGACGAGAATAGTATGAGACGAAAAAGAGACATACGACATGTAAACATCAAACACAAAAGCCTACACATAAACCGACGAGACCAATGGGCAACCGGTGCCGACTTTGGACGGCCATTTGCCACGCAAGTAGCAAATGGTGTGGTTATCCTGGATTACGTGAAGATATACACAGCACAAAAAGGGTGCAAATGACTCACGACAAGAAAGTATAGAACTCAAATTTTCGAAGCCTTTCAAAAAGAAAAAATGTTACCATGCATATTGAAGGCAAACCTGAATATTGATTTTGTAGATAAACGAAATATGTAATACGAAGCAAGGCATTTTACTATATTTAAATTCAAAATCAGGTGAACACTTTAAAGGGCCATAGCTCTAAGCGATCTTCAAACCTTATTTTCAAAAGCATTCAGGTATATCTTAAATGCAATTCAGAATTCCTTCGTCGTTGCAGATACATTTTTCCCAAGAATATTATGGGTAAGTTTTCTTTTCAATTTAGATGTAAAAATGAAAATTGGCATTTGAAACATATCAAGTTAAAACAAAACATACATTTTGTTGGCTTTATTTTTATTCCAAACCTACATGCATGAGAATGAAATTAGCCAGAGAAATTACAGATTTTATCTCATAGTCATTTATCTTTCTTATCATTTAAATGAGTTAAAGAAGATCCTGACGATAATCTCAACAGCACTCACAATAGAGCACTATGTTGAGTATCGACGGACCCCTAGCAAGCTAGAGGTGGGATCGGGTGCCCCGGAAGAGTAAGCATAATATCATTTGAAGATAATGTTTAGTCTGGTCCATGTTGCCAATTTATCTGTTCTTAAATGATGCTATTCAATTTGAAGACTTTTACATTTATACCACATGGTGAGTGTCACTGCTGGTGGACCAGGAGTCCCCGAGGGCACATGTAGCCAAGTTCGATCAATTTCGGTTGATCGTATCTTCGACGCATTCTATAATTTCTGTTATCAAATTTCTTGAAATTTCTAAAACGTGGGTCCTGTAGCATCATATCCCACCCATCCTGCTACGTCTTTATGTACGCTTTATCGACATAGTACATGTAACTTTTTCAAATGTAGAGGAGAATGAGATACGATCATGGCGAATGAATAAACATTAATTAGATCAGTTGTTAAGTCTCAAAGTCGAGAAGGTAAGTCAAAATCATTAGATTTTCAATAGGAACGGTTGCGAACCTCAGAATGAAAAATATTCCGAAGTGAAACCAGGTGCCCGGGGAGAGTCAGCGTCTTCTGATTGCATGCAACAGCTCCATGGAAACTTGTCAAATTCGGTGATTGTTTCGATGTACATATGCTACAATGGGAGCAGCAATTACGAGGGGAAAGGAAATTTGTCGGAATTCATGAATTCAAAATGAAGACAAAATTAGTAAAACTGATGGATCCTCCCCGAACAAAATCATTTTCATAAAACGTTTGATTTGTCAGAAATGATCATAAATGACCTTGACCTTTAACACTTACATGACCTTGAAAATAAAAAAAAAACAGTTGGTGAGGTTTGAACAAATTATCCCCGGAAATAATGTAATGCAACCCCCTCCCCCTTTTTTATACTGGATTTTTTATAAAAAAAAAAATAAATCAACGAATCTGCATTTTAGATTTTTTTTTCATCATAATGAGCATTGTAATCTATATTCGTTCAAAAATAGCTCTTATATGTTTCAGCTTCATCAAAGAAAGCAGAGACAAAACCCCCAAGAAGAGTGCTGAACTTCAAATCAGGGAAAAGTCTTGAGTATGTTTAAGTTTTTATTCTCTTATTGCGTACATAACCACTCAATGACAACTGACAACACATTCACAAAGTGCGAAATAACCAATGAAAACTCTCACTCAAAAAACAAGAATAAACAAGCAAAGCGGAGAGAGCACTACAAAATGAAAATTTCAACTATAAAATAGTTAAATATCTAGGATGTATTAGTTAGCCCAGTCAAAGTAATATTGAACCTTGAACTAATTGCAACACAAACTTTTTGTATTTTATGTGTTTTAATATGATAGAGTAAATATGAAATTAAAAAGTCTACCAAAAATATTGGCGTGGAACACATTGATATCCACCCTCAAAGTTTCGTTATTTTTAAATACACTTCGGTGCTTCCATACAACATGATAAAACGAAATCCGGATATCGTACTCATGTAATAATGTCTGTTTTCTGTATCTGATTTCTATGAATTATTTTAATTTTAGATGTGAAAATTTTCTTGACACATAATGCGTGTGGATAATTTGCTCCTTATTGGTATTTTATCTTAACAAACAAGCTTGTATTCATTTGCATTTAGTATGACAAGCGTACTTCCGGTGACGACATGACTATTCGAATACAATTTTCTAATAACAATTTATGTGGACGCTTAGTTCGTAATGCATTAGAAACAAAGAAATTGTATAAAACATTTAGACAAAGAGTATTATGTGATATCTTATAGAGACAATTAAAAAATACCGGTTTAATATGCGCCATTGCAAGTTTAGAAAATACGTGTAAGGTGGTCCGTCAGGGAAATAATTCTCATTCCATTACAAGAATACAATAAAGTTACTCTGATTGATCATGGCTTAAGGATGTTAATTATTTAATCGAATATATTTCATGAACAAATTATTTCTCTTAACACACAAAACTCGTAGCATATTGCATATACACAAATGGCTGAATACCGTTTCCAAATAAGAAAAAAAAAGAAGAAGAAAAAGGTACAATATTCTTTAACGTCATTCTTATGAAGTGATTCAGAAAACCTCGCTTGTTCCATGGGTTGTCCGACGTATACTCTCCACTGTATGTGTAGGTATACATTGTACTACTCTTGTCTAAAAGTCTATTCTTATCTGCATTTAAATACGTTTGAAAAAAAAATGATGTATGATGTATTGAAATATATGATGTATGGTGTATTGAAATTATGACAATCTATTGATCTGCTGGCTGTTAACATTGGAATAGCTAGAAGTGCTCTACTTTTATAAGTCAGAATAGAACTTTTTGTTAATAAAGATTCAATTCAGTTTACTTCTCTTCGAATAATATGCTCTTGAAATACGAACTACATATTCTGTGTTACACTGGCGTGAGTTACATGTAAACGTCTTCAAATTGAATAGCATCATTTAAGAACAGATAAATTGGCAACGTGGACCAGACATGCACGTTTCGGGTACTTAACCCTCATCAGTGATCCTAAATCTAAACAATGTAATATGCCAAAAAAGTATGAAAGTTACTATGTCGAAAAAGTGTACCGAAAGACGTAGCAGGACGGGTGAGAATTCCTTGTGAAAAGACCTTTCCATGGAAAAAAATTGACCTTCCGACCTTAGAATTTAAATTTTTGCATTTACTTTACAGAGAGTGCGCGTTACTAAATTTCCTGTAAGATCGATTCAGTAGCATATCCAAATAAAATCTATGTACAAAATAGCATTAGAAGAATGGTGCTAAGATCTTAACCTCTTTTAATTTCGATAATGCTTTTGGATGAAATTACAAGTTAGAAATAGCCAAATAATATCTATGATGTCAAATTGACAATGTATCAAACAAAGCTTCTTTCAGACGACAGAGCTGGAAGAAGTAATTTATACACTTACGAACATCCATATTACGGGGAACGAGTTGAACTGCTCAACATTGCAACAGGAAATAAGTGTTAATATTAATCATACGGAAGGGTTCGAACTCTATACCTTTTTAAAGTGTTACACGACTTCAAATTAATCTATGATGTATAGATAGATCTAGTAGTTCTTCGATTTGATCCACAACAAATTCCTATATTATATCCATCATTTGTGGACTCTTAGGTGCCCAAATCCCGAAAGCGTAATAACAAAGAATATAACAATATCAAAGCCCTATCCCTTACCATTCAAGAATTATGGCCAAGGTGTAAGTTTTGCGGACAAACAGACAAACGGACAGGACAAAAACCATAAGACCCCGAATCTTCCAGACCACTGGATAACCGGATAATTGGAAGGATTGTGCGTGCACGCAATACGTATAACTACACCATTTACGAAATACGTTGTAGATGGCCGTTATATTTCGACAGCGGTTGCCAATTTGTCTATCTAATATATGTGTAGTCTTAAGTGTTTAATGGTTTGAAGTCATCTTTCTTTTCGTCTCCTTGTCCCTCAGGTGACTCTTGTTTTGATTGTCCACTCTGTGTTAAACGTCTTTAAATTCAATTATTTAGGACAAGATTTTGCAGCATGGACCAGGCATACACGTTTCGGGTACTTAACCCTCGTCAGTGATCCTCAGTCCAAACAATGTAATATGACCAAAAAGTGTTTTTGCATTTGTTTGGTTTGGTTTTTGCTTTAATTGTTGCAACCGAGTCCTGGAGGAGAACCTGTTATGTGTTTTTCCTAAATTCTACATGTCTGTTCCGCTGTCTTACTGCCTTGTGGTCCTCCTTGATTGTTTGGGTTTTTTTTAAATATTATCATTATAACGTTTAAAATTGGGAAAGAATTGAAGAAGTGATTAATATAACGGGACATTGTCTTTACACTGTGCAGTCTTGTTAATATTTTGATTCTTTACAAATTATAACGACAGAATATCCTTATACGAAATTGAAAATTTTACAAACAGAAGGATTGTTTATGACAAAATGTAGCCTTCAAATGTAGTCGGAATGCTATGTCAAAATACATGTATATGAATGGATTAAATACGAAGCTTAAAAAAGTTAAGTTTTGTAAAACTCGATAAACCGATAGCTTTTCTGCAGATAACTTATACACGTCATCTCCCCAACGACCAGTTAGTACTAACATCATACATGTTGTGAAATAAGACACAACAAATGTAACAATGATTGAGGTTACCATCCAGTTGAAGTTTTTGGCAGCATATAATCGACGCGATGATTTTCCCATGCTCATTAGTACGATAGATTTCACTGACGCCCAGCTCTTCTTACTTTTCAACGACACGCTTGATGAAACTGACGGCATCATTCTTCTTTCTTGTCCACTACCATGTTGATGTATTGTTCCATCATGTTGCCCATCACAATGTTGGTCATGAAACGAAGATACCAAATGATGATGTCCTTCAATTTGACTTGAAATATTCGAAGGTGACCGGTCCAAACAATTAGGACTCACTTTAGAAAAAGACTTATGCATCATGCAGCCGATAGGAACATAGAAACATATGGTTGCAATTAAATTCATTAAAATCCATACCAGAAGAAATACTAGATAACCTGTTTCAATCATTGGATATTGCCCTGTTCCGATTTCGCACACTCTTCCTCTAATAATAAACATACCATCTATTATCAAAACCTGCCTACAACCCGAAAATACGAATATGGGAATGTTAATGATAAAGTATACCGCAATCACTCCCGCAATGGCCGATCTCCTTTGAAAGATGCTCAATGATTTGTTTTTGCAAATTTTCTTGTATCTTTGAAATGCAATAACAAAAATGAAACCAGCGGAGGCACCAGATGACGTACAAATCATGAAGTTTAATATTTTACACAATGCTTCCGATGGATACGAAATGAAGAAAGAATTCTTCAAAATCGACGAAATCCCAAGTGAAATACTTGCAAACAAGTCAAATAAAGCTAATATCGGTACGAAGTATGTTTCTTCTCTCTGACGTATTGAATATTTCTTGTATACCACGAGCACAAAGGTATTTCCAATCACTCCGATTATACAGAGCACAGCAAATAATACGGACACTGGTGCAAGAGAAACATGGAGATTCTTGTCTATCATTTGAATGCCAGGTAATGGAGAGGTACTATTCTGTGTGAAATTTGCCATATTTTACAATGTCTTCACACATGAGAAAAATGGTGCTCGAAATGAACTCACGATATATTCTCTCACTTCTCACATCACGTTTTTTTTTCGAGTTTAAATAAGTTCAACAAAATGTCTTTGATTGTTGTATGGTCTCGAATTGTGAGTGATAATGAACTCTATTATGCAAGAACAGCCGCCACAATCGTATAAAGTATGATAGTAATATTTAATAATTCACATTATTCCAATCAACTTAATGAGAGGAGGCATTGAGTAAATATCAGCGCAATCAAGTACATGAAGTGTTGAAAGTCCATCTAGATATCTAACGTCGCAACTGAAATTAATTTGAATCTATCGATTTTCAGACTTTCAGGATATTGACTGTTCCATATCTATGAAACTGAGCTCCCAAGTTGCCATCGTTATATGGAAACTTTAATATCATTCATAAATAATGTATAATTGATCATATCGAAATGATCGAATAATACAGACTGGACTTTTATGGAAATTAGAACCCTTCAATAGATGTTAATATCATATAAGGATTAAACTAAAGAATGAACGAATATAGAACATAAGTACAAGACGTTTTTCATTTGCAAAATGTTTCAGTTAAAAAAAAAGCTGTTTAAAAGCTCTTAGTGAATTGAATGATTTTCCTTATCTGTTGTAATTTTTTGGAAAGGTGACAATTTTAATTTCACCATCACAAACAACACCTTCATGTGCATTGACATTCCCTTTTCGCAACATTCCATAATAAGTTATGCAAGAGCATGTTCTAAGTACGAACACTTCATATTAAGGGCAAAGATTATTCATTTAGTGGAACGGCTTAAGATGTCACTGATGAAGTTCTATGGTCGTTACAAAGAACGTACTGCTCATTTTGAGTCTTTGTGGAACACAGAGTTATTTCCCCTTATAGACGGTTTCTGACGTTAACCATTGTGAAGTAATGAAAATTGTATGGTAACATCGATTTTACACCTAGACTTTTAGGACTGTTTCTATAGAATTTGATGACGTCACAATAAGTCTACGTCAGATACCGTTTCAAAAGGGAAGTAACTCTGGATTTCGAAAATAGCGAATAAAGGGTTCTTGAGTGTGACCTTTCCAATCGACCGTCTTATACAAATATGAAAAAAATACCGGTTTTGACACGGGGGTTTACGATTGCCTTGCTAATGGAGACAAAATGTTGCAGTATTCCCCTGGATCTTTGACTCCTGCTACGATTAGTACTTCGCATCTGGTGTACTTCGCTTGAAGATTATGATAAGTTTTTGTTTGTATCGATCAATTTACATACTATCATTTAAAGTGAATTATTTTATATGTATTTCATAAAGATGTGCCTTTGGAGTGCCAAATGATGAGCTAATATGCCCTATTTTGAATTTATGCAAAAGTGGTATCATACATACATACATTCAGTTTGCTTTTGATTGAAAAATAGGACAAAAATCATCTAGAAAGCTGTACAAATTTCATATGTAGTAAGAGGCACATGTATTTTGTAAAATATGAAATTGTCAAAGAATTTTCCGATAAGGAAGGCATATATGTAAGGGTTCAGGATAGTTACATATGATTTTATTCTTAAAGAGAGGAAAAAAATAAGTTAAGAAAAATAACATCAATAATGTGAAAGAATTACACTAAAATTAATGGATACTTTAATATCAGTTTCATTTGTCAATGAATGTTACCTTCACATTATGGATTTCTTTTATATGCCCCTAAAGTCGGATGCACGCATCAAGGCGTTTTCTGAAAATTTAGTTTCGAAAACTTTCGATAAGTTTTCAAGCTGTAGTTCCTTCAATGCGTTCACTAGTTGATCGTATCTTGTGTGCTGGTTAGTTTTCTTTTTCCAATATAACAGAATGCTAATTGCTAATTCTTCAAAATTCCTGTTGTTCTCTGTAAGCATTCGTTCGATGTTGTCGTTTTCAATCAGAAGCTCTCGTCCAAGCATTTTCACTTTATCCATTGGGATTGCCAGGGCAAGTGCTTGTAAGCTCTGTTCTTTGAAACATTCTGAAAGAGAGTGATTATATACATAGTTCAAAATATATAGTTTTTTGGGACTTCTTTTTTCTCTTATTCATTCTCTTATCCAGCCGACAGAGTACGTATAAATTATGTCAAATAAGTAGAGAAAATTATTCTTTCCAACGAAAAAAAAAACAAAAAAAAAAAAAACATGTGCAAACATCTTTGTCAAAGTTCAAAAGGTATTCTTTTCTGACGAAAACATTGCTCGGTGTAAGCATTGGAAACATCGATCAAGTTCGATCAACTTCGGTTTGTTAAAATTTCTAAAACGTGGGTCCTGTAGCATCATATCCATTCTAATTTGCTACGCATTTCGGTGCATTTTTGACATTATAACTTTCACACTCTTTGGCCATATTACATTGATTAGATTGAGGATCACTTACGAGGGTTAAGTACCCGAAACGTGCATGTCTGGTCCATGCGGCAAATTTATCTGTTCTTAAATGGTGCTTTTGAATTTGAAGACATTTAACATACCGTTTTCTGGGGATTTACTTAGCCTATCAGCTGTCTTTCCACTCTTTTGGTCATCACCAGCATTAGCGCGATTTGTTGATTTTCGATTGGGTTGTAGTACTCTCCCCCAAGGTTCCAGTTGAACCTTGATTTGACGTCGACCTCTGGCACGTGCAAAAGATATATTGACTTCGGCGAAATAGGCATCATGAATTTTCTGTTGCTTGACTAAAGCAATTCGAGCATGTGTTGTCGTAGACACAGCCAGGAATTTCACATGAATGGCTTCAGGTGTGGCCTTTTTACTTCCTCTTATTTTGACAGCGCCCCGGATGATAATTGATATGTTATCTTGGTCGTACAATGGAATGTCGTCACTGCAAGACATCGGAAATTCTGTCATGTGATTTTGTTTATTTCTCATACGCACGTTTGGGACATCATCTTTTCTTGCACATTCAATCCATAATTCGAAACCTGTTTCTGTTCCTCCTGATAGTTTAAAGTACAAAATCTGGCATAAATAACCAATCTTGGACAATTCGAGTACCTCGTGAATCCGCACATTCTTTGCCTTTGTTTTCACAACTCCATTCCTGCAAATATATTAAAAATTCTTTATCTAAATTGTGAGAATCCCATCGCCAACAGAAACGTTGTAGGGGTACCTATTTAAACCTTAATATGCGCTTTTTGTTATTAGGTATAATTTTATACTCTAAAGAATCAAAACTTTTTCAAATCTCCAAAAGCAAAAGGGGTTGATTATTGGTACGTCTAGGCATATAGATGATGTACTCACTAAGACTGTATTCTTGACAAATATAAAATGACCTCGACAGTCCTTGTTGATCAAGCTGTGAATTGAATACTTTTATTGATAAGGGGTTACCAGCGCTTTATCTAGTAAGAGGACCTGCGAATTTACTTAAATATAGGAAACCAGAAGAAGAAGAAAAAAATATGGAGAGCAACTTCAAATCATGTTGGGAATCAACAACGAGGACAAAAGCTTGCAGATAATTAAACAAGGATACATTTCATTTTAACGTAAAGGACGGGTTAGCGTCCTGTTGCAAGGGCATCTTCATGGTAACATCAGAGTTACGGTGTGACATCAATGTTAGTTTACCGAAACTGCACAAGTCTCCTTACAAATTTCAATTTATTGCTAATTCTAGTAAATGCTCCACTACAATTTTGTCTAGAAATCTGACGTCAACACTTACTGCTATTAAAGAACACATAACTAGATATTGTGAAACGGTTCTAAACAGGAACGATGTAAATTTATTTTGGTCTATTAAGAATTCAGGGGATGTGATTGACAAAATGAAATCTGGAAATTTCCAAGCCAATACGATTTCTTCGTACGACTTCTCTAATATGCAATTCCTCATGAAAAAATTAATGATCGATTATCTAATCTCATTAAATGGTGTTTTGATCGAGAGCGGAAAACTTACATTTGTACATCTGAATCGAAGGGTTTCTTTTCCTCGACAGACTACAAATCATACAAATAATGGACATGTAGTGACCTGTGTAATGCCTTGTCCTTCCTCTTGGACAATATTTATGTTAGATTTGGTGAGGATCTATACAAGCAGGTTGTAGGAATTCCTATGGGTATTAACTGTGCACCTCTTGTTGCAGATTTATTTTTATACACTTATGAAAAAGAATTTATCCAAAATCTTCAAAAGCAAAGAAATTTTATGATCTGAAATGTTTCACTAATACTTCTAGGTATCTGGATGATATTCTTACCATTGACAATCCTGCTTTTGTATTATATAAGAATGAAATTTATCCACAAGAATTAACACTTAAAAAGGCAAACGTAACAAATACACAAACACCGTTTTTGGACCTAAATATCAAAATTGTAAACGGAAAGATTCATACAAGTGTATATGACAAAAGGGATGATTTTGGATTCAACATAGTAAATTTCCCCTGGTTTGACGGTGATGTTCCAAGATTACCGTCATACGGCATTTACATATCACAGCTCATCCGGTACGCTAGAGCATGTACTGATATTTTGCATTTTCACAGTAGAAATTTACAAATTACCAAAAAAACTTTTAGGTCAAGGTTTCCACTTTTATAAACTAGTTAAGACTTTCTGGAAATTTTACAAACTTTACAGTCAACTTCTTTTAAAATTCGGATCTATACACGCAACATAGTACATTACTTTGGGTATTACATAACCTGAAATTCGGAACAATACAGGCAACAGAGTATATTACTTTGGGTATTTCACAACCTGCATTTTATGGTGAAATTATTAACAAAATAAGAAGGATCAAAGATAGACAACATTATTATCGAAAATGCGTCAGAATCATCAAACGCCTTTTATACCGTGGGTATGATCCTAATGTCACCAGACGGACACTAGGCTTGGTACTTGACCAATCTACAGTCTTGTACAAGCGCATTCTTAAAACTTGCACTCTGACTGACTGTGACGACGGGGCTCCATGACGGGCCCTGTCCAAACCTCTTTAGAGAAGACAGGACCCCGACCACCTGTCCTCTCTGAATGTCAGTCGGACTCCTCGGGTGATAACATACATGAGCTCGCGGCGGCAGAGCACGGATTGTATTACGTAGGCCCTCTTTTTATATCCATTTACATATTCATCTGTGTTGCTTGGGCCCCTGCGTTTTGCGGTCTTGTTTGTGTGTGGTCATCTGACAGTGAGGAGGTTGTTTTACACCACAATTGTACGTTCTTCGAGACCTCTGGGTAATCGGAAAAATGGGAGGGTTGTGCGCACGTAATCCAGGATAACCATACCTTCTGCTATTTCCGTGGCAGATGGCCGTCCAAAGTCGGCACCGGTTGGCCATTGGTCTCGTTTGTTTATGTGTAGTCCTTTGTGTTTGATGTTTCTGTGTTGTGCGCTGACGTTCCTTGTCCCTTGCGCGTCTCTTTTTGTGCTTGTCTGCTTTGTGTTTTTGCATTGGGCGTTTTCGGGTTTTGCTGTGGGTGCTACAACCTGGTGTTGTTGGAGATCCCCTCCTTTGTTTTATGGTGATATGATAAACAAAATTAGAAGGATCAAAGGTAGGCAGCATAACCATCGAAAATGCGTCAAAATCATCAAACGCCTTGTATACCGTGGATATGATCCTTATGTCACCAGACGGACACTAGGCTTGGTACTTGACCAATCTACAGTCTTGTACAAGCGCATCCTTAAAACTTGCACTCTGACTGACTGTGACGACGGGACGCCATGACGGGCCCTGTCCAAGCCTCCTTAGAGAAGACAGGGCCCCGACCACCTGTCCTCTCTGAATGTTAGTCGGACTCCTCGGTTGATTACATACATGAGCTCGCTACAGCCGGCAGAGCACGGACTGTATTACGCGTGCCCTCTTTTTATATCCATTTACATATTCATCTGTGTTTCTGTGGCCTCTGCGTTTCGCGGTCTTGTTTGTGTGTGGTCATCTTACAGTGAGAAAGTTGTTTAACACCACAATTGTACGTTCTTCGAGACCTCTGGGTAATTGGAGAAGTGAGAGGGTTGTTCGCACGTAATCCAGGATAACCACACCATTTGCTACTTACGTGACAAATGGCCGTCCGAAGTCGGCACCGGTTGGCCATTGGTCTTCTCGGTTTTTACATGCCTTGTGTCTCTTTTCCGTCTCGTGATGTACTCATCTTTTGTGTTTTTGTATCGGGTGTTTTGGTGTTTTATTGTTGATGCTGCAACGGGGTCTTGATGGAGATATCCTCCCTTCTTTTGTATTTTGTTTGTCAAACATTGTAAAATAATTAAATTGAATTCATTATCCATGTACCTTTTTCCTTTTTTCATTTTCTGTTTCACTCTTACGTTTCCATTAGAGATTGAATATTGACTTGGTTCAAGCTTCTCGTACTGAATATCAGAAGAGTCTGATTCAGTACTGTAGAGGTACACTTCCTCCCCCTTTTCAACCCCAGTATTCCCGTAAAATGGTAGTGTAACTCCGACGGGATGATGCAGTTTTGAAGCCTTATAGTCCAGAGTGACAGTATCTGTTATTGCTGTGATACACTGGTCGTCTCCGCGGGTCTTCACGGCTGATAATTGCCCTTCCGAAGATGGCCACATCTATCAACAATTAGGGTACAAATAGGAAGGAATATTACAGCGGAGTCCAAACGGACGACATAAGAAAGAGATGGGAGAACGTCATTGTTAGTGGCGCTACCGAAATGAACTAAAAATTAAGATTTCATTTACCCTATCTCTGACAAGTTAATTGGGGAATCCCGAATTGCGACTGGCTAATATGTTATACTGATTATACATTATGCTGGGTGCCTAGACTTTTAAACCAGACCCTCATTGACGTCACAATTTTAACTTAGTTGTTAACATCGCAGCATAAACAACAACGATGTCCACATGCTACACAAATGTTATTAAATAGGTCATCGGTGGGGGTATATTCGTTACCCAGCCATCTAGTGACTATGATTAATACCGGACTCGACTTCGCCTCGCCCGTTGTAAGACCAAGTAACCTACTGTCCGCGCAGCTCACTTCAGTAATCGGAAAATTTAAGTTTACTCTACTTTGCCTGCAATTTTTGAGATTAAAATTTATTTAGAGGGATATATTTCGAACTCTCATAACTAATGGTGTATGATATATGTCTGCACGGCCAATACTACGCTCACAGTGAAAGAAAATAGTTTTAGATAGGGAGTTTTCTGTGTTAATTTTAGCGCGACGTCGCCGATAACGTCGACGACGTCACGCTGAAATTAACATAGAGAACTCCCTATCTTAAACTATTTTCTTTCATTTTGAGCGTAGTATTGGTCGTACAGACATATATCATACACCGTTAGTTATAAGAGTTCGATATCTATCCCCCTATATAAATTAAAATCGGAAAATATGCCGACGAAGTAGAGAAAACTTCAATTTTCCGATTTCTGAAGTGAGCTGCGCGGACAGTAGTATCATCTCGTACTAGGTCACCAGATGACCAGGTAACTAATAGTACAAAGGCTCAAATTAGCCGATTTAAGATTTATTCCTGTCGTATTACACAATGTAGTCTGCAAACAGACAATAATAAACATCGAAGAAGATTTTTCAGTCTCAGAGTCGAGAAGGTAAGGCAAAATAACTAGAATTTCCTATGGAAAACTTGTGAACCCGGAATAACAATATTCAAAAGTGAGACCAGGTGCGAGAGGAGATTCAGCGTCTCATGTTTGCAAACCACACCCGTCAACACAGCTCCATGAAAGTAGAAGTTGAAACAGGAACGCCACCGTCGGCATCTTTCCTAGTAAAACTGCTACACTTCAAAATCAAGATCAACCATGTTGGTATCCATAGAAAGGTCTTGGCACATAAAATACACATGTCAAATATGAAAGTTCTTTCCTTAACCTATCAAAAGTTATGGCTTAGGTAAAAGGTTTTTTCTTAAAGTAGGTCAAACTCCAAAATAAAGGTCAGAAGGTCAAAACTTTTGGTATTCATGGCAATGTCTGGTAGCAATGAATGAACATGTGAAGTATGAAAGTCCAATAACTACTTACCTATGAAAAGTTATGCTCATTGTTTAAGTTTTTTTTAAATGTAGGTCAACCTTCAAAGTCAAGTTCACAATGTCAACAGTTTTGATATCCATGAAAAGGTCTTGTCATAGGAATTGCACATGTTTTCTGTTAAATTTATTCATTGTGAAGTCAAGGATGGTGTCATGCGAAATGCAGCTCGTTTCTTTCAATAGCTCCATCCCAGGAAATTACATTCGTTGTGTAATATATAGATAATAATGTTGAAGGGTTCCAACTCTATACCTTCTTGAAGAAAATTCCAAACCAATTTTCATGAACCAGACACGTATTTCGAATATTAATTTCTCATCAGCGATGCTTCCAGTAGAGCCACCAAAAATAATTTCAGTAGCGCCCTCTTCAATTTGTTTGAATTTAGATTTGTACATTTACATTACAGAGAGTGCACGGCTCAAAATTTCTGTAGAGTCGATTCAGTAGCATATCAAAATAAAACCTATGTTCAAAATAGCATTTGAGGAATGATGCTAAGATGTTAAACGTCTTCAAATTAAATAGCATAATTTATAAACGGATAAATTTGCAGCATGGACCAGACATGCACGTTTCGGGTACTCAACCCTCGTCAGTGATCCTCAATCTAAACAATGAAATATGGCCAAGAGGGTGAAACTTATTATGTCAAAAAATGTACCGAAAGATGTAGCAAGATGGGTAAGATATGCTGCTACAGGACCCACGTTTTAGATATTTCAAAAATTTTGCATGCGTTGAAGAGACAGTTGATCGAACTTGGCTACATGTGCCCTCGAGGACTCCTGGTCCGCCAGCAATGACACTAACCAAATAGTTCAAATGTTAAATGAAATATGGCCAAGAGGGTGAAACTTATCATGTCAAAAATTGTACCGAAAGATGTAGCAAGATGGGTATGATATGATGCTACATGACCCACGTTTAGATATTTCAAAAATTTTGCATGCGTTGAAGAGACAGTTGATCGAACTTGGCTACATGTGACCTCGGGGTCCGCCAGCAATGACACTATAACCAAGTAGTTCAATTGTTAAACGTCTTCAAATTCAATAGCATCATTTATAAACTGATAAATTTGTAGCATGGACCAGGCATGCACGTTTCGGGTACTCAACCCTCGTCAGTAAACCGCAATCTAAACAATGTTGATGTTACACTCCTTTAATTTCGATGATATTAATCTGTTAAATGGCTAGTTTCCGAAATAGCAAAAAACTATATATGGTGTCAAATTGATAAAAGCCAAAACAAAGCTTCTTTCAGGTGACAGAGCTGGAAAGTAGTCACTGTGGCGTATCAAGTGATATGCAAATCATATGTTCCATGGGAATCCCCTTTGATTAAACCAAGTAAATACTGTCTAAATCTGCTTTATATGAATTTACTTTAGACCTATAATATGGCCATTATCATCAATCATATGATGGTAATCTATTCTGGTCAAATTTTGTGTACGTTCGTGCAACATATCATAACATGTGCTGTGCATTGAAAAAGTTTGTCTAAGTGTTTTCAGAATATATGTCTATTCTAAAACGAATTTTAATTTCATACGATGTGTTATGAAACGAGTTGTGTGCTTTACATCTCCGAGCCTTGGCAATCATTCTTATCACATGATTCTGCCAAAAATGTTTAATTCCAACGTGAAGATTCTGAGTACTCTAGTGCTTTAATGCAATAATTATTTCAACAACGACAATTTTTGTTATTGACATTGAATGTGCGTCTTAATCTAACATGACCGATATTTGAAAGTCACACTTGTCACAGTGTAGGAGATGAGGATCCAAACTTAACCGATCGCATTCAAGCCGAGAGTGTAATGTGTTATCTTAACATTTGATTATGAAATTGCTTTATGAAACTGCATAATACGTGTAGCATGTGCTAAATATCTATATGTGTTGATTAATAATTAATTTCAATGTCTTATTACCTTTAATTTCATTGATTCTTTCTGTTGTACAATGCCCTCTTTGAAATCCAGTTCTATTCTCTTGTCAAATCGTGGAGTAAATGTTGTACCTGAAGGCGACACCACGAAGGACTCTTGGCGCGATTCAGCATATATGAAGAAAGACAAAACCCTTTCAGCCCGAAACCAAAATGCTCCATCCTTTAACAAAACGATATCTTTAATTTGACTTATATGACATGATGGGTATGTGCAATCGTTTAAACACTATTGCAAAAAAAAAATTAATTTGGATCTATTATCACTTCAGAATCTATTTAAGGATTGTTTTTCAGTTTTTGCGCTTTATCGGTGTGTATTGGCAGTAAGGAATGGAAACAAAATTTTGTTTCCATTCCCTACTGCCAATACACACCGATAAAGCGCAAAAGCTGAAAAACAATCCTTAAATTTACAATTTACGTATTCATCTAGTTCTTTCTGCCAATTTTACATCCAGTTTCTTGACATTTGAAATATCACTGCGGAGGGAGAACGCCACTTGACGTAAGAGCAAACGAACGTTCGACGTTTTTCGATTGATTCGAAGAATTACCTTCTGTATGGAAACGTTGTTGACAAATGAGAAACTGAATTTTGTCCTTTGGCTGTATTTTGAACATTTCGAATAAAACTTTTTAAAAAGTTGAATCGTAAAAATTCGTGACTTTTGTCCAACATAATTCAGACAAATCGGTATTTTTGTATACAAACTTCTGTAAACAACCTGTTTCATCTTAAAGTAATTAGAATACTGCAAAAGTCGAGTACAACCGTCGATAGTTAACGCGAAAACTTTGGGTATTTTCATGACTTGCCTCAACATCATGGTTAAAGATTCGCTGATACTCGAATATTTCTGATGTTATGATTCAATAAGAAGTAAAGATAAATTCACTGTTGATAAACGACACAAGTGAATCAAATCCTCATCCTAAATACTGAATATTTGATCCACTGAATATTCGCTCATCTTAACACGGCATCTTTCTGCAGACAGCAATGCAGTTCGTCCTTGAACTTCGTCTACTGACACGTGGAAGTGTACATGTGGATGACCTAGATTTTCACACATTGAATCATTTGGGGTAGACGGGGTCGTTTGACAATGGATGCATGTTTTGAATCTGTATGAAAATGGGCATTTTATCAGGAATTAATCCGCGTAAGTTCTAAAGTCACGTGATAGGCTCTTGCGTTTATCGAGAAATAAACCAACAGTTGGCGCGGTACCTATATATAAGGAAAACGCAGAAGAAATGTAAATATATGTTAATAATTCAATCATTTTCACTTTGTCTGAATAGCGCTTGTACATTAGTACGGGGCAAGATTTCATATATACCTGTATCGATAATGTCACAGGACAATTCATAATCAGGGCCGCGAGCAAACACAACAACAACCAGCTAGAATCAGGAACCACCACTTTTTCAAATCTCTTCCAGGAACTTTTGATCCCTGCATTTTATATTTTAATTATTCGTTTTAAACGCTGGTATTCGGGATTTCTTCAGATACCCTCTTTTTCTATTGTTATACATTTGACGGGGCCAACGTTACATCACAATACAACTGTAAAATCCATGCGCGTCAAAATTTCTATTCTCAGTTTTATACATCGGTTTTTTGTTCTATACATCGATACAGAAAATTTTTTAAAGACATTTCTTAAATGTATGCTAGTGGAAACGCAAAGTCATCATTTAGTTCTTTGTATAGCTTTGTGAATGACCTTGAATGCCCTTAAATTTCAGCACAATAAATTTTCATAATAATCATATATATACTTATGTTTAAATTTGATAATAGTTTTCATTTCCATTAATCGCAATACCAAGGATAAAACATATTTCGTTCATTTTTGCAACATATCAAAATAATAAATCTGATTTGAGCGTGTTATATCTAATTTCTGTTGAATGCCCGCAGACTTAGTATCCTTCTGAAAAATAGTTGTTTGACAATTTCCAGTATATTTAGAATAAAAGATATATGAATATTTGTTTGTCAATTCAAATCTAGTGAGAATATTCCGATTAACTGAAAACTGTGAGTAAATTTCTGTACAATAATGGGTATGTTTAGAATTAAGGATATATCATTATTTGGTAATTCTGATCCCAAGGGAACACTTATAATGCATTCCAAAATAAAAAAGGAAATTCCAGTTGTCCTTTTTCTGGGGATTAAACATCTTTATTTGAGCTATCTATCTCAATATGATATACACTGGAAACTCAAAAACACAGGGTATTGATCCTCTACTTTCTGAGTCTAAACTAAGGGGAATGTTCCCCTATATTTCAAATAATCAACAAGTGGTACTCTCAATCTTATAAAGATGAATATTCCTCCCCATCTCTACACAAAAAGTCTTCATTTTACAGGGGAATGTTACCCTACAATTCATAGTATCGACAAGGCAGTGCTGTCATTCTTATACAGGGGAATGTTCCTCTATCTAAATACAAGAAGTGTCTATTTCATAGGGGAATATTCCCCTACAATTCATATAATCAATATGGTAGTACATGTACTCTCATTCTTAAAAAGGGGAATGTTCCTCTAGTCTATTTTATAGAGGATTGTTCCCCTACATTTCAAACAATCAACAAGGCTCGATCTAAATACAAGAAGTCAATTTTATAGGGGAATGTGGCAGTGCTATCAATCTTATACAGGGGACTAAATACAAGGACCCATACTATAGGGGAATGTTCCCCTACAATAACATTTCAAACAATCAACAAGACTCTATCTTAAAGCAAGAAGTCTATTTTACAGGGGAATGTTCCCCTACAATTCATAGTATCAACAAGGCAGTGCTGTCAATTTTATATAGGGGATATTCTGCTATCTAAATTTATAGGGGAATTCATGTGATCAATATTGCAGTGCTCTCATTCTTATAAAGGGAATCTATCTGAATACAAGAAGTCTCTATTTTATAGGGGAATGTTCCCCTACATTTTCAAACAATCAACTAAATATAGAAGTCTATTGTTCCCCTACATTTTCAAACAATCAACTAAATACAAGAAGTCTTTTTTATAGGGGAATGTTCCCCTACATTTTCAAACAATCAACTAAATACAAGAAGTCTATATTATAGGGGAATGTTCCCCTACATTTTCAAACAATCAACTAAATACAAGAAGTCTCTATTTTATAGGGGAATGTTCCCCTATATTTCAAACAATCAGCAAGGCAGTGTATTCATAGTCTTATTTACAGGGGAATGTTCCCCTACTTTTCAAACAATAAACAAGGCAGTACATTCAATTTATACAGCAGAAAGTTCCTCTACCCAATTACAAGAAGATACAGGGAAACGTTCTTCTATCAAAAACAAGAGGTCTTTACTATAAGTTCCCCTTCATTTCAAACAATCAAAAAGGCAGGGCTCTCATTCTTATACAAGAGAATGTTACTCTATATCTATACAAGATTTCTCTATTCTATAGGGGAATGTTCCTCTATCTATTTGAAGACATTTAAGATTAATACAAGGAATCTATACTACAGGGGAATGTTCCGATACAATTCAAAAAATCAACAAGGCAGTGCTCTTATTCTATACATGGGAAAATTCCTCTATCTTTTATACAAGGAAAGTCTCTACTTTACAGTCAACAAAGTGGTGCTTTTATTCTTTTACTGGGGAGAGTTTCTCTCAATATCAATACAAGAAAGCTATACTACAGGGGAATGTTCCCCTACATTTCAAACGATCAACAATTTCTACAGGAAAATGTTCCTCTATCTTTATAAAAGAAGTCTAAAGTACATGTGGGGAATGCTCCCATACATTTCATACAATCAACAAGACAGCTAGTAATCACATTCTTAAACAGGGGAATGTCCCTCTATCTTTATACAAGAGTCTTTACTTTCAATCAAGAAGTACATCAACATTTTAACCAGGCGGTGCTTTCCTTTGTTCTTCAATTTTTTTAACAAGACGTATATCATGTTTATATCTACTCCACTGCATATTTATGAAAAAAGGTTTAAGACATTGTTTAGCTGAAAAATGCTAGCATTCATTTTTTAACTTAAAATTATTTGCACGTAGAAACCCTTTCATCCTATAGGATCCTCATCAACTATATCAAAGTTTCATCACTAAAATCACAAAAATGAAACTTAAACGTGGTATATTGTGTATATATTTGTAGGTTTTACTGGGTTCTTTTATTTTCATGATATACACAATGTACATTCTACAGTAAAATATGTCATCAAAAGATACACAATATTTTTAAAAAACAAAGACGGTATATAATTTATCATGATCAACTCTTTCCATTTGAAATTAGGATTTTCCATTTTAATCCTCTTTTTTCCTTGGAATCTGACAAGAAAATACGTCACAAAAGAAAGAAAACGAACAGCCATTTGTGCATAATCTGTTTATTTTTAAAAACAAAAGTCAATATCTTCAGCTTGTTTTTGGTGGATTCACCAAAATTTTTAAGACTTTTTAGAAATTACGAGAAATAAGGATGTAACTTTGTTTATATTATTTACCACTGTTTGGTGAAATCACCATTTCTATGACAAATAGCGTAGATCACGTTGGTTGCATTCGAACGCTTTACAGTTTGGTGGAACCACCAAACAAATCCATTCTACATGATCTCCAAATCTCAGACAATAATACCATTCCTACTCTGTATGAATTCGTGTAAAAATGTTGTGAGCAAAATCGAGTCTTTTAGGGTTGAAGAAGTCAACTTTGAGAATAGTATATCAATACATGTTATCGAAAAAATCTGCAATCCGGAAACTGAAAAACGGTTTTACTTGGTACTTGTTTAGGGGACGACCATTTGATTTGATTTGGACCTGGGGGGGGGAGGGGTGCTGGAACTTTTTTGAAATAAATATTCTGACCCAAAGCTTCGCTCGCCATACACTAAAACAAAGAAGCAGGTACGTTATGGGCCTAAATCGGCCCGATCTCAGAACTAAAGCAAACATTGAACAATGATAATACAAGATTTACAAGAAGGTAAATCAGTTTAAATTTTGAGAATCGGACTTTCCATTTAGATGTTATAACATTTTGAATACTGCATTGAATTTGACGTCATGAGGACGTTACGAACACATCGTCATGTAACGTTGTCAGTTATCAAATGGTTGTTCTGACATGAAATTTATTTTGTTTGCTCCAGCTTTTGTCAATAAAACAATTCCATAATTTCTCTAATCGAATATCTGCGATTGCTAAATGAAATCTTTAAATCAATTGTGATTTCTGTACAATATCTTCTAAAATTGTGGTTCCTTGTCGTACAAGGGTAATGTTGCAATGGTTTTAAAAAATATGAAAGGCTCAATTTATAAAACAAATATCGCCGATCATATTAAATGGGTGATACAAAGGTAACCAAGTTAATCCTCAACCCCCCCCCCCCCCCCCCTTTCACGCCCTGCTAGTATGATAGCAATGGAGAAACATACGAGTGAGGGAGACCAATGTAACAGCCAAATTCATGCATTTTCTTTCAAAATCAATTATAATTGGTGCGTCTTCTAGCGGGGTTGATATATCGCAGGTAGTTGACACAATCCCCCTATCATTAGATGTAACCGAAAATTCATTGAATATACATGCACATGTACATAAAAGCGTCAACGGAAACATCTGATTATACGTTGTTACAGAAGTTTTTGACAAGCTTTAACTCCATAATCGTTTATTATTAATATTGTCGGGGTTTTTTTTTGGGGGGGGGGGAGGGGGGGGGGGAGGGGCATCACTTTTCAGCCTTTTGCTCGAACACAAAGCGGGGGGAGGGGTAGGTTAGTTTAGTTCTTTGGTTATTTTCGACTGTTTGAAATAAACTTGCTATGCCGACACTGTAAAGTGTTGACCCGTAAAAGACTGACAGACGTACATGTAATTTCATTTGACAGGAGAGAAACAGCTGGTGGGAGAGGAGGAGACAGAGGAGTGTAGAAAAAAAGAAATAATGCACACCTCTCCAACTTTCAATTTCCTTAAAACGCACAGATTTTTTTTTCTTTTGGAAGGGTTATTTATAAACAGTCGAATGCTGCTCATCTCTTGAAATACTTATCGGGGTCAGGAAAACACTACATACCAGAACGCTGGCGATCTTTCCGCCTGTGCACCTGAAACTTGCTAAAAGTCGTACAATGTTAAAATGAACGAAATGACATTGAAATACATGTGTATGTAAAGTATCCTCTTAAAATCGCCATTAAACTATCAGGAAAAATAGATTAAAAAAAGAAGACACCACAAAAATGTAAACATTTCATAGCCAAGGACATTTTTGTATATAAACTCAGAGCTTTGAAGAGTACATGTCGGCCGATCCGTCGTCTTGGCAAGGCTCGAACCCGCAACTACCCCGACGCCCTATCCGCAAGACCACGGTACCAACAGCCTCAAGTTAGATTAATTTGATAAATAAGCTAGCTGTAATAGATAAATAAACTCTAAGGATGTATGAGAACAAAACGCGAAATAAAAAAAAAAAAAGAAGAAATACAATGAGTAAAAATCAAAGCTGTTCTTCGTGCATTCCTTGAAGGGAAATTGTCGTAGATGGCGCCACTGAACTTGGATCCTTTGCATATTATGAAACATTTATACATGAATTTTTCATAGTATTTTTCCATTTATTGATTTTTATTAGTGTTGTATAATCGGACAAATTTCAAAATCGATTATCGGCATTTATTCGGAGAGAATTTTAATCGATTTTTTTCCGATTCAATTAGAATTTGATATGATCACAAATGAAAATTACTAAAATTGATGATAAAACTTCATTCAGATACTTCTGTGCAGGGCAAAACAGCCTAGAAAACATTTCAACCACAAAATTAGGATTAAAGAATTCTCTCTTAGTACATGTAAAGAACATTAGAATATAATACATTACAAACTTGTTCCATGTTATTTTGAATGTGTAATCTTGGATGGAAAAAGGGCGGGGGTGTTTATCTGTCTTCAGCAATTTTAAAAAAGGACATATAGTTCAGCTTCATGCATTTTTTTCTGGTGCATTGGCGAAACTAAACTAACTGAGCTTTTCAAGTTCTGTTCGGTCGGCGTAACTTTTTTTCTCACAGGGATTTATCACGCTTCCCTGTTGCTCTATTAACTATGAGTTATTAGATAATCCATAGAAAATTTAGCAACCGGGAAGCGTGATAAATCCCTGTATGTTTTCTTTGTTAATGTATATGTTACGCATGGGGGGGGGGGGGGTTCCATCCAACCTAAATGCCTTGTTTAAATTTTCGACCCAATGAACATATAAAACTACTGGTATGCTTTAAATACTACGGAGCATTTGGTCGGCGTTCCAGTTACGCATCTCGAGTTAGGATTTGGACACTCAGTTTGCTGCAACAAAGTATCATCACTATATAAATCAATTTATAAAAACATTTAACCTGCGCTATATATCTTCAAACCATAAGGGGTAGGGCTTTCATATTTCACATGTAGATACCTTGTGACAAGACCTTTCATTTGAGACCATGACCTTTGACATAGTGACCTTGATCTTAGACTTTGACCTACTTTTCAAAAACTTTAACCTGGGCTATATATCTGCAACCATAAAGGGTAGCCTAGGGCTTTCATATTTCACATGTAGATACCTTGTGACGAGACCTTTCATTTGAGACCATGACCTTTGACCTAGTGACCTTGGACTTTGACATACTTTTCAAAAAATTTAACATGTGCTTTCTCTTCAACCATAAGGGGTAGGCCGTTCATTCTTCACATGTAGATACCTAGTGACGAGACATTTCCTTTGAGACAATGACCTTTGACCTAGTAACCTTGACCTTGGACTTTGACCTATTTTTCAAAAACTTTAACCTTGGCTATATCTCTTCAACCATAAAGGGTAGAGCTTTCATATATCACAAGTAGATACATTGTGATGAGACCTTTCATTTGAGACCATGACCTTTGACCTATTGACCTTGGACTTCGACCTGCTTTCAAAAACTTTAACCTGGGCTATATCTCTTGAACTATAAGGGGTAGGGCTTTGTTATTTCACATGTAGATTCCTTGTTATCGGACCTTTCTTTTGAGACCATGACCTTTGACCCAGTGACTTTGACTTTAACCATTAACCTACTATTTAATTACTCATACTGTGGCTGTATCTTTAGCTCTCTAAGGGATGAGACTAACATTAGATGGATAGAATCCTCCTGACAATACTTTTTTGGCCTGTCCGTCTGTTTGTCTGTCTGTTTGTCTGTTTGTCCGAAAAACTTTAACATTGAGCATTACTTTTGAATGGAAGGTGATAGAGCTTTCATATTTCACATGTGTATTCCTTGTGACAAGACCTTTCCATTGATACCAAAAGTTTTGACCTTGTGACCTTGACCTTTGACCTACTTTTGAAAAACTTTAACAATGGGCATAACTTTTGAATGGTAAGTGATAGGGCTTTCATATTTCACACGTGTGTTCCTTGTGACAAAACCTTTTCATTGATACCAAAAGTTTTGACCTTGTGACCTTGACCTTTGACCTACTTTTCAAAAACTTTAACATTGGGCATTACTTTTGAATGGTAAGTGATAGGGCTTTCATATTTCACATCTGTGTTCCTTGTGACAAGACCTTTCCATTGATACCAAAATTTTTGACCTCGTAAGCTTGATCTTGACCTTTGACCTACTTTTCAAAAACTTTAACATTGGGCATAACTTTTGAATGGTAAGTGATAGGACTTTCATATTTCACACGTGTATTCCTTGTGACAAGACCTTTCCATTGATACCAAAATTGTTGACCTTGACCTTTCACATACCTAACAGAAAATGAAGTTTATACTAACAAAGATGCCACCGGGGGCATTCGTGTTTCACAAACACAGGCTTTATTGTACTTTGGAAGTTATTTGATTTTTGACAAAAACCTGCTACGGCGAGCTATGTAATCTTTGATTACCCTATGTTTTATGTATGCACAAAACTGCATTTTCATTTAAACAAATCTGCTACGTTTCAAGTCTTATACATGTATATAGGAATGGTACATTACACATCACCGTGTGTAACCCACGGGAAAGCTCGTACCTTACGGTAATGTGAGGTACGATCTACCCTGGGGGTTCACACGATGATTACACATAAACACAGAATTTCACGTAACATTACAGGAAGCAAGTACGCAAGGTCCTCTACAAAGTTTTTGTTTGTCATGCCGATCGGTCAACAAAGATGGCCACCGAGGGCTCTGATTAGCTGACACATTTTCAACTTCTCTGCAAATTTCACTAAACCTTAAAGTAAGCAAGTACTCTAGGTCCTCTGCCACTTTTGTGTTTTTCGTACCGATCTGTCAACAAATATGGCCACCAGGGCTCTAATTGGCTGACACATTTTCGACATTTTCTCTGGAACCGCTGCACATAATCTTATGAAACTATAAACAAAGCAAGTACACAAGGTTCTCTACAGTTTTTGTTTTTGGTGCCGATCGGTCAATAGATATGACTGCTGGGGGCTCTGATTGGCTGACACATTTTCAACTTTTCTGCAACCGCTGCACAGAATTTCAGAAAACCTTACAGGTAGCAAATTCTCAAAGTGTGTTTGAAAATGTAGGGGAGCATTCCCTATAAAATAAACTTATTGTATTTAGTTGATTGTTTGAAAATGTAGGGGAACATTCCCCTATAAAATAGACTTCTTGTATTTAGATGATTGTTTGAAAATGTAGGGGAACATTCCCTATAAAATATACTTTTTGTATTTAGTTGATTGCTTGAAAATGTAAGGGAACATTCCATTATAAAATAGAGTTCTTGTATTTAGTTGATTGTTTGAAAATGTAAGGGAACATTCCCCCTATAAAATAGACTTCTTGTTTTAGTTGACTGTTTGAAAATGTAGTTGATCATTCCCTATAAAATAAACTTATTGTATTTAGTTGATTGTTTGAAAATGTAGGGGAACATTCCCCTATGAAATAGACTTCTTGTATTTAGTTGATTGTTTGACAATTTAGGGGAACATTCCCCTATTGAATAGACTTCTTGTATTTAGTTAATTGTTTGAAAATCCCCTATAAAATAGACTTCTTGTTTAGATAGAGGAACATTCCCCTGTATAAGAATGAGAGCATTAACCTTGTTGATTGTTTGAAAACATAAGGGAGTTCCCTATAAAATAGAGACTTAGAGAGGAACATTCCCATGTAAAGGATTGAATTCGCTGCCTTGATGATTGTTTGAAATTTAATTGTCGGGGAACATTCCCCGTATTAAGACAGAGGAACATTCCTTGTATTAAGACAGAAGAACATTCCCTTGTAGAAGAATGAGAGCATGACTTTATTGATTATAGAATTGTAGGGGAATATTCCCCTATAAGATAGAGACTTCTTGTATTAAGATAGAGGAGCATTCCCCTGTATAAGATTGAGAGCACTGCCTTGTTGATTGCTTGAAATTTAATTGTAGGGGAACATTCCCCTTTAGTATGAGTCCTTGTATTTAGACTCTTGTATAAAATTGACAGCACTGCCTTGTTGATTGTTTGAAATATTTTTGTAGGGTAACATTTAGACCCCTATATAAAATTGACAGCACTGCCTTGTTGATACTATGAATTGTGGGGGAACATTTATTCTTATAAAATAGACTTCTTGTATTTAGATAGAGACTTGCTGATTGTTTGAAAATGTAGGGGAACATTCCCCTATAAAATAGAAGGTATTAAAATGTAGGGGAACATTCCCCTATAAAATAGACTTCTTGTATTTAATTGATTGTTTAAAAATGTAGGGGAACATTCCCCTATAAAATTGAGACTTCTTGTTTTCAGATAGAGTAACATTTCCCCTGTATAGAATAAGTGCACTGCCATATTGATCACATAAATTGCAGGGGAACTTTCCCCTATAGCTTAGACTTCTTGTAAAAAGATAGAGGAACATTCCCCTGTATAAGAATGATTGCACTACTTGTTGATTATTTGAATTGTAGGGGAAGTGTAGTTTAGACAACTTTTAAAAAGGTATATGAATATGAGTACTGTAAAAACTATTTCCAATGTACCAGGTATATTGCATAGAGATTCATTACAAATCTATAGTTTCACTGTGTAGTTCAAATAAAGATGTTCAATCCCCAGAAAAAGGACAACTGGAATTTCCTTTTTTATTTTGGAATGCATTTTATCTAATTAAATACTAGAATAGCTTATAATCTACATAAAACAATGCATGAGAAGGATGACCTATGGAAAACGAGGTTTTGTTTCTGAAAGCTGTGCTTGCTAAAACTGTCAGATGCTAGCTTAAGTTTTGAATTTTTTTGCTCCATAACGCATTTAAAGGTTGAACAACTTTGATTATATTCAAAAATTCAAAAGTTAATTCTTAAAAGCCATTTTGTTGCATTTCGTTTTGAACCAAGACGAGTGTTGTACCTGATTATGAGAACGGATTCGATATGCGTTTGACAGAATAAGTTGCTGTTTATGACGTAAATGAATAGAATGCCATACATTATATTACACATTTTATACGTAAAATGAAGAATAGGTGTTGCTCTTCTGTCGGGTACAAATTAGGATTACCCTGTCACGGCGGAAAAAGTCGTAATTTATCTCCATATAGTCTTTCCTGATGGTCACTGTGCTCTCTTGTTAAATTGCATCTTAAACCGAAGTGACATCGTAGAATTTTATCTCGCAGTTTATTGTTACGGAGTGCGATTCTAAACAGAAGTTTGAGAGCCACAGTGACTGTGTTTTGTTTTCTTTAAGATGAAAGGGTAAATGGATAAAAGAAAAAAATATATACCTTATAAAATGTCTGCTTTTTTCTCCATTTAGCTCCTGAAAATACTTTCGCTGAGAAACTGTGCCTTTCATTCAGAGTGTATTGCTCAGGTTTGTTTACACGAATCAAAACCATATCAAACGATCCAGATGGTTCAAGCGTAAATGGGGTATATTCTTTTGAATCATCTAAAGCATAAGCTGTTGCGGAGACGACTTCTGATTCATTGTTTTTGTTGATGCAAACTTCAAATATATCTGTGACGAACAATGAAGGGTCCGGAAGTTTTACTTTGTCAGTAAAGGTACTTTCTGCTCTTCTTTCATTTGACCAAAGTATTGTCTTCAAATTTGTTGTTCCTATCCCAACTGATGAGTCATAAACTTCTACGCCATTTTTTACATCAGTCCAGCTACCTTTTTAACTAGATCTATACATACACAAATAATGAAAGTAATGTTTGTAACCTATTATGCTTTTTAATCTAAGCCAAGTATGGCTCATAACCTATTAAGCTTTTAAATCGACAATTGCCTCTAAAAATAGTATTTCCCTACTTCTTCTCATTTGTGTAACACTTATGGCCTTTGCCGTGTAGAACTCGTTAAAAGAGTTCCCTGCGGTGGGTTTGACAGGAAGTGTTTGAAACACTTTTCCCTGACATGGTCGCCAAAACACTTTCTCTATAGACAAAATCTCAGACAGTGCATGTTTTGTAGATATTATTTTGATTTTCATGCATAAACATCGACGGCGGGTGCTTACTCCTTCCGGGCACCTTGTCCCTCCTCTAGCTTGCTAGGGGTTCGTCGATGCTCCATTTTCTGTCTACTTTGAGTGCTGTTGAGATTGTCGTCATGATCTTCGTTATCACATTTAAGTGAATGTTATATTTTAGTTCTTTGGTCTAAAGGTTCATGTAACCTACTTTTTAAACTCGTCTAGGTTTTCGGTGTCATCTTTAATGTCTTCATCAGAGGACTCTTCGGGTTGTTTAGCCCTGCAAAAATAAAGTGGTATATCTCCCTATGTGTGAAAATACATATACACAGACAAAAACAGCATACAATTATATCGGCGACCTTATCCGTGAAACGGTTTCACAGATTTTTTTTGTAAGATATATCAAATATCACCTCTTCTGTGGAAAACTTTACTTATTTCATTAGCAAATAACACTAAAACGATCTTGGAAATAAAACATTTGGCTAGGAAAATAAAAAAATAAGGTATTTAAGAGAAAATACTGAAGAAAAGAAATATTGTAAATACGATAACAGTTCCCTGAAAAAGAGATAAACCACATTCAGCTCAATATTCACGTTGATTTTCTTTTAGAATGTTACAATCTTCTAGTTCAATAGTATCAATTAAGAAAAGATACATAGTCAGCGTGGACCATACATCGGGTACTTTTAAAGCAGCACGTTCCGCCTTCGGACGAAAATATACTTTATAAAAAGATATAGGGCAAATCTCTATTTTTCCTGGATAGTAGAAGTTATAAACTTTCCGTTAATACCAAAATTGTCAACCACAGGTCCTTGAAGTTATCAAAATAAATGAAATTAAAAACGAATTTTTGTGGCGCCACAAAAATTGCCCATGTTTGGGATAGACCAGCCCTCACGCGTGCGCGATACGGCCCGTCGTGTTGTAGAAATCAAATCAAACATGGCAAGTAGCGTTCACTCTCAACAGAAAACAAGGAAAAACGTACTGGTACTCAGATTTGGATAGAGAAATAAGAAAAAATAAGACAGAGTGTGCAAGAGCAATATTGAAAGTATATATTAGAGGCCAAATGGATATATAAAATTCGATGAAAAATGAGTTAAATCTCGTCACACACCACGAAGTAGCTGATATTTTGCTGGACAAGTAAGTCAGATCAGATAAAATCGGTCCTAAATCGTTTGATACACATTATTTTATCGTTACTGTTTGAAATGACATGTGAAAGAAACATACAATGTCTATTTCACCTCTCTTTGTTTTGCCTACTAAATCGGTAAATGTTTCAAATCACTTTCTTCGTCGGAATTCTCCTGCTCATCAATATTCATGAGGAGGCGCGGCTATAACTGAAATTCTGAACGGCCGTATCTCTCGAACGGGGGAGGTATCGGATATGATACTTGGTACACTGATGACTGACCATGAAATGGAACAATCTATGTTAAGATATATGTATAAGTAATAACCCCTTTATATCCCGAAGACGGAATGTGCTGCTTTAATCGCTCGTCGGAGATCCTCAATCGAAACAATGTAATATTGCCAAAGAATGTGAAAATACTTATGTAAAATAATGTACCGAAAGACGCAGCAGGATTGATAGGATATGATGTTACAGCATTCTCGTGTTACAAATTTCAAGAAATGTCGATAACAGGAATTTTCGAATGCGTTTAGTTTAAACATATTTTATTCATCGTAAGACATGAAAAGGGATTGGGCAAAAGTTATCGCAACATTAATGGAGACCTCGCCTTTAAATGTACAACATATAATGATCAAGATGACGACATTTAAATACACATAGAACTACACACTACCGCCATCTTGACCGGAAGCCGGACATACATGCGGACATTCGAATGCGTTGAAAAACAAAGGAGGGGATCTCCAACAACACCAGGTTGTAGCACCCACAGCAAAACCCCAAAACACCCAATGCAAAAACACAAAGCAGACAAGCACAGAAAGAGACGCGTAAGGGACAAGGAACGTCAACGCACAACACAGAAACATCAAACACAAAGGACTACACATAAACCAACGAGACCAATGGGCAACCGGTGCCGACTTAGGACGGCCATCTGCCACGGAAATAGCAGAAGGTATGGTTATCCTGGATTACGTGCGCATAACCCTCCCACTTTTCCGATTACCCAGAGGTCTCGAAGAACGCACAATTGTAGTGTAAAACAATCTCCTCACTGTCAGAAGACCACACACAAACAAGACGGGGTCGTTTGACAATGGATGCATGTTTTGAATCTGTATGAAAATGGGCATTTTATCAGGAATTAATCCGCGTAAGTTCTAAAGTCACGTGATAGGCTCTTGCGTTTATCGAGAAATAAACCAACAGTTGGCGCGGTACCTATATATAAGGAAAACGCAGAAGAAATGTAAATATATGTTAATAATTCAATCATTTTCACTTTGTCTGAATAGCGCTTGTACATTAGTACGGGGCAAGATTTCATATATACCTGTATCGATAATGTCACAGGACAATTCATAATCAGGGCCGCGAGCAAACACAACAACAACCAGCTAGAATCAGGAACCACCACTTTTTCAAATCTCTTCCAGGAACTTTTGATCCCTGCATTTTATATTTTAATTATTCGTTTTAAACGCTGGTATTCGGGATTTCTTCAGATACCCTCTTTTTCTATTGTTATACATTTGACGGGGCCAACGTTACATCACAATACAACTGTAAAATCCATGCGCGTCAAAATTTCTATTCTCAGTTTTATACATCGGTTTTTTGTTCTATACATCGATACAGAAAATTTTTTAAAGACATTTCTTAAATGTATGCTAGTGGAAACGCAAAGTCATCATTTAGTTCTTTGTATAGCTTTGTGAATGACCTTGAATGCCCTTAAATTTCAGCACAATAAATTTTCATAATAATCATATATATACTTATGTTTAAATTTGATAATAGTTTTCATTTCCATTAATCGCAATACCAAGGATAAAACATATTTCGTTCATTTTTGCAACATATCAAAATAATAAATCTGATTTGAGCGTGTTATATCTAATTTCTGTTGAATGCCCGCAGACTTAGTATCCTTCTGAAAAATAGTTGTTTGACAATTTCCAGTATATTTAGAATAAAAGATATATGAATATTTGTTTGTCAATTCAAATCTAGTGAGAATATTCCGATTAACTGAAAACTGTGAGTAAATTTCTGTACAATAATGGGTATGTTTAGAATTAAGGATATATCATTATTTGGTAATTCTGATCCCAAGGGAACACTTATCTAATTAAATACTAGAATAGCTTATAATCTACATAAAACAATGCATGAGAAGGATGACCTATGGAAAACGAGGTTTTGTTTCTGAAAGCTGTGCTTGCTAAAACTGTCAGATGCTAGCTTAAGTTTTGAATTTTTTTGCTCCATAACGCATTTAAAGGTTGAACAACTTTGATTATATTCAAAAATTCAAAAGTTAATTCTTAAAAGCCATTTTGTTGCATTTCGTTTTGAACCAAGACGAGTGTTGTACCTGATTATGAGAACGGATTCGATATGCGTTTGACAGAATAAGTTGCTGTTTATGACGTAAATAAATAGAATGCCATACATTATATTACACATTTTATACGTAAAATGAAGAATAGGTGTTGCTCTTCTGTCGGGTACAAATTAGGATTACCCTGTCACGGCGGAAAAAGTCGTAATTTATCTCCATATAGTCTTTCCTGATGGTCACTGTGCTCTCTTGTTAAATTGCATCTTAAACCGAAGTGACATCGTAGAATTTTATCTCGCAGTTTATTGTTACGGAGTGCGATTCTAAACAGAAGTTTGAGAGCCACAGTGACTGTGTTTTGTTTTCTTTAAGATGAAAGGGTAAATGGATAAAAGAAAAAAATATATACCTTATAAAATGTCTGCTTTTTTCTCCATTTAGCTCCTGAAAATACTTTCGCTGAGAAACTGTGCCTTTCATTCAGAGTGTATTGCTCAGGTTTGTTTACACGAATCAAAACCATATCAAACGATCCAGATGGTTCAAGCGTAAATGGGGTATATTCTTTTGAATCATCTAAAGCATAAGCTGTTGCGGAGACGACTTCTGATTCATTGTTTTTGTTGATGCAAACTTCAAATATATCTGTGACGAACAATGAAGGGTCCGGAAGTTTTACTTTGTCAGTAAAGGTACTTTCTGCTCTTCTTTCATTTGACCAAAGTATTGTCTTCAAATTTGTTGTTCCTATCCCAACTGATGAGTCATAAACTTCTACGCCATTTTTTACATCAGTCCAGCTACCTTTTTAACTAGATCTATACATACACAAATAATGAAAGTAATGTTTGTAACCTATTATGCTTTTTAATCTAAGCCAAGTATGGCTCATAACCTATTAAGCTTTTAAATCGACAATTGCCTCTAAAAATAGTATTTCCCTACTTCTTCTCATTTGTGTAACACTTATGCCCTTTGCCGTGTAGAACTCGTTAAAAGAGTTCCCTGCGGTGGGTTTGACAGGAAGTGTTTGAAACACTTTTCCCTGACATGGTCGCCAAAACACTTTCTCTATAGACAAAATCTCAGACAGTGCATGTTTTGTAGATATTATTTTGATTTTCAAGCATAAACATCGACGGCGGGTGCTTACTCCTCCCGGGCACCTTGTCCCTCCTCTAGCTTGCTAGGGGTTCGTCGATGCTCCATTTTCTGTCTACTTTGAGTGCTGTTGAGATTGTCGTCATGATCTTCGTTATCACATTTAAGTGAATGTTATATTTTAGTTCTTTGGTCTAAAGGTTCATGTAACCTACTTTTTAAACTCGTCTAGGTTTTCGGTGTCATCTTTAATGTCTTCATCAGAGGACTCTTCGGGTTGTTTAGCCCTGCAAAAATAAAGTGGTATATCTCCCTATGTGTGAAAATACATATACACAGACAAAAACAGCATACAATTATATCGGCGACCTTATCCGTGAAACGGTTTCACAGATTTTTTTTTGTAAGATATATCAAATATCACCTCTTCTGTGGAAAACTTTACTTATTTCATTAGCAAATAACACTAAAACGATCTTGGAAATAAAACATTTGGCTAGGAAAATAAAAAAATAAGGTATTTAAGAGAAAATACTGAAGAAAAGAAATATTGTAAATACGATAACAGTTCCCTGAAAAAGAGATAAACCACATTCAGCTCAATATTCACGTTGATTTTCTTTTAGAATGTTACAATCTTCTAGTTCAATAGTATCAATTAAAAAAAGATACATAGTCAGCGTGGACCATACATCGGGTACTTTTAAAGCAGCACGTTCCGCCTTCGGACGAAAATATACTTTATAAAAAGATATAGGGCAAATCTCTATTTTTCCTGGATAGTAGAAGTTATAAACTTTCCGTTAATACCAAAATTGTCAACCACAGGTCCTTGAAGTTATCAAAATAAATGAAATTAAAAACGAATTTTTGTGGCGCCACAAAAATTGCCCATGTTTGGGATAGACCAGCCCTCACGCGTGCGCGATACGGCCCGTCGTGTTGTAGAAATCAAATCAAACATGGCAAGTAGCGTTCACTCTCAACAGAAAACAAGGAAAAACGTACTGGTACTCAGATTTGGATAGAGAAATAAGAAAAAATAAGACAGAGTGTGCAAGAGCAATATTGAAAGTATATATTAGAGGCCAAATGGATATATAAAATTCGATGAAAAATGAGTTAAATCTCGTCACACACCACGAAGTAGCTGATATTTTGCTGGACAAGTAAGTCAGATCAGATAAAATCGGTCCTAAATCGTTTGATACACATTATTTTATCGTTACTGTTTGAAATGACATGTGAAAGAAACATACAATGTCTATTTCACCTCTCTTTGTTTTGCCTACTAAATCGGTAAATGTTTCAAATCACTTTCTTCGTCGGAATTCTCCTGCTCATCAATATTCATGAGGAGGCGCGGCTATAACTGAAATTCTGAACGGCCGTATCTCTCGAACGGGGGAGGTATCGGATATGATACTTGGTACACTGATGACTGACCATGAAATGGAACAATCTATGTTAAGATATATGTATAAGTAATAACCCCTTTATATCCCGAAGACGGAATGTGCTGCTTTAATCGCTCGTCGGAGATCCTCAATCGAAACAATGTAATATTGCCAAAGAATGTGAAAATACTTATGTAAAATAATGTACCGAAAGACGCAGCAGGATTGATAGGATATGATGTTACAGCATTCTCGTGTTACAAATTTCAAGAAATGTCGATAACAGGAATTTTCGAATGCGTTTAGTTTAAACATATTTTATTCATCGTAAGACATGAAAAGGGATTGGGCAAAAGTTATCGCAACATTAATGGAGACCTCGCCTTTAAATGTACAACATATAATGATCAAGATGACGACATTTAAATACACATAGAACTACACACTACCGCCATCTTGACCGGAAGCCGGACATACATGCGGACATTCGAATGCGTTGAAAAACAAAGGAGGGGATCTCCAACAACACCAGGTTGTAGCACCCACAGCAAAACCCCAAAACACCCAATGCAAAAACACAAAGCAGACAAGCACAGAAAGAGACGCGTAAGGGACAAGGAACGTCAACGCACAACACAGAAACATCAAACACAAAGGACTACACATAAACCAACGAGACCAATGGGCAACCGGTGCCGACTTAGGACGGCCATCTGCCACGGAAATAGCAGAAGGTATGGTTATCCTGGATTACGTGCGCATAACCCTCCCACTTTTCCGATTACCCAGAGGTCTCGAAGAACGCACAATTGTAGTGTAAAACAATCTCCTCACTGTCAGAAGACCACACACAAACAAGACCGCAAAACGCAGGGGCCCAAGAGACGATCAACCGAAGTTGATCGAACTTGGCTACACATGTCATCGGGAACTCCTGGTCCACCAGCAGTGACACTCACTAAGTGGTACAAGTGTTTAACGTCTTCAAATGGAATAACATCATTTAAGAACTGATAAATGTTTTAGCATGGACCAGACATGCACGTTTCGGGTACTTAACCCTCGTCAATAATCCTCAATCTAAACAATGTAATATCGCCAAAGAGTGTGAAAATAATTATGTTCAAAAATAAAATTTAGTATCAAATTCTTTCATACCATTTCCTGTTGAGGTTTATTCCTAACGATCCTCTTTTAATCGCCCATGTTGTTATATGGCAGATAACACTCGTTAAAACATTTGTTGCTCATCATTTTACAATTATGGACTTTTTACGAGGTGAATATGGTGCGATATTTTCTGAATTTGAAAATATTGACCGAAGCGACGGCCGAAGTTAATATTTTCAAATTCAGAAAATATCACACTATATTTACCGAGTGAAAAGTCCACAATTGTTTTATTATATAGTTGACTTAAGGTTATGGTTGCGACTACAGGGAGATAACTCTATTTTCAATTTTTCATATCACATAATTTTTGAAACCGACATAAACGATACATGGTATAAGCTCAGATTGATACATTATTTCAGAAAAAATAATAATCCTTAAGATTTTCATTGTTTAATGGATATATTTTGAAAAATGCATATTTTTCAATGAAAAATCGCATAAAATAGGAAAATAATTGTCATTTTCACATGAGTTCTGCTACCAAAGATTCAAATATAAGAATATTTTAAAAAATTAAAAATGAGATAATTAGAAATTCGAACTCTAAGTTAGCCTCTTTGTTTTGGGTCAAAATGTTGATTTTTTGCATAAATTATGTTATTGGTTTTTATAGAAACAGTCATTTTGCTAAAACATTAATTCGGGTACATAATGATTTCACTGCTATATGATAAAGCAATACCATAGATATATATGTACCTTCTAGCTATTAATGAAAATAATGAGTTGCTGTCATGGCAACCAGCAACATAGTTTTTAAAAGAAAATACTCTCCTTAGAACTAATTATTTTATCAGAATTTCTCAAAATTGTCTTTAATTCATCTACAAGCTATAGGAATCTTTAAAAATAAGGATATGTATGAATTTTTGAAATGTCATGCATTTCAGAGGTATGTAAAGTTGTGGTATTCTCTAAAATAACAAAAATGTCGAAATAGGCCAAAAATGGACGTTTATAGCCAAAAAAAAAAGGCGGGCAAATTTTGATTTTTGTCTGAATAGTTCGAGGAGATGTTCCTCTACATGTGGACATATCCATCTTTCTTCTTCCTCATTCCTGTTAAAAGTAGCCACCCTGACCTTAATAAGTTTTTATAAAGGTACTTTTTAGAAATGGTTGACATCGACTTTTCTTTGAAATATTTCAAGACGTGTTTATATCAGCATTATCTGTTGCTGAATTATCTTGAACGTAATATAATTCCTGAACGTGATATAATTATCCTGAACGTAATATAATTTCCTATAGCTACACACCAACAGTTGCATCTAAAATTTACAATTACAAACGATTCCTGCAGTGTATTGATTTAAGTAATCCCTCACTACATCAACTTTCTTACGAATGTTCATCGGATTTCAACTACTCTCCTTGTGGACACGTTATTACTGGTGACCTTAGTATAGTCAAGAACGACAAGTTGAGAGAATTGTTAAAAAAGGGTCCCAAATACAGAGAAAATATGTCCTTTACATGGACTCTTGTGAGGAATATGCAAGACGTTGGGCAAAGAGGATGTACAGCTCGACACCATTTCAATGGATAAAATCAATCAGAGGGTTACTTTTATCTAGAATTAGCCGATTAAAATCAACTATGAACACCAGATTCGAGTCTATATTTAAAGACCCTGATGTTATCACAGAGCTTACCTACCTCCAAGAACATTATGTCATCACACCAGCGGACAAAGCCTCAGATAATTACACATTTACTTGCAAAAAGTACTATTTCGACAGTCTAGTTAAAGAGTTGGGTTTAAATTCGACACCTGGAAATCCCAATTACACCCAAACAAACCGTTCTGCCTCTGAAATAATAGATAACCACAAATCAGCTCTTGCTTCCTTTGGCTTCGACACTAACTATTTAGATTTAGATTTGCCATACTTATACTGCATACCTAAAATGCATAAGAATCCGTACAAGCAACGTGTCATCGCTGGTTCCTCAAAATGTTCTACCAAATCTGTATCGATCTTACTCACCAAAGTTTTATCTGTAATCAAATCTGGGCTTCAAAAATATTATTCGACAGTATATTCTCGCAGTGGTATCAACCAGATGTGGATTTTAAAGAATTGGAAGGAACTTTTAGAACATCTGAAATCCATTCATTTTAGTAGAGTCCATTCGATCAAAGCCTTTGATTTTTCGACACTTTACACTACAATTCCACATTCTAATATTGAAAGAAAGAGTCGCAAAAATTATAAGTAATGCGTTTAAAAGTAAGAAAGGTAATCGCAAATAAAAGTTTATTGTAGTTAACTATGACAAAACCTACTTTGTGAAAGAAAAGTCCGATTCTGAAAATAAGTACACTGAAACTGATATTATTCAGATGTTCAACTTTCTGATCGACAACATTTATGTGGTGTTGGAGGAAAGGTCTTCCAGCAAATTGTCGGAATTCCAATGGGGACCAATTTTGCCCCACTCCTTGCCGACATTTTCCTTTACTCTGGTCTCCGAAATAAAGATACTTAGCTTCTGACTTCAACTTCACTTACAGATACATAGACGATGTATTGTCCATCAATATTCCAAAATTCGCGGAGTACCTGAGCAGTATCTATCCTTCAGAGCTTGAAGTCAAAGAAACTACAGAGACAAATAATTCAGCATTCTATTTGGACATAATGTTGTCCTACGACACTGATGGTCACATGAACAGCTCACTCTATGACAAACGTGACGACTTCAATTTCAGCATTACAAACTTTCCTTTTCTGAGTAGAAACATCCCTTCATCGCCTGCTTATGGCGTGTTCATATCTCAGTTGATACGCTATGCCAGAGCAAGTACGAAATGTACGGATTTTGTTCTGAGAGCTAGGCGTCCTTCAGATAAGCTTCTCAGTCAGGGATATGTTTGTGACCGACTGACATCGTCACTGAGGAAGTTCTACGGTCGATATGGGGAACTCGTCATACGCTATGATGTCCCACTCTCCAGAATGGTGGATGATATTCTGTCATAGACCATTTGAACCTTCCAACCAAAGATTGTACTCTATGTCTTCCGAAATGGAAGTTACCGGATGTGACAGTTCTACCGAAGTGAAGCGGCGGGTGCTGCATGCAAGCAGGAGATGCTTACTATTCCTTGGCACCTGGTCTCACTCCCATATCGGGAGTTCGCTTCTTTTCTTATGGTGGAGGTTTTTGTTTCTTTGCTTTGGTTCCTGTTTTATCCTGATTTTGTATGCCTTCGGTTTCTGATTTTCTAAATTATCGATTTTTTGCTGTATACAGGGATATGGTCATTATCCATATTTGTCATCATTAAATGAGTCAAACGAAGATTATTTCAGAGTCAAAATCCGTCGTTACTCTTAGATAGACTCAAAATTCAAGGATTTGAGCTCAGCTTCAGCGTGCTTGCTGCTCTTTACGAAATGACGATAATGACATCACATATATAAATTTCGCGCGTTTTCGATATTTCATGGTACAGAAGCAAGACTTTTCGCGATAGTGTTATTTAATGAAATCGCACCTCACAGGTCAATAAGATGAGACAATGACTCGTCATGTGACATTTCTTAGCCATTGAGAGTGGGAATATAAACAGACTATATAATGATATTCTGTATCCTATGTTCATCAATATTGATTATGACTTTTAGTAAAATTTCGCCGCGTTTTGGACTAATGGGATGCATATTTCTACGTTTTTAATTTCGATATAAAACCGGTAAAAGATTGTACATTTTTCCAATACAAAGCAGAACGTCCCTCCGGTGACGTGAGGATCATATCCTCGGTGTAATAGGTTATTGATGTTTCTGTGGCAGTTTCGATTGAAGTTCGGTATTGCAATGAAATGGATTAAGAAGACCAAACAATTAAACTTACTATAATCAATTGACTTCACTGTAAGATGCACGGATATTAGAGGATATCATTTGATTAAATCCAGACATTTGTTCTATGCTGAACCTGGAATAGGCTTAATCCTTAATGTGACATAGATGGTTGTTCAAAAAGCTCGTAGAAATTCGCTCTTTTTCAAAATGCAATACGGTAGGTCTACAATAATCTCACCATAAAAGCATGAGCTCTATTGTTATAAATAAGACAAAAGTATAAAAATACATGTCGTTTATATCGCTCATTAACACCGATATCTCTGGATGTATCATTTTTCCAATTGCACTGCGAAGCGTTGCGACACGTTTTTATTATGCCCCTGGAATCACAGATTCGGGGACATATAGTTTTTGGCCTGTCCGTCTGTCTGTCTGTCTGTTTGTCCGAAATAATAACTTTACATTGGGCATAACTTTTGAAAAGAAGGTGATAGAGCTTTCATGTTTCACATGTGTATTCCTTGTAACAAGACCTTTTTATTGATACCCAAATTTGTGACCTCATGACCTTGACCTTTGACCCACTTTTCAAAAACTTTAACATTGGGCATAAATTTAAAGGGTAAGGATAGGGCTTTCATATTTCACATGTATGTATCTTGTGACAATAAATTATCTTTGATACCAGAATTTTTGACCTCGTGATCTTGACCTTTACCTACTACCTACTTTTCAAAAACTTTAGCATTGGGCATAACATTTGTACGAATGCCTATTGAGCTCAAATGGTAGCTGAATAAAAACCTAATTTTTCGCGTTATAACGCGAAACTTTCGCGTTATATCGCGAAACTTACGCGTTATAACGCGAGACTTACGCGTAATAATGAGAAATGTTTGCGTTATAACGCGAAACTTTCGCGTTATAACGCGTAATAATGCGAAAGTTTCACGTAATAACGCGAAAGTTTCGCGTAATAACATGTAGATTTCGCGTTATAACGCGATAGTTTCTCTTTATAACGCGAAAGTTTCGCGATATAACGCGAAATTTTCGCATAATATGGCGTAAGTTTCGCGTATTAACGCGTAAGTTTCGCGATATAACGCGACCGTTTCGCGTTATAACGCGTAGGTTTCGCGTTATAACGCGAAAAAATAAATTTCTCAGCTATCACTTGAGGTCAATAGGCTTTCGTACATTTGAATGGCTAGTGATAGGTCTTTAATAGTTCACATGTGTTTCTTGTGACAAGACCTTTCTATTGATACCAAAAGTTTTGACCTCCTGACCTTGACCTTTGACCTACTTTTCAAAAACTTTAACATCGGGAATAACGTTTGAATGGTAAGTGATAGGTCTTTTATTTTTCACATGTAAAATTCTTTGTGACAAGACCTTTCCATTGATACTAAAATATTTTACCATGACCTTTCAAATACTTGACAGAAAATGAAGTTTTTACTAAAAAAATGTCATCGGGGGCATTCGGGGGAAAATGTAAATTTTACACTTTTAAGTATTATACATTTTACACTTTGACGTATAGATTTTACACTTTTATATGTGAATTTTACACATTTTTTAAAGTGTAAATTTTTCATTTTTTTCTGTAAAGTTTACATTTTTATGTGTAACCTTTCCCGCAAGGGGTATCAGCCAATAGCACGCCCTATTCTTGGCCTCTTTGCCAACTCTTCGACATGCGAATATTAAATTAAATAGGTGTAGCAGATCAATGATTTATGAAATGAATTGCAACAGATTCCGGTACATAAACGATTAAAATGAACTCAATCTCAATCCAGCTGAATTTCAATAATCGATCAATGGAGGAATAAAAAAGATTTCATAAAGCAGGGACACGTATAAAAATCTAACAGCTAATCTTAAATTACAGTGACGTAGTTCTGATGGGAAAAAGGAACAGGTGGGAATTTTTGACACAAAGATGGGGTTAGACATCTAAAATCAAATCGGAAGGCGACATCATTGATTTATAAAGAAATGAAAATAATATTTTCAACAAGATTAACACTTGTCATTCGATCTGTTTGCATAAGTCAGCGATGTTTGCTTACATAGTTGTATTTATGAGTAATCTTAGCATCCTGCCCACACAGTACTACTAATGCATCATCGCGATACTTTTTTGTAATTAATAAAAGAATTACAGAAAAAAGTGTAAAATTTACAGAAAAAAAGGTGTAAAATTTACAGAAGAAAGTGTAAAATTTACCCCCCAAAAATGTAAGATTTACACAAAAAAGTGCAAAATTTACATAATAAAGTGTAAGATTTACACAAAAAGTGTAACATTTACACAAAAAATCTACACTTTAATGTGTAAAATTAACAGAATTTTTTTTACACTTTTTGTGTAGAAAATAAATAAAAAGAGTATCAATCTGGCGCTAATATGCTTCCGTAATAAACAATCTGTGTTGAAAAATATTCTTTAATTCTTTGAAAAGTTTATAAGTGAAGGTCGCAAATGTTCAAATAATTACATGTACAGTTTGAAGAAGATAAATCTAAAACAGATGTGAAAAAGTTATAAATGTCAAGCGTTTACACAATTAATATTTTAATTACAGAGGAGACATTTAAAGTCGTTAATATAATCATGTGCGAAGTAAAACGCACTATCTAGATTAGAAATGTAATGTTCCTTAACATTTCTAAAGAGAAGAATTCTTATAATTCCAGGAACATAGATACGTGCATACATAAACATTTTTTCTAATTTATTAGAGGTGCGTGCATAAGGAAGGTATAATATTACGTAATCTCAGAGTAAATGTCAAGATGTAATCGATCTCGTGGCATCAAGGACAAACATTCTTTTTAAACAATTCTTGGTATCAGTTTAACTCTTCCTGTAAACCATTGTTCATGAATATGGAAATTTATGTAAAAATAGTGACGAAAATGTGTTCCGGGCCAATACTATGACAAAAACCTATTCAGATACATGGAAAATGGTGATGATCTTAAACTTGACAAAATCTAAATCTTTAAGCATGAATAACATAAAACATTTTTGACTGAAGGTGAATGGACTTTCCCTTCAAAGTAAGAAGAAGAGGATGTAGCTAGCACAAGATGCCTACTCTACAGTCGGCACCGGTTGACCATTAGTCTCGTTGGTTTATGTGTTTTTGACGTGTTATTAATACTTTTGAAATCTATTTACAAATTGGTTTTGATTATTTGCGTTCATGTTGCTGATTTCATTAATACATGTTTAAAACCATGCGTCTTCTATCAATGCGTATCAAATTATTGGGAATGATGTGCGCACGTATTCCATATACCATCAATGATAGATATCAATGTAGAAGATCATCCAATTTCTACACTATAGTCCAGTCAAAGTACAGCATATAGGGGCCCAACCTATAACAAATTGTAACACAAACTTTTTCTGTTGATTTGTTTACCTTAATGTAGTGACTTTCTCAGGAGAAATTGTCTACCAAAATCAACCCTGTGGAAATTGGATTTTTTTCGGAAAATATGAAAATTCCGATTAAAAATCGCGAAAAACTGGAAAATTCATCTTAGTGATTTATTTCTCATTCAAATTGGACCAAACTAATTCCTATTTTTCAACAACGTAAAAACGTTGTTCCATGAAGCGATCTGATGATTTGAAAAACTGTATTTCATGCATTATTTTGGGGGAAAAAGACGAAATTTAGTAATGAAATCTCTGAAAACTGGAAAAAGAGCTTTCACACATAATGGCTTAATGTATTTATAATAGGTACATTTGTATCATTTTGTTTTATTCTTAAATTGAATATAAGTACACGAACAAACATTTCACGTACAGAACCTCTTTATTTTGAGACCCTGAGACCCGAATAGGCCTATTTAGCTAACCTGAGGATGTGTATAAAGTGCAATTATCGTATGATTTTTTTTTTAGAAAATTCTAACGCATTTCTTTGTTTCATCTTTATTTTTGCATACATGGTTATGGAGAAAATGGAATAACTCTTTTTTTTAACCAAAAATCTTTTTAAGCCAACTTTCATGTGTGGATCTAGGGTGGTAACAATAAAAAAAGTGTTCCTTCATAAACGGCTTGACCCCTTTCTCTTTTCAGAAATCGAACTTAAAAACGTTAACTTCACCTCTATTTCATGCCCAAGAACCCTGTACACGTGCCTTGCTTTACACACGATGTATACATGGTCAGATCTAGATTTTCCCAGGGGGGGGGGGCAACCCGTCGGGGGAGGGGATCTTGTCTATGATTAAAAAGAAAGATTCATAAAAACATAAAACGGGGAAAATCTGCGAGTTTTTTTTTTTTTTTTGCAAAGTCCAGAGGAGGTGTAAGAACCCCTCCCTCCTAAGGACCTCTTAACCCCCCCCCCCCCCTAGATCCGCCCTTTCTGCATGTTTAAACAGTCAAAGTAAAGTTTTTTAAAAAGAGCCCATATCTTCATTCCTTCCACATTGAGAATTCATTCATCTGAAACAGTATGAAATAGGTCATCTTCTTGAAGGAATCGCTGACATTTCATGCTATCATTTAATAGCATAAATTCTTCAACTGTTTATTTTGAAGCATTGAAATATATGTTTATATTGTTAAACAAATTAAAAACACTAAGTTACCGGGAAATTATTGGTTTATTCTCCAGAACTTCTCCATTTATTTATGAAATTGCACATTATGTATTTTTTTCATCACAAATACCATATCTACCGGTACATGTATTTGAATTGACTCCGAGTTATCGCAAGAAAAACAAAATATGCAATACATGTACAAGCCATTTGGACTATTTCAAAAAGAGACTCGATATGAAGACTTATGCTTCCTTGCACCCTCTCCACTCCATCATAGACAATAAAATTTGGAAAATTAATAAACACCGTAAAAATCTAATCTTCACACGATTGTCCTATAGATATACGTGACATCATATGATTTTTTTTTTTTTGCAAATACTGCGTTTCTTCATAGTCTGATATAGAAATTGTGAAAGTAGGGTCAGGACATTTGAAAGTCAGCGCAAATATGTAGTAGTTACCTTATACGATTTTATAATAAAACCTAACTATAACCTCACGTATAAGTTATAAGTTATTATAGTTGATTTTTCATGATCGCAAAGTCCGAATAAAAACTAGTCGCGCATGTACAATCAGTTTTCCTTTTTAAGTCTCGATAAGAAAACAATTTGTGATCGGGGACACGTTTCGGAAGACTGTAATATTTCATATTGATCATGTATTTAAAGCTGGCAAGCGCATTTTCAAATACTGACAAATATACATACACTATAATTGTATAATAATACACGATATTGTCCTATATGTAAAGAAGATGTTGAAGACGAATTTCATTTTATTTTGAAATGTCCCCTTTATACTCATTTAATACAAAAGTTTATAAAAAGATATTATTTTGTAAGGCCCTCTGTCTTTAAACTTATACAATTGTTATCAACTCCAAATGTTAAAGAACTATGTGCTTTAGGAAAATATATTAAGTGTGCTTTTAGTTTAAGGAAGAATATTACTTAGATTAATTCTTTAATGTTTTATTGATATAATATCAACCATTAGACTATCTCTCTTTTGTGACTATATTGTGTAATATCATATGTTAGAAAATTGTATTGATATCTATAAGCTGTATTGCTTTCGATTAATAAGCTATACTATATATACTATAAATTTCATTACAAGGCCATGTAATGTTGAACACAAGGGTTGGGGGGGGTCCGATAACCTCCCTGGACTGCACATTAATCTATGACGACTTCAAATTCATAGCATAATTTAAGAAAAGAGAAATGTCCAGCACGGACCAGACATGCACGTTCTGGGTACTTAACCCTCGTTAGCAGTACTTAATCAAAACAATAAATATGGCAAAAGACTGAGAAAGTTATGCTTAAGATACAGAAAAACTTAGCAGAATTAGTGGGATATGATGTTACAGGACCCATTTTAAAGAAATTTCATCTTGTGAACTGAAATTTTCGAATGCAGTAGAAAAGGAGGGGATTTCCAACAACATCCGGTTGAAGCACCATGTGCAAAACCCAAAACACCCAATGCAAAACACAGAGAAGAAACACAGAGAAAGAGACGCAGAGGTACAAGGAACACTAAGTAACATAGAAACATCATAAACAAATGACTACACGTAAACCAACAAGACTCATGGGCAATCGGTGCTGACTTGGGACTGCAATCTGCCAAACCAGTACGATGTGGTTATCCGGATTACATACGCAAAACTCACCCACTTTAACGATTACCCAGAGGTCTCGAAGAACCCACAAAAAGTGTGTAAAATAACCTTCTCACTGTAGCCTCGCTTTTTATATACATGATCATGGTCATGACTTTGTTATGTTCATCATTTCATGTGTGTCTATACATTCTACTACACAAATGAGTCAATTTTTAACAAAACTCGAAAATAAACAAAGACATTTACTACTTTTTTCATGTAACTTTCGCCGCGTCCTCGCTGTTACTCGGAAGGTTTTTTTAAATGATTTTTTAAGTAATTTTCTTGTAAGAGGATTGCTATCGGAGCATCTTTGTAAAGACATATGTTTGCTTTTTCACAAGAGGCCAAAAGAAGAAATGTAGGACATACAACTATTGAGCAATGTAGTAGAAATCACCTATTATTGGCATCGTAAAAAATCTTGTCCATAATGTTACTTCAAAATAAGAGCTTAAATTTATCATTGAAAGCACTGTAAAATGACGATACAAACAGGCAGCAGGGTCTAAGAATGGATATGTAAATGGCGATGAAAACCAAAGGCGGCTGTAGCGATTTCATGCATGTAGAATGAGTTAAATAAGAACCTGATCAACAGCACTCACAATAGACCACCAAACTGAGCATCGACGGACCTCTAGCAAGCTAGAGGTGGGACCAGGTGTCCGGGAGGAGTCGATGTTAACCTACGAAAACGAAAAGAACATATAAAACACATGCACTGTCTGAGACCACGACTATATAGAAAGTGCTATGGCGACAATGTCAGGAAAAATATTCAAAACACATACTGTCAATCCCCTCTTTTTTACGAGCCCCACATGGCAAAGGGGATAAGTGTGACACAAGTGAAGAAACGATCAGTTGATGGATCGGACTTGGCTACATGTGCCATTGATGACTCCTAGTTCACCAGCAGTGACAGTCACCAAGTGGCGCTAAAGTTACATGGAAATTGGTTTGGAATTTTTTTCAAGAATGTATAGAGTTGGAACCCTTCGACATTATTAATATAGACACTTATTTCACGTTGCAGTGTGGAGCAGTTAAAATCGTTCCCCATGGCCTGATGTTTGTCAAGTGTATTAATTACTTCTTTCCAGCTCTGTCACCTAGAAGAAGCTCTATTTTGGCCTTTCAACAATGTGACATCATGTATATTTCTTTTTGCTTTTTCGGAAACTAGCCATTTCACCGAAAAATAACATCGAATTAAAGGAGTTTAGCATCTTAGCACCATCCCTCTAATCCTATTTTGAACATACATTTTACTTGGATATGCTACTGATTCGACCCTACAATAAATTTTGAGCCGCGCACTCTCTGTAATGTAAATGTACAAATCTAACTTTAGAAAATTAAAGAGTGCGCTCCTGAAATTATTTTTGGTGGCTCCGCTGAAAGCATCACTGATGAGAATGTAATATTCGAAACACGCGTCTGGTGCATGGAAATTGGTTTAGAGTTTTTTCAAGAAGGTATAGAGTTGGAACCATTCGACATTATTAAGAACAGATAAATATTCAGCATGTACCAGCCATTCCTGTTTCGTTAATCTAGATTTCGTATCGAAATTGCAACATTTAAGACAAAGAAAAATTAATGCAAAGGACAACATTTCTGGATATATAATGTCTGTAATAACATATTTATTTAACATCAATTAATTTGGTATGATTTCTAAATAACAGAAAAAATACAGCATGATGATACGTAGGCAACATTCAAGATCAATTAAACACCATTTGAACATCTGTAATCTAATTTGAACTATATTATGATTATGGATTTATGAAACGACTTATCAACGCTGCTTGTCCCATAGAAATAAAAAGATTGACACTTGGAAGGTTATTTCAACGTATCTTTGTCAACGATAATACCGTTCCTTTCATAAACAATACCATATGAACGTGCAGTAACGTTTCACGGCCAACAAAATTACAAACAACGTAAAATTGCAGCCGAAACGTATATGACTGCGTATGCACAAACCAGTTAGGGAAGCATCGACAGCAACACAGAAAATTCCATGTATCAACACAACTAGTCATCAAGAATACCAAAATATAGTAAATGCGAAAATGGTTATTGTCATTATCTTTAATAGGTCTATTTTTTTCTAGAAAGAGTGGAAGTAAATTGTATGCATGTATATAGATTTAATAAGGCACGGTCCATTTGATATTCTTGGGGGGGGGGCTTGGGTTTTTTTCGAAAAAAATAATTTTGCTCTGAATTTTGATGAAAAAAATAAATTTGCTTTTGGTGTGACAGAAAAAAATAATCTTGCTCTTACAAGTAATCTGAATTTGAAGAATAACCATAAAATTCCCTTAAAATTCCTGAAATTTTTTCGGCTCGCTTCGCTCGCCGCAATTTTTACTTTCTATAATAAAATTTTGGCTCTCTTCGCTCGCCATAGTTTTCTTCTTCTGTAATGGCAAGTTCATATTTGGAAATATCAAAAGAATGCATGAGACTGAAACAATTTAAATGCTTATAAACATTATCAATATAATTTATTACTATTAATAGATACATGTATCACCATAGTGTCTAATTTTATGTTGCCATCTTGATATTTATATGTTGTATATGATAAGGAGAGGGCTTATGTAATGTTGTTATAACTTTTGCCCAATCCAATTTCATGTTATTATGAAATAAAATATGTTTAAACTAAAAATTTTATATACAAGCTTGGAAGGAGAATTTAAATAAGTTTTTCACTAGGTTTCAAACTTGCATCAGGCCCTCTTACATGTTACATGACCTTATAAACATTTTGTTTACTAAAAATTATATATCGCATATTGTACATGTATAAATCTTTCATCTCTCTCAGTTTAAAAGTGAATACAAGTTTTACATAAAAAATATGTTGGGAGTAATTTAAGTAAAAAATACATAATTTCTATCGAAAAAAACACAAACATTCTTAATATTCACATCAATTGTTATAAAAAAAATTTCCTTGCTCCAACTTTGCAAGAAAAAAATAATTTTGTCCCGGTCCGAGGCGAAAAAAATAATCTTGCTCCGACAAAAATCCAAGCCCCCCCCCCCCCCCCCCGAATATCAAATGGACCGTGCCTAATATCATAACATTGCGATATATATATGAACATTCTATTTTGTTGTCTTTCATTTTCCCAATGGGTCTTATCATTGACATATTTCATAAATAGTTCTGCATTATCTTCCATGTTTGGTATAATATACTCTTATCTTTACTTCGAAAACCTTATTTGCAAACCAGTGGAATAGAAAGATTAACGATGTTTGTTAGAGATTTCAGTCTTTGTGTTTTTCTTCTTTCGTGTTGTATTTTCTCTCGAACAGAAAGTTCTGCTTATGAATTGGTATCGAATGAAAGATTAAGGCTCCTTGAAGCGGCAGTAGAGAAATTACAACAGCAACAAACCCTTCTTCAGCATGAACTATTCAAAGGTAAATTTGTGGCAGATGGCCGTCCTTAGTCGGCACCGGTTGCCCATTGGTCTCGTTGGTTTATGTGTAGTCCTTTGTGTTTGATGTTTCTGTGTTGTGCGTTGACGTTCCTTATCCCTTTTGCGTCTCTTCCTGTGCTTGTCTGCTCTGTGTTTTTGCATTGGGTGTTTTTGGGTTTTGCTGTGTGTGCCGCAGCCTGGTGTTGTTCGAGATCTCCTCCTTTGTTTTGTATCTGTCTGATGTTCGATAAATCATCGATAAGGTCGTGTTACTTTATGTGTTGCTTTATGGTTTGAGATCATTTCGACATTTATCTTTTTCATATACTATGATGTAGGTAAATTGGCTATCAATTTATAGATTTAAAAAGGATCTTCTCCCTTGGAATTCTTTAAATAATGGGTTTTTACAGAAAACTTTCTTGATGTGATACATGTCTGACCTTTTTCGAAATCTTATTCCATAAGCAAAATAGACAGACGGCCCAAAGCGTCAATTTAATTCATTCTTAGATCATGTGAGATATATGTGTGATTAGAAATTCACTAGTTTGTAACGAAGGCTGGCATTGTATTGTCGTAGCAAACTGACCTGACCGGGTGGAGCTTATTTTCACCCGGTCATTGGAATAGTTTAGTTCTGACCAGATGATATAACTATACGAAATTTTTGGTAATGAGTATTCACTCTAATTACTTTATGCATATCCATAATCTGTCTACCCTAAAATTTAATCGATTCATCTTAGTCGCTTGATTGAATTATCTCCGCCCGGTCGGTTCACTTTGCTACGACAATAGCATGCATATGTACAAAAATCTTTTCATGAAATAATATTTGGGAACATGAAGGGAAAAGAGCCTCTGTTGAGTTGTATTACAAAAGTACAATAACCATCACACTGCTCTTTCAGTTTTTTTTTTCTTTTTTTTTTCAAACCATTTCAGTCGAACTTGGTCTCCTGATTTTGATAATCTGTTTCAGCAAGAGGGAGACGGCAGGTATCTGGATTTGTCTCATTTTCTGCAAGTTTATCAAAAGAGATAACCGGAATGGGAAAACAGCAGACCATTATATTTGACAGGGTATGGACACAATTGATTTATAAATAATTTGCTCTAAAGTTAATCTAATAAGTTTGATATTTAATCGGTAAAAATATTTAGATAAAGAATGAAAGCTCTATGGTATTGAAAGAAAGGTTTTTGTACATGTAGTTGCAAAACAATTTATGTCATTTATTTTGATTTGTCCTAAAGGATGTTTCCATAAATGCATAGCTCTTTCCTCAGTTGGCTCTATGTCAAAAGTTATAGGTCATGTTACGTGTAACAATTTCGCTCTTTAGATAAAAACTATTTGAATTTTCCCTGTAAAGACTTCGAGCAATACTTACGCGACGTTATTTGTTAAAACGTACATAGATTGTCAAAGGAAAGAAGAATATTGTTTCGTCAGAAGGTTATCCACAAACTCAAGCTTATTTTCTGTCGTTGTCATTCATTGTATATTCTCTTTATTACATTTTATCTACAAGTTGTTGTGCATGTGGGGATTAATTGGGACATCGAAACGTAATGTAAATGTACAAATCTAACTTCAAAAAATTAAAGAGGGCGCAACTGAGATAATTTTTGATGGCTCCGCTGGAAGCATCACTGATGAGAATTAAATATTCGAAACACGTGTCTAGTGCATGGAAATTGGTTTGGAATTTCTTCAAGATGGTATAGAGTTTGAACCCTTCGACATTATTAATATAAACACTTATTTCACGTTGCAGTGTGGAGCGGTTAAAATCGTTCCCCTTGACCTGATGTTTGACAAGTGTATTAATTACTTCTTTCTAGCTCTGTCACCTAAAAGAAGCTTTATTTTGGCCTTTCATCAATGTGACATCATATATATTTCTTTTTGCTATTTCGGATACTAGCCATTTCACCGAAAAATAACATCGAAATTAAAGGAGTTTAGCATCTTAGCATCATCCCTCTAATCCTATTTTGAACATACATTTTATTTGAATATGCTACTGAATCGACCCTACAGGAAATTTGGAGCCCCGCACTCTCTGTAATGTAAATGTACAAATCTAACTTTAAAAAATTAAAGAGGGCGCAACTGAACTTTTTTTTTTTCGTTGGCTCCGCTGGAAGCATCACTGATGAGAATTAAATATTCGAAACACGTGACTGGTGCATGGAAATTGGTTTAGAATTTTCTTCAAGAAGGTATAGAGTTGGAATCCTTCGACATTATTAATATAAACACTTATTTCACGTTGCAGTGTGGAGCAGTTAAAATCGTTCCCCGTGACCTGATGTTTGTCAAGTGTATTAATTACTTCTTTCCAGCTCTGTCACCTAAAAGGGGCTTTATTTTGGCCTTTCATCAATGTGACATCATATATATTTCTTTTTGCTATTTCGGAAACTAGCCATTTAACCGAAAAATATCATCGAAATTAAAGGAGTTTAACATCCATCTTAGCACCATTCCTCCAATGCTATTTTGAACATACATTTTATTTTGATATGCTACTTAATCGACCCTACAATACATTTTGAGCCGCGCATTCTCTGTAAAGTAAATGTACAAATCTAACTTCAAAAAATTAAAGAGGGCGCTACTGAAATTATTTTGATGGCTCCGCTGGAAGCATCACTGATGATATATATATAATATTCGAAGCACGTGTCTGGTGCATGGAAATTGGTTTGGAATTTTCTTCAAAAAGGAATAGAGTTGGAACCCTTCGACATTATTAAAGCTGATTATATTTCTTTCTACCTTCTTCGTCTTTTCGCTGTATGTGGTGGTGATATCATTCGTTAATTTTATTCCGCAAGACAATAGCATTGTTGATGTTTAATCGGTTTCATTTTGCATATTAAAAGCAGTTTCATTTTGTACATTATCATATTGAATTTAAAGACGTTTAACACTGGATATCTACACACTTCTCCATTACATAGCGACACCTTCTGAAAATTTTTTTTCACTCTATGTATTGAAATCCGTTTTCAAATTTTGTTATGTCAGCTTTTATTGCATATTTGAACGTTCTATGAAAGTTGTTCTGTGACTCGTAGTTCCATGTTATTAGACAAACGAATTGCTGGCGATATTCACCATGTCCTTTTAACTGTAGTTTATCAATTAAGAAAATGAAACTCTCTCACATTTCTTCATCAGAACAGTATATGTACTTTCCATACCAATTTGCGTCATTGATTGTAATGGATAGATTTGATATTTCAATATTGTTGAATTTTCTTTACAGGTCATAGAAAATACGGGAAATGCCTATCACAGCACTACTGGTTCTTTCATTGCCCCTATATCTGGAACGTACGTCTTCACATGGGCAATCTCAACTAAAGCTGGGAGATGGCAATCGTCTGAACTAGTGAAGGAAGGGACAGCTTATGGTTATTCGCTAGCAGACAGCATATCAGGGTCCGGAGATGCTGACTATAGCACTGCGACAAACACAGTCATTTTGAAGGTAATCATAGTTGTAACTGAATTGATTCAGATATTCTACTGTATCATATTACAAACGAAAGCAAAAGGAACTTAGTCTAATACAGTCATATGCTGTGTGTTTAAGTATTTATGATTTATTACATAAATTTAAAACTAACAAGGAAAAAATAGAATAGGTCCAATGAGGAAGTCATCTTTTAAATACATGTATTTATGTAGTATATATTACTTTATAGAATGTAGTAATACTATACATTGATTTCTAGGTCGGGATGGGAGATCACGTATATGTAAGAACTGGTGGTTCAGGCAATGGCATATTGGATGGTCATAATTTTGACACCTTCTCTGGTTGGATCATCAATGAGACAGACTAAGAATGACCAGTGTTCAAACTATCAATAAATGATATCTGATGATTTCAATAATATTAGGAAACTCAGTATGTTTTATCCTCGTATTCTTTTTATTGTCTTAAACATTAAGAGTCCCGTTCGTTAAAATAACTTGCTCGCACTGATTAATCTCTTTATTCAAAAAGTGTTTTCTATTCATGAAAGAAATGTCTTCAATTACCATTCCCGTTCGGGGAATAACATTTCTCATCTTATGCTTTTAACATTCTTTTTGGTTGTTCTGACAAGACAATTTGGTCTGAAGGAATTTTGCTGTTTTCAAATAACTTAATCTCATTTTGCAGTTCCATGCAAGCAGGAGATGCTTACTCTTCCTGGGCACCTGGTCTCACTCTCATATCGGGAGTCCGCTTTTTTTCATGTGGTGGAGATTTTTGTTTGCTTGCTTTGGTTTCTGTTTTATCCTGATTTTGTATGTCTTCGGTTTCTGATTTTCTGAATTATCGATTTTGTGCTGTATACAGGGATATGGTCATTATCAATATTTTTCATCCTTCTCTACCGGACTATTTTATTTGTAAGGTATCCCGGTTTTTATATCGAACCTCGACGTCTTGAGGTTACCCTTCCTTTATCAGGTCAGCGTTACTGAGGGTATTATATCACAAAAAAGACATTGAAAGTATATTTTAATTACATTTGTACTGCAAAGTAAAAATAAACTTATCGAATTGAATATTTGATACATTAAACCCTTATCAATAACACTAGGTTAGGAACATGACTTAGACATCGAACTCCAAATGTTTAACGTCTTCAAATTCATTAGCATCATTTTAATGCAGATGAATTTACAGCATGTTGTCATTTGACATTTGACGTTTTCTATGAGTCTTAAATAGTATTGGTTGGTAGCACATGTCGTGCATACTCTCCACGGGCACATGGTAGCATCTTGTTAATGAATTCACTTTCGCGTCGTAGTAAAATGCTTTTAATAATCTTAAAAAACCCCACACAGACAAGGACTTGTTATACAACAAACAACCTACAGTATGTATATGTATATCTCGGCTGACTTATGGTACCAGTGAGGCTCGAACCAGCAACCTTTCAGTCACTACCCTGACACCCTAAACACTAAACCACTTTGCCAACGATTTAATAAACCTTTTCCATTCTTTGATAGTATGCATGCCCATGTTTTTCTTTTCTTTTTTTTTTATGTAAAGCAGCACATTCCGCTAGAAAGTATTCCTTTTCACCATTATGTTGCATTTTTTTCAATTACAGGACACATCTTGAGTAAACGTTCAGAAACCTCACTGCAACTGTTTAAATTGAATAATTTGAATCTATGTAGCGCTTCTCAAATGCATAGAAGTTGCGTCATCTACAACGGATTTCTTTTTTTTTTTTTTTTGTTAAATATGGATGTCCGGAGAATTATTATTTTTATGTGTGGTATCTTGGAAAATAGTGTAAGGGCTAATCAATGAATTTTAAAAATATCCTATTTACAGTCCGAGTCATTCATAATTTTCAAATCTAATATATATCCAAACTTGTGGCCAAGGTACAACATAAAGGAATTATCGGTTCATTGTTTAATGCGATATTTAATGTCCATTATGGCTAGAAAGGTGTTCAAGTTGGTGTTATTAGGTCCATGCATCAAAAAAGTAAAACAAAAATAAATTTGAAGACGTTCAAAATTAATTCCGAGTTAGATTATAAATGCTTAGAGGCAAACTTTGAAGTCGAGTAGAATTCTTATATAAGACGAGGCCAGGGGCCCGTTTCTGCATTGGGCGTAATTTCGTACTAAGCGTAAATTTTTGCGTGAATAACGGCTGACGTAAGTTCATGACGTAAGTGCCTTTTATAAGTGAAATTCACTTGCGTAAAAAGTTTACGACAAAAGGGATGATTTTGGATTCAACATAGTTAATTTCCCCTGGCTTGACGGTGATGTTCCAAGATTACCGTCATACGGCATTACATATCACAGCTCATCCGGTGCGCTAGAGCATGTACTGATATTTTGGATTTTCACAACTAGTTAAGACTTTCTGGAAGTTTTACAAATATTACAGTCAACTTATTTCTAAATTTGGATCTGTACACGCAACTGAGTACATTACTTTGGGTTTTACACAGCCTGTCTTTTATGGTGATATGATAAACAAAATTAGAAAGATCAAATGTAGGCAGCATAACCATCGAAAATGCGTCGGAATCATCAAACGCCTTTTATACCGTGGAAATGATCCAAATGTCACCAGACGGACACTAGGCTTGGCTTGGTACTTGACAAATCTACAGTCTTGTACCAGCGCATCCTGGAGACTTGCATTCTGACCGACTGTGACGACGGGACTCCATGACGGGCCCTGTCCAAACCTCTTTAGAGAAGACAGGGCCAAGACCACCTGTCCTATCTGAACGCCAGCATGAACTCGCTACAGCCGGCAGAGCACGGACTGTATTACGCACGCCCACTTTTTATTTCCATTTACATATTCATCTGTGTTACTGGGGCTCTACGTTTTGCGGTCTAGTTTGTGTGAGGTCATCTTACAGTGAGGAGGTTGTTTTACACCACAAATTGTACGTTCTTTGAGACATCTGGGTAATTGGAGAAGTGAGTGGGTTGTGCGCACGTCATCCAGGATAACCACACCATTTGCTACTTGCATGGCAAATGGCCGTCCAAACTCTGCACCGGTTGCCCATTGGTCTCGTCGGTTTATGTGTAGTCTTTTGTGTTTGATGTTTACATGTCGTATGTCTCTTTTCCGTCTTTATGTGTAGTCTTTTGTGTTTGATGTTTACATGTCGTATGTCTCTTTTCCGTCTCAAACTATGCTCGTCGTTTTTAGCTCACCTGAGCCAAAGGCTCAAGTGAGCTATTGTCATAGTGTGGTGTCCGGCGTCCGGCGTCCGTCGTCCATCCGTCCGTCGTAAACTTTTAACATTTTCAACTTCTTCTCAAGAACGGCTGAAGGGATTTTAATGAAACTTGGTATGCATGAAGTACTAAAGGTCCTCTACCAAGTTTGTTCATTTCGGCTTGATCCCTTCAGGGGTGGATCCAGGGCGGGGTCAAATAGGCCCCAGAGGGTACCCCTCTTCAAAAATCTTCTTCTCCAGTTCCACTGAATGGATTGAAAAACTAATTGTATCTAAATGATCTAGAAGGATGTACAATTCAAGTTTGTTCATTTCGTTAAAATCCAATAACTAATTTTTGACGCGTTTTTGACGTCTTTTTCGACATTGCATTTTTAATGCAAAAATTGATATTTCTCTTAATATTTTCTTTCTTATTGAAAAATTCTGCTCCAGTTTAGTTTAATTTAGCCATTTTTAAGCAAAGGAATGCTTTAGTGAAAGAATTTTGCTGAAAGGTTTATTTTTGAATTTTTAATGATTTTTTAATACTGTAAAAAAGGAAGGGAGGATGGTCATTTTCATCATTTTTGGCATTTTATGGTTCTTCCCATGAATGATTGTTTTAACATTTATCATATTTATTGTAAGGAATGTAACAGTGAAAGAATTTTCTCAATATCTTGACTTTTAGATTTTTAATGATTTCTTTAATACTGTAAATAGGCATGTTTTCTTTGTCAATGAGTCCCAAGCTAGCGAGTTCAAATCCCGGCTGGGCCTTAAAAAATTTTTTTCTTTATTTTTCATTTTTCATCCATATTTTAAGCTTTGAATGCTATTTTTAACTTACCTGAATAATTTTAATGCCATTTTTGCCACTTTTTGAACTTTGGAATTTTTTATGAAGTTTGGCATTTTCTCCATATTAATTTCCCTTGAGTTCATATTGATATTTTGAAACCTATATCCTAGGTAAAATCAAATTAATGAATGCTTGTGTGATAGCATTTTTTAATAACAACATGTACAATTTGAATTTATAATAATTCTTGTATTCTATAGAGTATAAAAGGGGGGGGGGGTCAAAATTTCTGTAACAACATCTGCTGACAGATTTTTTTTTCTATTAGATGATATAATAAGAACTGGACAAAATAATATTTTTTTTCTAATTGGCTTGTATATTAATGAACTAATCAGAGTAAATACTAATCTTTCTTTCATTTACTCCATCTAACAGTGGTTTTCTGCACTTAATATTTCTAAAGGATGACATCCTATCTGATGCCTCTTTAGGTTGTCCATCCTTTCCCCAAAAGAGAGAGATGTTAGGGTGCTCTTATTATTTTTCTTTAACTATTTCTTTTAATAACTTAGTAAATATATGATCTTCTGCACTCATTTATTGCATGTTTGTCAGATTAAATTACTCAATTCTTTTATATACATTATTTGCTATAACTTTATTTTTTGAATTTTTTTTTTTTTTTATTTTAATCTAGATATGCTGTGCGTGCACATAGACCCAAGGATTGTGGGTTCAAATTCAGGCACTGGCATCCCAATTTTTTTTTTTCATTTTTTGCATTTTTTAAGCTTATTAAGCACTTTTAAATCATCTGAATACAAAAAAACCTTCTTTTTTCTTTTTCCATTTTCATTTTCTCCATTTTGCACACTCATTTATTGCATTTTACTTTTTTGGAATTTTTATGATATTTTTTTTAATTATTTATGGCATATGGACCAAAAAATTCTGACTATGGCTCTGGCTCTAACATTATTCAATGTCAGTATGTTCAGAGTGTGCATGGATACCAGGTGAGCGTTGTGCCCCCCTGGGGCTCTTGTTTGTTTTTGCATCGGGTATTTTGGTGTTTTGCTGTTGGTGCTGCAACAGGGTCTTGTTGGAAATCTCATCCCTTCTTTTCTGTCACTTAGTGAAAACTGAAAAATCGATCTAGAATCCATCGCACCCTCTACGATTTACTCATCAGTTCATGTTGTAATGGCGACGGACATAAACTGTTACATGCTCTGTCGTCAAGTCCAGCTCTGGTACTGCAATCTATCTTGGATGAAGCAAAGATTTCATTTTAAGGAATAAGGAGGGGGTTTCCAACTCGGCTGCAGTACCCACATCAAGGTCCCAAAACTCCTGATGAGAAAACATAAAGTAAACATGGACAGCAAGGGTCGCAAAAGATACATATTCAATTTGAAGACGTTTACATTTATACCACTTGGTGAGTGTCACTGCTGGTGGACCAGGAGTCCCCGAGGGCACATGTAGCCAAGTTCGATCAATTTCGGTTGATCGTTTCTTCAACGCAATCTAAATTTCTGTTATTAAAATTTCTTGGAATTTCTAAAAAGTGGGTCCTGTAGCATCATATCCCACCCATCCTGCTACGTCTTTCGGTACCCTTTTTCGACATAGTAACTTTCATACTTTTTGGCATATTACATTGTTTAGATTTAGGATTTAGGATCACTGATGAGGGTTAAGTACCCGAAACGTGCATGTCTGGTCCACGTTGCCAATTTATTTGTTCTTAAATGATGCTATTCAATTTGAAGACGTTTACATTTATACCACTTGGTGAGTGTCACTGCTGGTGGACCAGGAGTCCCCGAGGGCACATGTAGCCAAGTTCGATCAATTTCGGTTGATCGTTTCTTCAACGCAATCTAAATTTCTGTTATTAAAATTTCTTGGAATTTCTAAAAAGTGGGTCCTGTAGCATCATATCCCACCCATCCTGCTACGTCTTTCGGTACCCTTTTTCGACATAGTAACTTTCATACTTTTTGGCATATTACATTGTTTAGATTTAGGATTTAGGATCACTGATGAGGGTTAAGTACCCGAAACGTGCATGTCTGGTCCACGTTGCCAATTTATTTGTTCTTAAATGATGCTATTCAATTTGAAGACGTTTACATTTATACCACTTGGTGAGTGTCACTGCTGGTGGACCAGGAGTCCCCGAGGGCACATGTAGCCAAGTTCGATCAATTTCGGTTGATCGTTTCTTCAACGCAATCTAAATTTCTGTTATTAAAATTTCTTGGAATTTCTAAAAAGTGGGTCCTGTAGCATCATATCCCACCCATCCTGCTACGTCTTTCGGTACCCTTTTTCGACATAGTAACTTTCATACTTTTTGGCATATTACATTGTTTAGATTTAGGATTTAGGATCACTGATGAGGGTTAAGTACCCGAAACGTGCATGTCTGGTCCACGTTGCCAATTTATTTGTTCTTAAATGATGCTATTCAATTTGAAGACGTTTACATTTATACCACTTGGTGAGTGTCACTGCTGGTGGACCAGGAGTCCCCGAGGGCACATGTAGCCAAGTTCGATCAATTTCGGTTGATCGTTTCTTCAACGCAATCTAAATTTCTGTTATTAAAATTTCTTGGAATTTCTAAAAAGTGGGTCCTGTAGCATCATATCCCACCCATCCTGCTACGTCTTTCGGTACCCTTTTTCGACATAGTAACTTTCATACTTTTTGGCATATTACATTGTTTAGATTTAGGATTTAGGATCACTGATGAGGGTTAAGTACCCGAAACGTGCATGTCTGGTCCACGTTGCCAATTTATTTGTTCTTAAATGATGCTATTCAATTTGAAGACGTTTACATTTATACCACTTGGTGAGTGTCACTGCTGGTGGACCAGGAGTCCCCGAGGGCACATGTAGCCAAGTTCGATCAATTTTGGTTGATCGTTTCTTCAACGCAATCTAAATTTCTGTTATTAAAATTTCTTGGAATTTCTAAAAAGTGGGTCCTGTAGCATCATATCCCACCCATACTGCTACGTCTTTCGGTACATTTTGGACATAATAACTTGATCAATATTTGGTCGGATCACATCGTTTAGAATTGAGGATCACTGACGAGGGTTAAGTACCCGAAACGGGCATGTCTGGTACATGCTGCAAATTTCATCTGTGCTTAAATGATGCTATTGAATTCGAAGACGTTAAACATTGATTGGTTCATACCGACTCGGGGAATTATGCTATTCAATTTGAAGACGTTTACACATACAACATAGAAACATGACACACAAACCAATGAGACCAATGGGAAATCGATGCCCACAAAGGATGCCTATCTAGCACGCAAGTAGCAAATGGTATGCTTATCCGGATTACGTGCGCTCAAATCTCCCACTTATCCGGTTACCCAATATCTCGATGAACACACAATTTTATGTAAAAAAAAAATCCTCCTCACTTTTTATGAGTATTAACTTCCCTTTCATAAGTAGCAATATGCCATCTTATACGGTACGCCGGTTCATATTCCAAATATGAACATTTCGTCATTAGAGTCAGACGCCTTGCAAGTAAGCTACATGTTCAGGGTTACATTATACAGCAGCTGAAATCATCAATGAGGAAGTTCTACGCGGATATAATAAAAGCATATCAGATCCCCCTTTCCAGAATGATCAGTGACATTCTGGATCGCGATTGAGTCGCAGTCATCATCACCAAACAAGAAATATTTACCTGATGTGTACATGTGCGAATGGTGTTGCAAGAAATGCAATAAAGAGACGCTGACTCATCATGGGCACATCGGCTCACTTCGGAAGTTTCTTCATTCCGAGGTTTGCAATCTATCCGATGGAAATTCTAGACTTTTGAGACTGAAAAACTGATAGGTACTTCTTTGATGTTTATTTTAGATGACAAAACAAATAAGACAGCAAAAAAGGAGGCGTACGTGGTCTGCCGGCTGAAGCGAGCTCCTGGATGTTTTCACACGAGGAATCAGACCGACATTCAGAGAGATCAGGTGGTTGCGGTCCTGTCTTCTCTGAAGAGGTTGGGAAGGGCCCGTCATGGAGTACCATTGTCATAAGAGTGCAAGTCTTAAGAATGCGCTGGTACAAGGCTGTAAATTGGTCAAGTATGTCGATTGTCAGTTGGTTACATTCAGATCATATCCACGTTATTAAAGGCGTTTGCTAATTCTGATGCATTTTCCATATTTATGCTTTCTACCTTTGATCCTCCTAGTTTTGTTTATTATGGCACAATAAAAGGCACGTTGTGAAAAACCTATAGTTATAAGCCTTGTTGCTTGTATAAGTCCTAATTGTAAAAGAAGCTGTTAGTATTTTTAGTTCACGTGAGCGAAGCTCAAGTGAGCTATTGTCATAGCGTGGTGTCGTCCGTCGTCCATCGTCCGGCGTCCGTCCGTCGTCCGTACGTCCGTCTTCTGTCGTTAACTTTTTTTTTAACATTTTCGACATTTCTTCTAAATCCGCTGCACAGAATTTCACGGAACTTCATAGGAAGCAAGTACTCAATGCCCTCTACCAAGTTAGTGTTTTTCGAGCCGATCGGAAATCCAAGATGGCCGCCACAGTCTCTGATTGGTTGACACATTTTCATCTTCTCCTCTGAAACCGCTGCACAGAATTTCATGAAACTTCACAGGAAGCAAGTACTCAATGCATTCTACCACGTTTGTATAGTTCGAGCCGATCGGAAATCCAAGATGGACGCCACAGACTCTGATTGGCTGACACGTTTTCAACCTTTTTTCTGAAACGACTGCATAGAATCTCTCGAAACGTCACAGGAAGCAAGAACTCAATACCCTCTACTAAGTTTATGTTTTTCGAGCCGATCGGAAATTCAAGATGGCCGCCACAGGCTCTGATTGGCTGACACATTTAAGACTTCTCCTCTAAAATAACTGCATAGAATTACTCTTAACTTCACAGGAAGCAAGAATTCAGTGCCCTCTGCCAAGTTTGTGTTTTTCGAGCCGATGGGAAATCCAAGATGGCTGCCACATGCCCTGATTGGCTGACACATTTTCGACTTCTCCTTTGGAACCGCTGCACAGAATTTCATGAAACTTCACAGGAAGCAAGTATCCATTGACCTCTACCAAGTTTGTTTCGAGCTGATCGGAAATCCAAGATGTCCTCCATAGGCTATATTTGGATGACTCATTTTTGACTTATCCTCTTAAACTACTGCATAGAATGTAACCAAACTTTACAGGAAGTAAGTAACATTGTCTTTCTCAAACCTTCACTAAAAGCTATTTACTTCAGGCATTATACTTACTTTGATTAAAACATACATACAGTCTCCTCATGTGAGCGATGTGGCCCCCTTGTGACTCTTGTTGCTTCATTTCAAGAAATCTTAACTAGTAACTTAACTTCGAAAGCGGTGACCTTGATCGAAATGTCTCTTGGTAATTTGTAAATTTTACTATGAAAATCAAAAATATTAGTTCATGTTTTAGCGTACAGGGTGGGTTGTGGTACGTAAACGCCTTATGACGTTAGTCTTTGTACATCACGTTCATACATGCTTGTATGATTTTTTTCGTTTACAATTTTGATAATTTAGGTCCACAAATGGTGTATCTGTGCTTGGAACGATTGCCTTGTGAACTTCATTCTTGGATTTTTTTTTTTTTGTATATGTTACAAACACAGGAAGAAATGCGTTGCAAGATCCGTAATTGCTGGAGCCCTTTTAATCATTAAGCGTTAATTTTGGCTCTGGGTACGTCAAATAATTTTTTGGGGGGGCGCAAGTCTACTTACGTTTGACGGTAAGTGTTTTGAATCTTTCCCTGTCATGGTCGCCATATCACTTTCTATATTGACATAACCTCAGACCGTGCATGTATTTTAGATATGGTTTTCATTTTTCGTGCGTGAGAAACGACGGCTAGAGCGGCTAGCCAAACAGGGAATGCTTACTCCTTCCGGGCACCTGATCCCATCTCTAGCTTGCTAGGGTCTGTCGATGCTCAATTTCGTGTTCCATTGTGAGTGCTGTTGAGATTATCGTCAGGAGTTTCTTAAAATTTAGTTTGGCGCAAGTCCGTTTCACAAAACGACGTGTAAATGCATGTACATACGAAAGTAATTGTCAACTAGATTTTCAACTAACTCAGCATTTGGCGCAAGTCCTTGGTAACGAACCCGATATTCCAAAGAATTTGTGTAGTAACGCATAGTCATTCCGAAGACCCCATATCTTATAGAAAAGCATAAGATAATTAGTCCATTGTCCTATTTCCTTATTTGATATGTAACACTCTAATCTTAAAATTTGATTGCGACTTTGATAACAAGTGTAGAAGAAAAATCCGTTATGTTGATAGGAAAATTTTTCTAAATAATTTTCTTTATTTTCTTCTCTTCTTTCCTCTCACTGGGCGGAACCTCCAATGATGTAGAGAGGGATGAAACGATAAAGCAACTCAAAGATTCCTTAGGAAAATTACAACAACGTGTAGCGCTTCTGGAACAGGAATTATTAAAAGGTATTCAATGCATTGATTACTTATTTCCTAAATCTAACAATGAATAACCATTATTATTTATGCTGTAAAATACTTTTTTAAACATCTAGCTCCTTCCCTTCTTGGACGAGCGGTGGTAAATAACTTAGTTTGCGATTAGTCTGGGATGCATATGGAAATAAAACTTACCTCCGTTTTTTATGAAAAATAAAATCTGCAAAAACAGGGTAATAAAATTAAACTCCGAACTCTGTTTCAATAGCAAGTTTTCTGATAAAAAAATCCAATTTTAAAACTTTGAGATTTTTTCCCTAAATGTGCTATAGAGTCCATCCGTGGTCTTTTCTCCTACACACTCATGTTCAGATAAGCCACGCCCACTCACGCGCATACTCTCCAATTGATTTCTGAAGACCTGTCATTTTCTGAAAACTACATATATACTTCAGCGACACTACCTGTCGTCTGAATATAATCAGGATATGATAAAATAGAAAGCGGCGAGGTGATAATTTGATTGATTCATGCGACTCATGGAATTACTGGACAATAAGCCAAGGCTAGGTATTTGTTATTTCTTTAAAAAAGGACACAATAATCATGCATTTGTCTGACTTTTAATCATGCTACATGAGGACAAACAAATATAGGGAAAATAAAATTATAAAAGTTATTCCCCGTGTTAATTGAAAATTAATTCAGATGTTCATCACAATCATGAATACCTGTTTGTGTTTGACTTTCAGTCACTATTTCAGCAAGAGGACGGAGAGAAGTGTCCACATTTGTTTCATTTTCTACTAGTTTATCGAAGGAAGTCACTGGCATGCAGATACGTCAAACAATTAAATTCGACAGGGTATATTATTTCCAAATCTTCCATTTTAATCTCTCTGACTGCATGCAACATCCGCCACAAATAACAAATAGAAACGTGTCAAATCGATAGTAATCAAATAGGCAAAAGATGGTCAATTTGAAAGGTCGTCATACTCATGAATGTCCCTAATCATCCTATGTTACGTCATAAACTTCATAGCATCATTTAAGAACATATACATTTGCAGCAATGACCGGGCATGCCCTCGTCAGTGATCCTCAATCCGAAGAATGAAATATGGCCAAAGACTGTGAAAGATGAACATAAACATCGATGGCGGGTGCGGCTAGCCAACAGGGGATGCTTACTCCTCCCGGGCACCTGGTCCCTCCTTTAGCTTGCTAGGGGTCCGTCGATGCTCAATTTGGTGCTCTATTGTGAGTGCTGTTGAGATTTTCGTCATTATCTTCTTTAACTCATTTATGTCCAAAATATACCGAATGACGTTGCAGGATAGGTGGGATATGCTGCTTTAAGACCCACTTTTCAGAAATGACAAATATGGATAATGACCATATCCCTGTATATAGCACAAAATCGATAATTCAGAAAATCAGAAACCGAAGGCATACAAAATCAGTTCGAGAACATTCTGTGAGCTGAAATTTTCCAATGCGTTTGAAGTAACGATGAATTTGATGAACTTGGCTACATGTGCCTTCGGGGAATCCTAGTCCACCAGAAGTGTCACTCACGTCTTCAAATTCATAGCATCATCTAAGGACAGATAAAGGGGTAGGGGCAAAATCTGCCGTTTTTGGCCCCATTTTTTTGCTGTTTTCAAAAATTGTTTTCAAGCTATTTTTTATCTTTCAAATAAGAATAGATACATTGTTAATTATTGAAACTGAATCGAAAATAGATATAATCAACTAATATGAGTGTTATTTCCCGCCAAAATTGCCCACTGCTATAGAAATTAGTAGTAAAATGATAACAACCAGATTTTAACATAATTGTTTATAGTATATAGAGAGCAAGCGCATATAACAAACTTATACTTTCCATGTACATTCAGAATGTAAAAAGGAATGTCCCATATGAGTATGAACCTGTTACACGCCCTTACTCTAGGGCTTACAACTGTAGGTATGTGTGTCCCTTGCCAAAAATCAGAATTTCTAATTTGAATACATAGTGCTAAACTTTCAATCATTTTGCCCTGAAAGGCACGCTTTTCAAAAAGATCACACATAATTTTTGTCATTTTTGTTTAGAAGAAGCATAATGAATAAGAAAATATAACTTTTTAAAAAATTCTGATTGGGGCCAAAAATGGTCACTTTTGCCCCTACCCCTTTGCAGCATGGACCAGACATGCACGTTTCGGGTACTTAGCCCATGTCGATGACATTCAATCCAGAGAATGAAATATAGTCACAGACTGTAAAAATTATGTCCAAAAATACAGAAATGTGCAAAGATTTCTTTATCACAGAACTTCTTCAGTGGCATTTACGCCGTTTCCTTAAATATCCTTGAGCAAACAGCTTACTAGCGAGTCTCTGTGTCCTCAGCATGAAGTTTTCGTACTAAGAACATGCTCTTCCAACGAAAATAATCAAAATATTCAAAAATTTAAGGACGCCTGTAGCAAAATCTTTTCAAACCCTTTCAGTATGTGTATTACAATATGTTTCTTTATATCATTATTGTCTGATATTTCCTGCCTGACACCTTGTCCTGCATCCATTCGAAGGGGGGGGGTTGATTGCCTTGTTGATGGAGGCTTCACAGTTATATCATTATCCCCTGGATCTTTGACTCCCAACAAACCTAAAATACTTTGTGTGAAGAATATATTTGTTTAAATGTGTATATACATATTTAAAGCTTTCCAGCGTCATTTCCTCCATTGTTCATGATAAACGTTTTTAATCTCGGCTGATTTGTTTGATAGGAATGCGAAGTCCGAAGTACGTCAACTTGAAAAATGTCTATCATGATCATTGTAGGTAATTGAAAACACTGGTAATGCATACAACAGAGCAAATGGTATCTTTGTCGCGCCAGTGTCTGGGATTTACGTTTTCACATGGTCAATATCGACAAAAAATGAAAGAATCCAGTCTTCAGAACTTGTCAAAGAGGGGACAGTTTATGGTTTTGCTAAGGCAGACAGTGGAGTGATATCTGGTGTTACTGCAGACTACAGTACAGCGACTAATATAGTCGTACTCAAGGTAAAATCAGTAAAGGAAAGTATATCGTCGTATTCAGGGTAGGGGTCCGTCGATGCTCAATTTTGTGCTCTGTTGTGAGTGCTCTTGAGATCATTGTCAGGATCTTCTTTAACTCATCAGGGTAAACTCAATACTCTACCTAATATAGTCGCACATAGGGTAAAAATAGGTACAGTGACCAATACATGTAAAGTCGTGTTAAGGGTAAAATAAGTACAGTGACTAATATAGTCGACGTACTAATGATTAGATTAATACAGATACTAATATAGTCGTACTAACGGTAACATCAGTACAATGACATATATAGTCGTGTAAAGGGTAACATTAGTACAGCAACATATATAGTCGTGCAAAGGGTAACATCAGTACAGCGACATATATAGTCGTGCAAAGGGTAACATCAGTACAGCGACATATATATTCATGTTAAGGGTAACATTAGTACAAGGAGACATGAGGTTAACGTTATTTTATATCTTGAATTAATCTAAAATATATATGTATAGGTACATAAATGGAAAGAAATCTAAGATAAACGAAGTTTTCCAGTTCGTTACGTTATTATAGACGACACAGGCTTCATGTCAAAGCAATTTTCAACAATTTTATTTTAGCAGCACCCTCTTAAGTTTTTTAAGTTTTGGAAATTCGTGTATCTACGTATGTGCTCCTAATTTCATATTAATTGTATGATACTTTTTCTATTTCTTGTTACTTGATGCTTGTGAAATGAGGTCTGGTGGCTTATGAAAAGCACTCAGGCTGGAAGCATCACAAATGAGAATTTAATATTCGAAACAGGTGTATTGTGCACAATAATTTGGTTTGAAATTTTCAAGAAGGTAAAGAGTTTGAACCCTTCCGCATTGAAACTAGTTCAAAATAATTCATTAATGTTTATTTAAGGGAAGACAATTGAAACAGTTACAAGAAGTACAGTTAATTACTCTTTCAGCCATACATATGACATTAATTTCCTTTCATCAGATTTACACATAAATCAGTAAGACCACACTAAATTAATTTTCAGTCCTTAGTTATCTATCTAAAGTGATTTTTGGGGCGTGCGAACGATGATATTAATCTAAATATTTAAATTTAAAGACTATCAAAATATGCAACGAGCGAGCGAAAAAAATGTGTGGTACTTTTTTTAGTTTTATTTACAATGTTTACCTTTTACAAATAAAATCTCAGTTATTCTGAGATAATATCACCTGTGAATATGTATTGGCATTTAAATGTTCATTTGATGAGCTCATCACTTGATCAATTAAAATGTCATTTAGATACATTTGGTTCAGAGCACCTTTATGAAAATTTGAACATGTGAATAATATGTGAGGTTTTTCTGGAAAGATAAATGATAGACATGCATGCAGCTGCATTGGTTCAAATCAGTACAAGATCTGAATATTTCATATCCATTATGCTACGTAAGTGTTCTAGTTCTTTACGTTCTTGAAGAAAGTTTCAAACAATCTAAATGCACCAGACACGTGTTTCGGTCAGTAAATCCTCATCATGCATATTTATGATCTACTGTGCGTTCATTTCTCCTCAAAATATTATAAAATTTTTATTTTACAATACATAATGCTCTCATAGATGAATAAAACAAAAATTTAAAATCGAAAAAAAAAAATCTTGATCTTACATATAAACATACGAATGATGGATTTAAATTGATTAACTTTTATATTTACACAGATTTAACAAGGGTTATGGTGTGACATGCCATGACAGGAAAAAAATTATTAATCTTATATCAAATTTAGTGCAATCATACGAGAACGTATATCCAATTTTTTTTTGCACTATCTATTTAATTGTGTCAACCCTACACAAAATTCGGAGCCGCGCAAATTAAATGCACCAAACATAAATTTGGCTGTGTCAGAAAACCAGCATTTGATATGTACCACTGATGAGGATTTACTAACCGAAACACGTGGCTGATGCATTTCTGTATCTGTATAATGGAAAATACCTCACTTTTGAGCGTGTGAAGGGAAGAGACTGAGCCGGAGTTGTCTAGTCACGCTGAGTAGGTATTCAAATTGGTCTGAAATTTGTCTTCAAGAAGTTAAGAGCTGGAACACTTTCCTACTATTATGTATGACAACTTAATCAAGTGCTCCCAAAATTATACATGAATGTAAATCTACATCCAACTTAAGTACATTCAAACATGAACATGCATGTATTTCCTTTTTACAACATAAATACACCAACCTGAACACCAACGATAAATTTTGTCTTTCACAAGAATTTAACGAGTTTAGTCCCCAATGTACTTAAATCAGGTGCAAGAGAAATAAAACATTGCACAAGTGATGTCTCAAGAGGCAGATCACCTGTCTTTTGAGGGAGAATCCATCCTTTTTTCTTCCTCACCTCGCCGATGAAAACCAGCATTTTCATTTTCGAAAACGAAAAGCTCGTTCAGAGTATCTCGAATGTAGATGCGAATTTTATTTCGATTTTTAATTTGAATTTGAGGTGCGGTAGGTAACGAAGAATAAAAGACGAAAATGGTTTGGCGTAAGTTTCTTATATATTTCAAGTGTTAAACGTCTTCAAATTGAATAACATCATTTAAGAATTGATAAATTTGCAGCATGGACCTGAAATGCACGTTTCGGGTACTTAACCCTCGTCAGTTATCCTCAATCTAGACATTGCTATATGGCCGAAGAGTGTGAAAGTTATTATGTCCAAAAATATACCGAAAAGCGTGGCAGATGATTTTTTAATCAGGAGTTTATTCATTGTGTTTGGCAAAAAACAATTATGCTCAATATGCCATATGTCAATTCTCTAAGCGATTCTTGTCAGGAAACAAAAGTCTTTCATTATTTCATTTACATAAGAAAATGTCATGGTACATATCATTTATTTTCTTTTTATAAGGTCAGAAAGGGTGAACATGTGTATGTACGAATTGGTGACGGAGATGGTATATTAGACGGTCACAATTATGATACCTTCTCTGGATGGATTATCAACGAAACGGACTAAAATCAGTTGTCATATTCTTTGCATGAAATAAAGAACTTTACCATGGTTTATTGTCCAGTAATTCCTGGAGTCGTATGAACCAATCAAATTATCACCGAGGCGAGATGCGAAGATCAATAAAACAGATGAGATCCCCAAGAAGACTCCGATGCAACTCCTACAGTAAAACTCTGAAATATCCACAAGTGAATACACAGACAAATACTTTACACAAGAGACGCAAAATAGACAAGGAAAACAAAATACGACATCAAAATATCAAACACAAAATACTTCATATAAAACAACGAATCCGATGGAAAATCAATGAAATTCAAAGTCTTGGTTTTTGTATATCCTAACCATATGTATCATCAATCAATCTGGAAATGGAATGAATGAATGAAATGGTACGGATAAGACTACTTGGAGCCGCACACTCTCTGCAAAGTAAATGCACAATATCAAATTCTAAAAGTAAAACGAGAGGGCACTACTGATATAAATGTGGCTGTCATGGAATCAATTCGGCCTTTAATAAATACCACTAATGAGGATTAGCTAACCGAAACATGTGTCTTGTGCATTAAAATTGGCTTTAAATTTTCTCCTGCTTACGGCATTTTTATTTTTTCGCAAGGGCATCTTCCAAATATGAAGATTTTATCGTTAGAACTAGACGGCTTGCAAGTAATGATAAACGTCTTCAAATTCTTTAAAGCTACTTGTTCAGGGTTATATTGCACAACGACTGAAAACATCTTTGAGGAAGTTCTTCGGTCGCTACGGTCATATGATAACATATAATAATAGTGATATAAAAGCATATCAGATCCCCTTTCCAGAATGATCAGTGACATTCTTGATTACAATTGAATGGCTGCCGTCATCGTCGGATAAGATATATTTACCTGGTGTATGCATCGGTGTGTGCATAAGGATAGTCGCCCTGATTTGAAGAGTTTTCATGGACCTCTTGCGGCGGGTGTTGCATGCAATCAGGGGACGCTGACTCTCCCCGGACTGACTTCGGAAATTTATTCATTCCTAGGTTCGCTACTGTTCCAATGGAAATACCAATGATTTTGCCTTGTCTTCTCGACCTTGAGATTGAATAACTGATTAGTACTTCTTTGATGTTTTCTTCACGAAGGTAAAGAGTTGAACCACTTCCGTATTATGAAGGTTAAATCAACATACAGATGAATATCAATGAGAAAAAAGAACACATATATCTTTATCATTATCTTATGGCGTATATTTACATGATCATTTTCATTATCTGCGATAACAACCAAGCAAAGTCCTGAAAACTGAAAATTCATAAATTTGCTAGGTCAAAGGGACATAGCTATTGCGAAAATCGGTCAATCGAAATTTAACTCGAACTTGATCTGTATCACACTATAATGTATTCACATACTAAACATCAGCTCATTATCTGCAATAACAGCCAAGAAATGTCCGTAAAACTGAAAAAAAAATCATCAAATTTGCTAAGTCCAAGGGCCATTACTCTTGTAAAAATAGCTCAATGGAAACCAAAATCAAACTTGGTCTGTATGACACTAAGATGTATTCATGTACCAAAATTTAGTTCATTGTCTGCAATAGAACCGAAGAAAAGTCCGGAAAACTGATTTTTCATGATATTTGCTAAGTCCAAAGGCCATAACTCTTGTGAAAATAGGTAAATCGAAATTCAACTAGAACTTGATCTGTATCACACTATAATGTATTCATATACTAAAAATCAGTTCATTATTTGCAACAGCAGCCAAGAAATGTCCGTAAAACTGAAAAGTTCAAGAAATTTGCTAAGTCCAAGGGACATAACTAGGTCAATGAAAACCAAAATCAAACTTAGTCTGTATCACACTAAGATGTATTCATATACCAAACATCAGTTCATTATCTGCAGTAGAACCGAAGAAAATCCGGAAAACTGAAATTCTCATAAAATTTGTTAAGTCCAAGGGCCATAACTCTTGTAAATAAAGGTCAATCAAAATTAAACTCAAACTTGATCTGTATCAACTTGAGATATATCCACATACCAAAACTGAGTTCAATATATATAATAACAACGAAAAAAGTCCGGAAAACTGAAAATGGGACAGACGGACTGACAGACAGACAGACCGAGAGGAAACTAAGAGTCCCCTTCGGCGTTGCCGGTAGGGGACTTATTAATAGTGTCTCTTTCGGAAAGCAGCGGGCAGGATCCTTTGTTCTCCCTTGCGAAGCATTGTTTGTTGAAAGCTATAGTTAGAAGCATATTTCCGCCTGTATGAAAGATATTTTGAAGAAGAGTCCAAACATGACGTATTTTTGGGAATCATATTGTCAATGAAATAAACATAAGATTGTTCAAAAGATTAAAATCGTTGACTTAATTTTCCTTATTTTTCCAAATTTAGCAATATGCTGTCTTCACAATTTTTTTCTTATTTTACACGGAAGGCAGATTTTGGACACTTCCTCTGCCTTTTTTTTTTCCCTTCATTGGGAAAAAATGCGGAAAGCGGAAATTCCTTGTGAATATTTGAAATTTCAACGATTGTCGTTTTCTCTTAATTTTTTGTTCGTGTGCCTTTCTTACATGGTATCGTTATTACTGTAATTCAATGTAGTTGCTATGAGTATGTATGTTACACTAGTCTCTTAAACGTAGTCTTCTTGGATATATTTACAATATTTTAAATAACTTCACAAAACATAATCATTATGAATATCGTTAAAACGATCAATTTATTTTCCAAAGGGACTATTACATGCATCTTGAACAACTATGAGTAAGTTTTGAGAGCCGGTAATCGGTATAGCCGGATTGACCCAGTCAAGGGACGACCCATCTGCGAGTTGAGTACAGGTCACAAGGAAGATCAAGGGAGCCCCAGTGGCTGCATTCACACAGCTTACATCCGCGCTGTTTACTATATCTGTTTTCGGGGTAATTGTGATACCCGTTTCTCCACTGAATAACTCCGTCAGATCAGGGCATTCTGGAAATAAATGGTAGGAGATTTAAGAAACGTATTGAGGCAAAAGAATGCGAGTGGAAAAGGATAGTACATTTTTTCATATAATGTTACGATGGAATACTTCTTGCGAGTTTTATGGCATAACTATTTATTCAAGATTTATAATGAAAACAAATCAATGAAAATAGAAAAATGTCCTTTGTTTTGTACTGATAAAAGTGTACATAATCTTTTCGATAAAATTATATTTTTGCTATTAAATAGGTTGTGGACTTCAAAGTTATCAGGTCTTTATCTATAATACCAATCCAGGTTTCCCATTGTAGATTTCGTAATAAATTCATCATAACAAATGAAAATATAATTGAATTGATCAGCTAAAGCATCACAGTTACACATTGTACAAATTCTCTCATTTCTTGAAATTATCAAAATTGAAATATATGTTCCAAAGTAACAATTTTGTTGTACTATACACGTGTTTCGGATATTTTAATCAACTTTGTTCCTGCGTTCAGTTCCTATAGGCAATTTATGATTTGATGCATGTAACCTACAAAGTAAATCTCTTTTACATTTTGGCAATTCATCTAAAAAAAATCAAAACTTTATTCATTCTTAATAATACAGAAGTAATTTATAGCTGAACGGTAATTTCATTTTTGTAAATTTTAATCGTTCAAAAATTCTGAAACATCACGTTAAACATAATGTAATGATTGTTATGTGGATGTATTACAACCCCTTATAACCAATTATGGTTTAAGTGTAACTATGTTCATTGCTCCGGTTTCTTGTTGAAGACAGTCTCCAATGTCATTTCCTCAATTGTATATTCAGATTTTACTTTTCTGATAGCACCCGCTTTTGATTTTTTTTTATTTATTTATTCATTTCTTTCATTTTTTTCTTTTTGGTCCTCTCAAGTGCAAAGTCCAAGGTACGCCAACATGAAAAAATGTCTATTAGCATACTCACGTGGTGAAGAGGTTCCTGCACATTCTTCCAGCGTTTTGTTGCAAGCTGTAAGTTCTGTTTGCAGTCTGTCAGCTGTTTCCTTGCATGTTTTAAGTGCTTTTTGACACATTTTCAACTTTCTTTTGAACAAATGGGCTGCAAAAAGTGGATTCATTTGTATTCATATGTATCGGTTTTGTACGAGAAGAATATTTTATCAAAACATAATGGCATGTTAGATGATTGAAATGTTGCATGCAATCAGGAGACACTGAATCTCCCCGGTCACCTGGTTTCACTTCGGAATGTTATTCGAAGTTCGCAACCGTTCCAATGGAAATTCTAATGACATGACCTTGCCTTCTCGACTTTTTAAGGCTAAATAACTGATAGGTACTTATTTGATATTTATGGCCTAATATAAGTCTCTATTAGATAAGTCAGACCAGAATAAAGAAAACAATTCCGATGTGAGAGGGGATCAGACTCTGGAATTGCAAACGTGGAATGGTCTTTAAGTTAATAAAATATTCAATATGGTATGGTCGTTTAGAAAAGGTTTAAAAGAATCCATGAAAAGTAAAGGGGGAATCAACTGAGTACGAACCTTTAGTTCGTGAATTACCACATTCCACACACGATAGCATGCATGTCATCAAAATGACGATGAACAGAAAAGTACGCTTCATATATAGCTTCAGCCTGAAATATGTATAGGAAAAGGTTGTAATATTCAAAAGGGTCATTCTCGAAACTCAGGTGGTTAATAAAAGTTGCGGCTTTTTTTTTCGAAATATTGAAATAACTGTTTTAACAGTCAGAAACATCAATTGTACCGAAATGCGCTAAGTTAAACATTTATTCAAAATAAGCTTATATGTGATGAAACTGTGTCTATTTCAGCAGTTGGTGTTGCATAGAACATAAAATTCAGTCGTTACACTTTCCATATCAATGTCTGACAGGTAGATAAGGGTTAAACGTCTTCAAAATTGAATAGCATCATTTAAGAACAAATAAGTTGGCAGCATGCATGTTTCGGGTACTTAACCCTCATCAGTGATCCTCAAATCTAAACAATATAATATGCTAAAAAAGTATGAAGTTACTATGTCGAAAAAGCGTACCGAAATACGTCACAGGATTTGTGGGATATGATGGTGCAGGACCCACTTTTAGAAATTTTAAGAAATTTTGACAACAGAAATTTTAGAATGCGTTGAAGAAACGATCAACCGAAATTGATCGAACTTGGCTACATGTGCCCTCGGGGACACTAACCAAGTGGTATAATGGGGAATATAAAGAAGAATTGCACTTGTATATAACCAAGGGGAATATGAACAAGCATTGCACTTGTATATACATTTATATTATTTGATGCATCGTCTTAGTATTCTTAAAATCATATCTCTTTCGTTATACTCGATGCCTAAAAAAATACCCAAACATATAGGAGGGGATATCCAACAACACTAGGTTGAAGCACCCACAGCAAAACCCCAAAACACACAATGCAAAAAAAAACAAAGAACAGACACCCACAGAAAGAGACGCAAAAGGGACAATGAACACCAACTCACATCACAAAAACATTAAACACAAAATACCTTACATAAACCAACGAGACCAATGTGCAACCGGTGCCGACTTAGGACGGCCATCTGCCACCTAAGTAGCAGACGGTGTGGTTATCCTGGATTACTACTAAGGTTAGGATTAAGGTTAGGATTGCGACATTTGATGGAATTGAGGTAGATGGGAGCATCCCCTAAAACTCTTTAGTTGAAAAAAGCCCGCCTCGTTGTTTTGTTACAAATTTACCCATTTAATATTTTCTTCTTTTTGAGATTCCACAAGATCACTTGAAATACCACTGAAATGCATGAAATTTCAAGAATTCATATATCTGTTTATTTTCTGATTTCTTAGCTTGCGCATGAATTTAAAGCTATTTGGATAAATTCTGAAAAAATAAACAGTAATAAGGGCATTTTGTTCTCATAAATACGATATTCTCTGTTGCCAAGGCAAAAACGTGTAATTTTAGTTCACCCAAGCCGAAGGTTCAAAGTAAGCTATTGTCATACCGGTTTATCCGTCATCCGTCCGTCGTACGTCCGTCGTACGTCTGCCTGTTTACTTTTCATAATTCGACTTCTCCGAAATCGCTTGGATGATTTCGATGAAACTTGTTATGCATGAAGTACTAATAGTCCTCTACCAACGTTGTTCATTTTGGCCGAATCCCTTCAGGGGTGGATCCAAAGGCGGGGTCAAATAGGCCCCAGAGGGTAATCCTCTGAAAAAATATTCTCCAGCACTGCTGCATGGATTGAGAAACTAGTTGTATCTGAGTAATCGGGAAGGATGCATTAATCAAGTTTGTTCATTTCGTTCAAATCCGATATCTAATTTTGGACACGTTTTTGACGTTTTTGATTTTATTCTTTGACGTAAGTATTTTAATGCAAAAATTGAAATTTCTTTTATTCTTTTCTCTCTTGGCTAAATTTGCTATCCCAATTCAGTTATTATAGCCATGTTAAACTAGAGGAATACTTATGTAAAAAGCTAATCAATCTTTTTTATGATCTTTTAACTGCCAAAAGGGAAGGGGATAGCCATTTTTAATATTTTCAACTTCTCCCCTGCAATTGCTTAATATATACTTTTTGATATTTATAGTTTGAAATCAATTGTGAAATAATTTTGTCAAAACAATTATAACTTTTTTTATTTTTAATGATTTCTTATGATTCTTAAGGTTTTACATAGGTATGTTTAACATACTAAAAGGACCCAAGAGTAGTAGGTTCAATCAAAGCCGGGACCAGGCATTTTTTCTATTTTCATGGTTTTTTCATAATCTGAGCTTCTCGTGCATTTTAACACCAATTCTTTGTAAGCACCAAAATCTTTTGGCCACGCATGTTCTCCCATTTTCATGAAATTTCATATTTGGGTAGGGCAAAATGTCAGGAATAGAAAATCATCAACATATTGTAGCCGAGTGACTTGGTTACCATGGTAACCAGTTCATAAGATACCAAATTATGAAAAATAAACAAGTTTGGAGCCTTACTGTGTCTCATTCAAATGGTTCATAATTTCAATGTGTATGAGATATTCAACTAAATTCAATATCTTTTCAGATTTTATCAATACACATGGTTACCATGGTAATAAATATATAATTGCTTATTCTTACAAAATTCTTCAAGACGTTAAATTTCATTTTCTGTTTTGAAATAGCTTTCAGAAAATAATTAGCCATTATATCTATTGGGTTGAAAGATCCCCTCCCTTCTTTTACAATAAACACTAAAATAAGTAGGTAATTAAGGATCTCAATTTCCATAGCAACCGTTTCTATGGGTTTGAAATACTGATAAATTGGACTTTCAGAGCTTGATAAATAGTAATATTCACTTGATAGATAAAATGTGATAACATTTTTTATCTCATAAAAAGAACCCTTTCTAAAGAAAGCTTAAATAAAATTGCTGGGGTAATCGTTACCATGGCAACCATTTAAAATAAAATGTTGAATATTAAGAATGAAGTGTTGTTTAGTACTATTTTCCATTCCATCATAATTGATCTTATTAATAGAATTCATTTCGCTAAAAACAAGACACATTTTTGCATGGTTCCTATAGAAATAAGACCGATTTACAGAGAATTTCTTCTTGTTTTATACTTTCTTAAATCCTTCAAATTCAAATTTCTAATGAGGTTACAAAGAAAAAATCTGAATAGATATAAAAGTAGGTTGCTTAAACATATTAATAGAAAAAAGTTTAAAGCCATTATATTAATTCAAAATGGCCGTGTAGAAATTATGAATGGTTGCTGGAATTTATCACTTTTTAGTACTTTCCTCGATCACACAGGCAAATGTAGATTGCGACAGTGTCAAATGATACCGTGCATGGATGACGTTGATGGTGAAAACTGTAAAAATCAAATAACATCAGACATTCATTTCAAAAAATACCTTTCACATTATACCATACATGATCTAAACATAATTTGCACTTTAACACAAAATGATAGAAATGTTTCATAACAAGATTCGTTATCGATTTCAGAGAAAATAAACCGAAAGTAGGTCAACGCCTAAAAATGTAATTTTAACCAAGAAGAACGTCTCTTTCAGAATAATCATTTAACAATCAAATATATGGAATAAATGTAGACTAGAATGTGCAAATATAAATCAAACTTACTCCTTTGGGAGTCTCAAAAATATGACGAGAAAAACAGCAAATCTTACGAAGGAATACACAAGTAAATTCTAACAAAACAAAACCGAAACGGTAAACAAAAATACGAAATGGAATCACAGGTCGTATCCAAGGAAACAAGCAATCCTGTTTCAAATTTGAAGCTGTAATCTTCTATATGTTTCCTTAGCAACGGCTTATTTCTTTTAGTATTGAGCAAAGTATTTTCAACAAAATATTAAGATAACCTTAAAAGCTTGTTATTAATGAATCTTTTTTCATGTTTTGTCCATTGATATTGACAGAATTAAGGTATACAATCTGAACTAAAAAGAGCAGTTTTCCTTGGCTATCATCCGTGTTGCCTTATAAAACGAAGAAATATAACAATTCGTTTATTGCCATCTGTTTTAAGTTTTAACTTTCAACTTCCTAAAAAGTTGTCCATTTACCTTTATTTGAATTAAAAATGAAAAATTGCTATCTTCAGATAATAGTAATGATAAATATGGATAATGACCATATCCCTGTATACAGCACAAAATCGATAATTCAGAAAATCAGAAACCGAAGTCATACAAAATCAGGATAAACAGGAACCATAACAAACAAACAAAAACCTCCACCACATGAAAAGAAGCGAACTCCCGGTATGGGAGTGAGAACAGGTGCCCAGGAAGAGTTAGCATCTCCTGCTTGCATGCAACACCCGCCGCTTCAATTCGGTAGAACTGTCACATTCATTTCGGAAGACATAGAGTACAATCTTTGGTTGGATAGTTCAAATGGTCTATTGTTGCCATGGTAACTCCCTATTCTTAATTTCAACCGTTATTTAATGGTTTTATCACAAATACTTTGGATCAAACATTACGATTCAATCACGTATGTCGGAAGAAAAGATGTGTTAGTTAGATCCTGTGAGGCTTCAAAAAATCTAAAAATTGCACTTTTCAGTGTTAACATCCCGTTTACATGGCAACCAGTATAAATTTGTGATTTTTTCGTCATTTTCAAATATTTTCAACTGGCCATTTGCATAAAAACCGTAAGGATCTGTGGCATAGTGTGCCGAGCCCTTATGCTAAATAACTGGTGCTTACAGAGAATTGATGTTAAGATATTTTGATTTAGTTTATAATAAATGTTTTTTTACTTCAACATTTTCATCCAAAATGGTTTTTTTTTCCCCAAAGATAATAATGAAATACTTTCGTGGTATTTCAGTAGAATTTTATAAATTAATGCTAATGTGTATGAGTTTTTTTTTTAAACTCTAAATTTGTGAATTTTTTACAATTCTTTACTCTTTTTAGCTTGGAACCGAATCGGATATTTTTAGCCGCGGTTAACTGACATTTCATCGATCCGATTGCCACATGATATCTAAATGAGAAATACAGTACTTCTTAATTTTCTCTCTCTATAGAAGATGTGTAACTGTTCTTCGTTCCCTAAAGTGTGTTCATTTTAACGTCACATTTACAGCCCGTTTAGGGCCTTTCAATGGGTATACATGTACGTCCTTAGCTTCAAAACTGACGGTAGATAATTGATGAAACTTTGTATATAGAAAAAGAATGTTTCAAGGTCGAAAAGGGTGAGCATGTGTATGTTCGAACTGACGACCGAGATGGAATATTAGACGGTCACAATTATTATGCCTTCTCTGGATGGATTATCAACACTGTGAAAGACAGAGAAAAAATACACAAGAGACGCAAAATAGACAGGGAAGACGAAATACGACATCAAAATACCAAACACAAAATACTTCACATAAACCAACGAGACCAATGGAAAACTTGATGGTATATGAGACGGTCACAATTATGATACCTTCTCTGGATGGATTATCAACGAAACGGAGTAGAATTATTTGTCATCTGCTATGCATGAAATAAAGGACGTTACCCTGTCGCATCTACAAACTATAATTTGATGAAATAACAACTAGCTTACCTAGGTTTATTGCCCAGTAATTCCCCGAGTCGGTATAAACCAATCAATGTTAAACGTCTTCAAATTCAATAGCATCATTAAAGCACAGATGAAATTTGCAGCATGTACCAGACATGCCCGTTTCGGGTACTTAACCCTCGTCAGTGATCCTCAATTCTAAACAATGTGATACGACCAAATATTGATCAAGTTATTATGTGTAAAATGTACCGAAAGACTTAGAAGTATGGGTGGGATATGTTGCTACAGGACCCACATTTTAGACATTTCAAGTAATTTTGATAATAGAAATTTTCGAATGCGTTGAAGAAACGATCAATCAAAATTGATCGAACTAGGCTACATGTGCCCTCGGGTCCACCAGCAGTGACACTCACCAAGTGGTACAAATGTTAAAAGTCTTCAAATTCAATAGGATCAATTTATCACCTAGGCGAGATGCGAAGATCAATAAAACAGATGAAATCACATATAAGAGAAAGGAGGGGATCTCCAACAACACTAGGTTGCAGCACCCACAGCAAAATCCCCAAACACCCATGCAAAAAACACAGAACAGATACCCACAGAAAGAGACGCAAAAGGGACAAGGAACACCAACTCACAACATAGAAACATGAAACATAAAAGACTACACATAAACCAACGAGACCAATGGGCAACCGGTGCCGACTTAGGACGGTCATCTGCCACGTTAATAGCAGACGGTGTGGTTATCCTGGATTACGTGCGCACAACCCTCCCACTATTCCGATTTCCCAGAGGTCTCGAAGAACGCACAATTATGGTGTAAAACAACCTCCTCACTGTTAGGTGACCACACACAAACAAGACCGTAAAACACAGGGGTCCAAGCAACACAGATGAATATGTAAATGGATATAAAAAGAGGACGTGCGTAATACAGTCCGTGCTCTGCCGGCTGTAGCGAGCTCATATATGTTATCACCCGAGGGGTCCGACTGACATTCAAAGAGGACAGGTGGTCGGGGCCCTGTCTTCTCTAAAGAGGTTTGGACAGGGCCCGTCATGGAGTCCCGTCGTCACAGTCAGTCAGAGTGCAAGTCTTAAGAATGCGCTCGTACAAAACTGTATATTGGTCAAGTACCAAGCTTAGTGTCCGTCTGGTGACATTAGGATCATATCCACGGTATAAAAGGCGTTTGATGACTCTGACGCATTTTCGATACATATGCTGTCTACCTTTGATCCTTTGATCCTTCTTATTTTGTTAATTATGTCACCATAAAATGCAGGCTGTCAAATACCCAAAGTAATATACTCCGTTGCTTGTATGGGTCCGAATTTCAAAAGAAGTTGATCATAATTTTTGTAAAATTTCCAGAAAGTCTTTACTAGTTTGTGAAAGCGAAAACCTTGACCTAAAAGTTTTTTTGTAATTTGTAGATTTCTATTATGGAAATCCAAAACATCAGTACATGCTCTAGCATACCGGATGAGCTGTGAAATGTAGATACCGTATGACGGTAATCTAGGGACATCACCGTCAAGCCAGGGAAAATTTACTATGTTGAATCCAAAATCATCTCGTTTGTCATATACACTTGAATTTCTCCATTGACAATTTTGATATTTAGGTCCAAAAATGGTGTTTCAGTGTCTGTAAAGTTTGCCTTGTTTAGAGTCAATTCTTGGGGATAAATAACATCTTTATACTTTTCAAAAACAGGATTATCGATAGTAAGAATATCATCCAGGTACCTAGAAGTACCAGTGAAGCATTTCACATCATCATGTTTTCTTTGCTTTTGAAGATTTTGAATAAATTCCTTTTCATATGTGTATAAAAATAAATCTGCAACAAGAGGCGCACAATTTGTACCCATAGGAATCCCTACAACCTGCTTGTAGAGATTCTCACCAAATCTTACATAAATGTTGTCCAAGAGGAAGGACAAGGCACTACACAGGTCGCTACATGTCCATGATTTGTATGATTTGTATTCTGTAGCGGAAAAGAAACCCTTTGATTCAGATGTACAAATATAAATTTTCCCCTCTCGATTATAGCACCATTTAATGAGTTTGGACAATTGATCATTGATCTTGTCGTGAGGAAGCGTGGTGTACATATTTGAAAAATCGTATGAAGCAATCGTATTGGCTTGAAAATTTCTAGATTTTATCTTGTCAATCATATCCCCGGAATTTTTTATAGACCAAAATAAATTTACATCATTCCTGTTAAGAACAGTTTCACAATATTTTGCAACGTGTTCCTTTACCGCCGTGAGGGCTGACGTCAGATGTCTAGACAAACTTGTAGTTGACCAGTTGCTAGAATTAGCAATGTATCTAAATTTGTAAGGAGATTTGTGCAGTTTTGGTATGCAGTATATTGTAGGAAGATCCAATTTAGAAATAGGGATGTTGAATGAAGAAATTTCACCGCTATGTTTGCTCAAAATGTTAGGGACACTTTTATTGCTTTTGATATAAGTATTTGTAGACGAAAGTTCCGAAACTAAAGTTGATATATAGTAAAGTTTTCATATAATTATGGTGTTGTTGGCTGCTTTATCTGCAGGAGCGAAGACAAATTTTTCATGTAAATTACGTAATTTGGATTTAAAATATCTTTCAGATCTAGAACTTGGATTTTCAAAAAGATGAGGATTTTTGTGGAAGTTGTCTATTCGAATGTCAGTAATGTCCAAAATGAGGTTTTTCCAGTCATTCAGAGAATGCGATTCGACTCCTTCCGATTTACACCATCGTTTGGTATAGTTATCTAAGGCTTCCTTTAGTACTTCGCGACATTTAATAAAATCTATCTTGGATGGGATTCTATACTTAGGTCCTTTTTTGAGAAGACCACGGAGCTGCCTGTCTTGGATAATTGAAAAGTCACCTGTAATAATATGACCAGCTGGTTTATATAGATATTTAGATGTTGCACATTCTCAAGAAGCAGGACATGATTCAAGTATTTTAGGATCTGATGTAACTTTGTTGTAGTTAAAAACGAAATTTCGAATAGGTCTCTTATATTTGTAACAAATAAGAGGAGGTTCTAAATTTTCAAAATATTGAGGAATAGCACTTTGTACACGATGATCCCGAAAAATATTAGAGATGTTAAGAAGATCGAATCCCTTGTTCATAAATGAAATTTTTAAGAATCGTTTTTTAGGTGGGATGTTTTTAACAACTGGATAAAGTTTATTCTGTGCGAATGCAACAATGATATTAAGTCTGAATCAATCAGTATTTCTTAAGAATGCAACCAGTGCTTCATCCAAGATAGATTTCAATTGAACTGCTGGAACTGATGAGAGAGCATGAAGCAGTTCATGTCTGCCGCCGTTGCGAGCAATGATCAGAAGATCGTTGAGGGTACGGTGTAATCTAGATCTTATTCTGAGTTTTCGGTTTCTTCGTCTTCCGTGAGACCTATGCTTCCGTTTAGTGTTTGGGCGGATTGAAAATACATTAATATTAGTTGACGTCGAGGAAATGTTTCCTTGTCCATAAATTTGATCGTTTAGACCAAGGGGGTACGCAGTTTGGAGTTTTGTGATCCAGGCAAGTTCAGCTTGTAGTCGGCGTTTTTTAATTTCCGTTTTACTAAGATTTTTAAGTTTAGAAAAAGACTGAACCGGTGTAATAGTTATATCCGAAATGGAATGATTGTATTTAACGAAGTGATTATAAAGGAAATTTCTTTGTTTTTTGTGATGTGAGTTTCTTATCTGATACGAATGACTTCTAAAACGAGATTTTAAGGCCTGACCTGTTTCTCCAACATATTGGGCGCCACATCCCCTAGCGTTTCATGTTATAACATAAATGACATCTTGGTACGATCAATCGATGTCGTTTTCAATCTCAATTTTAAAAGTCTGCCCGTTAACACTTGATTTAATTGTGGAATTGCAATTGATGAGCGGACACATACCGCTTCTTTTCCCTTTGCATGTAGAAACTGCTGAGAACCCTCTATGTTTGTTGTTAAATGTAGAGCCTGCAGATGGAGAAGTAGGTGTAATACGTCTACGGGATTTAAATTTAAGAGGTGAAAGAAGTACTCTGGGTGAGGAAAAAAGTGCACAACGGCTGAAATCATCTTAAAAGAAGTTCTTCGGTCGCTACGGTCATATTATAAAAGCATATCAGATCTCCATTTCACGAATGATCAGTGACATTCTGGATTCGGCATCGCCGGGCAAGAAATATTTACCTGATGTAAGCATCGGTATGTGCATCCTAACAGTCGACGAATTGGAACAGATTTCATGGAGCAGTTTTCGTGTTGCAATGAATTAGGGGACGCTTGTTCTCCTCGGGCACCTGGTCTCACTTCGGAAATATATTCATTCCGAAGTTCGCAACCGTTCCAATGGAATTTCTAGTTATTTTGCCTTGCCTTCTCGGCCTTGAGACTTTTAAAATAACTGACAGATACGTCTTCATTGTTTACTTCAAGAAGGTAAAGAGTTAAAACTCATCCGTATTATAACGATTGAATCAACATGCAATTGCATATCAATGGGACAAACTTAGTGAACACAGATATCCTCACCATTATCGTATATCGTATTTGCGTATATTCACACTTAAAAGTAATAAACAGTGTCTGTTTTCGGAAAGCAGCGTACAGGATCTTTTGCCCTCCCTTGTGAGGCATTGTTTGTTAGAAGCTATTGTAAGAAACACATTTCCGTCTGTATGAAAGAAACTTTGAAGAAGATATCCAAACATGACGAATTTTCGGGGATCAGATTAAAATAAACATAACATTGTTTGAAGATTAAATTAAATATTTCAAATAACTTCATAAAAACATAATCATAATGAATATCATTTAAACGATCAATTTATTTTCCAAATGGACTATAACATGCATCTTGAACAACTATTAGTAAGTTTTGAGAGCCCGTAATCGGTATAGCCGGATTGACCCAGTCAAGGGACGACCCATCTGCGAGTTGAGTACAGGTCACAAGGAAGATCAGGGTAGCCCCAGTGCCTGCATTCACACAGCTTACATTCGCGCTGTTTACTATATCTGTTTTAGGGGTGATTGTGATACCCGTTTCTCCGCTGAATAACTCTGTCAGATCAGGGCATTCTAGAAATAAATGTTTGGAGACTTCAGAAAAGTATTGAGGCTATATGAGCGAAGCAGATGATAGTATATATGTTCATACAATGTTACGATTGAATATTGCTTGCAAGTTTGATGGCATGACCATTTATTCAAGATTTAAAAAGAAAACAAATCAATGAAAATAGAAAAATGCCCTTTGTTTTGTACTGATAAAAGTATACATAATCTTTTCGATAAGATTATATTTTTGCTATTAAATAGGTTGTGGACTATAAAGTTATCAGGTCTTTATCTATAATATCAATCCAGGTTTCCCATTGTAGATTTCGTAATAAATTCATCATAACAAATGAAAATATGATCGAATTGATCAGCTAAAGCATCACAGTTACACATTGTACAAATTCTCTCATTTCTTTAAATTGTCAAAATTGAAATATATGTTCTAAAGTACCAGTTTTGTTGTACTATACACGTGTTTCGGATATTTTAATCAACTTTGTTCCTGCGTTCAGCTCCTATAGGTAATTTATAATTTGATGCATGTAACCTAAAAAGTAATTCTTTTTTACATTTTTGGCAATTCGTCTAAAAATATCAAAACTTAATTCATTCTTAATAATACAGAAGTTATTTATAGCTAAACGATAATTTCATTTTTGTAAATTTTGATCGTTCAAAAATTCTGAAATATAAAACATCACGCATCAACACTTCTTAGTTAAACATAATGTAATTATTGTTATGTGGATGAGCTCACGGGGTAACATATGTATTACAACCCCTTATAATCAATTATGGTTTAAGTGTAACTATGTTCATTGCTCCTGTTTCTTGTTGAAGACAGTCTCTGTTCTTTTAATTAAGATGGCATCACTGGATATTTTTCATGTTCGCGGACATCGCCCTTCGGACTTCGCTCTCCAATGTCATTCCCTCAATTGTATGTTCAGATTTTACTTTTCCAAAAGCTCCCGCTTTTGATTTGATTTTATTTTTTTATCCATTTATTTATTATGATTTTTTTTTGGTCCTCTCAAGTGCAAAGTCCAAGGTACGCCAACTTGAAAAATATCTGTTAGCATACTCACGTGGTGAAGAGGGTCCTGTACATTCCTCCAGTGTTTGGTTGCAAGCTGTAAGTTCTGTTTGCAGTCTATCAGCTGTTTCCTTGCATGTTTCAAGTGCTGTATGACACATTTTCATCTTTCTTTTGAACAAATGGGCTGCAAAACGTGGATTCATTTGTATTCATATGTATCGGTTTTGTACGAGAAGAATATTTTATCAAAACATAATGGCATGTTAGATGATTGAAATGTCGCATGCAATCAGGAGACACTGAATCTCCCCGGTCACCTGGTTTCACTTCGGAATGTTATTCATTCCGAAGTTCGCAACCGTTCCAATGGAAATTCTAATGACATGACCTTGCCTTCTCGACTTTTTAAGGCTAAATAACTGATAGGTACTTATTTGATATTTATGGCCTAATATAAGTCTCTATTAGATAAGTCAGACCAGAATAAAGAAAACAATTCCGATGTGAGAGGGGATCAGACTCTGGAATTGCAAACGTGAAATGGTCTTTAAGTAAATAAAATATTCAATATGGTATGGTCGTTTAGAAAAGGTTTAAAAGAATCCATGAAAAGCAAAGGGGGAATCAACAGAGTACGAACCTTTAGTTCGTGAATTACCACATTCCACACACGATAGCATGCATGTCATCAAAATGACGATGAACAGAAAAGTACGCTTCATATATGACGGCCGTCAAGCGAAAACCACCCTTATCTGTCTATGACGTCAAAATGAGAAATCGGACTGTAAAGACGTCGTCAATTTCGCGTATTTTTCGCGTTACGTGTTGCGATAACTTTTCAACTACGTGGACGTTAAAGTCATCAATAAATCATAATTCACAGAATGTTATAGCCTATTATTTTTATGACTTTAAAAGTACGTTTTACAATCCTTTTCTGAAAATTTAGTGATGAGTTAATTGCTATTAAAACAAGGATTTTTTTTTTCTCATTTTTACCGCAATCAGCGTGACCAACGAACTGGATCCGTACACGTTTAGGGGAAAAACCATTTTCAAAATTCAACATGTTTCATTTTTTTTATTGCAAAGAGACGTATGTTTTCACATTTCTTCTCCTTCTTTTTTTTTTTTTTTTTTGTCTTCTAGTACTTACTCAACATCAATTATATATCGCGGATCCAAAACGACGTAGGATATATTTTATCCTCGATTTATGTTGATAAGCAAGATGTATACTTCACATTAATTTAAATACTTAGTGTTCGAAGAAACATTATAGCGTGATTTGTAATCAGTCTCATAAATATCTAAAGATCAATTTTCACAAAATTAATCTAACCTTTGCAGAAGGAAAAAGAGTAGCGTTTTGATTAAAATGGAGAAGTATGAGAAATAAATGAGAACCTTTAAAGGCTATATGGCAGTACAATTATCATACTTGAAATTGAAAATATAAACTTAAATCCGTATCATGTCCTCAGAATGGAAAGAGGCATCATCTGCTACCATTTAAGGACTACACTAAACGGTTGAAAAGATTAAGGTTTATAGTATACTTTACATTACAGGCGCGAATAAGGGGGGGGGGGGGGTAACATGCTTAAGTAGGCCATGAATATGTAATAAAAATACATATTTTTCTGTTTTTGCATAGATGTATTTAGGGTTTTTTTTATCAAAGGCTGAACGCCGCCCCCTTTTGACGGGTTGGACCCCGAAATGAAGTATCTATCCATGAATGAGCTCTACTGGTATAAGTTTTCATTACATATGTAAAAGGTGTATAAGAGAGAGGGAGAGATCAATTTCATTAACTGTGTATCTATATTACTATAAAACATGTTTTAATTTTTCTTATGTGCGCGAAAAGTGATGCTACATCAAGTGGCGACCTCTATAATAACGACCGACTGACATATGGATATTAAATTCTGTATCTACAAATCATCACAATCTATGCAATTTGAATTTTGGAGAAATATGGTATAATGTCTGAAAATTTCGGAGAAATACTCGCCGATTTTGTCTTTTTGTCTGGCGTCCGCTTCGGGGCCGACTCCACATGTCGCACTTGGCAGACTCCCCTAGCAGAGAGAGATTTTTGTAGCTGTGGCGTTCTTCTAATCCTTCCTTTTTTTTCGGGGGGGGGGGAGGGGGGGTATTTTAATAATTGACATAAAATTAAGATGTGAAAAAACAACCATACATATCTGATTTGGATTTTCTCCGACCTTGTGCACTTCACGACTGAAAATGAACAAACAAGCAAATCCGCATAGCCCCTCTCTTAATATGACCACTGAAGATTTGAATAACCCATCAACAAAAAGTGTACAGATAAAGCAGAAAACTACTCTCCACAAAATTATGTTATTTATACACTCAAAAAAACAAAAGAATGAATTCATAATTAGTTTTGAAGTATGAAAATATGAAAACATGCAATTATTGAAATCATTAAATAATGGAGAAGAATAACCCTTAAGTTAGGTTGAACTTTTTGTATGTGGAGGGAATGAGAAAACGTTTTGAGAAAAATCAAGTGACTCGGGAGAGAAATAAACTAAACACTGAAGGTCGTGCATCTTGACGGCGACCTCATTTGAATCTGTTAGCAGTGAATCGAAGATAATAAAGTTTCAAGCGCGGATCTAGGGGATTGTGAGGTCAGACTACCCTGGAATTAGCGGAACTGATTATCCTATTTTTATCAAATTCATTTTTTCAAAATCGTACGCCGACCTCCTGATGAACCCCACCCTTGGGAAAAATTCTAGATCCTATAGTGTCGTTTTCTGTTGAAATGAACAACAATTCAAAAAGGTAAGGATAAGAAAAATTCTCATGACAAGGGTATAGTCGTTTATGTACAAAACTCATCGAAAAAAAGACAAATTCTGATTTTGTTTGATTTGACTTTTCTTACGTGTGCTCGATATCACAGGGGTTTTTTTGTGTGTGTGTGTGTGTGTGTGTGTGTGTGTGTGTCGCCTGCGAAGCAAAGCGACACTTTGGGATCGTTTTGTTTGGTGTCCGTCTGTCAGTCATACTTGGATGTCGCATCCTATATAACAGTGATTCCTACTGTCCTGTTCACCAATTCCAGAGCACCCTGTTTTCCCGGTTTTCTCTAAAATATGATAATGTCATCTTCCAAAAAGATATCAATTTTATAGTACTCCTTTAGTCGTAACAGAAAATACCATTGTTTTGGCTGTGCGTCAGATAAGTTAGAAATAGGACGGAAAATAAAAAGTCTATGGGGATTTTATATAGTAAAATCGCTGAAAATGTGTGACGTCGGAGGCTTTGACGTCACTGTTTACTATTGTTGACACGGAGAACAATATGGCGGCGGCTTGAAATTAACATGGGATTTTCCCGTAGACATATTAATTTTTCATATTGCGGTTTGCAGGCAGCTGATAGGGTAAGTTGAAGTTAATTTCCAGTTACGACTAAAGGAGGTCAATTCTCTGAAACAATAATTCATAGAAAAATTCTTCAGACGACAGAATAAATCGCAAAAACAGGGTGCTCTGGATTTAGTGAACAGGACAGTAAGTGTCGCTGTTGGGAATTATTTTTAGTGCCGTAGTTACATGTACGTGCAATATGTAACAAACGAAAAAAAAAGAAAAGAAAAGAAAAGATGGAAGAGGGAAATGAAATTGCTAGAAAGAAGACCAGTGAGACCAGTACAACTGGAAGGATATTAACAGCCCCCCCCCCCCCCCCCCCCAAAAAAAAAAGTTAGACACGTGTAGACAGATAGAAATTTCTGATAGTGTATATAGAACAAATAGGGCTAGCAAAAAATATATCAACAAGTTAAATGAAAAGTGTCTATGTGCAAACGTGTGATTAGTACATGAATTGACTCCAAAATGTTGACATACAACATGCAAATCTTATGTATTTATAAAAAAATGTTACATTTGATTAATGTTCGATATTGTTTTAAAAGTTGTCTTTTATTCGAAAGTTTCGTTTTAAAACAAATTGAAATTGATAGAAAAAATATAAATATAGGCCGATTATAACTGTTGAGATTTCAATCATTTTAAAGTATTATTTATTTAGAATACTTGAAAATGTAAGGATAATGGCGAGGATAATCACTTTTCCCGAAAAATACATAGTTACTTAGATATACGGGATTCCGGCGAATCGTCGCTGTTGAGGTTAAAAATCAGCATTTTTGTGTTGTTCAACATTTATTATGCGAAATATCATTTATATTGTCGAAGTACGGGTATCAAAACCGTGAATGGACCGACGTATTACATGTATAACAAGACGTTATGATGCGAGGTCCATGTACAATGTAAAGATCTACATCAAAGTATTCGATTTCTGGTATTCATGAAATAAACATGCATAGAAGGTCAATATATCATCAACAGAAATCTATGTATTCATTTGATATATACATGTACACATATTTGTACCGGACATACACACTGAAGTATGACGTCGTCGTACCATAACTTGGACGTCGTCAGATTCTTAGCTAAAACGTTGCGTAAAGTCATGCCAAAGTTTTCAAAGAAGATCTATGGCATTTATCCATGCCGTATACATAAACATCATATATCATTTTGTTCAGAATGAAATGTTCTATCGTAATTCGTTGAAAAATAAAATTGCCATATTTTTCACATAAGGGTGGTTTTCGCTTGACGGCCGTCATATAGCTTCAGCCTGAAATATGTATTGGAAAAGGTTGTAATATTCAAATGGGTCATTCTCGAAACTCAGGTGGTTAATAAAAGTTGCGGCTTTTTTTTTTCGAAATATTGAAATAACTGTTTTAACAGTCAGAAACAGCAATTGTACCGAAATGCGCTAAGTTAAACGTTTATTCAAAATAAGCTTATATGTGATGAAACTGTGTCTATTTCAGCAGTTGGTGTTGCATAGAACATAAAATTCAGTCGTTACACTTTCCATATCAATGTCTGACAGGTAGATAGGGGTTAAACGTCTTCAAAATTGAATAGCATCATTTAAGAACAAATAAATTGGCAGCATGCATGTTTCGGGTACTTAACCCTCGTCAGTGATCCTCAAATCTAAACAATATAATATGCTAAAAAAGTATGAAGTTACTATGTCGAAAAAGCGTACCGAAATACGTTACAGGATGGGTGGGATATGATGCTGCAGGACCCACTTTTAGAAATTTCAAGAAATTTTGACAACCGAATTTTAGAATGCGTTGAAGAATCGATCAACCGAAATTGATCGAACTTGGCTACATGTGCCCTCGGGGACACTAACCAAGTGGTATAATGGGGAATATAAAGAAGAATTGCACTTGTATATAACCAAGGGGAATATGAACAAGCATTGCACTTGTATATACATTTATATTATTTGATGCATCGTCTTAGTATTCTTAAAATCATATCTCTTTCGTTATACTCGATGCCTAAAAAAATACCCAAACATATAGGAGGGGATATCCAACAACACTAGGTTGCAGCACCCACAGCAAAACCCCAAAACACACAATGCAAAAAAAAAAACAAAGAACAGACACCCACAGAAAGAGACGCAAAAGGGACAACGAACACCAACTCACATCACAAAAACATTAAACACAAAATACCTTACATAAACCAACGAGACCAATGGGCAACCGGTGCCGACTTAGAACGGCCATCTGCCACCTAAGTAGCAGACGGTGTGGTTATCCTGGATTACTGTTAAGGTTAGGATTAAGGTTAGGATTGCGACATTTGATGGAATTGAGGTAGATGGGAGCATCCCCTAAAACTCTTTAGTTGAAAAAAGCCCGCCTCGTTGTTTTGTTACAAATTTACCCATTTAATATTTTCTTCTTTTTGAGATTCCACAAGATCACTTGAAATACCACTGAAATGCATGAAATTTCAAGAATTGATATATCTGTTTATTTTCTGATTTCTTAGCTTGCGCATGAATTTAAAGCTATTTGGATAAATTCTGAAAAAATAAACAGTAATAAGGGCATTATGTTCTCATAAATACGATATTGTCTGTTGCCAAGGCAAAAACGTGTAATTTTAGTTCACCCAAACCGAAGGTTCAAAGTAAGCTATTGTCATACCGGTTTATCCGTCATCCGTCCGTCGTACGTCCGTCGTACGTCTGCCTGTTTACTTTTCATAATTCGACTTCTCCTCCGAAATCGCTTGGATGATTTCGATGAAACTTGTTATGTATGAAGTACTAATAGTCCTCTAACAACGTTGTTCATTTTGGCCGAATCCCTTCAGGGGTGGATCCAAAGGCGGGGTCAAATAGGCCCCAGAGGGTAATCCTTTGAAAAAATATTCTCCTGCACTGCTGCATGGATTGAGAAACTAGTTGTATCTGAGTAATCGGGAAGGATGCATTAATCAAGTTTGTTCATTTCGTTCAAATCCGATATCTAATTTTGGACACGTTTTTGACGTTTTCAATTTTATTCTTTGACGTAAGTATTTTAATGCAAAATTTGAAATTTCTTTTATTCTTTTCTTTCTTGGCTAAATTTGCTATCCCATTTTAGTTATTATAGCCATGTTAAACTAGAGGAATACTTATGTAAAAAGCTTATCAATCTTTTTTATGATCTTTTAAATGCCAAAAGGGAAGGGGATAGTCATTTTTAATATTTACAACTTCTCCCCTGCCATTGCTTAATATATACTTTTTGATATTTATAGTTTGAAATCAATTGTGAAATAATTTTGTCAAAACAATAACTTTTTATTTTTAATGATTTCTTATGATTCTTAAGATTTTACATAGGTATGTTTAACATACCAAAAGGACCCAAGAGTAGTAGGTTCAATCCAAGCCGGGACCAGGCATTTTTTCTATTTTCATGGTTTTTTCATAATCTGAGCTTCTCGTGCATTTTAACACCAATTCTTTGTAAGCACCAAAATCTTTTGGCCACGCATGTTCTCCCATTTTCATGAAATTTCATATTTGAGTAGGGCAAAATGTCAGGAATAGAAAATCATCAACATATTGTAGCCGAGTGACTTGGTTACCATGGTAACCAGTTCATAAGATACCAAATTATGACAAATAAACAAGTTTGGAGCCTTACTGTGTCTCATTCAAATGGTTCATAATTTCAATGTGTACAAAATTCAAAAGTAGAGGCTATGAGATATTCAACTAAATTCAATATCTTTTCAGATTTTATCAATACACATGGTTACCATGGTAATAAATATATAATTGCTTATTCTTACAAAATTCTTCAAGACTTTAAATTTCATTTTCTGTTTTGAAATAGCTTTCAGAAAATAATTAGCCATTATATCTATTGGGTTGAAAGATCCCCTCCCTTCTTTTACAATAAACACTAAAATAAGTAGGTAATTAAGGATCTCAATTTCCATAGCAACCGTTTCTATGGGTTTGAAATACTGATAAATTGGACTTTCAGAGCTTGATAAATAGTAATATTCACTTGATAGATAAAATGTGATAATTTTTTTTCTCATAAAAAGAACCCTTTCTAAAGCTTAAATAAAATTGCTGGGGTAAACGTTACCATGGCAACCATTTGAAAAAAAATGTTGAATTTTAAGAATGAAGTGTTGTTTAGTACTATTTTCCATTCCATCATCATTTATCTTATTAATAGAATTCATTTCGCTAAAAACAAGACACATTTTTGCATGGTTACTATAGAAATAAGACCGATTTACAGAGAATTTCTTCTTGTTTTATACTTTTTTAAATCCTTCAAATTCAAATTTCTAATAAGGTTACAAAGAAAAAATCTGAATAGATATAAAAGTAGGTTGCTTAAACATATTTATAGAAAAAGTTTAAAGCCATTATATTAATTCAAAATGGCCGTGTAGAAATTATAAATGGTTGCTGGAATTAATCACTTTTTAGTACTTTCCTCGATCACACAGGCAAATGTAGATTGCGACAGTGTCAAATGATACCGTGCATGGATGACGTTGATGGTGAAAACTGTAAAAATCAAATAACATCAGACATTCATTTCAAAAAATACCTTTCACATTATACCATACATGATCTAAACATAATTTGCACTTTAACACAAAATAATAGAAATGTTTCATAACAAGCTTCGTTATCGATTTCAGAGAAAAAAAAACGAAAGTAGGTCAACGCCTAAAAATGTAATTTTAACCAAGAAGAACGTCTCTTTCAGAATAATCATTTAACAATCAAATATATGGAATAAATGTAGACTAGAATGTGCAAATATAAATCAAACTTACTCCTTTGGGAGTCTCAAAAATATGACGAGAAAAACAGCAAATCTTACGAAGGAATACACAAGAAAATTCTAACAAAACAAAACCGAAACGGTACACAAAAATACGGAATGGAATCACAGGTCGTATCCAAGGAAACAAGCAATCATGTTTCAAATTTGAAGCTGTAATCTTCTATATGTTTCCTTAGCAACGGCTTATTTCTTTTAGTATTGAGCAAAGTATTTTAAACAAAATATTAAGATAACCTTAAAAGCTTGTTATTAATGAATCTTTTTTCATGTTTTCTCCATTGATATTGACAGAATTAAGGTATACAATCTGAACTAAAAAGAGCAGTTTTCCTTGGATATCATCCGTGTTGCCTTATAAAACGAAGAAATATAACAATTCGTTTATTGCCATCTGTTTTAAGTTTTAACTTTCAACTTCCTAAAAAAGTTGTCCATTTACCTTTATTTAAATTAAAAATGAAAAATTGCTATCTTCAGATAATAGTAATGATAAATATGGATAATGACCATATCCCTGTATACAGCACAAAATCGATAATTCAGAAAATCAGAAACCGAAGGCATACAAAATCAGGATAAACAGGAACCAAAACAAACAAACAAAAACCTCCACCACATGAAAAGAAGCGAACTCCCGGTATGGGAGTGAGAACAGGTGCCCAGGAAGAGTAAGCATCTCCTGCTTGCATGCAACACCCGCCGCTTCAATTCGGTAGAATTGTCACATCCATTTCGGAAGACATAGAGTACAATCTTTGGTTGGATAGTTCAAATGGTCTATTGTTGCCATGGTAACTCCCTATTCTTAATTTTACCCGTTATTTAATGGTTTTATCACAAATACTTTGGATCAAACATTACGATTCAATCACGTATGTCGGAAGAAAAAATGTGTTAGTTAGATCCTGTGAGGCTTCAAAAAATCTAAAAATTGCACTTTTCAGTGTTACCATCCCGTTTACATGGCAACCAGTATAAATATGTGATTTTTTCGTCATTTTCAAATATTTTCATCATGGCCAGTTGCAGAAAAACCGTAAGGATTTGTGGCATAGTGTGCCGAGCCCTTATGCTAAATAACTGGTGCTTACAGAGAATTGATGTTAAGATATTTTGATTTAGTTTATAATAAATGTTTTTTTACTTCAACATTTTCATCCAGAATGGGTTTTTTTTCACAATATTTTCCCCCAAAGATAATAATGAAATACTTTCGTGGTATTTCAGTAGAATTTTATAAATTAATGCTTATGTGTCTGAGTTTCTTTAAAAAAAAACTTTAAATTTGCGAATCTTTTACAATTCTTTACTCTTTTTAGCTTGGGATCGAATAGGATATTTTTAGCCGCGGTTAACTGACATTTCATGTATCCGATTGCCACATGATATCTAAATGAGAAATACAGTACTCCTTAATTTTCTCTCTCTATAGAAGATGTGTAACTGTTCTTCGTTCCCTAAAGTGTGTTCATTTTAACGTCACATTTACGGCCGCTTAGGGCCTTTCAAGGGGTATACATGTATGTCCTTAGCTTCAAAACTGACGGTAGATAATTGATGAAACTTTGTATATAGAAAAAGAATGTTTCAAGGTCGAAAAGGGTGAGCATGTGTATGTTCGAACTGACGACCGAGATGGAATATTAGACGGTCACAACTATGATACTTTCTCTGGATGGATTATCAACGAAAAGGACATCACTGTGAAAACACAGAGAAAAAACACACAAGAGACGCAAAATAGACAGGGAAGACGAAATACGACATCAAAATACCAAACACAAAATACTACATATAAACCAACGAGACAAATGGAAAACTTGTAATGGAGATGGTATGTAAGACGGTCACAATTATGATACCTTCTCTGGATGGATTATCAACGAAACGGACTAAAATTATTTGTCATCTGCTATGCATCAAATAAAGAACGTTACCCTGCCGCATCTACAAACTATAATTTGATGAAATAACAACTACCTTGCCTAGATTTATTGCCCAGTAATTCCCCGAGTCGGTATGAACCAATCAATGTTTAACGTCTTCAAATTCAATAGCATCATTTAAGCACAGATGAAATTTGCAGCATGTACCAGACATGCCTGTTTCGGGTACTTAACCCTCGTCAGTGATCCTCAATTCTAAACAATGTGATCCGACCAAATATTGATCAAGTTATTATGTCCAAAATGTACCGAAAGACGTAGCAGTATGGGTGGGATATGATGCTACAGGACCCACATTTTAGACATTTCAAGTAATTTTGATAACAGAAATTTTCGAATTCGTTGAAGAAACGATCCACCAAAATTGATCGAACTTGGCTACATGTACCCTCGGGGACTCCTGGTCCACCAGCAGTGACACTCACCAAGTGGTACAAATGTTAAACGTCTTCAAATTCAATAGCATCAATTTATCACCGAGGCCAGATGCGAAGATCAATAAAACAGATGAAATAACCAATAAGACTCCGATCATCTCCTACAGCTAAACACCGAAACATCCCCAAGTGATAACACAGAAAAATACACAAGAGACGCAAAACAGAACAGGGAAAACCAAACACGACATCAAAATACCAAACACAAAATACTACACATAAACCAACGAGGCCAATGGAAAACGGTCTTGGTTTTTGTATATTCTAATCATATGTATTATCAATCAATCTGGAAATGGAACAGAGTACGGTTAAACTTACTTGGAGCCGCACACTCTCTGCAAAGTTAATACACAATTTCAAATTCTAAAAGAAAAGCCAGAGGGCACAACTGAAATAAATGTGCCTGTCAGAAAATCACTTTGTACCACTAATGAAGATTTATTTCCAAAACACGTGTCTGGTTCATTAAAATTGGCTTTAAGTTTTTTCCTCCTCATGGCGTTTTGTTTCTTTGCCAGAGCATGTTCTAAATATGAAGATTCCATCGTTAGAGCCAGAGGGCTTGAAAGTAAGCTACATCTTCAGGGTTATATTGCACAACGGCTGAAATCATCTTTAAAGAAGTTCTTCGGTTGCTACGGTCATATTATAAAAGCATATCAGATCTCCATTTCACGAATGGTCAGTGACATTCTGGATTGCGATTGAATGGCTGTCGTCATCGCCGGGCAAGAAAGCAAGAAATATTTACCTGATGTAAGCATCGGTGTGTGCATCTGGACAGTCGACGAATTTGAACAGTTTTCATGGAGCTGTTGCGGCGGGAGTTGCAATGAATTAGGGGACGCTTGTTCTCCTCGAACACCTGGTCTCACTTCGGAAATTTATTCATTCCGAGGTTCGCTACCGTTCCAATGGAAATTCTATTGATTTTGCCTTGCCTTCTCGATCTAGAGACTGAATACCTGTCAGATACTTCTTTGATGTTTACTTTAAGAAGGTAAAGAATTGAAACACATCCGTATTATTATAATTGAATCAACATGCAATTGCATAGCAATGAGAAAAAACTTAGTGAACACAGATATCCTTACCATTATCTTATAGCATATATTCATATCAAAAAGTAATAAACAGTGTCTGTTTTCGGAACGCAGCGTACAGGATCTTTTGCCCTCCCTTGTGAGGCATTGTTTGTTAGAAGCTATTGTAAGAAACATATTTCCGTCTGTATGAAAGAAACTTTGAAGAAGATATCCAAACATGACGAATTTTCGGGGATCATATTAAAATAAACATAACATTGTTTAAAGATTAAAATTAATATTTCAAATAATTTCACAAAAACATAATCACAATGAATATCATTTAAACGATCAATTTATTTTCCAAATGGGCTATTACATGCATCTTGAACAACTATTAGTAAGTTTTGAGAGCCCGTAATCGGTATAGCCGGATTGACCCAGTCAAGGGACGACCCATCTGCGAGTTGAGTACAGGTCACAAGGAAGATCAGGTTAGCCCCAGTGCCTGCATTCACACAGCTTACATCCGCGCTGTTTACTATATCTGTTTTAGGGGTGATTGTGATACCCGTTTCTCCGCTGAATAACTCTGTCAGATCAGGGCATTCTAGAAATAAATGTTTGGAGACTTCAGAAAAGTATTGAGGCTATATGAGAGAAGAAGATGATAGTATATATGTTCATACAATGTTACGATTGAATATTACTGGCAAGTTTGATGGCATGACCATTTATTCAAGATTTAAAAAGAAAACAAATCAATGAAAATAGAAAAATGCCCTTTGTTTTAAACTGATAAAAGTACACATAATCTTTTCGATAAAATTACATTTTTGCTATTAAATAGGTTGTGGACTATAAAGTTATCAGGTCTTTATCTATAACATCAATCCAGGTTTCCCATTGTAGATTTCGTAATAAATTCATCATAACAAATGAAAATATAATCGAATTGATCAGCTAAAGCATCACAGTTATACATTGTATAAATTCTCTCATTTTTTGAAATTGTCAAAAATTGAAATATATCTTCTAAAGTACCAATTTTGTTGTACTATACACGTGTTTCGGATATTTTAATCAACTTTGTTCCTGCGTTCAGCTCCTTCAGGTATTTTATAATTTGATGCATGTAACCTACAAAGTAATTCTCTTTTACATTTTTGGCAATTCATCTAAAAAAATCAAAACTTAATTCATTCTTGATAATACAGAAGTAATTTATAACGAAAAGGTAATTTCATTTTTGTAAATTTTGATCGTACAAAAATTCTGAAACATAAAACATCACGCATCAACACCTCTTAGTTAAACATAATGTAATGATTATTACGTGGAGGAGCTCACGGGGTAACATATGTATTACACCCCCTTATAATCAATTATGGTCTTAGTGTAACTATGTTCATTGCTGTGGCTTCTTGTTGAAGACATTTTCTGTTGTTTTAATTAAGATGGCGTCACTGGATATTTTTCATGTTCGCGGACATCGCCCTTCGGACATCGCTCTCCAATATCATTTCCTCAATTGTATGTTCAGATTTTACTTTTCTGATAGCACCCGATTTTTTTTTTCTTTTTTTTTTGTCCTCTTAAGTGCAAAGTCCAACTTGAAAAATGTCTATTAGCATACTCACGTGGTGAAGAGGGTCCTGTACATTCTTCCAGTGTTTGGTTGCAAGCTGTAAGTTCTGTTTGCAGTCTATCAGCTGTTTCCTTGCATGTTTTAAGTGCTGTTTGACACATTTTCAACTTTGTTCTTTTGAACAAATGGGCTGCAAAACGTGGATTCATTTGTATTCATATATATCGGTTTTGTACGAGAAGAATATTTATCAAAACATAATGGCATGTTAGATGGTTGAAATGTTGCATGCAATCAGGAGACGCTGAATCTCCCCGGACACCTGGTTTCACTTCGGAATGTTATTCATTCCGAAGTTCACAACCTTTCCAAAGGAAATTCTAACGATTTCACCTTGCCTTCTTGACGGACTCCTCGGGTGATAACATAGATTAGCTCGCTACAGCCGGCAGAGCACAGGTCGTATCACGCATGCCCTCTTTTTATATCAATTTACATATTCATCTGTGTTGCTTGGGCCCCTGCGTCTTGCGGTCTTGTTTGTGTGTGGTAATCTGACAGTGAGGAGGTTGTTTTACACCACAATTGTACGTTCTTCGAGACCTCTGGGTAATCGGAATAGTGGGAGGGTTGTGCGCACGTAATCCAGGATAACCACACCGTCTGCTACTGACGAGGCAGATGGCCGTCCTAAGTCGGCACCGTTTGCCCATTGGTCTCGTTAGTTTATGTGTAGTCATTTGTGTTTTATGTTATTCTGTGATTTGACGTTCATTGTACTACTGCGTCTCTTCCTGTGCGTGTCATTTTTGTGTTTTACAGTGGGTGTTTTGGGAGGTTGCTGTTGATGCTGCAACTAGGTGTTGTTGGAGATCCCCTCCTTTCTTTTAAGAATGAATAACTGATAGGTACTTATTCGATATTTATGGCTTAATATAAGTCTCTATTAGATAAGTTAGATCAGAATAAAGAAAACAATTCCGATGAGAGAGGGGATCAGACTATGGAATTGTAAACGTGGAATGGTCTAAAAGTAAATGACATATTCAAAAGAAAATCTATAATGAAATGGTCGTTTAGTAAAGTTTTAAAAGAATCCATTAAGAAAGTGTCAAATGGAGTAAAGGAGGGATCAACAGTGTACGAACCTAATATTCCTTTAGGTCGTGAATAACCACATTCCAAACACGATAGCATGCATGTTATCAAAATGACGGTGAACAGAAAAGTTCGCTCCATAGCTTCAGTCTGAAATATGTATTGCAAAAGGTTGTAATGTTCAAATGGGTCATTCCCAAAACTCGGGTGGTTGATAAAAATTGCAGCTTTTTTCGAAATATTGAAATAACTCTTTTAAAAGTCAAAAACATCAATTGTGCCGAATACGCTGAGTTAAACGTTTATTCAAAATAAGATTTTATGTGATGAAACTGTGTCTATTTCAGCAGTTGGTGTTGCATAGAACATATAATTCAGTCGCTGCGCTTTCCATGCCATTATCTGACAGGTAGATAGGAGAATATGAACAAGCATTGCACTTGTATAAACATGTATATTATTTGATGCATCATCTGAGCATTCTTAAAATCTTATCTCTTTCGTTATACTCGATGCCTAATAAGAAAATAATCAAACATATTAAGGTTAGGATTGCGACTTTTGATAGACTTGAGGTAGAAGAGAACATCCCCTAAAAGTCTTTTGTTAAGAAAAATTGCCCGCCTCGTTGGTTTTGCTATAAACGTCCAATTTTTGCCTATTTAATATTTTCTCCTTTTTTGAGGTTCCACGAGATCACTTTAAATACCTCTGAAATGCATGGAATTTCAAGAATTCATATATCTGTTTAATTTTTGATTTCTTATAGCTTGCGCATGAATTTAAGGCTATTTGGAGAACTTTTGAAACAAAAATAAACAGTACTTAAGCCAGCATTTTCTTATAAATAAGATTATGCTTGTTGCCAAGGCAAAAAGGTGTAATTTTTAATTCACCTGAGCCGAAGGTTCAAAGTAAGCTATTGTCATACCGGTTTATCCGTCGTCCATCCGTCCTACGTCCGTCCGTTTACTTTTCACATTTTCGACTTCTCCGAAATCGCTTGGATGATTTTGATGAAACTTTCTATGCATGAAGTACTAGAGGTCCTCTACTAAGTTTGTTCATTTTTGCCGAATCTCTTCAGGGGTGGATCCAAAGGCGGGGTCAAATAGGCCCGCGATGGAAACCCTTTGAAAAAATCCTCTTCTCCAGAACTGCTGCATGGATTGAATATCTAATGGTATCTGAGTGATCAGGAAGGATGCATTATTCAAGTTTGTTCATTTCGTTAAAACCCGATATCTAATTTTTGACACGTTTTTGACATCTTTAATTTTATTTTTTGACTTAGTTATTTTAATGCAAAAATTGAAATTTCTTTTATTCTTTTCTCTTTTGGCTAAATTTTCTATCCCAATTTAGTTATTTTAGCCATGTTAAACTAGAGGAATACTTTTGTGAAAAGCTTATCAATTTTTTTTTTCAACTGCAAAAGGGAAGGGGGACAGTCATTTTTAACAAATTTTAACTTCTCCCCTGAAATTTCTTATATACCTTTTTGATATTTATAGTTTGAAATGATATGGTGAAATAATTTTGTCAAAATATCAACTTTGGATTTTTAACGATTTCTTAAAGATTATACATAGGTATGTGTAACATGCCAAATGGACCCAAGGGTAGTAGGTTCCATCCAAGCCGAGACCAATTTTTTTTCTATTTTTAGGGGTTTTTTCATAATCTCAGCTTCTTATGCATTTTTACACCAATTCTTTGTAAGCACCAAAATATTTTGGCCACGCATGTTCTCCGATTTTCATGAAATTTCATATTTGGGTAGGGCAAAATGTCAGGAATAGAAAATCATCAACATATTGTTGCCAAGTGACTAGGTTGCCATGGTAACCAGGTCATAAGATACCAAAATATGAAAATTAAACAAGTTTGAAGCCTTACTGTATCTCATGCAAATGGTTCATAATTTCTATTATTATAAAATTCAAAAGTAGAGGCTATGAGATATTCAACCAAATTCAATTTCTTTTCAGATTTTATCAATACACAAGGTCACTATGGAAATAAATATTGCTTAGACAAAATTCTTCAAGACGTTAAATTTCATTTTCTGTTTTGAAATAGCTTTCAGAAAATAATTAGCCATTATATCTATTGGGTTGAAAGAACTTACTGTAAACACTTAAATAAATAGGTAACTAAGGATCTCAATTTCCATAGCAACCGTTTCCAAAGGTTTGAAATACTGATAAATTGGACATTCATAGCTTGATAAATAATTATATTCAGTTGATAGATAAAATGTGATTACATCTTTTTTATCACATGGAATGCACCCTTTCTAAAGCTTAAATGAAATTGGTTGGGTAAACGTTACCATGGCAACAATTTGAAAAAAAGGGTTGAATTTTAAGAATGAAGTGTTGTTTAGTAATATTTTCCATTCAGTCAGAATTGACCTTATTAATAGAATTCATTTCGATAAAAAGAATACACATTTTTGCATGGTTACGATGGAAACAAGACCGATTTACACAAAATTTCTTCTCGTTTTGTACTATTCTAAAGCCTTAGAATACAAATTTCTAATGAGATTACAAAGAAAAAATCTGAATGTTATAAAAGTAAGATACTTTAACATTTTTGTAGAAAAAGTTATTTTAAACATATTTTATTGCATAAGGCAACAGGACAAGATACAAGTTTTCACATCTTAGAATCATCCTCTCCTTAGACATACCTATAAACATTTTGAGCATGCAACGAGGTAAATAATTGATTGAACGTTTCTAAAATAACGTAATCTGTAAATTAATGCTGACACATGTAATGCAAAATTCAAAACGAAAAAAAAAACGGAAAAAACCACAAGTGAAAAAGTTTAAATCCATAAATTAATTCAAAATGGCCGTATCCAAGGAAACAAACAAGCCTATTTCAAATTTGAAGCTGTAATCTTCTATATGTTTCCTTAGCAACGGCTTATTTCTTTTAGTATTGAGCAAAATATTTTAAATAAAATTTTAAGATAACCTTAAAAGCTTATTAATAATGAATCATTTTTCACGTTTTATCCTTAAAAATTGTCAGAATTAAGGTATACAATCTCCACTAAAAAGAGCAATTTTCCTTGAATACCATCCTTGTTGCCTTGGCAACGAAGAAATATAACAATTCGTTTATTGCCATCTGAAAAGTTTTAACTTTTAACTTCCTAAAAAGTTGTCCATTTACCTTTATTTAAGTTAAAAATGAAAAATTTCTATCTTCAGATAATGGTAAAATTGTTGCCATGGTAACTCCCTATTCTTAATTTTTCCCGTTATCTAATGGTTTTAACACAGAGTCTTGGGATCAAACATTACGATTCAATCACATGTGTCGGAAAAAATGTGTAAATTAGATCCCCTGAGGCTTCAAAAAATCTAAAAATTGCACTTTTTCAGTGTTTGCATCCCGTTTACATGGCAACCAGCATAAATATGTGAATATTTTTCGTCATTTTCAAATATTTTCATCATGGCCTATCATTTGCATAAAAACCGTAAGGATCTGTGACATAGCGTACCATGCCCCTATGCTAAATTTCTGGTGCTTTCAGAGAATTCATGTTAAGATATTTTAATTTACTTTCTGATAAATGTTTTTGCACTTCAACCGTTTTATTCAAGATGGCTTTTTTTTCACATACTTTTCCTCCAAAGATAATAATGAAATACTTTAGTGGTATTCCAGTAGAATTTTATAAATCAATGCTTATGTGTATGAGTTTCTTGTAAAAAAAATGAATTTGTGAATTTTTTTACAATTCTTTTACTCTTTTTAGCTGGAAAATTCGGAATCGAACCGGAGATTCTTCAGCCGTGGTTAACTGACATTTCAGCTCATCTTTACAAACCTTATGGCAAGCTATGTAATCTTTGATTACCCATTGTTTTCATAAGGTTCATGACAGTTAAAACTGATTAAAAAATAAAGTGTCGTTGATAATAATTCTTACGACGAAATTGATATGAAAAATATGTTAGCGCGATACAGTACCTCTGAGATGCTATGATATCCTCCGAATTATATCGTTCAACTGACATAATAATACGTATGCTTATTTGTTTTGTAGTTATTGTAAACACATTGCAGAAGAAAAAAACAACAATATATAACAAATGTTATGGCAATGATCATTATCATAAAGTCAGTCACCCCTACTGATTAATGCATTGTATTATTATGCATAGTCAGAGTCTCTATTCAAATCTTATAATATATGGAAGAAGGAAACATTTGGGTTTTGTTTACATAGTGATTCATTCTTTTTTTAATACACAGAATGGGAAACCTCCCTGGGAAGAATTTGATAAAACAAGACGCGCAATAATCCTTTCTTTGATGATGAAAATTATGTCATTGTTATGTGCATTCCTCATCAAATGAACAACTGACACTTTCCGCACTTAACAAATCCTTTTATGTTTATTGTGATGGGTAAAGTGAGTCATCATTCATTTATCAACACCTCATCGTCGTTACCTTTTTACACTTTCAACTTTTTTTCAGATTAAGGAAAGGCACTAAGAAAAAACTATGTACACATACAGTTCTGTTGATTGTTTTCCGGATTCGATGACAATGGGATAAAGACGATCCTGACGATAATCACAACAGCACTCACAATAGAGCACAAAGATAAGCATCGACGGACCCCTAGCAAGCTAGAGGTGGGACCAGGTGTCAAGGAGGAGTAAGCATCCCCTGTTTGGCTTGCCGCACCCGCCTTCGATGTTAACGCACGAAGTTATGTACAAACAGAGAAATACGATAAGCAATGTTTATATAGCTTCCGTGGACTACAGACCCGAAGCACAAATTGACAAACCGACAAAAAATCTTTGTTGTAAAGCACAGATCGACAAAGCGAAATAATATTTTTCTTTTGTTAAAATCACCGACAACACTCGGTTGCAGCACCAACAGCAAAACACCCAATCAAAAACGTAGAGCAGATATCCAAGTCAAGAGACACAAAGGGGACAGGGAACACCAAAAACACAAGATGGAAAATTCAAACACAGAACACTACTCATAAACCAACAAAACCAATGAGTAATCGGTGCTGACAGTAAGTGTTTTTAATATTTTTCCCTGACGTGGTCACCATAACACTTTCTATATAGACATAACATAAGACCGTGCATGTATTTTAAATATTGTTTTCATTTTCGTGCGTGAACATCGACGGCGGGGGCGTCTAGCTAAACAGGGGATGCTTTCTCCTCTCGGGCACCTGGTCCCACCTCTAGTTGGCAAGGGGTCCGTCGATGCTCAATTTTGTGCTCTATTGTGAGTGGTGTTGAGATTATTGTCAGAATCGTCTTTAACTTTTTAGAACGATTATCTGCCATGCCTTAACCAATAGTATAGTTATCCGGATTATATGAGCATAACCCTCCCACGAAGCGTTGTTTATAGTAGGTTATTCCCAAATAGAAACTTTTTACACAGCAATAATGTCGTATCGATGATCCTCTAGGTTCTTTGCACACATTGTTAGCTTGCTTGTCACTAGCTTTAATCTCACACGTTATTATTATTCAATTATTTTTGTGTGTGGGACAAAAATAACCGAATAGAAATAACGTGTGAGACGAGCGAAATACTGAGGCTAGTTTGTCACATCAAGCTTATTCACAGCTTATGTGTAGAAAAAACACTCACTTGCCGTTGTCCCCTGAAGTCTGTTTATGTTTTTATGCCAATTCTTTGTTGCAAGTCGATGTGTTTTGCTGTTGTCATTCACGATTACAAGTTGGTTTTGCTTACGATTTTTCCCCATATCCTCAATTCAGTAACATATTTTACATCTAATGAATAACGCATTTTATAATCAAGGTTTTCTTACACTACTATGACAAACATGGATAATGACCATATCCGAATACACAGTACAAAATCAATAATTCAAAAATTCATGAACAGTATCCCCACGCAAATAACTGAATCGATAATTCAGAAAATCATAAACCGAATGCACACGAAATCAGGATAAAACAGGAACCAAAGAAAACAAACAAAAACCTCCACCACATGAAAAGAAGCGAATTCCCAATATCGGAGTGAGGCCAGATGCACAGAAAGAGTCAGCATCTCCTGCTTGCGTGCAAAAACAATGTGCTACAAATCAATATCATCAGCTAAATTATTTTGTACCTCCACTCATTAATATCTTCGTAGAAATAAAATTAACGATACAAGGCAGGAATAAAGATAGCATGGTATTCTTCCAAGTTTATCATCTTCAACCTTGTGTGCGAAGCAAAATGGTCACAAATGGAAGTGATTCTCAAATGCATTTTCGGAAACTTATGTGCAGCTGCTGCACAGTGTTACATAAAAACTACACTTAGCATTAAAAGGTAACTTTACACTCGAAAAACAAATTGTGAATTGCTGAGACTCCGAGGGTTACCATTTTTCGTTGTTTCGTGAAGGGTTCGAACTACAAATTTACGTACCATTATACAATATGAGCTGCCTTACTGGTGGAGCAAATCAGCCTCTTTCGTCACTTCTTTTTTACGGGGGGAATGGTTCGTTCTCGACATCGTAGTAGGTACGTAATGCATCTCGATACGAAATGTTTAAATAATCTGTCGCAACATTGGCAAGACTTCCTAATGAACATTAGCTATACGCGTATAAATTAAAATTTTTACAGAGTACGTATAATCGGTCTTTCCAATACAGTCCATCAAAGTGTAATTCTGTATAACCAATTAATTACCTGTCTGTTCAGTAACGAAAACATACAATTACGGTCTAACATAATTACCTTGTTTTGGGCCTTTTTTACTTCCAAATCAGTGGCAGAAATGGCTTTGAAAGAGCCGTCTTGTGTTATTTGAATGTTTTGACAATTATTTGCGATACAAAAGAAAGGAGGGGATCTCCAACAAGACCCTGTTGCAGCACAAACAGCAAAACACCAAAACACCCGATGCAAAAACACAAAAGACGAGCATAGTATGAGACGAAAAAGAGACATACGACATGTAAACATCAAAGAAGTAGCAGAGTATGTCAGGGACTGGGATGTAAGATAAAATTGTATCAACTCTTCATTCAAATTTTTTTTATTGATATCCAAATGTTTTCAGCTATGTTATTTGAAGTATTCGAATCAATTACTTGCTCTCCTTTTCCTGCCATCTTCTTACCTGATGTTGGAAATATCGTCAGTGCGATTTGAGCATACCAGTATGTAATAACCTTTAAGGACTGTATGCATAATGTATTATTTAATTTTCGAGAATGATGAAAAGCTGTAAGTTATATGCTGCACAACGCTGATTTTGATTGATTTCTACATTGATTTTTTACAATGTATTATTTCTTATTTTCCTTTCCTTTTGAGAGGGAGGGGGTATGTTAATACAAGAATAAGTACAAGTTTCTGACATCACAAAGATGGAACCCACAAATGTAACAACGTAATGTAATCTACAGTACTGTATACATTGAATTAATTCAGACTAAAATTAGCTTTATAGAGTTTGTACTTCTTCTTTACTTTTTTTTTGGTCTTATTTGAGATTCATTTTCCCATATTATAATTGACTCTTAGAAGCAATTGGTTAGAATAGCACAACTATAACTCCTTCCTTAATATTAAACATCGGATAGATTTTATCTTTAATTTTAAAACTAGTATAATTGCAAATTACTTTCGGTATTTTTAGAACATGGTAGACATTGTTTTTTCAATGTAGTGCGCCTACCGTTTGTGTAAAAAGGTGTCCCAGGAAAAAAGAGATCTATTCTGTATTGTGTAACATGCAAGCAGGAGATGCTTACTATTCCTGTGCACCTGGTCTCACTCCCATATCGGGAGTTCGCTTCTTTTCATGTGGTGGACGTTTTTGTTTGTTTGCTTTGGTTCCTGTTTTATCCTGACTTTGAATGCCTTCGGTTTTTGATTTGCTGAATTATCGATTTTGCACTGTATACAGGGATATGGTCAGTATCCATATTTGTGTCATTGTTATGTTCGGATTTTTCGATTCTGAGTTCGGGTTCTGTGTATGACTTTCATTCACTGATCAAAAACTTAATATAATAAATATCAACTTAATTTTCTTGTTTGAGTCTTTTAATGGTTTGCCTTTTATTTTATTTTTTAATCATTGCTTTTTTTTGTTAGATCTTCAAACCGTTCGCTTTGAAACAGTTCCTTTAGTAGAGCGACCGTTTGAAAAAAATGATTCGAGGTTTATCAACATGCCTAACACAGGCCTTAATTTGGTCTTAAATTTTAGCTAAATATTTAATAAATATAATATAATATAATATAATATAATATAAAATAATATAATATAATATGATATAATATAATAATAATATAACATAATAATCATAATTTTCATACTCTTTGGCCATATTACATGGTTTAGATTAAGGATCACTGACGAGGATTGTGTACCCGAAACGTGCATGTCTGGTCCATGCTACAAACTCATCTGTTCTTAAATTATGCTTTTGAATTTGAAGACGTTAAACATTTGAACCACTTGGTGAGTGTCACTGCTGGTGGACCAGGAGTCTCCGATGGGCATATGTAGCCAAGTTCGATCAACTTCGGTAGATCGTCTGTCGCCTCAATGATGTCGAAGAGTTCAAACTCTATACCCTCTTGAAAAAAATATCAAACCAATTTACATGCACCAGACACGTGTTTCGAATATAAAATTCTCATCAGTGATGCTTCTAGCGGAGCCACCAAAAATAATTTCAGTAGCGCCCTCTTTAATTTTTTGAATTTAGATTTGTACATTTACATTACAGAGAGGGTCGATTCAGTAGCATATCCAAATAAAATCTATGTTCAAAATAGCATTGGAGGGATGGTGCTAAGATGTTAAACTCCTTTGATTTCGATTAAATTTATCGGTGAAATGGCTACTTTCCGAATTAGCAGAAAAAAATATATATGCTGTCACATTGATAAAAGGACAAAGCAAAGCTTCTTTCAGGTGACAGAGCTGGAAAGAAGTAATTAATACACTTGACAAACATAAGGTCACGGGGAACAATTTTAACTGATCCACACTGCAACGTGAAATAAGTGCTTATATTAATAATGTCGACGCATTAGAAAATTTCTCTTACCAATTTTCTTTAAAATTTCTAAAACGTGGGTCCTGTAGCATCATATCCCACCTATCCTGCTACGTCTTTCGTAACATTTTTGGACATCATAATTTTCGTACTCTTTGGTCATATTACATTGTTAAGATTAAGGATCACTGATGAGGGTTGAGTACCCGAAACGTGCATGTCCGGTCCATGCTACAAATTCATCCGTTCTTAAATGATGCTATTGAATTTGAAGACGTTTAACATTTGAACCACTTGGTGAGTGTCACTGCTGGTGGACAAGGAGTTCCGAAGGGCACATACAGCCAAGTTCGATTAACTTCGGTTGATCGTCTGTCTCTTTAACGCGTTCGAAAATTTTTGTTACCAAATTTCTTGAAATTTCTAAAACGTGGGTCCTGTAGCATCATATCCCACCCATCCTGATACGTCATTCGGAACATTTTTTGGACATCATAATTTTCATACTCTTTGGCCATATTACATTTAGATTAAGGATCACTGACGAGGGTTGAGTATCCGAAACGTGCATGTCTGGTCAATGCTATAAATTCATCTGTTCTTAAATGATGCTTTTGAATTTGAAGACGTTTAACATAATATAATATGATAAAAAAAACAGCTGTCGTAAAAAATATCATGGACATATTTTGATTAAACTGGATGAAAAATGGTAAAATCGTGAAAATGGAAACGAAATATTTATCGTTTACATTCTCTGTAATCCTAAATTTGTTTTTTTTTTCTGTAGAAAGTCGTTTGAATTCATGCATAAGCTATGTAAATTTGATACTCAGTAGTTTTAGGTGTAGAATGGTTTCTCTTCTCTCAAAATATAATTGTTTTATGCAAATTTCTGTGAAATATGAAGAAGCCGTGTTAATATCTTTATTACCAAGAGACTGATTTTTGTCACGAAACATATCGACAAATATACGTTTATTTTTTCTAAGGCATTTTCATTGGTAACATTTCTAACGGACTTAAAAGGAAATATGAAAAACCACGACGTATATACTTTTGAGTGTCATTGCCCAAAGAAGATTCGTTAGATTAAATTTAGTCGCCCACGGTTAAGATTTTCTATCAATGCGTATCTTTTAGCCTGTATATACATGTGTTTGATTAAAGTAAACAAAAGAAGGTTTTTAACACATCATACTGTTGATAAATGCATTAGAAATGCAGTACTTCATTTTAATGTGTCGTGGCAAGACCTTGTATGGCGACCCGATTGTGACGAGTTGAAATGAAAATACGTGTATTGAAATTTCTATAAATAACAAAAAGTATCTTTTGATGTTTATTTTAGTAATACAAAGTTGTAAATATGCATGTCTAGTACACTGGTCAGAGTTGGGACTCTTCGTTTTCTTTATATTGAATATTGAAATATGCCTTTGGCCTATGTTGTTTGTAATTGTTTCCTTTACCATCCGCACTTACTCTCTGTTTAGGTTAGAAACTATTACAAAATCAAGTGGATGCCTTTCATGATGCATGGGATCAGAGAAACCCTTTGAGGCATCCAGGGGATATAAGGGAAATTCTTTGATGGTCACAGGAGTGGGAGGGCTTGTTAATTTCGCAATGATGTAGCATAAACGTTAATTGTCATTCGTAATATGGGTAACTCAATTAAGCAATCACCACATTTATTAATGCTATATAGTTCTACAATACTGCTTTCGCATCCTGCGACAAGATTGATATGTTACAGCAACTCTATGTTCATTGAAAGTAATTTGAACCGAGAGCGACAGATCCATTTCGTACTTGGATATACTTCTATCTTTCGACGCAAGAGGTCATTTGAACACCTCACTGTATGACAAGCGTAAGCTTCCACATAACTAACTTCTCTTTCATGAGAAGCAGCATTCCGTTTTCTCCTGTTTATGGCGTTTTTGTTTCCCAGCTCATACGGTACGCCAGGGCATGTTCCAAATATAAAGATGTGATCGTTAGATCCAGATGACATGCAAGTAAGTTACTTGTTCAGGGTTATATTGCACAACAGCTGAAATCATCTTTGAGGAAGTTCTTCGGTCGCTACAGAGATATAATAAAAGCATATCAGATCCCCCTTTACTGAATGATCAGTGATATTCTGGATAATGATTGAAGGGCGGTTATCATGCTTCTTTTTTTCTCATAGAAATCAATAGAAAACGGAAAAGTTTTTTTGAACATTGTCCCCCCCCCCCGGATATACAGAAAGCCACTTTTACTGGAGATGTTTATCAATGATACAATTCTTATGGCAAAGTGGGGTTCTGTATCTCCGGGGGAACACAACCCCATAGACGAAAAACCAAAAATGGAAAGGGGTGCATTTTTTAAGAATCGACCTTTTCGACCATAGAATATAGCACATTTGACTATATTTCCTCTTTAATCCATCAAAAAATTGTAACCTAAATATGACTGAATGAAATATGCAAGAATTAGGAATGAAATAAGCAAGAATGATGTTCGTTTCTCCGCCAATGTGTATATCGTGCTAATAGGCCTACATTGTAGCCATTGAATACAAAATGAGACCATATTTTAAGTTTCGGGTTGAATTATTTACCGATTAAAGGAGATGGAACGTTCGAAATCTATTCCTGATACACAATGTAGACATATTTGATATCTTTTAATTTATATTTATGCATTTTTGGTAAAATATTCTAAAATTTCTACTTTTTTTGTCGATATTATCGGTTTTTCTATGCGTGCACCCCTACCTCTTTCGACCTTAATTTTAGAATCTTAAGGTTTCTTTAACGAAATGTAAAACATGTAAAAGGTCTGCAAATACATTATATTTCAATAATGATAAATGTTTTTCTGTATACGATTCGCCATGAAGAAGAAATAAGTCACGAGATTTAGGGCTAAATAGGGCCGTTATCTTAACAGGTCCTTTAACAAGTTTCAATGGAGCTATTGCGACGGGTGTTGTACGCAATCAGGAGACACTGACTCTCCCCAGGCACCTGGGATCACTTCAGAATGTTATTCATTCCGATGTTCGCAACCGTTAACTTCCTATGGAAAATCTAATGATATTGCCTTGCCTTCTCGACTTTGAGGCTGAATAACTGATAGGTATTTCTTTCACGTTTATCGAATTTCTTTTTACCAACTGTTATACATGGACCCGAAAGAAAAGTTATTTTATACCTGGTAACACTTAGACATAAAAGAAGCATGTAATATTCTTGCGTTATCCTTTCTATTCTGTTCAGTTAAAAATCTTTAAGACTATGATGAATCCTAGAAAATGATATACAAATGGCGAAACTCTAAAACAACATACGAAGTAATATTTTTTGTAAGGAGTCAATATCGTATAATGTTCATCAACGAACAGCCAATTAGAATGTTTAACGTCTTCGAATTCATTAGCATCATTTTAGAGCAGATAGAATTACAGCATGGACCAGAAATGCACATTTTGGGGTATTTAACCCTCGTCAGTGATCCTCAATCTAAACAATGTAATATGGCAAAAATCTGTGAAAATTGTGTCCTAAATATACCGAAAGACGTAGCAAGATGGCATGGATATGATGCTACAGAATCCAGGTTTTAGAAATTTGAGATAATTTTGTAAACAGAAATTTTCAAATGCGTTTGAAGAAACGACCAACCGAAATTGATCGAACTTGGCTACATGTGCCCTCGGGGACTCCTGGTCCACCAGTAGTGACACTCACCAAGTGGTATAAATGTTTAACGTCTTCGAATTCATTAGCATCATTTAAACTATATTATATACATGTAGTGCAACGTCTTTTAGTTACGTTTTAGCGACACCTGTGTTAAACCGTCAAACAGTTAAAGAACATGAAATGGTTGCCCCAAAGGTTATGACGCACATATGATGGAGCCATATAGGCAGCTGGCTACGCTGCTGATCGAACTGGAAGATTGTGAACGTCAAATGTATATTTCCTTGTTGAACCGTTGATTTTCTTCATTATTTCTACAATTTAGGAGGACGAAATATTTTCAATTCTTATTTACGTGTTTTGATAAATTCGGAACAGAGATAGTAAAGAATGAAAAAGATACCATTTTCTTCTTCAAAATAACACATAATTAATTCAAAATCTTACTTAGTCTTAGCTGTTATTTTGTTTAACTCCGCAGTACCGAGAAATAATTCCATAGAAAAACGGCAGTGAATTGTTAATAACAACGTTTGGGGAGGCGGGGCACTTTCATTGCCTCTAACTCCCACGCTTTTTAATAGATCTCAATCAAACTTTCCGAAAAACACATTCACCTATCAAAATATCGTTTCATTTGGTTAATTCTTATATTTAAATGAATACTTAATTCAAGTAAAAGAAATGAATTTTGCCATTTTACTCAATTATCTGAGACTTTGTGTTCATCCATCCATGAAGTTGAAATTAGAAAAATCAATTTATTAAAAAAAAATTATTCGAATTCAATAAGCATTATGACATTGATTTCTATTATCTCTGCTATCCATTTGTGAAAGGAAATTAGTTTTTGTGCAAAAATCTATGATTCTGATTTTAAAAAGTTTCCCCTTTTCTCTGAAATTACAGATATTTTTTCTTTAAATATCAAATTTTGCCCTGTGTTTGGGGTTGATAAAAAATTGAAATTTAACGACTTGGTTGCTATACTGTTTGAAATACGTAGTTCTCAAAACAGTTCACTTTCTCCTTTAAAAATGAGTTTGAAGAAGAATTGAAGGTTCTTTTCCATGTTTTCTTTTTATAATTGTTATGATTAGTATTGTTTTTAGTAAAAACTGGAAAAAGATGATAACATCTACTTCTTTTATCTTCTGCCAACACAAAGGTATTTGAATGAATATTTTACACATAACTTATATATCTCTGTCATTAAGATCTGAAGAAAAAATCTGTTTAAACACTATTAGTATTTATTATCACCGTAAAACACTGATTGAGTAGGAATATGTTTTCTGCTTTAACAATATGGTGTAACATGAATGATTAATGTATCCATAACCGGGTGTTTGATAATTGAGACATCAGTGAGATAATTGTTCAGTCAAGAATGAATAATGAGCGCGGATCCATATATGCAATTATTTGCAAAGCGTTGATACGCGGTATACATTGTATTTCCTCCACGGTTCTAAAGCGGAATTTCTTCTTATTATATGAATTCAGGAAAAGTATGAATTTTAAATACAATATCATACTGCTTTTAACAATTGGTAAGTATTTGCATAGGTCTATTCATTTTGAATTTGTCTGTCGATCAATTATTTTAATTAGTACAATTGTACTCAATATATTTGACAAAGAATTACTATGATATATTTTGACAAACAAAAACAATTATAAGATATTATGTTAGAATTGAAATGAAAAAAAAAACATAAATGTTATTAAATTCTTTGTTATATACATATATAAAAATGTATTTGAAGTAATAGAAATATGAAGTGAAGGGAACAATTGTCAGCAAGTGTAAAAAGCTTGTAATTATCCTGTTATTATTTTATTTTGTATGAATATAGAACATGTTTTATTTATTTTTGGTTTTTTTTTTTTGGAATTACAGCGTATTTTCCGAGAGTATCCGAAAGCTACTGTATTTCAAGTCCGAGTTATGTAAGCAAATGGCGAACTATTACATCCCAAGATGTTGGGAACTCAGAACTTACTTTTGAACATGGTCTAGGAGAGACACCCATGAAGGTTAATGCGCAGATAAAAGCACTGATTGGTAAGTAAATTGATTAATTAATAATTAAATCTTAATTACAACGGATTAATGTTTGTTAACCACGAGAACTGAAGAAACAAATCTGCATTTTATGTTGATGGATTCTAAATAAAACGTAAAGTCGTTGGTGAATATGTAAGCTTTTATACAAATATACAAGAATAAGACATAAACCATCCTCCTCCAATAGCTAATGTCTATATTTTTTCATTACTCTAAGAATAAATTGTGAACCATCAAAATTGTGAACCAAAACCTTTTGATTATTATTATTAAACATTTATTTATAAAAAAAGAATATAATTACATGTCATTGTAGGAAAGTGAAACGCAATAGACAAAATTAGATACCATAAATCAATATAGAAAGACTATTACATGTATAAATTCTTGAAAAAATATAGAATAGAACTTTTCTCACGAGAAAAAGAAAATCGGATTAGAAAACGGGGTTAATGACACAGCTCCATAGAAACACGAAGGACAATTATAATGTTTATACTTATTACATAATATGATGCTATTAGATTTAAGACGTTTAACATAAAAATTCAGACAAAAAATGAAATGTAGCAATCCGATAATTACTTCAAACGAATAAGAAGCGTGTGTAAAACATCTCATGACAGTAAAAGAAATAAGGGGATCTCAAACCAATTTTGATTGCAGCATTCACAGCAAATCCCCAAAAGCACCGGATTCGAAAACAGTAGTCAAGTAGAGATAGAGAAGAAGAAGAGACAAACGACATAGAAAAAATAAACTCAAACACAAAGACAACGTATAAATCAACGAGTACAATGGGCAATCATTGCCGACTGCCATCTGTCTCGCCAGTAGCAAATGATGTGGTTATCCGGATTATTTGATCACAATTATCCCACTTTTCCGGTTCGCCACAGGTCTCCAAGAACGCACAATTATCTCCTCACCATTTCCATACAAACAAGGCAGCAAAATGCAAGAGCCAAGGCAACGTACACCTCAATAACCTAAATTCTACTTTTTTGATTCCAGTTTCTGTTGTTATTAGGGGGTTTGTTTATTATTATCATTCTCGTTGTTTCCCTCTCTTTGTAAACGTGTTAGTTATTCATCCCCTATGCTCCATCATTTTCTCTCATGAATGAAAGTTCCACTAAGATCACAGCATGATCGTTGGAGATCCCTACTTGGATGAAAGAAGGTGCATATAACTCCATAGACCATTCTGTCATAGACCATTTGAACCATCCAACCAAAGATTGTACTCTATGTCTTCCGAAATGGAAGTAACCGGATGTGACAGTTCTACCGAATTGAGGCGGCGGCTGTTGCATGCAAGCAGGAGATGCTTACTCTTCCTGGGCACCTGGTCTCACTCCCATATCGGGAGTTCGCTTTTTTTCATATGGTGGAGGTTTTTGTTTGTTTGCTTTGGTTCCTATTTTATCCTGATTTTGTATGCCTTCGGTTTCTGATTTTCTGAATTATCAATTTTGTGTTGTATGCAGGGATATGGTCATTATCCATATTTGTCATCCCAACTCATGTGAATACATCTTGGTGAAATAAAGGTCAAATTGGAGATTGGTTCATTCATACCAATTTTACCTGAGTTCCTAGTCATACATTCAGATGAATTCATGAAATTTTCGTTATCAGCCTTTTTCAACTGCCTGGTACGTGAATATGATATTGCACTTACAATTGTCTTCTTTTTATATAGGCCAAGTTCGGAATTAGATATTATTAACGAGTTTTAATATGATTTATGGTCATTGGACTTTCCTCAAAACATTTTCGCTGACTTGTACTTACAGATATGAATTAGATTTTTATTGAAAAGTTTTATAAATTCATCTAGTAAATATATGTCAAGTCATTGCAGAAGAACAGCAACACTAGGCGTACAATATCGTCAAGGACTAATAGCCCGCCAGCAGAGATACAAATATTAAACGTCTTCAAATGCAATAGCATCATTTAGGACCAGATAAATTTGCAACATGGACCAGACATGCTCGTTTCGGATACTTAACAATCGTCAGTGATCCTCAATCTAAACAATGTAATATGGCAAAAGAGTATGAAAATTATTGTGTCCAAAAATGTACCGAAAGATGTAACAGGATGGGTTGGAAATGATGCTACAGGACCCACGTTTTGGAAATTTTAAGAAATTTGGTAACAGAAATTTTTGATTGCGTTGAAGAGACAGGCGATCAAGTAGTACAAATGTTAACCTAGTAGTTGAAATCTTAATATCGAAATATATGATCTATCGTACACAGCCAATTGTGCCTCACATGAAATTCATGTAAAATTTACATGAACTTTACTTGAAAGTTCACATGAAATTAATGTGAAGCGAGCACGAACATGAAATTTACATGAAATTTTTCACATGAAATTCATGTGAAGATTTTTACATCAGGTTATGTGAATTCAGTTTCCTGTGAAGGTCACCTAGAAAAATTCATTTGAAATTCATGTGAAGGAAATTTATGTGAAATTCATGTAAAATATTTTTCACATAAATCTTATGTGAAATTTATATGAAATTTACATGAACATTCATGTGAAATTTACATGATGCTGATTTCATATGAATTTCATGTTAGGCACAATTGGCTGTGTAATGATTTAGTGTAAGATGGTACCTCAGCTAGCGGAACAATCCTCGAGGTTATTGCTCACCTAATGTTACTATGCTTCTGTAATGACTTGAAATATATTTACAGCTTTTATACTAGATTTTATAAATTATTCTAATACCAAGAAGTACCTCCGTCATGGTATAGCTCTGTCTTAAGCTGTCTCTTTGGCATACATTTTAGGTCATGTTTGAATTTCGCTCTTTACATACTCACTATTAGGATTTTCCCTCTTTCGGCCTTGAACATTACGGATGCTATATAAAAATTGTGTTATACACATCAAGTCTGCGTTACTTTCCTTTCGAATTAAGCATTCATTGTATAGATATAGGGGACTTAGACTTATGTCAGTATTAGACTTGTTCAAGTATCAAGTACTCGGATTTTCGGCGGGGGGATTTGTCATAGACAAGGACATTTTTAGCTTTCTATTCTACCATGTTATCATACAAAATTTTCTAATAGACTATTAAAAATGAAGTAAATACTAACTGAAAACTTTGAAAATTATTTGAAATCTCCTTTAATCTATGACAATCATTGTATGTTGAACGTGATCTTTTCAATGATATTATCATAATTAGTACAGTTCGCTATAAAACTAGAATGAATTTACACTGACTAAGAATTATGTGTCTAGGTTATAGCTTTTACCTATATAAAGATTCATTGTATTACTTCCTGATAGTTCCCTTAAGACCTCATGAGCATTAATGCGTGATAGAAAAAGACATAAATCAGAGATAAATCAAGAATCTTTGAAAAGATTTTTATGAAATTAAATTTGAATTCTTTTTAATGAATTTACGTTTTGTTTAAAAAAAAGACATTAAGAAGACATATGTACCTGATATGTACATCAATATGAATATCGAGACAATCGCCGAATTTGAAGAGTTGTTGCATGCAAACAGAAGACGCTGACTCTCCCCGGGCCCCTGGTCTCACTTCTGAATGTTTATTATCTTAGGCCTTATTACATTGTTTAGATTGAAGATCATTGACAAGGGTTCAGTAACCGAAACGTGAATGTCTGGTACATGCTGCCAGTTTATCAGTTCTTGAATAATGTTATTGAATTTGAAGACGTTTAACATTTGTATTACTTGGTGTGTGTCACTGCTGGTGGACCAATGAGTCCCCGAGGGCACATGAGTAAAGTTCGATCACTTTCGGTTGATCGTACGCGTCTGTCTCTTCAACGCATTCGAAAATTTATATTACCAAATTTCTTGAAATTTCTAAAACGTCGGTCCTGTAGCATAATATCCCACCCATCCTGCTACGTCTTTCGGTACATTTTGAACATAATAATTTTTACACTCTTTGATCTTATTATATTGTTTAGATTGAGGATCACTGACGAGGGTTAAGTATCCAAAACTTGCATGTCTGGTCCATTCTGCCAATTTATCAGTTCTTAATTATGTTATTGAATTTGAAGACGTTTTACATTCGGAATGTTTGTTATTCCGAGGTACGCAAAAGTTCCAATAGAAAATTTTGTCTTGCTTTCTTGACTTTGAGTTTGAATAATGATGTTTATTTGTTTAGTTTTTTTTTGTTTTCTTTTTTCTTTTTTTTTTCTTACACAGTAATATCTACTATCATATTGCATAAAGGGTCAATTAAAGAACAATTATACATTCATGATACACATTTTGCTGTTTGGAACATTTTGAAAATCAAAAATCAAAATTAATTAAAAAAGAAATTTTAAACTATCCCTAAATAAGTAAAATAAAGTTATAATCATAACCAAGCAGTGAATATCAAAGGTTTCCTTCTTTCCATTTTTACCTAATACCCAAAAACTTCAAATACGAATTCAAATAAGCATTTAAGAAGTGCCTATCACTTATTCAGTCTCAAAATCGAGAAGTCAAGGCAAAATCATCATTTCCATAGGAACGGTTTGGAACCTAGGAATGAATAACAATTTTATTTACCAAAGCAACATTGACCATGTTCACATGACTTTGGTTCAAACTGTTCTAAAAATGATAGAAGGAGCCTTCAGAAAAATCAATTAAAAGTGTCATATTTATCATCCTGTTTGCTTCTTTTCATGTTATTAAATATAATATGTGACATGTTTACAAAGGATGTACGATTCCAAAAGCTGATACCATGATGTGCGTAAATTAATTTATCAGAAACTTAAAGAGCATTTTGTATATGAACATAACACCGTGGAAATACGGCTAAGTAAAGAATATCGGAAATTGAGTAGAAAAATTCGGATATTGAACAAAGCTGTTAAAGCAAGCACATTAATATTAAAAAAAAATATATACTAACGAGATAACCTGTCACTTAACTTGAGTACCTATTGTGCAGCGTGAATTGAGATTATTTATTCAATGAGCAGAAATCAATAGTCTGTTGATAGGTGATACAAAATCGCTTTACAATTTATGTATGCTCTGGTAATTTCATATTACAGAAACTGTGTATATTTGGCTTTTGTTAATATTTCAATACCTCGAAAAAAAAACATAGTATTCACGGCTTTGTAATCTATATTCTTTCAGATAAATTGGTTTAGTTGATTTTTGTGACGTACGTGTGCACTGTGTTCGATAATTCAGGAATGAAGTATAACTTCCAGAGTAAAAGATAAAGTCCATAACAAAATTATATAGATAAAATGGGGACTATGACAAAAATTATATATTATAGAATTTTCTGTCCTTATCTCTTTTACCACTGTAAAGTTAACATCTCCAATCGCAATCTGATTGGGTTGCTTCATCCCTTATAGCCTTCTTAAATTTTAATGGACAGTTTAAAATGATATTGGGGTATTTAATAAACTTAACCAAGTTTACCCATGGGTATTTCTTTCATGTTACACACCCCTCGCTACTTCAGGAATATAACTTACGCACACGCCGCTTAGGTATTTCTCTCAAGCCTACGTCACTCAGGTATACACAGAATTGTCCATCAAGTTGAAACACACAGCCTTTTATGAGTCCGGTTTAAAACAAACAAAGGAAGCAACGAACGTCATTTCAATAAACAACATGGGACACATGAAACACAACGAAGCCACATATAACGGCCCGATCAGAGCCGACTTTAGACGATCATCAGCTATATAATAGCAAATGGTGTGGTTACCCTGATTAAGCTTTAGAATGGAAATTATCTACGCACGTAATACACATTTAGAAAGTCATTGTATGGTTTAGAGGACGCAACGTTAAAAAAAGACATTCCGAATAGAACTCATTCTGTTGTGTCTGATACCTAGTAAACAATGTTTTTTTAAGTAACATTATTATGTCAGTTTATAACCAATGACCAGAGGATTGACCTATAGTAATAAAGTTTGGACACTGGTTGATTTTCTTCTTATTATTTTTCTCCATGTTTTTAATATGTTTATGATTTTTTTTTTCAGGCTCGGGAGAATACATTTTCCATGGTTACGGTTCTTCACATAAGGACGATGATTCCGGTGATCCTTACGGTGGTGTGGTTTATATTTACGACGACATCGAGGTTAAAGTGTTTGCACCAAACGCTAATAATCAGTTTGACAGTGGAAAGGCGTTTTATACAGGTGAATTGTTGTAATTTTTTTTTTGCTTGTTTGGAGGGGGTGGTTTGTTTGTTTGTTTTTCTTTTCGGTTTTTTTTTTGGGGGGGGGGGTGTTTTCTTTTCTTAGTTTCTTTGCGTCGGGTTTTTTTTTCGGGGGGGGGGGGGGGGTTCGTAAACATGTTCTAGAAAGTGACTAGTGCATAATTTGTATGTGTGAATAATTTTTAGATTAGCAAATATCATATAAACATCTTATATTATATTTAATGCGAGTAATAATAAATGATAATTTGTTTGGTTCCAGCAACTGGACTATAAACCACGGCTAAGTATTTGCTATCTGTTTATCATATCGAGATCTGATATGTGAATGTTTTAGGAAGTGAGGCACGCTGGACGGGCCCAGGATATGCTGCTCTTTCCTCAGTATCTGTACGAATTATGGCTTGGAAGGAGAGTGACCTGCCTACTCCGCTATTCCGCAGCGACTGGCAGTATCTTGACTCCCGAAATTGTAATATTTCTCTGTAAATTCATACATCTTCTCTTTCAACAGGAAATAAGCGTCATACAACAAATTCAAAATAAAAGATAAATTATGGAAATATATACATTAATAAATGAAAACAAATGTCATATACATCCATCTATCACGTATTTAATCTTGTAGGCTTTTATCTATAAACATATTTTTCTAAACTGTAATGATAATTATGGATTTAACTAAATAAGCTGTAGACCCTAGATTGCCATTCCTTACTTTGGGCAGTTTCCATGAAAATATCATAAATACTAATCAGAAAGACATATTAGTATGCATGTTTGTTCTTTTTGAATAGCAACCTTGACGTACCATGAAATTCCACACAACATGGAGGGTTATCCAGATTTTACTGTTGTCCATGTAAGAGGCCTGCACAATTATATTTCAGAAGCCCAAGGTTTGTACTCCAGAAAGAATTTTCGACATGTTTTCTTTGATTCACACACAGATTTTTAATATGTTTTTCCTTCTTGTTGTGTCTAATCTAGAAAATTTGCTCAAGAGATGTTATCCATGCATATTCTTAGCCAAAGCTTGATTAGAATCCTTGTATGACTTCTGCAGTAATTCTATGCAAATTACACACTGTGATAAAGATATAATCAAAACCTTTTTGCAAACTACAATTGCAGATCGAGACAAGTAAAACTAAGTGTTTTATCTTTCAGTTTTGTTTTCATTGACACAATTGTATTTTTTTGATAAAGGAATGTCCAATGTAGTACAGAATTCCAATATAAAGTCGACATTAGGTGTTATATATGGGTACTCCACTTCAGCATTTAGGGTATGGACGCCACTGACAACGGGTGAAGATACATCAGCTAGTGGCAAGTGAAAAGAAATTCATTGTATCCTGATTTTTGCACTGGAACTTTAATATAAATGAGCGATATATTCTTACATTGAAAAAAAAACAAAGAGAAAATGGTCTTCTATATGTAATTGTAATTATGGTACTATATCAATACACGTCATTGCATGGTTTACATGGAAACGAAGCACAACTAGACTCAAAAAATGAACGAATGTGAGATATAATGGTGCCTAAGGTGTTGAACGTATTCCTAAACGTTGCTGGTCCGAGCGTCAATAGTAGTACTGCAATTCTGTCCACATATGCACCTTATATTTTGTTAAAATACAAAAAAATTTTTTTTCACTTTTCTTTTCTTCTTAATTTTTTTTTTTTTTGGGGGGGGGAGGGTTACATGTCTTCGGGTTCTAATGAAAACGATTAAAAGGAAAAAAGGATTACAATCACAACAGCGTTATGGTTTTATTCACATTTTGTATCTTACTACATGTATGTTGATGACATGTGGTCATTCTGCTAATTGATAATACTTAAATCTATTTTACAGATTGTTCGACACAATCAAAACACGACGTCATTTTTGTTGTGGATGAATCTGGGTCTGTCGGTGCAACAAATTTCCAGAAAACAAAAGATGCCATAAAGAAGGTTCTAGTTTCTCTTGACATTGATTCAGGTCTCATTCGTGTTGGAATACTTTGCTACTCCAGTTCAAACAGAATTATATTTCACCTAGAAGATCACGACAGTGATTTGGCTTCAGCTCTCACGGCAGTAGATAATATTGTTTATCAAAAAGGAGGAACATATATTGCGACAGCAATGAAAAAAGCTAGACAGGATATGTTCGTTTCAAACAAAGGTATAGATAATACATTTATCTATATGTGATTGGATGAAAAGTGCTGATAGTGATTGTGTATGTTTCTATTTAAAATAATAGAAACTATAGATGTTATTTCCATATTTGAGATTGTTCTCTTTCTATTCAGTAATGATATCACCAAACAAGACATCCTACCTGAACAGTACATCAAAATGTACATCGAGACAACTACCGAATTGACGGGTTTCCATGGAGCTGTTGCGACAGGTGCTGCATGCAATCTGAAGACGCTGACTCCCGGGCACCTGGTCTCACTTGGAAATGTTGTTCATTCCGGGGTTTGCAACCGTTCCGATGAGAATTCTCACGATTTCGCCTTGCCTTCTCGACTTTGAGAATGAATAACTATTAGGTACTTCTTTCATGTTTATAAGAAAGTCCGTCTTCCTTTTTACATATCAGGTACATTCGGTTTATGTCCAAAAAATGATGTAATTAATATAGTAATTTGATCCCATTTTGGATGCTGGACATAAGTTAACAAAGTCAGAATAAAAGGCAACAATATACGTTCATAAGATGCCTGTTTTGTCAAAAAGTGTGGATATCTAGTAGACTTAGACTACCTGCTCGTTTTAAGTATCTAATAGATTAGTTGTTCTTAAATATTTCTGTGTCAGCTTCACAGGGCGTTAGATGAATGTACGGTATATCTTTATCATTAGAATATCATTCAACAGTAAATTCTGGAAATACGAATATCGCATTGATTGGGAAAAAATCGGAACAGACAAGACGGCGGGTACGGCTGGTCAGCAGGGGATGCTTGCTCCTCCCGGGCACCTGGTCCCATCTCTGGCTTGCTGGGAGTCCGTCGATGCTCAATCCAGTTCTCTGTTGTGAGTGTTGTTGGGATTGTCGTCAGGATCTTTTTAACTCATTTTAGTTGTATTCATGTATGTCTTCCCCTCTTTGTTCTCTTGACCAGGTGATAGGACAGACGCCAGTAATATCATGGTGGTTATGACGGACGGAATATCATATGACGATTATTCTGAAGAAGACGAGGCAAATCTGTGTAGAGCAGCCGGTATCAAAGTGGCATCCGTTGCTATAGGAAGTAATCTAGACGAGACCATGTTAAGAAACATTGCGTATTCCGAGAGCTGGTATCTTCAAACTGATTTTGACTCCTTAGGGGACGATTTTGTGACATTAATGGAGGCTTTAGGACCTTGTCCATCAGGTATGCAATGCTAAATTATTTTTCCCAAATATAGTATTGCTTTTCAAATAATCAGATAAGCAAAATCTTTATCATGGGAAAGTCATAATGATGATTTAAAGAATAGAAAAAAGAAACGCATTTTAGTCTTATTTAATCGAATTCATTTCACCGTCATGAGAAGGAAATGAACTGAAAGTATTGAAAGTAAAACTCTTTTGGGTCTTTTTCCCTGAAAACACTAGGCATATGAAGAGGTCTTAGAAACGTAAAAATAAACAATAGTCTTTTAATTTGATTATTTAATGTCCTGTTATCACTCAGGAGGTTTGATGGGTGCATACGACGGTTGGGGAAACAATACAGGATTAGCTTCAACATCGGGAGAATTTAGAATCTATGCTTGGAAATATCCCATATCTGAGAAGGTTTATTACAGATCATATCAATGGTCTAGTCTTAGTCAGCAGGCAAATAGTATTAATTTTGGATTGATTGAGTATGCAGATGATTTACTCGTTATGGCTGAGGTAAGAGTGTTTGCTACATATACATGTATTAGTAATTGAAGCTATGTAAAATTGTCATAGTCCTCTTATAATTCAATCCGCTTATGTAATATTCTGATTAACTGAATACTTTTAGTTCTTTGCCCTTGAAAGCAAATGTAGAATTTGATTGTAAAATCTCTGTACTTATACATTTAAAATCGTCTTAGGTTGAGGCCACTGATGGAGTCAATATCGGGTTCAGGTTTCAAGGCTTAGGATCAGTAATGCATGAAGGAGTAGATGGTAGCCAATATGGAGGCTTCATATATGGATATAACTCCACAGACCTTGTGTTCTGGACTCCTTCTTCCCAAACATCATCAATCTTAAATATAGGTGATGCATGGGGGAACGGAATGATGTCTCAATCCTCCGATAATGTGAACATCATCATATCAGTCTGGAAAATTTCAGAAAATGGTAAGTTTAATTGTGAAATTCAAATCAGTTATTTTCTCTTTGCGGTTTCACTCATGTTAAATTTATAATTATGTATATACTTATACAAAAAGAATTTTTGTTCATGCACAGCGTAATATATATAATTTTTTATCAAAATGTTAAAACATACAAACTATATAAAATTTTTCAGTTATCCATACATATAAAATCATAATACATGTATATATTTCAGAGACGCAGTGTTCGTTAATCGATCTACAAGAGCCTTATTCGACGGTGCAGGTTACAAGTTACAAAGTTGGTGGAACAGCAGTCTCAAGCTGTAACGAGGGCTATTACATCACAGGAGGTGATACTATTAGAACGTGTAAGGATTCAGGCTACTGGACAGGACAAAAGCTGCAATGTGACAAGGGTAAGAATATATGATCCTAAATGTAATTATTACAGAACAATGCATAAAAGGAAATATGTCGTACTAATATTCAAAGTAAATGTTCTGGCTTTGCAACGGTTCCGCTGGAAATTCTCACGATTTGGCCTTGCCTTCTCGACTTTGAGAATGAATAACTGTTAGGAACATCTTTGATGTTTATTAGCGCATTTTGAATGAAATTTACTGAAAACGTGGTAATACTATTTTGACGTATCAAAAATCAAACGACTTCGCGACAATTACCCAAACATAAAAATTACCTTACAGTATTATTATTCCACATTTAAAAATTGTTTATTCTTTTTAACTAGAATTGTCCATGAACTTCCTCTTGCTTTGATTTTCTATTCATGGTGTCGAAGTCATATTCAATATGAAATGTACCAAAATATAATAACTTCGTTTGCTTTTTCCTTTCCAGTTCCTGAATGTTCTTCCGAAGAGGCATCGTCTCCTAATGCAGTTGTAAATATCACTAGTTTAAAAGTTGGTGGCAGCGCATTTTCTAGTTGTATTGACGGTTATAGGGTTAGTGGCGGAGATTCAATAAGGATTTGTAATGATTCAGGACAGTGGAGTGGACAACGTATCGTTTGTACCAAAGGTAAATTAATATTTGACTACATATGGATGTTTTGTTAAGTAAAAACGAAGTTCATGTTTACTCTCCTGTCAGAAAGGAATCTTCTGGACAAAAAATTCTAAATTCTAGACATAGTTTTTACATGTTTCAGATAATAAAATCTCATCACTAGTACGTCCATTCAAAAGAAGGGAGGGGATCTCCAACAAGACCCTGTTGCAGCACCAACAACAAAACACGAAAACATCCGATGCGAAAACATTAAAGACGAGCATACAAAGAGACGGAAAAGAGACACACGACATATAAACAAGAAACACAAAAGACTACGCATAAACCAGAGAGACCAATGGGTAACCGGTGCCGACTTTGGACGGCCATATGTCGCGCAAGTAGCAAATGGTGTGGTTATCCTCGATAACGTGCGCACAACCATCTCACTTCTCCAATTACCCAGAGGTCTCGAAGAACGTACAAGTGTGGTGTAAAAGAACCTTCTCACTGTTAGATGACCACACACAAACAAGACCGCAAAACAAAGGGGCCCAACAACACAGATGAATATGAATTGAATTTGAAGACGTTGAACATGTAAATGGATATAAAAAGAGGGCATACATGATACAGTCAGTGATCTGCCGGCTGTAACGAGCTCATGTATATGATCACCCGAGGAGTCCGACTGACACTCAGAGAGGACAAGTGGTCGGGGCCTTGTCTTCTCTAAAGAGGTTTGGACAGGGCCCGTCATGGAGTCCCGTCGTCACAGTCAGTCACAGTGCAAGTCTCAAGAATGCGCCGGTACAAGACTGTAGATGGGTCAAGTACCAAGCCTAGTCTCACTATCAGATAGTAAGCTAAGGTTTTGTGATGATTATAAAACAAGAAAACGAAGTATTTAATTCTGCTGCCCGACAGCAGCATTCCAGACATATATTTTGTAATGCAGGAACCAGACATGCACGTTTTGGATTATAAATCAATATTACTGGTGATTCAAAATAATAAAAATAATTTAGTTACAAGCCCCCTACTTCGATATCACATTTCCTTAAATGTATTCTACAAAGACTGAACAAGTACACATTTTTCGTGGCAGATGGCCGTCCTAAGTCGGCATCGGTTGCCCATTGGTCTCGCTGGTTTATGTGTGGTCTTTTGTGTTTAATTTTTCTATGGTGTGAGTTGGTGTTCCTTGTCCCTTTTGCGTCTCTTTCTGTAGATGTCTGCTCTGTGTTCTTGCATCGGGTGTTGTGGAGTTTTTTTGTGGGTGCAGCAATCTAGTGTTGTTGGAGATCCCCTCCTTTCTCCTACATTCTGATGACAATTATGCGGTTTTTTTCAGAGCCTGAATGCATACATAGTGATGTATCAGCGCCTTACTCAACAGTGAATATCACCAGGTACACAAGCGGTGGTGTGGCCATTTCTAAATGTGATAATGGTTACAGAATTACTGGTGGAGATGAAGTCAGGATCTGCAACGAGGATGGAACTTGGAGTGGTCAGATAATACAGTGTAGTAAAGGTGGGACTGAATCAATCTTTGAATGATTTTGATTTTTTATTGATCTTTATATTCATTGATCTTTATGCTGCAACCGAGTGTTGTTGGAGATCGCCTCCTTTCTTTTATATCTATTTATAGAATAACTGTCTTTTAGACTGTGATTATACTGTGATAACCTACAATAGATCCAAGAATTATGTTCCTGAATGTCATTGGAACATGCAGTTGCAAACCCCGAATTAAGTAATATTCCGAAGTGAGACAAGGTGCCCGGGAGAGTCGGTGTCTCCTGTTTGCTTACAAAACCAATCTCAACAGTTTCGTGGAAACGGCATATCATTTCCGCCATATCGCTTGATGACAATCTAAGAAATATTTGATTGAGGACATTGCTGTATCTCCTTCAAAACCCATATGAGCAATTGCATGGTTATAAGTTATCATGAAGTATTTTGATATCAGGCAAGCTTAAATTCTAGAAAATTATCGTTATAGACTTGTTGTCGTAGTATTATTCGTACAGATACATTGGTAGGCATTTAAGCAACTGATTACTCGAAAACAAAAGTCAGAGAGTATCGTTCCTAATATGTATTTAATGCAAACTGAAGTCATTATATTGTTTATTTTTTTTTTCCATGTTAGATGGTAATACATTAAGAGGTGATTAAAAGTTATAACTACATTGCATTTGCAAAAGGTCATGATTTCCCCCCGTTTTTTAAGTCAATGGCTAGACCGCAGCAACGAAAAATCTCTCTTCATTCGCCCATGTGTATGAATTGTACAATCGAATGATCAACAAATTGCAAACTCTTACATTTGATGAACACATTTTACTTCCTGTGTTTTAGTGCCTGAATGTTCATCTCAAGATGTGTTGGCACCTGACTCTACTGTGAATATCAACAGCTACTTAAGTGGAGGTGTGGCTGTGTCTGAATGTGACGATGGTTTCAAAATGGAGAGCGGGGACATGGTTCGAATTTGTGGCGACAATGGTGAATGGAGTGGAACTGAGATACAGTGTAGTCAGAGTAAAGTGTTTTAGTATTTAGCAATATACTGTATGTGTACTTATTTTAGCGGGATTCATATTAACGAGATATTACACGCGTTTCAGTAGCCTCCCTTAGACGAGAATGTTTAAGAAATCTCCACGCTGAAGATTTCCGATTTTCGTAACTTAAAATGTCTTGATGTTCTGGCTTTATTATAATCACTCAATCGGCAAGGCGATCCAATAGCTCAGAGGTAGAGCTCTTGCTCACCATGTGGGAAGACCGCGGTTCAAGCCTGAGCACAGGAGTAACAATCTGATTGTTATTCGTATGTAAATTCGTATGTCTTATTTTTTCTTTGGAAAGTAATGGTAAGCCTAGAGTGACCAACAATAGTCAAATTTTTGCTGAAATTGAACTTATTTGGAAATTTTGTTAAGACTTTTTTACCTACATACATATGTCGTATCTATTCAGAAATAAGTCAGGTGTCAGTAAAGTGTTTGAATGTAGAGAAACTTATAATATAGTTACCCATATGGTACATGTAATATCATAACACATGTGCACATACTGTCGTGTTATCACACAAAATCTGTATTCGGCTCTATTTATTTACATTTTGACATCTTTGTGAGTGAAGGAACACTGCTGTGATATTTCAAAAAGATGATAATTTAAATTCGGATGCTTTTGTCTTTGGTCACATGGTAAAGAAAGATAACTCGTGGTCAATGAATGATTTCTTTCTTTAAGAATTTGCACAATATAATGAGGGAATCATATATGAAGTTTCATTTGAAAATCTTGGGCTGAAAGAATAATATAGCCAAAAATGAGCATTTCCATTACAATCAATGGATGGCTAAAAAGTCGGATCAATTTCAAAATCTCAAAATTTTGGATGGTGACCCCCTTATATTGTCCCTTACATCTGAATTAAATTAGGAAATCAGAATTATGCCTTTTTTCTGAAAGTAAGTGTTGTATAATACGAAACGTGTGATATCACCTTAAAGCGGAGTTAGCGCTATTAACACTGCGTTAATTCAAGACTACGGTAAATTATAGAACTTGTATAGATTAATGTTGAAAATAAGTCATGTGCGCTTATTCATAATTACGCTTATATAATAATTTGTCCATTTTTGCCCGGTTTGCGCTAAATTTTGGTTGTGCTAAAATAAATACAGTATCAAGCAATTTCAAGCTAACATTTGTAATGTTTACATGTGTAGCCAAGACTTTGATAAAACGATGGAAATTATCATATTCACATAAATGTTTTATCGTTGCGTATTTAAAAAAAATATTGTATGATTAATAACGCTCTAGGCCGAAATAGAGGTAATCCATATAAGGAATTCGGTCTTTTCGAAATAGAGTGTTACTTCCAATTTGTGCAGGTGCCTGACGTCAACGCATTGTGATGCCATCATGTTCTACGGAAACCATCGAGAAAATCAGGGATACAGGGTTACATATATGAAGTTTTCAAAGGAATTGAATAACATCACAATGATTTTACGTCAGATACCTGCACAAATCGAACGTGGGACTTTAAAATCGAAAAGACGGAATATAAGGAGGGCGAAATTTTAAAATATTGTAACACATATACCGAGCAGCATACTTAGGACAAGGCTTTTCTATAAGGGAGGCACTCCTTAGTTTAAGACTAATCTAAAATGAGAATTAAGTATCAGCAGCTTTACAATTTCATGTCAGTGCAGAAGCACAGTAAAACTAGATGAAAGATATCCTAACAGTGTTAAACGTCTTTGAATTCAATAGCATCATTTAAAACCTGATAAATTTACAGCATGGACAAGACATGCACGCTTCGGGTACTAAAACCTCGTCAGTTATCCTTAGTCTAAATTATGTAATATGGCCAAAAAGTATGAAAATTATTATGTCCAAAAATGTACCAAAAGACGTAGCAGAATGGGTGGGATGTGATGCTACAGGACCCACGTTTTAGTAATTTCAAGAAATTTTGTAACAGAAAATTTCAAATGCATTGAAGAGACAGACGGTCAACTAAAGTTGATCGAACGTGGCTACATGTGCCCTCGGGGACTCTTGGTCCACCAGCAGTGACACTCACCAAGTAGTTCAAATGTTAAACGTCTATAAATTCAATAGCATCATTTAAAACCTGCTAAATTTACAGCATGGACCAGACATGCTCGTTTCGGGTACTAAACCTCGTCAGACTAATAGTTCACTATTAGAGATACCGGTTTAATGGTTGAAATATACTACTGACGAGGATTCAATATCCGAAACAATGAAATTGGTACTATAGAACATATATTTTAATATTAACAATTGAAATGAAATTCGAATTACATATCATATGATTATCAACCTATTCTGTTCAAATGACAAATATGGATAATGACCATATCCCTGTCTACAGTACAAAATCGATAATTCAGAAAATCAGAAACCGAAGGCATACAAAATCAGGATAAAACAGGAACCAAAGCAAACAAAAACAAAAACCTCCACCATATGAAAAGAAGCGAACAAAGCCCTTTTCATTAAAAAATGTAGGCAGAGTCTGTTGAGATAAGTAACCGTAGCAACATCGCCATGCTCGCTATATTCTTATTACATGTCTCATATAACTTGTTTAATTTCAGTCCCTGTATGTGCCCATGACGACCTCTTAGAACCACATTCAGAAGTTACGGTAATGGGTTATACAGAGGGTGGTGTAGCTGTATCAAACTGTACTGAAGGTTACAAAATAATGGGTGGAGATACGGTCCGGATATGTGATAAAGACGGGAAGTGGAGCGGAAACGGAATCAAGTGTGGTATGAGTAGAATTTTGAAATATCGACAACATTTTTGTGGTGTTTGGAGGAAAGAACTTCCAGCAAATTGTCGGAATTCCAATGGGGACCAATTGTGCCCCACTCCTTGCCGACATTTTCCTTTACTCGTACGAAGCTGAATTCATTCAATCTTTGGTCTCTGAAGGGAAAAGATACTTAGCTTCTGACTTCAACTTCACTTACAGATACATAGACGATGTGTTGTCCATCAATAATCCAAAATTCGCGGATAACCTGAGCAGTATCTATCCTTCGGAGCTTGAAGTCAAAGAAACTACAGAGACAAATAATTCAGCATCCTATTTGGACATAATGTTGTCCTACGACACTGATGGTCACATGAACACCTCACTCTATGACACACGTGACGACTTCAATTTCAGCATTACGAACTTTCCTTTTCTGAGTAGCAACATCCCTTCATCGCCTGCTTCATATCTCAGTTGATACGCTATGCCAGAGCAAGTACCAAATATACGGATTTTGTTCTGAGAGCTAGGCGTCTTTCAGATAAGCTTCTCAATCAGGGATATGTTTGTGACCGACTAACATCGTCACTGAGGAAGTTCTACGGTCGATATGGGGAACTCGTCATACACTTTGATGTCCCACTATCCAGAATGGTTGATGATATTCTGTCATAGACCATTTGAACCATCCAACCAAAGATTGTACTCTATATCTTCCAAAATGGAAGTAACCGGATGTGACAGTTCTACCGAATTGAAGCGACGGGTGTTGCATGCAAGCAGGAGATGCTTACTCTTCCTGGGTACCTGGTCTCACTCTCATATCGGGAGTTCGCTTCTTTTCATATGGTGGAGGTTTTTGTTTTTGTTTGCTTTGCTTCCTGTTTTATCCTGATTTTGTATGCCTTCGGTTTCTGATTTTCTGAATTATCGATTTTTTACTGTAGACAGGGATATGGTCATTATCCATATTTGTCATCTTTATGTTTCTTTTCCTTTCGATACAGCTGCAATGATAATTTAAGATTTCTTGTGTCTTATTCTATATAGAGATAAGTTGACCAGGACCAAGAATTTCATTTCATTTCTTAATGATTGCAGAAGTAGTGAACTTGTAGTTGAACTCATTTTGATTGGTTATAAAGAGGAACTATATCTAAAAATAGTAACCAAAATACTGTACATACTTGTAAAAACGATTTATCAAAATCAGCCAAGATTAATTAATTCAAAACGAAAAACAATATGAAGAACAAACAAAAATACCATCAAGGCGATGATGATTTGGCTTTCTGAAAAAGGAAAATAACAATGAAAAACTGCTACAGTTGTTACTGGGTTACACATTCTTTTACAGGGGAGGGGGCTTACAAAAATATATTAGGTCGAAGAAAAAAGTTGTATACAACTAATTTCATCCATCCAATATATTCTTGCATCTTCCTGTAAAATCTGTAAACGGCTTGAAGTAGCACTGATGATTATAAAAAGCACTATCCGACATACGTACCTGACTTGTGCAACTTTACAGAAGACAGGGCCCCGACCACCTGTCCTCTCTGAATGTCAGTCGGACTCCTCGGGTGAAAATTATCACACATGAACTCGCGGCGGCAGAGCACGGATGGTATTGTATTGTATAGGCCCTCTTTTGATATCCATTTACATGTTCATCTGTGTTGTCTGGGCCCCTGTGTTTTGCGGTCTTGTTTGTGTGTGGTCATCTGACAGAGAGGAGGTTGTTTTACACCACAATTGTACGTTCTTCGAGACCTCTGGGTGAAGTGGGAGGGTTGTGCGCACGTAATCCAGGATCACCATACCTTCTGCTATTTCCGTGGCAGATGGCCGTCCTAAGCCGGCACCGGTTGCCCATTGGTCTCGTTGGTTAATATGTAGTCCTTTGTGTTTAATGTTTATGTGTTGTGCGTTGACGTTCCTTGTCCCTTTTCCGTCTCTTCCTGTGCTTGCCTGCTCTGTGTTTTTTTCATTCGGTGTTTTGGGGTTTTGTTGCAGCCTGGTGTTGTTGGAGATCCCCTCCGTAATCCAGGATCACCATACCTTCTGCTATTTCCGTGGCAGATGGCCGTCCTAAGCCGGTACCGGTTGCCCATTGGTCTCGTTGGTTAATATGTAGTCCTTTGTGTTTAATGTTTATGTGTTGTGCGTTGACGTTCCTTGTCCCTTTTCCGTCTCTTCCTGTGCTTGCCTGCTCTGTGTTTTTTTCATTCGGTGTTTTGGGGTTTTGTTGCAGCCTGGTGTTGTTGGAGATCCCCTCCTTTGTTTTGGGACTGTTTTGAACTGTAATTCTAGAATGTAACGAGTTAGGACACATCTCCACTTTCGTATGCTGCCGATGACTTTTGGTTTCGCTGAAATTACCTTGAAAGAAGAAGAATATCTTATTAGTGACCTCATTCGACAAAATGTTGCACCAAAAAGACAGCAAAATTTAAGGTATCTCCTAATGAAAAAATGAATACTGTTGATTTATACTTACTATCATTGTTTGATTCTCAGAGGAAATTGATCCTGGCTGTGGAACAACAGTGACATTTCAAGACATAAGAACAACGCTCCTACAGACATGCTTATCTTATAATACAATCATGAAAGGAGATCTGAATACCACGTGTTCCAATGAAAAGCTTCAGGACAACAATTGTTCAGGTAATTCTTCATAAATCAAAACTTTAAAAGGATAATGGAGTTGCAAGAAATATACTTTCTTATAAATCAGTTAGATTTTCCACTCCTTGACGAAATGTTAGATATTGATGTCGCCATATGATACGGAATTCGAATAATTGTAGTAGACATTGAATTTTTATATTAATCAAAAATCACACGACACACATTCTGCAAAAGAGGAATTAAAGAAAGGAGAGGATCTCCAACAAGGCTAGGTTGCAGCACCCACAGCAAAACTCCCAAGCTCCCAACGTAAAAACACAGCGCAGACACCTACAGAAAGAGGCGCAAAAGGGACAATGAACACCAATTCGCACCATAGAAACATGAAACACAAAAGACCACACATAAACCAACGAGAAAAATGGGCAACCGGTGTCACGCAAGTTGCAGAAGGTGTCGTTACCCGGATTACGTGCCCACAACCCTCCCACTATTCCGATTGCCAAGAAGTCTCGAAGAACGCAGTGGTGTAAATCAAACTCATTAATATAAGATAAACATACAAACAGACAGTAAGATGAAGTAACTGCCAAACTGAGATATGATCTGGTATCCGGAAAGAGTAAACATCCAGGAGTCCCCGAGGGCACATGTAGCCAAGTTCGATCAATTTCGGTTGATCGTTTCTTCAACGCATTCTAAAATTTCTGTTATCAAAATTTCCTGAAATTTCTAAAACGTGGGTCCTGTAGCATCATATCCCACCTATCCTGCTACGTCTTTCGGTACGCTTTTTCGACATAGTAACTTTCATACTTTTTTGGCATATTACATTGTTTAGATTTGATGATCACTGACGAGGGTTAAGTACCCGAAACGTGCATGTCTGGTCCATGCTGCCAATTTATCTGTTCTTAAATGATGCTATTCAATTTGAAGACGTTTAATATTAATACCACTTGGTGAGTGTCACTGCTGGTGGACCAGGAGTCCCCGAGGGCACATGTAGCCAAGTTCGATCAATTTCGGTTGATCGTTTCTTCAACGCATTCTAAAATTTCTGTTATCAAAATTTCCTGAAATTTCTAAAACGTGGGTCCTGTAGCATCATATCCCACCTATCCTGCTACGTCTTTCTACGCTTTTTCGACATAGTAACTTTCATACTTTTTTGGCATATTACATTGTTTAGATTTGAGGATCACTGACGAGGGTTAAGTACCCGAAACGTGCATGTCTGGTCCATGCTGCCAATTTATCTGTTCTTAAATGATGCTATTCAATCTGAAGACGTTTAATATCTACTGCTTGCTGGTTACATTCCCTCCTCTATCCCTGCAAAAAAAGTAAAAATGTTCTCCTATTGACAGTCTAACTTTATTTTCAGCATGCTTCCTTCAATGTCCTCCGGAAGCCGATCCTAACAGTGAGGCTTTATCAAGGATTTCCCGTAAGAGCACTGTTCTCTTCAGAAGGAGTCTGGAAAGCACGGACAATAAGGACACCTCGGCCACTGCACTGGGTGTAGCCTTCATCTCTATTCCCGTTTCAATAGTTTTATTGATAACTGTGATAGACATAATGAAACTTATGCCAGCTTTCTGGCCAAAATCATAATATACATTGGAACGTCGCTTCACCATTTTGTTGATTTGTAGCTTTTGGTTTAAAATTGTTTTTTCTCAATTATTACATGTTCTTGACGTAACAGAAAACATAATTGCAACAAAATATTTCAATGGAAGCTTAAAAGGTAATAAAATACCAAACACATGAATCAATTATTATCAAATGATTTCACATGAACAAATTGCGTATTACCATTATGACCATAAATAGTCTTTAAGGAAATGAAAGAGTTAGGGCGCGTGGTCTGGCCCTGAAATCATTTTAATATTTCTCGTGCACTGTTCTTCTTTTGAGAGAGAGGTTGTCATTGAAAACAATTTTTAATTAAGTTTTGTTTTTTTTTTTTCTTAAATTGTTGTGAGATTTTATAATTATGGTTTGAATAGATAGGGGTACCAATGGTGGCACAGAACGAAACTAAATAACAATGCATGTTAAGTTTATACAAAAATATGATTTATGATGAAACCGGAAAAATATTAATTTTGATAACACTAAATCAATATGATCGGTAAGATCAATAATCCGTAACTATATTAATAACCGATTTATTCTGTACTAAACAACTACATGTTTTAAAAGTTTTTTTCTCGCAAAATCGCACTGTGTGGAAATGGAAGCCTTGTGTAACAGTCGTTTATTTCATTCGTAATATTAACCTTTGTGTATTTTCTAGAAATACACTGAAAACAGAAAGCTACATGATGTAAAAGGTATGTCGGCCGATTCTAAATAGTCAACTTCCGAGTTACAGTATACAGAACACAACTTCGACATAAAACTTGTTGATAGTGTAATAATTATTTCTTTCCATCTCTGTCGTCTGAAATAAGCTTTTTCTTGGCTCTTTAACAATTTGACATAATATAGTATTTTGCTATTTCGGAAACTTGTCATTTCATTCAAAAATATCTTCGAAATTAAAGAAGGTTAACATCCTAACACCATCCCTCCATTGCTTTTTTGGACATAGATTTTATTTAACTAAGCTACTGAATAGACCCTAAAGGAAATTTGAAGCCGTGCACTCTGTTCAAAGTAAATACACAAATCTAAATTTAACTAGAAGGCGCCACTACAATTCATTTACCTGCGCCTAAAAATCATTCCAGCATTTAAGTACATATGATGAGGATTTGCTGTCCAAAACACGTGTCTGGTGCGTCATAATTTGCTTCAAATTTTCCTGAAGAAGGTGAAGTGTTGGAACACTTCCTTATTTCTGTATGAGGGCTGATTGATATGTTGTGAGCTTTGGTTTTCTGTGATGCAGATGGTATTCTGCAGATAGATTATCTCCAAAAAATGACAAACAATCAATGGCACACACTATGCTTCACTTCTTGAACAGTTACGGGAAATTCTCGAACTGAAGCGCCGCGAAAAGCTCACTAGTTAAAGGTGTGTTGTTCTATCAGGGCAATGCTCCTGTTCAAAAGTATGTCACTGCAATTGGCTGTCATTAACCAGGTGTGGATTTTAAAACGTTACAAACACAGAAACACCATTTTGGATAAACATCAAAATTGTTAATGGAGAGATTCATGTGTATGACAAAAGATATGATTTTTCCTGGCTTGGCGGTGATGTTCATACGTCATACGGCATTTACATTTCACAGCTCATCCGGTATTCTAGAGCATGTACTGATGTTTTGGTTTTTCAAAGTAGAAATTTACAATTTCTGAATTATCGATTTCGTACTATGCTTACTCCTCCTGGGCACCTGGTCCAACCTCTAGCTTGATAGGTGTCCGTCGATGTTTAATTTTGTGATCTATTGTGAGTGCTGTTGAGATTATCGTCAGGATCTTCTTTAACTCATTTGTGTCACACTTATGCCCTTTGCCGTGTGGAGCTCGTAAAAAAGTTCCCCGCGAGGGGTTTGACAGTAAATGTTTTGAATATATTTCCCCGACATTGTCGCCATAGCACTTTCTATATAGACATAACGTCAGACAGTGCATGGATTTTATATATTTCCATGCTTGAACATCGACGGCGGATGCGGCTAACCAACAGGGGATGCTTACTCCTCCCGGGTACCTGGTCCCACCTCTAGCTTGGATCTTCATTAACTCATATGTGTGAAGATATGGTCATTATCCGTATTTGTTATTCATAGTTGTGACTTTAATTTGTTTAGTATCCGCAATATTCACCTGATCTTGCTCAACCAGACTTCCATATATTCCCAAAACTAAAAGCAGCTATTTCTGACACCCACTTTCAGTCGGGTCGGATGATGATGTCATAATTGCGGTGGATGACATTCTGGCCAGTCAAGATAAGGAGTTCTTTAAAAGTGGTATTGATGCCCTTAGACTGAAGGGGATTATGTGGGAAAATAATGCAAAATGTCTGATAAAATTCAAATTCTTCTATAAGAGGCTCACATTACATCAATCAGACCTCGTATTAATGATATCCAACTTTGATCAAAGTGGCAATTTGTAAATTGGGGAATGAGGATGATGTAATATCTTTTCCTGTCAATTTATCGGTCATACAACATTGAATTATTTCTTTCTGCTAGAATTATACCCAGCCTCAAATTGACAAAATACATTTATACCATACGAGGTATATGCCATCGTAAGGTAGCCGAAGTTAAAGAAATCTACATTTACTATCTACAGAGATTTCAATAAAAAGTAAATTCATTAGTTTTTTTTTTTTTTGCTAGTGTACCACAGAATAATATTGGACTCAATTTTCAGCTTCTTATCCGTGTTTCATAATAACTTATTGAATATCCAGTATAATTGTATGTATTGTAATATATATCCTAAACACTGCTGGGTCGTTGGACAGGGTCCCGACTATCTGTCCTCTCTGAATGTCGGTGGGACTCCTCGGGTGATAAAATGCATGAATTCGCTACAGCCGTCAGAGCGTTATCAATTTACATATAAATCTATGCTACTTGGGCTCCTGCGTTTTCCTGTCTTGATTGTGTGGTCATCTAACTGTGGAGAGGTTATTTTACATTACAATTGTGCAATCTTGGATGATTTTGGGTACTCAGAAAAGAAGGAGGGTTGTGCGCACGTAATCCGAATAACCACATCATTTGCTACTTGCATGACAGAGGGCCGTCCTCAGTCGACACCGATTGCCTATCGTTGGATTATGTGAAGTCTTTTGTGTTTCATATTTCTTTGCCCTGTGTCTCTTTTACTACTCTTGTTGTGCTTATCAACTCTGTATTTTTGAATCTCGTGTTTTGCGTTTTGCTGTCGGAATTGCAACCGAGTGTGGTTGAAGATCCGATCCTTTCATTACATTTTTTTTTTACATTTTTTCCTTTACAGAAGAGAATAAAAGATTGAGATATAAGTTTCCATGATCTTATATTTTTGAAGGTAGATTTCTCGTCAAAATCTCTTTAAGAAAAGGGGATGATCTCCAGCATGACCACCCTGCACCAACCAAGCGAAACAAACCAACAAGAAAGTAATACGTAAATGACATCAGCCAAAAACTACAAACAACAAAAAATACACGACAAAAATCACTAGAACATCATACTAAACAATCGAAACAGACGTACAAAAGACGTACAAAAACATCAGATATCAATGGTGATTTTTCATGGTTAGATTGGCACTTGTTATATACAATCCCAGCACTACAGGAAGCATGTAGCTGATATGCTAATGTATATTTAAATACTGTTTCATACTAACTTTCAATTAAATCAAAAATTATTTGTGACAATTGGTTGCCATGGCAACAGAATTTGAAAATTCAAAATCTGCCTCTCACAGCTGAGTTTTCATCTATTTGTTGGTATATTGAGACCTTAAGCATGCATTGCTACTCCAGTCTCAAAATTTCATGAATGGTTACCATTGTAACACTATACATGTATGTATTTTAAAGGTCATGACCCTGCTGTATCTTAATATACCAATATTTATGAAATTCTTTCACAATTAAAAGAAAATTGATTGACATGAAAATTGATGCTGCTCCTGTATTGTAATGACTTTTTGAGAAAAGTCTGCTATCATGGTATGTTTGGAACACCACTGCTACAGAACTATAGGGTATACAGTATAGTGATAGGTATCAATATATTCAGCAAATATCATTGCATGTATATGATGGAAAATATGAGACATTATGGTTACCATAGCAACCATATCCAAATGATGGGAAATTTTATGCGAAAAGTCTTTTCGACATTTGTCAGTATATAGCGGAATGGTTAGTCGGTCCACGATACCACAAAGTATTGTCGTTGTCATGGCAACCGCCCTCCATAAATGACATTTTGGCTCCCCTTTATCTTTTTACTTAGTATATGAAAATATGAGCATAAAGTATTATTTATACTGAACATGTTTATGTATTGTGTTGTATTGAAGTTAAGGTCACATAGGGGGTATTGGGGTGGGGGTCATGGGTCTTTCGACAATGTGTTGCGACATAAGCATAATGCGTAACGCACAATTCTTGGTACCATAAGGTGCGAAAAGTCTTAAACTTGCGTAAAATTGAAAAAACGTTTATTCCACAAAAACAACCCAAGTCGAAATTCTCCTTTTTATTCTCTACCTTTTCCGATGTTAAATCCTGACGACAGAGCCCATAAATATTACTTGCAGCTATCTGTTTAGAATATCCTCCCTCCTTCTTTCCCCTCGAAGGAAATCCAATGAAAAAGAGAAAATCTGATACATTTTTACGACTTTCAACATATCTGATCGTCAACACAATGATAATAATCACAAAAATTGTGAAAGCATGCAGGGTGAATGTTTCATTATTCAGAAAAATGCAAAACTAACAATAAATTAAATATGGAAATAGAACATTTTGTAGAGATGGAGATAGAACGATATTGCACACAACCTCCATGGTCATGTGATCAAATCTTACTCATTGATTGGACATTAGGGACATATAACAATATCCCACGAAAAACAGAGCAATTTTTCAGATGACATAAGTGAAACCCATTCATATCTTTTAATAGAAAATTGGAATTCAATTTTTATTAACAGGAGGAGATAGAACAGTAACTGGAGATGCCGATGGTATGTTTATCTCATTTTTATTAAAAATGGAAATAGAACACTTAATATGCACTCAATGCGCAAAATGTTGATATCGACCAAGTTATTTTTTTGAAAGCTAATACTTGTTTTATTAACGCGTTGTGTATTGATTTTCGGGCAGCCATGTTAGTTTGTAACTATTTTCGTTCTTGTTCATAATCTTGAAATTCCAGACAGCAAGGTGTTAGCATGTTTAACTATTCTTTTCTTTAATTGCACATTACAGTGATTCTATTTATTCATCAATTATGTAGGCAATTGTATAAATTGAGAAATATGCTGATGAGCTGTGTTCTATAAATAGGTTTGTGCATTGAAAACCTGTTTGTGTATTGAAGGGGCTATAAATAGTGTATCTAAAGTTAACTGATCTCATTCTCACCTACTGCTTCATATTTTTATAGTATTTCCTTTATCTTATTGTCGATTGCTGTTACGACAACCCAGAATTTATTTAATCACACATAATAATTACCTGTTGATTAACTATTATTGTGGATAATTGGGATTTATAGGTTCGTACTTCAGTAATCAAAGCCCTTAATGATGTAATCTAATAACTTTAGAAATATAAGATCTCAGTTTAGATCTATGTGATCATACTTTAGTAAAATGAAATCAATGTTAAGTAGTACGAATACTAAAAGTATACCTTATTCATTGTCTTCTAAAAGTGGTATTTAAAATCACTGTGCTGATGGCAATAAAAATGCAGAAAGGTCATGGATAATCTCAGAGAGATGAGAGATATAGGCCAACTTGGGCCTCATGTTATAAGAACATTGACAAGGATAATTCCTTTTATACCGTGGGTATGACCCTAATGTCACCAGACGGACACTAGGCTTGGTACTTGACCAATCTACAGTCTTGTACAAGCGCATTCTTAAAACTTGCACTCTGACTGACTGTGACGACGGGACTCCATGACGGGCACTGTCCAAACCTCTTTAGAGAAGACAGGGTCCCGACCACCTGTCCTCTCTGAATGTCAGTCGGACTCCTCGGGTGATAACATACATGAGCTCGCGGCGGCAGAGCACGGATTGTATTACGTACGCCCTCTTTTTATATCCATTTACATATTCATTTGTGTTGCTTGGGCCCCTGCGTTTTGCGGTCTTGTTTGTGTGTGGTCATCTGACAGTGAGGAGGTTGTTTTACAATTTTTCAGATGGCATTAGTGATACCTGTTAATATCTTTTAATAGAAAATTGGAATACAATTTTTATTAACGGGAGGAGATAGAACAGTTACTGTAGATGCCGATGGTATTTTTATTTCATTTTCATTAAATTGGAGATAGAACACTTAATATGCACTCGATGCGTCAAATGTTGATATCGACCAAGCTTTTTTTGAAAGCTAATTCTTGTTTTATTAATGCGTTGTGTATTGATTTTCGGGCAGCAATAGTAATCTCACTCTCACCTACTACTTCATATTTTTATAGTATTTCCTTCATCTTCTTGTCGTTTGCTGTTACGATTACCCAGAATTTATTTAATTACACATAATAATTACCTGTTGATTAACTATAATTGTGGGTTCTTGCTTCAGTAATCAAAGCCCTTAATGATGTAATCTAATAACTTTAGAAATATAAGATCTCAGTTTAGATCTATGTGATCATACTTTAGTAAAATGAAATCAATGTTAAGTAGTACGAATACTAAAAGTATACCTTATTCATTGTCTTCTAAAAGTGGTATTTAAAATCACTGTGCTGATGGCAATAAAAATGCAGAAAGGTCATAGATAATCTCAGAGAGATGAGAGATTTAGGCCAACTTGGGCCTCATGTTATAAGAACATTGACAAGGATAATTCCTTTTATACCGTGGGTATGACCCTAATGTCACCAGACGGACACTAGGCTTGGTACTTGACCAATCTACAGTCTTGTACAAGCGCATTCTTAAAACTTGCACTCTGACTGACTGTGATGACGGGACTCCATGACGGGCACTGTCCAAACCTCTTTAGAGAAGACAGGGTCCCGACCACCTGTCCTCTCTGAATGTCAGTCGGACTCCTCGGGTGATAACATACATGAGCTCGCGGCGGCAGAGCACGGATTGTATTACGTACGCCCTCTTTTTATATCCATTTACATATTCATCTGTGTTGCTTGGGCCCCTGCGTTTTGCGGTCTTGTTTGTGTGTGGTCATCTGACAGTGAGGAGGTTGTTTTACAATTTTTCAGATGGCATTAGTGAAACCTGTTAATATCTTTTAATAGAAAATTGGAATACAATTTTTATTAACGGGAGGAGATAGAACAGTTACTGTAGATGCCGATGGTATTTTTATTTCATTTTCATTAAATTGGAGATAGAACACTTAATATGCACTCGATGCGTCAAATGTTGATATCGACCAAGCTTTTTTTGAAAGCTAATTCTTGTTTTATTAATGCTTTGTGTATTGATTTTCGGGCAGCAATAGTAATCTCACTCTCACCTACTACTTCATATCTTTATAGTATTTCCTTCATCTTTTTGTCGTTTGTTGTTACGATTACCCAGAATATATTTATTTACATATAATATTTCCTGTTGATTAACTATAATTGTTGATAATTGGAATTATTTCCAAGAGAACTCCATAACTGAATATTGTTGGTAGATTTCAATATTTTTTTTTTTTTGCATTATGAATAATGTCAAGTTAAATTGATGTTGGAATTATATTTTATTCTATTTGATCATTGTTAAAATCATCGCTTGCTAAATTGTTACTTTTTATTTTTTGGAGCTTTTCATCATTTCATCTGCCTTTAATTTTAATCATTGGCCACACTGGAAATAAAGCATGAAGTTTACTTTGACGTGGTTTTTATATGCCCGTAATTTGACGGGACGTACATATGGTATGGCGAAGTCTGTCTGTCTGTCTGTCTATTTTGGTGTCTGTCTGTCTGTCCGTACGTCCGTCCGTCCGTCCGTCCGGCCGTATGTCCGTCCGTCCGTCTGTCCGTCCGCTTATCGAACGCAATAACTTGAATTTGCGTCAACAGATTTTCATGATATTTATCCATTGTGATCAGACTGTGGAAAGGAAGCCGCCTTTCGATTTTCAGGTTCATCCGTTTTGTCGTTACGGAGTTATGCGACTTAGAATTTTAAAATACTGCGAAAATATACTAAATATTTAAAAATTCTTTAAAAATCTATTTTTGGGTGAAATGTTTTGAACATTTGAATGTATACTTTAAGAGGAAAGGATGTTCTTTGACATAAGAAACGGGTTTTAAATTTTTTTGTTGCATAATCGAGAAATTATGTATAATTGGAGGGGATAATGAACACATACATGTTAAGCTAAGGACAAAAATAGATGCATAGATGCATGAAATAGGTGCATGGAACGCAATAACTTGAATATGCGTCAACGGATTTAAAATATTGTAAAAATATACCAAAACAGTTAAAAATTCTTTAAAAATCTATTTTTGGGTGAAATGTTTTGAACATTTGTATACTTTAAGAAAGAAGGATGTTCTTTGACATATGTAACAGGTTTTAAATCTTTTTTCGCATAATCGAGAAATTATGTGTATTGGAAAGGGGAGTTATATGCACATACATGTTAAGTTAAGGGCAAAATATAGGTGCATGGAACGCAATAACTTGAATATGCGTCAACGGATTTTCATGATACATTGGAATCAGACTTTAAAGAGGAAGCCGCCTTTCGATTTTCAGGTTCATCCGATTTGTCATTATGAAGTTATGGTACTTAGATATTTTGGTGTTTTGAAAAAAATCCCAACGGGCGTATCTTGCTACGTGAGCGTAGGCTTTATCAAATACATTGAATATGCAGTTTCCTGTTTAGCTGGACCGTTATCCCCAATGCACCAACAGTCACAAGTTTTATAACAAATCCCTGATTGCTTCATGCATACAAAACTACATTGTTGACGCGTAGAGTAGTCAACTTTTCTAAAAATAATTCCAAAACTATCCTTTCACAGTATAAGCATTGTACAGGCAGATACTACGTTTATTTAAAATCTACCACAGTACATGCATAAACAACACGAATTCAGTGGATAATTTTTTTCTTTAGAGTTTGAGGAAATGACGTTTACCTTTCCAATGAAAAAAAAATTGAATGGGGTCTTTATTCCTGAATAAAATAAAGCATGATTGTAGTCCATGAAGGAAATAAAGTTTAATAGGCAGTGCAATCGAAATAGTAAACAAAGAAATAAACAAAAAATCGAATTCCCATGTTTTAAAAGTGATAACACCCCCTTCTTTGTCATGGATTTTCTTTTTACATTTTCCTTTCCAGCAGCTCATATTACTGAAGCCATGCAGAAAAAATCACTGACGAGGGTTAATTAACCGAAACGTGCATATCTGGTCCATGTTGCAATTTTTTTCTGTACTAAATTGATGCTATTGAATTTGAAGACGTTTTAATACATTTAAATTTGATGAACATAAAAACTTTCAAAAACAAAGAGAATTAGAATCGAGAAGGACAACTCTTTTAAAAAAAGAAGACCATGCAATTAAAGAATTAGCGCTAATTTGTGTTTATCGACAGGCATGCAACACAAAGCAAGAACATTTCTTACTCATGCGCATTAGCATTGTATTACATAATATACGATTTATAAATACATGTGATGTCTGCTGCATACCCTTAATAAAACACAATATATGAATGACGTTTATCATATATTTATTCACCACAGTTGTCAGTTTCATACTTGTTTTCGTATTAGCGTTATTCGATGTAAATAGATACGATAAGATCTAGGTCACCGCTTGTTCAAATTGCAGTTAAGAATAGCATGTCATGTAGAGCTAATGCAGAGTAATGACATAATCGTTTTCATTCGAAAGGGTATAGTTACGATTTCAAGACAATTACATCGGCTGTGCATATATTGAACAATATTGTATTTACTGACTACTCGTAAAAACTGAATTTATATAGATGGTGCCACAAAACATTCTTCGAACAAACAAAGTTGATAAACACGTTCGGATTACGGTATCCTAACTGTATCTAGAAAATTAAAATTAAAAGATGCAATGACAGCATGACAGCATATTATCAATTTAGGTACGGCATTCTATCATAAGATAAGATCGATATCATCCAAATACGAATAAGAAACAAAGAAAAACGAAATGAAAATAGAATACTTGTAGAGGAGACCGATTGGAAACTGCACTGAACAACCCAATTTAATTCTTGAAAATTTGAAGTCAACATTTGCAAACTCTCAGGAAGAACTATATGAGTGTACAATCAGTTGAAATCTGACAAAAGAAAACCCGTATCTTTTTATTAGCAAATTTTCTTACAGCAGTGACGTAGTCCCGGTACATAGATGTTCTTATATATATTCCAGCTACAGCTGTCATAGATTATCATACAGGCCAATACAAGCAATCATTTTTAATTGTCTGTGATATTCCACAAGGTGAGTACATTTTCTTTGATTCTTAGTTTGTTTGTTTTTTTTTTGGGGGGGGGGGGGGCTCATTAATTTATTCATTCACAACTTAATTTATCTATGTCTGTAAATACAAGAACATGTCATTCTGAACAGCTTAGAGCTCTCTTTTTTTCAAAATTTCTTGAAATTTCTATAACCTTGGTCCTGTTACATCATATCCCACCCATCCCGCTACGTTTTTTTGGTACATGTTTGGACATAATAACTTTCACACTCTTTGGCCGTATTACATTGTTTAGATTGAGAATCACTGACGAGGGTTAAGTATCCTAAACGTGCATATCTGGTCCATGCTGCAAATTTATCTGTTTTTAAGTGATACTATTGAACTCGAAGAATTGTTAGGCAATATCGATTGACTTGAAAGGAAGCTATCTGAACAAGATCTACACAAAACTGTTGCATCGACGTTTCCCCAAACGTTTCCTTTTCGTGCGAACAAGTTTAAAGCCATTTCGGCGTACATTGTCTAATTCTTACAGCCAATAACGCTTGATTGTCTTTGGTCACGAGGTGATGAAGTGACAACTTTGTGCAAGGGCATAGGCGACACATCACAATTTTTTGCAAAACTTTTTATTTCTGATTTGAGACATACATGTATATGGGGTACAAATCAACATATGAAATTTATTTCTCAAGGTAGTGATGTCGAAGCGACATAATTACCCTGTGATTTATAAAGGATTACAAAGGGAAAAATGGCGGGATTCAATTGATTTGTACCATATATGTGTCAAAACAGAAATAAATAGTTACAAGAGTAAATTTGGTTGAATTATATATATGTATCATATATAATTCCACCGAATTTAATGCTCTTGTCACTTTTTCCACCATCCAAGTTTGTAAAAATATCTTCGGGACTTCGGGATGTTTATGGGGTTGATCTGTGCACATTTTGAATAAGAAAAGTTTTGAAAATTTATTTTCAAGATTACGCGGACCTGTACTAAAATGAACATGTAAATAATTAATACTTTCCTTTTTACAACCTTTTAGAACTCAAAAGAGAATGTTTTTGAGAATTATCACACGACCGAAAAAGCAATTAAAGCAAATGAAGTTGAATGATACTCGTTAATTTTTTTCCCTTTTTTGTGATTTCGATTTGGTTTTTATTTTCTGGTTTTCTTTTATGGGGGGTCGTTTTCGTTACACTGGATTTTTTTAACAATGTTGTTCTTGTTGTTAATACGTACAGGTTTAAAAATAAGGATGTCAAGCTACAAGTCAGATGATATTTTTTACTTTTTTTACAGTACCAACGATAAAGAGATATCGTAATGGGACTTAAAGAAGTGATGCTCCTGATAGACAAGATACAGAAAAAATCCGCTGAACAAGGGAACAACATAACGCGCCAAGACTTATTCTCTATGAATTACACCGTGTTGTTTTCCTTGCTGAATCCATATTTGGAAAACATTCGAGAAACTACTAGTCTTTCACCTCTGCGGAAATTCGAAATATCATACAATAAAATCCATGGCTATGCTAGTCTTGTGACCATAATATTCGGTGTCTTAACAAACATCATATTCATCACTGTTTTACAACAGAAGAAAATGAGGACACCTGTTAACATCATCTTGCAATCTCTTGCCCTATTCGACACATTGACTATGGTAGCATACGTTCCATTTGTAATAAAGTTTTACATCATTTACTCGCCTGATGCCATGCCGCCTGAGGCTTTGACATTGCCTTGGACACATGCCGTGGCTTTTATTACAAGCTTTACAGCAACGACACACACTATCTCAATATGGTTAGTGGTAAACCTATCCATCTTCAGATTCGTACATATTAGAAAAATGGTGGCCTCATCTACTACACGATCACAAAAGATTTGTCTAGCGAAGAAACTGATCTTTTGTACTACATGCATATCAATATTAGCGATGATACCCCATTACCTTAACCATGAGATTAAAGCAACGGAAATCGAAACCATCAACGTGACATTTTATTCCCTGAAAGAATTTGAGCTCGTTTCCGCCGACACGAAACCTTTAGTTCTTGTGAACTTCCTTCTGTATGCAGTCGTTGGAAAAATCATTCCATGTATTTTGATTGTGATATTTGGCGGACTTTTACTGTATCATGTTGCTATCAAAGCTCGAGCCCGACGACAAAAATTTCATTTGTCAAATAACACAATTAACAACCGTTCGTCAAGAATGACAGCCATTCTATTAGTGGTAATGGTAATGTTTATATTGATTGAGTGTCCACAAGGAGTTCTCATGATCATGAGTCTTTTTGTGCCTCAGTTTTACAATAACGTGTATGTTTCTTTAGGGGACGTTATGGATATGGCCGCACTCTTGAATAACAGTTTTAATTTCATACTTTATTGTAGTATGAGTGCTCAGTTTAGACAAACTTTCCTCAGAATGTATGTTCACCACGTTCTGAAATTGTGCAAACGACCATCTAATTAAACATTCTACCGACCATTCTTTGTTATCAATTTCCTATCAGGAAACCACATTGCTCGTACCCTGTGAGACAGCCTATGTGAGACACATAAGTTGTATCAAAGGCTCAAATTGTCCAATGAAAAAAGAGAATATTATTATGACGTCACAGTTACGTCGTCAGAAAACATGGCGCTAGATGACATGAATGGTTGTTTGAATTCATTTTTTTTTTTCTTATGTTTCATGGAAGAACAAATAGATTCTTTCACTTGAGACATAAATTTACACTCGTGACGGAAATATTTCATCTTTTCCGTCACTCGTGTAAATTTTTATGTCTCACTCAGTAGATCGTGATAAAACCTATTAGTGCATAAAAATGTGAATTAGGATTGTTATACATCTTATTGCTCGTTAAAGCTGGTTTCTGAACTATTTGGTCGTATTTGTAACATGGATTCCTCAATTCCTCAATTATATATATAATGCTTTTGCCATTTATAAGATACACTTTTGTACCTTTGCCACATAATTTCTAGGATATTGCAACGAGACTGTGTTACACTTGTCATATATAGACACCACATCAAAAAAATGTGGATTTTTTATTTTACATTTTCTCATGTACATACATATATGTGTGCAAGATATTTCCATTTCAACAAACTTCTTGTTCATTGGTCTTTATTTTTTGATGCCGTATTTGATGTTCCGTGTCGCCTTTTGTGTCTCTTTTCGTGCTAGTCTACTCTATGTTAACACAATTATGAATGTTTCATAGTTTTGCTGTGGGTGCTGCAACAGAGTCATCTTCTAGATACTCGCCTTTCTTCTATTGAAACTCTCGGTATTATAAAAAAAATTTCACTTTTAAATCGTTTTGAGTGGGGCGTATGTATTATACAATACTGTTGATGTCAAAGGATTATAACTGGCTTTTAAAGCATATGTCTCTCTGTCTGAGAAAGATCCCATATTTCAATCGAAGAACACATACACACACATGTACACATGTAACCGTACTTTTTTTTTCTTCTTCTTTTTTCATTTTTGATGATTTAACATGCCATTATATCACTTAATTATGTAACTTAATTATGTATTTTTGACCATTTTTGACCAATTTATAATTGTTTACCTTTAATGACTATTTTATTGTTATTGACCATTTTTTACCATTTTATTAAAATTGACAATTTATTTACTACTGTATTATTTTTGCCATGTTCTATGCTTTATAATTCGTTTTTCATCCCTCCCACTTGATCTATTTCTCTTATATTGTGAAGGGGGAATATTCCTTTCATAGAACATATTGATACGATGCAACTGGAGGGGGCACTTATATATAAATATACTAGTATTTATCAATATTTGTCTTGTTGATGGGTAACGGTAAGAGTAGAATATGTTACCTATTCAAATTGGCTAATTTCCTTTTCAACGAATTCAACTTAAGGTAGATTGTCCCTCAGGTCAGAATTGCTGTTATTTTTTTGCCTGGATTCCTTATATTTTCTCTTCAAAATATTGTTCAGATTATCAGACTGATACGGTTTTGGGAAAAAACTTTTACAGTTACATTTAATCACCTCTAAAAAGGGATTTTTCTTACTCTTCACATAAGGTCCAATGTCAAAGTTAAAACGGCTGAAGTTCTTGAAACCATAAATCATATTTTGTTTTTATATAAGATCTAACATAAGCCTTAAATGAAAATATTGGTAAAGTAAACTGTTGTTTTTTGGAAATATGAGCATCTGAGACCTGAGGGATGTCCTACCTTAATACGTCTTCCTTCACTGTTGTCGAGGATAGACTTGTAAATATTCTCATGTTTTTAATATCTGTAAATACGCATTATGTTCATCATCGTACGAATTAATAAATTTTTAACTTTATATCAGCGTCTTGTTTTTTACAATTATTTGTGCAAATGTAGTGTATGTTCTCAAAAGTGATCATGCAGTATGTTCGACCGTAAAAAATAATACGGAAGTGTCTTCTTCAAGAAAATGCAAAACCAATTTTAAAACACCAGACACGTACTTCGGATGGTAAATCCTCATCAGTCATGCTTCAAGCCGAAGTGATTTTCAGACATTACCCAAATTCATTTTAGTAGCGCCCTCTTAATTTTGATTTTTTTTTTAATTTCAATTGATGCATTTCGCAAATTAAGAGTGCGTAGCTCCAAATTCCCTGTAGCATTGATTCAGTAGCAAAGTGTTAGAATAGTGCTAGGATGTTAAGTGAGCAACCATTTGATTTTTATGGGGGGAGAGGGGTGCAAGAAGACTTTTGCCAGCCGGAAAATTTTTTTAGGCCATTTTAAGAGCCGGGTTTTTTTTTTTCTTTTGTAATTTTCCAATGTTTAAAATTACTCTAAACTTTAAATAATTTAGTGTATTTTTTCAGCCACATCAAACACAGAATGAGTTCATCTCTTGCCAGCAGATCACTTCATTTTAATTTCTTGAATGGCAAATGATACCTATAATCTATTCACTTAAATGATACTCAACGGAGACAGGCTATCTGGTGCTATAGTGACTTTTGACTTTGATTAATTCACTCCAAATTGCATAAAGTTTGTTCCATTTTTATTTGTACTTAGTTTATGACACACAAAAAGTGTTTACTGGGCATGTAGAAAAGGTCGGAAGAGAGGGGCAGGGGCAATTTCATGATCCGGAAAAAAATTTTGGTCGGCCCATCGGGCCGGAAAATTCTTTCCCCTATAATTTCGATCCGGATTTTTTTTTTTTTGCAAAGTTTTCCTGCCCCCCCCCCCCCCCCCCCCCCCATAAAAATCAAAAGGTTGCTCCCTAACCTCCTTTTTCCAAAATAGCAAAATGATATTTATGTCAAATTCAGAAAGGGCCAAAATAAAGCTTCTTTCGGGCAACAGAGCTGGAGAGAAGTAACCTGACTTGATGTTTAGAAGTGTATTAATTACTTTTTTCCAGCTCTGTCGCCTGAAAGAAGATTTGTTTTGTCCATTTGTCGATTTGACATCATAGATATTATTTTGCTATTTCGAAAACTTGTCATTCCATTCAAAACTATCAGGAGGTTAGCATCTTAGCACCATCCCTCCAATGCTGTTTGGAACATATATTTTATTTGGATATGCTACTGAATCGATCCTACTGGAAATTTGGAGCCGCGCACTCTTTGTAAGTTAACTGTACAAATCTAAATTCAGAAAATAAAAGAGGGTGCTACTGAAATGAATGTTGGTGGCTCCACTGGAAGCATCACTGACGAGAATTTAATATTCGATTTAATGTTCGGAATTTTCGTCATGAAGGTATAAAGTTTGAACACTTCCGTGTTGTTATTATAAACACTTATTTCAAGTTGCAGTGTGGAGCAGTTAAATTGTTCCCCGTGGCTTGATGTTTAGAAGTGTATTAATTACCTCTTTCCAGCTCTGTCGCCTGAAAGAAGCTTTGTTTTGGCCCTTTGTCGATTTGACATCATAGATATTATTTTGTTATTTCGAAATCTTGCCATTCCATACAAAACTATCACCGAAATTAAAGGAGGTAAGCATCTAAGCACCATCTCTCCAATGCTGTTTTGAACATACATTTTATTTGGATATGCTACTGAATCAACCCTGTAGGACATTTGGAGCCGCGCACTTTTTGTAAGTTAATTGTACAAATCTAAATTCAAAAAATAAAAGAGGGCGCTACTGGAATGAATTTTGGTGGCTCCGCTGGAAGCATCACTGATGAGAATTTAATATTCGAAACACGTGTCTGGTGCAGAAAAAAATTGGTCTGGATTTTCTTCACGAAGGTATAGAGTTAGAACACTTCCGTATTATAATTATTGCATCTGAAACATCAGGTCTCGGGAAACAAGTTCAACTACTCCACACTACAAAAAGGAAAAAAGTGCTTATAATCATGATATGAAAGTGTTCGAACTCTTTTCCTTCTTGAAGAAAATTTCAAACCAACTTTAATGCACCATACACGTGTTGCTCATTGGTCTCGCTTGTTTATGTGTACTCTTTTGTGTAGCAGAAACGGCCAATGGTTATTTAGTTGGGATTTGCTGACCGCAGTCCATTACATTTGATAAATCCGGGACCGAAATTCAGGATATTGCCATCACGAATCGGCAAGTTTTCCAGGGGATTACTAACTATGCTACTCCAATAAACAGAACTCAACGATAGGCAATCAGATTCTACCTCTTTAAGCTTTACCATTAATAATACGACCGGAATTCCACTTGCCTCTGCCATGTCGTGAGTTTTTGGAAACAACTTCGGAGCGTCACGTGTGTTTGACCTGAAGTGTGATTGTAAACTTACAACTTGGCGCTCTCAAAAATTCGAAGAGACGAAGCGGAGGTACACTGAACGCTCATTAAACTTCGTATTTTTGGGATCCTCCGCGATCTTTATGAAATAAAATGATCGATAAATAACAAAATAATCGCATTTGAAGGTTTTCAAGTGTTTTTTTAAACAACAGTTTCTAGAGGAATGTTCCTCCAAGTTTCATGAAGATCTCAAATGGTTATTTCTGTAGTAACGTCCAGGTTTTCACCATGATAAATAACTTATGTATATTTATGCCTCGATCTCTCCCAACGGGAAGGAGACATATTGCTTTTGCCTTCACGTCCGTCCGTTGTCATACATCGTATCAGGGCTATATCTCCTGAACCGTTTGTCCGATCACTCTTACATTTTAGTATGCTGTTGCTTATGACCAAAAGGTTTCGCATCACCTTGACCCAAGGTCATGTGACCAAAGTCAAGGTCACTTAGTACATTTTTAATGAAACTGCACATGATATTATGTCTGGGCTATATCAATTGAATTGATACTTAATAATAATGATACATAATTAATACTTAAGTATGCTGTTTGTTCATGATCGGAGAGTTTATTCTCACCTTGATCAAAGGTCACGTGTCCAAGTCAAAATAGACAGTTTCGTAAAAGAATGGTCCTCAAATCCAACATCTGGAGTAATGTTCCTCCAAATTGTGATACATTAGTATTTCTTTTTTCGCTTTAGAAGAAAGGAGGGGATCTCAAAACAACACTCGGTCGCAGCACCCACAGCAAAACCACAAAACACCCAATGCAAAAATACAAAGCAAACACTCATAAACAGAGACGCAACAGGGACAAGGAACACCAACTCACACAATAGAAACATGAAACATAAAAAAGACAACACATAAACCAACGAGACCAATGGGCAACCGGTGCCGACTTAGGACAGCCATCTGTTATGCAACTAGCAGACGGTGTTGTTATGCGGATTACGTGTGCACAACCCTCCCACTTTTCCGATTACCCAGAGGTCTCGAAGAACGCACAATTGTATAAAATAACCTCCTCATTGTAAGATGAACATACAAACAGACAGCATGACGCAGGGGCCCAAGAAATACACATATGAATATGTAAATAGATATAAAGAACAGAAGGCATACGAAATAAAGGCCGTGCTCTGCCGGCTGTAGCGAGCTCATACATGTTATCACCCGAGAAGTCTGACTAACATTCAAACAGGACAGTTGGTAGGGGCCCTGTCTTCATAAAGAGGTTTGGTCAGAGCACGTCATGGAGTCTTGTCGTCAGTCAGCCAGAGTGCAAGTCTTAAGAATGCGCTGGTAGAAGGCTGTATGTTGGTCGAGTACCAAGCCATGTGTCCTTATGGTGACTGAAGGATCAAATCCACACTATAAAAGCGTTTGATGATTTTAACACAATTTCGATGGTTATTCTGTCTACCTTTGATCCTTCTTATTTTCTTAATCATATGTCACCGTAAAATGCAGGTTGTGAAATACCTATAGTAATATACCCTGTTGTATGTATGGGTCCGATTTTCAAAGAGGTTGACAATGGTTTTTTTTTTTTTTTTTTTTTTTTGTAAAAGTTCCAGAAAGTCTTTATTAGTTTGTGAAAGCGAAAAATTTTACCTAGGCGTTTCTTGTTTATTTGTAAATTTCCAATACGAAATCCAAAATATCATTAAATCCTCTAGCATACCGGATGAGCTGCGAAATGTAGATACTGTATCACGGTAATCTAGGAATATCACCGTCAAGCTAGAGGAATTTTTCTATGACAAATATGGATAATGACCATATCCCTCTATACAGCACAAAATCGATAATTCAGAAAATCAGAAACCGAAAGCATACAAAATCAGGATAAAACAGAAACCAAAGCAAACAAACAAAAACCTCAACCACATGAAAAGAAGCGGACTCCCGATATTGGAGTGAGACCAGGTGCCCAGGAAGAGTAAGCATCTCCTGCTTGCATGCAACACCCGCCGCTTCAATTCGGTAGAACTGTCATATCCGGTAACTTCCATTTCGGAAGGCATAGAGTACAATCTTTGGTTGGATGGTTCAGATGATCTATGACAGAATATCATCCACCATTCTGGAGAGTGGGACATCATAGTGTATGACGAGTTCCCCATATCGACCGTAGAACTTCCTCAGTGACGATGTTAGTCGGTCACAAACGTATCACTGACTGAGAAGCTTATCTGAAAGACGCCTAGCTCTCAGAACAAAATCCGCATTTTTGGTACTTGCTCTGGCTTAGCGTATCAACTGAGATATGAACACTCCATAAGAAGGCGATGTGTTGAATGAATTATGTTGAATTCAAAATCATCTCTTTTATCATACACACTTAAATGAATCTCTCCATCAACAATTTTGATATTTAGGTCCAAAAATGGTGCTTCTGTGTTCGTTTCGAAATTGATCTTTCCTTCAACGCATTCGAAAATGTTGGTTATCAAAATTTCTTGAAATTTTTAAAACATGGGTCTTGTAGTTTCATATCCGATCCATCCTGCTACGTCTCTTGGTACATTTTTGGACGTAACTTTCACACTGTTTGGCCATATTACATTGTTTAGATTGAAGATCTCTGACGAGAGTTAAGTACCCGAATGTGCATGTCTGGTCCATGCTGCAAATTTATCTGTTCTTAAATGGTGCGATTGAATTTGAAAACTTTTTTACATTTTTAACGTTTGCCTTGTTTAGAGTCAATTCTAGTGAATAAATGACATTTTTATACTTTCCAAACACAGGATTGTCGATACTGAGAATATTATCTAGGTGCCTAGAATGAGTTAAAGAAGATCCTGACGTAGAAGTACCAATGAAACATTTCAAATCATCACGTTTACTTTGCTTTTGAAGATTATGGATAAATCTTTTTTCATACGTGTATGAAAATAAATCTGCAAAAAGAGGCGCACAATTAGTATCCATAGGGATTCCTACAACTTGCTCTTTTTTGTAGAGATTTTCACCAAATCTTACATGTTGTCCAAGAGGAAGGACAAGGAAATACATAGGTCACTACATGCCCACGATTTGTATTCTGCAACGGAAAAGAAATCCTTTGATTCAGATGTACAAATGTAAACACTTTCTGGATAAATTGTAATATTTCTTCAGCTCTTATCAGAAGTTTAAGTGTCATAGTGACACATATGGATCACTTTGTCAGTCTATCTAACACACTAGAATTCACACACCATAACTTTTGACTGGTTAGTGATACAGCTTTTATATTTTAACAAATTTTTGGTACCAATACTTCATGCAATGATGCAGTTTTCCGTCCATGAAGTCCAATATAATTCTGTGGTACATTCCGTATTTGACATATAAAACCCCTATCCCTTATGTCTAAAAGATTTACTGATATCCCTTATGTCTAAAAGATTTACTGAAGCTTAAAGTTTGTGAAAAGTAGGTCGGTTTTTCAGGCCAAAGTCACTAGCTCAAAGGCCAAGGCTCATTTCATCATGGTCCATTGCCATGTAAAATTAATTGTCAATACTTAGTTCTATCCAAATTGGATATATAAAATATTTTGTATTTCATATCTCTGGATATAATGTCAAAGTAAAAATAAATTGTTTTGTAAGATTTATTTGTCATGGTCTATCACCATGTAAAGTTACAAGTTGATGCTCCAAACAGTTTGTTTCCAACAGACTTTCAAAATGCAACAGCCAAAAATGTTCATGCAGATAGACAGGCAAACAGATGGCCTTTGACATTTCATAGAGTCTGACCTGATTTTGCTTCACACAATTGAGAGGTGAAGATGTTACATAGCTCTGTCCAAAGCTGGCTCTTTGGAATACATATTAGGTCATCTTTAGACTTTTGCTCGTCATAATATTTAGGGAATAACTAGCTTGAGACGTAATGTTTGTGGACAATAAATGCTGATTTTACGGTCGCAAACAGAGTTTTTCATGCAACGCGTCAGTATCTAGTTATTCCCATTCTAATGCAATCTAAATTTTTGTGAATATAAAGCGAAATGTGACGTTAGCAACATCAAAGCCTAGTAAGTTCTTGTTTTACAGCCGTAACTAAGGAGCAAACAACCAATGGAATTCTAAGTTATAGCAATATTTCATTAAAATTCCTCTTTTTTGGCCTTGAGCATCACTGATGATATATTGATTGTGGAAATGCACATATGGTGCACTAAATTACTATGGTATAACAAATATTTTAATGCGATAATATGGACAAACATGGGATCAATATTGACATAGACCATTCTGGCTGGTAATATATGATAAAGATATAAAGTAACAAAGGAAAACGCTGCCAAGAAAATTTAATCTGATATGTAATGTGCATAACTAAAATATAGGTAATCTTCAACAATGTAATAAGCAACAAATTGCTATCGACTTAGCATCAACATATTTCTTAAATTGAGAAGTAATATTACACACAGTGTCTGAAATCAGGTGCACATATTATGTAGCATACTTGTATTCAGAAGGGAATATTCGCTATTTTCAAAAACCAGAGTTACTTCCCATTTGAGATGGTATATGACGTAGACTGATTATTACATCATCAAATTCTATGGAAAAAGCCCTAAAAGTCTTGGAAATGACAGTAAAAAATCGGCGTTACCATACCATTTTTATGGCGTCACAATGGTTTTACATGTACGTCAGATACCGTCTGTAAGGGGAAAAAACTCTGTATTCCGCAAACTTAAGACTCAATAACATGGATAAAACAAAATGAGCACCAGAAAATACTGAACTCAATTTCATTAATACTAATCCATACATGCTAAAACAAAAGACAGGATATAACATGGTTATAGTCTATTGCAGTGTATAAGACATACATGTATATACATGTAACTTTCATAATGCTTTCAAACTGTAAAACTGACAAAGACAAAAAAAGCACTGCATGCCAATATGAAATTTTGTTCAATGTGTTTTTTCTTACAGTAAAAAAGTGTTTTTAAAACAATAAATTTTTATCAAATAACTTAAAGAAACAAGACATATGCAAGAGTTAACACTCTTCTGTGGAGTTAGTTATGGCAAATGCAAAATTTCTTTTTTTTTACAAATGTAGCTCAAGTCAAATGATAAACCCATTTCATAACTGCAGAAATATCTTGTCACAGGATACACACACGCCAAATAAGATTGGTCTACCTCTAAAGCATTGTTATGTGTGGAAAAACAAATGGACAGAAAGACACACTGACTACTATAGGAAACCGCAAAATATGCTGGGCACTTAATGTTTCTTACATACATGTACATGCTATTTTTCATTACTTTTTTTTGTCTTTGTTAAATACTGGCTTTGCTGTTTTTGTAATATATAAATGGAATTCTACTGGCAGTATACATGAAGTAAAATTGGCTGATATCATAACCTACAAGTATGTACATAAATATTTACTAACTATAACTTGCAGCTACTTGCTTGCTAAATATGTGAAGGGAAATTAATAAACTACTGAATAAAAATTTCTGAAAGAAGGACTAAGGTGTTTAAGACGGAATGAAATAAAACATAAACACTCATATCAGATTGGAACAGTATTTACATGTAAATTTAAAAAGAAGTATAAATTTATAATAATAATAAGGTGCAAATTCGTAACAATGTGCAGATTTGTAATAAAAAAGTGCAAGTTTGTCAAATCAAAAATTTGATATTTGTTTAAAAAAGGAAAAAGACGTGTTTGTCTATAGACAAAGCTGGAATTATCACAGTACAGTTTTCAAGAAAGACAAACAACAAACTATAACCATGGTAACATGACAGACACATAACATTTGTACGCATTCATCACCAAAAATTTACCCTTCCGAACGCAGGAAAAATTTGAGAAATTCCATGATATCACAATGCAATTTCGATGTTTGACCGAGGTTCTAAGCTTGTTTGTCCGAGGTAAAAGCATTGTGACGTCAGGAAATTTTGCATTTTTTTCCCACAATCAGAAGGGTCAATTACTTTGTCATTTGGATGACATTAATAACAGATAACCCAAATACTTGAAAATATCAAAAACAAATCACAGTAACAGACATTCAAATAATGCTGCATGACATTCTGTGTTCAAATTCAAGCTGACTTTACAAATTACACAAATAATCTACAGGTGGTATGAATAACAATCATATCTTCACTGGATCTGAGGTAGAAAATTGAACCGATCTTTGAAAATATGCATTTCATGAAAATCCACATATTGATCAGGCAAGTAAAATAAAATCAAATACTTAAATTCTTACTTTAAACTTTAATGACATCATAAAATTGGTATGCTAGTGTCAATTTCACTGTATAAGGAAGGTTCCAATACACTTTTTCATGATAGGCTTCAATCAGGCCACTTTTGTTTTTGTTTGTTTGGGTTTTTTTTTGTATTTTACATGTATTTTAGCCACTAAAATCAATTAAATGATACATGCCAAGATTTACAGCAGTTTGATGGCAATTCACTGTTTTGAGTGGGTAAAACGTGATATAAAAACAATCCGAGTAAACCTTATCATGAAAAGATCTAAATCAGAAAGACTACTCAACTTTAAACTTTCTAAGATAAAATTCTAAATACATGTACCTTGAATATAGCTCACTCTTTAGCACCATCTACTCATCCTACCCCCCCCCCTTTATCCCCCTCACCAAAAAAAAATTATTCTATCCCCCTCACCAAAACACCAAAAACAAAGTAAAGCCAGCTGTTAAATTGATCATTTAAATATTTATGTACAAGTTAAAAAGATGAATAAGCAATGAAAATTTTTTTTAGAAATAACAGACTCTGAGCTGCAATGAAGCCCCTCTCTTTCCCCCTTCTTTTCATACCAAAATTCTTATTATCATTACCTCCATGTATATGCTTTCCTTCCTCATATGTACGGTATAAGTAGAATCATTCACTGGTATTTTCTTTTGCGGTTATATTAAAGTAATCCTTTTCCAATGGACAGTGATCCATAAATTTATCTAAGGTTCCTTTGAGTTTTGCCTTTGGTATTCACATTCATCGACAAAAACTTACGCGGTAAGAAGCCGACCACAAAAGTAGCAAATGTTTATACACAGCGAATGATTTTACGTACACAGTATTTGCTTTCAAAAACTAAATCAGAAATTGGGCTTTATCTTTAGTGAAGAAGTTTAAAAATGAAGTTAATCAAGATAAACTGAAAATGCCACTTTTCATGAAACTTTTTTAGACAAGGACAAATTTTCCATATCCATTAGGAACTCCTCGTCCTCTTCTTCTTCTTCCTCAGGATCAGGTCCGAGAGCATGCGCATGTGAAAGTTTGGTGGAGAGAAGTGATACACGTTTCTGAAAATAAAATAAAAATTTGCTTGAATATTTGGAAAATGCAAAGAGAGCAGATAATTAATCAAATGCTCTATGTCAATCTTCATAATATGTAATTAATATAAATATTATTAATACATTAATTTAGTTCTGGTATGTGAGACAGGGACCCTTTCAGGATAGCTCAGACAGCAAAAGCATGCCAAGATAGAGAGTGCATCTCTGATTTGATTCCCAGACTGGTCACATGTTCTCTTGTTGCATGTGATATGATCTACTCAATTACCATTTGCAAACTTACTCAGTCAAAATTTTTCGAGGTTAATAAAATAAAAAAATTTCATCGAGTCAGTAATGATAAGAATTAAGCTACTATTATTACCATCAAACCTTTTCCATTGTCCATTTTGACACAATATAACAAAAATTATTAGCGCTTTATATATCTGCATGATTGCAATTAATGTCAATATTAAATTTCTAAATGAGATTACGTCTACAATACACTAAAACATGTAAAAGATACGTTAAATCCCATTTCCACAGAAGATTTTCATTAGTACCATCACCACTACCTTATATGAGAGTTTTCACTGAGAACGTTTAGTTTTTTTCCTAGGTTTAGAAAGCATGCATGTACCACTCTGTACCCTACTTTGTCCTACACTTTCAAATCTTTTAAAATTTTACAGTTAAAAAAGCATCAGGAAGGGGTTTTCTTTTTATTTTACATAACATATTTTTCCCATAATGTGCGATGCTTACAGAATAAAATTTACTGTGGCATAATACACATATACATGAATTTACTTTACTAGTAGATTTCCCATGTAAAACACCAATCAGGCTACTAGAATTACGCGTACATTCCAATAGATTGGGTTGCCTATTGTAACGTCACGTTCTAGCTTTGAATGTGGGGGGAATTTACCAACGTTAGGTTACTTTTGACGCTGTTACAGGCAATATAAACAATATCGTGCAAATAAGGGTTTCTACTATTAAGTGCAAAACATAAGTCATGACTATCTTATTTTGGTGTTCATGGGTGTATAATTTTGGTTGACCCTAGCAAATTCTCATAGAATCAATAGTTCTAGTTGATCATGTGAAAATTTTCTAACAAGATTCACAAAATTTGCACATGGCCAATCAGAATTATACACCTGGAACACCAAAAGTAAGACAGACTGAGTTATTTTTTAAGTAATTTGATCTAAGAGTACATCCACAATGGTTAATGAAAGCAGTTTAACACATTGTTACAAAGTTTTATAAACACAATATAAATCATACTATCATAAAACAATTTGTGCAAATTGGCTGCATTGGTAGTGTAAGTGCTGGTGAATGAGAACACGCATTCATGCTGCATGTATACTTACTTTAGCACAACCAAATTTTAGCAGAAACAGAGCAAATCGGGCAAATTGAACTAGAACTGCCCTAAAGTGGATGAATTATACATCCCACGGGACATTTTTTATAAACAGCACCGTTTATGACGCAACATTCAATTGTTCAAAATGAAACTCTTATTCAGGATTAAATGCTTTGGTATGAAAATTTAGTACTTTAATAGCTTTCAGAACTTCACGACCAAAATACTTTTATTCTGGTTATGAAGTTCATTACTTCTTACATAGGGCCAAAGTTAAGGTTAAGGTCACAAAGTCAAAAGTCATGATACAAAAATGTAGTGCATGAAATATGAAAGGCCTACTACTGATAGTATGAAAGAAATCTGCTTTCAAATTTTCTTAACTTAAATTGCAACATCAGCCCAAAGTCAAGGTCAAGGTCACAAGGTCAAAAGTCATGATACCAAACTGTAGTACTCATTGTAGTGAATGTTTGTTCAAAGTATGAAAAGCCTACCATTTATAGTATGCAAGAAATCTACTTTCAAATTTTCTTAACCTAATTTCAACAAAAGCCTAAAGTCAAGGTCACAAGGTCAAAAGTCATGATACGAAACTGCAGTACTCTTTGTGGTGAATGTGTGTATGAAAAATTAAAGGCCTACCATTTATAGTATAAAAGAAATCGGGTTTCAAAACTTCTTAACCAAAAATGTTGTATAGGGTGAAAGTTATGGTCACAAGGTCACAGGGTCAAAAGTCGTGGTACCAAAATGTAGTACTCTTTATGGTGAATGTGTTTATGAAATATAAAAGGCCTACCATTAATGGTATAAAAGAAATCTGCTTTCAAAACTTCTTAACCTAAAATGTTGTATGGGGTGAAGGTCAAGGTCACAGGGTCAAAAGTCATGGTACCAAAATGTAGTACTTTTTATGGAGAAAGTGTTTATAAAATATGAAAAGCCTATCATTTATAGCATAAAAGAAATATGCTATAAAATCTTCTTAACCGGACAGACAGACACTGAGACAGATGAACCGATGGATGGGCAGGGTGATTCCTATATACCCCCCTAAACTTCATATGCAGGGGGTATAAATATTGGCATAATCATGAATTAGAACACTTTACTTATTTTCCACATTCATCTGTAAGAGATTCATGATTTAGCGTATTCTTGAATTTACTTATTTTCGTCATTCATCTATAAGGGATTAATGATTTATCATTTAACATATTCTTGAATTAGCGCCGTCTTAACTGCGCCAACTCCGCTAGAGTATGAATCCTGCTAAAATTAGTACACATGCAGTATTAATTGCTTGACTATATTATTACATGCTCCTAACTCTCAGTTTGTCCCATAATAACAAACCAACCATTTTCTCATATGCTGCATAGAATATCAATTCTAAACATTGTCGTTAGACAAAAATACTGATTCATGTTTTTCCCTTGGTTCCTTAATAACATGAACAACTACTTCTGGAAATTTAGATTCAGAGATGCATGTAAACCTCAATGTGAATATTTGACATAATTTGTGAAATATAAATGTATTTTAGTGAAGTAGGGAAGGAAGCAGGTGAAGCATTAACCAATCAAAAGCTGTCACTGGAGTTTGTGCAAGTCTTACCTCAATAAAATACGGTGGAGTTGAATACCACATAATGCCATGATGTGTGATGTAAGCAAAATAAGAGTATACACATAAAGTTTTTCTTTTGACTCAACTATCAATGCATGTAAATTATGACAAAATGTAGTGAACCAGTAATATATCGTATGAAAATTCTAACTAAATGTATACTATATTTATTACTTATATTAAAAATTTATATACATAATACATGTATGTATAAAAGGAAATATAAACAAAGTAAAAATTAAGAGGAAGCACTGGGTATCAAAAGATATCTACCGAGGTATTGCATAAAAAATGTAAGTTAAATAAGATAAAAATATTTTCAAAAATCACATTATGAATGTTTTACCCTATGCCGAATAAAAATGTACGAACCCATACAGACAACCGAAAATACAAGACCCCCGAAAAGGAAAGGGTGTTCAAAAATACTCTCTTTCAATGAACCATGAGAAGAGACTTTTTCTGGTTCTAATTCCGTAGATTCTAATTCTGTAGATTCTAAAGGATCTGTGATACAAGAAGAAATTTTCACCTTGTCGTCAAAGATGTAAATACGTCCTTCTAATCGGGGGCACAGATGGCTCTGTTCTTCCTCCATGTCTTGTACACTGCTTTGTTTCTGTAGTTTATAGTTACTGGGACCTTGAATGCTGATCGTCTTCAACACCGATTCTTTCCTGAGTTTAGAAATAAAGTGTCGGACCAAAATCCGTCGCCTGGTGGGTGATGAGTATCGGAGGGAAAATTGAAACAAAACAGAACATGAACAATATTAGTACGAAGTAAAGTCAACAACAAATAGAAATTATCAACATTCAAAATGCAAATAATGAATTAATTTTTCTAATTGAATAGAATTAAACGTTTTATCTGTCATAAAATGTAATTGAAATCACAATTTTCTTTAATTCAGAAAAATCATTCAAACGGAGACACTTCACAACATAAAACAAGCCTATTAGTAAGTGAACATAACATGACCGCTGGATTGCAAAGCTTAATTTTGTCAGTAGCAGGACAGTTATTTTACAATTCTCTCCGGCCTTCACTAGGATGTATATTTTACTATAGGTGCATATATCATGTACATGTATAAGGCAAACCCATAAAACAGAAAAACAATTGATTGACCTGGGATTCATGGGAGATGCGAGACTGTGGCATACAGCTTAATTTTTTTCCAAATAAATGTACTTTGTAACACAAATAATCATGCAAGCAAACAGTATAACATGTACATGTATTAACATGTGTAAGTCAAGGTCATGGGTGAATAAAAAATATGTGTTTGTGAAACACGAATGCCCCCGTCGGCATCTTTGTCAGTAAAAATTGTAAAATGGTCAAACTCCAAGGTCAAGGTCACAAGGTCAAAAATTTGGTATCCATATCACAAGGAATACACATGTAAAATATCAAAGCCCTATCACTTACCATTCAAAAGTTAAGGCCAAAGTTAAAGTTTTTTACAAAAGTAGGTCAAACTCCAAGGTCAAGGTCAAAAGGTCAACAATTTTGGTATCCATGGAAAAGTCTTGTCACAAGCAATACACATGTGAAATATCAAAGCCCTATCCCTTACCATTCAAAAGTTAGGTCCAAGGTTAAAGTTTTTGCAGACAAACACTCAGATGGACAAACAGACAGGATAAAAACTACATGTATATGCCTAAGCATAAAAATTTGACTTAAAATATACATGTATCCATGATGCAAGTCTGACATAAAGCATACATGTATATACAAATGTACATGTATATACATGTAGCTTAATCCACGAAGCAAAATCATCCCAGCATAAATGGTGCAAGTACATGTATACATGTAGGTCAAGGTTCACTTACTCTTTGCTTTGTTTGATACATGATTTTGCTGATGCATTGCTTAAATCAAGAACATAAAACGAAATCAGTCAACCCTAAATTTACGGTCAAACCGACCTAAAATCATCATCTTTTCAAACACATCCTTGGAAGAGACAAAAATGAACTGAGTATGAAATACTTTCAACGAAATGAAAGAGAAATTAAGAGTCATTCTCTGTAAGCATCAAAGTGGGTCGGAAATCGCATGTCTCAGATTTGGATGATTTTCACTATGTAAGCCAAGTTTGACCCCCTGACAATGAAAATGACATTGGTTTGTGTATATGGCCATCCGTTGCCATGGTAACCATACCACCCCATTTTGGCCAGAAAATGGGCTTTTGCAAGCTCAAAATGAGCAACTTTCATGTCTGTTTTTCACAATGATAGTCCATAGGTGGATTATATTTTGACTTATGATGTAAAACTACTTATATTGATCTTTGATATGGGACATCAACTTTTGGTCGAAATGTGGGTGAAAAGTATTATTTTTTATTGCAAACTGTCCATATTTTGACATTTTCCAAAAATACAAAAATACACCATTTTTGGCGATTCATAGAAAAATAATGCAGCATAAGTTAAATAGTGGAATAGGCCCTAATGAATCATTGATCCATTATGAGAAAAATATAAAAAATCCATAGATGTTATTTTTGTTTAAAGAAAATAAATTCAATTTAAAAATGGTTACCATGGCAACATCTGCATTTTACATGATATATGTTTTATATTAATTATCTCAATTCATAGACAAGATAAACAACCAATTATGGTATATTAAGCAAGTTCATAATCTTTCTGACATTTTAATATCACATATGTTGGCATTTCATCATCGGTTGCCATGGTAACCACGCCCAAAAAGGTACAATCTTCACTTTTTATTCAAAATTTCCGTTGTTTTTTGGTGTTTTTGTACATTTGAATTAGATTAAAGAGACAATTTCTACGTTTTCCTATGAATTCTATTACATTTTCCAAAATTCATTGAAATTCGAGAGACATGTTAGAAAAAAAAAATGCAAGAAAGTCTCCATAGCAACGCACACTATTCTATCAGATACAAAGCTAAAGCAAAGTCATGATATATGTTTTACATAAGTATCTCAAATCATGAAAAAAATAAGCAACCATTTTCGGTATATTAAGCAAGTTAGCAGTTACTGTTACACTTTTATATCAATTATGTCAATATTTCATCATCGGTTGCCATGGTAACTATCCACATAAAGGTACAATTTTCACTTTTTATACTAATTTCCAGTCATTGTTTGATGTTTAAATGAATTAAATTAAAGAGACAATTCCTATGTTTTCCTATAAATGAGATTCCATTTTTCCAGAATTATTGAATGTTTTAGAAATATATAGAAAACATGCAAGGAAATCTCCATAGCAACACACACAATCATATATGATACACAACCAAAACAAAGCAGTAATATATGTATTACATTAAGTATCTTAAATCATTGAAGAGATAAACAACCAATTATGGTATATCCAGCAATTTTACAATATCTGTGATAGTCTTTTGTTCAATAATGTTGGTATTATGTAATTGGTTGCCATGGTAACCATGCAAAAAAGGTACAATTTAAGCTTTTTCTGCCAATTTTCAATTGTTTTGGACTGTAGTGGTACATTCAAATAGAATTGAAGAGACAGTTCCTATGTATTCCTATACCTTATTGTCCATTCACTAACATCATTGGATTTCTTGAGAATTATGTATAAAAAATGCAAGAAATCTCCTTAGCAACGCATAAAATTATAGTTGATATAAATCCAAAAGAAATACATGATATATGTTTTACATCCAAATTCTCAAATTATGAAAAAGATTAAAAATCAACTTTGGTTTATTAAGCAAATTAGCAGTTTTGTGACATTTTAATATCAATGATGTTGATATTCAATCATCGGTTGCCATGGCAACCACACCAAAAAAGGTACAATTTTCCCTTTTATGCAAATTTTTCATTCTTCTTTTTTTTCTTATTGGTTTTGTATATTTTAATTAAATTACAGAGACCATTCCTGTGTTTTCCAATAAATGATATTCCATTTTCCATTGTGCAAATTCCTAGTTGTTAAAGATAAGATGAGCTTTATTTTGAGTCGGCATGTCAAAGTAACAAGTGCAACATAAGCTCTTATGAGCTTTTAGACTGACATATTTTTTTTCAGTGTTTTGGTGAAAAACTTTTATTTTCGGTCTTTTTCTCTAAAATTTGAAGCAAAAAAATATTTTTGAAACTTGATAGATAAAATATGAAGCCTTCAAAAGAAATTCAGGAGGGAAATCATGAAATGATATTGGAAATAGCTGTATTTTCAATATAAAAATCACCAAAAAACTTCAAAAATTAATTTGTTAAAGATGTACAGAATTGTATCTTTGTATAAACTTCATTTTTAATGATGATTCTCAATCAATTAAATCAATTTGGGAAGTCAAGCTGTCTATATTTTTGAAATGGTTTCCATAGCAACCGTGCTTTATAAGATCTGATTTGCTGATTTTCTGCAATTTCCAACTATTTAAGGCCCTGTTTGATAATGTGGGAGCCCTATAGGAATCACGTATTCCGTCTGTCCGACGCGATAATTCAAGTAAATAGTGTAAATCTTTCAGATAAAGGATCATGAGAGAAACATGCTTATAAATTTTTAAACTTCATGGTCTAATGTCCAGGTCAATCTTTGGCAAAATTCAATAGAATATCATTAATTTGGTTCTGACCCGGAAAGTTCTGACCCGAAAAGTTTTCAAGGTACAGCTTTCACATTTCATACACAAATTAAAGATCATTTGTGAAATATGCGTATAAATTTTGACCCTTCAAGGTCAGAGGTCAAGGTCAAACTTGGCAATTTCAGTAAATAAATATAATATACATACATGTATAAAGAATCCTTGGTTGAACATGCCTATTAATTTTAAACCTTCAAGGTCAAGTCAAGGTCAAACTTAGATAAATCTTTATTAAATATCAATGCAATAACTGAAGACGTACGTATTTAAGGAAGCTTTTTTATGCTTCATATCCTGGTTTAGAACTATGATAGAAACACACCCAGAAATTCCAAACTATAACAGAATGAAGTCAAAGAAGCTAGGCCAATCTTTAGCAGATCTAGTAAGATCATTATTTTGATATGAGCCGATGACTCCAGCTTCCAAGGTATACATGTAGCTTTTCAACTTAGACTTTTGAAATTCGACATACTGATGAAGAATAATGAGAAGAGCATGCCTGTAGGTACTCAACTCTCATTATTTTCATAAAATGTACTTTTATTTTTATGCAACAGAGTATTCATTGGTGAGATATTAAAAATCCCGAAATTTCAAAAGCTTTATACGAAATTCTGGCTTTGTATTAGTAAAAATTGTGTGCTTTGCCATAGAGACTTGTTGCATTTCTTCTACATATTTCTCCAGAAGTTCAATTACTTTTAAGGAAAATTAATTATAGGAAAACATAGGAATTGTCTCCTTAATTTAGATCAAATATACAAAAACAATAAAAAAAAAAAGAACGGAAAATTTGCTCAATAAGTGAAAATTGCACCTTTTTTGCATGGTTGCTGTGGCAACCGATGACAAAATATCAAGATTTTATTGATATTAAAATGTCACCAAAACTGTGAACTTGCTTTCTACATCAGAATTGACTGTTTATCTCTTTCATAATTTGAGCAACTGAATGTAGAACATAAAGCATGGCATTGTTTTAGTTGTGTATCATTTCTAATTGATTGCATTGCTATGGAGATTTATTACATTTACTGAACATTTCTCAAAAAAAATTCAGAAATATAAATATCAAGTATAGGAAAATATCGGAACTGTCTTTTTAATTCAAATGTACATAAGCATCGAAAAAGTAAAGAATGTATCTTTTTTGCATGCTTTATATACCACAATTGGTTGTTTATCTTTCCCATGACTTGAGATACTTAATGTAAAACATATATCATGGCCTTAATACAGCTGTGTATCTGTAATAATTGCATGCGTTGCTATGGAGACATTCTTGCGTTTTTCTATATAATTTTCCAGAATTTCAATGATTTTGGGATATTGGAATATTATTCACAGGAAAACATAGACATTATCACTTAGATTTACTTCAGCTTTTCAAAAACTCTAAAAAAAAAATGACGGAAAATTTGAATAAAAAGTGAGAATGGTACCTTTTAGAGCATGGTTACCATAGCAACCAATGATAAAATATCAATATATTTTATGTCTAAATGTCACAAAAAGTGTGAACTGGCTTAATATTCCACAATTGGTTGTTTATCTCTCCCATGACCTGAGATACTTAATGTAAAACATATATCATGGCCTCGTTACAGCTCTGTATCTGTAACGATTTTGTGCGTTGCTAAGGAGGCATTCTTGCGTTTTTTCTACATATTTCTCCAGAATTTCGATGATTTTCGGAAATGGAATATTATTCAAAGGAAAACATAGGAATTACCACTTTAATTTACTCAAACTGTACAAAAATTCTGAAAAAAGGACCAAAAATTTGAATAAAAAGTGAAAATGATACATTTCAGGGCATGGTTACCATAGCAACAAATGATAAAATACATATATACTTGATATTTAGATGTCACAAAAAGTGTGACCTTGCTTAATATACCACAATTGGTTGTTTATCTCTCCCATGATTCGAGATACTTATTGTAAAAATCATATAACATGGCTTTGTTTAAGCTCTGTATCTGCAACGATTGTGTGCGTTGCTATGGAGAAGTTGTGTTTTTTCTATATATTTCTCCAGAATTTCAATGATTTTGGGAAAATGGAATATCATTCAAAGGAAAACATAGAAATTATCTATTTAATTTAATTCAAATGTACAAAAACTCCTAAAAACAATGGAAAATTTGAATAAAAAGTAAGAATTGTACCTTTTCGGCCATGGTTACCATAGCAACCAATGATAAGATACCAATATAGTGGATATTAAAATGTTACAAAAAGTGTGAACTTGCTTAATATACCATATTTGATCGTTTATCTTGTCCATAAATTAAGGTACTTGATGAAAAACATATATCATGTAAAATGCAGATGTTGCCATGGTAACCATTTTTAAATTGAATTTATTTTCTTTAAACAAAAATAACATCTCTGGATTTTTTTATATTTTTCTCAAAATGGATCAATGATTCATTACGGCCTGTTCCACTATTTAACTTATGCTGCGTTATTTTTCTATGAATCGCCAAAAATGGTGTATTTTTGTATTTTTGGAAAATGTCAAAATATGGACAGTTTGCAATAAAAAATAATACTTTTCCCCCATATTTCAACCAAAAAGTAATGTCTCATATCAAACATATATGTAAGTAGTTTTTCATCATATGTCAAAATATAACCCACCTATAGACTATCATTGTGAAAAACGGACATGAAAGTTGCTAATTTCGAGCTTGCAAAAGCCCATTTTCTGGCCAAAATGGGGTGGTATGGTTACCATGGCAACGGATGGCCATATACAAAAACCAATGTCATTTTCATTGTCAGGGGGTCAAACTTAGCTTACATAGTGAAAATCATCAAAATCTGAGATATGCGATTTTCGAGTTTTCTGAGAATTCTTTGATGCTTACAGAGAATGACTCTTAAAAAGACAGACAAAAATTGAAAATCTACAAAACCGACAATCAAAGTGTTTTTGCAATTCGACCGAAAATTCAAAATAAATGTTAAAAATAATATAACAATGCAAACGGCAATTCATACATGTAACTACACCATAAATTGAACATAACTTCTTTTACTGGAATACAAAATATACACTGTCAGCATGATTATTTGTAATCATAAATAATTTCCATAGAGAGTATTCTGTCAGAGAGTAACAACATTTACTCATAACTCATACCGACTTTTGGATTTATATAAGACTCTCTTCAGTACAAATACATGTACACATACACATAAACAGTAATGACATGCCCATCTCCACTTACATTAAGCACTTTTCTCCAAAGAAACTGCATTAATCAAATTTTTATCAGTAGATTTGCATATTTATAAAAGAATACATGTATATGTAAAATATACTATTCAGTTTTGCAGTCTTCCACAATATTTCAATAATCAGTTATATGCATTTGTTTACATACCGAACAAGGCCCACTAAGCTCTGCCGATGTCCAGATTTACACTTCTTCAACCCTTGGTAAATCTTCACCGATTCAAAATGATTCCTCACAGCTGTGCTTAATGTACAACATTTCTCTGCATCCATCTGGAACATGAACAAAATTAATATACAATGTGAGATGAAAGACTCTTTAAGCATGGTTCATACTGAAATTCTATACCAAAATTTCTCCACGCCTCAAACCACATTTTCCATGACTTCGTACGCAAACAAGCAACTTTGGTATAACTTATACAGAAATTTACGACTAAGCAAGATCTATTGAATGGTATCAATTTCATTCAAATTCTTGCATGATAAAGTAGTCAAAATTGTCTTTATCCAGTTCCTAAAGTGAGCTGCATGGACATTACAGAGAATGTTTTGTAAACATCACCTACCACTACAGGACACTTCTTGAACACTTCATAACCATCCTTTCCCTGGGCTATGTATTCCTTAGTACACAGTCTGTAGTTCTGAAATGGTAAATATATATAGCATTTTGTATCACATCTTGAACAACATAGCCACATCAACAAAATTTGAAATTTATGTGTTATGTCTAACTGGAACGTATGTCCAATGCTCAACAATGCTTAACTTATACTGTACCAACCCGTTTTAAGTCAATATAATGATCTTGGATTTTAACGAGTCCAGGTTCTACTCTTTTCCCTTTTGGCATACTGGGATCAAATCCAAACTCTATGCCGGCCACCTGTGGGAAACGTCCGTCAAAGTTAGGGTACTGGGATACTCCGTTCTCTAAAGCCTCAAGGATCTGCTCTCCTGTAACATGTGTAAGCAAGGATTAATCGTAACACAAATTTCATCAAGGGAAAAAAAATTGAACACTAACAATAAACAATTTTAAATCTAGGAACATGCAACAAACCTTTGTTACTATATGTCACATTTCGACTGCAGCTTTTACTGTGATTTATAATAAAAATAAAACACCCCCCCCCTCTCCCTGAATAATATAAACATTTCGAATTCAGAAATTTTGTGCTCAAAAGCAACATTGGAAAATGGTCTATTCCATTCACTACGCTACATGGTTTTACACACTTTGTGATACAAGAACTCATATTCCATCATCCAATAAAATGGCAAAAACAAACATTCAATTCTTATGTACCTGTACATTGAATTACAAGGAGTTCATCTACAAGAGGTAGTATCGTTAGCAGATCTCGGAGCTTAAATTCTCCCTTAGGATGGATACGATTGGATCTCAGTGTACCAGAATTTAACAACGCTACCTCAGCATTGGTAATCTCCAACATAATATCTGTGATAAAATTTCCTGTCAAAAAGATAAAAATGTGTCAATAAACATTCCAAGAACATAAGAGGTAAATCAAAGCACTAAAGGTACTGAGTGCGAATAGCCAGAATAATATCACTTATAATGAATGATAAAATATTGTGTTTTCAAAGTTATATTTGTTCCTGAACACCTTCATAGGCCAGTTTATGGACGGATAAAGACAGAACTAAAATGCAAATGCATAATGTTGTCGTAATGATGTCTGACAGTGAACATGAAAATTAAATAAAATTACATTAAATCTACCCCTCCCCCCCCCCCCCCCCCCTAAAAAATACAACAATCCAATATGATTATCTATTGATGATTCCATATACAAGGAAAGAAGACGAATCTTATTTTCTAATTTGATCCCCACTCTCTCTTTAACCTTTCATGTTCAATGTTAGGTGTGTGCTACGAATTTGAAGGAAAATTCGCTTCTTTTTTAGTATATAAAAACATGATACATCCTAAACGGGAATGTTTTGATCTTTTATTTTTCATAATTGCTAATATCATATTTCATGATGGAAGTTCATAATTTTTCCGTTGTATACAGATTTTATTTTGTGAAGCGGGGCAAAATAAGCCTACTTGAAGTTAGTCTTACGTTTCAATGATTCAACTTAATATCTTTATCGATAGCACCATTTCATTTATATATTGTCCACTAAAACAGGTAATGGGAAGGGGTTTCCAACACACAGCCTGTGTTCATCTCAGTACATACAGATGCAAATTTTCATTAGGTCATGCATGTACATAACACGACAGTTCGATTCACATAGATATAATTCATTGATTCAGACAGTGATCAGACTTTATACCGATCATGACGCTGACGCAGTCCCAAGGTACATGTAAACAGAGTAACATCGTTTATACATACTCAGTAGACGGGGCTCCCATGAGTGAAGAAATCAGGCAATCGCTATGTGCTATTCGCACAAAAATTAGTTTAATTTTACAGGTTTCCTTAAAAAAAAAATGTGTTTGTAAAACATGTGGCATCTTTGTCAGTAAAAATTTTATAATGGTCAAACTCAAAGGTCAAGGTCACAAGGTCAAATATTTTGGTATCCATGGAAAGGTTTTGTCACAATGAATATACATGTGAAATATCAAAGCCCTATCCCCTACCATTCAAAAGTTATGGCCAAGGTTAAAGTTTTTTAAAAGAAGGTCAAACTCCAAGGTCAAGGTCACAAGGTCAAATATTTTGGTATCCATGGAAAGGTTTTGTCACAATGAATATACATGTGAAATATCAAAGCCCTATCCCTTACCATTTTAAAGTTATGATCAAGGTTAAAGTTTTTTAAAAGTAGTTCAAACTCGAAGGTCAAGGTCACAAGGTTAAAAACTTTGGAATCAATGGAAAGGTCTTGTCACAAGAAATACACCTGTGAAATATCAAAGCCCTATCCCTCACCATTCAAAAGTTATGGCAGAGGTTAATAATTTTCAAAAGTAGGTCAAACTCCAAGGTCAAGGTCACAAGGTCAAAAATTTTGGTATCCATGGAAAAGTCTTGTCATAAAGAATACACATGTGAAACATCAAAGCCCTATCCCTTACCATTCAAAAGTTATGGCCAAAGTTAAAATTTTTGCGGACAAACAGACAGACAAACGGACAGGACAAATACAGGGGAATAATTAAGGAACGATTCAACTCTTGTTCATTGAATGGACGTATAGCATGAATAAAATAGCAGGGAAAACAGAAACATTGCGCATAGCCAATACATGTATTGATAAGCAAGTGTTCCGTCTTTTTTTTTTGTGTGGTATAATTCCATCCAATTAAATTCAAGTCATTACTCATCATTTAATTTCCATTAAGCATGCTCTAGATTTCCTGTAAGTCACCTTTTAACCCTGCACTAATTCTAAAATACATGTATGTTGTCCATGCTGACATCACAGCAGTGAAAACATGGGAAATGACATCGCCGGAGAAAACTTTTTAGTAAAAACTTTTGGGTAATAACTATTCCCTATTTTCGAATTTTTTTTAACAAATCAGAATCATTGTTACAATGTAAATTAAATGAATCAGCTATTATCCATGAAAACCAGAGTTACTTCCGTTTGGGACTGTATCAGACGTAGAGTAATTATGACGTCATCAAAATCTATGGAAACGGTCCTTAAACTCTGGGAAATCACGGTACAAATTCGATGTTACCATATCATTTTCATGACGTCATAATGGTGTTACGTCAGATACCATCTCAAATGGGAAATAACTCTGAATTCCACAAAGACTCAATACAGAATACTAAGAATTTTTTTTAACAAATCAGAATCATTGTTACAATGTAAATTAAATGAATCAGCTATTATCCATTAAATGTTTCTGGTTTAAATATACAAAATTATTTCAAAATCGCACATTTCTTTCCTTTGTGAGTATTTTCTCTTTTTGTGACTTTAATACTAGAGAGCACTTTGATTCCTCATGATCTAGAAGTTTGATTACCTAGATTGGTCTCCCCTGTTCTAACTGCAGAGAACCTTCCATCCAGCTCCACTTGCATATTCCCCAGATGTTCCTCCATTTTAGAATCTATGTCCTCTATAATAAATAATACGTTAATTTTGTCAAAAGGAAAATGTTTAGAGCATACATTGCTGTAAATTCAGCCTTGACATTCATTAACAAATACATGTAATTTAATAATTGCTAAATGCTTAGAGCAATTATTGCTATAAATACGATCAAATGTCTCATTAATTCAAAACTTACATAACAGAAAAGAGTAAATTTTACAGCTCATAACACTGAAGTGTTTTAAAAGACCTCAAAGTGAGGGCATCAAATAAGATTAGTCAAGTAAATTAGTACACAATGTAATGTACACATAGACAATACCACTGGCATACATGAATTATCATACATGATAGAAGAAATATTTCTATCAAATATACTCTTATTATGAATTCAGATATCAACTAAAGTCTCTAAGTGTATGTAATATCTTATTCCCCCTTGTTGTTGAATGCCTTACACAGAACAAGTATTTCGAGTCTCAGAGGTTACAATACATTATAATCTTATTATGAATTCAGATATCAACTAAAGTCTCTAAGTGTATATGTAATATCTAATTCCCCCTTGTTGTTGAATACCATACAGAAAACTGCATCTCCAGTGAGTAGCTCGCTCGGAGAGTATATACGACAAGATCAGACTCTATGTATAGGTCAGAGGATAGTTTCCGGTTATCAAGTGATTTGGTAGCTGCGACGGTAGACAGATACACTAAATATTATAATTATACTTTTAGCATATACAAGCAATTCACTGAGAGTAAAATATTCAAACACATTAACAAGTACTTTTGCTAGCAATTAATTCGAAAGTTTGGCCTGATAAGTCTCTGAACGTAACTCACCGGAGAAGCAGTTTTGAGTGTGATATCTAACAAGGGAGAAAGGAATTATTTACACATGTCTTGAGAAGACGAAAGTCTCCAGACAAACTTACTTTGTAAATGTTTAACAACGTCTAACACCCCTGGATCCTCCGGGAAGTCACTAGTGAGATCCACCCTCTCTATGTTCACATCCACCCCTGTATTGTTCATACACACTCTCACTTTACTCAGGTTTTGGAAATCTGTACCACTCTTCACTATGTATCTATCATTTACCTTAATGAACAAATGTCTTACATGTAAAAGAATTCAGTATGACATTGCATACCACCTGTATATAGAAGTTTGATCATTTAACAGGTCTGTTTCGAGTTTTGAAGTATTTTCACTTGAAATTTGTCTACATAAAGGTGTATTCCGGGGTATAATGATTATCACAATCAATCATATTCCATGACGGCTAAAAAGTTTTAAAGCGCTTTTAAAAGTCTTAAGTCAATGTCCACATCTTCTCATATTAACCCATACAACCAGACATTTTTTTGTTTTGTTTTTGCCTACCTTTTCTAGGCCATAGTCGTGATCGTGCCCTCCCAGTATAAGATCTATCCCCTCCACCTCCTTCGCCAGCCTTCTGTCGTTCGGCCATCTCATGTGAGTCAGGGCTATCACTATATCAGCACCCTGAAACATAGCAATCACAAATTCAATTTGTTTTCTAAAATACTTTACAATTACCAACAACCAAAGCTCTGAAGGCACTGATGGCGGGTGTCATTTACTTATGTCGAATAATATCAATCTACAATGTATTCTTTAGGATTTAAATACTGAATTATTTGTAGAACAAATCCATTTTCCAATGTTTGGGAACAAGGGTGGATTTAGGGGCGGTTGGGGTTCAGGACCACTCCCTCCTTAGAAATTCACAATCATTAATAGTGTATGAAAAATGATTTGCTGACCATGTCAAACAACCCATTTACAATACGAGTATCAGAATCCCTGTTTCTGATTTTAGATAAGGGATTTTTTTCATCTTCATCATTTTGTATAAAGCACATTTTAAGTTAATCGGAAAATTGGGATTTTCGTAACATTTTGGATATAGGAATTGTGGCCATTATTGTGCAACAATTGGGTATAAAGTCAGACATTCTTGAATTTACGTCAGCATGACTACTATTAACTATAGTACAGACGTTTAATTTTCCTTTGCATATTAAATAATTGCGGAATACAGAGTTATTTCCCATTTAAGACGGTATCTGACGTAAAAGCATCATGACGTCATGAAAATGGTACTGTATAGTCGATTTCCAAAGTTTAGGGAGTCTTTCCATAGAATTTGATGACGTCACAATTAGTCTACGCAAGATACCACCCCAAAGGGGAAGTAACTCTTATCTTCATAATTACTGAATAGATCTGATCTGGTTGAACTTGTTCTAAAAGATTAATGTCTTGTATGCTATTCAGATTATTTTTAATCAAACTTAATTTCAAGGTTTACGTACTATATGTCCTCCTTTCCAAAGTGACTGCTATAGAGAAGGAGCTGCCGGATAATTTTAGTTTGCCTGCAGATGTCATGGTAAACACCGTACTGGATCATGACACGTGGTATTGTCAATAAACTAGCATTCTACACACGTGAACATGAAGGCAGCTATTATTTACAACACCCACAACAAAGTATCATTCTCGATATCATCTCTGACACCTTTTTTGTACATGTTTATACATATGTATAATATGTTACATATACATGTATGTTACATTTTCATTTTGCATAATTACTCTACGATATTCCTTATTTTCGAAAAACAGAGTTACTTCCCATTTGGGACGGTATCTGATGTGGACTAATTGTGACTTCATCAAATTTTATCATGGAAACGATCCTAAAACAAGTCAAACTCTGGAAAATGACGGTATAAAATCGGCTTTATCATACCATTTTCATGACATCATAATAGTTTTACGTTTTTAATGCTTGATTCCGCAAATAAATGGTACAAATGATAATTACACCGACCTCGTCTCTGAGCTGTTTAGCTATCTCTGTCCCCTTGACGACATAATCCTGGAAAGTTACGTCCTCTGGATCCAATGTGGCGAGAGTCTCTATCCACTCCTCTTCCACTAATCCCATGAGCCCTATCTGTGACATGAATATACATTCTTTCAATTCAGCAAATTGTGCCTGACATGAAATTCATATGAAAGAGCATCATATGAATAATTTCACATGAAAATTCATGTAAAATTTCACGTGTTTATGTGAAAATTTTCTATGTTAAACTCATTTGAAATTCAAAATAATTGTGAAGTAACAAATAAATGTTACTTCACATGAATGTCTTTTATTTGACTTCCATCTGTAATTGAATTCATATGAAATTCATGTCAGAAACTTCACATGAATTTCATGTAAAACAAATTTATGTAAATTTCACATTCATGCTCATTGCGTAAATTTCAAGTGAATTCATGTAATATTTTTCACATGAATTTCATGTGCATTCCTTTGCATCTCTCACCTTATAACCACTCCATTCAACCATGTAGCTGACTTTACCGTTACCTAACATTTCCCCTGTTAGATTATCCACAACGTTACTCATCAGCCAAGGAAACTTAGTGTCCTCCATGACTTCCTCTAAATGGTCAACTCCAAAATCTGAAAACGTACAATGAAATAAATTAAATAAATGAATGTGCTGAATATTTTCATTATTACCAAGACTTTACTTAAGTTTAAAGGGATATATTTTTTATATAAATGTATCTTCCTAAGTTTGTAAGAATGTTAAAGAGTTATTTTCACGTGGGGAAATTTTCACGAAGTCCCTTGATTTTGAATTTGACCCTGCCATAAACCCTTACCAAATGTTGTTAGATCTTTAGTATAGCTATCACTGTGAGCAAATCTAAACTCTCAATCTTAACAATTTTCTTATCTTGTTTAACATGTTTAAAAACTCAAAATATCGGAGTTAACATCTTCTGGCATTACTTTTCATTATGATGTCACTATTGAAAGACCCAATTCCACGGAGAGGTAACAATGAAAGAGTGTCCAAAACATGCCTACCTCAGACATTTTGTTAGCCATTATGAATTTCATGAGTAAAGCATGAACAAAATATTTACACACAATTTGCAGTGTTCTAGCAGATTAAATATCATGTAACCTAAATATTAGAACACACTCACTTCAAAGATTTGATGTTTAAACATACAGTCATACACAACAAAGTATGACTTAATACCTAATCTATCAATAACCAACGGTTGGCAACTTTACCGAAGTCATGGTTCCCGAACACTGCACAATGAACTCCTATAGCATTCATCACTGGTACCATCTGTTCCCCCTTCATAAATATACTCACTAAAAGATAAAACAACATATCAGGAAATAATGATCCAATAGCCACAGCCTTCATGAAAATTCACTAGCCCAAAGAAAAGGGCTACAACAAATTCTGTCCGGCCAGTAAAATTAATCCTAACAAAGTATATTATCAGCAAGTAAAATTTGTCTTTGATCAAGTGGTTCCTAGAATTTTTTGTGAAGACTGCAAACACATGAAAATAAACTTCACTAGAACAGAGAAAATTTTCATGGAAATATATTCTTGATTCGTAATATACTAAACAGTAAATGCATAATTATTTAGATTCATAACTACAGTACTTACTCAGTGAAGGATTCAGCACGTCTCCACTGAAGAGAATTAGGGGATTATGGGATTGCTGTGATTTGACGTAGGCAGTAAATCTCGCTGCCCCTCCAACTGGCTCGTTCTTCTGGGGTTCAATGTTATAGACATCATTAAAATGGATAATTGTCAGCTCTTGTGGCATGTTTCATCGAATTAAGTCTTCTACTGCTTAAGTATGATAAAGATATATGATAATTTCACCCAGGCAAGCTGTAATGGTCTGTACTAACACATTCTTTAATTCTCTCTGTGATCTATATTTTAATATTCAATATTGCATCTTTCCAGTACCTGAAAAACATAAAAAGTTACTTAAGTTTTTTCTATCGATACATTGTACCGGTTATGCAAATGCCTGTTAAAAATAGTTTAAACATAATTTCTTTAACATGTTTAATCAAATCATGAATAAATAAATATAAATGCACTCAAACTCTAACAATTTTAACATGTTTAAGTAAAACACTAAATATAAATGCACTCCAACTCTATCAATTTTTAAAAATACTAAATAAATCAATTAAATTTTACAAAAGCATTGAATATCAAATGATTAACTTACTAAAATCAAGTTACATGTCATGTATGTCCACAAACACAGCCCTTATAACATATATAAATAAAGTATAAAATATGGACACCTTTGTACAGACAAGCATGTCATCAAAACAGAGCAGTTAATAAAACGGCAATAAAACGGAGAGATGCCTTTCTTTAGTCTGTACCTTCACTCAGCTGTCCTACATGTACCATAAAATACTTCCTGAGTTATGATACACTTGTATTTGAACACTTTAATCCTACATAAAATCCCGACAGTCAGCACTCACTGACTTACTGCAGCATTAAATACAATGACTACACCAATAAAAACTGTTTACTACATCCCTTTCTCACTTCCTGTTTGTCATTGTTAATTTTGACATTGTCAAATGTATCAACTATACTTACACATATAAATGCCTATAATTCAGATTTTATATAATGCCTATAATTTAGATTCTATTGCTGGAATGTATTTGCACCCACAAAATAAGGACATACGTACCTTAAAGTGTACTTTAAATGCAATTATTAAAGCTGACAAAATATATGTTAGAAGCTCTGTTTTAAATATTTTTTAAATCAACCTTGCATGTAGAATTTTTTTTGAGAGAATATCTTTTTAAAATAGAATATATTTGTAAAACATTTTCCTCCTATGCACAACTTTTCTCTTGTATCTGTCATTTATGTAGTGAAACGTGACCTTGAACTTCAGACCTCTTAATAGAAAGTCGTATTGTCACTCAAGTTACCCAAAAATTATGTATCCAAATGTGGTAAGGGCATATGATATGTAAGCCAAACATGTTTAAAATACATATGGTGACCTTGAACTTTGGCCTACGGTGTTTTTTTTTCCAAACAAACTCGACAATATTCGGCCCCATTGGAGTATATATATGTTTCCCCTCCTGTCAGAGAAATTTCCCCCATTCAAAAGACTTTTTCTTTGGCAAAAAATTGTTTTAAAATAGTGTGTAAAATTCAGCAAAATCAGAATCAAACTAGATGGCTACTGTTGCAAGCAACAGACGGATTCCTCCTTTCTTAGCCTTCCTTGGAACTGAAGTGTTAAAATCCGAATAAAGAAGATGGAAAAAAAAAATAGTTGCTTAAGTACCTTATTCACTTCAGCAAATGGGTCAAAAGAGCTGATGTCTAATTTGGAACTCTTCTTTATCTATCAACAAAATAGCAGAAAAAAAATTAAGTACCTTTCATCTTTACGAAATCTTTAAATTCCATTCTCTATGGATATCAAATCCTTTACAATTACTTTCTCAAAACAGAATTGCACAATGATTTTGCAATGAGGTAATTTCTATTAATAGAAAATGACAACAACATGAAAGTACAGATAGGTAATGCTTCTCAGAAAAAAAAGAAACAGAGAACAAGAATAAAAGAGTTATCTTTCTTATACTATGTTAAGTTCAAATAAGAAGGACTACTTGTGTGAAGAATAAATAGTGTAGGACAAAAAGTGTAAATTCTACAAGAGTAAATGATTGTTAAGACCTTGAGAATGATTATTTGGCCTTTAACCAATGTCATGGTTGAAAGATAAGTATTGTGATTATTCTCATCACGATTGATCTGAATCTGAGCAAAGCTCAGTATCTAATCAACCAAAGTCATTTGTGACCTTGAAATCAAACAAATGACCTTGGGTCAAGGTCATGATGAAAAAGTTTGATGCAAGGAATATTTGTGTAAAGTTTGAACTCTCAAGGTCAAACAGCCTTTATTTTATAGACTGAAGTTTGTTGTGACCTTAAAAATCAGAATTTGACCTTGGGTCAAGGTCAAGGTGAAAGAGCTGGGCCCAAGCATGATATGTATAAAGTATGAACTCTAAAGGTCAAATAGTCTTTGTTTTGACGGGAAAAATTGCTCTGACCTTGAAAATGAGAATATGACCTTGGGTCAAGGTCAAAGTGAAAGAGCTTGACTGAACAATTATTTGTATGAAGTCTAAACTCTGAAAGTCAAATAGTCTTTGTTCTATAGGCAAAAGTTTGTTGTGACCTTGAGAATCAGAATTTGATCTTGGGTCAAGGTCAAGGTGAAAGAGCTTGGTTTAATGATATTATGTATGAAGTTTGAACTTTGAATGTCAATAGTCTTTGTTCTATAGGCAAAAGTTTGTTGTGACCTTGAGAAAGTTAATATGACCTTGGGTCAAGGTCAAGGTGAAAGAGCTTGGTTTAATGATATTATGTATGAAATTTGAACTTTGCAGGTCTTATAGTCTTTGTTCTATAGGCAAAATTTTGTTGTGACCTTTAGAATAAAAATTTGACCTTGGGTCAGGGTCAAGGTGAAAGGGCTTGGATCAATGATTGTATTTATGAAGTTTGAACTTTCAAGGTCAAATAGTCTTTGTTCTATAGGCAAAAGTTTGTTGTGACCTTGAGAATCATAATTTGACCTTGAAACTAGGTCATCATCAATGACTACCTATAAGTAACCTACCATCCAAGTTTCAACTCAAAATCTCAAAAACTGTCGAAATTGGCACTGTGCCAATTTAAAGTTCCATTTTAAACTCAAAATAGCGCGAAAAACCTTAAATATTTTATCGAACATGTAAGCGTATAAACGTTTGCAAATTTTCCAAAGAACAATATAAAACAAATTTCGTTAAAATCGCACGGTTAATTTAGGAGTTATAAGGTTTTAAAGAGTTTACCTTTGATGACCTCTAGCAGGGGCATATGTGAACTTTTCGACAAGAAAAAAATTTTAAATTTAGATCTTTATATGCTCTTTCACATGGCACTTTCCGTTTTTTCATATGATGCTGTACGTTTTTGTAAAGTGACCGGAACGGTTTTGGGGTAAGAATAATAATAATAATAAGAATAATAAGAATAAAGAAAAGACAATACAATAACAGAAAGGATTCCGACGGAAGTCGGAATCCTTAATAAGAATAAAGAAAAGACAATACAATAACAGAAAGGATTCCGACGGAAATCGGAATCCTTAATAAATGGAAGGATGGAGGTTCCTGTGGACATAGCAGACGGATTCCTCTCATTTTCATCTTGTTAAGAACAGAAATGAAAATTGAAAAAATGCGAAAATGACTGGCCGCAGCTGGACTCGAACCAGGTACCTTCACCAAGGTAGGCCCCATCGTATCTTGTCAGGTCACATGGTTGAATTGACCAATGAAATTTGTAACACATCCTGGGTCATGCATATTAATTATGTGAGGGATTTTCCAATGAATCATGACAATATAGCAAGTGTTTTCAAACTGGTACATGTATTCGATATTTCTTGATTCTGTTAGAAAACATTTTGAACTAATACATACTCGTATAAATTTTGAAATGAAAACAATGTTGAAGCACTGTACTTTATGTTTGCTTACGAATGAAAAAAACAAGAGCCCCAGGGGGCACAACGCTCACCTGATACCCATGCACGCTCTAATTGACATACTGACATTGAATACTGATAGTGCCACTACCAGGATTTTAGCCCACAACCTTTCTAACAAGATTTTTGCCGGATGCAGACAAGTTTTTTTTTTTCAGACAACCTTTAAAAGTACAAACAAGAGAAAATAGTCACATTTCAAAACAACAACTTTTTTACTGATTTGAAAAGATGGATTATGCGATCCAAAGTCATATGCCCAGCTAGTATAGTTTGCAACATCAAAAATAAAATCATTTTGTAAAATTCCACATTAATGTGCAACAGAAACAGAATAAAACAATGAAATGATTTCATAAATTAAGTTTATTTAAAATTGAACACCAAACCTTTCATTATTAATAGCTAGTATGCCAGAAAATAATAAAGCCTGTGTTTGTGAAACACGAATGCCCCGCAGTGGCATGTAAAATGTTGGTATAAACACCATTTTCTGTTAAGTATGTGAGAGGTCAGGGTCAGAGTAATGTTGGTATCAATGGAAAGATCTTGTCACAAAGAATACACATGTACAATATGAAAGCCCTATCACTAACCATTCAAAAGTTATGCCCAATGTTAAAGTTTTTGAAAAGTAGGTCAAAGGTCAAGGTCACGAGGTCAAAAATTTTGGTATCAATGGAAAGGTATTGTCACAAGGAATACACATGTGAAATATGAAAGCTCTATCACCTTCCATTCAAAAGTTATGCCCAATGTAAAGTTTTTCGGACAGACAGACAGACGGACAGGCCAAAAACTATATGCCCCCGTATCTTTGATTCCGGAAGCATAACCAGAAGTCTCTGACGAGACTGTAGCTCTCCTGGTTGTTTTTTCTAAAACATCAATTTCCTTTCTTTTTTTTTTAAACCAAGACCATAGGGAGCAGGTGCTCTAACAAATTATAAGTAGCATGACAAAACTACGTATCCATTATACTGCAACTATAATAGCACTCATATAATTCATAATATCCGAGATAAAGTATTTCTAAAAAGAATGTCACACCCATTTTCCAAGATCCTAGGGGCCAAGGGCTAATAGCTCAAATGAACTATCAATGACACATCAAGACTACAGATCCATTATATCGGATAAAGAATTAACTCCCCATCATTAATAGCTTTAAACGAGTAGAGAGCACAACTATATAGGAAAAATTACCACACCCATTTTCAAAGACCCTGGGGGTATAGGGCTTAAACAAAATATCAGGTGCACAACTATGCCACAGACCAATCATTGCAAAAAGAATTAATCCTACATCATTAATAGTGTCAGAGGAGTTGCAAGCACAAGATTACATTAACTTATATAGGAGAAAATGACCACACCCATTTCTGAGACCCTAAGGGTCAGGGGCTAAAACATAATATCAGGTGCACAACTAGACCAGAGACCCATAATATTGCAATGAGAATTTAGTCTCCATCATTTATAGTGTTAGAGGAGTTGCGAGCACAAGATTACATAGAGTTATATTGGAGAAAATGACCACACCCATTTCTAAGACCCTGGGTGTCAGGGGCTCAAACAAAATATATCAGGTGCACAACAAGACCACAGACCCATCATATTGCAAAAAGAATTAAGTCTCCATCATTTATAGTGTCAGAGGAGTTGTCCGGACAAGATTACCCAGATCGCATGACTACGTTGGGCCAATGTAATATGTTGTATGGTTGGCCGGTGGTTGGCGTTGGCATGTCAACGTTGGACCAACATTGGCCCAACATTGTATTTGTCGGACATACCAATGAATTATCGCTGTTGTTGGACTGAGGTTGGGCCAATGTTGGTCCAACATCGTATGTTCAAGATAAAAGCACCGATCGAATTATATAATTTTACAAATGAGATTTACAATACAATAATATCAGGTGCACAACTAGACTGCAGACCCATCATATTACAAAAAGAATTAAGTCTCCATCATTTATAGTGTCAGAGGAGTTGCAAGCACAAGATTACATAAAGTTATATAGGAGAAAATGACCACACCCATTTCTAAGACCCTGGGGTCAGGGGCTCAAACAAAATATATCAGGTGCACAACCAGACCACAGATCCATCATATTGCAAAAAGAATTAAGTCTCCATCATTTATAGTGTCAGAGGAGTTGCAAGCACAAGATTACATAGAGTTATATAGGAGAAAATGACCACACCCATTTCTGAGACCCTAAGGGTCAGGGGCTAAAACATAATATCTGGTGCACAACTAGACCAGAGACCCATCATATTGCAATAACAATTTAGTCTCCATCATTAATAGTGTCAGAGGAGATGCGAGAACAAGATTACATACAGTTATATAGGAGAAAATGACCACACCCATTTCTAAGACCCTGGGGGTCAGGGGCTCAAACAAAATATATCAGGTGCACAACAAGACCACAGACCCATCATATTGCAAAAAGAATTAAGTCTCCATCATTTATAGTGTCAGAGGAGTTGTCCGGACAAGATTATATTACATAGAATTTAATGACCACGCCCATTTTATAAGACCCTGGGGGTCAGGGACTGAAACTAAATGTCAGGTGCACAACTAGACCATGGACCAAGTAAAATGCAAAAAGAAATAACTTTCTATCTCTAACAGTTTCAGAGGAGTTGTCCGGACAAGATAACATAGAATTTAATGACCACGCCCATTTTATAAGACCCTGGGGGTCAGGGACTGAAACTAAATGTCAGGTGCACAACTAGACCATGGTCCAAGTAAAATGCAAAAAGAATTAACTTTCTATCTCTAACAGTTTCAGAGGAGTTGTCCGGACAAGAATTGTTATTGTTATTGTTATTGTTATTGACTATTTTACTTTGTCAGATACTGAGCTACCCAAAACTTCTTATCCAAATCACTCAAGCGGAAAATGTAGGTCAGATGCTGCATCCGATGCATGGGTTCACCTCAGCATCCAAAGATGAATCACTTGTGCAAGTTTGGTTACTGTAGCATCAGTGCTTTGTCAGATACTGAGCTACCCCAAACTTCTTAACCAAGTCACTCAAGCGGAAAATGTAGGTCAGATGCTGCATACGATGCATGGGTTCACCTCAGCATCCAAAGATGAATCACTTGTGCCAGTTTGGTTACTGTAGCATTAGTACTTTGTCAGATACTGAGCTACCCCAAACTTCTTAACCGGACGCGGACGCGTGGGGTTATAGCATAAGCTCACTCAACTTCGTCAAGGTGAGCTAAAAATGATGGTATGTGAAGAAAGGTCTTGTCACAGGGAATGCACATGTGAAATATCAAAGCCTATCACTCAGCAATCAAAAGAAATAGCCAATCTAAGATTTTTTTAAAAGTAGGTCAAATATCTAGGTCTTGGTCATGAGGTCAAAAGTTATGATATGTGTAGAAAGGCCTTGTCACAAGAAGGAATACACATATGAAATATCAAAGCTCTATCACTTACCAATCAAAAGATAAAGCAAATCTTAATTTTTTTTGAAAAGTAGGTCAAATATCTAGGTCAAGGTCATGAGGTCAAAATTATGGTATGTGTAGAAAGGTATTGTCAAAAGGAATACACAAGAGAAATATCAAAGCCTATCACTTGCCAATCAATAGATATAGCCAATCTTGGTTTTTTTAAAAAGTAGGTCAAATATCTAGGTCAAGGTCATAAGGTTAAAAAATATAGTATGTGAAAAAAGGGCTTGTCACAAGAAATACACATGTGAAATATCAAAGCCCTATCACTTACCAATCAAAAGATATAGCCAATCTTAGATTTTTTGAAAAGTAGGTCAAATATCTAGGTCAAGGTCACGAGGTCAAAAAATATGGTTTGCGTAGAAAGGCATTGTCACAAAGATTACACATGTGAAATATCAAAGCCCTATCACTTGCCAATCAAGAGATATAGCCAATATTAGATTTTTAGAAAAGTAGGTCAAATATCTAGATCAAGGTCACAAGGTCAAACATTTTATGTGTAGAAAGGTCTAATCACAAGGAATACACATGTGAAATATCAAAGTCCTATCACTAATCAATCAAGAGATATAGCCAATATTAGATTTTTAGAAAAGTAGGTCAAATATCTAGGTCAAGGTCACAAGGTCAAAAATTATGATATGTGTATAAAGGTCTTGTCACAAGGAATACACATGTGAAATATCAAAGTCCTATCACTTACCAATCAAAAGTTATGGGGTGTGACACCCAAGTGTGACAGACAGACGGAGGGACGGAGGGACGGACAGACGAACAACGGACAAAGTGATCCCTAAGTGTCGCTGTGCTTCGCAGGCGACACAAAAAGTCAACATCTTAAAAATAAATTCAGAGTATATTTGATAGCGTATGTGGCCAAGTTAATTCGAAGTATGAAAATAAGTACACAAAGCCAAACTAGCTATAGCTTGTCTTATTTAAAAAATCATTAAAAATCTAAAAGTTGATATTTTGACAAAATTCTTTCACAGTTTCATTTCTAGCGATAAATATAAAAATGAAAAGAGAAAAAAAACTGAAAAAGGGAAAAAAAAATTGTTGGGGTCCCGCCGGGGTTTGAAGCTACTCCCCATGGGTCCATTTGGCATGGAAAACATACATTATACCAATGTACAATCTTAAAAAATATTCCTTAAAAATCCAAAAGTGGATATCTTGACAAAATTCTTTCACTTGTAGGGTACCATGCATGAGTACCTCATACCTACAAATTGTCATGACAATCTGAAGAGTGGTTATAGAAAAGAAGCAGAAAATGTATGAAAATCAACCCCCCCCCCCCCTTCCTTTTTACATAAGAAAAAAATTCATAAAAAATCAAAAAAATAAATTTTAAGCATAAAATACATATCAAAGCATTTTGAAGTAAGTTAAATATGATAAATATGTAGTAAATGAGTGTGTAAAATCATACACTTATTGAGTTATTTAAAGAAATAGTGCAAAAATGTGCATTTCTGACAAAGTCCGAAAAGACGTCAAAAACGCGTCAAAAATTTGACTTCGAAGTGGAACCAAAAATAACAACACTTCTTAAGACATCTCTCTAAATCATCCTGATGCTTTCGGTTTGTCGATACATGCTTCGGTTCTGAAGAAGAAGTTTGTCAAAGGAGGGTACCCCCCGTGACCTACTTTTGGCTGTGGTGGCGCCACCTGTTGACAGATCCGGACGAAAAACAACAACACTTGTAGGGGACCATGAGTACTTCATACCTACCAAGTTTCATCAAAATCCCTTCAGCCGTTCTGGAGAAGAAGTTTAAAATGTGAAAAGTTTACGACGACGACGGACGACGACGACGACGACGACGACGACGACGACGCCGGACGACGGACGCCGGACGCAACACTATGACAATAGCTCACTTGAGCCTATGGCTCAGGTGAGCTAAAAATGAGGGGAAAAAATGGCCGAGGCCGGTATCGAACCCCGGACCCTCCGATTCGAAGTCTGACGCTCTACCGCTGAGCTATTGCAGAACTGACAAAGCTTTGCATCAAAAGTCTTTAGAAGGATGAAATCTTGCGACTATGATATGACTCAACATGTCGAGCATGTTCCGAATGATAAATCTTTATCGATCGATTCTATTTACAGGTTTGTATTCAGGAGTAAACAACACAGAATTTCATAAAATGTATTTTTTTATTTGACTTTCATTGACCATGTATGTAGAGAATAAAATTATGAATCAATAAATTGTGTTTGCTTCTTTTGCAAGGGCGGATCTAGACAGGGTAGGTGAAAACAGGTATGTACACGTATGTAACATGTAAGTCGGAGGGGGGGGGGGGGGGGCAAAAACTTATCAACCTCCCCCTTTCGAAGGACTAGCCTATGTCATTGGATAAACAAACCGGCAAAGATCTTGTACAGTTATTTCAAAGATTGACGAATTCAAAAAGAAACAGACAAACAAACGAGAAAAAAAAAATGCCCAAGGGGGCCACATTGCTCCGTCAAAGGTCTAGTACAGTTGTTTCAAATATTAAGGAATTTAATAAGAAAAAGACAAACAAACAAACAAACAAAACAAATGAAAAAAAAAAAAAAAAACAAAAAAACAAGAGGCCCAAGGGAGCCATATTGCTCAGTCAAAAGTCTTGTACAGTTGTTTCAAAGATTGTCGAATCAAAAAAGAAAAAAACAAGCAAACAAACAAACAAGCAAAACAAATGAAAATAAAAAAAACAAAACAAAACAAAACAAACAAGAGGCCCAAGGGGGCCACATTGCTCCGTCAAAGGTCTTGTACAGTTATTTCAAAGATTGACGAATTAAAAAAAAACAAGACATACAAACAAAACAAAACAAAAAAAAAACCAAGAAGCTCAAGGGGGCCACATTGCTCCGTCAAAGGTCTTGTACAGTTGTTTCAAAGATTGACGAATGAAAAAAAAGAGGCCTAAGGTGGCCATATATACACGTTGAAGTCAATGACATTGAAATAAATATGCGCAATATGAAATGTGTTTTTCTTCTGAATAAAAAGCTATGAATAGGACTGACTTGTTGCATGAACGATCGATAATTCTTGTAATGCTGAATCAGCCTTTTGTATTTCTCCGTCTGTATATCAAAAATAAAAACCACTAACATTCAGGAACTCCAATGGCTATGTGGATAGGGCGTTGGACTGCTGGCCCAAGGGTACCGGGTTCGATCCCCAGTCTGGACGTTTTTTTTTTTTTTCGCCTATCGTCTGCGTTTCTGTCTAGTACTCTCTCTATCTGTTCGTATGTCTGTTCGTTCTTCTATCGTTGTCAGTCTATCTAACACTGTCTATCTTACACTGTCAGTCTGTCTGTCTGGTCCATGCTGCAAATTTACCAGTTAATTTAAATGATGCTATTCAATTTTAAGACATTTTTAAAACATTTAATTAGAAAATGACAACAGCATGAAAGTACAGACAAGTCATGGTACGAAGAGAAATAGAAATAAAAGATTTATCTTTCTTAGATCATGTAAAGTTACATAAGAAGGACCTCGTTTGTGAAGTAGAAGTAGTGAAGGACAAACACTGTGTATTTAACAAGTAAATGTTGTTATGACATTGAGAATGAAATTTTCACCTTGAACCAAGGTCAAGGAAAAAAGATGAGTATAGAATATCATTTTCTTCAAAATATATATGAAAGTGAATAAAGCTCAATATTTTATCAACAAAAGACTGTTATGACCTTGAAATCGAACGAATGACCTTTGGTCAAGGTCAATGTGACAGGACTTACTGCGAGGAATATTTGTACCCAGTTTGCACTCTCAAGGTCAAACAGTCTTTGTTTTATAGGCAAAAATGCTGTTGTGACCTTGAGAATGAGAATTTGACCTTGGATCAAGGTCAATGTGAAAGAGCTTGGCTTAACAATTATATGTATGAAGTTTGAACTCTGAAGGTCAAATAGTCTTTGTTCTATAAGCAAAAGTTTCATGTGACCTTGAGAATAAAAATTTGACCTTGAAAAGAGGGTCAACATTAAATGACTATCTATAAGTGACCTAACATCCAAGTTTCAACTCAAAGTCTCAAAAATTGTAGAAATTGGCACCTTGCCAATTTAAGGTTCCATTTCAACTTGAAATAGCTTGAAAACTGTAAATATTTTATGGAGCATGTAAGCGTATAAAAGTTTGCAAATTTCTCAAAGAACAATATAATACAAATTTTGTTCAAATCGTACGGTTAGTAAAGGAGTTATAAGAGTTTAAAGATTTGACCGCTGATGACCTCAAGCGGGGGCATATGTGAACTTTTCGACAAGAAAAAAATATTAAATTAAGATCTTTATTTGCTCTTTTACATGATACTTTCCATTTTATCATATGATGCGGTACTTTGATGTAACGTCACTGGATTGGCTTGGGGGTAAGAATAATAATAATAATAATAATAATAATAATAATAATAAGAATAATAAGAATAAAGAAAAGACAATACAATAACAGAAAGGATTCCGACGGAAATCGGAATCCTTAATAATAAGAATAATAAGAATAAAGAAAAGACAATACAATAACAGAAAGGATTCCGACGGAAATCGGAATCCTTAATAAATGGAAGGATGGAGGTTCCTGTGGACATAGCAGACGGATTCCTCTCATTTTCATCTTGTTAAGAACAGAAATGAAAATTGAAAAAATGCGAAAATGACTGGCCGCAGCTGGACTCGAACCAGGTACCTTCACCAAGGTAGGCCCCATCGTATCTTGTACATGTAATGTCAGGTCACATGGTTGAATTGACCAATGAAATTTGTAACACATCCTGGGTCATGCATATTAATTATGTGAGGGATTTTCCAATGAATCATGACAATATAGCAAGTGTTTTCAAACTGGTACATGTATTCGATATTTCTTGATTCTGTTAGAAAACATTTTGAACTAATACATACTCGTATAAATTTTGAAATGAAAACAATGTTGAAGCACTGTACTTAATGTTTGCTTACGAATGAAAAAAAAAATGAGGGGAAAAAATGGCCGAGGCCGGTATCGAACCCCGGACCCTCCGATTCGAAGTCTGACGCTCTATCGCTGAGCAATTGCAGAACTGACAAAGCTTTGCATCAAAAGTCTTTAGAAGGATGAAATCTTGCGACTATGATATGACTCAACATGTCGAGCATGTTCCGAATGATAAATCTTTATCGATCGATTCTATTTACAGGTTTGTATTCAGGAGTAAACAACACAGAATTTCATAAAATGTATTTTTTTATTTGACTTTCATTGACCATGTATGTAGAGAATAAAATTATGAATCAATAAATTGTGTTTGCTTCTTTTGCAAGGGCGGATCTAGACAGGGTAGGTGAAAACAGGTATGTACACGTATGTAACATGTAAGTCGGAGGGGGGGGGCAAAAACTTATCAACCTCCCCCTTTCGAAGGACTAGCCTATGTCATTGGATAATCAAACCGGCAAAGATCTTGTACAGTTATTTCAAAGATTGACGAATTCAAAAAGAAACAGACAAACAAACGAGAAAAAAAAATGCCCAAGGGGGCCACATTGCTCCGTCAAAGGTCTAGTACAGTTTTTTAAAATATTAAGGAATTTAATAAGAAAAAGACAAACAAACAAACAAACAAAACAAATGAAAAAAAAACAAAACAAAAAAAAAAAAAAAAAAAAAAAAAAAAACAAGAGGCCCAAGGGAGCCATATTGCTCAGTCAAAAGTCTTGTACAGTTGTTTCAAAGATTGTCGAATCAAAAAAGAAAAAAACAAGCAAACAAACAAACAAGCAAAACAAATGAAAATAAAAAAAACAAAACAAAACAAAACAAACAAGAGGCCCAAGGGGGCCACATTGCTCCGTCAAAGGTCTTGTACAGTTGTTTCAAAGATTAACGAATTAAAAAAAAACAAGACATACAAACAAAACAAAACAAAAAAAAAAAAAACCAAGAAGCCCAAGGGGGCCACATTGCTCCGTCAAAGGTCTTGTACAGTTGTTTCAAAGATTGACGAATGAAAAAAAAGAGGCCTAAGGTGGCCATATATACACGTTGAAGTCAATGACATTGAAATAAATATGCGCAATATAAAATGTGTTTTTCTTCTGAATAAAAAGCTATGAATAGGACTGACTTGTTGCATGAACGATCGATAATTCTTGTAATGCTGAATCAGCCATTTGTATTTCTCCGTCTGTATATCAAAAATAAAAACCACTAACATTCAGGAACTCCAATGGCTATGTGGATAGGGCGTTGGACTGCTGGCCAAAGGGTACCGGGTTCGATCCCCAGTGTGGACGTTTTTTTTTTTTTTCGCCGATCGTCTGCGTTTCTGTCTAGTACTCTCTCTATCTGTTCGTATGTCTGTTCGTTCTTCTATCGTTGTCAGTCTATCTAACACTGTCTATCTTACACTGTCAGTCTGTCTGTCTCGTCCATGCTGCAAATTTACCAGTTAATTTAAATGATGCTATTCAATTTTAAGACATTTTTAAAACATTTAATTAGAAAATGACAACAGCATGAAAGTACAGACAAGTCATGGTACGAAGAGAAATAGAAATAAAAGATTTATCTTTCTTAGATCATGTAAAGTTCACATAAGAAGGACCTCGTTTGTGAAGTAGAAGTAGTGAAGGACAAACACTGTGTATTTAACAAGTATATGTTGTTATGACATTGAGAATGAAATTTTCACCTTGAACCAAGGTCAAGGAAAAAAGATGAGTATAGAATATCATTTTCTTCAAAATATATATGAAATTGAATAAAGCTCAATATTTTATCAACAAAAGACTGTTATGACCTTGAAATCGAACGAATGACCTTTGGTCAAGGTCAATGTGACAGGACTTACTGCAAGGAATATTTGTACCCAGTTTGCACTCTCGAGGTCAAACAGTCTTTGTTTTATAGGCAAAAATGCTGTTGTGACCTTGAGAATGAGAATTTGACCTTGGATCAAGGTCAATGTGAAAGAGCTTGGCTTAACAATTATATGTATGAAGTTTGAACTCTGAAGGTCAAATAGTCTTTGTTCTATAAGCAAAAGTTTCATGTGACCTTGAGAATAAAAATTTGACCTTGAAAAGAGGGTCAACATTAAATGACTATCTATAAGTGACCTAACATCCAAGTTTCAACTCAAAGTCTCAAAAATTGTAGAAATTGGCACCTTGCCAATTTAAGGTTCCATTTTCAACTTGAAATAGCTTGAAAACTGTAAATATTTTATGGAGCATGTAAGCGTATAAAAGTTTGCAAATTTCTCAAAGAACAATATAAAACAAATTTTGTTCAAATCGTACGGTTAGTAAAGGAGTTGTAAGAGTTTAAAGATTTGACCGCTGATGACCTCAAGCGGGGGCATATGTGAACTTTTCGACAAGAAAAAAATATTAAATTAAGATCTTTATTTGCTCTTTTACATGATACTTTCCATTTTATCATATGATGCGGTACTTTGATGTAACGTCACTGGATTGGCTTGGGGGTAAGAATAATAATAATAATAAGAATAATAAGAATAATAAGAATAAAGAAAAGACAATACAATAACAGAAAGGATTCCGACGGAAATCGGAATCCTTAATAAATGGAAGGATGGAGGTTCCTGTGGACATAGCAGACGGATTCCTCTCATTTTCATCTTGTTAAGAACAGAAATGAAAATTGAAAAAATGCGAAAATGACTGGCCGCAGCTGGACTCGAACCAGGTACCTTCACCAAGGTAGGCCCCATCGTATCTTGTACATGTAATGTCAGGTCACATGGTTGAATTGACCAATGAAATTTGTAACACATCCTGGGTCATGCATATTAATTATGTGAGGGATTTTCCAATGAATCATGACAATATAGCAAGTGTTTTCAAACTGGTACATGTATTCGATATTTCTTGATTCTGTTAGAAAACATTTTGAACTAATACATACTCGTATAAATTTTGAAATGAAAACAATGTTGAAGCACTGTACTTAAAGTTTGCTTACGAATGAAAAAAAAAATGAGGGGAAAAAATGGCCGAGGCCGGTATCGAACCCCGGACCCTCCGATTCGAAGTCTGACGCTCTATCGCTGAGCTATTGCAGAACTGACAAAGCTTTGCATCAAAAGTCTTTAGAAGGATGAAATCTTGCGACTATGATATGACTCAACATGTCGAGCATGTTCCGAATGATAAATCTTTATCGATCGATTCTATTTACAGGTTTGTATTCAGGAGTAAACAACACAGAATTTCATAAAATGTATTTTTTTATTTGACTTTCATTGACCATGTATGTAGAGAATAAAATTATGAATCAATAAATTGTGTTTGCTTCTTTTGCAAGGGCGGATCTAGACAGGGTAGGTGAAAACAGGTATGTACACGTATGTAACATGTAAGTCGGAGGGGGGGGGCAAAAACTTATCAACCTCCCCCTTTCGAAGGACTAGCCTATGTCATTGGATAATCAAACCGGCAAAGATCTTGTACAGTTATTTCAAAGATTGACGAATTCAAAAAGAAACAGACAAACAAACGAGAAAAAAAAAAATGCCCAAGGGGGCCACATTGCTCCGTCAAAGGTCTAGTACAGTTGTTTCAAATATTAAGGAATTTAATAAGAAAAAGACAAACAAACAAACAAACAAAACAAATGAAAAAAAAACAAAACAAAAAAAAAAAAAAAAAAAAAAAAAAAACAAGAGGCCCAAGGGAGCCATATTGCTCAGTCAAAAGTCTTGTACAGTTGTTTCAAAGATTGTCGAATCAAAAAAGAAAAAAACAAGCAAACAAACAAACAAGCAAAACAAATGAAAATAAAAAAAACAAAACAAAACAAAACAAACAAGAGGCCCAAGGGGGCCACATTGCTCCGTCAAAGGTCTTGTACAGTTGTTTCAAAGATTAACGAATTAAAAAAAAACAAGACATACAAACAAAACAAAACAAAAAAAAAAAAAAAACCAAGAAGCCCAAGGGGGCCACATTGCTCCGTCAAAGGTCTTGTACAGTTGTTTCAAAGATTGACGAATGAAAAAAAAGAGGCCTAAGGTGGCCATATATACACGTTGAAGTCAATGACATTGAAATAAATATGCGCAATATAAAATGTGTTTTTCTTCTGAATAAAAAGCTATGAATAGGACTGACTTGTTGCATGAACGATCGATAATTCTTGTAATGCTGAATCAGCCATTTGTATTTCTCCGTCTGTATATCAAAAATAAAAACCACTAACATTCAGGAACTCCAATGGCTATGTGGATAGGGCGTTGGACTGCTGGCCCAAGGGTACCGGGTTCGATCCCCAGTCTGGACGTTTTTTTTTTTTTTTTTTCGCCGATCGTCTGCGTTTCTGTCTAGTACTCTCTCTATCTGTTCGTATGTCTGTTCGTTCTTCTATCGTTGTCAGTCTATCTAACACTGTCTATCTTACACTGTCAGTCTGTCTGTCTCGTCCATGCTGCAAATTTACCAGTTAATTTAAATGATGCTATTCAATTTTAAGACATTTTTAAAACATTTAATTAGAAAATGACAACAGCATGAAAGTACAGACAAGTCATGGTACGAAGAGAAATAGAAATAAAAGATTTATCTTTCTTAGATCATGTAAAGTTCACATAAGAAGGACCTCGTTTGTGAAGTAGAAGTAGTGAAGGACAAACACTGTGTATTTAACAAGTATATGTTGTTATGACATTGAGAATGAAATTTTCACCTTGAACCAAGGTCAAGGAAAAAAGATGAGTATAGAATATCATTTTCTTCAAAATATATATGAAATTGAATAAAGCTCAATATTTTATCAACAAAAGACTGTTATGACCTTGAAATCGAACGAATGACCTTTGGTCAAGGTCAATGTGACAGGACTTACTGCAAGGAATATTTGTACCCAGTTTGCACTCTCGAGGTCAAACAGTCTTTGTTTTATAGGCAAAAATGCTGTTGTGACCTTGAGAATGAGAATTTGACCTTGGATCAAGGTCAATGTGAAAGAGCTTGGCTTAACAATTATATGTATGAAGTTTGAACTCTGAAGGTCAAATAGTCTTTGTTCTATAAGCAAAAGTTTCATGTGACCTTGAGAATAAAAATTTGACCTTGAAAAGAGGGTCAACATTAAATGACTATCTATAAGTGACCTAACATCCAAGTTTCAACTCAAAGTCTCAAAAATTGTAGAAATTGGCACCTTGCCAATTTAAGGTTCCATTTTCAACTTGAAATAGCTTGAAAACTGTAAATATTTTATGGAGCATGTAAGCGTATAAAAGTTTGCAAATTTCTCAAAGAACAATATAAAACAAATTTTGTTCAAATCGTACGGTTAGTAAAGGAGTTATAAGAGTTTAAAGATTTGACCGCTGATGACCTCAAGCGGGGGCATATGTGAACTTTTCGACAAGAAAAAAATATTAAATTAAGATCTTTATTTGCTCTTTTACATGATACTTTCCATTTTATCATATGATGCGGTACTTTGATGTAACGTCACTGGATTGGCTTGGGGGTAAGAATAATAATAATAACTAGATGGCTACTGTTGCAAGCAACAGACGGATTCCTCCTTTATTAGACCTTCCTCGGAACTGAAGTGTTAAAATCCGAATAAAGAAGATGAAAAAAAGAATAGTTGCTTTAGTACCTTATTCACTTCAGCAAATGAGTCAAAAGAGCTTATGTCTTAATTGGGACTCTTATCTATTTATCGACAAAAAAGAAGAAAAAGACGATAAATACCTTTCAAGTTTAGGAAGGCCTTAAACTCCTTGATCTATTCTATCCATTTTGAATCCTTTTAAATTACTATCCCAAAAAGAATTGCACAATGAATTAGCAATGAGAAAATTTCTATAAATAGAGAATGACAACAGCATGAAAGTACAGACAAGGAATGCTACTAAGATAAAAAATAGAAACAGAGAACAAGAATAAAAGAGTTATCTATCTTACTATGTAAAGTTCCAATAAAAAGTACTACTGGTGTGAAGAATAAATATTTCAGAACAAAATCATATCAATCCTACAAGAGTAAATGTTTGTTATGACCTTGAAAAAGTTTATTTGACCTTGAACCAAGGTCATGGATGAAAGATAAGCATTTTAGTTTATTCTCATCAAGATTTCTTTTCATCTATTCAAAGCTCAATATTTTAACAACAAAAGTCTGTTGTGACCTTGAAATCGAACAAATGACCTTTGGTCAAGGTCAAGGTGAAAGGACTTGATGCAAGGAATATTTGCGTCAAGTTTGAACTCTCAAGGTCAAATGGTCTTTGTTCTATAGGAAAAACTTTGTTGTGACCTTGAGAATGAGAATTTGACCTTGGGTCAAGGTCAAGGTGAAAGGGCTTGGATCAATGATTGTATTTATGAAGTTTGAACTGTCAAGGTCAAATAGTCTTTGTTCTATAGGCAAAAGTTTGTTGTGACCTTGAGAATCATAATTTGACCTTGAAACTAGGTCATCATCAATGACTACCTATAAGTAACCTACCATCCAAGTTTCAACTCAAAATCTCAAAAACTGTAGAAATTGGCACTGTGCCAATTTAAAGTTCCATTTTCAACTCAAAATAGCGCGAAAACCGTAAATATTTTATCGAGCATGTAAGCGTATAAAAGTTTGCAAATTTCCCAAAGAACAATATAAAACAAATTTCATTCAAATCGCACGGTTAATTTAGGAGTTATAAGAGTTTAAAGATTTGACCTTTGATGACCTCTGGCGGGGGCATATGTGAACTTTTCGACAAGAAAAAAAATTTAAATTGAGATCTCTTTTTGCTCTTCCACATGATACTTTCCATTTTATCATATGATGCGGTACTTTGTTGTAAAGTCTCTGGATTGGTTTGGGGGTAAGAATAATAATAATAATAAGAACTAGATGGCTACTGTTGCAAGCAACAGACGGATTCCTCCTTTATTAGACCTTCCTCGGAACTGAAGTGTTAAAATCCGAATAAAGAAGATGAAAAAAGAATAGTTGCTTTAGTACCTTATTCACTTCGGGAAATGAGTCAAAAGAGCTTATGTCTAACTTGGGACTCTTATCTATTTATCGACAAAAAAGAAGAAAAAGACGATAAATACCTTTCAAGTTTAGGAAGGCTTAAACTCCTTGATCTATTCTATCCATTTTGAATCCTTTTAAATTACTATCCCAAAAAGAATTGCACAATGAATTAGCAATGAGAAAATTTCTATAAATAGAGAATGACAACAGCATGAAAGTACAGCCAAGTAATGCTACTAAGATAAAAAAAAAAGGAAACAGAGAACAAGAATAAAAGAGTTATCTATCTTACTATGTAAAGTTCAAATAAGAAGTACTACTTGTGTGAAGAATAAATATTTAAGAACAAAATCCTATCAATCCTACAAGAGTAAATGTTTGTTATGACCTTGAAAAACTTAATTTGACCTTTAACCAAGGTCATGGATAAAAGATAAGCATTTGAATTTATTCTCATCAAGAGTCCTCTTAATCTAATCAAAGCTCAATATTTTATCGACAAAAGTCTGTTGTGGCCTTGAAATCGAACAAATGACCTTGGCTCAAGGTCAAGGTGAAAGGACTTGATGCAAGGAATATTTGCGCCAAGTTTGAACTCTCAAGGTCAAATGGTCTTTGTTCTGTAGGCAAAAGTTTGTTGTGACCTTGAGAATAAAAATTTGACCTTGGGCCAAGGTCAAGGTGAAAGGGCTTGGCTCAATGATTGTATTTATGAAGTTTGAACTGTCAAGGTCAAATAGCCTTTGTTCTATAAGCAAAAGTTTGTTGTGACCTTGAGAATCATAATGTGACCTTGAAACTAGGTCATCATCAATGACTACCTATTAGTAGCCTACCATCCAAGTTTCAACTCAAAATCTCAAAAACTGTAGAAATTGGCACTGTGCCAATTTAAAGTTCCATTTTCAACTCAAAATAGCACGCAAACCGTAAATATTTTATCGAACATGTAAGCGTATAAAATGTTGCAAATTTTCCAAAGATCAATATAAAACAAATTTCGTTCAAATCGTACGGTTAGTTACGGAGTTATAAGGTTTTAAAGATTTTGCCTTTGATGACCTCTAGCGGGGGCATATATGAACTTTTCGACAAGAAAAAAAATTTAAATGAAGATCTTCAATTGCTCTTTCTCATGACACTTTCCATTTTCTCCTATGATGCCGTACTTTGTTGTAAAGTCTCTGGAATGGTTTGGGGGTAAGAATAATAATAATAATAAGAATAACTAGATGGCTACTGTTGCAAGCAACAGACGGATTCCTCCTTTATTAGACCTTCCTCGGAACTGAAGTGTTAAAATCCGAATAAAGAAGATGGAAAAAAGAATAGTTGCTTTTGTACCTAATTCACTTCAGCAAATGAGGCAAAGGAGCTTATGTCTAATTTGGGACTCTTATTTATTTATCGACAAAATAGAAGAAAAAGATGATAAATACCTTTCAAGTTTAGGAAGGCTTTAAACTCCTAGATCTATTCTATCCATTTTGATTCCTTTGAAATTACTATCCCAAAAAGAATTGCACAATGAATTAGCAATGAGAAAATTTCTATAAATAGAGAATGACAACAGCATGAAAGTACAGACAAGTAATGCTACTAAGATAAAAAAAGGAAACACAGAACAAGAATAAAAGAGTTATCTATCTTACTATGTAAAGTTCAAATAAGAAGTACTACTTGTGTGAAGAATAAATATCTAAGAACAAAATTCTCTCAATCCTACAAGAGTAAATGTTTGTTATGACCTTGAAAAAGTTTATTTGACCTTGAACCAAGGTCATGGATGAAAGATAAGCATTTTAGTTTATTCTCATCAAAATTCCTTTTCATCTATTCAAAGCTCAATATTTTATCAACAAAAGTCTGTTTTGACCTTGAAATCGAACAAATGACCTTGGGTCAAGGTCAAGGTGAAAGGACTTGATGTAAGGAACATTTGCGCAAAGTTTGAACTCTCAAGGTCAAATGGTCTTTGTTCTATGGGAAAATTTTTGTTATGACCTTGAGAATGAGAATTTGACCTTGGGTCAAGGTCAAGGTGATGGGGCTTGGATCAATGATTGTATTTATGAAGTTTGAACTGTCAAGGTCAAATAGTCTTTGTTCTATAGGCAAAAGTTTGTTGTGACCTTGAGAATCAAAATGTGACCTTGAAACTAGGTCATCATCAATGACTACCTATAAGTAACCTACCATCCAAGTTTCAACTCAAAATCTCAAAAACTGTAGAAATTGGCACTGTGCCAATTTAAAGTTCCAATTTCAACTCAAAATAGCGCGAAAACTGTAAATATTTTATCGAGCATGTAAGCGTATTAAAGTTTGCAAATTTCCCAAAGAACAATATAAAACAAATTTCATTCAAATCACACGGTTAGTTTAGGAGTTATAAGGTTTTAAAGATTTTACCTTTGATGACCTCTAGCGGGGGCATATGTAAACTTTTCGACAAGAAAAAAAATATATATGAAGATCTTTATTTGCTCTTTCACATGATACTTTCCATTTTATCATATGATGCGGTACTTTGTTGTAAAGTCTCTGGATTGGCTTGGGGGTAAGAATAATAATAATAATAATAATAAGAATAATAAGAATAAAGAAAAGACAATACAATAACAGAAAGGATTCCGACGGAAGTCGGAATCCTTAATAAGAATAAAGAAAAGACAATACAATAACAGAAAGGATTCCGACGGAAGTCGGAATCCTTAATAATAAGAATAAAGAAAAGACAATACAATAACAGAAAGGATTCCGACGGAAGTCGGAATCCTTAATAAGAATAATAAGAATAAAGAAAAGACAATACAATAACAGAAAGGATTCCGACGGAAATCGGAATCCTTAACTAGTATAATATTGTTCCTTGAACGTACCTATTTGAACTTAAAGCCATTCCAATTATATTGATGCTATCTAATACAGTTTTAGCAAGAATTTTGATTTATTCAAAAATTCCCCTTTTGAGTAGTTTGCATGCATATTTGATTATTTTCCCCATGTATCTGCGCTGACCCTCTTCCTCCAAAAGTGAGAAAAAACACTGGCCTATTGTGCCTTGATTGACCCAACATCATTATTAGCTACATTTCCCTCCCTTCCACTCCTGATATAAACATGATAAATCAACATTTTAATGCATCAAGTACAGTTTGCTTAACTTTGCACCATATGAAATCATCTGGAAACCATGTACTCCTGAACTTTGACCTAATGACCCTAAAACATATAAAATAATCATACTAATTATGGCTTTGATCAAAATGATTTAAAAAGAGGGAACTGCACACAGAGATAGAGGGTATATCAAGATCCATTGCTTTTAAAAGAGCGGAATGGTAAGGAATTCAGCCCAATCAGGGAGAAAATTTCTAAATGAAGGAAATCAAAACTTGGCAGTCAATCAAATATGATTGAAAATAGTCATTTTTCAGAAATACAACCGATATTGTGTGTGTAATATGGGTTAAAACAGCTGAATTTAACACTAAATCTTAAGTTAAGGAAACAGGAAAAAAAATTGTATAGTAACGGTATGGTGCTCCACCTTGCTACAGGATTTCCTTTTTTTTAAATAGAATCTTAAGTTTGACAAGAACTAACAGTATGACAAGTAAGATCCTGTAGCAAGGTGGGGAACGGTGTCAACCAGACGATCGAAATTCCAAAAAAGGGGTGCAAAATGCTCGAAATCTTTTAGTTATTTTAGATGATTCACTGCAATTATATATTATTTCATTTTTTTTTTTTTTTAGATAATTTCATTGTTTTCAGTGGGTGGGAGACATTCTGTGAAAACTATATATTTTCTTTTCAGATATTTATTCAAACACTTGTATTAACAAAGAATACTGGTTTTGCTCATATTTTCTTCTTCAACATGTTCAGTTATCAAATACTTTCTTATCTTATGAATGACGACATAAAAACATCTTTTTTGATAACTATTTGCTGATCTTTTTGTATTGTAACCTCACTTAGTCAAGTTAGTGCATCTACCCATTGTCAGCTACTGTAAATTGCTTTATTTTTGTCAGTACCAATTTTTGTCAATTCGTTAGAAATTACCATTTCGTCATGAACTGTTTTAAATAAACACTGCCTCTGGTAAGATATTTATCCCAAAGAGTTTGATTGTCAGGCATAGAGATTTGACCTCATGGTCGAAATTTACACTAAATGATGATGATATGTGGCAGTGCCCTTTGTAGCAGGGTGTTGGAAAAAAAAACAAAGAAACCAACATTCTGATACAATGAATTTTGTTAACAAGCTTCACGCCATCTCTTCCGTGCCATGCATAACATATTTAAAAGACAAAGGCAAGTACAGATAAAAATTGCTAAAGTGAAAAGCTATTTACCACGTTATTGCTATTCATGTTTTCAATATTTATATTGAAAAAATCTTACACACAATTCACAAATTTTAGTAACGTAATCAGTAAACCTCGATATACATGTTATACATGTATCGCCAAATTCTAGAAAAACAAAAGAGGGCAGTATAACCATGATAACGACTCATAACGAGGGAGAAGTACATATTCTCGATAATTTGTTTCAGCCGTAAATTTCCCAATTTTGCTCAAAATGCTGCTGTTATTCCCAATTTGAAAGGCCCCAGCCACTTTCCCTGAATGATGTCCCATTTTGGTGTATCTAAAATGCAAGTCTCAGGCCTTGAAACTCGTGAAAATCTTTGGTTGTCATTCAAGCAACCTACTTTGAATATCAGGTTGCCAGAAACCATTATTACTTGCCCGAAATCATTGAACTGAAAAACTAAGCTGTCATTCTTTATTTCCGCTAATCCTGCTAATTTGAACATTTTACATAAATTCCATTTCTTTTTCAACAAATTCCTCATTTGTTTTGGACTGCTTGTTTGCTACATTTAAAATTTCAAAATTATAGTTTCTATACCATGAAACAGAATAAACTTAAAAAGAGTGTACATGAGAAATTTTAATAATTATAATTATGATTTATCAACCTCTTTATGGTAGAAGATTCATTTATTACAATTTAAGGTTGGGAGGGACTCTTTGAGCGACCTCGGTTTCCTATGACTTCCATAGTCCCTTTTTGTTTTCTTTTTAGGTGGTTCAAAACCTTATATAAATTTCCACATCACTGTAAAACAAGAGCCCCAGGGGGCACAACGCTCACCTGATACCCATGCACGCTCTAATTGACATACTGACATTGAATACTGATAGTGCCAGTACCAGGATTTTAGCCCACAACCTTTCTAACAAGATTTTTGCCGGATGCAGACAAGTTTTTTTTTCAGACAACCTTTAAAAGTACAAACAAGAGAAAATAGTCACATTTCAAAACAACAACTTTTTTACTGATTTGAAAAGATGGATTATGCAATCCAAAGTCATATGCCCAGCTAGTATAGTTCGATTATGCAACATCAAAAATAAAATCATTTTGTAAAATTCCACATTAATGTGCAACAGAAACAGAATAAAACAATGAAATGATTTCATAAATTAAGTTTATTTAAAATTGAACACCAAACCTTTCATTATTAATAGCTAGTATGCCAGAAAATAATAAAGCCTGTGTTTGTGAAACACGAATGCCCCGCGGTGGCATCTTTGTTGGTATAAACACCATTTTCTGTTAAGTATGTGAGAGGTCAGGGTCAGAGTAATGTTGGTATCAATGGAAAGATCTTGTCACAAAGAATACACATGTACAATATGAAAGCCCTATCACTAACCATTCAAAAGTTATGCCCAATGTTAAAGTTTTTGAAAAGTAGGTCAAAGGTCAAGGTCACGAGGTCAAAAATTTTGGTATCAATGGAAAGGTATTGTCACAAGGAATACACATGTGAAATATGAAAGCTCTATCACCTTCCTATCAAAAGTTATGCCCAATGTAAAGTTTTTCGGACAAACGGACAGGCCAAAAACTATATGCCCCCGTATCTTTGATTCCGGAAGCATAAAAAACAAAGACTTTTCGGTTTTGCCTTTATTCATATAGAATTATACAGAAATCTATGAATGAGAGCTTTTGAATAGTATTGATTTCATCTTAATACATGTAACGTACAGTCAAAATCGTGTTAATCCAATTAACACAGACAAGTTGTTAGCGGACAATATTAATTCAAGTGAGTTGTGCAGAAATTGAGCCAATTTATTTTCCAAACAGCAGTGTACGGTGTATCAAACCTCATGACCCAGTGAAGCCACTTGGACTAATCAATCAAGAGATATAGCCAATATTAGATTTTTAGAAAAGTAGGTCAAATATCTAGGTCAAGGTCAAAAGGTCAAAAATTATGAAATGTGTATAAAGGTCTTGTCACAAGGAATACACATGTGAAATATCAAAGCCCTATCACTTACCAATCAAAAGTTATGGGGTGTGACACCCAAGTGTGACAGACAGACGGAGGGACGGATGGACGGACAGATGAACAACAGACAAAGTGATCCCTAAGTGTCGCTGTGCTTCGCAGGCGACACAAAAAGTCAACATCTAAAAAATAAATTCAGCGTATATTTGATAGCGTATGTGGCCAAGTTAATTCGAAGTATGAAAATAAGTACTAAAGCCAAACTAGCTATAGCTTGTCTTATTTAAAAAATCATTAAAAATCTAAAAGTTGATATTTTGACAAAATTCTTTCACAGTTTCATTTCTAGCGATAAATATAAAAATAAAAAGAGAAAAAAAACTGAAAAAGGGAAAAAAAAATTGTTGGGGTCCCGCCGGGGTTTGAAGCTACTCCCCATGGGTCCATTTGGCATGGAAAACATACATTATACCTATGTACAATCTTAAAAAATATTCCTTAAAAATCCAAAAGTAGATATCTTGACAAAATTCTTTCACTTGTAGGGTACCATGCATGAGTACCTCATACCTACAAATTGTCATGACAATCTGAAGAGTGGTTATAGAAAAGAAGCAGAAAATGTATGAAAATCAACCCCCCCCCCTTCCTTTTTACATAAGAAAAAAATTCATAAAAAATCAAAAAAATAAATTTTAAGCATAAAATACATATCAAAGCATTAAGTAAGTTAAATATGATAAATATGTAGTAAATGAGTGTGTAAAATCATACACTTATTGAGTTATTTAAAGAAATAGTGCAAAAATGTGCATTTCTGACAAAGTCCGAAAAGACGTCAAAAACGCGTCAAAAATTTGACTTCGAAGTGGAACCAAAAATAACAACACTTCTTAAGACATCTCTCTAGATCATCCTGATGCTTTCGGTTTGTCGATACATGCTTCGGTTCTGAAGAAGAAGTTTGTCAAAGGAGGGTACCCCCCGTGACCTACTTTTGGCTGTGGTGGCGCCACCTGTTGACAGATCCGGATGAAAAACAACAACACTTGTAGGGGACCATGAGTACTTCATACCTACCAAGTTTCATCAAAATCCCTTCAGCCGTTCTGGAGAAGAAGTTTAAAATGTGAAAAGTTTACGACGACGACGGACGACGACGACGACGACGACGACGACGACGACGGACGACGGACGCCGGACGCAACACTATGACAATAGCTCACTTGAGCCTATGGCTCAGGTGAGCTAAAAACGAGTTATCATGCAGGAAATTAACAACCGGATTATAGAATTAGGGCTGATAACGGATTGTCGTACAGAAACTTTAAACCTATCGTGAAGTCTGCTATCTGAAAACTCCTAGTTTTTCTGATTCTGACTTAAAGCAAAGATGATTTAAACTTTTTATTCATTATTTCATGGAGGTAAGCTTACACTGAATGTCTGAAAATAGGTCGTCAGTCGGACGAATTGGTCTCAATTCTCATGACTCTAGATTGTCCCACAGGTACATTTTTTATGTAAGTAGGTTGTTTTTGACGATCGGACAACCGCGAATTTCGAGCCCTGAAGTCTAATGGTAATGTGAAGAAGCTCTATTACTGTCCTGTTCACTAAATCCAGAGCACCCTGTTTTCCCGGTTTTCTCTGAAATATGATACTGTCAACTTCCAAAAAGATATCAATTTTATAGTACTCCTTTAGTCATAACAGAAAATACCATTGTTTTGGCGGAAGAAATAGGACGGAAAATAAAAAGTCTACAGGGATTTTCTATAGTAAAATCGCTGAAGATGCGTGACGTCGGGAGCTTTGACGTCACTGTTTACTATTGTCATGATTGTTGACACGGAGAACAACATGGCGGCCGCTTGAAATTAACATGGGAATTTCCCGTAGACATTTTATTTTTCATATTGCGGTTTGCAGGCAGCTGTAATGATGAGTTGAAGATAATATCCAGTTACAACTAAAGGAGGTCAATTCTTGGAAACTATAGTTTATAGGAAAATTCTGCAGATGTCAGAATAAATCGCCAAAACAGGGTGCTCTGGATTTAGTGAACAGGACAGTAGTATCTTTTTTTCCCAATTTATTGACCAATTTTTCCAAAGACACCTTGTTAAAAATTAAAAAAAAAAAAAAGTTATTTAAACATGCTGAATTTCAAGTAAATACAATTTTTACAGAAAATGCCGCTATTTTTCTAGTCCAACTCATTGCATACCTACGACAGTGTCATCTGTTTTTTGGTTTTCGGTCTGATTGCGATGCATACTGGCATAGACAAAACATGAAAATGTCAATGCATAAAAATTTCGGCAAATTTGTCAATAAACAGACGAAATTTAAGTTTTGCCTATGCATCACAGTCAGATCAAAGATGAAAAAACAGATAACACCATCGTAGGTCTGCAAGCTGCATGAGTCGTAGACTAAATAACCCAGTCTCTCCGCTGCCGCTAAAAGAGACTGAACCCCACTATGGTTGTTACAGAACGCAGTCGGCTCGACGAAACTGTTGCCCAACGATTTACCCATTTTGAAGGTTTGAAATGTTGATTTCCTTATTGACGGGACTAAAGAAACCTTTTATCTAACTATCTCTACCCACCTCACGTTTTTTTCTCGCTTCGTTATTGCATTTTTTGCCAATCTTTAACTCCCTACCAAAAAGTTTGGAGAACCAACCAATCAGAACGAAGGATAAAGATAGCTGATCACATGATATTTTGTATCCTTTGTTCTGATTGGTCATCAGACTTTGTTCTATAACCACAGGAACCTGTTGTTTTATTCGAGAAAATAAAATATTATTGTTCACTACCACACGACTCTGTTATTCTTATAGAAAATACTCAAGGAAAGAAACAAAATCGATGTTGATTTTTTTTCGACAAGGAAGAGCGAATTCAAGGGCAGATCCGCCAAGGAAATATGGCGGGAAAAAAAGTGAGTGATCTGCCCTTGAATGCTCTCTTCCTTGTGTTTACCGAGTAAAGGTGGAAAAAGGACGATGCCATGATTGAAATTTAGTGAATAGAAAGATAGGTTTATTTAGTTTATGAATTATCATTGATCATTTATAAGTTGAAAAAGTAAATTACTTTCTTGACCAATGGCAAATAGGCTATGCATTCAGCTCTGAATCATGAAATTTGCATATTCGGATACAGGAGTCGCATGGAGTTGACGAAAATTTTGTTTACAAGAGAAAACGTTGTGTTGTCTGCGAAAAAGGAGCTGTAGCATCTATCTGCCGCTGTTATGGTAAGTAATTATGGTTGTTTTTAGAAGATGATATATCCTTTTAAGTGTTGGAAGTCAGGATTCGTCCGTCGTGTCCCATGTAGACGATATATTGGTGGATTTACATGTGTGATGGGAAAATCGAAAAAAAATCAACATCGATTTTGTTTTTTTCCTTGAGTATTTTCCATAAGAATAACAGAGTCGTGTGGTAGTGAACAATATTTTATTTTCTCGAATAAAACGACAGGTTCCTGTGCTATAACAAACGTGGTGGGATTCAGTCTCTTTTAGCGGCAGCGGAGAGACTGGATTATTTAGTCTACATGAGTCGGACTACTGTTTTTCCACATTTCAAAGGCCCCAGCCCTGTCCAAAAAGTGGGTGTGAGATCTCTGTGCTCTTAACCACTGTGCTATTAGTTCCCAGCACGCACATTACATCTCACCATGCTTATGCAGTGAACATGCACTTTCTGTAAATAATACACGGCATCAGAAAAAATTCGAGCTAAAGTCAATGCAAGTTTCATGTAGGATGAAAGAAGATAATCGAGTTTGCATAAATATGTTACTATTATTCCTGACCTTATAAATAAGTGTACGTTAAAACCATTTACCTTACAGCTAAAGAAGTCGAGTTTTCGAAACGTCCGCCTGCAACAACATCCGGTCGAATCTGTCCTACTTCCTTTCGGTTTCAGGCCATAACAGAACGGTACGATCGTCTCGAAACAGCAAACAAAATCCACATAAATCCCAGCAATCTTTTAAAAATGAATAATCATTCAACTGAAATTACAAATAACCGACATTTCTCTACACAAGAAAAGCAAGATTTGATCAACCCAAGACTTTTAAACATCAGATAGCAGCTTCAATCCCTCCCGGATTTTCCTCTGCCAGTATTTCTGAAAATTCGGTTAAATTCATATTTTCTCACATCAGACATTCCAACATCATATCAATATAGTTATGCATCTTGCAGTAGATGTCTTGTCAACTTTAGAGTGAAGTCTTCAACTGTTCAAATGCATGAAATTGAACAGTAAAATTAATTATCAGAGGAAATTCAAAGTAATGCACACATGTATAGTATACATGATTATGACAAACACTACTGTCGGCAGAGCTCTTTTCAGATACTGGAAAGTTTTTATCTACTCTATTGCCTATTTGACTAAGATTTGGAAGTTTGGCAGATGGACATTGTTAAATACATTAACCAGGTTGGGCCTTGGGGGCGCAGCTCACTTCAGAAATCGGAAAATTGAAGTTTTTTCTACTTTGTCTGCAATTTTTTAGATTAAAATGTATAACGGGAGATAGATCTCGAAGTTCATAACTAACAGTGTGTAATATATGTCTGTACGACAAATATTATGCTCGCAGTGAAAGAAAATAGTTTTAGATGGGGATCGATTTTCTGTTTTAATTTTAGCGCGACATCGCCGATGTTTAACACTGAGTCTATGTAGAACGTCGACCATGTCATGCTAAAATTCATAGAAAACTCCTTATCTAAAATTATTTTCTTTCACTGTGAGCATACTATTGGTCGTACAGACATATATCATACACCGTTAGTTATGAGAGTTAGAGATCTATCCCCCTATATAAATTTTAATCGGAAAATATGCCAACAAATTAGAGAAAACTTTAATTTTCCGATTTCTGAAGTGAGCTGCGCGGACAGTAATATACCTCGATCAAGCTAATGTACCTCGATCGGGCTAATCAATCTGACTTTATTATTCAGAAAAAAGTACTTTTTTCCTCCAAATCATATTTGAGTGCAAAATCGCACTAGCTTTTATATCAAGAAATAATATTTAAAAAGCAACTATGCCTGAAAACTTTTTAGATTTCGAGAAATCTCACCCAATATATTCAGAAAAATGGAGGTATATTTTCTCAGTACCTATTCACTTTTCAGGTATGTTTCTTTTGTAAACATAACTTCTTTTATAAAGAACTGATGCGATTTTGCTCAAAAGAATAATTTTGAGAATGTTTTAATTTTTTACTACTGAAAATATTCAGATTGAATAGCCCAATCGAGGTATATTAGCCCAATCGAGGTAGCTCGATCGGTACCTTTCCCCAACCTGTTAACATACAAAAAGAAGTTTGCGGGCGCTGTTTTTGTCGCTTATGCGCACATCAAAGGTTGTCAAGTCTTGGTTGCTAAGACTACATGTAAACTGAAATAGGACGCCGTTTTGGTCTTCTTGCTGTGGAGCCTTGCGGCGATTGAGCTTTAAACATGTTGAAAGTGGGTTATACATAAATGCATTTAAACACTTGATTGACTTGCCTTTTTATGTCAAAGTCATCTTTAGAAGCTATTGTCTAGAAGCTACACTTTCTTTATAAGTTCGAGGAAGGCCTTGAATTTATCGTTGGAGTTGTTTAGGTAGAGATGCAACGATACACAATCTGAAGATACAATACGTATCATGATACATCATTCATGATACATCATTCACGATATGATACGTATCACGATACTTCAGTTGACTCACAGGGGGTACAGTACAATATAACCGCCCCCTACTTTTAATACATAAACAAACCCATGTTTTTTTATGTATTAAAAGTGGGGGGGGGGGTATTTATTTTGTACTCTTTGTGTACTGTAGCCCCTGTGGTTGACTCGAAGAAAAAGCTTATTGTAAATTTCAATTGACAGGGCAATTTCACAAAATGTTTTTAAAGCTTTCAATTTCATGTTAATGTGATGCATGATGTCAAATTATTTTCCACATCATAGGGGTCAAGGTAGATCTGTAAGCAGTAAACGTCTACAATGTTGAAAATGCATACATTTGATGCAAAATCAATTCATGGCCAAGGTTTAATCTTTATACATTTGTTTAACAGTTATCATGGTTATACATCTATCTGATCATCATGACTGAATGGGACGTCAATATTTGACGTGACCATTTCTCTTAAGTTGTGCTTGGAAGAAGTAGGCCTTTATCCGCGACAAATTAAGAATCGAAAAAACAGTGCTTGTATGTTGTACTGGTATAGAATGCCTGCATATTGTTGTTTATGCATCATCTTGGTCTGATTTGTTGCCTAAACACACTCATTTAGATTAGAAATCTTCTTAAAACTTGACAACCTTCTACGGGCACTGCCATGTTTACCATAAAAGTTCTTTTGAAGTTTACAGGTCTTTCACGTCAATCCGTAAAAGCGTTTAGATGACTTTGCTAAAGGATTCAATCTGAGAAATAAATACGGAAATTTACCGATTTTGAATACCGTAGATGAAAATAAGCGTATCGCCTATCAAACGGTAAGGTAAATATTGCGGTTTACTGTATTTCGGTTTATCGTTGCATCTCTATGTTTAGGTATTGTTTTCTGACATGTGAGCTTAAACTGTGAGCTCAGTATTGGTCACATGGACGTAAAACTTGCACCCCTAGTTACAAGAGTTCGAGATCTATCCCCCTACATAAATTTTAATGAGAAAATATTTCAACAAATGAGACAAAACTTCAATTTTCCCAATTTCTGAAGTGAGCTGTGTGGACAGTAATTTTAAAAGACTATACATGTTCTCGGTCCTTCTGATCTGGGAAAGAACTCAAACAGGCGTGAAAATGTGTAGCAAATTTATCGTTTCAATGTTTACATTTTTGCTTATGCCAATCTGTATCAGTAAAGAACAGCATAATTTCAATAGGGATTAGACATGTTAGAGTGCTGCCTTTTATTGAAACCCCTGTGAACAAAACTACATACATATATAATTTCAAAAGTTTCCACCAGATTTTATGAATAACATCTGAAAGTTATACCCAAAATTACCATATGTAATAGGCAAATGTATGTGATTCTTTTTACAATCCTGACAATTTAGGATCCGATTTTGTCATTTCATCATCTTTATTTTGTTTGAAACTTGCTCACGGCATCGTGCTATATTTTCAGCCATGGCCCCTAAAAGAAACAACATTATTCCAAACGCCCATTTCCGTAAGGATTGGCAGACAAGAGTGAAAGGATGGTTCAACCAACCTATGCGCAAAAAGCGTAGGCATGAAACAAGAGTAAAGAAGGCCAGACGCATCGCCCCTCGTCCTGTGGCTGGAAATCTACGACCAATCGTTAGATGCCAAACTGTGAAATACAATACAAAAGTCCGTGCCGGAAAGGGATTCACTTTGGAAGAATTAAAGGTACTTTAGTGTATGTTATATGCCAGTCTTCTAGGTAATACTGGCCTATTTACCTATTAATGCCCGTTTATGTGGGTACTATTCTCTCATAGTGTTGCTTTTGGAAGGAATAGTGCCCGAGCGTCAGCGAGGGCACTATTTACCTTCTAAAAGCAACACTATCAGGGAGTAAAATTAGCACTCGCCCAGTCGCCATTGGCGACCATTTTCACGACTGGGCGACTAAAACTTTGACCAACAGTCGCCCAGATGGCGAGTAGGAGATATCGTAAATCAAATGTTCAAATGTCGGTTTTCAATTGCATAACACTTCTCTCTATACTCCGTTGAGTGAGTACTTATTCACACAGTTAAAGGTAGATTTAAATCCGTTTCGTATGACTGGTTACAGTAGGGAGCTCTCGAGTGGCCAGCAATGGGATTAAAGTGATCATGTTACCGGTACGATAAGGGGATCGATAGCAGACGATTTTTAAAGACTGTGAATATTTAAACATGTAAAACATGAAAATAAGACATCAAGCATTTGTTCAACAAAGGATTTACAACTTGTTAGTTTAATAGCAATCAGCAACCATATTTTATCCTATACATTTTCTTCAAACCTAGTAGCGATCAAGCACGAATTCACGGGGTTGGGACCCCCTGGAATTGCCGAAAATTTTCAGGGTGGAGGAGTAGAACCCCTTAATTTTGTCCCCCAATCCTTGTTTTTCTGGTGAGTGGGGAGGGATTGAACAAGACTCCCACTAGAATTTGCCTTAAAATCCTTATTTTTTCAATCAATTTACTTAAAATGAATGCACCCTTCAAAAAAGTTGGGCCCCTGATTTTCTAGCTGGGCCCCCAAATTTCATTTTCTAGGGGCCCAACTGGCCCCTAAGTCCTGCAGCCAATTTTACTCTCTGACTATGAGAGAATAGTACCCACACAAACGGGCATTAATGGGTTTAGTGCATCACATGACTGTAGAATCAATTAATTAATTTATCAATTGCAATTTACTCGAGATATCAAAGAAAAGTGTTCTTTATTTCCCCCTACTTCGCTTATTGCTATTTACATTCATGCTTTGATCATGACGTCATAATACTTCCTATGGGACGTAACTCTGTTAAGCAAAAAGCAATAGTGCCCGGGTGCCGGGCACTATTCTCTCATAGTCCCCGCGTGCTTAACCAATGAAATTACGAGGATTTATCATGTGATGCACTAATGCAGGTTTTGGACTTCATGTAAATAAAAGGTTGTTGTTAAGTATGTTTTAGACATACATAGGCTACTTAAAAAGAATTCTGGTTGCCTCCATAGCAAATCAGTGTACACAAAAAAACTTTTGAATCGCATAGACATTAGCATGATCAAGGCCACATGATTTGGAATTTATGTGGCCATTCATCAATCACAAAGACTGGATTCATGAATTTCATGAATTCTTTGAAATTTATAGAAACTCAAATCCATTTTTTAAGCAGATTATGGGATAAAGTTTATTCATCACATCCTCACCTCCAAATCAAGCAGAGTCACTTGCAAAGATACAGTCTTTCCAAAAACTCACTAGCCTGACACCCAAGGCTACCAAAATTTTTGCTGGGCTATTAAAAATTATTTAAGAAACTACAGTCTAACCTGTAGAAGTGGTCACCTTTGTTCAACAGTCAGCTCCTCTTAACGGTCACTCTGAATCCCTCCCGACCGTTTTTACTTTGATATTGTAGCCTAATAAGCAGTCACCTCAGTAACGCGGTCAGCCGTCACCCCTTTCACTGCCCAAGTCGCCGCTTCGACTCTAATTAAGCGGTCGGTGGCTTGGATTTCAAAATTCAAACGTACTGTCCCCCGTAATTGCCCAAAATTACTTGTACAAACATTGCATCCAAGGCCCACGGCGGTCAGCGGTAATTGATTGAACTGTTTGTATGTAATCGGGAACTTAATAACTCGTCATCAGGTATGAAACTATCACAACAACAACAAATGAATCAAAACGGAACGTTTTAACTTATTTAATGAGCGTTCAGACGCAATAAAATTATTAAAAAGTGCAAGACCAATCACCTATTGCAATCGAACTAGGTGTTTGAGGACTCAAGGTCCCGAATCTTAAAACGGAAGGCTGAAATTTGTAGAGGAACGGCTGAACATGATGTTGCAGGAGACCGAAAAAGAAAAAAGCAAAAGTTCGACAACGAGCTGACGTGAAAATGGTTTCAGCCAGTGACCCATTATCAAAAGAACGGACACTGTCCATTATCTATTTTACGCGTGATATTTCTTCTCGCGTCTGTAACGTCTTTGTCATAAAAGGCCAACAAATTCATGGTCAAATAATTATATTGATGACTTACTATCCATCGTCATTTTATGATTCGCCCGCATGCCTCCGTTGAAAGTCTTATCTACCGAGGAATTTACTTACCTGATCTATGCCGTTTACGTTTAAATCTGCCGATATTTTTACGTCAATTTATTTGTGAGACCTTGGGGTTTTTTTTTCCAGTGACGAATCTAGCGCTCCCTTTGCTGGGGGTCAAGGAGCGAATTGTGCCGATTTTTATTTTTACTGAAAGTGGGTCAAAATATACTTGTTCTTTGAAAATTTTGGGTCCGTGCCGGAGGGGGGGGGATTGCCCGATGACCCTGCCTCTGCTCTTGAATCCGCCAACCATTGCATTTTTTTATCATTATTGAAAAGACGGGTCCTATTATTCGCAAAATACTTCGATACTACCTTTAAAGCATCTATTGAATGGCTCTCAGCGTTTATAAAGCATAATAAAATTGTATTCGGTACCACCAGGGACGTATATCCCTGGTACCACGAGGGCTGAAAGGGGTGCATGACGATGGCAATGATGTCATTCAAGACTGGATTGAAAATTTAAGTTATTCTCTTGTGAATGGAAGACAGACAGACATCAGGAACTTTTTAAAATCATACGTACATTTTGCATTTGACCGTTTTTTATTCATCATTTTATGATGACACTTCATACATTTATTTCATGTGCCAGCAATATCAAAAGACGTAAGATTTTCATTAATAAATGCACGTCAGCAATGATAAAAAAAAATGAAATGACATTATTCACGTACTAATGCATGTATCTGTTCAATACAATACATGAAACAGAAAATTCCTGTTTGTATTATGAACAAGTGTATTTTAGCATGGTTATTTAAGAACCTTTATTAAAAGGTCACCTCTGCTAAGAGGTCACTTTCATGGTATCCCTTGGGTGACTGCTTAATACAGGTTAGACTGTATACCAAAAAAACTATTAAAATTCATCTTCTGGCTACTGGCTGAAAAAAAAAATTCAGAAAGACTGAAGATGGCTTGTACTTTGTTTGGTAAATATATGTATAGACAATGTCAGGGTTGTCTGTTCATGCTGTTGGATGACTGCTTTCAAAATGTTTGAAGCAAATGTGGTTGAAAGTTTTAATCCCTCCATCTATCCCTTTTATAAATTGACAGTTCTGTCTATTTGTCAGGCTAGTCGACATTTTGGCAGACTATTTTAGTAGAAATTGACTAACAAATCTACACAAATATCTCTTACAAATTCTTTTTGGGAAGATGGTTAAACAAGTTTTCAACTGGATGTCTGAAAATTTTTAATGCTATGTCAATGGTTGGTTTACCTTTAACTCTTGTTCCTTTCTGTTTTACCTGTAACTCTTTTCACTTCCCAATTTACAAGTAACTCTTGTCCCTTCCTGTTTTACCTGTAACTCTTGTTCCTTCCTGTTTTACCTGTAACTCTTGTTCCTTCCTGTTTTACCTGTAACTCTTGTTCCTTCCTGTTTTACCTGTAACTCCTGTTCCTTCCTGTTCTACCTGTCACGCTTGTTCCTTTCCGTTTTACCTGTAACTCTTGTCACTTCCCAATTTACCAGTAACTCTTGTCCCTTCCTGATTTAGCTGTAACTCTTGTTCCTTCCTGTTTTACCTGTAACTCTTGTTCCTCCCTGTTTTACCTATAACTCTTGTTCCTTCCCGTTTCAGGCTGCAGGTATCAAGAAGCACGCTGCCCTTACCATCGGTGTCTCCATTGACTACAGGCGTAAAAACAAGAGTGTAGAATCCCTACAGCAGAATGTACAGAGGCTGAAGGAGTACAAGTCCAAACTGATCCTCTTCCCCAAAAAACAGAGCAAACCAAGGAAAAATGACGCCACAGTACGTAAAGCCGTGATATTTCTGTGGGATAAAACTCATATTTTTCCTAATCACTTATTTTACGATTAGATAATAGCTTATTGCTTTAACATTTTTGTTAAGAACTTTAAAATCAAAGGGGATTTGTTCATAAATTAAACATGTCAAAGTATTTTGAGGAGGCAATTCAAGGTTAATTTCTCTCTCTTTGTATTTTACTGTCGGACAGAAATAATTTTGGTAAGATGAAAAGTTCCACACTAGACCGATTGTCCAATAAAGCTCAGCAAAATTTCTGGATACCGACTGTCCATGACTTTTGGAAATGTCAAGCGACCTACTGTACAAGTAGAATTATTTCGCTGGTACTGTCTTTCGCGGATTTTATGCCACCTGCAAAGCAAGAGCGACATATAGGGATCACTTTGTCCGTCTGTCTTCCTGTTTGTCTGTCAAATTGGTAGTCACACTTTCACATACATGTATTTGGCCAGATGTCATTCAAACTTGCAGGGATGGTAAATCATGATGAGACTCGGCATCCAATGTAGGTCAGGGTCACGGTCATGTACTTGCAGTCAAACATGCAATAGACGACATCCTTGTTCTTGAACAGTGTTGTTTTATCGCAGATATGATATGACAAGATTTTCTATTGATACCAAAAGTTTTTACCTTGATCTTTTGGTTTGACATTCTTTTTGAAAAATTTAACCATGGTTATAACTTTTGAATGTACATGTAAGTGATAGGGCTAATATATTTTCACATGGTTTTCCCTTGTGATTAGGCTTTTCTGTTTATTACAACATTTCTACCTTGTGACCTTGACCTTGGAGTTGACCTTCTTTGAAAATCTTCATATTGGGCATAACTTTTGAATAGTGAGTGATAGAACTTTCAAATACACAATCTTCTCCCCTTCTGATAACAAAACTGTTGACCTTTTGACCTTGACCTGGTCTTCAGACAAACACCCAAATGCGAGGGACTACAATTCTGTTACTAGTTCAACCTACAGCTTTCTTTTGGAAAACACACCTGTAGAACACAGCCTTGGACAAGGAAAAAAATATCACTCTAAAGGAGCTGATAAGATAAGGGCTGTTTTTAGCCCTAAATTTCGTGCTGTATTTCTCCCACATGACGGTACATATGCAGACAAAAGATAATCATTATTGAAATATAATGTATTTGAAGACTTTTTGTATGTTTTACTTTTCGATGAAATACTCCCAAGATTCTAAAATGAAGGTCCAAAGAGGTAGGGGGTACTCCGGTAATGAAACTGATAATAACGACCATAAACGTAGAAATTTTAGAATATTTTGACTGAAATGGATAAATATTAACTAAAAGATATCAAATACATCTACATTGTATATCAGAAATACATTTCGAAAGTTCTATTTCCTCTAATCAGTAAATAATGAAATCCGGAACTCAAAATACGGTTTTATTTTGTATGTAATGGCTTTAATAGGAGCTTTTTAGTGCGAAATACACATTAGCGGAGAAATCCACATCGCTCCTGCTTATTTCGTTCCTAAATGTTGTACATTTCATTCGATCGTATTTAGAACACAATTTTTGTTGGATTAAGGAAGAAAAATAGTCAAATTTTCCATATTTAATGATCTTAAAGATCGATTTTTTAACAAATGCACCCCCTTCCTTTTTTGGTTTTTCGTCTGTGGGGTAGTGTTCCTCCCGGAGATACAGAACCCAACTTTTCCAGAAAATTTGTATCATGGATATACACCTCCAGTATAAGTGGCGTTCTGTATCTCCGGGGGGAACAATGTTCAAAAAAACTTTTCTGTTTTCTATTGATTTCTATGGGAAAATGACAAGTTTTGACCCAAATATTTACAATATTATGCGTAACAGATCTAAAATAACTTCAAAGTTTGATGGGATACTGTATTTGTATTAATTTAACGAACGATTTTTCTTAAAATTTCCATTTTCAAAATTCCACTTTTTAGGGCAGATTTTACGTCTTACCTTATCAGCTCCTTGTTTTCTTGAAAGATAAATCTCTGATCATTGTCAAAATCCCTTGGTTGATCATGTAAGTTCACTTCCTTTGGGTCACAACTTTAGATTTTTGGAGGATTAAATGCATATCAAAAATCTATTTTTCTATTAGAGGAAAAATTGAATTATAGGAAAGAATTCTACATGTATGTGCATTAATGAACCTCTAAATGTAAGTTTCTTATGATTGTCTGTGTTAACCTGATGCTTTATTTTTTTCAGCCTGAAGAAATTAAGTTGGCCACACAACTCACAGGACGTGTTATGCCAGTTACTCAGGTGTTCAAACCAGAAAAAGCTAGGAAAATTACCGCTGACGAGCAGAAATTCAGTGCTTTCACGGCCATCAGGCAAGCGCGGGCAAACAAACGTCTACAAGGCTACAGGGAGAAAAAGGCGAAGGAAAAGGCAGAAGAAGAGGCTAACAAGCCTAAAAAATAAACTCTATCTCTGTGACGTTAGCTTGAATAAAATTCATACAGAGAGTCATACTCGTTAACTTATGTATTTACATCGCTTTACTCCTTTAGTAGAAGACAAGAAGTGGTTTGAAAATACAATCTCTTCCCAAGCATTGAAGAATACTGCACATTTAACAGTACATGAATTAGCCTGGTAGTGACCTTGATCCAAAATTGGGTGCCATGCTTTCATATATACATGATGACCCTTTTCAGAAGCATTGGAAGGAATTCTTGTGTTGTAGAGCATTATTAGTATTGAAGTGACCTTGACTCAGTAATAGGTACTACCATGTATACCATATAAAGTCTTGGCATTTGACCTTGGTCTTGAAAATTGGGCACAATCATGGAAATTCTCAAATTTGGCGTTAGGTCCTTGGACATCTTGAAAAGTTTTGAAAGATTTACGATAAAATGTATTTTTGGAAATTCCCCAATTTTGAACTTTATCATATTCTTTTAGGTACATGTATGTGATGAAACTAGTTCAGAAACCTCTTCATAACATAGAAGACCATATATTTCTTAAAGTAGTAAGACACTCTTGATTTCTTATGTAACAAAGGTAGATTTCTGATAATTTTTGAAAATTGCTAAAATTACAAAATCTATCGCATTTTTCGGTTTGCAGTTTTCAGGAGCAATTTCTTAAATTAAGTGGATCCTACATTTGAGTTTATTAATGTTTTGGCTATCCATTGTGAGAGTTTCTTGCATGCTTCTCTTTTTCGTCATATTTTTTTAATTCAAACAGCATACCCCTTAGCTGCATGTATACGAGAAATGTTAGCGTAATTCTATACTTTTTTTGAGTAGTATATATATCGCTGCAAATTATGTTTCAAAACGTAGAAAAAGGCTGGATTTCTGAGGACTAGTAGGTTTATTTGTTTAGTTTTGCACCATATCAGTGCTTAACATAATGGTCATAGCTATCGGTCGGTTGCCTGTCTAGTATGAAGTTATGAAATATGTGTTTCGAACCGTGGAATTTTGGTATAAAATTTCGGTAAGAACCAGTATTATGTAAATTCCCTCTTCACAAGGACTGAAGAACACCTAGCATAAAAGCAATACTAGTCTTGAAGTGACCTTGACCCAGTAATGAGAACCATATCTGTATAAAATCCCTTTTCACAAGCAATAAAGAAAACTGCACACACACATAACTAGTCAGATGATGACCTTGAACCTTGGAACCATGTTTAAGTGACCTTGAATCTTCTTGTCTAGTTGTAGGAACCATGATTGTGTTAATAAATATACTCCCTGTAGAAGCACTGAATAAAACCTTAAGGAGCACTTGCAAATGCAACTCATGTGGAAATGACCTTGACCCTACTATTATGTTGCCCAAACATAAGTGCGACTGTCTGGTAGTCACACTTTCTTAAATGGCTATAACATGATTGATATGTAGTATTTTTCAATAACCTTGCAGGAAAGATAAAGCATAAAATGGGACTTGACACTCAAGAAGGGATCAAGATCTCATAATTAGGGTCAAACAGATGACTTGCCTATTCTTGAAAAAATCTCATGTGAGCTATTGTCAAACTCCGTCTGGAGTCTGTCCGTTAACACATTTTCTCAGCAACAACTTCACAGAATTTAGTGAAATTTTACTGGAAGCAAGTACTCAAGGTCCTCTACCATATTTAAGTGCTGATCGGTCAACAAATATGGCCGTCCAGGGCTCTGATTGGCTGACACATTTTCAACATCTCTGCACAGAATTTCACGAAATCTTACAGGAAGCAAGAGCTCAAGATCCTCTACCAAGTTTTCGTGTAGATTAGGCAACAAATGGCCTCTGAGAGCTCTGACTGGCTGACACATTTTAAGCTCACCTCGACGAAGTTGAGATGAGCTTGTGCTATACCCCCAGTGAACGCATCTGGTTAAAGTTTATGGGGTAACTCAGTATCTGACAAGGAACTGATGCTACAGTGACCAAACTAGCACAAGTGATTAATCTTGGGATGCTGATGTGAACCCCATGCATCAGATGCTGCATCTGACTTACATTTTCCAGTTCAGTGACTCCCTTCCGTGTCTGGCTTAAAGTTTTTGGGATAGCTCAGTATCCGACAAACTACTGATGCTACAGGGACCAAACCTGTCCAAGTGATTCATCTTGGGATGCTGATGTGAACCTATGCATCAGATGCAGCATTTGACCTACATTTTCTGCTTAAGTGATTTTGCCTTTAAATACCAATATTGAGCAAAATATAAGTGCTACATGTGCCAAACTTGCATCTAGGATCAAACTTTCATGAAACGACCTTGGCCTACCAAACTTTTTCTGCTTGAGTGACTTTGCTTTTAAATGCCAATATTGAGCAAAGTGTACGTGCTACATGTACCAAACTTGCATAGTGGATGCATCTTTGATCATACTTTCATAAAATGACCTTGACCTACTTTTTTCCACTTACACTGATTTTACTTCTTGAAGCCAAAATACATGTACTTTGAAATATGCATGAATTGAATTTGCTGCCACAATGTGAGCTTCATAATCCGTGATTACCTATGTTTTACTTCTTTTATGCAACCGCTGCACAGAATTTCATGAAACCTTACAGGAAGCAAGTACTCGAGGTTTTCTACCAAGTTTGTGTTTTTCGTGCTGATCAGTCAATAAATATGGCCACCAAGGGTTGTGATTTTCTGACACATTTTACACTTTTTCTCCACAACTACAGAAGCAAGTACTTAACCACAAATTCTGGACAGTGTCTCTTCTTATTTATAAAATACATACATACTATATATACATTTGTATATAATACTGGTATATAGTTTTCATTTTGAAAATACCCAATACATGTATCTACATCTGGTACATTTCATATTGAAAGTGTATCAGCTCTGAAGCCACATCACTGTCAGATTTCCACCGTTCTCAGGTGAGCGATGTGGCTCATGGACCTCTTGTTCTCTTGCCTCTTGTGGGTAATGGGTACAATGTTTGCACAAATTACAACTTCAATGCTACACATACATGTACATGTACTAGAATACTACATTTAGATGTAGCTAGTTTGGCCATGACCTTGCACTCGATTGCAAACTGCTAATCATATCCTTGCTATTTGTAGAACCATGTATCTGATCACTTTCATATTTAGGTATCTGCATAACAGGATATGTATTGTTCTTTCATTCTCAACTCACTTTGGAATACCTTAGTCTCACTTCGGAATATTGTTTATACCGAGGTTCGCAATTGTTCCAATAGAACACAAAAAAATGTAGAAATTCTACTGATTTTCCCATACTTTCTTGATTTTTAGAGTCAATGAATAACTAATGGCTAGTTATTCATTCAACCAGTCACAAATTATAACAAGGTTATCTCTTGAATTGTATTTTTAATGACATTTTCATATTTATTTTATATGAAATGGTTGTAGTAAAGCACACTCAATCAATATTAATTTAGTGATTTTCAAATTATTTTCTAAGACATTTACATGCAATATAAGATAAAGCTGCCTTATTTTAAACAATATTTATAAATTCATCTAAAAGCAGTTTTTCAAAATTTCAGAAGTGCCCTCTTATCATGCTTATATGCAAGGTATTGGCAATTAATATACTCTACTGCAGAATTCTTGAATTACAATCAACTCTTACATACATGTATAAGGTAATAGGTTTAAGCAGAATTCGTTAATTTCATGCACTCATTTTCAGTATTAAAGTTGGAAGTCCCATCGTTTCTTGTAAATCAATAAAACTTCATATAGAAGACATCACTATTAATCTCGGACCTTCATGAGTTTGTACCTATAAGATGGACTCAAGTAATCTCTATCAAATACAACATAACGTTTCTCTTTAATCTTTAAGCGATAGACACTCTGAAGTGGACCTGTACTATTTTTAACACAATCATTGGTATTGAAGTGTAATTTTTTCAATCCAACAAGATATCTGGGCAACATTGCTACAAAGTTTTGTTCGTTCGGTGACATGTACATTCTGACAATAACTCTCTGTGGATAAAATTGCCAAAACAGCATCTGTAGTACAAATACTACTACATACACATATTTTCTTAAGTGCATCAGTTTTTCATCGAGAGGACTTGCTATATTACTATCTGATTTTTCTGAAGTATTCTCTTTTGAAGGAAAGAACTTTTCTTTCAATTTTTTTCCCAGTGTGAATTTCATATAACCGCTAAATACTGTGCGACTTTTTTCTGTTGAATCCAGAGGTTGAGGGATCGTCCGTAATAGTCTCAACCATTTTGAAGCAGTATCCTCTTCACCATCGGTTTCCGTAGATATTTTTTCACTGGTAAGACCCTCTTGATCTTGTTTGTAATTATTATATATCCTTTCAACAAATGCATAAAAACAACCTGCAGCGAGTGCTACTACTATATACTGCACTTTATGGGCGTATTGGTCTTCATACACCAGTTTCCAGGTTGGATCAACTTTGTCTCTTTTGTGGCGCGGAATAAACCTGTCTCGAAGTGTTTCCAAGTGACGGCTGGGAATGACCAAGGGCCTACTTTTGTGTAAATCTTGAAGAATTACAGATGAAACATTTGTCTGTAAAAATAGTAAAAAATGTATACTATACAGAACATTTGCATATCAATAACTTGGTAAGGAATCAGAAAGTATATAAAAATTCAGTTGGTTCAGAAATTCTGAGACTGCTCAACTTGTTCAAAAACATTAATCTTAGGATTTCAAATTCAAGGTTTTTCTTCCAGTCCCTTTAATGGACTCACAATGTAATTACATGATGTACATATAAAAGTGACAAATATGGATATGGAGACCATATCCCTGTTTACAGCACAAAATCGATAACCCAGAAAATCAGAAACCGAAGGCATACAAAATCAGGATAAAACGGGAACCAAAGCAAACAAACAAAAACTTCCACCATATGAAAAGAAGCAAACTCCCGATATGAATGTGAGACCAGGTGCCCAGGAAGAGTAAGCATCTCCTGCTTGCATGCAACACCCGTCGCTTCAATTTCGGTAGAACTGTCACATCCGGTTACTTCCATTTTGGAAGATATAGAGTACAATCTTTGGTTGGATGGTTCAAATAGTCTATGACAGAATATCATCCACCATTCTGGAAAGTGGGACATCATAGTGTATGACCTTGTTCATGTTGTTTCAAGGTCATATAGCAATTTTTAGGACCATTAGCAAATACTTTACTAAAGGGGTAGGGCCACAAAGCCCCTAAAACAGCCCTGCAATTTTCCTTAAAAAATTAAACTTGGTGAGAAATATATACTTGATGTATTACATAAAATATAATGCTTTTTAATGAAAGGACCGATCGAAGCATCATAGGAAGTCTAATGATGTCATCAGTTTAACATTATTAATTGACAAAACATGGTACTGTACAAAATGTGTCTTTGGTGGAGGATTTCATGTGGCCACATGCACCGAGAAACATAAATTAAAACTTTTATGACAAGAAGATCGATGTAATGATTCCATCTTTAATTTGTAAATTTTTCCATTTTTCTTGATGCATGTGGCCAATGGCATGCTGATGTTAAAGAAACGTGTAGGTTGTGCAGAAATTTCATGGAAAATTGTTGATTTTGGGGTTTTCAAATGGCTTAAAGCTAGTGATAAGTGCATTACATGGTGTTTACAAAATCTCAACACATAATATAGTAAAGATTTAACTTTATAAAGTTTCAAATCACAAAATATTCAAATGTTAAATCAAAGCACTAAAGGTACTGAGTGCGAATAGCCAGAATATGTATCACTTATAATGTATGACAAAATATTGTGTTTTCAAAGTTATATTTGTTCCTGAACACCTTCGTAGGCCAGTTTATGGACGTATAAATAAAGACAGAACTAAAGTGCAAATGCATAATGTTGTCGTAATGAATTGAAAGATGATGTCTTTCAGTGAACACAAAAATCAAATAACATCACATTAAATCTAACCACCCCCCCCCCCCTAAAAAATACAACAATCCAATATGACTATCGATTGATTATTCCATATACATGTATATGAATCGAGCTGTCGTGTTATGTACATGCATGACCTAATGAAAAATTGCATCTGTATGTACTGAGATGAACACAGGCTGTGTGTTGGAAACCCCTTTCCATTACCAGGTGATTATCTGTTTTAGTGAACAATATATAAATGAAACGTTGCTATCGATAAAGATATTAAGTTGAATCATTGAAACGTAAAACTCACTTCAAGTAGGCTTATTTTGCCCCGCTTCACAAAATAAAATCTGTATACGACGGAAAAATTACGGAACGAATTCCGGACTAACGAATCATCACTGTAGATGTAATTCATTGATTCAGAAAGTTATCAGACTTTATACCGATCATAACACTGAAGCAGTCCCAAGGTACATGTAAACAGAGTAACATCGTTTATACATACTCAGTAGACGGGGCTCCCATGAGTGAAGAAATCAGGCAATCGCTATGTGCTATTCGCACAAAAACCGGGCTGATTTAGGAGCTTTGTGGCTCTACCCCTTTTTTTAATGTAAGAATTAAGAAATGAATCTTATATTTTTTCTATTAATGCAGGTCTCACACGAAAAATTGGACAGATAAGTGCACCAACTGCGCGTAGCGCGTTGATGCAAAAGTTTTCTATCCAATTTTTCGGGTGCAAAGAGCAATGAACAGAAATCAAACATCTACAGGCTGAAATAACAAGACAATCCAAACATATTGCAACACAAGACCTTAAAATAACACAGTATAAAAATGCTCTTATCACAATACAACAACAGCTTACATGTACCACATATAAAATAAAGACAACAACACAACATGTGCATAATGAAGAGGAAAGAAATAAAGTAACAACACAACATGAACATGATGAAGAAGAAAGAAATAAAGTCAGAGAGATGGAGTGTGAAATGAATGAATTAAGATCAAGGTTACTAGAACAGGAAAAAACATGGATGAATAGATTGCAACAAGTAGAAAAAAAGTTGAAACAAGCAGAACTGACAAATTCAAAATCTCAATGTGACCCTGAACATCACAAGATTTCAAAACTAGAATCTAGGATACAGAAACTAGAGGAAGATAATAAAGAAACAAAATTAGCACTACAAGAAGTCCTTTCATTGCTAAAAGATCAAAACAAGATTCATTCCATGTCAAGGTCACTAAGTACTGAGAGGTCAATGTCACTACCAGGGTCAAATGACATACATGTACATGTACCTTTAAACTTCAAAAGGTTGAGAACATAGGCCATTTCTCAACCTTTAACAACAGTGACAGGCCTAAACCCAAGGTTAAATTCAAAAACAAGGACACATATCCCAATCTTGACTCTGACAGCAAACAAAGCAGCCTACATGTATATGTACATCATATACCTACATATACCGTTCCACCAAAGAAAACCAGCCAACCAATAGTAAACAAGTGGGATATCGTGGTTGGCGAGATAGCCTTCAAAATTTGAATTCATACATTTTGTCTATGCATCAGATAGTCTGATTTAAGTTCTTATAGAATGCATATAATATGCAGTATTTTCACAATAGTACCTTTTCAAATCCTGAATACTAGCTTTTAATTATGAGTTTTACATCTTTTTATTCACTTTTATTTTAATGTAAATCTTTTTCCATTTAGACTGAATGAGTATTTATCATCATGATCATAGAGATAATTAACAATTCTACATAAAAGGGGGGAGAAGCATATATGTAGCAGTCTGTGATAGAAAAAGGATATTGTCTGTGATAAACTTCAGAATAAGATTTAACTCCCTATGTAGTGCAATGAGAAAGCATTATTCTTTTGCAATCTTTTAATAATTCATGTGAAAATATTTATGGAAGTTTAATTAATCATTTGATACTTGTTTTACGATTTTATCAGTTTCTGATTCGGATGTTCTGATTTAGTGATGTCAAAGGAATGAAGGGCTTTTAGATTTTTAAGATTTTTAGGGGTTCTTTTAAAACGGGGAGGAATGTAGCGATTGTAATTATCGGGTTTGGGATACGTTTTATAAATGTAAATATGTGACGTCACGACCAGCTGATTGACCAAGGTCTAATTAGTTGTTACCTGGATCCTGACCATATCGGACGTCTCCCCGACTTGACCAGGCCTGGGTGCGCGGTGCAACTCAATGTGGTGAGCAACTTATAACGTTAGCCAGCACTAAATACTAACCGTGTTTATTCATGTCTTATTTAATAAATGCACTTCACAACAATACCTGCATCAACAGAAAAAATATAAGATTCATTTCTTACAATTTTATATCATCTACTTATGGAAAACAGACTGCTTTCTTGAATCTAAAAACAATAAATCACTTCACTATATTCTGTAAGTTCGGGGGGTTGCGCAATGATACTACTGACTCTATAGACGAAAACAATTTATGGCAGCCGCAATGATTTAAACAGTGAACGATCGTCCCTCTATATCTTTGGAATAAGGACCAGGTGAGTTTGAGCAAATCCTACATGCACAGTTCATTTTTTAGTAAGTAGAAAAGAAATGGTACCCTTGAAATGTTAAGAAAATATCAACAAATTGTATTTTCAGCAACGAGTTTATCCGTGCTTGAGGGAACCCCCGGTTCTACAAAAAGTGCTATAAATAGACTTCCATGAAAAATTGTGTTGATCGATGTATCAACAAAATTTCTTAGCCAATTAGAATCTTCGTTTCTTGAAAAGAACAATGGAACGATGGAAATTAAATGATAATAGGAAAATCCTTGACCTATTATGGAAGTATGTGCGATTGAAGGTCAAGACACTATTTTTGGCCCTTGGGAATTATTCTGTGAAATATTAATAATATTTTAGTCCATGTTACAATTAGCAAGAAAAAGTAATTGGCAATAATCTTCCCATCATATGTGCTGTAAACTTGACCAATGACCTTGATTCAAGGTCACAACACACTGTTAGTTCCTGGGCCAGTATTCTAAAGAATATCATTCAAAACTACTTAATGGTCAAAACGTTTTGTCCTCAATACAAAGATGTAACCATTTGCTTCCATTGTAACCTTGGCCTAGAGACATGACCTTGGATCCAAGACACTTCAAATCTTGGCTCCAAAAAATGTCACAACTCTGCATCTTCTGTAATAATTCAACAAAATTTTGATCAAATAAGTGATTAAAATTTCATTAAATGTAATACAAATTTGTAACGCATGATAAATGTGACAGAAAATTATAGTATATCTAAACGCACTGCCATGCAGATCGGTTGCGATCATATTTATTTTTGCCTAGAAATGAACCAATGTAATAATACAAACCCTGTAATATAGTAAAGAAGTTTTTAAGTGACATCTCCATGGAGCTCTGCCATGGAATAACCTCCAGTTGCGACTTAAGGCAGATAGTGACGTCATCCTCAAGTCTTCATTACTTCACACCTGTATAAACATACAAACAAGAACAATGCATCAGTAATAGGATCTAACAAGATGCAAAGCATCAATTGTAAGCGGGGACTGACCTACTTTTCTGCCTGCACAAGGGTATAACAATTATGCACCCAAAGTGAGCGGGATCATAGGGGCCTATTCCCCAACTGAGATAAAGAAGATCCCGACGATAATCTCAACAGCACTTTCAATAGAGCACTAAATTGAACATCGACAGACCCCTAGCAAGCTAGAAGTGGGATCAGGAGCCTGGGAGGAGTAAACATCGATTCCGTTTGGCTAGCGGCACCCGCCGTCGATATTCACTCATGAAACTGAAAGCAATATCAGTCTACAAACCATGCACTTTCTGAGGTTATGTCTATATAAAAAGTGCTATGGTGACCATGTCAGAGAAAAGCATTTTTGGCCCGATTGCTAAGCAAAATCCAGTCTATGAAATTGGTCGGTTGGTCTTTCTGTCTGTCTGCATAACTAGACCATAAGCTCAATAAATTGCAAAAAGAATTGCTTCCCTATCAATTATAGTTTCTGAGAAATGGTGTTCACAAGATTACATAGAGTTATATAGGAGAAAATGACCACACCCATTTTCCAAGACCCTGGTGGTCAGGGGCCAAAACAAAATATCAGGTGCACAACTAGACCACTGACTCATTTTATTGCAAAAAGAATTATTTCCCTATCAATTATACTTTATGAGAAATGCCATGTTCACAAGATTACATAGAGTTATATAGGAGAAAATGACCACACCCATTTTCCAAGACCCTGGGGATCAGGGGCCAAAACAAATGAAAACCCTCATCATGAGGAATATATATGTGAATGAAATTTATTGTTGATCTAAGGATCCATGATACCCCCATTGGGTGTATGTTGCACATAACCTACTGAAACCATGACTATACATGTGGTAGTTCGAAGGGCATAAGTCTACACAGAATTGAGCAAGTTGTTCTAACCAATATTTAAAATTGTCCTGTTTCACATGGTGTAAAATCTATAACAATGAAATGATTTTCTGAGGTAGTTTTCCTTTAACATGTTTAAATGTCAGGAAACCACAAGACATTGATTCAAGGGACATAACACCTCACAAAATTGAGCAACATGGCCTATATAGGTTCTTGACCTAAATTTCTGGGTAAAAAAATCTAAATCAATTTATTCTCTGTGAGGGGTTTTTTTTTTGGATGTTTTGAAATCACAAAATACTGGGGGTTTTTTCTTTAAGCTTCAAGGGGTAAAACTCTGCACATTATTGAAGAACATGACCCATATTCAATCTTGACCTGTATTTCTTGGTGTAAAAGCTATATCCAAGAAATGAATTGATTCTCTGTAACGGTTTATCTTTAACTGTTCGGTCCTCAAACCAAAATTTTTTGAATTTTTCTAAGTTTCAAGGGGCAGAACTCTGCATGTAGTTGAGGGACATGACCCATATTCAAACTTGACCTGTATTTCTTAATGTAAAAGCTATATCCAAAAAATGAATTGATTATCTGTAACGGTTTTCCTTCAAATGTCCAGAAACCACAATATTTTGAATTTTCTAAGTTTCAAGGGGCTAAACTCTGCACACAATTGAGGGACATGAGCCATATTCGAACTTGACCTGTATTTCTTGGTTTAAATGCTATATCCAAGAAATGAATTGATTATCTGTAACGGTTTTCCTTCAAATGTCCAGAAACCACAATATTTTTGAATTTTTGCGAGTTTCAAGGGGCATAACTCTGCACGTAATTGAGGGACATGAACCCATATTCGAACTTGACCTGTATTTCTTGGTGTAAAAGCTATATGCACAAAATTAACTGATTATCTGTAACAGTTTTCCCTTTAATGACAATAAACCACAGGTGGGACGGATGCACCCAGGGACGGACGCACACACGGACAGACATGTGCATCATTATATACCCCCAGCATTTTATGGCAGTGTAATTAATAGCTTGTGTTTTTCCAAGTAATGAATTGATTATCTGTAACTGTTTTCCTTCAAATGTCCAGAAACCCGATATGTTGAATTTAATTTCTAAGTTCAAGGGGCTTAACTCTGCACACAATTGAGGGACATGACCAATGTTCGACCTGTATTTCTTGGTGTAATGATTTAAGTTTGTCGATATGTGCAAGATTTTTCGGGACCGGTGCTCCTTATGCATAGGAGGAAACTACACTGAACTGATATCTCAACCCTGTACTGGTCGAGCAGATAATTCCGAACGATTTTGAGGTTTTTTGTCAATTACTTGGCTGCTTTACATGCAATGATCACCATGAAATTCGGAACAAACAATGCTTCACCCTTTATACAAATGCCTATGTAAAAATCAGTGGCGGATTCAGGGGGGTGCGGAGGGGGCGCCCGCCCCCCCGGCACTGACCCAAATTTTTCCAAAAACAGGTATATTTTGGCCCATTTTCAGTCAAAATCGGCAAAATTCGCCCCTTGACCCCCCGGCAAAGGGGGCGCTGGATCCGCCACTGAAAATCATTTTGAAAACTGCCCTATAAATGCTGATTTGAGGGTATTTTAATACCCCCTTTAAACGGCTATTTTACGCAAGTTACTAAAGGTATTTCCGAAGGATTTGCATTTTAGTCTCTCCTGGGGTCAAATATGGATCAAATGTTTCAAAACTAATTTGTTATTTTATCCCGTTATCCTTATTGAAGAATTCTATGTCAACATATATCATAAAACTTTTACAATATTTATTTCTAAAGCGACTTTCTGAACCATGATGCAGTCGTTTATTTCTTACAAATATCCAATGATTTTGGTATTCTAACACATGAAATTTATACACTTTTTCTTGAGTATCCTGCTCTGGGCCCCTCTCAATGCAGGTTTTCATCGATCAGTTGACAAGAATAGATTTTTAGAAAATAGATGACTGCGAAGCTAGGTCTAGATAAGTTTTTAACACAATGACGTCACTTTCCCCGGCTCCCAAACAGACAAAAGTTACAAACAGCAGGAGAAACAAACGCTAAAGATAAACTAAATTAAGTTATTTTGATATTTCCTTTTGCATGTTGGTTATTTTTCTGAATATCTAGAAGTCTGTATCACCAAAATTGTGAAAAAGTAACTCCAAGTAACCGAACTAGCAAATCGTTCGGAAATACCTTCAGTTTGGACAGGTACGGGATTACTCCAGAAATGGCTATAATAGCTAAATATGGCTATAATAGCTATAAATGGCTATATTGGAGAAATAATTTTAAGTACTCAAAAAGTAATTTTTTGAATTTTTCATTCAAACTCAAAATCGCAAATCTTTATGACCATCTGATCAAAGTTTACAAAAGAAGTTGGTATGCAAAACTTAAAATTTTCAAGTTTTGACCACGATAAGTTATCAAAAATTGACTCATTCAATCTCAAAGATGGTTTATTTTACATGTCAACTTCTTTAGTAAACATTGTTCAGGTCGGGGAAACGGCAAATCTAGCTATTAAAGCTAGATCTAGCTTTTAAAGCTCGTTCTAGCTTTAAAATGGACCAAATTGAGCAGTTTTATTTAGAATGTGTGAAAACGAAGACGTTGCGCACTTGCGCCTCGACGGATATCGTAATGTTTATGTACGAAAACGAACATTGGATCTTAAAATCGGAAACTCAGCGTTGCATTTACGAGTGCAGCTGCACATGTGCATTCAAGGAAAAGGTAAATATTCACTTGTTTACACCTTAAATGACTTACCTTTGAAGATTTAATGTCCTATTTATTTAAAAGAATGTTTTTAACTTGCAAATCCGCCATTTTTAATTTACCGATCTAAGTGGATTCACTGTTTGCAAGAGAAAAGATCAACTAGCAGACGGATATGCATTATTCCGGTATAAAAGTAGGATGTTGGTCCCGTTTTTGCATTTAAATTAAATCTTTTAAAAATTGACTTTTTTCATTTTATTTTCATGTTTTGAACAATTGCATGTAAGTTATGTATAACAAAAACAAAATAAGGATTTAAAATCGAAATTATCGAATTTTTAAAAGCATTTGTATCAGGTGAAATATGTCTTCGACGATCCTACTTTTATACCGGAATAATGCATATCCGTCTGCTAGTTGATCTTTTCTCTTGCAAACAGTGAATCCACTAATATATAGATCGGTAAATTAAAAATGGCGGATTTGCAAGTCAAAAACATTATTTGAAATAAATAGGACATTAAATCTTCAAAGGTAAGTCATCTGTAAGGTGTAAACAAGTGAATATTTACCTTTTCCTTGAATGCACATGTGCAGCTGCACTCGTAAATGCAACGCTGAGTTTCCGATTTTAAGATCCAATGTTCGCTTTCGTACGTAAACATTACGATATCCGTCGAGGCGCAAGTGCGCAACGTCTTCGTTTTCACACATTCTAAATAAAACTGCTCAATTTGGTCCATTTTAAAGCTAGAACGAGCTTTAAAAGCTAGATCTAGCTTTAATAGCTAGATTTGCCGTTTCCCCGACCTGTTGTTCAGATGGTCATAAACATTTGCGATTTTGAGTATTAGCTCAAAATTCAAAAATTTACTTTTTATTACTTAAAATTATTCCTCCAATATAGCCATTTATAGCTATTATAGCCATATTTAGCTATTATAGCCATTTCTGGAGTAATCCCGGACCTGTTGGATGCTAGACCATGACCGTACCATGTCGACCAGTAGGGCAGATAAGTTATATTGCTAATGACCCATTATACCATTAGTTAACAGAATTAGGAAACTATAAATAAATACCAAATGAATAGATATGAAGAAAACTGTTACACCATGCATCATTTTATCAATGTCAATCGACACAACGACAGTCGGATAGCAGCATGGAAATCTACTTTCGCTTTCCGTAAGTTCCGTGCATGTCATATTGACCTTTATTCATTTCGTGCACGGATTTTTCTACTTCGCATTCGCAGAAATTCATAATTGTAAATTTTTGCTAAAGAATAATAATTTACCCTCCTCAGAATGTTTGTTAGGATGAAGATCATACTTATAAATTACTAATATCTATTTTAAGTTAAAAATCCGCAAACCATATTTCTGAAGAGTAACCAATTTAGGTTCGGCCGGTATAAATTTAGTTTTATACTTCCACTGACTCGGAGATAGTATTACAAGCAATTTTTGATTTTACAGAATGCTCTATCTTCAAGGCTTGATTTGGAATATTCAAACGGACGTGTAACGATAAGGCGTAAAATCTGCTAAAAAATAATGAAATATCAAAGAACTTCATTTCTTTAATCAAGCTGGTGAAATACTTTAAAAGATAAACCCCCTTCGAAATCTGAAGAAATTTTTTCATAAAAATTGCTCTAATAGAGAAACATTTGAGTAAAAATGTGCTTATTTTGTATAGAAATCAATGAAAATCAGAAAAGTTTTCATAAAATATCGCCCCCCCCCCCCCCTTGGAACACAACACCACTTCTACCCAAGATGTATTTTCATAATACACATTTTCTGTAAAAGCGGAGTTGTGTTTCAAAGGGGGGAACAATAGTTAATTTACGAAAATGCGATTGGGGGGGGGGGGGGGTAGGGGTGAAGGAAAGATGTGAAACTAACAGAGAATTAGTAATTCCATGGCATTTGATTCGCTTTTGGCAAATAATTAACTTCTTTATTAATAGTTTCGAATTAATCAATTTTCAACAAAAAATATTCGTTGTTGTTTACTTTTTCACTAACAAACTCCTTTATTTTAATTTTGGGCATTGATAATTCAACAACCCCTCGCAATAAAAGTTAAGAATTAGCGTTGACGACAGAAGCACCAGTCAATCTTGGAAAAATGCTCAAAACTTCCTCGGTAACATTCACAAAGTATTTAGAAAATGTAATTATGGTAAATGTAAAAGAAATATGATTTTATATACTGATAAAGAAGCTTATTCAAACTTTTTATAACGGCGGCATTGTTAATTGCACAATATAAGTGAGAGTGAGTGTTCGATTATATATCTCTGGCCACGTGTTTACGGTCTGATAAATCCGGAATACAATATTTTGAGAAAATCATGTTTTAGCACGATATTTCTTATTGAATCTACTCATTATAGTTCATTTTGACATTTTGATCAACAAAAGCGACAGATTGTTAGAAAATTTTCGACATTTCGCTCGCATTATTTATATCATAAAAATATAGGTTATTTCTCATAATTATGTCAATAAAACTATTATATTTTATTAAAGATACTTGAAATGAAATAATTTCACGTGCAGGACACATTTTAAATAATACTGGTTGAGCTAGTATCGCAAGTAAAAAGGCAGATTACGGCTCTTGACGTTACAGGTCCTTTCCATTTGGTACAAATATTAGTCCTACTGAACATTTGTACTTAGTCTGTTATTTTAACTATATTACGACCAAAATAGAAGTGTTGAGAAATCAGTGTCATTCCTTCATTACTAAATACCATGACCTTAGTTTTATTTAAATTAATATCAAGCTTCCATGGTTGACAGTATTTCTGCAATCCATTGAGACATTCTTGAAGACCAGCAGATGATTTAGATATCATGACTAGCTAGATCGTCAGCAAAAAATAAATGATTCATTTGTGATACATTTAATAAAGCAGGATCTGTATTTCAGTGATCTAAATAATCCGAAAAGTCATCAATGAAAATGTTGAAGAGAATTGGGCTCAAGTTATCCCCTTGTTTCACACCAATATTTGTAACGAATTTACATACGAAGATCGCTAACAAAATGCGAGGAATCGTCACAGTAATTAATATCTTTACGCGACGAACACCTTCATATCGGTAAATTGAGATAAAAATTCCATGCAAGGGGGGGGGGGGGGGGGCACAACGCTCACCTGATACCCATGCACACTCTTAACCTATTAATATTGCATTATGATTGTGTCAGTGCCAGAATTTGAACCCACTACCTTTGTACTATATACACATAAACCATTTTTCAAACTTCAAAAATATAAAATTTAGGCATGAAATATATATCACAGCAATAAGAGACTGAAATATGTCAAATACACAGTGAAAGAGTGTGCAAAACGGGGAAAAAATAAAAATGTAAAAAAAAATTTGTCAAAAATGAAATTAAAGGTATTCAGATGATTTAAAAGTGCATAAAAAGGTGACAAAATTGAAAAAAATGAAAATGGAAGAGAAAAAAATTTGGGTGCCGATACCGGGACTTGAACCCACAACCCTTGGGTCCATATGCACAGTAAAAATATCTATTCATACTTTAGAAAATTCATGAAAATTCCAAAAAAGAAGATTATAACATGTAATATGTATATCAAATCAAACAGTACTTAAATATGACAAACATGCACTAAATGAGGGCACAAAACCATACATTTATAGAGTTAGTCAAAGAAACAGTTCAAAAATGAGCATTCTGACAAAGTCCAAAAAGACGTCAAAAATTTGACTTCGGACTGGAACCAAAAACAACAACATTTGTTAAGACATCTTTCTAGATTATCCAGATGCTTTCAGTTTGCCCGTATGTGCTTCGGTTCTGAAGAAGAAGTTTGTCAAAGAAGGGTACCCCCGTGGCCTACTTTTGCCTGTGGTGACGCCACCTTATGACGGATCCGGACAAAAAACAACAACACTTGTAGGGGACCATGAGTACTTTATTCCTACCAAGTTTCATCAAAATCCCTTCAGTGGTTCTTGAGAAGAAGTCGAAAATGTGAAAAGTTTACGACGGACGGACGACGGACGCCACGCTATGACAATAGCTCACTTGAGCTTAGCTCAGGTGAGCTAAAAAAGCCAAAACACAGTTATTTCTTTACAACATTTCCATTTATTATTATCGCAAATTTATAGACAATTTTTATTGTCTTAGTTTGAGGCTCGTAATCAATCTTCTTGCAAATGGAAATAATAATTGGAAACTTTTTCTTGTAGCATTAGATAATTTCAAAATTGATATAGGTTTTACTTTTTGGGATACTTACCGTTTGCTGGCACTTAATCATGCTCTTGGTCCCTTCTAAATTCTGTTCAAATTAATCTGATTAAAATCAGATTTCTACATATGTGCTGCCGATTTTGTTATGTCGTGAATACACGTTAATGCTAGGCCACCAATTTGCTTCAAAGAAAAACCCTCCCGTACCCTCCCATACCCTTTCCCGCTCAGCCCTTCAGGCCTCGCAAATCATCTCCATCTAAAAGTGCCCCCTATGTGCCCCCTCCCCCGGGTGGTTGAGGTTCTGGATCCACCCCTGAGCGCATGTACATATACGTATGCAGTACCCAGGCTATCTTTCGACTTGTGCTTCGATCCACTTATATGATATATTGTGTAAACCCCCCACCCCCACCTCTCCGCCGCAAAAAAATAATTTTAAACTTTTGAAAATCGCTGGCTAGCTTCGTTCGTTTTTATTCTGTTTTGCGTCCTTTTGAAATTGAGAAATCTACCAGCCAGCCAGGGAGAAAAACAAACAAGAATATAAAACAAAGATGCAAATTCATATTATGTGATTTTGTGAAATATGATAGATGATTATTAACAGAGTTTAGTCAGCAAAAGAATGATGGACAATGTCATGTCTTTATTCATTGCAGTACTTTTAAATTTTAACATGAAATTTAAAACATTAAACAATTTTTCTTTAATTTTTGTAGAAAACACATTTAATTTGCAAAAGATTCTATTACATGTATTTTATTTTTGTTTTGTGACTTTGAGCTTAAGCCTATACCAGCACGAGGACGCAAAACAGAAAATAACAAAGAAATGGCCTAATGCAAATTTACTTCAAAACAAGTAATTTCATTTAAATTTTATAATGCGAAATCTTTCTTTTCATATTCATGAAAGTTTTCGGGCGAATCTAACGCAGCTTTATATATATAGCCGTTTAGAGACGTCAGTTTGAATTTGGTCGTGCTGCGCAGCTCTTATTCATTCCACTAGCGCCACCTACAATTCATGCATTCAGTTTTTACAATAGAGGTATATATTGAAATTTAACTTTTACAAATTCGACAATATTATGGTCGTTACTATATATTTTCAATTAAAACTTTTTATGATTCCATTTTTCCTCTATCTATAGATTGCGTTTTCAATGAAATTTATTTTCAGGGACACAGGGTAACTTTTAAGGAAGTGTATCTTTTAACGAATTTTTTATATTGTTCTTATCAATGGTAAAGGATGTCAAAAGGTCATGAATTTCTTCATATCCCATAGTAGAATTTGACAGCTTTATACAACATTGCCCCTCCCCGTAATACAGCGTTTCCTTTTGCATGGATATAAGTATTTCTGATCTACATATCATATCCAATTGGCGTGCTGTATCACAGAGGGGGGAGGCATAGAGCTCTTCAATATTTCGCCCGTCTCGCACGTTGTTCCTATTCGTTTAGTTTTGTGTGTGACTGCATAGTCCTGAACCGAATAGGATCAACTTGTGAGATGGGCGAAATATTGAAGCTAGGGGGAACAATGTTTATTGAACACTGTTGAATTGAATTTATATCTTAAATTACGAATGAATTATCAATTTAACATGTCTCGAATTTTGTCAAATTTTAGCATTTCAAATTATTCATGTTACTGTCTAACTATACTGTAATTCAATACGGTGCAATAACAGTTACACTCACGCGGTGAACTCAGGTAGAATAAGATAATACATCGCTGATGCAATGAATATATTATAATTATATACATTTCAAGCAATCAAAATTTTCGCTATAAATTTGATTTAATTTTAAAGATTTGAAATTAATTATTTATTGACTTTCATAACAATAATAAGAAGAATGTGTGTGATTTTAGAGGAAAGGGTTTCCGTCGACCCCAATTCTATAGTTTGTCTATATATATCTAGAAATTCTTTCGAGAAATTTTTTTAGCTCAGTGTTTTTACAAAACTGTATTGACCAACCCTATTTTGAACATTTATAATCCTGAAATTTAAATCACACAACGAGCCTTTCATAAAGAGGCGAAATCTCACTGAACAACGACGTGATCCTTAGTTGACCTTATAGTTGCCTTATGATCATTTACTAAAACTTTCGAGTTACAATGTATAACCTGTCACCAGCAACAGGAACAGCAACAGTAAACATGAGTACTTACAACTTTAATGTATATCTGTATCTGTATATGAATTGGTGTGCTTCTCACTTTGGTCAATAAATGAATGGGTAATATGCTTTTACACCGAACTCGATATCATCAGAATCATCCTCCCATTGAATGGAAGGGTATCAGGGACTCCAATTAGTCTCCTGCATGACCGGAGGAACTATATAAAGGGCCCGGTTGGGTATCCACGTTCATGCTGCGGCAAGGATATCCAGGTGTGGTGGCACCTTATAAAAGCCGTTGGAAATACGGATCCAAGCAGTACATAATTATACAACCCTCCTGCATACGTGCATACACCACATATACAAAAGTGGAGGGTGGGCATTAAATGTTTTTATGGGGGTAGTACTGCGCTCCTTGATATAGAAGGAGCTGTATGAGGCACCCCAAAGGGGAACGGCCTGGCGTAAATACCCCGTAACGGGCAGTTGGTGAACGAGTTCCCCGCAATGTAAGATCAATACAGCCAACTGACCCAATAGAGGTCTGCCGGGTGTCCAAACTGAAGAAAAAAAAACCCCGGCATGTCCCTGTCGCAAGTATCCCCCTTCCTTCGGAAGTTCGTCTTGCTTTCTGTACAGTACAGATATGGATCACCACTAATAGAACCATTTTATTCTTAGCAACACCACCAAGTTTAGAAGTTATTGGCCTCATTAAGATCAAATCCAGGATCAACCATTTGAAGTGTTCGACTGAACGCTGAAACTTGAATGCGAGTTAGGTCGAGTTGACTGAGGAAAATTCAAGCGTCAAAAGGAAAATGAAACGACGGGATTTTCCATCGGAAAATGAATTTGACTTCGACGAAAAAATGAATAAAAATAGCGCCATAACTTCGCAATACCATGATTAATAGAACTGACAGCGAGGAATAAACATTAGAAGAAGGAGAGAGTTGAAATGGAAAGCTGCTTGATTCGGGATGAGTTCATCGTGGACTCGGAGAATGTTGATTTGATAAAAAATTTTAAAGACAAAATTGAAAAGAGTTTTGAAATAAAAATACAGTTTGATGAAGTCGCGGAAGTAGACGATAGTAAATCATTGAAGCAGTGGATTTCTGTTGAAGGAGAAAATGTTGACAGAAAAAATGCCAGGGTACAATGAGTTTTGAAACACATCTTTCTTCGTGTACTCGCCTAAATAATAAGATAATTGCCATCATGTCAGTCTGGTGAACGTATAACGTTAGTATAGGGATGTTTACGACTCAAAATAAAGATTTTATACTATTATCACAGATTTATCACGCTTCCCCTGATGAAATTCTCATAACTAATGGATTAATTTATACGTCCATATGACCAGTACTATACAGGTTGGGGAAAACTTCAGATCGAGCTATAATAGTTCGATCGGGCCAAAATAGCTCCATGTAGCTATCACAAAACTAATTTTTTCTTAAAAAAAAAATTATTATCTTTAAATTTTGTTTACATGTCACACTAGTACTGATTAAATACTTACAAGTACAACTTTTTTATAGAACCCCAGTAGAAATGGTGTCCGCCCAGTATTCCGAAGGTCCGATAGTTCGAAGGCCCATAAAGCCGAAGGTCCGATAAATCGACGGCCCGATCATCCGAAGGCCCGATAGTCCGAAGGCCCGATAGACCGAAAGTACTGCATTCAAATATACAAAGGGATCCATAATCCGAAGTACCTAAAAAATCGAATATCCGATATTTCGAAGGTCTATTAGACCATAGATTTAAAGGTCCGATGGTAAGAAGGCCTAATGGTTCTATGGTCTGATAGTCCGAAGGTTTGTAAGTCCGAATGCCCTGTAGATATGAACTTGATACAAGATACCTCCTGTACAATTGATATTGGCAGATTTAGAAATCTAAATGGAGGGGGATGGGGCTAAAAGAGATATTATCAAAGAAGTTGAATTGAATATATACCCAATTATCAAATCAGATTTAAAAAGTAGCATCATAAAGAAATGATATTATGTTGTTTGAAACAGATCGTAAGTTAAAAATAGCAACGCCAACGCTGCAAGATACGCCTGTCGGGGTATTAATTTTGTGAAATTCAATGCAATTATGTCAGTTTAATTCTTAAAATGACTTGACCTTTAAACACAATTCTCATTTAACATGATTAAGATACCAACAATATGAAAAAAAAAACATGTCTTCAGGTGTACAAAGTTTGAATCGAAAATAGTATTTAAATAAACAGTCAAAATAAAAATTTCCAAATAAAAAAAAATACGTTGCCTTCAGCCACAAAATGACATTGACCTTTGACCCCTAGCTTTAAAAAAACTATTAGGTTCTTTGACTTGCTATAGTCAACCCACATGGAAATTCAAAATTTAAAGGTCCTAGGGCTAAGAGCTATTCTAAGTTCAAGGTCCATAACTCTGCAAAAAAATGTTAATCGCGAAACTAAAATCAGATCTGTTATTCATTATTATGAAGGTGTATACCAAGTTTCAATTCAACAGCTGCATAGGCTGCAAAAATAAGTCATAAACTAAGTACAAGTAAAAATGGAACACACTTTATGCAATTTGGAGTGACTTAATCAAATTCAAAAATCATTAGCACCATTATAGCCTGTCTCCGTTGAATTGAGTATGATCGATATTTAGTGAATAGATTATAGGTATCATATGCCATTGAAGAAATTAAAATGAAATGATCTGCTGACAAGAGATAAACTAATTACATTGTGTTTGATGTGTAAAATGACCAAAAAAACCACGCTGAATTATTCAAACTTTAGAGTAATTTTCAACATTGGAAAATTACAAAAAAAAAAAAGAAATAATCCGGCTCTTAAAATGGCCAACAAAAATTTTCCGGCTGGCAAAAGTCTTCCTGTCCCCCCCCCCCTTCCCCCTAAAATCAAATGGTAAGCCCCTTACTAGTATGGCAAATTTAGGAATTTTATTGGATATTCGGACTATTGGGCCTTCGGACTATCGGGCCTTCGGAGTTATGGGCCTTCGAACTATAGGACCTTCGGACTATCAGGCCTTCGGGCTATCGGACCTTCGAACTATCAGTCCCTCGAATTATCGGGCCTTCGAACTATTGAACCTTCGTCTTTTTAGACCTTCGGAATAATGAGTGGTCACCGTAGAAATACCAACAGATCACATGATCAGGAGATGAGGAACCTCAAACTTTTCATATTTTCAAAATCTTGTTGCTCATCATCTATACATGCTGTACATATTTGAATACATTTGCCTTCTAAAAATTTTTGATTTACAAATAGAATCGGTGAATATTTTTTTAAAATTCTAATTTTAGTTTAATCATGTTAATTTTGTACTGAATAATGTTAGAAAGCAATAGCTTAATCTAGCTATTATAGCCCAATCAATCTATAATAGCTCGATTTGAAGTTTTCCCCAGCCTGCTACATGTATATGCTCACAATGACAGAAAATTATTTTTAGATGACCATGATGACATGTTTTGTTTGTTACTTTTAGCGTGATATCATGGATATCGCCAATATAACATTTTGAGTCTTACGGAGCAACCATTTGATTTTTATGGGGGGGGGGGGGGCAGGAAGACTTTGCAAAAAAAAATTTCCGGATCGAAATTTTAGGGAAAAAAATTTTTCGGCCCGAAGGGCCGTCGAAAAAAAAATTTCCGGATCATGAAATTGCCCCCTCACCCCTCTCTTCCGACCTTTCCACTGCCCAGTAAACACTTTTTGTGTATCATAAACAAAGTATAAAAAATGGAACAAACTTTACGCAATTTGGAGTGAATAAATCAAATTCAAAAGTCATTAGCACCATATAACCTGTCTCCGTTGAGTTATCATTTTAGTCAACAGATTACGGTATCATAGGCACTATATGCCATTCAAGAAATTAAAATGAAGTGATCTGCTGGCAAGAGATGAACTTGTTGTGTGTTTGATGTTTAATATGGCCGAAAAATCACGCTGAATTATTTAAACTTTAGGGTAATTTTTAACATTGGAAAATTACAACAACAAAAAATCCGGCCCAAAGGGCCGGTGAAAAATTTTTTCCGGCTCTTAAAATGGCTGAAAAAAATTTCCCCGGCTGGCAAAAGTCTTCCTGCCCCCCCCCCCCCCCCCCCCCCCCCCCCCCCATAAAAATAAAATGGTTGCTCCCTTATGCAGAATGTCAATGACGTCATGCTAGAATGAACATAAAAAACTCCCCATCTAAGACAGTCACTATACATTTTCTTTCACTGTGAGGGTAGTATATTTTGGTCAGTTACATGTATAACTAAAGTACTAACAGCCAGTTAAGAAAACAGAAATTTTGATTTTACATGAAAACGCTTTGAGATAGACACATATGAATATCGAGAAAAATATTCAACTTTTAGAGCACTGTTTGAAAATGAAATTTTATTTTGGTATCATTTTTGCGTTTCCCCTCTGCACATATGAAAATAACATAGTAAATCATCATTTCCATGCACTAAGTCATTAAATCATACACTGGTCAAGTTTGATTAATGCAATAGCCATAATCGTAGTTGTACACATAGATTTATGCCTGAACGATCAGTGAATATCTTCTACCTGTATGAATAGGTATTGCCGTTTTATTTAATATACTCGACCCTTGTTTAGAAAAACGACTTAGATAATTTCTGAGCGTAAAATGTTGCTATTTTCCTATGAGTACACCAAAAATGATGTCTTATATGGTTAAAAAAGCTAGGTTTTTGAATAGTGCTTTTCCTTCTGCATTACCATTTACATTTTCTGATAATAATTTTTTGCCGTTTACAAATAAAAGGGAAATTTCCGTTTTCTCAAGAACCTATGAGTACTTTAATACTGTTTGAGATTCATGTACACGTCTATTTGTTATGCTGCTGTTTACATGTACTTCCGCATACCAGTAGTAGTAAACAATTGCATAGCAAATAGATGCGAATCTCAAACGAATTAATTTATAACTTGCACAGTGTTAGTTACGAGAGTAATATAATCTAACACCGTCGTGAGGGCTCAGGGATGGGGAATTTTCAACCAGAGTGTATAAAATTTTTCAAGTCCATGATGAGGCTTTCCAAGTCATGGACAAGCAAAATTTTGTATACTTGGTGGTTGATAATTCGCTATCCAGGCCTCCCTTGTGGTAGAATTTGAATGTTCTTCTCCCTCGTAGTGAACTTGTAAATGTCTGTTATATTTTCGCTGTTTGTTATCTAATATTTTCATGACGACACTTTAGTAGGGATAGCAATGACGTCGGACATATCAGAGGGTGAGTGCAATGATGTCAGAGGGTGAGATTGATTTATCTCACAACAGGAAGTTCTCATTCTCCAGTGGTAGAATGGGATCTGTCCTCCAATATGAATTTTAATCGTAAAATATTCTGACAAATGAGATAATTCTTCAATTTTCTGATTTCTGAAGTGAGCTGCTTGGACAGTAAATCCGCACCTGTTTTGACAATTTTGTCCGAAATATACAGCTGTCATCTTATAAACTGATACCAAGTTTGGTTGTGCGTAGATTATATTTGTGTAGTTTAAAAAAACAACTGAAATTTAGATGTTTAACATGTCTTAGGGGATTTTCTATTACATGTATAGTAAAAATGACTATAACATGTACAATGCAGGGATATATCTGAAAATTTGACTTGATGAGCCAATCTTGCCAATGGCCGACTAATATGATTAAGTCCAAAAACTTAATAATTATGCGTAGTGTTAGTTATGGCCTCCATGAATCCAGTGTGATAGGGGGTTCCATGGGTTGGGGGGCTTGAATGTGACTATCTTAGCTTTCAAGTTACGTTTGAACATTTGCTAAGTTTTGAATATATGCGTCAGGACAGCACTATACAGTTAAAGTACTGAGTATTTGCGGAATACAGAGTTATTTCCCATTTGAGACGGTATCTGGCGTAAAACCATTATGACGTCATGAAAATGATATGGTAACGTTGAATCTCTACCGTCATTTCCCAGAGTTTAAGGACCGTTTCCATAGATTTTGATGACGTCATAATTACTCTACATCAGATATCATCCCAAACGGTAAGTAACTCTGGTTTTCAAAAATATGGAATACATGTACCATTGAGGGAGTCATAGCAAAATTGTGGTTCCCCTTGTTAACTTATTTTCAGAGGAGAAGCCCTGGGAAATACATGCATATCTAGTCTCGGGTAACCAGAATCGTGCTAACTAACTCCCTCAATGGTGTATACTTTAACGTTTACTATACTCAGAGATTAATCTAAAATTTGATCTTAATGGGTCCTCTGGACGCAATGAAACTTGGCCAATGGGTCCCCAGCCAAAACAATGGGTCCCAGCAGAAATTAATGCGCCCCAATTTCTACAAACCTTCTTTTTTTTCGCGGCGTTTTACGTTCGCGAATACAAGTGAGCTGACCTGCTCGCGGCATTTTATGTCCTTGAGATCGTTATAATTTTTATAATTTTTGTTCCACAAAAAACGTCTAACTCTTAAAATTGATTGTTAGCGATGCTTCGTACAAACGTTATCCAACCAAACCAATTCCATACGGTTTGCAAAGACTGTACAATGATGGTGTGAATTAAACGATTTCAATAGATTTCATAATGTTATGTAAAGTTTACAGTGGAGAAATTTTTCATAAATATATATATCTGTATCCGAATGATATGGATAAGTTACCGGTAGACTCGCGTCGGACTGCATATACCTTAAAAAGAAAAGATGCTCCGCAATGATTTCCCATACGATACCACAGATCTGTTAGGTTTAAAGAGCTGTCAAAATATAAACGACAGACATTTACACGTTACATAGCTAAATGAATAATGTTAATAAACTTTCTCGACTTTGAATGTTTTTAAAATATATGTAAACATGAACTAAAATGGACGCATTATACGACAGTGAACAATGCGCACTGTGGGACGCAGCGATAGGAAATCAATGGGTCCTGGGCGATTTTTATGCGTCAGAGACGCAGGACGCAGAGGTAGATTAATCCCTGTATACTGTCACTGATGTTACAAGCATCACGCAAAGAAGCTCCGCATTTTGAAACAAGGGAAATAGTCTTTTCAACCAATGCATTCTTTGCAGGGATATACTCTTATCAGGCAAATTTCAGCTAGATTTAATCAGTATCTTTTCATAAAAGAAAAAATGATAGAGGTATGAAAATTAAGTACATTGTATATGTTTGCATTAATATTTCGTAACAGAAATAACTTAACTTGACAATGTTTGTTTTTCAGGAGTACATCATTGCTTTGTGCCAACCAATTTCAGTGCAACGGTTTGATGTCAGAAATAGCCATGTTGAATCAGAAATCATCGAACAAATCGAGAAACAAACAAGTGCAGTTCTCTTCATGTGTGATAAAGACACCATTGAAATCAGAGGGTCGGATTTGGCAGTTATTTTGGCAATGTCATCTTTGGAAAGTGTCGTGATGCGGAACAAAACGAACGATACAGAAACCGATAGCTGTCCACAGCCAGATGGGGCCACTGGTAAAAAAGTGGATCTTGGGGGTTCTGTCTGGTCAAAGGAAATTGACACAAGATTGCAACGTGTTTTGTCTTCACAAAGTGAAAATTCGGTCTCTTTGGACGATTATAATAAAACATCCCCCTCAGTGAAAATGACGATCCTCAAATGCATGAATGATTTTGATGATATAAGTGACCAGGATTTATTCCCGTCATCTGAGGATCAACATACTTCTTACAAAGTTCCCGTATTCCTTGAGGGAGAACAGATTAATAGATCGTTATTTGTTAAAAAGAATACTGGTGCTGGATCTAGTTCATCTAATGTAAATGAAGAAATGGAAATAGATGGTGTTCTTCCAATGAATAATTCCTCACCAAGTGGGGTTACAAATTTAGCCGACAGACTTATAGGGACTGAAATTTCTTCTGATTCTGAGACAATGTCCAACGATGCAAATAGGAATATAGATGAGAGGGAGATTCAATATTTGCGTACATTTGGAATTTCTGTCGGATATGATGACGATATTGTGGAAGAGGGTCTAAAAAGTGTGAACGCAAAGACAAAACCGGCAGATTTCCTAGAAAGATTGGATGCGATTCAAGAAAATAAAAAGCAGCAGTTAAAAGGACAGGAATCTGAGGCAAGTGGAAATAATTTTCCACCCCCGCCTTCGGCACCTAGTGTGGAGAGTTCAGGATCAGGACACGGTAGTTTTGGTCGCAGGAGCTTACCGAAAGAATACAAAGATAGACTCTTGATTGATTTTAATGAAGAAAATGAAAATCTACCGGTGGAAGAACTTAAAAAAAGAAATGCAGAGAGGCAGAAAATGTTGAAAATGGCATTTGATACTGTTAGTACACAAGAAAGTCCTGCACCTACGGCGAAGAAGAAAAGGCGGAAGAAAAAGAATAAAAAGAAGAAGCAAACAGAAAATAATCAGGAGCAAAAAAATCAGGACGGTGCATCTCAGGTTACAAATAAAAATGAAGCAGAGAAAAAATCAAATGATGTCATAATAATAAGTTCGGAGGAAGAAGAGGGTGAGGACGATGATGAAACATGTGTATTAGAAGTTTGGGAATCTCCAAACAATGTAAGACAGACTAACATCACTGCAGGGTCAAGCAATGTGATGGTAGAACGTAGCACTGACCACATGCCTGTTGTCAGCCTACCGAAGAAAAAACCTCCAAATATTCCGCCGAACAAACCGCCATTTGTCGAAAGGTCGAATCCTCGGCAACAGTTTCAGCCCCCTAATCCGTGGACAGGTCAACATGGTCAGCAATTCCGAGGTCAAGGACCAATGCCTCAGAGACATCCATATCCCCGTAACCCCAGGCCTTTGATCCCTTTGATCCCGTACCTCCCTCAAGGTCCCATACGTCATCAGGTACCACCCAGACCTTATTACTACGACAATCAGAGACCTCGACAGCAAAATACAGAACCATTTAATAATCGACAACCAGGATATGAACTGCGCTATATAGTAATTGATGGTAGCAATGTGGCAATGGGGTAAGGACATACAGACTAACATATTTTGTAAATATTTTTTGAAGCCTGCAAAAGCAACTTCAATGTCAATGGTCTCTTTCTGTCAGTTTGTCTGTTTGTCAACTTTCACGTTTATGGCTATTTCTATCTTGATATTCATTGCAACCATCAAAGACTCAGAGATGGCAAAGCATTAATACGGTAGTGACTCAAAAGCCATTACTTTCAACATGTTCAAGGGCAAGGTCACATACATAGGGTCAAGGTCACATATTTAGATTCAAATGTGTGACTGTCTGTCATGTCTCTATAAACTGGTCCAGTTGATATACGTGTGCATGATATATAAATTAATTTACAAACGTATCAAGCAACTTGAAATTTTCATTAAATTCAAATGACCAGCTCAAATCTTAAATTGAATTAACAAGACAAAGTAAACCAAGCAAAGCAGACAACAGTGTCAAAATATATCTGATAACAAAAAGTTGACCTCTTCTTTGATTTCAGCCACGGAAATGGAAAGTTTTTCTCCTGCAAAGGAATTAAGATTGTGATAGACTATTTCCTGAATCGAGGACATAAACACGTTACGGCATTTGTGCCCGAGTGGAGGAAGTACAGCCCACGCCCAGATACGCCAATCAAAGATCAGGACATTCTGACGGAGCTTAAGGAAGACGGTCATCTTGTTTTTACACCATCACGTCGCATAAATGGAAGACTCATCACATCCTATGATGATAGGTAATGTGACTATAATAAATTTAATTATTCTATAAACTATAACATTGTACATGTATAAACATGATAAATAGGGACTCTTCGATTGGCTGAAAACGTCATAGACACTCCTGGATAAATCACCGTATACCACAGTCTAATATAGACATGGGATTGTCCCACTATGGTAACTTCTGCAACTGGCGACGTTATTAATTGTAAATCAAATATGAAATTATAGAATAAAACAGTTAAGGACTTTCAACTCAATATATTATGATGTGATATTGACTTACTGTGAAAATATTGACTTCGGCTTTGCCTCGGTTAATATATTCATAGTAAGTCATATTCACAACATATACACTGAGTTAAGAGTCCATAATTGTATAATATACTATATGCTAAATCTGTATTCGAATGATCAATGATTTTGCATACTGTGTACCTTGAGGATGTAGAGTCATTTGTAGCGTATTAACCGTCCCTAGTTTCGAGGTCAGCTTTGTTCTGTGAAAGTTTGTCTCAGTGAATTTGAGTACCATGCATAACTTAATACTAGCATGGGCAGATCTGCAAATCATTGTCCATGTAAAATAGTTTAGATTTATAATACCATGAAAGAAAGTAACAGTGAATGATTCAACTTATACAGTATTAATTAGTATTTATCACTTTGGAAAGTTGCAGTTATTACTATTAGATATGTTATATTGTATTTGTGTTCATCAGCTTGTTTGTCTGTATATCTGTCAATCTTTCAACGTGGAACAAAAAAACTAACTCCAATGACACAAAAAAAGTGCAGTATACATTTATTGCATATTTTAATGCAACATTGCAATACATGTCGAATTGTGTTTGTTTTTGGTTTCTTATACATGTAGTCATGTTAGTACTGTCATCGAAGTAGAACATACTCGCCGGTAACGTTGCTTACGTCATATTTTGTGTCTTATATTTGCGGAAATAGAGATTGCATTAGAATCTAGAAGATACTGACTTTATGTTAGTGTAAAATGCTGATTTTACAGTTCAAACATCTGTTTTTAGCTCTACTGGTTTCAATCCAGTTGAGCTTATGCGATCACCCTTCGTCCGGCGTCCGTCCGTCTGTCTGTCTGTCCGTAAACAATTCTTGTCCGGACAACTCCTCTGAAACCGTTAGAGATAGAAACTTAATTCTTTTTGTATTTTACTTGGACCATGGTCTAGTTGTGCACCTGACATTCAGTTTCAGTCCCTGACTCCCAGGGTCTTAGAAAATGGGCGTGGTCATTAAATTCTATGTAATTGTCCGGATAGCTCTTCTATCACTATAAATGATAGAGACATAATTCTTTTTGCAATATGATGGGTCTGTAGTCTAGTTGTGCACCTGATATTTTGTTTGAGCCAATGACCCCCAGGGTCTTAGAAAAGAGTGTGGCCATTTTCTTTTATATTATTCCATATAATCTTATGCTTACAGCGCTGACACTATAAATAATGGAGACTAAATTCTTTATGCAATATGATGGGTCTGTAATCTCGTTGTCCACCTCATATTTTGTTTGAGTCTCTGACCCCAAGGGTCTTAGAAAATGGGTGTGGTTGTTTTCTCTCTATTAAACTACATGTGATCTCATGATAGCTAATTTCCCAGAATTTATGGATAATAGTTAATTGATTTATTCCAAAATATTATCGGTTTGCAGTTTAGATGTCATTACAGTATTTTACTTCAGTCCCTGTTCCCTAGGATTCTGGAAAATGGGTATAATCTACATGCATTTAGAGTACATAAGTGACAGAAACTATAAATAAACAGTCAGGGGTATAACTCATTTCAGTGATAAAATTTTATAACCGAAATCAGTTACTTTTCTTTCTATGAAAATCAGTAATGTTAAAGTAGGTCATGAAAAATAACTGATTTCTGCATATAAAAATTCCTATGGGAATTGCTTCATATTTATTCATTGGGTAAAGGATTATTTTACAAAATTTAAGGTATTGATGTATTAAGATGATACTGAACACTTGATTATCAGCAGGAAAAATCTGGATTAGAAGATTTAAGCAATACCAAAAAAATATAACCAAAAATGGTTATTTAAAAGTAACTTCTTTCAGTTATATTTATTTTTGACCCAGATTTTGCACAAAGATGATTTTATCCAGCTGTGACCTTAATTTATTTTTAAAGAGGCACCAATGTTGTATCTGATGAAGTCAAACTTTTCTGTACGCATTGGATGATATAATCGTATTTGACCTTGGAAAGTTTTGTAACCTGAACCAGTTATATTCTGGGTGATTCTACAAATATCTTGCAAGAAAAATAACTGATTTCAGTGACGAAAAATATAACTGAAATGAGTTATACCCCTGACTGATAAACAAAGATATTGCAATTTTACAATATTATCATAGATGAGTCTGTAATTTAGTTTTTCTCATATTTCATTTGGGATCTGACCCAGGATTTTATCTTCAATTCTATAGAAACGCTAGGGGATAGTTTCGGAATTTCCTCTGATCAATCAATCAACATGAAAATCTTTTCTATAGTGTTTATACAGTGCAAGAAAGATATCAAATAGTCAAAGCATGTATTTCTCACTTATTTTTTATTTGTTTAACATGTTTAAGGTGTAAGATTTTTGGGGAGAGTAGTGAGAATTTTTGTTGCAAGAGTAGAATGTCCGAAGTGATCACAGACTTGAGCTGTGCTTACTGTTAAATGGGAACACCAGAATCACAAAGATTGATCATTTTATCAAATAAAATAGCAATAATGCATCCTTCACATTGCCAAATGAAAGGAATATTGTGCTTGTGTAAGCTTTTTTTTTTGGGGGGGGGGGGGTAACTCTTACATCTTTCTTCTTATAAATTCCTCCACTGCTTGGAGTACCACCCCCAATTGGATGTAAAACTGTGTGGTTTGATAAATTTTTTCATAATGTTTACATTAAAGCAAGTGACACACGTTTTAATAGAAGATAATATAACAAGAGATGCCTTATTGGCATATCTACTATGTGTTAATCAAATTTAAAAAAAATTAAAATAAAATACTAAAAAAAAATCATTTGTAAAAGCCGACTCATACAAAATATTTCAACCCAGGAAAACTTCTACCAAAATTTTCCTTTATTGCCATTTGACAATATTATCATAGATGAGTCTGAAATTTAGTTTTTCTCATATTTTATTTGGGGCCTGACCCAGGATTTTATCTTCTGAAAGACAATTCTATAGAAACGCTAGGGGATAGTTTCGGAATTTCCTCTGATCAATCTATCAACTTCAAAATCTTTTTATGTCTCCCCCCCCAACGGGGAGGAGACATATTGGTTTTGCCTTCGTCGTCCGTCCGTCTGTCCGTCTGTCACACATCGTGTCCGGGCTATATCTCCTGAACCGTTTGCCCGATCACTTTCATATTTTAGTATGTTGTTGCTTATGACCCGAAGGTTTCACATCTTCTTGACCCAAGGTCATGTGACCAAGGTCAAGGTCACTTAGTGCATTTTTTATGAAATTATGCATACATTTCTGTCCGGGCTATATCTCTTGAACCGTTTGCCGGATCACTTTCATATTTTAGAATGTTGTTGCTTATGACCCGAAGGTTTCACATCACCTTGACCCAAGGTCATGTGACCAAGGTCAAGGTCACTTAGTGCATTTTTAATGAAATTATGCATACATTCCTGTCCGGGCTATATCTCTTGAGCCGTTTGCCGGATCACTTTCATATTTTAGTATGTTGTTGCTGATGACCCGAAGGTTTCACATCACCTTGACCCAAGGTCATGTGACCAAGGTCAAGGTCACTTAGTGCATTTTTAATGAAATTATGCATACATTCCTGTCCGGGCTATATCTCTTGAACCGTTTGCCGGATCACTTTCATATTTTAGTATGTTGTTGCTTATGACCCGAAGGTTTCACATCACCTTGACCCAAGGTCATGTGACCAAGGTCAAGGTCACTTAGTGCATTTTTAATGAAATTATGCATACATTCCTGTCCGGGCTTTATCTCTTGAACCCTTTGCCGGATCACTTTCATATTTTAGTATGTTGTTGCTTATGACCCGTAGGTTTCACATCACCTTGACCGAAGGTCATGTGACCAAGGTCAAGGTCACTTAGTGCATTTTTAATGAAACTGTACATACATTCCAGTCTGGGCTATATCTCTTGAACCGTTTGCCGGATGACTTTCATATTTTAGTATGTTGTTGCTTATGACCCAAAGGTTTCACATCACCATGACCCAAGGTCATGTGACCAAGGTCACTACGTGCATTTTTAATGAAATTATGCATACATTCCTGTACGAGCTATACCTCTTGAACCATTTGCTGGATCACTTTCATATCTAAGTATGTTGTTGCTTATGAACCTAAGGTTCACATCACCTTGACCCAAGGTCATGTGACCAAGGTCAAGGTAACTTAGTGCATTTTTAATGATATTGTGCATATATTCTTGTCCGGGCTATATCTCTTGAACCGTTTGCCAGATCACTTTCATATTTTAGTATGATGTTGCTTATCATGTAAAGGTTTCACATCACGTTGACTCAAGGTCATGTGACCAAAGTCAAGGTCAATTAGTACATTTTAAATGAAATTGTATTTGTTACATGTATTATGTCCAGGCTTAATCTTTTGAACCGTGATCGGATCACGTCATATTTTAGTATGATGGTGCTGATGACCCAAAGGTTTCACACCTCCTTGATCAAAGGTCATATGACTAAGGTCAAGTATTACATTTTTTAATGAAATTGTAAATGCTACTATTATTACTAGTATTGAGTCTGTGCTATATCTGTGGAATCGTAAACTGGATCACTCTTATACTATAGTATGCTGTTGCTCAGGATTGGAGGGTTTCTTATCATCTTGACCCAAGGTCATGTGCCCAAGGTCAAGATCATTTAGTTCTTTTTAATGAAATTGTACATACTAATATTGTCTGGGTTATATCTCCTGAACCCTTCTTACAATTGTTTTCATATTTTAGTATGTTGTTTCTAAGGACTAAATGTTTCTTATCACATTGTCCCAACGTCACATGGTTAAGTTAGCTTCTTACTTTGGTAATGAAATTGTATATGCTAAGCATGTCCAGGCTGAACTTGTCTATGCTAATAATGTTTAGGCTTTATATTTTGAACCGTGTATCCAATCACTAATTCAGTTTTTTGTTGCTCATGATCCATACAATGTTAAACGTCTTCAAATTCAATAGCATCATTTAAAAGCAGATAAGTTTGCGGCATGGACCAGACATGCATGTTTCGGGTACTTAACCCTCGTCAGTGAGTGTAGGTTTCAGATCACCTATATCCAAGGTCATGTGACCAAAGTCAATTTCTTTAAATATGCTTATAACGAAATTGTATATGCCAATCATGTTTGGCCTTTACCTCAAACAATGTAATGAATCACTTTCATGTTTTAGTATGATGTTGCCCATGACTCAAAGGTTTCACATCATTTTGCATTTTGGCCTAAGGTCAAAGTAACTTAGAGGGAGGGGGGAGACATCTGTTTTTTTATGAAAAACATTTTGTTTAATCTATTATGTTTATACAGTGCAAGAAAGATATCAAATAGTCAAAATGCATGTATTTCTCACTTATTTTTTATTTGTTTAACATGTTTAAGGTGTAAGATTTTTGGGGAGAGTAGTGAGACTTTTTGTTGCAAGAGTAGAATGTCCTAAGTGATCACGGACTTGAGCTGTGCTTTCTGATAAATGGAAACACCAGAATCACAAAGATTGATCATTTTATCAAATAAAATAGCAATAATGCATCCTTCACATTGCCAAATGAAAGGTGCTTGTGTAAGTTATAGAAGTTGAATTTGTAACAGGAGAGGGAGAGATGTGACTGTACCGGGAATCGAACCCGAGATCTTCTGCTATCAAGGCAGACGCTCTTACCAACTGAGCTATCTGGGCACGATGCCCGTTCCTGCCACACTCCTCTCTACCAATTTTTCAGGTTTCCATGCACTGGAAACCTCACACAAAACTCCACTTCACCATGAGTCATTTAGTTTGGTGCCAATTCTGTAACAGGAGAGGAAAAGATTTGACCGAACCGTGAATTGAACCCGAGACCTTCTGCTATCTGGGCAGACGCTCTTACCAACTGAGCTATCTGGGTATGATACCTGTTCCTGCCATAAATTAATGGTAATAAACTAATGATTCAGGCCTTTTTGTCAATTGGACCTTGAGTCATTTTGTCCTTTTAAAATTTGACCAATCAAAAACATCATTTCAACCTCATGCAGATTTTGAAATATTTTTCTGAACTTGGATATATGGTATAAATGTTTTCTATAGAGGATCAAGTATTTCATACCGGTATGTAAAAATATTTTGTATTATATTTTAATAATTAGCTTCTGTCTACATTAATACCACATTCTCCCTAAAAGTTCATGTTCTTCGTTCAATATTCTATTTACATTGTTTTACATTTACTAAATAAATAGCCTAAAACCTTTTTAGGTTTTAGAACAAAATGGCCGATACTTTTAAAATTTCACTCGGTAGGCCACATGTCCTATTATATTTAATTTCAATCTGAAACTGCCTGATTACTTGATCTAAGTATTTTCACTGGTCAGTATAAGAAAGAAGGAAATATCTCTTATAATAGAGTATCCTATGCAATACTATTTCAGCTCAAATGAGAGGTTATTTATGCCTTTAGTCTTATTTTATAAAAGGGCATATAGTGGTAGGTCTGTCTGTTCATCTGTTTTTTTTTTCTATCCATCCGACTGTCAGTATATCATTCCATTCAACTAAATTCTGATGAAAGGGTATAAGATAATAGAGCTGTCATATATTGCATGTCTATGAACCTTGAGAAGGCTCATCTTTTGGAGCCAAATTTTTAACCTTTGACCCCATCACTGACCTTTGACCCACATTTTTTGAAAAATAAAAACATCTGTTATTTTAGTTTTGATACATATGGTATGTTATACATGTTGTATATACACATTTTTAGTAATTCTCTCACATTCTAGAGAAATCTAAGGCACGGTCCATTTGATATTCTTGGGGGGGGGACTCCGTTTTTTTTTTTTTTTTTTTTAATTTTGCTCTGAATTTTGATGAAAAAAATTAATTAGGAATTGATGGATATGCATTGGCATGTGGTTGTTGGTTCTAATAAAAAAAAAAACTTGATACACATTTATCCCGCCTCTGGCAAATTTCTTGCAATCTGATTGGTCGAGAAGAACCAAATATTATGTTGTATTATTTTACTAACAGAATATTATTTTGATATCCTGCTTCTACTAAGATGCTTTATGCTTTTGACGTCACCAAAATGCTTTAGAATATGTTGACGTAACATACACAAACCAAAAGCGATTCAGCGGGATAAATTCGTTATAGAGTGTTTTACAGGGGGGATACAGAAATATATTGGGTCGATGAAAAAAGTGGTATTAGGCAAGGTGAAGTCCAGCATTGTTGATCGTCTGTCTCTTCAACGCATTTGAAATTTTCTGTTACAAAATTTCTTGAAATTTCTAAAACGTGGGTCCTGTAGCATCATATCCCACCCTATCTGCTACGTCTTTTGGTATATCATTGGACATAATAATTTTCATACTTTTTGACAATATTACATTGTTTAGACTGAGGATCACTGACTAGGGTTTAGTACCCGAAACGTACATGTCTGGTCCATGCTGTAAATTTATCAGGTTTGAAATGATGCTATTGAACTTGAAGACGTTTAACATTTGAACTACTTGGTGAGTGTCACTGCTGGTGGACCAAGAGTCCCCGAGGGCACATATAGCCAAGTTCGATCAACTTCGGTTGATTGTCTGTCTCTTCAACGCATTTGAAATTTTCTGTTACAAAATTTCTTGAAATTTCTAAAACGTGGGTCCTGTAGCATCATATCCCACCCTATCTGCTACGTCTTTTGGTATATCATTGGACATAATAATTTTCATACTTTTTGACAATATTACATTGTTTAGACTGAGGATCACTGACGAGGGTTTAGTACCCGAAACGTGCATGTCTGGTCCATGCTGTAAATTTATCAGGTTTTAAATGATGCTATTGAACTTGAAGACGTTTAACATTCATTCTCTTGAGTGTATATGTACAAATCAACCAGGAGAGCTTCAGTCTCATCAGAGACTTCTGGTTTCTGATTCTGCTAATGCGTCACCAGAAAAAACAACTAACTTGTAACAGTAAAATCAGTATTTACCAAATAATGTCAAAAGCTGGTTTACCCTTATCATTATGCCAATAGTACCTGCCTAAACTATCAGTTAAAAATTGGGAAATTTTCTGCCAAAGTAAATTGATGAAGTCAAGGCAATAAAGAACATTCAAAAAGTGTGAGAAAGCATCTGTATAATCATAGTGAACGTTTTTCATGTTCACGGGCTTCAGACGTCGCATTTTGAAGGGACTTTGTCACAAACGCAAAATGTTAATTCTATTCCAATGAACTTAGAGTACTCTGAAGAATTTATTTGTTTTCATTTGTATGTAAATACATATTGAAAGTTGTCCATTGTCTCATGCCTGATTTCTTTTATATGACCCCTAAAGTGCAAAGTCCGAAGTAGGTTAACTTGAAAAATGTCTAGTTAGAAGTATTTGCGATCTTCAAAATTCAAACATGGCTGAAAATAAGTTCCATTTCCTGACATGAGTTTAACGGGGATTCTTTAGTTATTATATGTGGTCTTTTCTATACCCAGAGTTATTTCCCATTTAGGACAGTATCTGATGTATACATACTAATTGTAATTATCAAATTCAGTGGAAACTGCGTAAAATTCAGTGAAGCAAAGTCATACTTCAAATGCATTTCTACAGGATTTTCATTACGTCATATAAATGCATATTCATCAGATATCCTCCAAAATGGTAAGTGACGTTGTATATCAAAAATGTGACAATAGCAAAGGCTTAATAGATATTTCTAATGTTGTGAAATTTTAAATTCATTTAGATATGTGCTATCATTAGCGGAAACTGAGGATGGAATCATAGTCTCCAATGATCAGTATAGGGACTTGATGAGAGAAAAGGCAAGCTGGAAAAAAATCATTGAGGATAGGTATGTAGATGAAATTAACGATTTTTTTGTTGTTGTTTATATCTACACTGTTTTCAGTGCTATTGTATTAAAGATCAGCTTGATCTGATTGTCAGTTTCGTTGTCCAACCTCCAAACTTTAGCCTTATGGACATGATGGATAGATTTTGAAAATTAAGCGCTTAAACATGTTAAAGATATTAAGGGGTTACCATGCGTGTGTTTTACAAAAACTGACAGAGTATCGGCAAATCCCCTGTCAGAAATTGTGTTTTACTGTGAGCCGTCAGCTGAGCGGTAAAACTAGTGTTGGGCAATCGGAAGTAAAATCATAATCGATAATCGGAAATAATCGGAAGGGCATAATCGATTAAAAATCGATTATAATCGGAAAATTAGAAATATTTCTTTTCTCAATAATGCACTGAATACTTAACTGAAATTTGCACCAAATCATTAAATGTGAATGTTCTGCTTTGTGTATATCATCTAAAAGATTTGATTTTTCACTTATACATTGGCTAGAAGGTTATGAACATCACTGTTGAGACGAATCAACATTCATATGCCACCCCTTCCACCCTTCCAACCACCCCCACCCCCAAATTAAGCATATCACTGATGAAATTTCAATTTATGTATATTCATTAATATTAGATATTAGATATCAATGCAATTGTTAGAGTAAATTTAGCATGATATAAAGTGAAATTATCAATGCAGTACCTGTGAGAACGTTGTCCGCAAAACGTGGGGTTCGGGACAGAGGAAATTCGGAAATTTTGTGTAGGAACCACAATGTTAATTCAATTATCTAAGTAAACCAGGGACATATATATCTTTTTTATGGGTTTTTGATTTATTTTTGTCATCAGCAGCGTCATTGGCATCTGAACTTGGCCTTCTAACACACGTGTTTTCTAAAACAAAGATACTGAAACGGACAGAAAATTTCGGAAAATACGGAAATCGACGACGTCGGCGATAATCGAGTTTGATTTTCAACGTCGATTAGTAACATCGCTGGCAATTCAACGACCGACAATCGATCGTCGGCGATAATCGTTCCATCACTAGGTAAAACGGATATTTCTGACAGGGGATCCGCCGATACTCTGTCAGTTTTTGTAAAATATCAATATGGTAACCCTATTCTAATGTTTTGGTCTGTAAGAAGCTAGAAAACATAAGCTTTTAATGATGTTGCCATAGCAAAGCATGACGTCATAGCAAAAACTGCAGTGAAACATGAATCCCTTTGCAGTTTTTGAATCGCTCAGCCAATCAGAATGCGTGTTACAAACGGAGTGCATTAGAATTAGGCTTGCTGATTCCATAAACATATTTATTCATTGTGACAAAATCTGTAGAATTCTTTTTTTTTTCAAAAGGTTTGACCTATGACCTTGACCTTGTTATGAGTATATCTTTACTACACTCTAGAAACAGCTTACAATGGTGAACATTAATTCAAAAACACATCTTTAAATATTTATTTCATGTATCTAGAACTTACAAACTGGCTCTCCCTGTTCACAAACTGGCTCTCCCTGTTCACAGACTGGCTCTCCCTGTTCACAAACTAGCTCTCCCTGTTCACAAACTGGCTCTCCTTGTTCACAAACTGGCTCTCCCTGTTCATGCTGTTTGAAATATTGTATGATGTGAAGTTGACGTATGCCCCTCCTAAAGTATGGCTCAGCAGCAATAAAACTAACAAATATTTCATAATATGAAATTATACGATATTCAAAGAATCCCCCACACTATGTCTCACTCTTTCATACAGTGTAGATAAATCTTAAATTATGAAATACATTTTTTCTAGGTTGCTGCTGTTTTCCTTTGTTGGAGACAACTTCATGCCCCCTGAGGATCCCCTTGGGAGAAATGGTCCTACCCTCACTGAATTTTTACAGAAACAGCCGTCTAGAAAACGGTAGGTTGTATGGAGATTATCTACAGTAACGACTGACACATTTCTGACATTACATCTTGTTGTTGACCTTGAACAGGGTTGTCACTAAGGTTTCGGAAATTTTGTGTCCCAGGAAACAGTACATCTGAAAAATGTGGTTTGTAAGAAAATTCTGTGAGCCCAACAAAATTTTCATGAGTCCCAATTTGTTTCATTAACCCTCTCTTTGTATCATAAGAATCATAACTATACATGTATGTACCAAAATGAATCGGAACTTTTGCAATCCCTTGTTCGATTAAGTTTCAGAATAACTTTAATACAAGGCACCAGATTAACTTTAATAGTGTTATGAATGCAAGGAATAAGTTTTGTAGAAAATTCAGATGCCTAAATGCATCATCAGTGTAGAAATTTATGAAAGTCAGAATTATTTTGAAATGTTAGTTACATGTACAGTAGGCGACAAAAATTTAATTCTTAGTTTTACGGATCCGCCGACCCTAATTTTACCACAATTGGAAAAAAAAATAGAATGAACTGATTTTACATTTTTTTCTTCTGCTCATCCGAATTACTGGTTATTACTTTTAATTCTCGCTTAATCTTTATCATGCAAGTGTTTTAGAGAATGCTGCTTAGAAAACATTATAAACAAGCTGAATTAAGATCATGATCTTGGCACAAAACATGCAATGTTGAAATTTACTGATTTTTATTTCATTCTTATTCCCTCCTGACCTACCCTATTTTGAAAAAATAAAATCTGTAAAACTAATGATTAAATTTCTGTTGCCTTATTTGAAAAAAAAATTCACTGAATGTATAGGTTAATTAAGGTCACTTTCTCTTTTATTGAGGGTCATATTGCAACAGAGTGGCAAACTTTCTACAATATTTTTCAAGTTTCCTTTTTGACTTATTTCAGACTTGCATCCCCACCACAGAGGCAATGGGATAATCATCCACCCTATGGTGCAAACAGATGTTATGACGGACAGTTTGTCAGTGGTAATCAAAACTTTCCAAGGGGAGGAAACCAGAATTTCCCCGCCTTAAATAATGTGCCAGACTCTAGAGATAATCGCGGTATGGGTCAAGGTAACAGAGGTCAAGGTCAAGGTGTTGGATCGCCTAGACGACATAAGCAGAATGATAGACCCGTACGGAATGCTCAAAAGACAGACGAACTTGCTGATCAGCTGAAAGCAATTTTCCCGAATGAGCAGGAGAAGATTGTGGAAATCTTACAAAATCACCCGTGTGAAACCGACCCTACAAAACTGACTAATTACTTGATGAATGCCCTGTGTGATTAGACAGGGATTAAGTTGAAAATTTGTTGGTAGATTGAAATTGACAGAGATATATCAATTAATGCAGCATTTCAGAATAAACCTTATAATTCTTGACTTACATGTAATAGCATATCGCATGCAATTTATTCCCTTCATTTATTGTGACATTATATTGTCAGATATAAAATGTTAAACAAAATGCACGATATGATAGACTTTAATAGTGACACTTATACATAATCATATTATGTTGTACTTTTGTTTTGATTAATATTAAGTTCTAATGTTTAACGGTTAAAAGTGCCGAATTACAGATTTTAAAAAGCATACAAGTTTTGTATTTCATCAGTCAGCTTGCATGTGAATTTATGCCCTCACCATGAGTAAAAGATATACAGTCACTCAAATGTTCGGAGAAATAATGTCATAGCCATAGTGTTGGCGTCAGCCTCAACATTAATAACCTTGGCTATATCTCATTAACTACAAGGGATAGGGTTTTAATATTTTACATGTAGGATCCTCATGACCAGCACTTTCATTCTAATACTTTATATCATGGCATTTTGGCCTTTGACTTTTGACCTAGTGACTTTGAACTTTGATCAACTTCTAATTAATCAGAATTAACTCATGAACAATAAGGACAAGGGCTTTGATATTTCACATTAAGATTAATAATGACCAGAGCTCTCATTTTGATACCAAGACTTTTGAACTAGTAACCTTGACCTTGGAGTTTAATCTACTTTTGAAAAACATTGACATGAGTCTGTATCTCATGAGCTATAATGGAAAGTGCTCAGATATTCCCCAGGACAAGACCTTTCAATGTAGGCCTTGAATTTTTACCTACATGTAGTGACTTTGACCTCGGAGTTTTACCTTAAAACTGGCCATATCTACAATAATTGTATAAAATTGCCATGTTACTATGAAAAATCTACATGGCGAATGATGCTGTCATCTAACAAATTTTATTTTTCATGTTTATATACAATATGCTAGGTGGGTCCCTTTATGTCTTTCTCAGTATTCTAGATTCTGCTAGTGTTATTAAGAGTTATAGATGCTATGTTCCCTACATACAATTTAATGAACTTTCCATTATGGCTCATGAGATAGATATAGACTCATGTTAAAGTCATGCCATAGGGAATGCACATGCAAAATATGGAAGTCCCATCACTTACTGTCCTGTTCACTGAATGCAGAGCACCCTGTTCTAGAGATTTATTCTGCCGTCTAAGGAATTTTCCAATTATTTATTGTCTCCATATGTTGACCTCCTTTAGTCCTAATAGGAAATGTGCATGAACTCACCCATCCAACAGTCATGTCTACGGGGAATTCCCATCTTAATTTCAGCCCGCCCCATATTGTTCTCCATATTAACAATAGTAGACAGTGATGTCATGGTGTCCGATGTCACTCATTTGAGTAATTTTCACAATAGAAAATCCCCCTTATTTTCTGTCATATTTTTTAAATAAGCTACGCACAACCAAAAAGTGGGCATTTTCTGTTGGAACTAAGATATTCTATAGACTGGACATGAATTTATATGACAACAGTATACGTATATTTCGGAGAAAATCGCTAAAAACAGGGTGCTTTGGATTTAGTGATTAGGACAGTAGTATTCATTGGTTATGGCAAGTGTTAATTAGTACAAAAAGAAATGTTTTGTCATTCATTTGAAGTATGCAGATATTATTTAAATGTTTTTGCAGATACATCCCCATCTTTGATTACAGGGAAATATTAAATATTTTAGTAGACTTTGAATAATATAATTATTACGTATAAACAATGCATGTGTATTCCCTGTGGCATGGCCTTTGCATTGGTATAAAAAAATTGACCTTGACATTTTGCGTTACAACTTATACAGACAAAGATGTAGACGAGGGCATTCTTGATTCACAAACACGATCAGAATATTAGTTATTACATGTATGTGAGAATATTAATTTCTAGCAGTATGGTACAATCAAGGTAAATGTGTAGGTCAATTCTATTCTTTACAATCAATGTTTAAGTTCTTCAAATGTAGTTCAAAGGTACAAGTCGTGGTTGTTCACATCTGGGTACTAGTATATTCGTTGCTGAAAGGGGAAGTTTTTCCAAAACAAAGGGTATTGATGGAGATATTACAGCTGATTTTTTCCATATCTTTTGTGAAAGTTCCAAACTACTACAAGAATTCGAAAGATCGTAGCTTTGGTAAAATCGATATGTTTGTCATTCAAAGCTCGGACGTATGATTGAAACGCACCAAAGTGATCACCACAAAGTTGCTGACATATCCCGAGAATCTGCCACGTGATTGGTCGAAACCACGGGTTGATATGGTGATCCCCGGGATAGTTAACTAATGTCCTCAGGTCAAAAAGAGCCTCACTTCGTAATGTTTCTTCTCCGAGTTTGTCGTAACATAGCACTAGTAGGAAGTATAAAAACACCAGAGGGTTGATTTCTATGACGTCAGACAGACGACCAAACGGCTTGACCAAGTGTGAAGATTCTAGCAAGAGCTCATCTATAGTTGTCTCTCTTTGGAATCTGACGTTCTTGATGATGTGTTTATTGAAAAGTTCTAGATGGGACATCCCTTGCTTCAATCTCGGCATCACAACTTCTTCCTCCAGTTCCCAGCGATATGTGAAAGGTTGGACTTGCAGCTTGAATATGACGAACTTTGCCATTTCTATGGCCTTATGGTACTGCCCTGTACTGTGGAGGCATTTTGCATGTATGACATAACTAGAACAGAAACAAGTGTCAAACTGTTGCAGCATTCGTCCTGCTGTTTTCATTTCCTTCAACCGTTCTTTATTAGATTTTTTGACATCATTTGAATCGAACGAAGGACAGTAAAGAAGCTCCGAAACTCTCTGAAGTATGGAATTTCCATCAATATAAATGCTGTTGCAGTCTCGTCTAAGACGCCTACAGTAGAACTCGATTTCATGTACTTCGGATTTTGAACTGCCCAATTTATATCTGTTGGAAGGGTGTTGTCGAATGCAAAAATTGTCATTAATTTGTTAGACTCCAGCAGGTACTCAATGATCTCGCCATTCTCGTCTGTAGAATAAGCTTCAGGGAGGGTGTGCGTAAGCCACATCTTTTTAAGAGCTTCTCGAAACGGAAACGCATTGAATAAGCATAATATTCCATCTTCATGCATTGCACTGAGCACGGACATCAGTGAATTCCTACGACGACCGTAGACTTTGTTTGAAAACATGTTGTTTTCTGGGATCCAGAAATTTGGACAGTATCCGATACTAACCCAATGTACGATGCGTCTGAACGTCTTCCAAAATTTAAACAAGAGATACTCCTCTGACCAATTGGTGCCATCTTCTTGTATTTCCCAAAAGACGACCGTTTTCATGTGGTATGAACTCAGCAAGTTCTCATTGCCTTTTATCTTCTTTATCACTTCATTGAGTAACATTTTCAGCAGTCCGTAGCAGAGAAATTGGCAATGATTCATCGAGTTTATCAGTTTCCTCTCGGCCAAGGAGAATGATATTCTCCATTCTAGGTTCAAAGCCCCTCTATCGCGTATAAATTTAACTCTACTATTTACGGGCACTACAAGACAACCGGCTTTACATATTTGTAATAGTATCTCTTTTGAAGGCCATCTTTTGCGTGTTGATCGATGGATGAATGATTTGGCTGTCTTTGGCCAAAAAGCGCACTGCAGGCCAAATACTTTATCGTACTCGAAGCCGATGCTTACTGCACCACTGCGACTCGGGCCATGAGGAGTGGTAGAAGCAAAGTAAGTAGTAGTAAAATTTCTGTAATTCTTGCTGCTCAAGTATAATACACCATTCATACGGACCAAGGAGCACTCTATATGCTCCACGGACTTCTTGGTAGAGGGAAGACTAAGAACCTTCACCAGGGCAAACCCCGGTGACACCCCCTCTGTCTCCATTTGTAGAACATATGAAAAATCATTCTGGTATTTTTGAAGAAAAAGTGTGTCCTCGAGAACGACCGAGTCGTGGTTGATGTACATAAAATCGAGATCGGATGAGTTCAAATGCATACCTTCTGCAGTGCTTCCACCCATGATCCGCGTGTATCCGGGCATCATCCAAGAATTCATAAAGTCAGAAATGTCTGCTTTTTGCTGACGTAATTTTACAATACATTCCGGACCGATGATGTCATTTGCAATGATGTAGAGACCTTTAGACACAAACAACATTTGTTCATAGTCCCCTTCTTCTGCCATCTCGAAATATTAATCAATAGTTTTCTTTCAAAAACTGAAACAGGGTAAAGTCCGTAAATTTTGTCAAAATCGAACGCGCATTTTATAAATATACTTCCTTGTTTCAACAAGAATAAAAAACTTTATCCAATGGAGAATTTGAAAGCCAATATACATGTACATATCTCCAATGACTTAATTTGCACTATGGACAGAGTACAATATCTAAGATGTAAGATATAGATTGCAACATTATATAATGTTCAATAATATTAACCTAGTAAATAGATAGATATATCGCTGGTTGCACAAGTTATGCAATACAATATTGACCAGTGTACGTGATACAGTACGTTTTACCGCGTATGTCAATAATGCATTTTCGATCAAATCGTTCGGTTTTTCTATTTTATATACCCAAAAGATTCGCATATTTAAAAATTTCTTCACCAGCAAAAATTGCACTCACACATATATAAAAGTATATTAATGTGGATTAATTCTGATTCTGATAATAGATACAAAGAAGAAGAGGTAATCAGATGATCGATGATATATTTGTGGTGTTTGGAGAAATTGTCTTTCAGCAAATTGTTGGATTTTCAATGGGAACCAGTTGTCCTCCACTTTTTGCTGATATCTTTCTATATTCATATGAAGCCGATATTGTTCTGCTAGCTTTGCTCTCTCAGGGAAAGAAACATCTAGCACTCCAATTCAATTCTACATACAGATATATCGAAGACGTGCGCTCAATTAATTAACGGAAATTTTGAGATTACCTTAGCAAAATTTATCCGTGTGATTTAGAGGTGAAAGAGTTACCACTGAAATCATTAACTCTTCATATCATCTTCAGGATGCTTTGTTTTGGCATTTATCAATTTGACTTCATTAATATTAATTTGCTATTTGGAGGTTAACGATGAGCACCATCCCTCCAATTCCATTTTGAATATAGATTTTATTTTGATATGCTACTGAATCGACCCTAAAGGAAATTTGGAGCCGCACACTCTCTGCAAATTGCACAAACTTAATTAAAACATAGGTAATCACAGATTACGAAGCTCACCTCGTGGCAGCTAAATTCAATTCAATCACATTTCTTAGTACATGTATATTGGCTTTTAAAGGCAAAATCATTCAAGTGGAAAAAGTCATTTTATGAAAGTTTGATCAAAGATACATCCAATATGCAAGTTTTGTACATGTAGCACTTATACTTTGCTCAATATTGGCTTTTAAAAGCAAAATCACTCAAGTGGAAAAAGTAGGTCAGATGCTACATCTGATGCATGGGTCCATCTCGGCATCCAAAGATGAATCACTTGTGCATGTTTAGTTACTGTAGCATTAGTACTTTGTCAGATACTGAGCTACCCCAAACTTCTTAACCAAGCCACTCTGAACTACCCCAAACTTCTTAACCAAGTCACTCAAGCGGAAAATGTAGGTCAAATGCTGCATCTGATGCATGGATTCACCTCAGCATCCTAAGATGAATCACTTGTGCCACTTTGGTAAATGTAGCATCAGTACTTTGCCAAATACTGAGCTACCCTAAACTTCTTATCCGGACGCGGACGCGCGGGGGTATAGCATAAGCTCAACCAACTTCGTCGAGGTGAGCTCAAAATATTACCAGATGGCGCTACAATGAATTTTATCTGTGTCTAAAATTACTTTGGATAGATCGATCCGCAACACGTGTCTGGTGCATAATGTATTGGTTTGAAATTTCCTAGGGAAGGTATAGAGTTGAACACTTCCATTAATCATATTTTGATCTCATGAACTTTTATCTTCATGGTCATAAATTTTAAGTGAAGCTGTCTAATGTCTCGAGTGATTTTCTTGTGTCAAGAATTTTCTAGTAGTTCAAAATATTTGACCTTGACCTAATGTAGGACTTACTGACCAAAATAAGAAGTAATTTAGATATAATAAGTATAATGTGCCATGGCCTAGGCCTTCATATTTTACATACATGTTTGTTCTTTATGATAAGACCCGTATGAGTACAAATCAGTGAAATGATCGAGTCAAACACAAAACTCGAAATCCGAATCCAAAAATCACTATCAATAGGCTTGCAAATTCTTGAAACATATGAAACTACGGTGTTCATTAGGGGACATCGCTTCTTCAAATCTTCGCCCTACTATATATCATCAGTCGAAGAATTGAAGTAATGATGCGAAGAAATGAAGTAATGATGCGTAGAATTGAAGTAATGATGCGAAGATTTGAAGAGACGATGCGAAGAAACGATTATTACTTCAAACCTTCGCATCATTTCTTCAATTCTTCGACTGGTGATATATAGTAGGGCGAAGATTTAAAGAAGCTATGTCCCCTAATGAACACCGTATGAAACGGAACTTTCTCACAATAGATTAGAAAAACGGACAAAAACACAACACCATTGAAACACAAAGGAAACACTGTGTAATGAACAATCGGGAGATCAAGAGTCCAGTGTAAAAATGCACACGCTGTATTAAATACATGTAATTTAGTTTAATTACATTCATTCAAATATCACAAGAATCATGTTACATATACATATAAGGCTTGTAACAATATATCGATAGCATTGATCAAGAGGTCATGCGATACGCGTATCGTATTACGACCCGTGTATCGCGATACTAATATAAACATCAAAGAAGTACCTAACCGTTATTCAGTCTCAAAGTCGAGAAGGCAAGGCAAACTCGTGAGAAATTCCATCGAAACGGTTGCGAACCGCGGAATAAACAACATTCCGAAGTGAGACCAGGTGCCCGGGGAGAGTCAGCGTCTCCTGATTGCATGGAACACCCGTCGCAACAGCTCCATAGAAACCTGTCAAATTCGGTGATTGTCTCGATGTACATTTTGATGTACATATCAGGTAAGTATGTCTTGTTTGGTGATGATGACAGCCATTCAATCACAATGTATAATGTCGCTGATCATTCTGGAAAGGGGGATCTCATATGCTTTTATAACATCCCCGTAGCGACCGAAGAACTTCCTCAATGATGATTTCAGTCGTTGTTTAACATAACCCTGAACAAGTAGCTTACTTGCAAGCCCTCTGGCTCTAATGATGAAATATTCATATTTGGAACACGCCCTGGCGTACCGTATCAGTTAAGAAACAAAAACACCATAGGCAGGAGAAGACGGAATGTTGCTACTCATGAAAAAGAAGTTAGCTATGTGGAAGCTGAAATCGTCACGGTTGTCATACAGTGAGGTGTTCAAATGGCCGTTTGCGTCGAAAGATAGAAGTAAACATATGTTTGTTCAATCAAGTGTTGAATTATTTTTACGCAAGTTAGCAGATGATTTGGTGCTGAAAGATAAATTATCTTTTTCAAACACAACTTTCTTTGTGAACGCCCCCTCCTTCTTTAGTTTGGGGTTTACAAAAAAAATCGCAATGGCGGTTCAAGTTTAGATCGGTACATTACGTATCATTTGTATAAAAATTTGAGACGGAAAATGTGAATTTTATTTTACAAATATCAAAGAGGGTGGAATGCGTTACAGTACGTCCAAATCCACACATATACACCTTTATAATATCATTCTACAAAACTGATTTTCATAGTAGTACATGTAGTATTAAATCCAACCAAAGATTGTACTCTATGTCTTCCGAAATGGAAGTAACCGGATGTGACAGTTCTACCGAATTGAAGCGACGGGTGTTGCATGCAAGCAGGAGATGCTTACTCTTCCTGGGCACCTGGTCTCACTCCCATATCGGGAGTTTGCTTCTTTTTATGTTGTGGAGGTTTTTGTTTGGTTCCTGTTTTATCCTGATTTTGTATGCCTTCGGTTTCTGATTTTCTGAATTATCGATTTTGTGCTGTATACAGGGATATGGTCATTATCCATATTTGTCATCCCATATCGGGAGTACGCTTCTTTTCATGTGGTGGAGGTTTTTGTTTGTTTGCTTTGGTTTCTGTTTTATCCTGATATTGTATGCCTTCGGTTTCTGATTATCTGAATTATCGATTTTGTGCTGTATACAGGGATACGGTCATTATCCATATTTGTCATTAAAGATACTGGTACGTCTGTTCAAAGAATTACTCGTGCGGAATTAAGGACCAGAAATATCTACGTGAGTAAAATAATATTTATATAGATATAAGAACAACTGTTGAACGAAACCCTGATAATTTCTTTTTTGTTTAATTAAAGAAATACAGACGATAGCAATGTACAAATTGTACACCTCAAATCATAGGTGCCCAACACTAAAATCGTATATGCAAATAGTATGCAGGTATAAGTACTGCTTTAGCAATGATCGGTATAAGTTTGACACTCAAATGATACACAAACTACGGAGTCCAGATAGAGAAATGTTCAGCTTCATCGGATTACAAGTAAATTCAGAAATTATACAATTGAAAAAGGTGAACAATTCAGTATCGTGATAATATATTATCGTAACCCTGTATTTTGATATCGTATCGTATCGCAGAGTACCTGGCAATACTCAAGCGTAATACATATTTATGCAAGTAATACCGGTAGTATCTAATTATAAGATCAGAAAGGAAGCTTTAAGCCTACTCAAATTTCTCTCAAATTATTGAAAAAACAAAGGAGTTAATTTTAGCGGTAAGGTCTTATAATTAGACTAAGAAAATAGCAATCCAAGGAATGCTTGTGTTGCCTGCGAAACGGCTTATTTTCAAAAATGTAGGTCAAGGTCACTTGGTTCAAAATTATTGGTATCAGCAGGAAAGTCTTGTCAAATAAAATTCATATGTGAAATATCATACCTTTTACTCAACGATTAGAAATATGGTCAATATCAAATTTTCAGAAAAGAGGGTCAATCATCCAGGTCAAAGTCACTAAGTAAAGAGTTTGGTAACAACAGAAAGGTATCATCATAAAAAATAAACGTAAGAAATATTAAAGCCGTATCACTTACAAATCAAAAGATTAAGCCAGTCTTAATCTATTTGAAAAGTAGGTCAAATATCTAGATCAAGGTCACTTAGTCAAAAATCATGGTATGTTTAACAAGGTCTTGTTACATGGAATACACAAGTGAAATATGAAAGCCATATCACTTACTAATCAAAATATAAAGCCAATCTTAACTTTTTTGAAATGTAGGTCAAATATCTAGGTCAAGGGCATTAAGTCAAAATTTATTGTATTTTAGAATGGTCTTGGTTCAAGGAATACACATGCGAAATACCAAAGCCCTTTCACTTATCAATCAAAAGATATAACCAACCTTATCTTTTTTTATTAAAGTAGGTCAAATATCTAGGTCAAGGTTACGAGGTCAAAAGTTATAGTGTGTGTAGAAAGGTCTTGTAACAAGGAATAAACATGTGAAATATCAAAGCCATATCACTTACCGATTAAAAGATATAGCCAATCTTAATTTGTTTTGAAAAAGTAGGTCAAATATCTAGGTCAAGGTCACTAGGTAAAAACTATATATGTGTAGAGAGGTCATGTCATAAGGAATACACATGTGAAATATCAAAGCTCTATAAATTACCAATCAAAACTTATTTCCAATCTTTCTTTTTGAAAAAGTAGGTCAAATATCTAGGTCAAGGTCTCTAGGTAAAAATTCAAGGTCAATAATCATGGTATATGTAGAAAGGTCTAGTCACAAGAAATATACATGTAAAATATCAAAGCTCTATCTTTTACAAATCAAAAGATATTTCCAATCTTTTTCTTAAAGTAGGTAAAGGACACTTGGTCAAAATTTTGGTATGTGTAGAAAGGCCTTGTCACAAGGAATACACATGAAAAATATCAAAGCTCTTTAAATTACCAATCAAAACTTATGGGCTGTGACACCCTTAGTGTGACAGACAGACAGACGGACAACGGACAAAGTGATTCCTAAGTAACGCTATGCTTCGCAGGCGACACGTAAATTACCAAAATTCTGTGAAATATTAAAGCAATATCACTTACCAATCAAAATAAATAGCCAATCTTAACTTTATTGAAAAGAAGGTCAAATATCTAGGTCAAGGTCATTAAGTGAAAAATTATTGTATTTTAGAAAGGTATTGTTACAAGAAATACACATGTGAAATACCAAAGCCCTTTCACTTACCAACCAAAAGATATGACCAATCTTATCTTTATTTTTATTAAAGCAGGCCAAATATCTAGGTCAAGGTTACGAGGTAAAAATTATGGTATGTGTAGAAAGGTCTTGTCACAAGGAATACACATGTGAAATATAAAAGCCCTATCACTTATCAATATAAGATATAACCAATCTTATCTTTTTTTTAAGGTAAATCAAATATCTAGGTCAAGGTCACGAGGTAAAAAATCATGGTACGTGTAGATAATATACCATGGTATGTGTAAATAATATCTAGGTCAAGGTCAATAGGTCAAAATTATGGTAAGTGTAGAAAGGTCTTGTCACAAGGAATACACATGTAAAAAATCAAAGCTCTATAAATTACCAATTTAAACTTATGGGCTGTGACACCCTAAGTGTGACAGACGTACAGACGGACGGACTGACAGACGGACAAACGGAAAACGGACAAAGTGATTCGTACGTGTCGCTATGCTTCGCAGGCGACACAAAAATTACCAAACTTCTGTGAAATATTAGAGCCATATCACTTACCAATCAAAATATATGGCCAATCTTAACTTTTTTGAAATGTAGATCAAATATCTAGGTCAAGGTCATGAGGTCAAAAATTATGGTATGTGTAGAAAGGTCTTTACATATCACAGCTCATCCGGTACGCTAGAGCATGTACTGATATTTTGGATTTTCACAGTAGAAATTTACAAATTACCAAAAAACTTTTAGGTCAAGGTTTCCGCTTTCATAAACTAGTTAAGACTTTCTGGAAATTTTACAAAAATTACAGTCAACTTCTTTTAAAATTCGGATCTATACATGCAACAGAGTACATTACTATGGGTATTACACAACCTGTCTTTTATGGTGATATAATAAACAAAATACAAAGGATCAAAAGTAGGCAGCATAACCATGCGTCAGAATCATCAAACGCCTTTTATACCGTGGATATGATCCTAATGTCACCAGACGGACACTAGGCTTGGTACTTGACCAATCTACAGTCTTGTACAAGCGCATCCTTGAGACTTGCACTCTGACTGACTGTGACGACGGGACTCCATGACGGGCCCTGTCCAAACCTCTTTATAGAAGACAGGGCCCCGACAACCTGTCCTCTCTGAATGTCAGTCGGACTCCTCGGGTGATCACATACATGAGCTCGCTACAGCCGGCAGAGCACGGACTGTATTACGCATGCCCTCTTTTTATATCCATTTACATATTCATCTGTGTCTCTGGGGCCTCTGCGTTTCGCGGTCTTGTTTGTGTGATGTCATCTTACAGTGAGGAGGTTGTTTTACACCACAATTGTACGTTCTTCGAGACCTCTGGGTAATTGGAGAATTGAGAGGGTTGTGCGCACGTAATCCAGGATAACCACACCATTTGCTACTTGCGTGACAAATGGCCGTCCAAAGTCGGCACCGGTTGCCCATGAGTCTCGTCGGTTTATGTGTAGTCTTTTGTGTTTGATGTTTACATGTCGTGTGTCTCTTTTCCGTCTCGTGCTGTACTCGTCTTTTGTGTTTTTGCATCGGGGTGTGTTGGTGTTTTGCTGTTGATGCTGCAACGGGGTCTAGTTGGAGATCTCCTCCCTTCTTTTGTCACAAGAAATACACATGTAAAATACCAAAGCCCTATCACTTAACCACCAAAAGTTATGAGCTCTGACACCCTAAGTGTGACAGACTGACTGACAGACGGACAACAGATAAAGTTATCCCTAAGTGCCGCTATGTTTCGCAGGCGACACAAAAATTACCAAAATTCATTACAGAAAGGAAGGAATCTCCAACAATACTCATCAAAACACCTCATGAAAATACACAAGGCAGAGATGCACAGCAAGAGAAGCAAAAGGGAAAGGAAAACCAAATCACATTATAGAAACATCAGACACAAAAGACCAAATAAACCAACGAGATCCATCGGTGCCGATTTGGGACGACCATCTGCCACACCAGAAGCAAATGTTGTGATTTTATCGGGATTCCGTGCTCACAACCCTCCAACTTTTCCGATTACCTAGAGGTCTCATAGAACGCAAAATAGTGGTATAAAATAACGTACCTCCTCAATGTAAGATGCATGACCATACAAAACATGGCAGTATGATGCAGGGCCGGGTGCTACCTTAAATGAAGAAATAAAGACTGTAATTCAAAAGTGAAGTCCCAGTTATCCTAAAGCCTTCGAAACTTAATAATTTCTTGTGGATCCTGCCATTAGAAGAAAGAAACACTATGATTACTGAAGACAAAGACAAAGAGTAAGAAACAGAAATTCCACCTTCTACAAAGAATAAGTCTTAGAATGTTAACATTCTGAGAAGAATTTTAAATAAATACGCAATGGAGACGAGGATAACTCACTTAGGCCGTGCAGAAAAGGTCGTATCCAGTGAATTCTGTGTTTTGGGTGATTCTAATTACTTATCTTCAAACAAACACTGTTTGACTTCTGACCATGACCATTTCTTTAACTTGCAAAGAACTTTATAACACGTTATGGACAATTTTTCAATGACTAGACAATATAGATTTGCAAGGAAAGTCTTGCATTATTTTGGAATCATTTGTTCGTCTTTCAAGTGATGAAAAATAAATTACTGTAATCACAACTCCTTTTACAACATTGTTTAATTGTACTGATACTTAAAGGAAGCACAAACATTTAGATATGTGCTAATAATATTTGGATTATCAAGCCAGTAACATCCAATTCATGTTAAAAGTCATAAAAGAAAGGAGGGGATCTCCAACAACACCTAGTTGCAGCATCAACAGCAACCTCCCAAAACACCCACTGTAAAACACAAAAATGACACGCACAGAAAGAGACGCAGTAGTACAATGAACGTCAAATCACAGAAAAACATAAAACACAAATGACTACACATAAACCAACGAGACCAATGGGCAAACGGTGCCGACTTAGGACGGCCATCTGCCTCGTCAGTAGCAGACGGTGTGGTTATCCTGGATTACGTGCGCACAACCCTCCCACTATTCCGATTACCCAGAGGTCTCGAAGAACGTACAATTGTGGTGTAAAACAACCTCCTCACTGTCAGATGACCACACACAAACAAGACCGCAAGACGCAGGGGCCCATAAGCATCATTTAAAAGCAGATAAATTTACAGCATGGACATTTTATGAAGCATTTTTCCCCAGATGCAGTTCACGAGGTCATAACAATATCATTTCATCGGTCGTTGTGGCAAGGTGTATGCTAATATTATAATTTGGATGCAACGATTATGTTCAATATATATGGTACACCAGTATAGATCGATGGGGTATGGTATCTTAAAGTTAAAGTCAATGGCAACAACTGCCTATTCATAAAAAGGCACGGTATCCTCTCTGTTGGATAATGGAATAACTAATAGTATACCCAACAAATATTTTTAATTTCAAAAACCAAATATGGATATCAACTCTTGGAGATTAACGTTGCTGAAAGTTGGAGTATTCCTTTCACCTATTTTCTAAATGAAGGATGGGGATGGATATGTTACAGCTGACATTTTCCATGTCTTTTGTGACAATTCCATACTACTACAAGAATTCGAAAGATAGTAGCTTTGGTAAAATCAATGTGTTTGTCATTCAAAGCTTGAACGTATGAGTGAAAGGCACCAAAGTAATCACCACAAAGTTGCTGACATATCCCGAGAATCTGCCACGTGATTGGTCGAAACCACGGGTTGATATGGTGATCCCCGGGATAGTTAACTAAAGTCCTCAGGTCAAAAAGAGCCTCACTTCGTAATTTTTCTTCTCCGAGTTTGTCATAACATAGCACTAGTAGGAAGTATAAAAACACCAGAGGGTTGATTTCTATGACGTCAGGCAGACGACCGAACGGCTTGACCAAGTGTGAAGATTCTAGCAAGAGCTCCTCTACAGTTGTCTCTCTTTGGAGTCTGAAGTTTTTGACGATGTGTTTATTGAAAAGGTCTAGATGGGACATCCCTTGCTTCAGTCTCGGCATCACAACTTCTTCCTCAAGTTTCCAGCGATATGTGAAAGGTTGGACTTGCAGCTTGAATATGACAAACTTTGCCATTTCTATGGCCTTATGGTACTGCCCTGTACTATAGAGGCATTTTGCATGTATGACATAACTAGAACAGAAACAAGTGTCAAACTGATGTAGCATTCGTCTTGCTGTTTTCATTTCCGTCCACCTTTCTTTGTTCGATTTTCGGACATCATTTGAATCAACCGAAGGGCAGAAAAGTAGCTCTGCAACTCTCTGGAGTATAGCATTTGCTCTCAAGATAAATGCTGTTGCCGTTTCTTTTGAGGAGTTCATGATACTAGCCGATTTCGTGAAAATAAGATTTTGAACTGCCCAGTGGAGGTCTGGAGGCACGGTGTTGTCGAATGCAAAAATTGTTATTAATTTGTTCGACTCAAGGAGATATTCGAAGATCTTGCCATTCTCGTCTGTAGAATAAGCTTCGGGGAGGGTGTGCGTCAGCCACATCTTTTTAAGAGCTTCTCGAAATGGAAACGCTTTGAATATACATAATATTCCATCTTTATGCATTGCACTGAGCACGGACATCAGTGAGTTCCTATGACGACCGTAGATTTTGTTTGAAAACATGTTGTTTTCTGGGATCCAGAAATTCGGACAGTATCCGATACTGACCCAATGTTCGATTCGTCGGAACGACTTCCAAAATTTAAACAAGAGATACTCCTCTGACCAATTGGTGCAATCTTCTTGTATTTCCCAAAAGACTGCTGTTTTCATGTGGTATGAACTCAGCAAATCCTCGTTACCTCTCGTCTTCTTTATCACATCATTCAGTAGAATTTTCAACAATCCGTAGCAGAGAAATTGGCAATGATTCATCGAGTACATCAACTTCTTTTCGGCCAGCGAAAAAGAGATCCTCCATTCTAAGTCCAAAGCACCTGTGCCACCTCTGTATAAATTTTTGCTGTCTACAGGCACTATTAAACAACCGTCTTGACACATATCCAGTATTAGTTCTTTCGAAGGCCATCCTCTGCGTCGTGATCGGTGAATGATCGACTGAGCTTGCTTCGGCCAAAAAGCGCACTGCAGGCCAAATACTTTATCGTACTCGAAACCGGTGCTTACTACTCCGCTTCGACTAGGCCCATGGGGAATGGTAGAAGCAAAGTAAATAGTGGTAAAATTTCTATAAACCTTGCTATTCAAGTATAATCCATCGTGCAGGCGGACCAAGGAGGACTCTATGTGTGACTCGGTCTTTCCGGTAGACGGCCGCGTAAGAAGTTTCACGAAAGCAAAGCCTGGTGACATGCCATCCGTCTCTATTTGCAAAACGTATGAAAAATCATTCTCGTATCTTTGAAGAAATAGTTTGTCTTCAAGAACGACCGAGTCGTGATGAATGTACATAAAATCGAGGTCAGATGATTTCAGATGCATACCTTCTGCTGTGCTCCCACCCATGATCCGCGTATATCCGGGCATCAGCCAAGAGTTCATGACGTCAGAAATGTCTGCCTTTTGCCGCCGTAACTTCACGATACATTCCGGACCTATGATGTCATTTGCAATGATGTAGAGACCGTGAGAAACAAATAGCAATTCTTCATAATCTCCTTCCTCTGCCATTTTTGAAATACCGTTCAATCTTAATTTTCCAAAAAAAAAAGGCAGTCGCTTTTCAGATAAACACTAGTCCGTGAATTTTTTCCAATTCGAAAGTAGTACTTTAGATAAACACTTCCTTGTAGTATTTAGGTGGCAATATGTGTATCTATTCAATTCAGAATCTGCGAGTCAATGGTTCTCAAACAATTAAATTGCACTTTGAATAGGGTAGTCATTTAAATTTTCTGCGCACGTGTAACGTACAGTCATATAACTATATGCTAGAGCAAGTCGGGCCAAATGTAACGTTAGTATGGTCTATACAACAATTATCTAAGTACTTTAAAACAGATAGGTTTATCGCTTGATGCACAAGTTATGCAATACCATTGAACAATGATATAGAAGTATTCAGGGACTACGTTTAAAATACCGCTACCGAGGAGTCAAGAACTGCATCTAATCTAATTATTCTTAATTATTCTTAACATGATTTTCTTCATGATAGTATAGAAAGTGTTGTGGTCAATAATCTCGATAATTTGTATATTCTATCTGGTTTAAGTGACGGACATTTGCATCAAGCAGGAGATGCTTACTCTTCCCGGGTACAATATTCCATCTGACATCTGCCATATCTCATTGAGGATTTCACTATTGCTCATTTGCAGAGTGTTCTAGTTTTTTGTTTGGTTTTGTATTTTTTCACAACTATGTACGCCCATTGATTATAATATACTGAGGTTGATTTTGTGTTTGTATATACTTGCAATCTTGTTTTATCGTATTCGCTGCGACCAATGATTGTACATCTTATATTTGTACATTGGTGCAATCTACCATTTAAGTGTTCTTGTATTCGTTCATTCTAGCGATTTGTAATAGTCACGTGTAATTGTATTCTTGTATTCGTTGTCGTATTTGTGAATTTTGCGTTGCATGTTCTGGTAATGTTGCATTTGCGTTTACTTGCCACAGTTCGGTAACTGCCATGTGATCGATCAAACAGTATACACTGTAGAAAGTCAATGCTAAATCTATGTGATGTTCTGTCAGACTGTCTGGAATGTTCAACCAATCTAGTCGGCATCTGACTAGGATACAAAAATAAGATCGCATTATTTTCGAGCGGGGAACTATATAGTGGGAGTTCAGTTCCCTCTTCTGAACTTCGGCCAAATAGCTGAGTTTTCCGTTTTAACATGTATTTCTTTTCTTAAAATCATAGACTGGAGCCACCCCCTTCTCTTTGACGGATTGGAATCTGGATCTGCCCGTGAAATAGATTTATTTTGGAAAACTTGGATTTTGTTTGACAATATATACACTTGTTAATAATTATGGGGATTTGAAGTAGCTTAGTTGGTTTTATATAAAACATAGGAGGGGATCTCCAACAACACTAGGTTGCAGTACCCACAGCAATGGGCAACCGGTGTCGACTTTTGACGGCCATCTGCCATACAAGTAGCAAACGGTGTGGTTATCCGGATTACGTGCACACAACCCTCCCACTTTTCCAATCACTCAGAGGTCTCGAAGAACACACAATTGTGGTGTAAAATAACCTCCTCACTGTAAGATGAACAGTCAGGGATATGTTTGTGACCGACTAACATCGTCACTGAAGAAGTTCTATGGCCGATATGGGGAACTCGTCATACATTATGATGCTCCACTCTCCAGAATGGTGAATGATATTTGTCTTAGACCATTTGAACCATCCAACCACAGAATATACATGTACTTGTATCTTCCGAAATGGAAGTAACCGGATGTGACAATTCTAGTGTGAATAGAAGTGAGTTTAGGGGTTTTCTTTGTTTGCTTTGGTTCTTGTTTTATCCTGATTTTGTATGCCTTCGGTTAATGATTTTCTGAATTATCGATTTTTGTGCTGTGTATTTGGATATAGTCATTGTCCATATTTGTCATACAAACAGCATGACGCATGGGCCCAAGAAACACACTCAGATGGATTTGTAAATGGATATAAAACAGAAGGCATACTCTGCCGGCCATAGCGAATTGATCATCATGCATCTGATCATCCGAGGAGTCCGACTAAAATTCAGACAGGACAGATGATCGGGGTCCTGTTTTCTCTAAAGAGGTTTGGACAGGGCCCGTCATGGAGTCCTGTCGTCACAGTCAGTCAGAGTGCAATTCTTAAGAATGCGCTGGCACAAGGATATAGATTGGTCCAGTACCAAGCCAAGTGTCCGTCTGGTGACAGAAGGATCATATCCACGAATTTAAAGGCGGTTGATGATTCTAACAGAATTTCGATCATGGTGATTCTGTCTACCTTTGATCCTTCTTATTTTGTTAATTATATCACCATAACCTATCACTTGTCCAATTCTACAGTAAGTTTTGTGTTTGAATGTGTCTTTGGTGTATGTTGTACATAATAAGTATTTCATATGGGTGTATCTTTGTCGTTGTTATGGTGTTGCAATGGAATCATAAGTTATGGTGTTGCCATTGTGCCTTGTGTTAAAGTATTGCGCTGAAATCTTGTGTTATGGTGTGCCATGGAACTCTATTACTGAGCTGCCATGGAAACTTGTGATATCGGTATGTTGTTGCCATGGAGTCTTCTGTCAAAGTGCTGCAATGGAATCTTGTCATGCTTTTGCCATGGAATCTTGAGTTATGCTGTTGCCATGGAATCTAATGTTGTGGTGTTACCATGGAATCTTGAGTTATGTTGGTGCCATGGAATCTTATGCTGTGGTGTTGCCATGGAATCTTGTATCATAAAGTTGCCATGGAATCTTGTATCATAGTATTGCAATGGATTCTGTTAAGTGTTGCAATGGAATCTTGTATCATAGTGTTGCAATGAATTCTTTGCTTTGTTGTTGCAAGCAAATTTCTTGTTATGACACGTCCATGGAATCTTTTGTAAAGGTGTTGCAATGGAATTTCGTGTTATAGTGCCACTATGGTATCTTTTGTAATGGTGTTGCCATGGAATATTGTGTTATAGTATTGTCATTGAATGTTGTGTTATTGTGTTGTCATGATATTTTGTGTTATGGTTATGTCATAGAATTTTGAGTTATGGTGTTCTCATGGAGTCTTGTGTTACTGATGTTGTTGCCATTAGATCATGTGTTATAGTGTTGTCATGGAATTGTGTTACGGTGTTGCCATGGATCTGGTGTTATGGTAATGTCATGTAATATTGTATCATGGTGTTGTCATGGAATTTTGTGTTATGGTGTTGTCATGGAATCTTGTGTTATGTTGTTGCCATCAGATATTCTGTTATAGTGTTGCCATGGAATCTGGTGTTATCATTGATTTTGTGTCATGGAATCTGTTGTTGTCATGGAATCTTGTGTTATGGTGTTATCATGGATTATGGTGTTATGGTGTTATCATGGAATCTTGTGTTATGGTGTTGTCATGGGATCTTATGTTATCATGGTATCTTGTGTTATGGTGTTATCATGGATTTTTGTGTTATGGTGTTATCATGGAATCTTGTGTTATGGTATTGACATAGGATCTTGTGTTATCATGGTATCTTGTGTTATGGTGTTGTCATGGAATCTGGTGTTGTCATGTAATCTTGTGTTATGGTGTTGTCATGGAATCTGGTGTTGTTATGGAATTTTGTGTTATGGTGTTGTCATGGAATCTGGTGTTATAACAGTGTCATGAAACCTGGTGTTGTCATGGAATCTTGTGTTATGGTGTTGTCATGGAATCTGGTGTTGTTAAGGAATCTTGTGTTATGGTGTTGTCATGGAATCTGGTGTTATCGTGTTATCATGGATTTTGTGTTATGGTGTTGTCATGGAATCTGGTGTTATGGTATTGTCAAGGTCTTGTGTCATGGTGTTTTCATGGAATCTTGTGCTATGATGATCTCATTGAACTTTTTATAATGGTGTTGGCATTACATCTGGTGTGATGGTATTGTCATGGAATCTTGTGTTATGGTGTTGCCATACGATCTTGTGTTATGGTGTTATAATGGAATCTTGTGTTATGGTGTTGTCAGGGAATCTGGTATTGTCATGGAATCTTGTGTTATGATGTTATCATGGAATCTGATGTTGTCATGGAATTGTGTTATGGTGTTGTCATGGAATCTTGTGTTATGATGTTATCATGGAATCTTGTGTTATGGTATTGTCATGGAATCTTGTTATGGTGTTGTCATGGAATCTGGTGTTGTCATGGAATTGTGTCATGGTGTTGTCATGGAATCTTGTGTTATGGCATTGTCATGGAATCTTGTTTTATGGTGTTGCCATGTGATCTTGTGTTATGGTGTTATCATGGAATCTTGTGTTATGGTGTTGTCATAGAATCTGGTGTTATGGTGTTGCCATGGAATCTTGTGTTATAAGTGTCATGGAGTCTTGTGTTATGGTCTTGTCATGGAATCTTGTGTTATGGTATTGTCATGGAATCTTGTGCTATAAGTGTCATGGAGTCTTGTGTCATGGTGTTGTCATGGAATCTTGTGTTATGGTGTTATCATGGAATCTTGTGTTATGGTATTGTCATGGAATCTTGTGTTATGGTATTGTCATGGAATCTTGTTATGGTGTTGTCATGGAATCTGGTGTTGTCATGGAATCTGGTGTTATGATATTGTCATGGAATCTTGTTTTATGGTATTGTCATTGAATCTTGTTTTATGGTGTTGCCATGGAATCTTGTGTTATGGTGTTATCATGGAATCTTGTGTTATGGTGTTGTCATAGAATCTGGTGTTATGGTGTTGCCATGAAATCTTGTGTTATAAGTGTCATGGAGTCTTGTGTTATGGTCTTGTCATGGAATCTTGCGTTATGGTATTGTCATGGAATCTTGTGTCATGTTGTTGTCATGTGATCTTGTGTTATGGTGTTATCATGGAATCTTGTGTTATGTTGTTGCCATGGAATCTTGTGTTATAACAGAGTCATGGAGTCTTGTGTTATGGTCTTGCCATGGAATTTTGTTTTATGGTGTTGCCATGGGATCTGGTGTTATCATGGAATCTTGTGTTATGGTCTTGCCATGGGATCTGGTGTTATCATGGAATCTTGTGGTATGGTGTTGTCATAGAATCTGGTGTTATCAGGGATTCATGTGTTATGGTGTTGCCATGGAATCTTGCACTATAGCAGTGTCATGTGTTACGGTGCTTCCATGGAAACTTACTTGGTATGTGGTGTTGGCATTGAATGTTATTACAGATAATCCCATCCGTTCACAGATTTGTTTTTGAGTCTGTGTAGGAGTTAAACAGTGAAGAGCCCTGGGATTCTGTTCCTATTTTAGTTCTCAATTCTATTTCATTCCATTATTTAGAATGAGATCAACTCACTGCTGTTTGGGGACTGCTTATGGTTCCAAAGGACCTGTAACGTTAAGAGCCGTAATCTGCCCAAATTTTACTTGAAATACCAGCTCAACCAGAATTATTTAAAATGTGCCCTGTACGTGAAATTATTTCATTTCAAGTATCTTTAATCAAATATAGTAGTTTTATTGACATAATTATGATAAATAACCTATATATTTACGTAGAAGTGAGGAAGGGGGTCTTTTTTATGATATAGATAATGCGAGTGAAATGTCGGAAATTTTCTAACAATCGGTCGCTTTTGTTGATCAAAATGTCAAAATGAACTACAATGAGAAGATTCAATAAGAAATACCGTGCTAAAACATGATTTTCTCCGAATATTATATTCCGGATTTATTAGATCGTAAACACGTGGCCAGAGATATATAATCGAACACTCATTCTCACTTATATTGTACAATTAACAACGCCGTCGTTATAAAAATACTTTGAATGAGCTTTTTTTCAGTATATAAAATCATATTTCTTTTACATTTACCGTAATTAAATTTTCTAAATACTTTGTGAATGTTACCGAGTATGTTTTAAGCATTTTCCGAAGACTGACTGGTACATCAGTCGTCAACACTAATTGTTAACTTTTATTGCGAGGGGTTGTTCAATTATCAATGTCCAAAATTAAAATAAAGTGGTTTGTTAGTGAAAAAGTAAATAACAACAAATATTTTTTGTTGAAAATTGATTAATTTGAAACTATTAATAAAGAAGTTAATTATTTGCCAGAAGCGAATCAAATGTCAATTACTAATTCTCTGTTAATTTCACATCTTTCCTTCACCCCTACCCGCCCAATCGCATTTTCGTAAATTGACTATTGTTCCCCCCTTTGGAACACAACTCCGCTTTTACAGAAAATTTGCATTATGAAAATACATCTTAGGTAGAAGTGGTGTTGTGTTCCAAGGGGGGGAACGATATTTTATGAAAACTTTTCCGATTTTCATTGATTTCTATACGAAATAAGCACATTTATACACAAATATCTCTCTATTAGAGCAATTTCATAAAAATTTTTCTTCAGATTTTGAAGGGGTTTTATCTTTTAAAGCATTTCACTAACTTGATTAAAGAAATGAAGTACTTTAAAATTTCCTTGTTTTTGGGCAGATTTTACGCCTTATCGTTACAGGTCCTTACTAGACAATGTCTAGTCAATGACAACAGCTTATCCAAAATGTTGACACATAGACTTCATCTTTTCATAGACGGAGTTTGCTTTGCAAAGCAACTAAAAACACTACCAGGTTTCAGTGACCTTTACACCATGAGCAGGTTTTGAGCAAATTGCATTAACACTAACCGATCTTGACCTTTGACTCCTGAACTTGGAAATCAAAATGTTTTGTTCATTTAACTGCATTTATGGGCAATAAATATGTATAAAATACATGTAGTTTGATAGTATACAAAATTGTTCGACTTTTCGTGTCCACAATAGACCACTTGCCGAAATTCATAATGGCTGACAAAATGACGAAAAATGTCCGAGATAGGTAATTTTTGTGCACTTTCCATTGTTACGTCTCTTTTAACAGTGACATCATATTGTAAAACAACGCAAATAATGTTGACTCGGACATTTTGTGCTCTCTAACAAGATCGGGAAATGGTCTATTAAGGGTTATCATTTATTGCTTGTTGTTTCTTTGACCTTGAAAATAAATAGGTGTTGTAATTCCACTGTCTTATCTCGCATTCATAGTTCAACAACAACATAATCCTGAGTACTATTTGTTATTCAAATTGAAATCCTAGTGTTACATCAAATCTCTATAGATAGGAAACTTCACATTTTGTTCTCATTTTTATTTCTAAGTTTTCTTTTTTTCCATCTTTTTTTTCATATTTTATATGAATTTGGTGCAAACACATAATAAGAACAAATCCAATCATATTTCAAAATTGAAAACATTGAGTCAGTAACATGCCATTTGCTACATCATAAAATAAATAAAAATAAAAATGAAAACAGTACATGATATCAATAATACTTCATTTTCAAACAAACAATTGTTCCCTATTAGACTCCATGAAACAACCTTGCATTCATAGAATGTTTGTTCCTCAAGTCCATAAATGCATTCTTAAAAGGTACTATTATCAATTACATGCATTTGAAATGACAATAATATTTTATATAATTGATATTGATATTCAGAAGTATTCATTTCCTCTGATAAAATCAAAGGTCAAGGTTCTGACCTTGACCTCTACCTAATATTCTGAGTGCTTGAAGTCAAAGAGGCATGTCATCTTTAATTCTGCCACTTTTCTTTCGCTGAAGTTTGACATTAAGATAACAACTTAAGTGGTTTTACCTGTGTATAGAGATCTGACAACCAAGACAGACATAAGTTGTCTAAAATTTGGATGGATTCAGGGCCCGGCACCATAAACTAAGAATTGACTTAAGTCAAATTCTCAAAATACGATATTTAGCAAATCAGTGAAAAATTGAAATATCGAACTCTTCCATTCTATTCTACTCTGAAAATAGACAAATTATGTGAATAAAATCAAGTCATCACTTTGAAATTCAGACTTAAGTCAATTCTTAGTTTATAGTGCCAGGCCCCTAACGTATTATTACACAATAGACCATTTTCATATTACCGCTAGACTTGCGTTTTTGACACTCCTAGACCCGACATCATAACATTTGATGTGATTTTTCATTATGACGTCATACACGTATATCTTTTTTGACATCCCAGTAAGAAATAAAGTAAAATGTTGTGATGTCAGGTCTTTGAGTGTCTAAAATTCAAGTCTACTGCGTTAATGTGAAGATCGTCTATCCCATTTCAGAAACGCATTTGTGAAGAGTTTTCTATGATTTGTTTTCCTTATGACTCATGACATGATAAAAGATTTCCTTACTACATGAATGTGATTGAGTGTTGTAATTAGCTCTCATTACTCAATCAAAAAAGCCCAACCTAATATTCATAAAACTTCTAAATCATTTAACGTACAAATGCACCAAATATTCAAAACGACTCATAAATAGCAGAAAAAACATATCAAAAGCATTCAAATATGAAGAAACCATTAAATTATTCAAATCTTTTCAACGTAAAACACTAAGATTTGTACATTTATAAGACATACATCATATACGAAAAATAATCTAAGGCTTAAGTGCATATACACATTCATCATGAACATTGTATTATACAATTACACACACAATGAACATGTACATTACAATTTTACAATAAATATTTACAATACAGAGAAAAAGACATTCGCAGAGGTAAAACTTGAAGAGCAAAATTCAATTTGAATTTTATTAAATAAAGTCAGTTTCTTAAATTATATTCAGTCTTAAAATGAGACTGAAATGAACACAAAAATAGACACATGAGGCAAATCTTTGTAAATACAAACATTAAAACATGTAAGGCAATTACAGCTTCAGATACAACAAATGTTATAGTACAATATCATAGGGAAAATCTAATGATTCCCAAACAAAAGGAGAAAGTAGAACAAATATATAATAATAACTTCCAAAATGTATTAATTTTGTGAAACACTATGGCCACAAGATTCATTGAATAAAATAAATCTGTAAGATATTTAGCATAATAGCCAAAAGTGTGTACTCAAAAGAAGATTTCTTCAAAGATTAATGTCAGAAACCCTCCCAATTTTTGTAAGACTAAAACTACAATAACAAAAATAACTGTACCTATCATAACTTCCAATACTTAGACCATTTCTCATAGAGCTGATGCTAAATTGATATATTAACAAATTTCAACTGTGCAAATTCAAAATTGTGAAAGGTCACAATTTTCCAAGAGTAATATGCAGTACATTTATTTTCTCAAAACTTTCCAAATGATATGCCTAAAATAACTTGAGATCATTTCCCTAACAATGTACTAGACTTAACATTATTAAAAGTTCGGAATTTGTGAAATATGATGTTACATGTATTTCTCGTATTTGTTAGTAAAAATTAAAGGTGAAAAAATTGTTCCACTAATTCATAATTGCACTAATATGAGTTTGATTTAAAGCACTAAATTTGTAAAAGGTCACAATGACTTTGAACTACGCATGTACATGCAGAAACAATTTAAACAAAGTAAAACAAAGTACCAGTATGTATTTTAAAAGAAGTAAGAAAATCAACCTTATTATTGCAGTGTTATTTCCCTTTCTACCACTGAGTTTGCATGGAACGAAGATCTGTAGGCACGTTACGCCAGGATCCCCATTCACAAAGTTCAGTGGATGATTCTATTCCAGTGTCCCTTTTGTGCTATAGATGTCACCCTGTAACACAGAGGGATAGAATAAGAGAAATGAGCACTATTAGTATGTATGTATAAAGATAAATTGTACGTGTACTAATATTTATGTGCTTTATTAGACAAAATGTGCAAAATTAAGTATATGACATAACAGTGTTAAAAGGTGTGCAGAGGGATATTGACAGAATCTGAGAATGGGCCGTTCAATCGCCTTCTTTTCTATTGACGAATATTGGTCCAATCTTTGTAAGCATTCAATGTAATTCTATGGTACTAGTATATTTAATTATAAGGTATTTGAACATTTGTGTCAACTTGGAGCTTAAACACTGCTTAATATGATAATCATTGATTCTATTCTAACGGTTACTGTAGATATATGTGCAATAGTATTGGTCCTATCTTTGTAAGCATTCAATGTAATTCTATTGTACTAGTAGTTGATCTTATGTAAGGGACTAAATTTCTTATATTTCAAAACTGAACTCACATTGATATGGATTTCTACTCAAAAAAATATATCACAATGAAATGTTGAACAATGACATGATTTTGTCTATGACAAAACTTGAGCAAACTAAAGATGCATACATTATTATGATAAAGTGAGATTAGATTTCAAAATGATATTAAATGATAAGTTAAGATCAAAATCATTGATCATGTTGATCACAAAATAAAGATTTTATCTCTGAGTTTCAAGTGTTTTCGGCCTATAAACTGGGGCAGTTGATTTCGGTAATGGTTGTTTTCCAAGTATTGCATCGGCCATTTTTTCTGCTACCATTACAGTTGGTCCGTTCAAATTTCCACTAGCGACACTTGGCATGACCGAAGCATCTACAACACGCAGACCATCGATTCCGTAAACTTTACCGGCTGCATCAACCACTGCCATTGGATCACTTGATGACCCCATTTTACAAGTGCATGATGGGTGATATGCGCTATCGGCCATGTTTCTATTATATTCGTCAAGTTGAGCATCGGTTTTGACATCTGCACCAGGAAGTAGTTCTGGGCCGCTAAATTCGTCAAAGGCTTTTTGCTGGAAAATTTCCCTTGATAATTTGATGCTATCTCGCATTTCTCGAATATCTTGTTCCGTAGTAAGGTAGTTTGCGACTAATGTTGGATGGTCCCTGGGATTTCGGCTTTTCAGTTTCATAAAACCTCTACTAGTTGGTCTCATTGGTCCAACATGAACTTGAAAAGCATGCCTATCCCCCATTACTCTCCCATGATCATTAACTGTGGACGGAAGAAAATGAAACTGAATATCTGGATGATCTACTCCGGGCCGACTACGAATAAATCCTCCAGACTCTAGATGGGCGGTGGCGCCATCTCCAGTCTGTTTGATGAACCACTCCATACCAATCTTGATCATGTTGTGAGGGAATTTCCATTGTGCCGTATAAAGAGTTACCGGCTTTGTGCACTCTTGTTGGACGTAAACTTCGAGATGGTCTTGTAAATTCTGCCCCACTCCCGGAAGATGTTGAACAACGGGAATATCAAGCTTCTTAAGATCATCGGCATTACCGACACCAGAAAGCATAAGCAGCTGTGGTGAATTTATAGCACCTCCACTGAGTATCACATCCTTTCTTGCCCTTGCTGATTTTGTCTCTCCATTTTGTTCATACTCGATACCAACTGCTCTGTTCTTCTCGAACAAAATCTTATTGCTGAATGCGCCCTCTGTAGCAGTCAGATTTTCTCTATCAAGCGCTGGTCTCAAGTAGGCAGATGCCGTATTCCACCTTTTCCCATTATGAATGGTCATATCCATCCATCCAAAACCCTCTTGCTGATAACCATTCATGTCGTCCGTGAACGGGTATCCTGCCTGTATGCCTGCGTCTATAAATGCCTGATGAAGTGGGTTGTCTGTCTTGCCCCTCGAAACATTGAGAGGTCCATCTCCTCCCCTGTAATCGTCACCCCCAAGTTCATGCGTCTGCGATTTTCTGAAATACGGTAAGCAATCAGCATAAGACCATCCTTCTGCACCTTCCTTTTCCCATCGATCATAATCATAAGCATGACCCCTGATGTATACCATGGCATTGAGGGATGAAGACCCTCCCCACACTCTACCCCTCGGCCAGTACATAACACGGTTGTTCATTCCTTTTTCTGGCTCTGTATGGTAGTACCAGTTATATTTATCGTCGCAGAGATTGTACATTAAAGCTGCCGGCATATGGATTTTCCAAGAGTCCCATTTCCAAACGTCTTTTGGACCCGCTTCAAGTAGCAAGACAGAATTATTAGAATCGGCACTTAACCGATTAGCCAAGACGCAACCTGCCGAACCAGCACCAACAATTACATAATCATATTCTGTCGAAGCGGAACTTTGAGAGGCTGAAAATCGTGGTGAGCTTGTATGGAAACACCTCTGTGGAGTACTATTATGGCCCCTATTAAATGTTTGAGATGATAAATTTAAAAGAGTCTGAGGATTTGATTTACCTGTAGAACTTGCCGTCTTTTTCTGATCACCTATTATGTGACTCAAAAGATGACTGACATCTGGAATCACATGATCTGCATGTGGTTCAAGCTCCCCTAATGTGCCTACCCCTGACAGAACACCAATTCTCTTTTTTACTTGCGCCTTACTCGAAACTGTCAAATCTCCTATAGAATCACCTACAACCATAACTTTACTCGGATTCACTCTAAGTTCTTCGCAAATTAACTGAGTATCTGTTCCTTCGGTAAAGTCTGAATTTGGGTCATCCCCACAGACCATCATATCTATGTACTTCATCAAGTCTAATTTTAGCAAATCGCTCAAAGCAGATTCACGAGATTCGCCCGTAGAGATCGCTATTTTGACATTGCACTTTTTTAATTTCTTAAACACCGCTTTAATGTTCGGATGCAGAGCTTTAGGCTCTGACAATAAAATGTTTTGCGATTCTTTCCAAATCTGGTTCACTATCATTACGGCTTCTTCGTAAAAATACCCCTCTTTTCTAAGTAGCGACACCAGCGACCCCTTCACTTGCGACATCGAGCCGTCTGCTAATAGCCCATGAGTCAGTTTATTGGTGCTTTGATCCATTCCGACTTCCTTGTATAATTTGTCCTTGAGGTTCATTCCAGTCACTTGCCTCAACCTTAAACAGAATTTAAGTTATTAATTCTTTTTCAGATGAAAAACTTAACGTGTATTTACAGCATACGTTACATGTATAACTTAGTTAAACATGTAACATATGCTGTAAACAATGGAAGTATGATAAGTACTAGGATAAGATATTTGAAGAGATATAGAAATTCTGAATTCTATACAAATGAATCATGAAGAATTATTTTCAAGATGTACTTTACTTTTGGAAATGGTAGTTTACAAATGAAAAAACCAATATGTAATTGATTCTGAAGAGTATTATAATAAATAAATATGATGAAATTAGTTTCAAATTTGAAACTCAATATTAACCATAAATTCATCATAAAATTTTGGATACATCATCGTTCTACAAAAATTTACCTTGAATCAAAGTACTCCAAGAAATCTGAGTATCTATCATGTGTGCACAGCAGTGTGCCATGGAGATCTAAAATAACAAGTTCAACGTCTGCTACGTTCATTTTCTGGTGACCGTCGGATACGGTAGCGTTTCCATGGATACCAGCCTCTGATTCCTCAAGATCGTGTGGTTCCATGAGGATCCTCTTTGAGTCTGAGTAAGCGTAGCACGATTTCCAGTCCTCGTGAGGAAGGATTATGGGTAGGAGATCATCAATATCGGTGATCACATGACTGGCGTGGGGTAATAAATCGGGGGTCTGCCCCACACCACTCAATACTCCAACACTCCAGCCCAGATTAGCATTGTGTCCTACAATGATGCAATGAAATAATTATACAAGTACAACCATGTATATTGTTAAGTTACTTTAGTGTTAATAATTACACTAATATTCACTCATATGCAACAGTTTAGCAACATTAATGTTGACCTAATCTATCATATTTTAAGATGTACATGTAAGTTGCATTACCTTCATACATGTATGTCCATACACATCAACTATGACATGTTGAAGTATCTTAATTTGACTCAGATTCTTAAATACCTTAATTAATTAATTCTAATTTAATCCATTTAATAATATTTCACCATGCTACATGTAGGGAAAGCTCAGTTTTCACAAATAAAACTAGGAAAACTGAAGTTCCATGACTTTCCCTGAGCTTTCCCTAAATTCAATCACTTTTCCAAGACCTAAATCTAAATTCCAAGACTTCCCATGGAAAAGGTTAGACTTGTAAGACCCAATGACTAATTTCACATGCCATAATCTTTCCTTAATGTTAGAAAATCTGCTTTTGAAATAACAAACACATCTTTAAGAGCTATTACTTAAATTTCCTATGTTGAATCCACGCTAGGCACATCCAAATTTTGGACGTAGGGAAAATCTGCCAACATGAGAATACTTTTGATGCTGTAACATGCTATATACATGTAAGCGATGTTCATGTAAATATGTAAGGGTGTCTTATATTCAGCAAGAATGTAGAATCAAGTAATGACTGTCTTACTTTTGGTGTTCTTGGGTGTACAAATTCTGTTTGGGACATTGCAAAATTTCCAAGAATTGCTTCACGATTCATGGATTTTGAACGTGACCAACCAGAATAATACACCCATGAACACCAAAAGTAAGACAGTCGTTTCTTAAATATCTTATTTGGAATTTTAATTAGAAACATACCTAGTAACATGTCCGTTTTAGTATCGCCTACTATAACGGCATCTGATGGTTCAATCCCTAAATTTTTACAGATATTCCACGCTGTCGATGGTGACGGCTTCGGCTCTGACCCTGGATCATCACCACAAGTCACATGATCTATATATTTCTCTAACCCGACCTCCTTCAGGAAATCAATTGTCCCTTTACGATTATCCGATGTGCAAACTGCTATCTTAATATCGTTAGCTCGGAGTATCTTAAAAAGAGTTTTTAAATCCCCAAGAGTTTTCATGTGTTCTGGGTCATCCACTTTTCCCTCCGTTGATGCCTCGTTTATGAGTTGCCGTGCCCAGTTTTCTTCCACACCCTCTTGAACGAGCATCTTTGTTAACTCTGCCTGTATAAGAGAAGAAGCATTGTGTGTTTAAATTTGCGTATCACACATAAATATTCTATAAAAGACAATATAGAATTGTAACTCAGATGTGAAAAAATACATTTTATAAATCAACCAATTTGGAAATTCTTGACTTTTTAAGAAATTCTGATTGGCTTGTTTTTTAGTCAATTTTTTTTTCAAACATTAAATTTTGTAGACTTGTAATACATGTACATGTAGTTTATACAGGTGAGCAACACAAGCTATCTTTGAAAAATACGATTTTAACCTTTAGGTGACCTTGACCCTCTTTGAGTGTCAAGTCTCATCATGTTTGACTAGGCTGATTCAAAGCTGAATATTATACATTATGTTCCTTTTGCGGCAAACACAGGAGACTTAAGGTATTTTTTTTCATTTGATCAAGGTATTCCACTAAAACCAGAAGTCTCTGACGAGACTGTAGCTCTCCTGGCTGTTTTTTCTAAAACATCAATTTCCTTTCTTTTTTTTTTTTAACCAAGACCATAGGGAGCAGGCGCTCTAACAAATTATAAGTAGCATGACAAAACTACATAGCCATTATACTGCAACTATAATAGCATTCATGTAATTCATAATATCCGAGATAAAGTATTTCCAAAAAGAATGTCACACCCATTTTCTAAGATCCAAGGGCTGCTAGCTCAAATGAACTATCAATGACACATCAAGACTACAGATCCATAATATTGAATAAAAAATTAACTCCCCATCATTAATAGCTTTAAACGAGTTGAGAGCACAACTATATAGGAAAAATTACCACACCCATTTTCAAATACCCTGGGGGTATAGGGCTAAAACAAAATATCAGGTGCACAACTATGCCACAGACCAATCATTGCAAAAAGAATTAATTCTACATCATTTATAGTGTCAGAGGAGTTGCAAGCACAAGATTACATTAACTTATATAGGAGAAAATGACCACACCCATTTCTGAGACCCTAAGGGTCAGGGGCTAAAACATAATATCAGGTGCACAACTAGACCAGAGACCCATCATATTGCAAAAAGAATTAAGTCTCCATCATTTATAGTGTCAGAGGAGTTGCGAGCACAAGATTACATAGAGTTATATAGGAGAAAATGACCACACCCATTTCTAAGACCCTGGGGGTCAGAGGCTCAAACTAAATATCAGCACAACGAGACCATAGACCCATCACATTGCAAAAAGAATTAAGTCTCCATCATTTATAGTGTCAGAGGAGTTGCGAGCACAAGATTACATAGAGTTATATAGGAGAAAATGACCACACCCATTTCTAAGACCCTGGGGGTCAGGGGCTCAAACAAAATATCAGGTGCACAACAAGACCACAGACCCATCATATTGCAAAAAAGAATTAAGTCTCCATCATTTATATTGTCAGAGGAGTTGCGAGCACAAGATTATATAGAGTTATATAGGAGAAAATAACCACACCCATTTCTAAGACCCTGGGGGTCAGGGGCTCAAACATAATATCAGGTGCACAACTAGACTACAGACCCATCATATTGCAAAAAGAATTAAGTCTCCATCATTTATAGTGTCAGAGGAGTTGCAAGCACAAGATTACATAGAAATGACCACACCCATTTCTGAGACCCTAAGGATCAGGGGCTAAAACATAATATCAGGTGCACAACTAGACCAGAGACCCATCATATTGCAATTAGAATTTAGTCTTCATCATTATTAGTGTCAGAGGAGTTGCGAGCACAAGGTTACATAGAGTTATCTAGGAGAAAATGACCACACCCATTTCTAAGACCCTGGGGGTCAGGAGCTCAAACAAAATATCGGGTGCACAACAAGACCACAGACCCATCATATTGCAAAAAGAATTAAGTCTCCATCATTTATAGTGTCAAGGGAATTGCGAACACAAGGTTACATAGAGTTATATAGGAGAAAATGACCACACCCATTTCTAAGACCCTGGGGGTTAGGGGCTCAAACAAAATATTAGGTGCACAACAAGACCAGTGACCCATCATATTGCAAAAATAATTAAGTCTCCATCATTTATAGTGTCAGAGGAGTTGTCCGGACAAGATTACATAGAATTTAATGACCACGCCCATTTTCTAAGACCCTGGGGGTCAGGGACTGAAACTAAATGTCAGGTGCACAACAAGACCATGGACTAAGTAAAATGCAAAAAGAATTAACTTTCTATCTCTAACAATTTCAGAGTTGTCCGGACAAGATTACATAGAATTTAATGACCACGCCCACGTTTCAGTGACTGAAACTAAATGTCAGGTGCACAACTAGACCATGGACCAAGTAAAATGCAAAAAGAATTAACTTTCTATCTCAAACAGTTTCAGAGGAGTTGTCCGGACAAGATTACATAGAATTTAATGACCACGCCCATTTTCTAAGACCCTGGGGGTCAGGGACTGAAACTAAATGTCAGGTGCACAACTAGTCCATGGTCCAAGTAAAATGCAAAAAGAATTAACTTTCTATCTCAAACATTTTCAGAGGAGTTGTCCGGACAAGAATTGTTTACGGACAGACGGACAGACAGACAGACGGACAGACGTACAGACGGACGGACGCCGGACGAAGGGTGATCGCATAAGCTCGACTGGTCTGAGACCAGTAGAGCTAAAAATGGATGTAAAACTGTATCATTACGCCTAGTAACCTATAAATACACAAACCTTGTACTACTTTTTAATGTTTCAAAATACAAATGTCCCATAATAGCCTTATCAAAAGATGGGCATATAAAAAAGGCGTCCGTGATGATGTCGCTAAAGAAATTTTTGATATACAGTAAACAAGGAATTTTTAACCAATCAGAATCGTTGTAACAATGAAAGACATTAAAAAAACCTTAATAATCGGTGATGTGGCTTCGGCTAGAAGTCCTGGTAAGACTTTCTCCTTCTCAGTACAGTATCCCAAAACCTCAAATACTTTGTTCTCCAACGGCAGACCTGTAGCTTCAGCAATTCTATAGGAGAGAAAAACTAAGTGTTGCAATACAAGTTTTTTTCTTTTAACTATCACTCTCCTATATTAAGGACAAAGCATTTTCTTTTTCAATTGTTTTTAGGGGTAAGGTTGTCAAAGGTTCAAAAAGGTATTTTTTTAAAAAATAAAAATAAGCTGAAATGTTTTAACAGCTGAGGTACCCCTAGGCTGCTATTCTTAAATATCATTAAAAAATATATATAATAATATCTTGAAAATTATGTTAACTATTTTACAAATTACTAATTAGTACCCTTATAGAATTTGAATCTTACTTTTTTGATAGAGTTTTTGCCCAAGGCCTCCACATGGACTGAAAACAGATCAAGGTGCCGTCTTTATCAAATATGACCAGCGACGCTTTCTTCTGGGAACCTCGTGTTAGCGGAGAGCTATTAATAGTCCTGTACTCATAGTTTAAGTGTTTACTTTCAGATACACTTCTAGATGCTACAGCAAGAGGTGACAGTATTTTTGAGCTAATCAGCTTTCCTGAATAATGAAAATACATAAAATCCATTAAATACAAAACAGTGTTGTATATATATATGATTCATACATAAACAAGCAAATAAACTGTTAAGAGAATTTTGGTGTTGTATTTCACTTTCAGGTGTTTGTCACTAAATAGGGTCAAAGGACATTTTGTCCAAAAAAATTTACGTCAATAGTCAATTTGCCATTTTAAACCTTGATTTTATACGCATAGAAACTGGACAACATATCTTTTGGCACATTTTTCCATTGTGACGGCATATTTGATCTTGAGACATTGTCATGTTCTCTACTTGATGCGTTGTCATGTTTTCTACTGTGACGTCACAATTAGAAAAATTGCCAAAGTTTGTGATGTCCGGTGTCTGACTGCCTGACTTGATTACCGGCAAATAAGCTATTGCAAGGTCTTGTCAAAAGGAATGCATATATATAAAGCATGAAGCTCAATCACAGACCAATCAAAATTATATCCAATGAAAGATGAAGTTTTTGTGACTGGTAAGATTGGTTTTAATTATCCCTCGCTTTCCAAAAAGGTGACAAAAAATTCGAGTATTTTATATTCCTTTCTGGGCTTTAATAATTAATATGACCTTTGCTAAAGATCAGACCGACCCTGCAACGCCAAGGTCACAAGCTGGTATTAAAAGAGCAGTTTTTACAAATGGAATATGCATATCATAATAACATACTGTTAAACTCATGAATAAGATTAATAAAGCCTGTGTTTGTGAAACACGAATGCCCCCGGTGGCATCTTTGTTAGTATGAACACTATTTTCTGTTAAGTACATGTATGTGAGGTCACTGGGTTAAAAGGTTAAAGGTCAAGGTCACGAGGTCAAAAATTTTGATATCAATGGAAAGGTCTTGTCACAAGGAATACACATATGAAATATGAAAGCCCTATCACTTACCATTCAAAAGTTATGCCAAATGTTAAAGTTTTTGAAAAGTACGTCAAAGGTCAAGGTCAGGAGGTCAACAATTTTGGTATCAATGGAAAGGTCTTGTCACAAGGAATACACATGTGAAATATGAAAGCCCTATCACTTCCCATTCAAATGTTATGCCCAATGTTAAAGTTTTTGAAAAGTAGGTCAAAGGTCAAGGTCAAGGTCACGAGGTCAAAAATTTTGGTATCAATGGAAAGGTCTTGTCACAAGGAATACACATGTGAAATATGAAAGCCCTATCACTTCCCATTCAAAAGTTATGCCCAATGTTAAAGTTTTTGAAAAGTAGGTCAAAGGTCAAGGTCAAGAGGTCAAAAATTTTGGTATCAATGAAAAGGTCTTGTCACAAGGAATACACATATGAAATATGAAAGCCCTATCACTTCCCATTCAAAAGTTATGCCCAATGTTAAAGTTTTTGAAAAGTAGGTCAAAGGTCAAGGTCAAGGTCACGAGGTCAAAAATTTTGGTATCAATGGAAAGGTCTTGTCACAAGGAATACACATGTGAAATATGAAAGCCCTATCACTTCCCATTCAAAAGTTATGCCCAATGTTAAAGTTTTTGAAAAGTAGGTCAAAGGTCAAGGTCAAGAGGTCAAAAATTTTGGTATCAATGAAAAGGTCTTGTCACAAGGAATACACATATGAAATATGAAAGCCCTATCACTTCCCATTCAAAAGTTATGCCCAATGTTAAAGTTTTTGAAAAGTAGGTCAAAGGTCAAGGTCAAGGTCACGAGGTCAAAAATTTTGGTATCAATGGAAAGGTCTTGTCACAAGGAATACACATGTGAAATATGAAAGCCCTATCACTTCCCATTCAAAAGTTATGCCCAATGTTAAAGTTTTTGAAAAGTAGGTCAAAGGTCAAGGTCACGAGGTCAAAAATTTTGGTATCAATGGAAAGGTCTTGTCACAAGGAATACACATGTGAAATATGAAAGCCCTATCACTTCCCATTCAAAAGTTATGCCCAATGTTAAAGTTTTTGAAAAGTAGGTCAAAGGTCAAGGTCAAGGTCACGAGGTCAAAAATTTTGGTATCAATGGAAAGGTCTTGTCACAAGGAATACACATGTGAAATATGAAAGCCCTATCACTTCCCATTCAAAAGTTATGCCCAATGTTAAAGTTTTTGAAAAGTAGGTCAAAGGTCAAGGTCACGAGGTCAAAAATTTTGGTATCAATGGAAAGGTCTTGTCACAAGGAATACACATGTGAAATATGAAAGCCCTATCACTTCCCATTCAAAAGTTATGCCCAATGTTAAAGTTTTTGAAAAGTAGGTCAAAGGTCAAGGTCAAGGTCACGAGGTCAAAAATTTTGGTATCAATGGAAAGGTCTTGTCACAAGGAATACACATGAAATATGAAAGCCCTATCACTTCCCATTCAAAAGTTATGCCCAATGTTAAAGTTTTTGAAAAGTAGGTCAAAGGTCAAGGTCAAGGTCACGAGGTCAAAAATTTTGGTATCAATGGAAAGGTCTTGTCACAAGGAATACACATGTGAAATATGAAAGCCCTATCACTTCCCATTCAAAAGTTATGCCCAATGTTAAAGTTTTTGAAAAGTAGGTCAAAGGTCAAGGTCAAGGTCACGAGGTCAAAAATTTTGGTATCAATGGAAAGGTCTTGTCACAAGGAATACACATATGAAATATGAAAGCCCTATCACTTCCCATTCAAAAGTTATGCCCAATGTTAAAGTTTTTGAAAAGTAGGTCAAAGGTCAAGGTCAAGGTCACGAGGTCAAAAATTTTGGTATCAATGGAAAGGTCTTGTCACAAGGAATACACATATGAAATATGAAAGCCCTATCACTTCCCATTCAAAAGTTATGTCCAATGTTAAAGTTTTTCGGACAAACAGACAGACAAACAGACAAACAGATAAACATACAAACAGACGGACAGGCCAAAAACTATATGCCCCCGAATCTTTGATTCCGGGGGCATAAAAAATCTTAGACATCTCAATTTGCTGATCAGTCTTTGATATGGGGACATAAAAACAATAAAACACCGCTAAAGACGGAATGGCCGGATTGCAAAGTAAGTTTTTGTCACCAACTGGGTCAAGGTCACTAAGTCAAATATTACAGCATACATTGAGAGGTCTTGTCAGAGGCAACCTACATGTATAATATAAAGTTTCTACTGTATACAGTTCCTTAGATTTTGCTTAAACCAGGAACTTTAACCAAAGTCTTTAACTAGGTCAAAGTCCAAGGTCAAGGTCACTAGGTCCAATGTTACGGCATAAATTGAAAGGTCTCATCATGGGCAACCTAAATGTATAATATAAAGTTTCTACCGCATACAGTTCCTTAGATTTTGCTTAAACCAGAAACTTTAACCAAAATCTTAAACTAGGTCAAAGTCCAAGGTCAAGGTCACTAGGTCCAATGTTATGGCATAAATTGAAAGGTCTTGTCATGGGCAACCTATATGTATAATATAAGGTTTCTACTGCATACAGTTCCTCAGATTTTGCTTAAACCAGGAACTTTAACCAAAATCTTTAACTAGGTCAAAGTCCAAGGTCAAGGTCACTAGGTCCAATGTTATGGCATAAATTGAAAGGTCTTGTCATGGGCAACCTTCATGTATAATATAAAGTTTCTACTGCATATAGTTCCTTAGATTTTGCCTCAACCAGAAACTTTAACCAAAATGTTGACGGCAGACGGACAGACGGACGGACGGACGGACGGACGGACGGACAGACGGACGGACGGACGGACAGACGGACGGACAGACGGACATCGTCAATCTATAGACCGGAATTGCTTTGCAATCCGGCCAACAAAAAGGACTTGATAGAAGTACACAAAGAATGTTGTAATACATGTCACTGTTTGAAAATTATACCTACTTTGAGAGCCAAGTAACCTTGACCTTGGGGTCATGCCATGCCTCATCAGTTTGGCACATCGCAGAAAGCTTTGTCTGGTGGCCATTCTTGGGTCAAGAGGTCAAGGGCAAAACTTCTGAAAATGAAATCAATATACATGCAGTACGTATCAGTGAGGCAAAAATAAAATAAAAAGAAAATAATTGTGGGTTTCTGATCACTGGGTCAGAAAAAAATTAAGGGTAGATAGAAAATCCTGTAAATATGGTTATTTTTGCTGGGGAAACTTTCACCGAACGACCATTGCAACAGTACGCTTAAGTGTAATTTTGGCAAAATGGGGAGTATTCCCTTAAATCTTTCCTACTAGATGTAATTTACATGCGGGGGATATTTTTCGTGATAATAATACAATTTTGAAAAGCACGAAAATTACCCCACTCGAAAAAATTTCCACATAAGATTTTTTTTTTACTGAGTCTTATAGACTTTGTAAAGACATATTAGAATTGTATGCAGTTTTAACGTCAACATAATTTCTACTTCACCATTGAATGTTTCAGTGATGCTACATAGGAGCCATGAATTAACACTTTACAAATGGAATTAGAATGATTTTTAATTCATTCCTCAATAACACAATAAGGTAAATAGAAATAACAGGTGACTGTCAAAGTATCAAATTATTTATAATTCAACTTTTTTCCCACAAATTCCCGTTTCTAAATGTGTGCAAGTATAATATGGTATCTTTAAACTAATTTCTTGGGAAAAAACCTATATTATATAAATGGGCCAAATGGCCAAAAAAAAAAAAAAAAAAAAAATGGTTTAGTGAAGTGTATTTCTGTTTAATCAAAGTTAAAGTAGGTTCTTTTTTTTTCTTCAATTCAGGAAGTTTAATCCATATTCCTACTTTATGTTCAATACATATCAATAATATCAATAATTTTAAAATATGAACATATACATCTTACTTACTTTTTTATGTGCACAATTCTATATCTTTTATCTAAATAAAGAATTCATGACATATGATCCATCAGCTTTTTCTAGCCATGTACATGTCAAGAATAAATAATTTCCTCTACTTAGTACTCGCGATCCGAACTTACCACTTACAATATCTAACGTTTGATGATGAATAATAATTTCCTGTTAACAGTACAGAGGGGTCAAACATGCACTAGGGTAGTGGTGCATGAGGGGGAAGCGTTACACTTTTTACGTGGTATCATGCTGTACGCAGAACGTGGCATCATGTTATTTTGTAATCTGAACACAGGTAGGAAAAGTTTGAGTGGCCAGTGAAAAATGACCTAGATTCTGGACATGGCAATGAACTTTTCCTATCTTATGTACATATGGTCTGGGATTAGGACTGAAGTAGAAATTGTCTCTTGAAAGTTAAATAGACTCTAGCATTAAAGGTGGGCTAAATTGGGGAGGGGGTGAAAGGTCAGGACATCCCCTAGAATTTGGCCCAAAAATTGAATTTTTTCAATTTCCCAGTTTTGTGTACATTTTTTGTTCAAAATCTAATTAATATATTATCAAAATGATTGTAAGGGGACATGAGGGGGGGGGGGGGGGGGGTTATAGCATAAGCTCACTCAACTTCGTCGAGGTGAGCTAAATATAGGGTAGATAGAAAATCCTGTAAACATGGTTATTTTTGCTGGGGGAAACTTTCACTAAACGACCATTGCAACAGTACGCATAAGTGTAATTTTGGCAAAATCAGGAGTATTCCCTTTAAGTATTTGTTACTAGATGTATAATTTACATGCGGGGGATATTTTTCGTGATAATAATACAATTTTGAAAAGCACGAAAATTACCCCACTCGAAAAAAATTCTACATAAGATTTTTTTTTTTACTTATAGATTTGGTTAAGTCTAAAAGATGTAATAGAGCTGTATGCAATTTGAAAAGTCTAAATTATTCTGCTTCTTCATTCAACATTTCAGTTATGCTATATAGAAGCCATAAATCAACACTAAATTTACAAATGGAATTATACGGACGGACAGACAGAGTGAATCCAGTATACCCCCCCCCCCCTCAACTTCGTTGTGGGGGGTATAATTAGAATGATTTTTAATTCATTTATCAATAAGGTAAATACAAATACAAGTGACTGTCAAATTATTAATTCAACATTTTTTATTTCACAAATTCCCATTTCTAAATGTGTGTAGTAAAATATATTGTTTTCTTTAATAGTCGATTTGAAAATTTCAGAACCTAGAAATGTCCTTTCCTATGAACTTTTTTTCATGATTCTTACTTATGGGATAGTACTGAACGATTCTAGCTTGGTTGCCACTCTGGCAACCTTGGGCAACTCTTTTCATCGGCGGAAATTCAAAATGGCCGCCAAGTGCCTTCCACCAATAGATGGAATTAAATTATTTCTTTAAATATTAAGTGTGGCACATCAAATCAGGGGTTTTGAGGGTCAACAAATCCATTTCCGATGTCATTTTTACAATTTGAGTTCATTCAGGACTAAAAATTCAAGATGGCCGCCAAATTTCAACCTCATTATGGTACAATGTGAATATTTCAATAAAACGTTCGTGTAACACATTTTATTTGTAGTTGCAATGGTCCTAGAATATATTTACTTTGCTGTTTTGGTTGTTATCAGCTGACACATGCTTCTGGGACAACTCTGCTTATCGGGGAAAATTCAAAATGGCCACCAGATAGTATCCAACTACTGTGTAAGATGTAATAATTACTTGATATATCAAGTGTAGCACGTCTAATCAGTGGTTTTAAGGGTCAAGAAATCCATATCTGGTGTCATAGTGTTTATTAGTTCACTAAAGGCCAACCTCACTTCAATATTCACATTTCGTTACGAATAACTGTGGTGCATCCTATTTGTGATCCCAAAGGTGGTATAACCAATGTCTTTCATTTTGTCGATATGAGCTTACACATGCTCTTTTTACATAGATTGCACATTCTCAAACCGTAAAAGTGAGGATTTTTTTTTTAATATTTATATCAAGATAACAGTTAATTGCAAATATTGTATGCTCTAAGAAAGGGTGATAAGAGTCGACCTGACGAAATAATCTATAAATATTTGTAATAGGGCTATGAGTTGTCAAAATGCCATGTCAAATACTTAAGTGATTGTCCTATTTGAAAGTCTGCAAAAGGAATTCATAGGAGCAAAGTTCAATCAGGATTGCTGCATGATCTCTAATCTTGACATAGATCATTTTCCCTGTCACTGTTCTTTTGACTTATGCTTTTGTTTTGTTCAAGATTCATTTCAAGCTGGTCACACTGACTACGTCTTACTCTTCAACCAAATACTCTGTGTGTTGTAAGAAAACATTTGGAATGAAACCCTGTTTAAGATACGATATAGAAACAACCTTCAAACTATACGGAATACTGATATTCAAGACAGTTGCTTTCAAGATTTCACACATTTGAGTTTTACATGCCAAAACATACGTAGTACCATTTCATCTTTCCACAGTTGAAGACTCCTAGCTCAGATTCAATTTAGAATCACTATAGAGAAAAACGGAGGGAATCTCCAACCAGAAGTAAAGATGATCCTTAGATGTAATTTTAGCAGAAGAAATTTTGAAAGGCCTGATCATTTACAAATTTAACCGGCCTTAAGAAGAAAAAAAGAGTGCTAACCCTGTTACTATTGAGAAACCTTCTCTACATAGAAGAATACATTCTATGCACCAGACATGTATGGTCAGGACAATAAATGATAAATTGTTTTGCCACATTTGAAGACATTCTTTTACAAAGTTCCATTTTAAGTATAAATAGGATAAAGATGCAAGGTTCAGAATTTCGTTGCAAAATGGTACATGTCATCGTTAACATAAATATAGTAGATAGCTCAACTCAAAATAAATTACACCTATTGTTGTAAAGGAAACACCAAAGACTTTCTATTGCATTCTTGCCGATTGGATAAAAGCTAATAAAGACCAAGAAAGAAATGGCCATAATGGCCAAAAGAGCCAAAACAGCCAAGTTACCTCGAGTTTACTTGCTTATACTCTTGAATACCCTGCGTCAAACAAACTGGTCTTATATCAACATGATCAATAGCGAAACTTTAAAATGACATGTTTATCTTTACATTACATTTTGACGATCGAATCTTAGTCTGTTAAAGTTGAAGCCATCCAATCTTATATGCCACTCTTACTCATTTTTCATGATATAGTAAATCTTATAAAATACTAGCTTGTGATATTTCTTATAAGAAAAATACAATATTCATACATTGCTTTATTAAGGATTCCGACTTCTGTCGGAATCCTTTCTGTTATTGTATTGTCTTTTCTTTATTCTTATTATTAAGGATTCCGACTATTCCGTCGGAATCCTTTCTGTTATTGTATTGTCTTTTCTTTATTCTTATTATTCTTATTATTATTCTTACCCCCAGACGTTCCAGACACTTTATAAAAAAGTAACACAATATATGATAAAGTGGAAAATACCATGTGAAGGAGCATATCAAGATCTCAATTCAAATTTTTTTTCTTGCCAAAAAGTTAACATATGCCCCCGCTAGAGGTCATCAAAGGTCAAATCTTTAAACTCTCATTACTCCTAAAGTAACAGTACGATTTGAACGAAATTTGTTTTATATTGTTCTTTGGAAAATTTGCAAACTTTTATATTCTTACATGCTCGATGAAATATTTACGGTTTTCGCTCAATTACGAGTTGAAAATGGAATTTTAAATTGGCACCGTGCCAATTTCCTCAGTTTTTGAGATTTTGAGTTGAAACTTGGATGGTAGGTAACTTATAGGTAGTCATTTAATGTTGACCTTGTTTCAAGGTCAAATTTTGCTTCTCAAGGTCACAACAAACTTTTGCCTATAGAACAAAGACGGTTTGACCTTGAGAGTTCAAACTTCATACATATCATAGTTCAGTCAAGCTCTTTCACCTTGACCTTGACCCAAGGTCAAATTATCATTCTCAAGGTCACAACAAACTTTTGCTTGTAAAACAAAGACTGTTTGACGTTGAGAATTCAAACTTTACAAAAATATTCCATGCATCAAGCCCTCTCACGTTGACCTTGACCCAAGGTTATTTGTTCAATTTCAAGGTCACAACATACTTTTGTTGATGAGATACTGAACTTTGATCAGTTTAAGATCAATTTTGATGAGAATAACCTCCAATACTTATCTTTTATCTGTGACATTGGTTCAAGGTCAAATAATCATTCTCAAGGTCATAACAAACATTTCCTTATGTAGAATTCACATTTCTGGTCCTATACTATTTATTCTTTACACAAGTAGTCCCTGTTATTTGAACTTAACATAGTATAAGAAAGATAACTCTTTTCTTCTTGTTTTCTGTTTCTTTATTTTTTCTTAGTAGCATTACATATTTGTACTTTCATGTTGTTGTCATTTTCTATTAATAGAAATTATCTCATTGCAAAATCATTGTGCAATTCTGTTTTGAGAGTGTAATTGTAAAGGATTAGATATAGAGCATGGAGTTTAAAGCTTTCGTAAATTGAAAGGTATTTATTCTTTTTTCTTCTATTTTGTTGATATATAAATAAGAGTCCTAAATTAGACATAAGCTCTTTTGACTCATGTGCTGAAGTGAATAAGATACGAAAGCAACTATACTTTTTACCATCTTCTTTTTTCGTATTTTAACACTTCAGTTCCGAGGAAGGTCTAATAAAGGAGGAATCCGTCTGTTGCTTGCAACAGTAGCCATCTAGTTCTTATTATTATTATTATTCTTACCCCCAAACCAATCCAGAGACTTTACAACAAAGTACCGCATCATATGATAAAATGGAAAGTATCATGTGAAAGAGCAAATAAAGATCTTCATTTAAATTTTTTTTCTTGTCGAAAAGTTCACATATGCCCCCGCTAGAGGTCATCAAAGGTCAAATCTTTAAAACCTTATAACTCCTAAACTAACCGTGCGATTTGAATGAAATTTGTTTTATATTGTTCTTTGGGAAATTTGCAAACTTTTATACGCTTACATGCTCTATAAAATATTTACGGTTTTCGCGCTATTTTGAGTTGAAAATGGAACTTTAAATTGGCGCAGTGCCAATTTCTACAGTTTTTGAGATTTTGAGTTGAAACTTGGATGGTAGGTTACTTATAGGTAGTCATTGATGATGACTTAGTTTCAAGGTCAAATTATGATTCTCAAGGTCACAACAAACTTTTGCCTATCAAACAAAGACTATTTGACCTTGACACTTCAAACTTCATAAATACAATCATTGAGCCAAGCCCTTTCACCTTGACCTTGGCCCAAGGTCAAATTTTGATTCTCAAGGTCACAACAAACTTTTTCCTATAGAACAAAGACCATTTGACTTTGAGAGTTCAAACTTGGCTCAAATATTCCTTGCATCAAGTCCTTTCACCTTGACCTTGACCCAAGGTCATTTGTTCGATTTCAAGGTCCCAACAGACTTTTGTCGATAAAATATTGAGCTTTTATTAGATTAAGAGGACTCTTGATGAGAATAAATTCAAATGCTTATCTTTTATCCATGACCTTGGTTCAAGGTCAAATTAACTTTTTCAAGGTCATAACAAACATTTACTCTTGTAGAATTCGCAGGATTTTGTCCTTAACTATTTATTCTTCACACAAGTAGTACTTCTTATTTGAACTTTACATAGTAAGATAGATAACTCTTTTATTCTTGTTCTCTGTTTCTTTCTTTTTTATTCTTAGTAGCATTACATATCAGTAGTTTCATGTTGTTGTCATTTTCTATTAATAGAAATTATCTCATTGCAAAATCATTGTGCAATTCTTTTTTTGAGAAAGTCATTGTAAAGGATTAGATATTACTTGTGCATGGAGTTTAAAGCTTTTGTAAACATGAAAGGTATTTATTATTTTTTTCTTCTATTTTGTTGATAAATAAATAAGAGTCCCAAATTAGACATAAGCTCTTTTGACTCATTTGCTGAAGTTTATATTGTACTAAAGCAACTATTCTTTTTTCCATCTTCTTTATTCGAATTTTAGCACTTCAGTTCCGAGAAAGGTCTAATAAAGGAGGAATCCGTCTGTTGCTTGCAACAGTAGCCGTCTAGTTATTATTATTATTATTATTCTTACCCCCAAGCCAATCCAGAGACTTTACAACAAAGTACCGCATCATATGATAAAATGGAAAGTATCATGTGAAAGAGCAAATAAAGATCTTCATATATATTTTTTTTCTTGTCGAAAAGTTTACATATGCCCCCGCTAGAGGTCATCAAAGGTAAAATCTTTAAAACCTTATAACTCCTAAACTAACCGTGCGATTTGAATGAAATTTGTTTTATATTGTTCTTTGGAAAATTTGCAAACTTTTATACGCTTACATGCTCAATAAAATATTTACAGTTTTCGCGATATTTTGAGTTGAAATTGGAACTTTAAATTGGCACAGTGCCAATTTCTACAGTTTTTGAGATTTTGAGTTGAAACTTGGATGGTAGGTTACTTATAGGTAGTCATTGATGATGACCTAGTTTCAAGGTCAAATTTTGATTCTCAAGGTCACAACAAACTTTTGCCTATAGAACAAAGACTATTTGACCTTGACAGTTCAAACTTCATAAATACAATCATTGATCCAAGCCCCATCACCTTGACCTTGACCCAAGGTCAAATTCTCATTCTGAAGGTCACAACAAAAATTTTCCCATAGAACAAAGACCATTTGACCTTGAGAGTTCAAACTTTGCGCAAATGTTCCTTACATCAAGTCCTTTCACCTTGACCTTGACCCAAGGTCATTTGTTCGATTTCAAGGTCAAAACAGACTTTTGTTGATAAAATATTGAGCTTTGAATAGATGAAGAGGAATTTTGATGAGAATAAACTAAAATTCTTATCTTTCATCCATGACCTTGGTTCAAGGTCAAATAAACTTTTTCAAGGTCATAACAAACATTTACTCTTGTAGGATTGAGAGAATTTTGTTCTTAAATATTTATCCTTCACACAAGTAGTACTTCTTATTTGAACTTTACATAGTAAGATAGATAACTCTTTTATTCTTGTTCTATGTTTCCTTTTTTTATCTTAGTAGCATTACTTGTCTGTACTTTCATGCTGTTGTCATTCTCTATTTATAGAAATGTTCTCATTGCTAATTCATTGTGCAATTCTTTTTGGGATAGTAATTTCAAAGGAATCAAAATGGATAGAATAGATCTAGGAGTTTAAAGCCTTCCTAAACTTGAAAGGTATTTATCATCTTTTTCTTCTATTTTGTCGATAAATAAATAAGAGTCCCAAATTAGACATAAGCTCCTTTGCCTCATTTGCTGAAGTGAATTAGGTACAAAAGCAACTATTCTTTTTCCATCTTCTTTATTCGGATTTTAACACTTCAGTTCCGAGGGAGGTCTAATAAAGGAGGAATCCGTCTGTTGCTTGCAACAGTAGCCATCTAGTTATGTTAACTTATTGTTTCTTTTGTATTATTCATAGTTTCCAACTATAAGGTGGAAATCTTGAAATAAGCATGTATGAGCTCAAGTCGTAGCAAGATCCATGCGAGGGAATACTACGACCCTCAAATTACTAATACGATGAGTTGTCCTTCCTCTTTCTTAGGAAATAAATTAAAATCAATGTTCTTGCATCCAAGCCGAAATTTGGCTGCCATTTGGAGTTTTCAGTCTTAAATAAACCCATATTAACATAATGACACAAGATATGGATTTTGTGGCCCTTGAAACCACTTAATAGATGTACCACACTTGATATATTAAGTAATCATTACATTTTACTCAGTGATAGGGGACTATTTGGAGGCCATTTTGAATTTTCCCCGATGAAAAAAGTTATCCTACAAGTATATGTGAACTGGAAACAACCAAAACAGCAAAATAAATGTTTTGAAGGATCATTGCAACTACAAATAAGATGTGTAACACGAACTTTTTACTGAAATCTACACATCGTACCATAAAAAGGTTGAAATTTGGCGGCCATCTTGAATTTTTAGTCCTGAATGAACTCAAATTGTAAAAATGACATCGGAAATGGATTTGTTGACCCTCAAAACCCCTGATTTGATGTGCCACACTTATTATTTAAAGAAAGAATTTAATTTCACCTATTGATGGAAGGCAATTTGCGGCCATTTTGAATTTCCTCCGATAAGCAGAGTTGTCCCAAATGTACATGTCAGCTGCTTACAACAAAAATAGTTGCCAGAGTCACCTAATGCTCGACTGCATAGCATAATATCTCTCATGACAGCCAATTTATTTAAACTCCCTTTCTCAGGCAACAACATGTATCAAATCATAAATCACTGAAGCAGAAAAAGTGGGTCAAGGTCAGATTTCAATAGTCAAACCCAAGATGCATCCAATATGCAAGTCTGGTGCATGTAGCACTTATAGTTAGCTCAATATTGCCAATTTAAAGCAAAATCACTGAAGCGGAAAAAGTAGGTCAAGGTCATATTTCAATAGTCTAACCCAAGATGCATCCAATATGCAAGTCTGGTGCATGTAGCACTTATACTTTTCTCAATATTGGCTTTTAAAGGTAAAATAATTCAAGCGGAAAAAGTAGGTCAAGGTCATTTTACGAAAGTTTGATCAAAGATACATCCAATATGCAAGTTTGGTACATGTAGCACTTATACTTTGCTCAATATTGGCTTTTAAAGGTAAAATCATTCAAGCAGAAAAAAGTAGGTCAAGGTCATTTTATGAAAGTTTGATCAAAGATACATCCAATATGCAAGTTTGGTACACGTAGCACTTATACTTTGCTCAATATTGGCTTTTAAAGGCAAAATCATTCAAGCGGAAAAAAGTAGGTCAAGGTCATTTTTTGAAAGTTTGATCAAAGATACATCAAATATGTAAGTTTGGTACATGTAGCACTTATACTTTGCTCAATATTGGCTTTTAAAGGCAAAATCATTCAAGCGGAAAAAAGTAGGTCAAGGTCATTTTTTGAAAGTTTGATCAAAGATACATCAAATATGTAAGTTTGGTACATGTAGCACATATACTTTGCTCAATATTGGCTTTTAAAGACTTTATTGCTATCTTAACATTTACCTTATCATCTCAACATTTGCCTTATCATTTGAAATAATTTTAAAAATCCCAACCCCAGGGGCTATATCCTCATCTGGATATATTAAATGATGTATAATTAAACATTTGCAACAAAAAAAAAACCCAACAGAATATGAATATAGGAAAGGTAAATGTGTAATCTTAACATTTACCTTATCATAAAGTTCGGACGACGCGGACGCGGACGCCGGGGGTATTGCAATAGCTCTTTTGCACTAAAGTGCAGTCGAGCTAAAAACAGCAAAATAAATGAATTCTAGGACCATTGCATCACACATAAAATGTGTTACACGAACGTTTTACTGAAATATTCACATTGTACCATAATGAGGTTGAAATATGGCGGCCATCTTGAATATTTAGTCCTGAATGAACTCAAATTGTAAAAATGACATCGGAAATGGATTTGTTGACCCTCAAAACCCCTGATTTGATGTGCCACACTTATTATTTAAAGAAAGAATTTAATTTCATCTATTGGTGGAAGGCATTTGGCGGCCATTTTGAATTTCCGCCTATAAAAAGAGTTGCCCAAGGTTGTCAGAGTGGCAACCAAGCTAGAATCATTCAGTACCATCCCATAGATAAGAATCATCAAAAAAAGTTCATAGGAAAGGACATTTCTAGGTCGGCCACATGTTATATAAGGCTGTCAAATCGACTATAACATGGTCCTTTAAAAGTGTTGTAATCATAAGATTTTCATACATTATTACATTGTCCACTGTGACTAGTGATGTGATGATAGTCACCAACTGTCGATCGCTGAATCCCCTAAGATTTTCGATAATCGATCGTAAAATTGAAAATCGATTGTTGCTCGGAGATAAAAGTATCACTACAATTAAAATTGTTTACATGTAAAGCAATCAAAATGACACTGAGGGAAGTGGACAAAAATAACAATTGGCAAGAAAAACAAATTAAGTTGTTGGTTGTACTTTAAACAAGTGTTAAAATTGTATTTCTATACCTTTGCAGTGTATGTACATGGTGTATATAATAAAAATGTTGCAGCCTCAATGGTTTTGAACACGATTTTTGAAAATTTGATAGTTCTGATAATCAGTCTATAGTTAGTTTATGAAAGTGTCCCAATAATCGATAGTAAAATTTGTCCGATTGCTCATCACTGTGACCTTGACTTTGTACTCCTTACCTTGAATATAAATTGGGTACAATACTTTCCTCCTTATTTCATGTATATATATTTTGTGAAAAATTGTGAAAGGTCCAAAAGATGGTGATTCTCTCAAAGATTTTTTTTGTCTTTAAATGTGCCAATAGTCCAGGTGACCTTGACATGTGACCTTATAGTGTTCAGAACTGACCAGGTAGACTTTACCTGTAGTGAGGTGTTAAATTGGATGTTTACTACCTGAGTAAATTAATTCCATTCATCTGTAAAGATGGTTGATGTTCTAATGAAGAATTCTTAATATAAACAAGAGGCCACAGAGGGCCTATATGGCTCACCTACAAACCATGCATTCTCATAGTGTATCACTTAAATTGTGGCACTCTTTTAACTGAAAATCTTTCTTCAAGCAAATTATTAATAAGGTCTTCCATTGTGTAAAGTTCATGGAAATCCCTTCATTGATTTAGGGGCGATTGCAATGACTTTTAAGATTTGTCACAGTACTACATACTGTACCAGTGAATAATCTAACCAGTGAATAATCTATAAGTCTTTGCGATATAACATGATAACTCAAATGAATTGACCCTTCCGAACGCGGAAAAATTTGAAAAATTCCATGACGTCACAATGCAATTTTGATGTTTGACCGAGGTTCGAAGCTTGTTTGTCAGAGGTAAAAAGCATTGTGACATCACGAAATTTTGCATATTTTTCCCGCAGTCGGAAGGGTAAATTTTCTTAAGGAAGAATCTTTTTTTTTCGAACACATCTACATTTTAAGATCTGTCATTGTGTAAAGTTTCATTGAAATTCATCCATTTATTTAAAAGGTCATGAGGACAAGGTTGGACACTTTTGAAATAATTACATAAAATAATTTATGTATAAGGGCCTTGCATAGCTCAGGTGTAACAATATCAAAGTTTACAAACAGCAAACTCCTTTCTCCCTCCACATTTTCATGTTATCATTTTTCATTGTGTAGATTTTCAATAAAATCCATCTTATGGATTTGGTGGGGTTGCTATGACAAGTCATTGTCAATGTCTACAGAGAGACGGACATACATGGTGAATCCAGTGAGTATACCCCTCAACTTTGAAGTGGGATATAATTAGGCCAGATAAAAAATATTCTTGTTTCCCCTAACATACTCAAGAAAAATTGGGTCAGCAATAATCAGGAGTTTCTTTTAACATTTATTTTTTTTTTTTTGGGGGGGGGGGGTTGGAAACTTAGGCAATAATCAATTATTTAAAATGCTTTTGAACTTTATGGATGCATTCAATGCTTGAGAAAATGTCACTTTACAATAAATTATGATCATTATTTTGATCAATAACAAAATTTTAATAATCTAATGAGGTTTCTTCTTCAATTTTGATGTGACCACTAAAAAATTGTTGATGGGAGTGAAAAAAAGGAAGGTCAGTTGGGTTAAGGAAACAAGACGATGTTTATATTTCTATTGTACCATGTTGACCTTATAATCAGTTAAACTTTGATAAAGGGCTAGGGCCACGAGACCCCTAAATCGGCCCTCGATTTTTCTCTCAAAATTAATTTCTAGGGAAATACTTGATATCTCTCATGAAAATACACTAACGTTCAACGCTTTTAATGAAAAGAAAAATATCACTTATCATAGTGCCATTTAACTGTAATGACGTCATGAAGTGACGTCATTTTGACGTTATTGACAAAATATGGCGAAAATTGCTTGAAATTTTGTCTTTTTTAGAAGAATTCAATGTGGCCGCATGCGTTAACTGAGATAAAATGTTTATGACAAAAGGATATAGTGATAATCTTTCACATATATTTTTTTCATCCTAGTTGATGCATGCGGCCATTGCTAATTTTATAGAATTATGTAGTTTTTGCATCAATTTCGTGGAATATGACCAATTTTGGTGTTTTCAAAGGGCCAAAAGCTATCGATAAACGCAATGTTTACAAAAGATAGATTCGTGATTCAGTAGAAAATGTTTCAAAATGTCAAATCATAGTTAAAAATTCTAAGAAGTACAATGTTCAAAATTAGGGCCAATATCGGACTTCGTGGCCCTACCCCTTTCTTACTATAAACATGTAAAAAAAGAAAACACCTTATAAATAAATCAGTTAAGTTCATTTATTGTTTTAAACCAACTGGCACATCAGATATCTACAGAATACATTACACATGTATTAAGTGGAGAAATACCAACACCTAGGAATATGTGCAGAATGCAATATATTAACAAGATTAAGCACAGAAAAGCCAACACCCAAAGAACATGCAAACAACGTACATGTAACTTATGATAATGACAATATATGCATGTATCATATAATATATATATTCATATATTTTGATATCATACATATAATATGTACGATATCAAAATATATGAATTTTAGTGATTTTAAATTAATTCATGTTGCCAACAATTAATTGACAATGACCACAGTCTTACAATTTCTATTTTGGATTTCAAACTTGGATTTCAATTTTTTACAATCTATTATAATTGTCACTAAAGGAAGATGTTTACACATGTAAAGTTTTATTTCGTTCCGTCACTTTGAATGTTATGCGCCCATACCTGACCTTGACCTCTTAAGTTCAAACTTAAGACTTATTCCTCAAATGACCTTTTATCTGTATATGAAATGCAGGGCTTTGTTTCCCTCTTTTCGGAGCACAGCCCATGTCCCTCAAATTGCGTTTTGCCAAAATTGGGAATGTCAAACAAAGAGTAGGATATCGAAATTTGTAACAAAGGACTGTTTTCAAGTGATTTTAAGTAACTGTTATTTTAATTCAAAATTAGTTTTTTTTTCAGTTTTATTTGACAGTGAATTTCTTGCTAGAATTGGGCAAAAATCATAATTTGCCATTCAGAAAAGGGTCAAACTTTGGCCCTCAAATGAGCAGAAACAAGAAGCCCAAGGGAGCCAAATTACTCACCTGAGTACACTGTACATCAAACATTGCACTCACAGACGAAAGTTTATGATTGAGTCTAGTAGGACCTAAAGAACTTTGTGAAATTCTGTGGCAATCTGTGCAATGATTTTGGAAGAGAAGTTAAAAATTTGGTTCATACATCATCATGATCATTGCAGACAAGCGCTGATAGTTGCCAATTTTATACTTGCTTTCTTTATTAAAGGCTTCGTGATATTTTGTGCAGTGGTTAATGGCTGGTTGCAAAGGAGAAACCAAAAATGTGTTATCCAATCAGAACCCTCAGAATCCATGTTAACAAACAGTTTGTTGGCTGATCAGCTCAAATAACACAAACTTGATAGAGGACTTTGACTTGTTGCTTCCTGTAAGGTTCTGTGAAATTCTGTGCAGCGGTTGCGGAGAAGTCCAAAATGTATCATGGGTTAATCAGTGTATTTGACAGAAATGATAGTTGATCAACCAGCTGGAACATACACAAACTTGGTAGCTAGAGGACCTGAAGTAATTGCTGCATGTAAAATGAGAAAGGTTTTTGACATTCTCTGCAGTGGTTGCAGAACATTCAAAAAAAAGGAAAAATATTTAAAAGGGGCAGACAAAGAACGGACAGTAGGCAATGACAATAATTCCCTTGACCTTTGCTCAGGTGAGCTAATAAAGCCCTGGAATATGACAGACATGTATATCTTTTTGAAAGCTGTATCTGAAAACTTCATACTCGTCATGAGTTACATGCATTGCATCAGAACCAAAGTGTTGAACACACATACATGCACACCCTGACAAATGGATAGACAGGCAGATGGATAACATGATTATTATAGGGTATCCAGCATTATCAATTAAGGCCCTGCAAAACATACACTTTACAATATATTAGTCTATTAGAAATAGAAATACAATTTCTTTTTTCGGGAATTATTAATTCATTCAGAATACTTTCTATTGAGTCTAAATTCTCTTGGACAGGTCTTATTATACCCTAGAAGCTGAATTTTTCGTGAGTTCCAAATCTTTGCTATATTCATCATGTTCATGAGTTATTTCAAAACATGAAAATAAGTTTTCACCAAAAAAAAAATGGTATCTCCAAGAATTTTCATATACATGATAAATGTCATGATCTTGTACTATCTGAAATCTGAGTATGAACTATTCCTATACCTTGTCCTTGATAGAAATAAATTAAATATATGTTATTACATCATAAATCATAGGAAGAAGGACAAGAAATCTATAAAGATTGATACAAAAATGCAAAGCCCTTATCATAATTATTCTCTATTTCATGTTCTTTGAAAATCGTGAAAATTTGTACTTGCAAAAATAAGGACTCATTGTTAAGCATTCAGACATCGCAAAATTTGATACTCACAAAAAATTCTCGGTAAAAGGTATTTCCCCATTGGAATTGTCTCCCGAATAAAACATGATAAATCACAGCAAACGTTAAATCAACATACATTTCAGCATGTTCTGTTTCTATCTTTTTTTTTTTTCAAAGAAATGACAGATTTATGTATAGTTACATGATTGTTACTTGTATAATTCTCAACAAAAATATAGTTTTCTTTTCAAGTCTCTTGAATTTATGTACACATGCCATGTTTTCTCAACAAAAGTTTCTTTTAACAGTTTAAAGTCTCTGTTTATGTATTACATGAACATGTATTCTGTAAAAAAGTTTTCTAGTAAACATGGTAAAGTCTCTTTAAAAACTATGACCACAGTGTTTCACTCATACTCATTGTACAACTTCCCATTGATGTACAGCTTGTCTCTCACCAATTTTACGTTCTGTACGCCAGTTCTTTTCAAGTCATTCAAAACTGGATAGAGCTTTTGCCGTCTCTCCTCGATAGCTTTCGGAAACTGCTCATGTATACTAAACTGTGAGCCTCGTAGCTTGTACGTGTTCCCCAACACTTCCTCTTTGTCGAAATTGAACAGAAATTCCGCAACTATTGGTCTAGGTTTCCCTCTTACTGCCTTCCCGAATCGATGAACATTTCCAAACTGAATGTTTCTGTTAATGTTAAGTTCATTGTAGATAAAGTCGCGCAGTTTGCTTTCAGTGTCCTCAGCGCTCGTCTCCCCGAGTAGGCCTGTAAAAACAAGGTTATACTGCATTGACCTACACTGTAGGTCAAGGACTTTACTACTAAGATCATCTTTCTCCGCTGACATCAATACCATTTCTCCGCTAATTTTCTCCACCTCCGATCTGTGCCTCTCCATACATAGCGTTAGTTCAGCCATCTTTTCCTTCTGACGCTCTAATGATCTGGAAAGTTCTGAAATTTCATCCGTTTTGTTTTTAATTCCATCAAACTTCTCCAACACAAAATTGACTTTATTATCCAGTTTCTGAATTTTCTCCTCAATGACATCAAGCTTATCTAACTTTTGTATAATAAAGTCCAATTTTCTATGTGTATCGGAAAAATATGCTGTTACGTAACTGACTGGTAATGTTGCAGAGGCATTACCATGATCATTAGGCTCGTTCACTTTCCCTGCACAATTTATCCCTTCTGCGCTTCCATATAATTGACTGTTGGCCTCATTCCCTGCTGCACTTTGATCCATTGGAGAATTGTCACGAGTATATCCGCTCTGGCCGTAATTTTCCCTGCAAGAACTGTCATCTCCATCACTTTCCTTTCCTGATTTCCCCATTTCTCAGAGAAAAGAATCACCTTATTAGGGTCCGCCAGTCCTATTCAAATCAAACAGGTTTGATTAAATTTCTCATTTTTGCATTTCCAACCAAAGCTATCTAATGATTAAAATTTCACTATTTTTGCATTTTTAACCAAAGCTGTAACAAAGAGCATCCCTAATCCATAAACTAAATCACTCCCTAACAAAATACACTGTAACCATGGTAACCATTTATTTTTAGCGACTTCATTTGAACTTTACTGTATACAACATTATAAACATTGCTTAAAGCCCTGGTTACAAGCAACCTACATTTTGTAGTTACAGCTGCAATGTAGAATTGATACAATGGATTTTGCTGTGTCTTTTCCATTGCCCATGGTTCATACATAGAAAATTGTTCAGTCTGGGAATAAAAAAGACACAGTAAAATATCACTTCTCCATTGTATCTGTAACTACTCACCTTGCAACATCTTTATTGTAGTTTTTGGGGTGCTATACAGTCACGATCTTTACGTTTTTTTCTGAAGACTGCAATCCTTTGATACTCCGGTATGATTTCTCTATCCCTGCACAAAGTCAAACTCAAAGGGGTGATAAATTTTAATGAGCTAGATATGTTCATTAATATGTGAATGGGTTTAGGGGAGGGGAATCTCTGTAATTCTGACCCCCCCCCCTCCAAGGCTACTGCCTGTAGCTTTTACCAAAATACATGAAGTTAAGTATTATTTACTGTCCGCTCATCTCACTTCCGGAATCAGAAAATTGAAGTTTCTTCTCATTTGTCATATTTTTCTATTAAAATTAATTTTATCATACCATGTAATATTGGGGGATAGATATCTAATTGTCATGACTAAAGGTACAAATTATGTCCGTGACTACCAATATATGTAATACTATGCATACAATGACAAACGACACACCGCTAAACCATGTTAACGGTATTACAGCTGGATTGCTGGCAGCAGATTGTACGTGTTTTGAAACACTATGTCCACTGAAAGCAACAGAGTGCTTAGTTTTGATACACTTTCATCTAATTCAAAATCATATCTTCAAGGTCACGGTCAATCCTTAAGGTTAACTTCAGTACCAGAAATCAGTTCCACTTACCATATTCTACCTCTATGACAAGATTTAAAGCAATACTTCAATGAAATCTCAAGGTCAAGGTCAATTCCTGAAATCTTGCTTAGATCTATCTCCATGCAAAGTTTAAATGTAATATGAGGTATATTATTGGTACTTTCCTATGGTAAAGTCATATTCAAAATTGTATGTACCATCAATGTCAAGATCAAATAGCCAGGTCAAGGTCAATACCTACAGTAATGTCAACTCATTATTTCCTACATGTATTTCTATGCAAAGTTTAAATGTGAAATTCCATTTAATATTTGACTTTTGTACAATAAAGATTAATTTTTAGGGCTGGGACGATACTCCGATTCATCGCCATATTTTATTTCGCGATCCAAGTATTGATACACCCTGACGATACCTAAGTTGAAATTTACATAAAAAAAACGTGTTTGAATTTTCTGGACTTTAATTTCAGTACTCAAGTTTAAATCCATTAACTTTCTTCAGTTTACATATTGATATAAACTGTACAGTGATTGGGTCAGGGAAGGTCACGCACCCTGCAACATAGTCCCATTCCGATCAAAATCGACAACTCGCTGCACCCTGGTGTGCATTATGTTTGGTTTTCAAATATATCTGAAAGTTCTGTACTCATATTTACGCTGTAATGCAGATACCAGTAGCAGTAACGTGTGGATCACAGCTTACTGTGCATGGCCAGTCAGAAGCACAAAATTCTTCTGTTCACTGACAATTGCTCCGCTCACCCGAAGGATTCTTTGCTATAATGAATATAAAATATTGATTTTTCTCCGACATTCTTTTTTATCCTGGTTCTGCGCCTGATATTTAAATCCCGAATGTCCACTTACGTATCTTCTCGACGTAAAGGTACTCGTGTATGCGTTCGTCCGTAAAATTATTATGGTAAGTCAATGGGTTCAGATTAAAGTAATAAAATGTACAGACGTCAACCCCCTTCCCTGATTTCAACAAGCTGCCCATACTTGGACACGAAAAATACAGGATAGGTGGCTGAAAGTTTTATCTTGGCTGTTATGTGATACATGCACTGTAGCCTGTAACTTATTCATTGGAAATGGTAAAAATTTGGGAATTTCACGAATAAAAAATGATGTATTATACATACATTGGAGAAGCTTCTCGAAAATTGATCATTTTTGGAATGGCCCATTGATTTTGAGAATGGCCCATTGAAGTCCAAGTGGAAGGGGCCATTATTCCATTGAGAAAGTTTGCCTTCCCAATCACTGTGAACATGACAAAATTATTTAGAACCACTGATTTTTAATATGATATTTCCAATGACTTCTTTAGGACTGCATGACAGTTATTTTAAATAATTTTGTTTTTCAATTCTTCTAATCAAATAACCGTTTATTTACTTTTTCATCTTTAATCTAGACAGAAAGCTAGAAAGCTAGTGTTGAATAAATATAATATGTTGAATGAAAAAAACCTATTTATATAATGAATATAAATACTATCAAATAGCTTTTTGAGAAGGATTTAAATGAATTATCTTAGTATCGCGATACGTATCGTATCGGATATCAGCTATCGTGATACGTATCGGATCGGCTGGGTGCAGTATCGTCCCAGCCCTATTAATTTTAAATTACATTTTTCAAGGTCAAGGACAAACCTCAAGGTAAAGGTCAAACAATACTATGTTCAGATCCTCTAACCACATTTTATCTTTGTACCAAGTTTGAAGATTGTACAACTTGTAGATCTTTCATGACTAAAACCTAAACACAAAGTTACATTTTTCTAGGTCAAAATCAAACCTTAATGTCAAGGTCAAAAACAGTACCCTTTCACTCTGCTTTATTCCAATACCAAGTTTGAATATTGTTCCCCTACAGTTCTTTTACAAGAAACCTGAACACAAAATTAAATTTCTCAATGTCAAGGTCAAACCTATAGGTCAAGGTCAAAGGTAATACTTTGAAAAAAAGATACTATTTTCCATTGGGAATTGAGCTGAATATTGGCCCCAAATCAGGCTGATCAATTAATTTAAATAAAAAAATACCATTCAATAGACCTTGCTTAGTAGTAAATCTTAGTATAAGGTATATGATAGTCAGTGCATGCAATAAAACTTTATAGACGAAACAAGTTCCACCATCGAAAATTTATTTTGTTTTTATGATTGAATAAACCCCTCGACCATGTAACAAATACTAAATTTTACGACGAAGCAAGATCTATTCATTTATATAGAATTCATTTCAATTTTTGCTTGACAAAGTTATCAAAATCTTGTTTATCCAGTTTACGAAGTGAGCTGCGCAGACAGTACTGGTGTCAAAGCAGTAACCAAACAGAAGCAGTGACCAAACGATTATGGTGTAGGGGGTATTTGAATTAAAGGAATTTGATAAAATTAAGGAAACTCATAAAGTTTCACTAGAAATCAACATTAGTGTCAACATTTGTATAATAGGGTGACTTGATAATTAGTTTTTTGTCCTTTATTAAGCAATAGATATTTATAATACGGCTAGGAAAGGGTTAGCCTCTTAAAATAGACCTTCTTCATATTACCGTTAGACTTGCATTTTAGACACTCCAAGACACGACATCACTACTTTTGACGTTATTTCTTCTTGTGATGTCATAATTCAGATACGACGTCACAGATAAAAGTTACGTCAAATGTTGTCATGTCAGGTGACATAGGATTTGTAAAATACAAGTCAACTGCGGTAATATGAAAATCGTCTATTTTCAGCAAGAATTATATTTATGGGAATTTTTCTTAATTTTCTACAGTTGAGTCTTTAGAAAAGATGTTACTTCAGATTTATCAACATAGAATTGAAAATCGATCAATAAAACACATCCGAATGCTTGATCGTTTGGTTTCTGCTTGATATTAGCAAAGTTAAAACATGGCAGTGGCTCCGGATACGAACGTTCGTATCTTTAGACCTATGTCTCGGCGTACGAACATGTTTCTGATTGGTCTGTAACTGTCACGTGAGTCGGGTCATGTGTCCATAACAAAAAAAAGTTGATTTTTGTAACCATATCAAGGTATACGAGTTTAATTATTCTGCATAATCTGTAATTTAGCAACCGGGACAAGAGGCTATAATCATTATAGTGATCACTGATCAGTAATAGACGCGCACTTGTCGGCTGTTGTGTGCACGTACTGACGTTCCGTCGCTCCAGTGGAAGTTGAAGTTTTTGAAAGTTTTGAGACGATAACAAATACGTACACTTAATTAACTTTTCAGAATATGTCACTAAAAAGATACAATATGAACACAAGATGCCTTGAAAAAAAAAACGAACCAAATTGAAATATATATGCAAGAGCTCACTACGATTTGCGTTCGTACGCCGAGACATAGGTCTAAAGATACGAACGTTCGTATTCGGAGCCACTGCCTTAAAACATCGACATAAAAGATGATGAAAGTCCAAAATTTTTATCAAATAATTATCCAAAAATTTTGGACTTTCATCATCTTTTATGTCCATGAGCTGCATGGAGAGTTAGCTTGTCATCAATGTTAGATAATCATTGGAATTCATAAAATACAGTAGCTTGATCTGAGAAGCCCCCCCCCCCCCCTTTTTCCCGTTTCTTTGTACCTAACTAAGATCCACTAAATATATATCCCTACCTGTCAATGTTAAAAATTAAAAGTGCAACAAAATCAACAATCAATCTACCTGTGTCTCTGTCTGTGTCACGCGTGAAAAACACTTGTATACATAGGCACAGTCGCTGAAACTTTCCACCGTGCAGCCGGCTAATGAAATGTCACTCGTGCACCAATCGAAATATAGGTCAAGGTTAAACGAGTTCGAAAGGTAACACCCGATGAGTACCGAACACTATCACGTGTAACCTTTGCATACTTTGATTGATAAATCCAGAAAGATGAATATGTACGAATGGCCAATATGGCTGCGCCCGTCTACAAAAGAAAACTTACTGATATTATCGGCGATAAGGAATGAAAATATTCTTGAAACGGGCTATATACCGAACGAATATATATAGACATCCATACATAAACTTCTGGGCATTTATATCTATGTCAAAATCGATGCAGAGTACTGAAATGAGTTCTGAGGACTGTGTCATGCCGAAAAACGTTTCGGACGAAAAAGACAAAACCAAAATCACAGAGTTCCCATCCAACGAAGGGGCTACTTTGTCAAAAAGGGCTAGGAAAACAATTAAGCGTGTAAGAAATAAGAAAGTATTGACCAAATAATTGATTTGAGCATAGCACCTGTGTCATGCCTACTTTCACTTTCCATATGTTTAACATGGTTGGGTAGGGCAGACTCTTATTTTCCCCTTGTGACAATGTTAAGGAGGGGATATTTCATCATTGTCATGTGTCTGTCTGGAAACCTACAGACTAAGGGAATACTTCAATTTGAATTTAGTTATTGGACTTGTTGTTATAGATGCAAAGGAGAAGTGATTTTCAGGTGTGTCTTCTTACAGAAAACATAGACTAAATAATCCAGTCTCTGCCGCTACAAGAGACTGAAACCCACCATGTTTGTTACAAAACGAAGTCAGATGAAACTGTTGCCCAAATGTTTTTCCATTTTGAAGGCCTGAAATATTGATTTTTCTTGTTGACAGGACTAAAGTATAAACATTTATCTAACTACCGCTACCCAACTCGCGTTTTTTTCTCGCTTCATTATTGCATTTTTGCCAATTTAATATCCCTACCAAACCAAACAGACAAAGCGAAAGTTTGGAGAACCGACCAATCAGATCAAAAGATAAAGAAAGTTGATCACGTGATATTTGTATCCTTTGTTCTGATTGGTCGGTTCTCCGAACTTTAGCTTTGTCTGTTTGGTTTGGTTTGGTGGGACCTAAAAATTGGCAAAAATGCAATAACTTGTAGTGGCAGCGGTAGAGACTGGATTATTTAGTCTAACAGAACACACAACAAAGTCAAACCTGTCAACTATCCCTCTTTTGGAGGGAGACTCCCTCTTTTTGACCTTGTCTCCCTCCTTGGCATTCCTCCCTGGAGGGAAACCAAAATCTCCTGCTTTTTGGCCCAATCACCCTCTTTCTCCCTCTTTTGGCATATTTACCAAAGAAGAATAACTCTTAATAGCGACATTCAGAGCATTTCATGAAAAATAGACTGCAATGAATTATTGATATATGTTTCATAGTTTATAAATGTTTTTGCATTGAAATGTCAGCACAACGAAATTATTTGAAAATTGGTTTCGCACAAAATTATGTCGTGATTCATTAAAAATATGGCGAACAGGGTTCATGCGCAATCTCCCTTTTTTCAAGTGCCAAGGAGGGAGATTTCCCTCTCTTTAAGATTTCAAAGTTTACAGGTATTACAAAATGCAACTTCCCTGTTGCAGCTGTAACCAGTGGCGGATTTAGGGAGGTGCGGAGGGGACGTCCGCCCCCCCCCCCCCCCCCAGCACTGACCCAAAATTTTTCAAAAAACCCTATATTTTGGCCCATTTTTAGTAAAAATTGGCAAAATTCGCCCCTTGAGACCCCGGCAGAGGGGGCGCTGGATCCGCCACTGGTAACTATTGGACTTGTCAACTAAAACAAAGGATTTTTTTTATTTTACATTTACAAATTTGATACGAATTCAATAGCAATTCATTGATCACAAAATGATATTAAGGCAAACTTATCTTGATGTTTCATTTTTAGTTTAATCAATCTTTTAAATGCCTACTAACATGACTAATTATAAGTTGTAATATTTTGCGTTTCATATGTATATCATTGGATGCATTTTTAGTCAAATTTCTCTTTGTTAATTTGGTTACTTTTATAATGTAAATAACATAGAATTGTGGTCCACTGGAGGTCGCATGCAATTAACTTCATCAAGCTCGATCACTCATGTGAATTCTTTGACAAATGCAGAGTACTCAGTAATGAGGATGCATAGTACTGAGAGATAGATAGATAACTTCTATTTTATATTTTGTGTTTAGTGACTACATGTAGTAGGTCAGAAAATGTGTTTTTTATATATTGTGTTTAGTGACTAGTAGGTCAGAAAATGTGTTTTTTATATTTCTTTTTGTTGTAATTTTGTTTTATTTCAGGCACAGCAAAAAGAGAGATACAAAGAAATGAAGAGGCAAAATAAGCCAACGTGCCGCAACTCCAATCCTGGCTTTATGAACTTCAGTGAAACAGAGTATTACTTTGAAAATGGTATTTGTATATCACAATTTGATTGAAATCACACATTTTTAGCCGAGTTGCAAAACTCGGCTCTTAATTTGATGTGAGACGGGCGGGCGGGCGTCTGGGCGGGCGGTTGGGGCGGGCGGGAGGGCGTCAACAATTGGTTTCCGGACTATAAGTCATCTACGAAAGAGGCTATAACAATGAAACTTCATACACTTACTCACCATTAGTCAAGGATGAGCCCTATTGATTTTGGGGTCAAAAGGTCAAAGGTCAAGGTCACAGGACTCAGATGATTGAAAATGGTTTCCGGACCATATTTCAGCCTGTATTGCACCTATAATCATGAAACTTGCCAGAAATGTTTCCCTTGAATCAAGGATGAGCCCTATTGATTTTGGGGTCAAAAGGTCAAAGGTCAAGGTCACAGGACTCAGATGATTGAAAATGGTTTCCGGACCATTTTTCAGCCTGTATTGCACCTATAATCATGAAACTTGCCAGAAATGTTTCCCTTGAATCAAGGATGAGGCCTATTGATTTTGGGGTCAAAAGGTCAAAGGTCAAGGTCAAGGACTCAGATGATTGAAAATGGTTTCCGGACCATATTTCAGCCTGTATTGCACCTATAATCATGTAACTTGCCAGAAATGTTTCCCTTGAATCAAGGATGAGCCCTATTGATTTTGGGGTCAAAAGGTCAAAGGTCAAGGTCACAGGACTCAGATGATTGAAAATGGTTTCCGGACCATATTTCAGCCTGTATTGCACCTATAATTATGAAACTTGCCAGAAATGTTTCCCTTGAATCAAGGATGAGGCCTATTGATTTTGGGGTCAAAAGGTCAAAGGTCAAGGTCACAGGACTCTGTTGATTGAAATTGGTTTTCGGACCATATTTCAGCCTGTATTGCACCTATAATCATGTAACTTGCCAGAAATGTTTCCTGTAAATAGAAAATGACCACTTTTGATTTTGGGGTCAAAAGGTCAAAGGTCAAGGTCACAGGACTCTGATGATTGAAAATGGTTTCCTGGCCATATTTTAGCCTGTATTGCAATTATAATCATGAAGCTTGCCAGAAATGTTTCCCATGGATCAAGGATGACCCCTATCAATTTTGGGGTTAAAAGGTCAAAGGTCAAGGTCACAGGACTAAGATGATTAAAAATGGTTTCCTGACTGAATTTGAGCCTGTATTGCACCTATAATCATGTAACTTGCCAGAAATGTTTCCAGTGAATAGAAAATGACCACTTTTGATTTAGGGGTCAAAGGGTCAAAGATCAAGGTCACAGGACTTAGGTAATTGAAAATGGTTTCCAGACCATTTTTGAGCCTGTATTGCACCTATAATCATGAAACTTGCCATTAATTTTTGGGTCAAAAGGTCAAAGATCAAGGTCACAGGACTCAGATGATTGAAAATGTTTTCCCAACCATATTTGAGCCTGTATTGCACCTATAATCATGAAACTTGCCAGAAATGTTTCCTGTGATTTAAGTAGAAAAGTATTCTGTATGATGAGATTGAAAATCTGTATCCTTGAAAATATATTACACGCTGATATAGAATAAAGAGAAGACCATTTCTTGATCCAGAAATTTTCATTTAGGACCACAAAATGTTGTTACAAACCATACACATTTCATGTTAGTCTGCATATTCATACTTACATTCCAGTTTTGCAACTCGGCATTTTGCATCTTCGATGCATTTTGAGCTTATTCTGTGAATTCTTTGATGCAAAGGGATTTGAAGGCACTCTGTTAGAGGTGGATTCTTATCCAGTCAGTCTTCTTGCAGCAGTTACAAAACATGTACTTCCCATTTGGTCATACAGATAGAATAGTGATAATCGGTTGTAAATTCATTGTGATATCAGTCTTCACAAAGTCTGTCAGTCCGAAGGTCAAATCTGACAGAAAATCAATTGGTCCGATAAAATCTACGTCCTTCTCGGACCAAATGTCCGTCATTGTTCGGAGACGAGTTTTTATATCCGTTTTTTTTTTCCGTTCCTGGTTTCCATGTTATAGTATTATCAAATTCACTTAATTTTTTTCAGTCTGACACTTCAATTCGGTCTGGTAAAATATTGTACTGCACAAGACCAAGTGTCCTGTGAAAATATTTCTGCCTTTGTGAGGTCTGTGTGATATGATGTCATCAAATTTGTTTGGAGACCTGTGTAAAATTCAGGGAAAATTTGTCCAACAGATCTCTTTATATATTTATTTCATTGCATCATAATGGTCATAATGAAATTATCAGATACAGTACCAAATAGGAAGTAGCTCTGTATATTGAAAACTTAAGGAGGAATATTTGTACTAGTAAAACACCATGTGAAATATGAAGTCGGTAAACTCCGTACGGCGGCTTCGCCTAGCATATAAAGCAGACCACTCGTACCGCAACGCCACAGTGACAACCCTTAAAGAGTTGTTCCTATGACATATATGAATACGGCTCACTCAGCACACACCGGAAGTGAAAAATTTGTTGTTATTTGAATTTGATTTGTATGCTAGGCGAATGTATGCTAGGCGAAGTGTGAAGCCGCCGCACGGAGTTTACCGACTTCATATATAATATCTGCACCTATTTGGGAGTCCGCTGGTCGATAAAGGACAAGGGTCCGCTGCCTCGGATGAGCCCAAGTGCAATCAAATTCAAATAACAACGAATTCTTCACCATGTGAAATAGATTCTAGAAAATCATTTGAGATCCTCTATAAACTAATATACTTCTTACCAGGTAGCAATGGTACAATGGATAGAATCAATCTGGGAGGATGGTGTTTTGTAATTTAAAACAGTTATGCTTTCCATGGCCTACAATCTATTATCCAACAGTCAATGGATCAAGGATAGAGACTTTAGATTGAGGGTTAAAGGTCAAGGTCATAATTATGGCATTGATAATTTTTGGATATGATAAATGATTATTAAATTCAGCCTTTCATTATGAAACTTCACTTTTTTATTGTACGTGCTAGCATAAAAACTGCATGACTAACTCCCTATTAGTTGAGAGCTTTGGGTTCACAAGGTCAAAGTAGTGGAGAAGTAGTGCATTCATGGAGTGTATTATCATTTTTTTAATCTTAAAACAATAGATACTTGCATGCATCACTAGTTAGATGATTGATCTGCTTTTCTTTTCTTCTCTGAGAGGAGAAGAAAAACAAAATCGATCACCGTAAAGATGACCATATATGGAGGAAATGCTTCACTAATTTGGGGTCAGAAGATCAAAGTCAAAATTTTAGTTACACAGAACTACATGTAATTTGAATAAAAAAATGCTTCATAACTTGGCACATTATATCTGTGAATCAATGCAACTTTCGTGTCCAAGTTTTTTTTCATAATCCTCTTCAGTTAAGTAAAAATTTTGCATTGAATTCTACTCCTCTTGTTACAGGTTTGAGGAAAGTTTACCCGTACTATTATGAATTCTCGTGTTATGCCAAAGGTCGCTGGCAGGGGAGGACCGTCCTGGATGTATTTGAGAGTGAGTTCCTACAACAGACTGATGAATACTATGTAAGTGCATGTGCATGATATTATACATGACTTTTGTATATATTGCAAAATAAATGTTGTTTACAGAGACAACTTGCTTTAAATACTTTACTGCAAAATCTAGGTTAAGGAGTTTGAATTGTGATGTAATACTGTAAATTGCTTTATTTTCGTCAGTACCAATTTCCGTCAATTCGTTAAAAATGACAATTTTGTCAGTCCGTAAATTCGTCATCCAAGGGTCCCTAAAATGTATATTTGTCTGCTGAAATGCCTTAATCCGCCGTCAAATTGTCAAATCTGCTGTATAAGTTTGTTTAACAATTATCGGTAAACAAACAATAAGAGACATGTTGAGAGCTTGCTGTGAAAACATATCATCTAGTAATTAGAAATACATTATACAGACTTTGTGTTCGTATTCAGTTTTCATTGATTTGCCATTTCGGCATTTGCTTGTTGTTATAACACTATTTAACAATGTCTTAAAACTCGGAACCTTCAGCTTCTTCCTTCCTCCTCCGTGCAGTGCTCCCGGCTTAAATATAAGTTTACCAAGAGACTGATTCAGTTTTTCCTTACTACAATTCATTTTTTAGCTCACCTCGACGAAGTTGAGATGAGCTTATGCTATAACCCCGGCGTCCGCGTCCCCGTCTCCGTCCGCGTCCGCGTCCTGTTAAAGTTTTTGGGCAACTCAGTATCTGACAAAGTACTGATGCTACAGTAACCAAACTTGCACAAGTGATTCATCTTGGGATGCTGAGGTGAACCCATGCATCGGATGCAGCATCTGACCTACATTTTCCGGTTGAATAACTTTGTCAATGTCTGGTTAAAGTTTTTGGGGTAGTTCAGTATCTGACAAAGTACTGTTGCTACAGTAACCAAACTTGCACAAGTGATTCATCTTGAGATGCTGAGGTGAACCCATGCATCGGATGCAGCATCTGACCTACTTTTTCTGCTTGAGTGATTTTGCCTTATAAGGCCAATATTGAGCAAAGTATAAGTGCTACATGTACCAAACTTGCATAATGGATGTATCTTTGATCAAACTTTCATAAAATGACCTTGACCTACTTTTTCCACTTGAGTGATTTTGCCTTGAAAGGCCAATATTGAGCAAAGTATAAGTGCTACATGTACCAAACTTGCATATTGGATGTATCTTTGATCAAACTTTCATAAAATGACCTTGACCTACTTTTTCCACTTGAGTGATTTTGCCTTTAAAGGCCAATATTGAGCAAAGTATAAGTGCTACATGTACCAAACTTGCATATTGGATGTATATTTGATCAAACTTTCATAAAATGACTTTGACCTACCTTTTCCGCTTGAGTGATTCTGCCTTTAAAGGCCAATATTGAGCAAAGTATAAGTGCTACATGTACCAAACTTGCATATTGGATGTATCTTTGATCAAACTTTCATAAAATGACCTTGACCCACTTTTTCCACTTGAGTGATTTTGCCTTTAAAGGCCAATATTGAGCAAAGTATAAGTGCTACATGTACCAAACTTGCATATTGGATGTATCATTGATCAAACTTTCATAAAATGACCTTGACCTACTTTTTTCATTTGAGTGATTTTGCCTTTAAAGGCCAATATTGAGCAAAGTATAAGTGCTACATGTACCAAACTTGCATATTGGATGTATCTTTGATCAAACTTTCATAAAATGACCTTGACCTACTTTTTCCCACTTTAGTGATTTTCTTATTATACATGTACTTAGAGATATGTTTTAATTGAACTTTGCTGCCGCGAGGTGAGCTTCGTAATCTTTGATTACACTATGTTTATCAGGAGTATCTACATTGTATATTCGTCGGTACGTAATTTCGTCAAGGAAGGCACTGACGAAAATAACGAAAATTGGTACCTGACGAATAATAACCAATTTACAGTAATACATTATAGAATATATATAATACATGTACATACAATAAGATGAAGCTGATTCAAATCTAAAGGATATCTGTCCTAAAACTGAAAAAAAAAAAAACAGTACATGTATATGTCCTTAACACAGGTATACAAAATTTAACAATTCTTGAAATTTATAGAAAAATGGAATAGCTGCCGGTCAGTTACAAGTAAATGGTCGATCAGTCTCCACAGACTATGTACTGAAAAATAAGGATATAATGACTCACAAGACTCATAGGTGAGTATTCAGACATTTTGATATACAGAGTTCCTTCCCTTTTGGAACTGTGTTTGACTTGATTATGTTATGATGTAATGAAATTCTATAGTACTCTATTTAAAGCTATGCTGTTTCCTTTGAAAAGAGATCTCAATAAGTTTACATCAGATACAGTAACTGCCCCCAAGTGGGAACTTGTTTATCAAAAAGACTGAATAAGTGATTGAATGTTAAAACAGTATGTAAATTCTTTTCACAATTGGTCAGATAAAGAAACTCAAATTTGATTAATTTTAAATCTACTATTACAGAAAAGTGTATACAAAATGCATCTGACTGTACGACCAGTCCAAATTACATCCTCAAATATTTCTAACTAAACATCTAATGTACAGTAGTCTGCATATGTCAAATGCCTTTAGATGCCTTTTAAAAGCATTCTGCATAGACTGAAATTGTGTACCCTATGAATTTTATGTTTTTTCTTGAGTCACATGAAGGGGTAAATAGATTAAGTTATCTCATTTATACATATGAGAGAACCATACACTCAACTGAATATTTTTAGCCCCCTACCGGCTCGCCGGAGGGTACTTATAGTTTCCACCCCGTTTGTCTGTCTGTCTGTCCGTCACGCTTTAGTTTTCCAGACTTTTCATATTTATTTTGCAAAAATTTCAAAATTTATCACAGAGTCTGAATGCCTTGAAATTTTCTTGTTGGGAATTTTTGCGTTTTTAACGAAACGAGGCACTTTGTGAAAATTTCCACCTTGCAAAAATAACCTGGCTTTTTTCTTACATTTCTTACATTTTCTTTCATTTGTATTGCGAATATTGACATCTTGATGTTATAATCATGTAATTTCCCCCCCCCCCCCCCCCAGCGAAAATAACCACGTTTACAGTTAACGATTTACTTATAAAATTATTAAACGTTTGAAGGCATGAAAATCCTGTTATTGGTTCACCATTGGAGATCATCTGTGAGAATGAGGACGTTATCGTAGTAAACAAGCCAGCCTCGATCCCCGTACATCCGTGTGGTCGATACAGATACAACTCTATTTACTTTATACTGGGAAAAGAACATGGCCTGAGGAATCTGAGAAGTAAGTGCTACAACTTTTAAAAATAAATCATATAAATGACAGTCTTACCACAGACTCAGTCACTTGATAACTACAATACCAAAAATTACCATGTCATATATTACAGAATAATTTAAGAATAGATTTATTCTGATCAAGATGTTGCTTTAAACATTAAGGAATAATTTTGCAGTGTGATTACATATTTTCTCTTTTTCAAAACACAACAAAACATTCTTAGAATTTTTTTGATAATAATTATGAACAAAAATTTGGATAATTTACTTGAAAGGTACTTTGTCTTGAAGATTATGGTTGATTTGTTAGTTAGGGTAAATAGACTGATTTCTGATCTTGTAAAATTTTGCTCAAAATGTCTCGAGTTGATCTTTCTAATGATTTGTTTGGTTCATTATGATGTCATTTTGAAAGTTGCTTATCTATCCTTATGTTACAAATACAACTTCATGTAAATGGAAAATTGATTAACTTATACATTGGAAGAGTATGTAGTCTATTAAACAAAATATTTTTACTAGTGAGCTTGATTCTACTAAGCTATTGAACATCACCCGAGATCTTTCTACAGTATATGATTAAAAATGAACAAAGTCCATTCCTCACCTTTGTTTATTTGAGGTTTTACAATTATATCTATTTATAGCTGCATACCGATTGGATCGTATGACATCTGGTGTTCTAATCTTAGCCAAAAATGCCAAAACAGCACGGAAATTACTAGATGATGTTAGCAGCCGCCATGTGAGAAAAGAATATGTGTGTAGAGTTGTTGGGGAATTTCCAGAGTAAGTCTACAGAAATAGCTTACTCCACATGTACTTTTAGGTCAGCAAACTAAATTCATACGAAATCAAATTTTCCATCCTCCAGATAATTTTCCTAACCTGAAATAGTGCATGCAGTTTTCTGTTTATTTTGGGTTAAAATACTTCCAATCTCCCCCCTCTGCAAAAAAAAGAAAGAAAAAAAAAAACAGATCAAAGTCTATGGACTCTCAGCCATTATAATAGTAAATAGAGGGTTATGAGTAATGAAACTATATTTTGACCATTTGTAACCGCTTAAAGAGTTTATTTTAATAACGCATGTTTTTGCCTTGACAAGTTATTATTGTGTTTTCTTCATAAACAGTTCTGAAAATATACATTGAATTCAAATTTCATTGCAGAGAAGAAATAGTTGTAGACCAACCAATCAGTATTTTGTCCAATAAAATTGGCGTTCATAGAGTATCCCCTGATGGAAAACCCTCCAAGACCACATTTATACGGCTAAATTATAACGGAAAATCAAGTGTTGTAAAATGTAAGTTATTATCATATCACCTTTTCTCACAAAATCCGCCCACTATCAAAATAACATGTCGCTTGACAATAAGAGATGTATTTATACAGATTTTAAGTCAAAATTGACGGTTTTCTTAAAGGAAATTCCCATTTCTATTAGAAAACAACAAAATTATTTGACCTCATAGTTTGAAATTTATGACAGGCCACGATATACCACTCGTTTTTATTGTTTTTTGCCTGTCGCACAAACAGTATACAACTTTTAAACTATAGTAAAATGCCTTAAGTAGAGAGAAAAATACATCAAATGGATCAAAATGTAAGGAGAAATGTAAAATAATTGAAATTTGAAGGTTAAAATAGGGAAAATTAGTAGAGGTAAAATAATTTACAGCTTTTCATATTGTCGCTCGTTTTACGTAATTTACGTTGCCATGATTACTTGCCGGACAAAAAATAATAATAACTGTCAAAAGTTTTCATTATATCTCTTTGAATGTTTATTCAAAATAGTATTAAAACTAAAAGGGAACTCCTTTTGGTGTATGGTTACTCAACTTTTCAGTATAGATGGTTTATTTGTCAAAATGCGCGGTTCGTTTTAAGCATGTAATTTTCGTTATCGCTTTTTCTCAAAATATAGGAGAAAGGATAAAGAAATGACATGTTACGATCATTGCCGACACTCTATAGTCAAATTAAATACAGTCATTGTTCAGATATTCGGTCTTTTCTTTAAGTTATGCTTAAATATGAGTACAAAAGTAATTTACGTTGTGTAATTTACGTTCCCTATGGAATTATAGAAGGGTCGTAGACGTTTATTTTACTGATTGTTTTGTTTTAAATCTTTGCTAGGGTTAATCTGAAACTGAAATCAAATGGAAACTTCACCATGTTTAGTGAATTTCCTCAATATCAATTCAACAGTAACGTAAATTACACTTTTTTCCAACGACATGAATTATCTTTCAGTTTTCTTTAATTGTACCAAGATCAGTAGATAAAGAAGCTAACATATGAATGGAATGTAATAAATATCTTTTTCATGACACACATTCATTGTTTACGATTCTAGCATACATTTTTGTAAAACGTCTTTGATAACGTAAATTACATCGTTGTCGTGTTCTTAGAATTAGTTATTCCAAGTCTTGTTTTCACATGATATGGGGGAAAGCGAGAAAGGAGATATACAGAACGTAAAGTAGGTCATAAAAATAGGATTTAATGCTATGTTTGGCCTAACAGACAAGTGATACTGCATAGGATATACATGTATTGTGTTAGCTATGCAATATGTAACACATATCATCATCTCAGTAAAAATAACTGAAACTTCATGAATTGAATCACAGAGTAATTTGCAACAGTCAAAACAACCAATAGATGTATTTGTATTGGTAAATAATGTGTCTATAGATTTTTTCATGACGATTAAGTTCCAGATCACTCCTTTATGTAATTTACGTTATGTGTATTCTGACATGGTTGATGTTTATTTGGTCGTTTCTAGCTTTGTCCATCCCTTGTTTTCAATTCGCATTTCCTTCAAAATGTTCAGAAGTTAGAAGATAAATTGCATAGGAAATGTTGCATCCTTTATAAAGGTATTGCCGCAACAAACAAATATATATTTTTTCATTATGAATTTGGAACAGATTGAATTAAGGACTTATATGTCCGTCATCATCATATGTATTTTACAATTATTAATGGTTTTATTTACGATAGACTTTAAAAGGACAATCCTAAATAAAATAGGAGAGTTGTCTTTAGATAACAGTCAAATACAAAAGTTTATATTCAGAACCTGAGCCATCACGTAAATTACAAATATAAATGGAGCCCTTCAGTAAAATCATTATAATAACGTTATTTGTTACCTCCGAGTCCTGAAATTTTGCACATTTCTTCTCAAAGGTTTGTCGCCTTGAGTAAAGCACATTCTATTTAGCTGCTGCAACTTTCATTTTTTCAATTTTTCGAATTTGAAATAGGCGGATTTTGTGAGAAAAGGTGTTATACGTTGTATTGTAAACTTTAGACATTTCTATAGAATATTTTCAAAATACCAAGTCTGAGTCATTGTCTGAAAAAAAAATATTGTGGCAGAGCAGGTGGCATCTCTCCAGATAGTTCATTGGTTAGAGAACTTAACCGGCATGTAGAGAGTACCTGGGTTCGAACCACAGCTCCTACTCTGCTATAATATGATGACATTATACAAATATGGACTGGGTATGAGTTCAATATGCAAAAATATTGCACAGCTACGACATATTATATTGACAGAGGCCGATGCATATTGCATGATCATTTTGATATGCACTGTAATTGCCTGTAAGAATAAATTTTGTATATGTTCTGCAATGTAATTGCTACATTGTTCTGAAGTCACTGATCAGTATTTCTTTATATTTCAGGTATTCCTCACACTGGAAGAACTCATCAAATCAGAGTACATCTACAATATCTTGGTAAGGAAATATCATTTAATAATTATATGTTAATGATAATTTGTACAATACATGAATCTTTGTAAACTTATGACTTGGTAACTCTACAAAGACTTAATTAAGGACGTAAAATGGTACACATCTTCAATTTCTTGGTTGGGAATCATCCTCAGTTATTTGTTATGTACATGAGGGGGTGGACAGGGTGAAAGGGAGGGGGAGAAAGGGGGCGAGAGGAGCATGAGGAGGGAGGTAAGGGGATTGGAGGGGGGAGGAAGGGGGGGCAGGAGGGTGATGAGGGGTACATATTGCCATAACTAGGTTACGAGCCAAATTAGCCTAGATCACTCACCTTAGCCCCAGAACCTGAGATTCATTGGCATTCATTGTGTGATGGATCAATTCCAAAAATACAATTTTGTTAGTCTAAGCATGCTAAGAGTATCTTTAGTACATTCTATATGCTTCCCTAAGATTTCTGAAGATTGTATTCAATCGAAATTCTAGACTAGATGTCAAAATATCGTAAAAAAAAAACCATCTACATGTACAATAGTGTACAAGTCATGTAAATGTAGTCTTGTTTATTATTATGTAGGTCACCCCATTGTTAATGATCACATCTATAACTCGGAAGCTTTTGGACCAAACAGAGGAAAAGGTGGTGACTTTCAAATTCCCGAGGATAAGGTATCTGCATAGTAGACTAACATCTTTCATAACAGAATAGCATCTAAACCATGATCAATTATAATGGATAAAAGTTGAGATTAGACAAATGGAACAATTTCATTTTAAAAAGCAAAAATATGCTATAGATTTTTATTTAAGGTACAAATGATTTTCAGTAAATTTAGAATGACTCAGCTACTACAGTTCAGTACATGATATATTTTATTTCGCATATCAATGGTTGCCAACCTTCATATTGGTCGCTGAAATTATCAAGAATTATTCTAGTATTAACAAGAACATGTCAACACGACTAAATAGGACAAAATTTTGCCTTTACTTGATATATTATTTTAATTTTCTTTTTCAGCTTTTTGAAAAAATTAGATCTGAGCATAATATTGGATTGTGGGTAGCAGAAGAAGATTATGCAGATTTTCACAAAAGAATTGCAGAACTGAAAGAATTAAAAAGATCAAACTCCCAGTCGAATGACACTTTTATAGTTCAAAACTCTGCCGAGATGTGTGACGAAGAAAAAAATGCATCTCGGGACATGACAGAAATTGTAGAACCTGTGTCAGAGGGCAGTGAAAATATAGAGTGTCAAGGTAAAACAGAAGATTTGGCGTCTTTTCCCTGTGTTTCTACTCCTGAGGAGGAACCAAAACTCAAAAAGCAAAAGATTGAAGAAAAAGACTCGGTGGCTACAGCGATTACGAAATCTCAGGGAAAGATGGACTCTGCCTCAGCAAATGTGACAGCAAACTCTAATGAAAGCAGTGTTGAATGTTTTAACACAGTGACTAATAAAGTGCCGGGTTTTGAATGGAATAATTGGGTCCCAGATGAGAATTGCTCAGACTGTAGAAAACGGTTCATTGAACCAGTTCCGAAATTCTTAATTATGTACCTACATGCACTGAAATACAAGGTAATTTCTAAGAAAAACATTATGGTATATGAATAAATTAAGACAAAATTAATTAGATTTTGTTTTTCAGACTGATTAAAAATATATTAGATACATGTAAGATTAAAGGTAAATTTGCTAACAATTGATTTCCTTCTTTGACTCCTTTACATGTACATGTACTTATACAAACAATATACAATGACATATTTTTTGCAAATTTCTATTGTTTTGCTTAGAGCTGAAACGAATACCTGAAAATGTTATTCGAATATTCGTGACACGTATTCGATTCGTATTCGAATATTCCTTACTACTTTTAAGGACTTTCAGAGCGTCCTCAAAATTATGTTTCTGACCAATGGTTAGGGTTAGGGTTTGACCAATGGATTTACTTGAAAAAAAACCCTTGTACAATAAAGATTCCGGTAAAGAGTCAGGTTTGGGGTAAACAATTGTTACCCTGAAACACTAACGTGTCTCTACGTAAAAACGTCGTAATCCCGTTATCATCAACAAGCCATGGTCCCAAATGGCAATTCACCGGACTTGATAGTATTCACAGGAGCTCAATGCCAACAACCTTCAATGACACCCACCCCTTCCCATCTCTCTAGTCAAATATAAGGTAAGTAGAGGTGGATATTCTTGTAGATTGTAAGCATCAAGCTCCTGTGGTAGTCTTCATGAACGTGACAAGGTAAAAACCATACATTGTACGCAACACAAAAAAAAGCTTGCATTATGTACTTAGCGTTAGTGACCCCATCCTGGTCAAGACGGACTATTGATTTACTGGTGACAAAAAAAGATGTCGGAAAGTTATATCAATGTACATCAATTTTTCTTTTATAAATTCTTTTATGATAAGACAGGAGGAAAGGAGGGGGAGGGGGCACTGGGTACATGTCATGCAACTGTAGGTATTGCAGGTGCTGCTCTTGCTTGAAAATACTATTAGATGAAATCTACATGTTTGTTATAGCAAGACATTGAAGCATCAATCTTTATCATTTATTGATTTAATGCAATTAAATGACACATGACAGCCCCATGCATGTTTAAAATAATGTGTAACGTACTGACCAGTTGTGCGACTGCGTTAGTCATGTTAGTGGGTAATTTGTTTGCTCAAGATTGATATAGGACATAATAGGTTTCTGTGTCTGTACATCTCGTAAACTTAAGTTATACAATACTTTATATTTCCTTCTATTCTGCATATGTATACTAACAAATATTCGAACACCAATTTTCCATTTGAATATTCGCTGAAAACTATTCTTTTGTGAATATTCGAATATTCATTTCAGCTCTAGTTTTGCTCCTTTAATGAGATTTGAATCTTTAGTTTTTTTTAAAGTTTTGCTAAGCATTACATGTATTATCTTTGAAAGAAAGTATTTTCTATTCATGTACATTTACCTCACTTAAAGCTACATGGATTGGAATATACTCAATTCAGATTAGAAAGCCACTCCCTCCCCCCCCCCCCCCCCCTTCCCCAAGAAAATAAAAAAAAAATCAATTATATTTTACTACCTCGTAGGTACATTTACATGTATTTTGTAATAGTATGTATAGTTCAACCATCTTTTCAAGTAATGAGCATTTAAAACTATGCTGAACATATGACATGACTTTGTATATTTCAATTTTGCAATGTGAGTAACATGTATCTTTCCTTTGCAGGGGAGTGACTGGGAGTATGAGGCCCCTATGCCAGACTGGGCGAGGGACGACTGGGTGGAGCCAGGGGATTAGCTGTTAAAAGATGTCTTTACTATATCACACTCTGTATTCAGTCTGAAATAAGATGTATAAAATAAAGGTGAAAATTTTTGAAGTTTTTGCACTTTTTCTTTCTTTTTTATGAAAATTACCTCATACATGTATGAGCTCAACTTTGGGCTGACAGGTGATGCTATCCATCTGTCTGTCTCAGGTTGAACTTTTTGGTCCATGATTTATGAAATTCATACAGGGCATCACCATGGCATGTGGAAGATGCCTATTGTATGTCAAAGGTCAAGGTCACACCATAACATAAGTTTTAGGTCTCAAAGCAGTAGTTTTGAGTCTCAGTTGATTATTCTAAATCTAAGGAAAGCTCAAAGAACAGTGAACTTCGAATTCAAATCTACAATATAATATGAAAGCACGATTTGTTTGTTAAAAATTATGCCCTTTTTTTGTCAGCATCTTCATTTCCTTTCCATTTCCATTCCCTGTAGGTCAAGTGCGGGCAGAGTCAAGGCCACAAGGTCAAACCTTGATACCAAAAATAAAATGTGTTTATAAAACACTATGTATGCCTTGTCAGCAGCTGTATTTGTTTGTGTGTTGGTCAAGTACCAATAATGTCAGGACCACAAGGTCAAACCTTTACACAAAAAATAAAATGAATTGTGAAACACTGTAATTATGCCTTGTTGGCAGCTTTCTTTGTGTAGGCCAAATCCAAGCAAGGTCAAGGCCACAAAGTCAAACCTTGTTACATATTTAAAACAAAAGGTGTGTAGGCCAAATCCAAGCAAGGTCAAGGCCACAAAGTCAAACCTTGATACATATTTAAAACAAAAGGTGTGTAGGCCAAATCCAAGCAAGGTCAAGGCCACAAAGTCAAACCTTGGTACATATTTAAAACAAAGGGTGTGTAGGCCAAATCCAAGCAAGGTCAAGGCCACAAAGTCAAACCTTGGTACATATTTAAAACAAAAGGTGTGTAGGCCAAATCCAAGCAAGGTCAAGGCCACAAAGTCAAACCTTGGTACATATTTAAAACAAAGGGTGTGTAGGCTAAATCCAAGCAAGTTCAAGTCCACAAAGTCAAACCTTGGTACATATCTAAATCAAAGGAGGGGATCTCCAACAACACCAGGTTGCAGCACCCACAGCAAAACCCCAAAACACGCAATGCAAAACACAGAGCAGACAAGCACAGAGAGAAATGCAAAAAGGACAAGGAGCGTCAACGGACAACACAGAAACATCAAACACAAAGGACTGCACATAAACCAACGAGACCAATAGGCAACCAGTGCCGACTTAGGATGGCCATCTGCCAAGGAAATAGCAGAAGGTGGGGTTATCCTGGATTATGTGCGCTCAACCCTCCCACTTTTCTGATTACCCAGAGGTCTTGAAGAACGTTCAATTTTGTTGTAAAACAACCTCCTAACTGTCAGATGACCACACACAAACAAGACCGCAAAACGCAGGGGCCCAAGCAACACAGATGAATATGTAAATGGATATAAAAAGAGGGCATACGTAATACAATCTGTCACCACGAGCTCATGTATGTTATCACCCGAGGAGTCCGACTGACATTCAGAGAGGACAGGTGGTTGGAGCCTTGTCTTCTCTAAAGAGGTTGGGACAGGCCCGTCATGGAGTCCTGTCGTCACAGTCAGTCTGAGTGCAAGTTTTAAGAATGCGCTGGTACAAGACTGTAGATTGGTCAAGTACCAAGCCTAGTGTCCGTCTGGTGACATTATGATCATATCCATGGTATAAAAGGCGTTTGATAGTTATGTTGTCTATTTTCTATCCTTCTTATCTTGTTAATTATGTCACCATAAAATGCAGGTTGTGAAATACCCGAAGTAATATACTCTGTTGCCTGTATTGGTCCGAATTTAGAAGTTGACAATAACTTTTGTAAAATTTCCAGAAAGTCTTTACTAGTTTGTGAAAGCGAAAACTTTGTCCTAAAAGTTTCTTTGTAATTTGCAAACTACTATGAAAATCCAAAATACCGGCACATGCTCTAGCATACACAGGAAGAATTGCTACATATATTTTTCATATAAAATATATATATTTTACATATAAAAAAAATACGTATTTTGTGTAAAAAAGGAGCGCGCACATAAAATATATGCATGAGCGTATATATTTTATATATGAAAAATGTATATTTTTTATGCGTATGGAAAAATATACATAAAATATATGATCAAAATACATACTTTTTATATATATTTTATACATAATATGTATTTATATAGATATATATAAATTACATATATTTGGTTCTATATGTATATAATGTATGAACAATTTATATGTATTATTTATATATTTTCAACGTAATTTATGTATCTATTTATGTTGTAAGAAATTCACATATACATACATAATATATGAGTAATATATATGTATTATTTATATATTTCTTTCATATTTTATGTATGCATTTATGGGTGTTAATTTTACACTGAATGTATGTTTACCTATTCCTATAGTTCATACAAATAACAAGAAACAATACATGATGCATTTTCATAAAATTTGCAGGCACACATAAATCCAGACCAAGGCAAAATGACCCCAACACAATTTTTGACAGACATTGCAAAAGTCTTTAACAGCTTACAAGACATTATTTTACTTTTGCAGAAATTTAAACATGATTAATATTATGAAAAATCAAATTTTCATCATATTTGTCTGGTAAGTCTGGTGACCTTTGGATTGTCTACTTTGGCTGACAAAAGAATAAAGACGTTCTGATTAAACATATCCTATAATTATTTTTTTTTTCTTAACAGAAAATCAAATTGTCTGAAATGTTTATAGTGCCCATGTTGCCATCTTCATCCGGAAGTTTATAGTGCCCATTTTGTCATCTTCATCTGGAATTTTACAGTGATCATGTTGTCATCTTCATCTTCATCTAAACGTTTATAGTGCCCATGTTGTCATCTTCATCATTTTCTTTGGGAACACCAAACAGGGTTACATGCTGGCCTAAAGAAAAAAATATAACATGTAAATCAGTGCACTTTACAACATTATATTTACATTTCTAGTAGATTCCCCATGTTGAATGCCCATTAGGCAACTAGAATTATATTCCAATAACCTGGGTTGACATTGTGACGTCATGTTCAAGAATTTACCTACGTTAAAAAACATCTGATGTTGTTACAGGCAAAATGTGTGATGTGCATGCTAGTATTGTGACAATTGTCTGCAACTTTCGATAGTCAATTGCTGAAACCAATTCGATTTTTGATAAACGATAGTAGAACTGACCATCGATTGTCCTTCAGAGGTTCATTATGGCATGTGTAGAAAGGTCTTGTAACAAGGAATAGATGTAGAATATCAAACCCCTATCACTTACCAATCAAATTTGGGCTGTGACACCCAAAATGTGACAGACAGACGGACAAAGTGATCCCCAAGTGTCTCTATGCTTAGCAGGCAACACTAAAAATGGGGAAAAAATTTGCCTAATATTCATGATTTTTACTACTGTATAAGTAGAATCATTCGCTGGTACTTTCTTTCGCGGTTTTATAAAAGTAAACCCTGTCAATTGGACAATGATTCGCGGATCCGTTCCGGCTGCTATTGAATTATGCATTTGATATTAACATTAACTTGGACAAAGTTTTGCGCTGACCGCAAGTAGCGAAGGTTAATACACAGCGAATGATTCTATGTATACAGTATTTTCCTATGTATTGAATCTTGTCTCCTTGAAAATTTAAGAAATAATGCTTATATTTCCTTAACACTATTATCTTATTCTCCATTCTAGACAAATTAAAAACAAGAGCCCCAGGGGGGCATAACGCTCACCTGATATCCATGCACACTCTGAACATACTGACATTGAATAATGTTAGAGCCAGAGCCATAGTCAGAATTTTTTGGTCCATATGCCATAAATAATTTAAAAAAATATCATAAAAATTCCAAAAAAGTAAAATGCAATAAATGAGTATGCAAAATGGAGAAAATGAAAATGGAAAAAGAAAAAAGAAGGTTTTTTTTTGTATTCAGATGATTTAAAAGTGCTTAAAAAGCTTGCAAAATGCAAAAAATGAAAAAAAAAATTGGGATGCCAGTGCCTGAATTTGAACCCACAATCCTTGGGTCTATGTGCACGCACAGCATATCTAGATTAAAATATATAAAAAAAAAAAAAAATTCAAAAAATAAAGTTATAGCAAATAATGTATATAAAAGAATTGAGTAACTTAATCTGACAAACATGCAATAAATGAGTGCAGAAGATCATATATTTACTAAGTTATTAAAAGAAATAGTTAAAGAAAAATATTAAGAGCACCCTAACATCTCTCTCTTTCGGGGAAAGGATGGACAACCTAAAGAGGCATCAGATAGGATGTCATCCTTAAGAAATATTAAGTGCAGAAAACCACTGTTAGATGGAGTAAATGAAAGAAAGATTAGTATTTACTCTGATTAGTTCATTAATATACAAGCCAATTAGAAAAAAAATATTATTTTGTCCAGTTCTTATTATATCATCTAATAGAAAAAAAAATCTGTCAGCAGATGTTGTTACAGAAATTTTGACCCCCCCCCCCTTTTATACTCTATAGAATACAAGAATTATTATAAATTCAAATTGTACATGTTGTTAATCAAAAATGCTATCACACAAGCATTCATTAATTTAATTTTACCTAGGATATAGGTTTCAAAATATCAATATGAACTCAAGGGAAATTAATATGGAGAAAATGCCAAACTTCATAAAAAATTCCAAAGTTCAAAAAGTGGCAAAAATAGCATTAAAATTATTCAGGTAAGTTAAAAATAGCATTCAAAGCTTAAAATATGGATGAAAAATGAAAAATAAAGAAAAAAAATTTTTAAGGCCCTGCCGGGATTTGAACTCGCTACCTTGGGACTCGTTGACAAAGAAAACATGCCTATTTACAGTATTAAAGAAATCATTAAAAATCTAAAAGTCAAGATATTGAGAAAATTCTTTCACTGTTACATTCCTTACAATAAAAATGATAAATGTTAAAACAATCATTCATGGGAAGAACCATAAAATGCCAAAAATGATGAAAATGACCATCCTCCCTTCCTTTTTTACAGTATTAAAAAAATCATTAAAAATTCAAAAATAAACCTTTCAGCAAAATTCTTTCACTAAAGCATTCCTTTGCTTAAAAATGGCTAAATTAAACTAAACTGGAGCAGAATTTTTCAATAAGAAAGAAAATATTAAGAGAAATATTAATTTTTGCATTAAAAATGCAATGTCGAAAAAGACGTCAAAAACGCGTCAAAAATTAGTTATTGGATTTTAACGAAATGAACAAACTTGAATCGTACATCCTTCTAGATCACTTAGATACAATTAGTTTTTCAATCCATTCAGTGGAACTGGAGAAGATTTTTGAAGAGGGGTACCCTCTGGGGCCTATTTGACCCCGCCCTGGATCCACCCCTGAAGGGATCATGCCGAAATGAAAAAACTTGGTAGAGGACCTTTAGTACTTCATGCATACCAAGTTTCATCAAAATCCCTTCAGCCGTTCTTGAGAAGAAGTTGAAAATGTTAAAAGTTTACGACGGACGGACGGACAACGGACGCCTTTGGCTCAGGTGAGCTAAAAATAGGGTAATCAAAGATTACATAGCTCGCCTATACAGGTTTTGTCGGAAACCAGGTTAAAGTTTTTGAAAAGTAGGTCAAAGTCCAAGGTCAAGGTCACTAGGTCAAAGGTCATGGTCTCAAATGAAAGGTCTCATCACAAGGTATCTACATGTGAAATATCAAAGCCCTACCCCTTATAGTTCAAGAGATATAGCCCAGGTTAAAGTTTTGTCTACGGACGACGACAACGACGACATCAAAAACAACGCCGAGGGTATGGCATTAGCTCTCTGGACTTTTTCATCCCGGCGAGCTAAAAATTGAATAACACATGCATGGTAACCCTTCATTACAAAATTAACTCACTTGAGCAACCTAGTATACCATTAATATTACCTCATTATATCGCTTGATCCTCCTCTTCTTGTTTTCGAAAAGAATTTCCCATTTATTATGCCCCCGGAATCAAAGATTCGGGGGCATATAGTTTTTGGCCTGTCCGTCTGTTTGTCTGTTTGTCTGTTTATCTGTTTGTCTGTTTGTCTGTCTGTTTGTCCGAAAAACTTTAACATTGGACATAACTTTTGAATGGGAAGTGATAGGGCTTTCATATTTCACATGTGTATTCCTTGTGACAAGACCTTTCCATTGATACCAAAATTTTTGACCTCGTGACCTTGACCTTGACCTTTGACCTACTTTTCAAAAACTTTAACATTGGGCATAACTTTTGAATGGGAAGTGATAGGGCTTTCATATTTCACATGTGTATTCCTTGTGACAAGACCTTTCCATTGATACCAAAATTTTTGACCTCTTGACCTTGACCTTTGACCTACTTTTCAAAAACTTTAACATTGGGCATAACTTTTGAATGGGAAGTGATAGGGCTTTCATATTTCACATGTGTATTCCTTGTGACAAGACCTTTCCATTGATACCAAAATTTTTGACCTCGTGACCTTGACCTTGACCTTTGACCTACTTTTCAAAAACTTTAACATTGGGCATAACTTTTGAATGGGAAGTGATAGGGCTTTCATATTTCACATGTGTATTCCTTGTGACAAGACCTTTCCATTGATACCAAAATTTTTGACCTCGTGACCTTGACCTTTGACCTACTTTTCAAAAACTTTAACATTGGGCATAACTTTTGAATGGGAAGTGATAGGGCTTTCATATTTCACATGTGTATTCCTTGTGACAAGACCTTTCCATTGATACCAAAATTTTTGACCTCGTGACCTTGACCTTGACCTTTGACCTACTTTTCAAAAACTTTAACATTGGGCATAACTTTTGAATGGGAAGTGATAGGGCTTTCATATTTCACATGTGTATTCCTTGTGACAAGACCTTTCCATTGATACCAAAATTTTTGACCTCGTGACCTTGACCTTGACCTTTGACCTACTTTTCAAAAACTTTAACATTGGGCATAACTTTTGAATGGGAAGTGATAGGGCTTTCATATTTCACATGTGTATTCCTTGTGACAAGACCTTTCCATTGATACCAAAATTTTTGACCTCATGACCTTGACCTTGACCTTTGACCTACTTTTCAAAAACTTTAACATTTGGCATAACTTTTGAATGGTAAGTGATAGGGCTTTCATATTTCATATGTGTATTCCTTGTGACAAGACCTTTCCATTGATACCAAAATTTTTTACCTCGTGACCTTGACCTTTGACCTTTTAACCCAGTGACCTCACATACATGTACTTAACAGAAAATAGTGTTCATACTAACAAAGATGCCACCGGGGGCATTCGTGTTTCACAAACACAGGCTTTATTGAATTCTTTAAATGGGTCGCACCCGGGTAATAACACGGAAATAAGGTTTTGAATATTTGATAAGAAGAACAATGCTGGAACTTAACATGTATAAAGGATAGGCTTAAATCAGGCGATATTTTATACCGAGGGGAAATAAGGCAACATGAAACAAGGAAGTTTAATTTGATAGTGAAGTTTTTATTTTCCATTGGTTCTTCTATTATCTTGGTAGGTACTCTGCAATATAAATTCATGGAGCCTTGAAAATGATAGTAGATTCAACTGAATTGGAAACATTTAAACTTAGGCAATCACAGATTACGAAGCTCACCTCGTGGCAGCAAAATTCAATTCAAACATATTTCTAAATACATGTATATTGGCTTTTAAAGGCAAAATCATTCAAGCGGAAAAAGTAGGTCAATTTCATTTTATGAAAGTTTGATCAAAGATACATCCAATATGCAAGTTTGGTACATGAAGCACTTATACTTTGCTCAATATTGGCTTTTAAAGGCAAAATTACTCAAGTGGAAAAAGTAGGTCAAGGTCATTTTATGAAAGAATGATCAAAGATACACCCAATATGTAAGTTTGGTACATGTAGCACTTATACTTTGCTCAATATTGGCTTTTAAAGGCAAAATCACTCAAGCAGAAAAAGTAGGTCAAGGCCATTTTATGAAAGTTTGATCAAAAATAAATCATATATGCAAGTTTGGTACATGTAGCACTTATACTTTGCTCAATATTGGCTTTTAAAGGCAAAATCACTCAAGCGGAAAAAGTAGGTCAAGGTCATTACATGAAAGTTTGATCAATGATACATCCAATAAGCAAGTTTGGTACATGTAGCACTTATACTTTGCTCAATGTTGGCTTTTAAAGGCAAAATCACTCAAGCGGAAAAAGTAGGTCAAGGTCATTTTATGAAAGTTTGATCAAAGATACATCCAATATGCAAGTTTGGTACATGTAGCACTTATACTTTGCTCAATATTGGCTATTAAAAGCAAAATCACTCAAGTGGAAAAAGTAGGTCAGATGCTGCATCCGATGCATGGATCCATCTCGGCATCCAAAGATGAATCACTTGTGCAAGTTTGGTTACTGTAGCATTACTACTTGGTCAGATACTGAGCTACCCCAAACTTCTTAACCAAGTCACTCCAGCGGAAAATGTAGGTCATATGCTGCATCTGATGCATGGATTCACCTCAGCATCCAAAGATGAATCACTTGTGCAAGTTTGGTTACTGTAGCATGAGTACTTTGCCAAATACTGAGCTACCCCAAACTTCTAAACCGGACGCGGACACGGATGCGGACGCGCGGGGGTATAGCATAAGCTCACTCTACTTCGTCGAGGTGAGCTATAAATACAAATAAAATACAAGCATGTGTGAAGTGTATTATCCCCTTGCATCACAATAAAATTTCAATTATCTATTATTTTATCAAATCACTTTAATATGAACAAGTTTTCCATTATTGCCCATTGTGACCTTGACCACTAACCCTGAAAATCAATAGATGTTGTCCTCACACCATGGACAACTTCCGAACATGGTGGTGGTAGTGGTGGTGAGGGAGGGTTGTATAATGAGCTCAGATTGTACTTGGGGCTATGTTTTACAACCAGAAGTCTCTGACCAGACTGTAGCTCTCCTGGTTGTTTTGTTTAATATATTTGATAAACATAAAATCTTGTGAAATATCAATATCCTTTTTTTTATTATAATTAGACCATATGGACATGACGGAGCACTGGCTCTAACAATTTATCAGTGGAACAATGAAACAACATATATTCCTTAAACTGCTACTATCAATATCCACTTTTTTTTTATTATAATTAGACCATACAGAGCACTGGGCTCTAACAATTTATCAGTGCAACATTGAAACAACATATATCCCTTAAACTGCAACTACAATATCACTCATATCATATATAATATCTCAGATGTAGAATTAAAAAAAAACAATGCAAGGAATGTAATGCCTGCACACATATTTTTTTACGACCCCCTGGTCAGGAAGCTCAAACAAATGAAAATTTGCCACTAACAGGACAACCCCCCCCCCCCCCCCCCCCCCCCCGCAATATTTTTTTAAAAGTTATCTTGGGATCAAGGTCAAGTGTTAATTTGACCTACGACCTTGGTTCAAAGTCATGACATACCCTTAGGTCCTAAGGAACATTTCTGTGAAGTATTATTGAAATCCATCCTCAGGGGAAGGAGTTAATGTATGAACCTGACAAGGTTTTAATAATGATGTCTATTGTGACCTTGACATTTGACATATGACCTTGGTTCAAGGTCATGACACACCCTTAGGTCCTAAGGAACATTTGTGAGAAATATTATTGAAATCCATCCACAGGGAGAGGAGTAATGCTTTGGACAAGATTTAACATATGATGTCTATTGTGACCTTGACCTATGACCTTGGTTCAAGGTCATGACACACCCTTAGCTCCTAAGGAACATTTCTGTGAAATATTATTGAAATCCATCCACAGGGATAGGAGTAATGCTCCGGACAAGGTTTTACTAATGATGTCTAAAATTGTGACCCTGACCTTTGACCTTTGTTCAAGGTCATGGCACACCCTTATGTTCAAAAGAATATTTCTATGAAATATCAAATTATTATTGAAATACATTCACATGGGGAGAAGTTATGCTCTGGACAAGGTTTTACTAATGATGTCTATTGTGACCTTGACCTTTGACCTTGGTGCAAGGTCATGACAAACCCTTAGGTCCTAAGGGACATTTCTGTGACATATTATTGAAATCCATAAACAGGGGGAGAAGTAATGCTCCAGACAAGGTTTTACTCATGATGTCTATTGTGACCTTGACCTTTGACCTTGGTTCAAGGTCATGACCAGCCCTTGGTCATAAGGAACATTTCTGTAAAATACTATTGAAATCCATCCACAGGGGGAGGAGTTATGCTCCGCACAGGGTGTGATGGACAGACAGATGGGGCGATTCCTATATTACCCCCCCCCCCCAAACTTTGTTTGCCGGGGGTATAAATATCACAACTAGAATACAGACCACAGGGATTTTGTTTTGCTTGAAAACCTTGGTTGCCAACTGGGCCCCAGTAACAACAGAAATTTTAGGAGCCCAGCTTAAATTTCAGGAGCCCAGTTTGTTCATGCATAATTTCAATCTTACCTTCAAAACTTCAAATATCCAGTCTGTCTTTTCATTCTTGGAAATGAATTCCTCTTTAAAATTTCATCTTGTACCTGAAATTTCAAGATTAAATTAAAGTCCAGGATAGTTAAAATTTCTTCTTCTATAATATGTAATTAAGAAATAACAATTACCTAGCAGTGGTTTGTTGTTCAGTAATTCCCCGAGTCGCATGAACCAATGAAATCATCACCGAGCCGCAAAGCGGCGAGGTGATAATCTGATTGGTTCATGCGACTCTGGGAGTTAATGGACAACAAATCACAGCTAGCTAGTTGTTATTTCTATTCTAGTATTGTTCTGCACAATCTGGGTGAAGCATAGGGAACTGTAAGTTTGTTGGAGATTTTAGGCGAGTTCTATAGTACAAATAGGGAGAAAATCTTAAGTCATGTTAGAATTGGAAGTTTCCAATATATATAAGTAGAACTGCACTAATAAGTGACGAATTATACCCGCAGGACGTTTTTCTTTAAAAGGATGCATTTATATGACATAACATTATTCGAAAAAGCTGCATGCAAATTCGTGAAATTTCTAAATGTTGGGACCCACAAACAAATCAAAGGGTCCACATAATTTGAAAAAGTTATGAATAATCCACTCAATGTAGATCATATATAAAAGTGATTTGCGGGGGCCGCGATAGGTGGGCTCAGTAAAAAACCGCTTTGCCGTATGTGTATATGACCCTGAATCTTTGATTATACGCCTAGGGGGGCATAAAAAGGAAAGATATCCGAAAACTCAAAATTAAATTGCCAAGTCCTGAGCCGATTTTGATGCATCCTGGACGCGTTTACACACCTGATCGATAACACGGCAATATTTGATCAAATACACAAATGACATCTAGTCCGATAAAACGTCCTTCCGACATGAATTAAAACCAAGAATTGTATGATTGCCACTTGGGCAACTAAAATCAAAATTTAAGTTGCCCACAATGATTTTTTACTCGTATTGACCAGTGGGTGAGCAGTAATTTGCAACCCTATTCTATATGTGAAATATCAAAGCCTTACCCCTTATAGTTCATAAGTAGGTCAAAGTCACTTGGTCAAAAGTCATGGTATCAAATGAAAGCTTTGGTCATGAGGAATCTACATGTGAAATATCAAAACCATACCCATTATAGTTTAAAAGTAGGTCAAAGGTCAAGGTCACTAGGTCAAAATCATAGTTTCAAATAAAAGCTCTCGTCATGAGGAATCTATATGTGAAATATGAAAGCCCTATCCCTTATAGTTTCAAAGGTCAAGGTCACTAAGTCAAAAGTAATGCATTATGGAATAAAATAAAAGCTCTCGTCATGAGGAATGTATGTGTGAAATATCCCTATCCCTTAAAATTTTAAAAGAAGGTCAAACTTGACAAAGGTCAAGGTCACTAGGTCAAAAGCCATGGTATCAAATGAAAACTCTCACCATGAGGAATCTATACGTGAAATATCAAAGCCCTACTCCTTATAGTTTAAATGTAGGTCAAAGGTCAAGGCTGAGGTCACTAGGTCAAATGTCTTGGTATCAAAATGAAGCACCTATTATGATGAGTGTGTGTATGAAATATAAAAGCCTTATCACTTAATCTTATATGTGGAGATATACACTTCTTAACCATAATATTGTTAAGGTCAAAGTTCAAAATCAAAGTCACAGGTCAAATGTCTTGGTATTAAAATAAAGTACCTGTTACGGATTGGTGAATGTATCATATATATAAAATATAAAAGCCCTATCACTTATAAGTGATAAAATATATGCGTTAAGAACTTCTTCACCAAAATATTACTACAAAGTCAAAGTTCAAGCCTGAAGGCCAAGGTCACTAGGTCAAATGACTTTGTATCAAAATGTAGTACCTGTTATCGTGGTTATGGTGAATGTATGTATGAAACATGAAAGCCCCATCACTTAAATGTGAGAAAATATATACTTTACAAACTTCTTAACCAAAACTTAACTATAAAGTCAAAGTTCAAGGTCAAGGTCACTGGGTCAAATGTCTTGGTATCAAAATGTAGTACTTGTATGGTGAATGTGTACATGAAATATGGAAACCCTATCACATATATGCTTTAAGAACTTCTTAACCAAAATAAAACAATAAGGTCAAACTGAAGTTTGACCAAGTTCAAGATCACTAGGTCAAATGCCTTGGTATCAAAATGTAGTACTGCTGCTGCTTATGTATGGTGAATGTACCCAGTATGTACATTGTATGAAATATGAAAGCCTTATCACTTAAGTCTTATCATGCTTATACTAACTTGAAGAGTGATCTGCTTTAAGGACTTCTCCTATATACCCCCCAAACTTTGTATTGGGGGGGGGGGGGGGAATAACATAACATATGTCACCTCAGTGACCTGTCACAGGTCTGACTCAAAATGTCTAATGTACATGACTTTGACCACAAAAGTGACCATTTCATGTTTCATATAATAAAGGTTTTAATTTCATCTATTCCCACATACTGGTCACAGGCCAGTTCCCTACCTATTGATTTGAAGGTCTTGCAGATCAAATTTCCAGGAGTAAATATTGCTCATTGTTATTAATATTAACCTTTCAACAGGGCTGTCAGAACTCTTGGTGAACAACATTCCTAAACAGTTCCCTGACTTTTCACTGACCAATTCATGTTCATGACCATTCTTTTTAATTTAGTCTGATTGTTTAATGTTAATTTTTCAATATTTTAATGAATCAACATGATTCATGACATACAATGGAAGCCAATAATAAACATAGTTTAATTTTCTAAACTGTTTGGTGATCAAGGTCAATGAAAAACAACATATGCATGCAGAGGAACAGTATACATAAGGGAGCAACCATTTGATTTTTAGGTTGGGGGCAGGAAGACTTTGCAAAAAATAAGGTTTTCTATTAATTAAGGATTGTTTTTCAGCTTTTGCGCTTTATCGGTGTGTATTGGCAGTAGGGAATGGAAACAAAATATGTAAAGCACGAAGTGCTTTTCATGAATTTTGTTTCCATTCCCTACTGCCAATACACACCGATAAAGCGCAAAAGCTGAAAAACAATCCTTATATTTACATTTTACATGTTAACTAAGTTATTTCTGCCAATTTTTCAGCCAGTTTCTTTCATTTGAAATATCATTGCGGAGGGAGAACGCCATTTGACGTAAGAGCAATCGAACGTTCGACGTTTTTCGCTTGATTCGAAGTAGTACCTTCTGTACGGAAACGTTGTTGACAAATGAGAAACTGAATTTTGTCCTCTTGCTGTATTTTTAAACATTTCAATTAAAACTGAAGAAAATTGAATCGTCAAAATTCGTGACTTTTGTCCAACATAATTCAGACATGGCGGAGAGTTAAACTGGAGAAATTTCACAGAACTGAAGGGAAAACTTTTGAAAACTCTTTTTAACACTCTGTTAAACTGCTTAGACATATGCAATCAATCGGTATTATTGTAAACAAACTTCTGTAAATACCATATTTCATCTGGAAGTAATTAGAATAATGCAAAAGTCGAGTACAGCCGTCGAAAACGCGAAAACTTTCGGTATTTTCATGACTTACCTCAACATAATGGCTAAAGATTCGCTGACACTCGAAGTATTTCTGATATTATGAATCCATAAGAAGCAAAGATAAATTCACTGTTGATAATGACACAAGTGAATCAAATCCTCATCCTAAATACTGAATATTTGATCCACTTATGCCTGAATATTCGTTTATCCAAACACGGCATCTTTCTGCAGACAACAATGCAGTTCGTCCTTGAACTTCGTTTACTGACGCGTGATCGACTTACTACGTCACACTTCTTGGAAGTGTACATGTGGGAGACCTAGATTTTGACACATGTAATCACTGGGGGTAGACGGCGTCGTTTGATAATGGATACATGTTTTGAATGTGTATTAACGCAATAAATAAAATGGGCATTTTATCAGAAATTAATCCGCGTAAGTTCTAAAGTCACGTGATAGGCTCTTGCGATTATCGAGAAATAAAGCAACAGTGGGTTTAGTACCTTTATATAAGGGAAACGCAGTAAGAATGTAAATATTGTCCATTATAACCTTGACCTTGAAAATCAATATATGTAACATTGTCTGATCAAGAAGATTGGAAATAAACTATGACCTCTAGAGTGTGAAAAGTTTTTTCCACTACATACATTGCCAATTGTGACCTTGACCTTTGTCCTTGAAAATAAATTTACATCTACATGGTACGTTGAACTATCAACAATTGATGACTACACAAATAGGTGAATTTGTCTTCTCACCATGGACAACTTATTTTTTCTATAACGTTCTCCATAGACTCAATGTTAAACATTGTTGGCATCACGCTAAAAGTAACATAAAACTCCCCATCGACTGTCAGCGCGGCTGACTTCAGAAACCAGGATAAACACGATTTTGATTACTTTGTCAATGCAAATACTAAAATAAAATTGATATACATGTAAATCTCGCTTAGGCACGGTCCATTTGATATTCGGGGGGGGGGGGGCTTGGGGTTTTTTTTTTTTTCTTAAATAATTTTGCTCTGAATTTTGATGAAAAAAATAAATTTGCTTATGGTGTGACAGAAAAAAAATAATCTTGCTCTTACTAATAATCAGAAATTGAAGATTAACCATAAAATTTGCTAAATATTCCTGAAAATTTTCTGGCTCGCTTCGCTCGCTGCAATTTTTACTTTATATAAAAAAAATTTTTGGCTCGCTGCGCTCACCATAGTTTTCTTCAGTATTAATTGGCAAGTTCATAATTGAAAAATATCAAAAGAATGCATGTGACTGAAACAATTAAAATGCTTAAATACATTATCAATATAATTTATTACTATTAATAGATACATGTATCACCATATTGTCTAATTTTATATACAAGCTTGGAAGGAGAATTTGAATAAGTTTTTCACTAGTTTTCATTTCTACATGTAAAAACTTGCATCAGACCCTCTTACATGTTACATGACCTTATATACATTTTGTTTACTAAAAATGATATATCGCATATTGTAAAAATCTTCCATCTCTCTCAGTTTAGAAGTGAATACAAGTTTTACATAAAATAAAAAAATAATGTTTGGAGTAATTCAAGTGAAAAAACAAAAACATTCTTAATATTCACATCAATTGTCATAAAAAAAAATTCCTTGCTCCAACTTTGCAAGAAAATAATAATTTTTCCCCGGTCCTGGGCGAAAAAAATAATCTTGCTCTGACAAAAAACCCAAGCCCCCCCCCCCCCCAGAATATCAAATGGACCGTGCCTTAGTCGTAAATTTTGGTATATTGTATATGATCTTGGGTTTATGCAGTCATATTATACAGACAAAAAGACAAAAAACTTTTTGGATGGGGCGTTTTTAATATTAATTTTTAGTGTGACGACGCCAACATTGTCAATGATTGAGCCTATATGGACATCACAGGAAAAATTAGCATGGGAAAAGACCAACCTAAAACTTGTTTTGTCTATAAAATTTGATTTATAGGTGCACTAAATAATAGTGATTATCGTATAACTGAAACCAAAATTTAAGACTCTATTGAATTATATGGATTTGATTAAAAATTTTGCATGAAAAAGTAGTCAAAATTGCATTTATCCAGTTTCCGAAGTGAGCCGTAAGGACAGTAAAATTATTTTCTGTCAGGCCTAAAAAAATAATATGTGTGTTTCCCATAACATGCTGAAATAGAATAGGGTAGGTTGGTCGGAATTTTTTTTTTTTTTCTTTTTTTTTTTTTTTTACTTTTGTAGCCTTGTTTAGAATAATATTTCAAATGTGATTTTAAGGTATCATTGAATCATGACCTTCAAATATGTGTTGTCTGTTAAATAGATGGAGAAATCATCAGTACATACAGACATGTTAAACCAAGTAGAAAGAGGGAGGGGGAGGTCATTTTGTGTCTGTAACCCGTGGCAAACAGCAAAATATTTACATGTATAAATGTTACTGAGCATTTTAAAACTGGCTTCCCAAACATGGTGACCTTGAATCTGCATTTTTATTATCTATACAGAACCCAATGGTTATTCCTGAAAGTGACCATGACCTTTGACCTGTTTACCCAGAATCAAAAGGCTTCTCCTCCTGATTATAAGCATATCGCCAAATTTGACCTTTAGACCTTTCCCTCAAAATCGATGGGCTTACTTCCATATTGATCCCTATATTTTCGAGTTACCATATATTCTAATGACATGTCTCAAATAAGAGCCGAATTTCATAGGTTGTTCCCTCCTCAGGTTCGGCCATAAAATTAGAACATACTCGCCGTTAACGTCAGTAGAGATTTCATCAAAATGGGAATACGGCAACTTGTATTTGACGTAAAGTTTGTAGCCAGTAAGTGCTGATTTTACGGTACAAACATCCGGGATTTTTTTCTGGTTCCAGTTACGTACGTGTTGCAAAAAAGACTCAGTTTGCGACCATAAAATCAGCATTTACCGACCGCAAACATACATTGTAACGTCAGAAGCACGTTATCCCTATTCAGACCGACATGGAGGCGTGTGGTCAATAGTAATACAATTTTTGTATTAAAATTTCATTTACAGGCGTGAAAATGTCGAGATGTAATCGTTCTATTGTACTTCTTTAACTCGCGCTGAAAACGTTACTAACGCACTGTATAGTTCCCCGAAATATTTATCGCGTACCTTGTATTAGGGCAGGTTTCTTTAAAAAACAGATTTTATAGGACAACTTAATTTCCTTTTGAACACATTCAATTTTCATATTAACCTGCAATAGAAATTGAGATACGACGAATATTTATTTTACGAAAGAAGGCGGCGATTTTACCCTAAGTAGGAGATGAGATATATATCGAAGATCGCCGGCTGAGTTAATGAGAACCCTGAGTCAGACTGTACGTTTTTATAACAATCAGTGAGTACAAACGTTGTCAGGCGTTCATCCTTTTGTGGGAAAAAAGGAAACCAATCCGGTAGCGCCGTACAATATAAAGTAGCGTTTCGAGAGAGAAATTATAGATTGCTTTGTATTTTTACAAAATTTAAAAAAGTGGAAGAAAAAAAAAAATGAATGATTTTGCAATAGATAATGTTAAAAGGCAGATAAAATTACACCAAAATCGGTAGATTTAACATTTCTGGCATGTATTTCATAAAGCGCGACAGTCATAAAATTGGTGCGAAAAACCTTAATGCAACTAAAAATCGGGAAAAAAACATTAGGGTCGGCAGCTTTGAGTAGGGTCGGTCGGGTGATGGGAAACAAAGGTATTTTTTTCTTTTGGCCTCACTGTCAATGTGATTTTAGCATTACAATGTAGTCGTATGTACTACTTGTATAGACATATATCTTACACCCTTAGTCACAAGAGTTCTAGATCTATTCCCCTATATAAATTTCAATCAGGAAACTTGCCGACATTTAAGAAGACAAAACTTCGATTCTCCAATTTCCGAAGAGAGCTGCACAGAAAGTACCCCCATTTTTATTTTTTTTTTTGTTTTATAATAAACATCGAAATCTTTATCTTGAAACATACACCTGAAGATGTACTTGTTATTGAAAACGTACTCGGATTTATCCGATTACCGTTTTGTACTGTTGGGTTTTTTTTGTAGTCAGAGGAAGCTCGAGCAAAATTTGTAAAATCGTATTCATAGACGTAAAAGTAATGTATCGATACCATTGGTACTGCTACGGATTTCTCCTTCTCATCTCGACAAACATGTTCACATCTAATTCTTGTTTGATTAAGTTTCACAAGGCGTATGTTCCCGATCCGATGAATTCTTGGCAGGTTCCCCTCCATCGTCTGCTCGCATCCGTCTAAATCGAGCACGCGCTGCTTCGCGCCGTCTTTGTTTCACTCCGCATTACACTCGTTCGCCACCATAAGTAATTAATTGATGTTTTAGTAGTCGTGTTCAAAGCTTTTTCATCTGTTTTATACATATCTATTTCTTTCTCTTTCTTTTTTTTTCACATGCCCCATCCCCCTCCCCCCTGCAAATCGACCAAAGTAGTCTCAGTAGATCTAGTGCCCTTTCCCGTGTGGTCAAGGGGCGAATTTTGTCGATTTTTACTGACATTGGGCAGAAATATACCTGTTTTTTGGAAAATTTTGGGTAAGTGCCCGGGGGGTGGGGGGTGGGGGGGGGGGGGTTTAACGCCCCTCCACCCCCCGGGAGTCCCCTCCTGAATCCGCCACTGAGACTTCACTTACCGTAGACTGTAAAATTTTTCATTTTGGAGGGAATCAAGCAATTAGCATGCCTCACATTTATTTCTGCTGTGAATCACATGTGAAGAAGTCTAAGGATTTTCTGAACGGGAATACATTTTTAAAATATATTTTTAAAATATGTATGCATGTTTATCACATGGTACGCAGGACCTCCCCCCCCCCCCCCCAAAAAAAAAAAATACATACATGTAGGTCTGTTATTCAGTTACATAAAGCCATTTCAGAAATAAATGTTATAATAACAGGTTACCCCCGTACATATGACTATATTACTTTGGGCATATTGTCAATGGATTTTAAAGCGCTCTGTGACAGATTCTTTGTTACGTTACAATAGAAACGGCAACATTTGCGCATTATTTGCAAGAAATGAAGTGAAAATTTTAAAGTTATTTTTATCAATATTACGTCGTGTTTCATGTGAATGATGTTTCAATTCTATTTTATGAAACTCGTTCTGTGATTTTAATGATGTGCTGTAAGAATCACACACCTCTTTCATACATACCATATGAAATAGAAATTCATTTGAGCTCCTACATACATATACATTTGTTATACCCTTGTCAGTATCTCTATATAAAATCCCCATAGGCAAAATGCCTATGAATTCGAATATTTGACCAAGCGGTCAATATTTACATCAATATTGGCCCTAGGGCAATATTTCAAAAAATATTGACCGATGAACGGTACATTGTTTGTGACGTCACGTCATTGATGACGCCTATTTTTCCGCGCTCTTTCTCTTATAGAAGAAAATACGCGTAAACATGTCGGGCTAATTGGTTCGTTGCTGCAGTATTGATGTAAGGTATAACAAAACAATTATTGACTGGGAATTCGGGCAATATATGATTTGTTGGACCTTCAGACAAAATATAGCCCTCGGCCTTCGGCCTCGGGCAATATTTTTTCTTCAGGTCCAACAAATCATATATTGCCCTCATTCCCAGTCAATAATTGTATAGTATTCATCTGATGCAAATATATAATAATCATGCAAAAATATGTACATCTAAATACACCCTTGATTATTGTGCAATTTATAAATTGTAGAAAATTTTGATTGCAAGCATCTACAAAACCTGTCAATTCACACATGTATGATGGATACAACATGTAATTCATACATATTAAATTACATATATATAATGTATAACATATACATTTACTTTTCATATATATTTTATATACATATTTTTCTGATATATGAAAAATATATACCAAAAAATATGCACTTGAAATTCATGTATGTAAAATATATATAAAATGTATAATATATACATGAATTTTTCATATATATTTTATATGCATATTTTTCCGATGCATAAAAAATATATACAAAAAATATATATATTCCATATATTTTTCATATATACAAAATATACATTTTCATACACATACATTTTAAGTATATTTTATATACATTAAATATATATTTTTAGAAATGTATGTAAAATATATGTAGCAATTCTTCCTGTGTACCGGATGAGCTATGAAATGTAGATACCATAGGACGGTAATCTAGGAACATCACCGTCAAGCCAGGTAAATTTACTATGTTAAATCCAAAATCATCTCTCTTGTCATACACACTTGTATGAATCTCTCCATTAACAATTTTGATATTTAGGTCCAAAAATTGTGTTTCTGTGTTTTTAGCGTTTGCCTTGTTTAGAATCAATTCTTGTGGATAAATAACATTTTCATACTTTTCAAAAACAGGATTGTCGATTGTAAGAATATCATCCAGGTACCTAGAAGTAAAAGTCCTATTGCAAGGGAAATATTCATGTCTAAGAGAAAGTAATCTCACCTGGCGCATGTAGAGTAGAATTAATCAGTTTTATGTAAGAAAGAAAGGAGGGAATCTCCAGCAGTACTCGGTTGTAGCACCCACAACAAAACACCTCATGCAAAAACCCAGAGCAGACATGCACAGCAAGAGACGCAAAAGGGACAAGGAACACCAAACACAACATAGAAACATCAAACACAAAAGACTACACAAACAACGCTTAATGAGTTAATGTCTGCCTATAATATGTGTTCACTTTTTGTGCCTCGTTACTATGAGGGGTGTTGTTAGCAAGCAGGAGATACTTACTCTTACCAGACGGATCATGTCATCTGTATAAGGGATTCACTATATTCCTCTGCAGCATGTGTAGTTGTTATATTAGGTTCTGTATGAACATTGTAGATTGTGATCTCAGGATTATGATTTTGAGTTTTGTGTTTGACTTTCTCACACTGATATTACTTATAAATAACAGGGAATAAGGGAGACTTCCACTCACTGAGAAATAAGTTACAGGGAATAAGGATGTCTTTCACAAACAAATAAGTTACAGGGAATAAGGATGTCTTTCACAAACAAATAAGTTACAGGGAATAAGGGTGACTTCCACTCACTCAGAAATAAGTTACAGGGAATAAGGATGTCTTTCACAAACAAATAAGTTACAGGGAATAACATGAATAAGGATGTCTTTCACTAGCAAATGAATAAGTTACAGGAATAAGCTAGGACGTCTTTCACTAAGAAATGAATATGTTACAGTGAACAAGGACGTCTATCACTAACAAATTAATAGCCATTCTCTGTAAGGACCAAAATCGTTCGGCACGACATGTCATGGATTTTGATGATTTTCGGTATAATTGGTATATATTGAGTACTGACCATGAAAATAACACTTTTCATTCAATGTGACCTCTGGTTGCCATGGTAACGAGGTCATTCTATTTATAGTACTTTTGGGACCATGAAATAAGCAAGCTCCGGAGACTTCGTTGCCATGGATACCACTGTAACAGCTTGTTCATCTTTACATTATCTATTCTTCCTTACTTCCATTCTTACTTAGTACACTAAGTTATGTGATATTTATTACAGGAAGCTTATTGTATTAAGCCAAACTAAGTCAAAATGAAGCGAAAAATAGAGGTGAAAATAAGGGCCAATTTAGTGTGTTTTTGACCATTTTCAATCTTAAATATCACAAAAGGCACCAATAGGAGACTAGTGATTTTCATCAATGGAAATGTATGTTTATTGACAAATAAAATGAACGAAAAATTGGAGTGGGTATTTCAGAGTTTTACCTAAATTCTGTCGTCAAAGAACGTTGCCATGGCAACATTAGACCTTTTTGCTTGTTTCATATTATCTTTGAAATTGATTTTATTCCTCTTTAGAGTTACATAAGACTGTCAAAATGTATGCATGTATAGATATGACTTGTATCTTTTACACAAGAACAATTAAAATGTTCAAGGTCATTGGCTTGATGTTCAAGGTCATTTATACTTTGAGACTCAAATTTTGCATAAAATATTGATTTTTTAATTTTTTTGTTACCGATTTTAGTGATTTTTTTATTTAAATATTTTCATAGGTCATATATATTATGAAAGCACATGAATATAAGAAAGACAAATCTAAGAATTTATTGAATTGTAGCTATTCAATAGGAAAATATTTTTCCGTCAAAAAACAAGAAAAATAAAGATTTCGTCCCTTTTTTATCAACATACTCACCAAGAATTTAGATATTCGAAGATGTGAAGAAACGTAATCAATAGTTCTAAGAAATAAGTGATACATTTATCATTTTATGGCAAATAACTGTTAAGTTCAATATTTCAAGGTTTCTAAAATATTGACACCTTCATTTTATGAAAAATCAGGATTTTTCGTCAAATCTGGTCACTTAAAGTTTAATGACCTTGAAAATTCAGTGGGTGACCTTGAAATATTTTCAAGGTCATTTTTATATCAAAACGCCTTTGATAGATGTATACATGAACTTCTGTTCCAATATCATGCGTAGATAGTTTGATAGAGGTTGTGTTTAAATTCATCGTATTGAAACCTTTCAGCCGATTGTTGCCATAGCAACTAAATTTGATGCTGCTTTGCATATAAAAGGACAAATTAGCCCAATTAATTTTTTATATTCATGTAGAGTTCAAAGATGATACTAATTGGATAACTACAATTTGGACTTCAAAAATTGGTGCTTTTATGAAATTTTCAACCTTGTAAAACAGTAAAAACATGCAAAAAAGGGTCTTTGAGTGCCCAAAACAAAGCCTTTTGATACCCTGTTTCGGCCCAATTTTTCATCTTGTATACATAAGGCATCCGAGATGAATGTAAAAAACTTTACAAATATGCGTAATAATAAGGATTAAAAGAAAATAATCAAAGCAATTTAAGATTTAAAATGTTCCTGTTTCCATGGTAACGAAGCCTACAAATATGCCTTGTCCTATAGATTTTCCCGATTTTTGACACTTCAGACACGGTTACCATGGCAACGACAACCTTTTTGAAAAAACTGGGGTTGATTTACATACTAGTACTTCATATTGAACTTCCGTACCAAAAATCTCAAAAATCCATGACATGCCGTGCCAAAATGTTTTGAAATTCTTTGGTTCTTACAGAGAATTGCTGTTAATATGTTACAGGAATAAGGACGTCTTTCACAAAGAAATGAACATGTTACAGGGAATAAGGACGTCTTTCACTAACAAATGAATATGTTACAGGGAATAAGGACGTCTTTCACTAACAAATGAATATGTTACAGGAATAAGGACGTCTTTCACTAACAAATGAACATGTTACGGGGAATAAGGACGTCTTTCACTAACAAATGAATATGTTACTGGAAAAAAGGACGTCTTTCACTAACAAATGAATATGTTACAGGAATAAGGACTTCTTTCACTAACAAATGAAAATTATGTTACAGTGAATAAGGACGTCTTTCACTAACAAATGAATGTTACAGGAATAAGGACGTCTTTCACTGACAAATGAATAAGTAATCTTGGAATTCATGTTTTTCCTCTAAGCTGCAGATTTTTTTTTTAATATCTAGTCATTTTCAAATGAGACATAAAGCATTGATATACTATATGAAAAAAGTTAGGAAGCAATTGCAAAAAAAAAACACACACACAATATTATTGGAATTACATGTTTCTGACTAAGTTTTGGGGAAATTTACTTTTAATAAAAACTTATTTTATAGGAATTTCATGAAATCCCTAAGTTCCAGAACTATGGGTTGTTGTTTTTTTTTAAATCCATTATTACACTTATATGGTACCTAACATCTTTTGTTCTTACAATCTTCGTAACAATGGAGATTACTCTTCGTGTCTTAAGTGCTATAGAATTATCTTTCAAACTTACCTCCCTTTCAACGTGTATATATATCTCAACACAGACGAAAATAACAATGATATCTCATTCTGTCCTCTTCACTGTGTACAGACAAATTGTTGAATATTGATGTTAATACTGATTATATTCCTCATCTCTTCCCTAACTCCTCGCCTTCTCTTGCTTACCTTGATTTCCAGCACATGCATGGATGGTAATTAGATGAAATCTTTGAAAAAGAGACATAATTTCTTAATTATTTAAGGTATTTGCTTGTGCAATTAAAATATTTTCACTGTAATGGATATAGAGAGTTATAACCGAACTGTAGGATCAGGCTTCTTTAATTATATGGTCCAAGTTAAATTTCCTCTAATTTCAAGTTGTAACTTAGTGTCTTGGGACGAGTGGTGTTTCTGGGTCACTTAGACCCTCTTTTTCCCATTGGTTCTATATATGTATTTATATTCAAAAATAGATTTATACAGTCATGTATATATGAAAAAAATGTATTACATTATAAATCAAGCGCGGATCCAGAGGGGGGTCGGGGGGGGGGGGGGTCCGGACCCCCCCTGGAATTTTCAAAACATACCTTTTCTTATTATTAATATACATATTTCAAAAGAGTAAGTCCCAATTTCCCTTTTGTTGTCATAATTTTTGAAAAATATATTATGAATTTGTATTAGAAATCTTTCATTTTGATAATACATTTATAATTTTTTCTCTGGCTCGCTGCCGCTCGCCAGAGTTTGTTACAAATGTACATACATGTACGTTGTTTTTCAAATGATGCTGCGCTTTCCTATAGGCACTAAGAAGACGAAAAGAAACTGAAAAAGTCACGAATAGTGGATTTTATTTCAATTCTCGGAAAAAAATTCGCTGGCTCGCTATCGCTCGCCCTTTGTTGTAATCACATAATAGAACTGATAATCAAGTACTATGATGTGAAAATTCAAGATTTAAAGCTTTCGGCTCGTCGTTACTTTCCAGTCACCTGTTTTAATAATAATAAGATACAGAACTAACAACATCAATCAATAACTATTTTCTTGCGTTTGCCTTCTCTCTTTTTTTTTTTTGTTTTTTTGTTTTTTTGTTTTTTGTTTTTTTGTTTGTTTTTTTGTTTTTTTTGTTTGTTTTTTTGTTTCTTTTGCTCTTCAAAAAATTCGGATTTTAGGACCCCCCTTGAAAAAAAATCCTGGATCCGCCCATGTAAATGCAAATCATTGTTCGAAATGATTTCCTTTCATGATTAATCGGTAACTGGCGCGTTTCTTTTCTAGCGCTCGTGATCCGACACCAAGTATAAAAAATCGATAGATCTATATTTTTCAGCATATATATGCTGAGTGCATACAAACTAGTAAGGGTACAAGCATCATTGCATCTGGCTGCCATGACAATTATAAACAAATATCTATAATAAACACCGGGAAAATAAGTAGGACACGCCTCAAGTTTTGAAATTGACTGCAGACTGGATACCAGTGCTCGTAAATTATATGAAGAGAAAAAGAATAAGGATTGTGATAAGATCTAACAAAACGTACATAGAAAAAAAAACCCAGGGCTCTACTCCAAGTCCACCCTTGGAGGAGAGGGGGGGGGGGGGGGGTTAACAAGGTGACTTATTTCCGTAAAGTATGATATATTTGATTTTTTTTAACGATGCCGTGCATGTACTCATGGAAACGTAAACTAATAAAATGAGTGCTAGAAAGTAATATTTAGATTTATTGAGTACATAATGCATTTTGTTGAACTTAAGGATTTTCCGAACTTTCAGATCATACGAGGTAATTAAATGCAAATTTAAAGTTTGTTATTTGCCGTCTGGGCGTAGAAAAGTCTCTTTAAATTGTTACCCTGTATTATACATGTGTTAAACAAGAACTTGGATATTAAAACTGAATTTTTATATTGTCTTACTATTGTACCATAATGTACTTTGAACACTTTATGATGATCCGGTCGAACTTATTGCTAAATGCTCACTGAAAACTAAATCAAGATGAATATGTCTGATCCATTTCAAATTCTTAATCCTATTCTGCTTCACAAAGAAAGTGTGTATGAAAATACATGCTTGTGCATTAAAATAGGTTTGAAATTTTATTCAGGAAGGTTACGAGTTGGACTTGAAGACTTCAATTTTCCTATTACACAAGTATATATACTTATTTTCTTTTGCAGTGTGGAGCCGTTAAACATGTTCCCCGCGATTGAATGTTTCAAGTGTATCATATTAATTTCTGTCCAGCTCTGTCGCCTGAAAGAAGCTTTGCTTTTGCTCTTTTAACGATTTGACATCAGTTATTTTGGAAACTTGTCATTTCATCCTAAATATCATCGAAGTTAAAGGAGGTTACCATCCTAACAACATATCCTTCCAATTTAACTTTTTGGCTATATGTTTTATTTATTATGCTACTGAATCGACCATAAACTTTGGAGCCGCACCCTCTTTGCAAAGTAAATGCACAAAAATAAAAATGGAAGTAAATAATAAAATGTAATGTAATAAAATACATTTGGTTGTGTTTGAAAATCACTTCAAATGGCTTAAAGTACCACTGATGAGGACTTACTAACAGAAACACGTCATCAAAATGCTCAGTTTTCATGCTATAAGAAGATTTAGACAGACAGACATGACATGAAAGGGGATAGGGTACTATAATTATCAAATTGATATACTGATTCATTCACTGGTTTCGATCATAATTGCATGCGAGGGAACATTTTCATAGATGGAGGGGGGGGGGGGCGGACAGAGGGTACCTCTCTCCCCCCTCCCACCCCCTTACCTCACCACTCCCGCCCCCTCCTCCCTCCCCCTCCTTTTTCACCCTTCCCTTACCTCCCCCTCCCCATTGTTGAAACAGAATACATATAGTTATAAGAATGACTAGAATATTTCGGCCCTATGTTGTGTGTTTGACTTATACACCTCCCTGCTATGCTAGAGTAAAAGAATATGAAGTGGTGAATTCAAATGGGGGATTGGGCACATACGACACTCACCGCCTCTATCATAAAAATAATTATAATATCTAGTGCTTTTTCTATCCCTTTATCTTCTCTAGAATTCAATCATTCCTAACAATCTATGAGGGGGGTGACAGGGTGAAAGGGAGGTGGGAGGTGGGAGGAAGGGGGCGGGAGGGGGGAGGTAGGGGAAGGATGAAAAGGAGGGGCGGGAGGGGTGAGGTAAGGGGGTGGGAGGGGAGAGAGGTACCCCCTGTCCCCCATCTATGAGAATGTTCCCTCATATGCAATTATGATCGAAACCAGCGAATGAATGTGTCACATAGACCCATTAACTTTATGTAGTATGAGAGACTAAAGAAAAAAAAAAAAAACTACGAGAAATCTATTGACATAAATTCAGAAGTACCACAAAATGCTAAAAATAAGAAATAAGCCAGTTTTAAAAGGAATATTGACATATTGATTTTGTAATTACTAGTCGCGTAGAAAGAGGTTTAAATTTTTGCCAAGGCTGAGTGCATTTTTTGCACTATACTCTAGATATAGATGAACTCGACTATGAAAGAGTAGGGTATCTGCAAAACAGTAAACATCGGAGGAGGCTTGAATTACCCGGCGTCGTTAGCAACCGAAAAGCAAAATCTGAGGTAAGTGAAACGAGAAAAAAAAGTATAAATGGAACGTTTCAGTGTAATATGCATAGGAACGTATTGATATCATTGTATGAAAATTGGTGTCAGTGTAATGTGGATGTGGACCAGGTCATATATATATATATATATATATATATATATAGTATATATAGGTCGGGGGAATGAGGGGGTGGGAATTATGTACAAATGTTACAGGGGGAAATCAAGTGTTTGGACATGCGCTGATCGATCTAGAGGGGGTTAGGAGATCAGGACCATTCCTCCGGAAATTTGTCAAAAATTCTTACTTTCTAATTTTCTCATTTTTGAAACCTAATTTAGTTCAAAACCATAGACTTGACCCCCCCCCCCCCCCCCCGAAAAATTGTAGATCAACTTTGGTTACGTTACATTATTACTTTAAAAAATAACAGAATCCTATTGCCTTTCAATTTATTACACTAAGTGCATACACTAGACAGGGCATGGGCGGATCCAGAAATTTTTTTCAGGGGGGGTCCTAAAGTCCGAATTTTTTGAAGAGCAAAAAAAAAAAAAAAAAAAAAAAACCACCGCAAACGCAAGAAAGTAAATTATTGATTGATGATTGTCAGTTCTGTCTCTAATTATTAATAAAACGGGTGACTGGAGAGCAATGGCGAGCTAACAGCTTAAAAAATTTTAAATTTTCACATCATAGTAATTGATTAAATTTATCGTCAGTTCTAATATGTAAATACAACAAATGGCGAGCGATAGCGAGCCAGCGATTTTTTTTCCAAGAATTGGAATAAAATTCACTATTCGTGTCTTTTTCAGTTTCTGTTCGTTTCCTTAGTGCCCTTGTTTATTGACCTAGGTGTAATGTATATGTGTTGTATATAGAAAAGCGCAGCATCATTTGAAAATAACGTACAAGTATGTAATAAATTCTGGCGAGCGGAAGCGAGCAAGAAAATTTTTGAAATACTGACGGCAAAATATTATCAAAATGAAAGATTTCTAATACAAATTCATGATATATTTTTCAAATATTATGACAACAAAAGGGGAATTGGGACTTAATCTTATGAAATAAGCATATTAATAACAAAAATTTAGCAATGTTTCGAAAATTCCAGGGGGGGGGGGGGTCCGGACCCCCCCGACCCCCCCTCTGGATCCGCGCTTGCAGGGAAAATGAAGTGACAACTGGGAATTAACAAATACGGATACTGACACCAATTCCTGGAAAAAAAGGATAGCTTCAGGCCAGATCAGGGGACAGGTCGGATGGAATCTTTTTCAAAAAGAATGTTTTCAGAGGGAGCGGATAAATTAAAATTAAATGCTACGCCTCATCTTATTTTCCCTACCCTATCATATCATTACTTTACGCCTCTCTCTTCACTCTGAATTGAATTCTTTTACTCAGTGCGCGTGGTTTTATTATGATGTGTAATGATTCGGTAGTTTTCGAATTCCCGTAAGTTATATCAAATTGAAATTGATAATTATAACATGCAAGATATTGAAATATCTATGAAATAATATAAAATTAATTGGTTGGTGTCTTCAGAAATTCTTGATTCATGTAAAATCTTGACATATGAATGATTTTTAAAATCTTCATTTCAGCACTTTATCTAAAGAATAAAACAACAGGAAGATGCCTAGTTACGGGTATCGAAATCGGTACTATAACAGATACCGACGTAACAGAAGGCGCCGGGGATATTCCTCCTATGGGTTAGGGTCATATAGGTACAATGACCTCTACAATTCCTTAAGGTAAGTATATTTCTTTATATCGGGTCAAGGTCATATCGGTACATTGACCACCACAACTCTTTAAGGTCAGTACTGTTATACACAAGCTTATATCAGGTCATGGTCATATTCTTACTATGACCTCTACAAGTTCTTGAGGTCAGTATTGTTTGTTAAATGTTTCTATTAAAGTCATATCGGTACACTGACAACTCTAACTGAACTTCCTCATGTCAGTATTGGTAAAGGGTCAGGGTCATATAGGTACAATGACCTCCGCAACTCATTAATGTCAGTATTGTCTTTGACAAGTGAATATCGGGTCAAGGACATAATATTATTGTTTCGATGACGTCAAAAACTCTTACGGACAGTTTTGTTTGTCACAATTTCATATCAGGTAAAGTTCAAGTATAGGTACAATTTCTTCTACAATTAACTCCTTCTCCATTACAAGTTGATATAGAGCCAGGGTCACATGGATACACTGACCTGTACTGTAACAACTCATTAACATATAAGGTCAGTTTTGTTTGAGTCAAGTTTGTATTAGGTCAGAGTCATTTAATTTGTTACCATGACCACCTCTATATGACTTTGAGATGACTCTTGTTTGAAATTGGTATTTTATACATGTTAGGGTCATTGTGTCAAGGTCATATCATTACGAATATTATTGAATTTTGTTCAAATAAGAAGTGTTCAAGCTCATTACCTTCTTGAAGACAACAAATTTTAATGCACCAGACATGTGTTTTGGATACTAAAATCCTCCTCATCAGTGGTACTAAGCGATTTCCTGACAGAGCAAAATTTATGATAGCAGCGCACTGTAGTTTGAGTCTGAAAAGTGAGCTGAAGAACATGTATTGCTGTATGATCGAATGTCACATCTATGTACTGTCCGACATGGAAAAACTTAAGATTATTTTTAGTTGCACATCAACTGACTGCTATTACAAGGTTCATATATTGACCCAACTAAACATTAGATGGGTGCTGCTAGCCAACCGGGGATGCTTACTCCTGCCGGGCACCTGGTCCCACCTCTAGCTTGCAGGCGCGTAGCTGCCCATACGCAAGTACGCAACTGCGTACACATCAATTTGCTAAAAAAATTAATAAATGAATGAATAAATGCATGTAAATAAATAAATAAATATAAAATGTTAAGAAAATAATCAAAGTAGAATGCAAATAGGAAAAATAGAACCTCACAAAAACTAGATTATTTGAACAGCGAGGAAATAGAAGAATTACATCTTCATGTTATGAACATTAAAAAATGCACAAAAAGATATATATATATTGAATCGAACTTCGTCATTTGTATAGCCATTTTACATTTGAAATAAGGTGTTGCCATATTGCCATATTTCACGAGCTCTGGACCCACTGTAGGCCCCAAGGCCGCCCCAGACCCCTGCCTAGACTGATTTGAGTACACATCATTTTTATTCTGGCAACGCGCCTGGCTTGATAGGGTTCTGTCGATGCTCAATTTGATGCTCTATTGTGAGCGCTGTTGAGGTTATCGTCAGGATCGTCTTTAACTCATTTGTGTCACACTTATCCCCTTTGCCGTGTGGACCTCGTAAAAAGTTCCCCGCGAGGGGTTTGGCAGTAAGTGTTTTGAATATTTTTCCATGACATGGTCGCCATAGCACTTTCTATTAAACGAAACCACAGACAGTGCATGTACTCGTTATATGTTGTTTTCGTTTCCGTGCATGGACATCGGATGCTTACTCGACCCGGGCACCTGGTCCCACCTCTAGCTCGATAGGGGTCCGTCGATGCTCATTTTGGTGCTCTATTGTGAGTGCTGTTGAGATTATCGTTAGGATCTTCTTTAACTCTTTATACTAGCAATACCATGGTAGCCTTTTCTAAGAAGAGTGACATACTTCAGTCAGCAGAACATAAACCTTGCGATAGGAGTTTTCGTTTTCTATGCTATTTTATTTTGTTTATCTTTGCACCCCTCAGAGGCTGATTCATTTTTAAAGCACTTGAAACGAAGAGAGTTTAGAGAATTTTCGATTAACATATACGATTTCCTATTCTTCCTTTGACAGATCGAATTACAGTAGGTACTACTCACCGAGTTATTACACCTATGGTCCATCCAGATCACGTGACTATTCATACAATAGGGACTACAGCTGGTGGCTAGCTGATTACTACAGGGAGAAAGAACGGGAACGGGAAAGGGAGGAGAGGGAAAGAAAAGAAAGAGAAGAAAGATTGAGGAGATTAAACGAAACGAGGGAAAGGGAAAGAAGGGAAAGAGAACGTAGAGAAAAGGAAGAAAGAGAACGGAGGGAAAAGGAAGAACGAGAACGGAGGGAAAAAGAAGAAAGAGAACGGAGGGAACGAGAAGAGAAGGAAAGAAGGGAACGAGAAGAAAGGGAAAGAAGAGAAGCGGAAAGAGAAAGACGGGAAGAAGAAAAGGAACGACGGGAAAGAGAAGAACGGGAACGGAGGGAAAAAGAAGAACGAGAACGGAGAGAAAAAGAAGAGCGGGAGCGAAGGGAAAGGGAAGAACGAGAACGGAGGGAAAGGGAAGAACGAGAAAGGAGGGAAAGAGAAGAAATGGAAAGGGAGGTAAGTTATGTTGTTTCTATTCAAATGATAAAGGTGCCATAGTTTTAAGATATTTGATGTAAAAAATGTCATAATAATATTGTAAGTATGATGTTGGCTATTGAAGCAGGATGAGAATTGGACTCTGATGACCACCCATTAAACAACATCGCATAATGAGCTATTTGATTTTTTTTTTTTCGTTTTTTTTCCATTTGAAATTGAAAATATTAATTGCGGAAAGGTATGCAAGTCCATGGATGTTCCCTGTCGGATGGAGCGTTTTGAAGAAAGGCTTTATTTAGATTTCTGCATGCGGTCTTTGCAGAACTCATTGGTCCCCTTTCTTATGCTTTGAACTTGTTTGGACACATGCTTTGGTACTTGAACAATCTTGTGCCAGCGCATTCTTAAGAATTGCACTCTGACTGACTGTGTCGAAAGGACTCTATAACTAAGCACTGTCCAAACTTGGTTAGAGAAGACAGGCCCCGGCCACCTGTCCTTTGAACTTCTCGGGTGATATCTATAACATGCATGAGCTCGCTACAGCCGGCAGTGCATTGACTGTATTTCGTGCGCCTTCAACTTTTTATCCATTTATATATCCATCTGTGTGTTGCTTAGCCTCTTGGTTATTGCTGCGCGCTGCGTTATGCTGTCTTGTTTGTATGGTCATCTAACAATGAGGAGGTCATTGTCACCACTATTGTGCATTCTTCGATACCTCGCAACCGGAAAAGTGGAATGGTTGTGCACACGTAATCCGGATATTGACAACATTTGCTACTGGCGTGGCAAATGGCCGTCCTAATTCGGCAACGATTGCCCATTGGTCTTGTGCTTTATGTGAAGTCTTTTGTGTTGGATGTTTCTATGTTGTGTTTTGATGTTTCTTGTCCCTTTTTGTGTCTCTTTCTATGCATGTCTGCTTTGTATTTTGCATGGGGCGTTTTAGCATATTGCCGTGGGTGCTGCAACCGAGTGTTCTTTGAGATCCCCTTCTTCTTGTACACACGTTGATATTGTTTCGAAATATTTCTCCCGTTAGGACTGCTTGATGTCCGCTATTGACATAATTGGAATCTGAATAAGCTTAAATTTTCCTTTTCGGTCAGGACTACATACTTCGATACTATAACTCGCATTACATATATGTAACATGATTCATACGATATTCGAATATGTTTACACTTAATTTATTCATGCAACACTGGAGATTGTTCAACAGATAACATTGTCCTACTTGTTTCTATGGTATTCTGCTATTGTCTCCGTTTATTTGTCTGTATTTTCTTTTCTTGAGAGAAAGTCCTGTTCTATATGTTGTCAAGAATTTGTAAACCTTAAGATTTTGATTTCTGGAATCTGATTTCGGGTTTTGTTTTCGACATCCATTCATTTACTCATTGTTATTCTATCAAGACGTCGTACTTAGAAAGTTACTTTAGACGTTAACTTGCATGTAGTGAGCATGATTTAATTCTAAGTACATGTATGCAATGTTAAACGTCTTCAAATTCAATAGCATCATTTCAAAACTGATACATTTGCAGCATGGACCAGACATGCACGTTTCGGGTACTTAACTCTCGTCAGTGATCCTCAATCTAAACATTGTAATATGGCCAAAAAGTGTGATAGTTATGCTATAGCCGAAATATCTTATTGGCGAACCCATGCTAGATCTCCCGACGTTCAAACTTACCAAACAACGTATACACGTGATCGTTTTCAAAATTTGTTTCGGGTGATTATTCAAAAGTGTGACCAAAACAATCGATGCGATATTGTGGATAGTAGATTTAAGACCTAAGTTGCAATGGCCAGCTTAATAATACTTTGAAAAAGTTTACTTATGCTTACATGTGCAAAAACTGATCTGTATAAACATGACACCGAGACTTCAGAAATCTCTCTTGGCATATAATATTTCTGTTAATTTGATAAAAATTGTTTCATACTTTGGACTGAAGGCGAGGGAGGCAGCTGAAAGGGAAAGAAGGGAAAGAGAAAGACTGGAAGAAGAACGGAGGAGGAGAAGGGAGAGGGAAGAGAGAGAAAGAAGGGAAGAGGAAGAGAGACTAAGAAGGGAAAAGGAGGAGAAAGAGAAAAGGGAGAGAGAAGGTAAGTTTTAGAAGATGTAAACTACTTTACAAGAGTCGGAAAAAAAGGAAAGAAAAAACTTGAATGCAAAACGTATAGAATCCGTGAAGGTGTCTTTGCATGACACATCGCATATATATACATTATTTGTAAATGTTCAAAGTTATCTATCATTGTTATCTGTAAGGATTCCGGTAGCGCCGTTTGTAAGACAAATATTACTTTGTATAATGAGTTTTTGATTCTGATTTGACTTCCACTCACGTGCACTGATACAATTTCAAGAATGTAACATGTGCATATTGAAATAATTTCAGCAAGAGAAAGGGCTGAAAGGGAAGCCAGAGAAAGGGCCAATAAGCGACCTCTAGAGGTCACTGAAATTGACCTTCATATCACGGAGAATGCAAGGGAACATCATACCGATAAATATGATCTGACACAGAAAAGCAAAGATGCGGAGCTGGTCATCAGACGTGGACAACCATTCCTTATGGATGTCACCTTTAATCGTCCCTACAACATCGAGCTTCATGATTTGTACTTGGTTTTCGAAATAGGTAAGTGGAGGAGAACGAGATGATTGAAAAGGGCGAGTGAGATACAAAGACAATATGACAGGGAGTGTAAAGCTAATATTTTGTAGCAAATTTTTGTTTTCAATCGACCTCTGTAACATTTCTACGTATTAGTGGTATAGTGGTAAAGGCGTCAGGCCAGTGACCGAAAGGTTGCTGACTCGAGCCTCACTAGGACCACGAGTCGGCCAATATATACTTTAATATCTATGTTCTGTGTCTATATACAAAATGTCCTTGTCTGTGTTGTTAAAAAAAATTCTATGTATAAGCCATGAAAGAAGAACATACAGAAAAGGATTATGTATATCAAGCACGATGTCTCCTTAATAGACTGATTTTACCAAGGGTTCATTGTGTGTACTGAAGAATAAGTCAAGTTATCTTTTTCTCCTTTAGGCGATAGTCCCAATTCTCGTGCGGGTACTCGGGCACGAATGATTCTAGATGAAGAAGGGAAGAAACCAAGCGGATACAACATTTGGCATGCTCGTCTTCTGAAAAGGGAGAAAAACACCATCTATATAGAAGTTCAGGCGTCGTGCGAATCTATCATAGGAGAGTGGTCTCTCGCCATTGACACCAAACTACAGGGGAATAACGACAAGTTTGACAGATATATACATAAAGAGGACATCAACATTATACTGAACCCCTGGTGCAAAGGTTAGTTAAGAATTTTATGCACTAAAACAAGGAGAAAGAACGGAGGGGATCTCCATCAATACCTAGTAGCAACACGCTCAGAAAAAACACACAAAACACCCCATGCGAAAACACAGAGTAAAAAGTATAGATGCCAAAGAGATAAGGAACACCAAACAGGTCATAGAAAATTAACACAACCAACGAGACCGATGATATATCGGTGCCGACTTAGATCGGGCATCTGCCATGCAAATAGCAAATGGTGTGGTTATCCGGATTACGTGCGTATAACTTTTCGGGAAGATTAACAACGCTGAAGGGCCAAAGCGGAACACACATGCATAACATAAGCATTTTAAAAGGTGTCAACAAACGGGTCCCTGTAAAGTGCGAAACGAAACGAAACGAAACAAATCGAAACGAAAAGAAACAAATCGAAACGAAACGAAACAGATCGAAACGAAACGAAACAGATCAAAACGAAACGAAATAGATCGAAACGAAACGAAACAAATCGAAACGAAACGAAACAGATCAAAACGAAACGAAACAAAACGAAACGAAACAGATCAAAACGAAACAAAACAAACATCTTAAAGAACTTGAGTAAAATTGATATAAATGCAGAGAACTAGCACAGATGTCAATATCTGCATATTATAACTATTGCCTTTAACCATTAGTTCTTGTGGCTGGAGGGTTTTTAAAGGGTCAAAGTTGAAGAATAAAACACAATATTTACGGTATATAACACAATTGCATTTTAAAGAGAGTGAACAGGATGAGTAACCTCGTCATAGGCGGAAAAAAATTATTTAGCAGGGAGGAGTCTAGTGCAGAGGACAAGGAACTGTTCCGTTTATGTGTATTTGAAAACTTAATCAGAAAATGAGATCAAATACTGGGGGCACATTTCGTTTGAAAAAGGATAAGATTAAGATTTTTTTCCTGAAATGAGCCCCCCTCCCAGTTTTATGATCTCATTACGGTGTCATAACGTGGTTATCAATCCCCTCCCCTTTATTCCTCTTAAATTCATGAATGGCAATTTAGTTTTTTAGTCCCCTACCGGCAATGCCGAAGGGGACTCTTAGTTTCCTCTCGGTCTGTCTGTCCGTCCGTCTGTCTGTCCGTCCGTCTGTCCCTCCGTCTGTCCGTCTGTCCGAATATCAGTTTTCCGGACTTTTTTCTGCAACGGATAGAGATATTCAGATGAAATTTGATACACAGCTTGGTCTTGGATAGTTACAGAGCAAGTTCGACTTTCGTCACGCTTGACCCATTTTTCGACGAGTTATGCCCCTTGATGACTTGGAAAATCCAGTTTTTGTCCGTTTTCCGGACTTTTTTCTGCAACGGATGGAGATATTCAGATGAAATTTGATATACAGCTTGGTCTTGGATAGTTACAGAGCAAGTTTGACTTTCATCACGCTTGACCCATTTTTCGAGGAGTTATGCCCCTTGATGACTTGGAAAATTAAGTTTTTGTCAGTTTTCCGGACTTTTTTCTGCAACGGATGGAGATATTCAGATGAAATTTGATACACAACTTGGTCTTGGATAGTTACAGAGCAAGTATGACTTTCGTCACGCTTGACTTATTTTCCAAGGAGTTATTCCCCTCTATAACTTGGAAAATTAAATTTTTGTCAGTTTTCTGCATTTTTTTTCTGCAACGGATGAAGATATTCAGATGAAATTTGATACACAGCTTGGTCTTGGATAGTTACAATGCAAGTTCGACTTATGTCACGCTTGACCTTTTTTCGAGGAGTTATGGCCCTTTATGACTTGGAAAATTCAGTTTTTGTCAGTTTTCCAGACTTCCTTCTGCAACAAATAGAGATATTCAGGTGAAATTTGATACTCAGCTTAGTCTTGGATAGTTACAGAGCAAGTTCAACTTTCGTCACGCTTGACCTCTTTTTCGAATCGATAAAGCAGATAAAACCTCAGAACTGAGCTGCACAGACAGTAAGTTTAATTTAAACTCATATATGTTTAATTGAAGAGTAATTCATAGGCAGAGTTGCAGGACATAAATATATGCCGCCGGTAGGGGACTATATCGCTCAGCGATCATAACATTTTTTAATTGTCAACTTTGACTCTTTCAAGAAACCCCCTCGGCACTAGTTACAAATGTAGAACTCTTGGATTAAGGCAATATAACATGCTGATTTTGTCTTTAAATATTCGTTCTCGGCGATTTTTTCCTCTTTTTCTCATATTCTTTAAGTTTTATGTTTTGTTTCGTTTCGTTTCGATCTGTTTCGTTTCGTTTAGTTTCGTTTCGATCTGTTTCGTTTCGTTTCGATTTGTTTCGTTTCGTTTTTGTTTCGTTTCGCACTTTACAAGGACCCTCAACAAACAAGCAAGCATGTCTAGATTGATAAGGCTGGAGACGGACTATAAGCATCGCATGCTGGAACTAGGGAGAATGAATTGAGAACATGGGATTTGCAATATGATTAGAATAATCTCCATCTGATTAATGGGTATTGTATTATAAAATGAATGGTTATGTATGGATTCTGTCCTAAACTAATGAATATTCTAGGACTCGCGGAAAAATCACATTTAGAAAGAATGAGTAAAGGAGAAAGGAAATATTAGATAGTTTTTAAATACAATGTTCTAAAGGTTGTATATGATAGGAAAGATGATCATATGTAACATAGATTCAGCGTATAGTGATACATTGCAACAATGAGCTACTATTCTAAGACTTCTTGGTATAAGATCAGTCATTATGCCAGAATAGGTACCACGCCCTAAATATACTATATCAATTCACAGAAAAAGTGATATGCAAGTAACTCGGGGATTGTGTTTCTATGGTCATGTGTTGTTGTCCCTGTCTGTTAACTTGTTTTTTATACGCTCGTCATAAGACGGAACGTAATATGTTATGACGCTGTCCGTGCGTGTGTGCGTCCGTCAATCCGTCTGAGGTAATGTTTTCCGGGGTTTTTTTCTGACGCCTTTTCAGATATTTTACTTGGCATATCACTTGATATTAATCGGCGTAAGATCCAGTTGAGTTTCGGAAATATTGACCTATTTTTAGCAGAGCTATGGCCCTTGATTTACAAAATTATGTATGAGAAATAAATTTCAAGAAGGGCGTATCTTGCAGCGTTGGCGTTGCAATTTTTTTTATCGTAAGAAAGATCTGGTTTGTTTAAAGTTTCTCAGGATTAAATTGTGATTTTGCCATAGCACTTTCTATATAGATAGAAGGGAGGAGATCTCCAACAAGACCCCGTTGCAGCATCAACAGTAAAACACCAAAAACACCCGATGCAAAAACACAAAAGACGAGTACAGCACAAGACGGAAAAGAGACACACGACATGGAAACATCAAACACAAAAGACTACACATAAACCGACGAGACCAATGGGTAACCGGTGCCGACTTTGGAAGGCCATTTGTCACGCAAGTAGCAAATGGTGTGGTTATCCTAGATTACGTGCGCACAACCCTCTCACTTCTCCAATTACCCAGAGGTCTCGAAGAACGTACAGTTGTGGTGTAAAGCAACCTCCTCACTGTAAGATGACATCACACAAACAAGACCGCGAAACGTAGAGGCCCCAGAGACACAGATAAATATGTTAATGGATATAAAAAAAGGGCGTGCGTAATACAGTCCATGCTCTGCCGGCTGTAGCGAGCTCATGAATGTAATCACCCGAGGAGTCCGACTGACATTCAGAGAGGTGGTCGGGGCCCTGTCTTCTCTAAAGAGGTTTGGACAGGGCCCGTCATGGAGTCCCGTCGTCACAGTCAGTCAGAGTGCAAGTCTCAATGATGCGCTTGTACAAGACTGTAGATTGGTCAAGTATCAAGCCTAGTGTCCGTCTGGTGACATTAGGATCATATCCACGGTATAAAAGGCGTTTGATGATTCTGACGCATTTTCGATGGTTATGCTGCCTACCTTTGACCCTTTTTATTTTGTTTATCATATCACCATAAAAGACAGGTTGTGTAATACCCATAGTAATGTACTCTGTTGCATGTATAGATCCGAATTTTAAAAGAAGATGACTGTAATTTTTGTAAAATTTCCAGAAATCTTAACTAGTTTATGAAAGCGGAAACCTTGACCTAAAAGTTTTTTGGTAATTTGTAAATTTCTACTGTGAAAATCCAAAATATCAGTAGATGCCTCAGATATAACCTCAGACGGTGCATTGCACGTATTTTATATATTATATTTATTTTTGTGCATAAACATCGACGGTGGGTGCGGCCAACAGGGGATGCTTACTCCTCCCGGGAACCTGGTCCTACATCTAGCTTGCTATAGGTCCGTCGATGCTCATTTTGGTGCTCCATCGTGAGTGCTGTTGAGATTATCGTCAGGATCTTCTTTAACTCATTTGTGTCACACTTATGCCCTTTGCCGTGTGGAGCTCGTCAAAAAGTTCCCTGCGAGGGGTTTGGCAGTAAGTGTATATGAGTGCTGTTGAGATTATCGTCAGGATCTTCTCTTGCTCATTCTGGATTCTGATTGTATCGATCGGAATATGATAAATATTGATAATGACCATATCACTATATACAGCACAAAATCTATAATTCAGAAAATCATAAAACGAAGGCATACAAAATCAGGATAAAACAGGAACCAAAGCAAACAAACAAAAACCTCCACCACATGAAAAGAAGCGAACTATCGAAATGGGAGTGAGACCAGGTGCCCAGGAAGAGTCAGCATCATACAAATGAAAAGAAAATAGCAAATACTGCTTGAAAGATTTTTCTCTTTGATTAACGTGCACTCTTTATTGAACAGGTGACACAGTTTACATGCCAGACGAGAAGCTTCTCAATGAGTACATTATGAATGACAAGGGAGCAGTGTTTAAAGGAGGTAGCAAATCATGCTATGCAACAAACTGGTTTTTCGCACAGGTAACTTACCAGAGATAAAATGGTTCTTTTGATTTTAAGACTTCTGAAGAAAATTGAGATTTTTAATTTCATTACCTTTTTGAACAACATGTTAAACCAATTTTGGTGCACCAGACGCGCGTTTCGGATAGCAAATCCTTATCAATGGTACTTCAAGCCACTTTTATTTGAGTAGCGCCCTCTAGCTTATTTTGTAATCCCCTACCGGCAACGCCGAAGGGGACTCTTAGTTTTTTAAATAAATATTTTGATTATCTGCTTTCCCGTCCTTTCTTTTGTAAAGAGTGCGCGGCTCAAATTTCCTAAAGGGTTGAATACGGAGCATGATTTAATAAAATCTATTACCAAAAGAGCATTAGAGAAATTGTGCTTGAAGTTAGCCTCCCTTATTTATAAAGAAATAACAAACGCTGTTTTGCTTTATGACGGTGATAACTATTCTCTCATAATTTCGCATACTTATTATGTGAATGGGCTAATGCAACGTAGCCAATATTTCCTTCACTTTCTGTTGTTGTTCCATAATTTGTGTATCCGGATAAGAAATAGGGTAGTGTGTACGTAATCCAGATGATACACCAGTTGCTTATATGTAGTGAATGACGGTAGAGAGTCACAAACAAGTCACCACACAATTGTTTGATGGTCCTATATCTAAGACTTAATGACATTTTTTTCTAAGGAATTACAACTACTATAACACTTGCAAACTTGAAAACTAATGTTTATTCTAGTTTGAGGATGGCATATTGGAAACTTGTTACCAAATTCTCAGAAAGGGAAATAACTATAAGTATACAACAGCCCTTGCAGATCCTGTGAAGATTGCCAGACAACTGACATATTTGGTAAATTCCTCTTAGTTTTGCTTACTCATATTCTCAAACAGAATTCTTGAGCTAAATGAGCATCATAGCGTATACCTTCATCACTTTCTCTAAGCTTATTAGATTCATCGAGTTTGGATTACTTTCTACAGATTTAATGATAAGTATCCAACCCCGACAATCATTTCAGAAATAAAAAAGAGACAGTTTTGAGTTTCAGGCGAAAAAACCCTTTTCAGATTCATATTTATAGTGTTATACTATGTAGTTTGTTAGAAATTTCTCAAAGGAACACCATTTTAATTTTTCCAATACCTTGTCGAAAGTCGACCCAGCGGCATAGAAATAATTCAGAACATACATGAAAGTTTACCGTCACAAGTTAAGATACCTACCAATGAGAAATTTTATATAGAATAATTTTAATCTGAAATTCTACCTCTCAATTATAGATAAACGGTCAGGTTCTTGTCGGCAATTGGTCTGGTGATTATAGCGGAGGAGAGAAACCTACTCACTGGAAAGGAACCGACGCAATATTGGAAAAATATGCCCAAACAAATGGAGAGCCCGTGCGATTTGGACAATGTTGGGTGTTCTCTGCAGTTACTACCACAAGTATGTATCAAACTTGGATTGGTAAATTTCCACGTATTGCAAATCGATTGTTGCCCCTTTGTATCAAGCATGGATTTTGAGGGGGAGGGGGCGCAGGGGAAAATGACTTTCCCAGTTTCAGAGCCATATACTGTTTTCTTTCCCAGATTTGTTGAACCCTCAGAAAAAAATCTAGATCTGCCTATAAAATTTCACCGAATTTACTTCTTCCTTCTTTATTTCATAGTTTTATTCATTGATAATATCTTCTTTTCAGCCAAATATGTCTAGTCACCATAATCTTTTTCTTTCTTAAAGAGTTTGATGGACAGCCTAGAAATAACAAATAACTTCCTCCGAGGGCACAAGGGGACAAGAAAGTACTATAATTAATTGACCTTTATTTCTTAGTTTGTAGAGCGTTAGGAATGCCCTGCAAAAGTGTGACTTGTATAGGATCTGCCCATGACACAGACGAGTCTACCACCATAGACCAGTACTTTCTCCCAGGTGAAGATGGTAAACTGAAGAAGTCTAGTAATCTAACAAGCGACTCAATTTGGTGAGTTCATATCACACATGAGAAGATTGCTCAAAATATTTCCTGTTCACATTTCAACCAACAAACTCTTATTATTAGTTAAATGAATTCTATGACAAAAAGCATTGGAGAGATGGTGCATATATGTTAACCTTCTTTAATTTGGGTGATATTTTTGGATGAAGTTACAAGTTTGCGAAAAAGCAGAATAATATATGATGTAAAATTGATAGAGAGCCAAAACAAAGCTTCTTTCCGGCGGCAGAGCTGAAAAAGTATTTATTACATTCTAAACATCCAGTCACGGGGAACATGTTTAACGGCTCCACACTGCAAAGGGAAATATAATACGGGAGTGTTCCAACTCTTAATTTCTTTACGATAACTAATTTTAATGCGCAAGACACGTGTTACGGTCAGTAAATCTTCATCAGTGGTACTTATTAAAAGTGATTTTCTGACAGCCAAATGGATTTCTGCACTGCCTTCTGGTATTATTTTCAGAATTTAAATATATGCATTCATTTTGCAGAGAGCAGCTTCAAATTTTGTGTAGGTCCGTTTCAGTAGCATAGTTACATGAAATCTATGAATGACAAAAATAGTATTTTACGGATGGTGCTAAGATGTTCACCTCCTTTCATTTGGATTATATTTTTAGATGCAATGACAATTTTCCGAAAAAGCAAAATAATATATTTAATGTTAAATTGACAAAGTACCCAAACAAAGCTTCTTTGAGGTGACAGAGTGGGAAAGAAATAATTATTACACTCTAAACATCAAGTATTGGGCAACAAATTTAACTGCTCCATACTGTTGTAAAAAGTTTTTATGATGATAATACGAAACTGTTGAAATAGATTTTCTGATTCCTTGGCCACGATACGGAACCCTTTCATTTTCTCATTTTAATGAAAATACAGTGCATGCAGTAGGTGACGCCACCTATGCTTAATTCCGTTTTTACACTGGAGTATGTTGCGATTTCTCATTATCTAGTTCTGAGTCATATCAAGTCAAAACATTTTTACTTAAGGAATTTTCACGTTTGGAATGAAGTGTTTTTGAGACGTACAGACCTGCATGATGAAAAATTTGACGGATGGCAGGTGATAGACTCAACACCACAGGAAGCTTCCAGCGAAGATTTGTTTGAGGGTAGGTGATTAAAGTTTAAATTACAATAACCCTTGTCAAATGGAGAGAAGTTACTTGTGATTACATCCTAGGGAATTTTTTTTTTCTAAAATGAACATGATAGTGAGTACGATCTCTTAAGGTTAGGGTTGCGACTACAGGGAGATAACTCTATTTTTCTATCGCGTAATATTTGAAAACCAACATAGACGATAAATGGTATAAGCCCAGTTTGTTGCATTATTTCAGAAAAAAATAATTCTCCTTGAAATTTTCATTGCTGAATGGGTATTTTTGGGGAAAATTCCTATTTTTCAATGAAAAATAGCTGAAAATAGGAAATAGATTGTCATTTTCGCACGAGTTCTGCTTCTAAAGATATAAACATCAGAATATATCCTATTCATTATACTCTTTAAAAATGAGAGAATTAGAAATTTGAACTTCGAGTGAATCTCTATGTTTTTGGGTCAAAATGTTGATTTTTTGCACAAATATTTGTGCTATTTAACAGTCATTTTGCTCAAAAACAAATTCGGGTACATATTGGTTTGACTGCTTTAAGATAAAGCAATACCATAGCTCTATACATAGAAAAAAAATTGTGTACCTGGCCACCTTCTAGCCAATAATAAAAATAACAAGTTGTTGCCATGGCAACCAGCAAAATAGTATTTTAAGGAAAATACACTCCTTAGAACTGTTTATTTGATCAGATTTTTTAAAAATAGGATTTAATTTATACACAAGCTATAAGAATCCAGAAAAACAAGGGTATATATGACTTTTTCAATTTTCATGCATTGCACAGGTATGTAAAGTGATGGTGTGGTATTCTCTAAAATGATGAAAATGTTAAAATAGGCCAAAAATGGACATTTATAGCCAAAAAACGAGACGGGTAAATTTTGATTTTTTGGTCTGAATAGTTCGAGGAGATAGTCCTCTACACATGGACACATCCATCTTTCGTCTACCTCATTTCTATTAAAAGTCGCCACCCTGACCTTAAAAGGAACTTGAATTGTTGGTGTTAAATAGCACACCTACTCCTCCTAGTGCATTTCTTATATCCCTCCAAGTAAGAGATATTACATTTTGCCTCGCTAGTTCGAATGATTTATAATACCCAAGACTAATGCTAAGACCTACTACACCTTTTATTCATTCACTTAGCTGTGCGGTCAATTTTATCGCATTATGCACATAAATACAGGTAAATATGCATGTGGACCTGCCTCAGTAGATGCTATCAAGAATGGACAGTGTAGTAGAGCTTTTGATGCCAAATTTATTTTCGCCGAGGTCAACGCTGATGTTACAAAATGGAAAAAGAAGGGATGGAAATGGGTGATTTGGGAAGTGGATAGAAAGAAGTGAGTACAATTATTACATTACATTACATGAGTTAAAGAAGATCCTGAGGATAATCTCAACAGCACTCACAATAGAGCGCAAAATTAAACATCGACGGACTCCTAGCAAGCTAGAGGTTGGACCAGGTGCCCGGGAGGAGTAAGCATCCCCTGTTGGCTAGCCGCACCCGCCGTCGATGTTTATGAAGCATGTAAATGAAAATATAAAAACTTCATGCACTGTCTGACGTTATATCTATATAGAAAGTGCTATGGCGACAATGTCAGGGAAGTATATTCAAAACACTTACTGTCAAACCCCTCGCGGGGAACTTTTTTACGAGCTCCACACGGCAAAGGAGTAAGTGTGGCACAAATGAGTTAAAGAAGATCATGTTACATGCCGACAGGAGACGCTGACTCTCCCCGGGCACCTGGTCTAACTTCGGAATGTTGTTAATGATTCCCGGGTCCGCAACTGTTCCGATGGGAATTCTAATGATTTTACCTTACCTTTTCGACTTTACTGAATAACTGATGGGTACTTATTTGATGTTTATTAGATATATAAGTTTAGAAGGCAGTTCAGGTTCAGTCAAAGTGAAGATGAAAGTTTGTAACAGTTTTAATTTGAGAAATAAGTATATTGTGCAGTTTTTAAAGCTTATTCCTCGAATTGATTGACATGTAACAAGAGTTTGTGCATTTTTATTTCTATAGAGTTGGAACTCGAATCCTCTCCAAAGATCCAGATGGCAAAAGTCTTAGGGGACGGAATGGATCATTAACTTATAGCGCCTCACTCAGGCATGACGTCACAAGTGACTATAAATATCGCGAAGGTACCTATTCGAGATTTTAGTTGTGAAATTGAAACTGTACTAATTTGAGAAAATGTTTATTGATTTACATGATAATTGCCTCGGAAAGAAGAGATATATCTGCTTAAAGTGTACTTTAAATTATAATCCTTTTTCATTCATTTAGGATTTTGTCTGAATACTGATGTATATTTTCTGTGTTTTACAGCAGAATCGTGTTGTGAAGAGTTTCAATAACTCCACTTGGAGTTTAATTTGAATGATAGAGTAATTATTTCGTAATTTCACTGAAGATTGTTTCAGCTGTTTTAGATATATTTTCCCTTTTGCAGGTTCGTCTGAAGAGAGAAAAGCTGTCTTGAACGCTGGCTTGGCTTCAAATATCTACAGGGAAAGAGGATATATCGATGCCAAACCGAAGGTATGCGTAAGAAAATACAAAGACAAATTTTCTATGACCTTGTCTTCTCATCCTTTATTTTTATTTCACGAATAAATTTATTTGTATGCAACTCAACACATGCGTATTTATTCAGCAATAAAGTACTACGTCTTGCTCATTTTGAAACGTTTTCTGCTGAATCACGAATCTACTTTTTGTTAACATAATGCTTTTATCAACACCTTTTACCCCTTTGAAAACACCAAAATAGGTCATATTCGGCGAAATTGATGCAAAAACTCAATATTTCTATTAAATTAGCAATGGCCGCATACATTAACTATGATGGAAAATTTATATGTGAGAGATAATCATTATATCCTTTTGTCATAAACGCTTTATCTCAGTTAAGGCATGCGGCCACATTGAATTCTACGACAAAAGACAACATTCCCAGCAATTTTCGTCATATTTTATCAATAACGTCAAAATGACGTCACTTCATGACGTCATTACTGTTAAATGGCACATTGTTTGGTGATATTATTGTTTTCATGAAAAGCGGTAAACATTCGTGTATTTTCATAAGAGATATCAAGTATTCCTCATGACATTCATTTTAAGAGAAAAATCAAGGGCCGATTTAGGGGTTTCGTGGCCCTACCCCTTTGTCCTATACATATACACTGCCACAACTGTCAGTTTCTTTGCACTTTCCGAAATTACGCTTGCAATTTAAAAAGAAACCTTTATCAGCTCACGTTCTGTTTTCAAGTTGAAACAGCCCATGAGGAATATCTTCCATGGAGCAATTATAAGCTTTGCTGAAAGCATCACTGATGAGAATTTAAATTTTGAAACACGTGTCTGGTGCATGGAAATTGGTTTAGAATAAATTCTTCAAGAAGGTATAGAGTTGGAACCCTTCGACATTATTTGAATAATTTAAAATGCAGACAATTCCATTTAAAACGTTTGATATCATTCCAGCGAATATCATTTAAATTGTCAGGGAATTTTAGTGATGTTCAAAGCCATGGTCACGTTGTTACAAATAATTTGATTGGTCTTTATAAACCTCTTACTTTTTCTGAAAGCAAAACGGATAAGTAAGAGATATCTAGCAAGACTGACGACAGAGGAACGCACCCACTGGATGCAACGAACATCAGACAAATCGGTCTCAATGTAAACAACACGGAACAAAGCGACACACAACCAAAGTCGCTAAGAACGGTCCAAAAACGAACATAACATGCAACAAATTATGAAACACGAATGTCAATATATAAATCAAGGAAGCTTAAGACCATAGTGTAACCGTCGCCGACCCATAGGGGATAAAGGAACCATTGTGTCATTGGAAAAAAACCCCATAATTCTGAAATGACGTTTAACTTTCTAATTTGCACAAAACCATTTCGAAATACCAATGACACCAACTGTTTTATAAGCTGATTAAGCAAACCGGAGAAGAAATACAAATCATAGATCAGGAGTCAAAGATCCAGGGGAATAAGGCATCACTGTGTAAGTCTCCATTAACAAGGCACCCCTAAACCCCCGAATCGAGTTGAGACCAGGTGCCCAGGAGGAGTGCAGAGCATCCTCCGACTGCATGCAACACCGAAAATGTTCTTGCAGTTTATTTAGTCTATCGCTACTTCTATACACAAAGATGTCAAAGTATGGAATAAATGATGGTCTATAATGAAAAATACTAAAGAAGCTATCTCTGTATTTTCTATGTTAAAGGAGGTTGAAATTCGGATGAGAGACTTTGACAAGGCACTTATGGGAGAGGACTTCACTCTATCCTTTGATTTGGAGAATACAACGTCAGGATCTGTCGGGCTGGACTATATTACAGTATCTATTTCAACCCAGGATTACACTGGCTCTGTAAATGGGGTATATTTTGAAAAAGAATACCCTGGAATGATGATCAAGGCAAATTCAGGTAGGAAAAGGGAGGATTGAATAAGTGTAGAATGCAATGTATTATAGTTAAACACAAAATACCCAAGATCAGAATTAAAAAATCACAAGAACGTGTTGTCTTCCTGTGTCTATAGCGGGGTGCTGTCTTCCTGTGTCTATAGCGGGGTGCTGTCTTCGTGTCTATGATGTGGGTGTTGTCTCTATGTGTCTATGTTGTGGTTGTTGTCTTCGTTTGTCTATGGTGTGAGTGGTGTCTCCGTGTGTATATGGTGTGGGTGTTGTCTCCGTGTGTCTATGTTGGGATGTTATTTCCATGAGTCTAAGGTGTGGGTGTTGTCTTCGTGTGTCTATGGTTGGATGTTTTCTCCTTGTGTCTATGGTCAGGGTATTATCCTCGTGTGGTATGATGGGATGTCGTCTTCGTGTGTCTATGATGGGGTGTTTATAGTGTGGGTGTTTTCTCCATGTGTCTATGGTGTTGGTGTTTTCTCCGTGTCTATTGCACAATACCAGGAAAATGCAAACATAAACAGAAGAACCAAACCATTCTGCAAAGGAACAAAATATGGATCCCAAATGGAGATGAATTCCGGTTAGAAAATCACATCAGGTTTGAATGAATATCTTACAAATGAATAACATCTTTAATGACAAATACTTACATCATGGATAGCATCTCAGAAGTCTTTTAGGAAATTGAGTCGCCTTTATTCGCTCTTGCTACATGTGATTATTAGATTCAATTTATTTGAAGAATAAGAAAATGCTTACTTAGGAAACCCCAATATTGCTAAGTTATTGCCCGGTGATCATGATTTTGCGACTCTGATTTTGAGTTCTATGTATGATAAAACGGAAGTGTTCCAACTCTTTACTTTCTTGAAGAAAATTTCGAACCAGTTTAAATGCACCAGACACGTGTTTCTGATAGTAAAATCCTCACCAGTGATTCTTCCAGTCAAAGTGATTTTCAATCACCACCAAAAGTCATTTCAGTAGCGCCCTCTAATTATATCTATTTTGAATTTAAATTTGTGCAATTACTTTGCAGAGAGTGCGCGGCTCAAAATTTCCTGTAGGGCCGATTCAGGAGCAAAGTTAACTAAAGTAAAATCGACGATCAAATTAGCATACTGGAGTTTTTCTCACATAAATCGAGTTCTATTCATTTTCTTTTATATTTTCCAGTTCAAACCCTGGATGTTCAAGTCAAGGCTGATATGTACATTAAATACTTGACAGAACAGGGAGATATGGAGGCCGTTGTCATTGCAAAACTCAAGGATACTTGGGATGATTTTATACATTTGACAGACAATTTCCGACTTGGATGGTTCGACATCGATATTGAAGTATGTATATATTATATGATATCAAATAAATTTTCGTTTCATATGATGGATTATGAAACACTTTGTGCATTTTATATTCCCTTGTCAAGATATATAACACACAACGTGAAATCAACGTTTCTGAGAATTAGAGGCAAACTACGCCGTGACCTAGAAGTTGTCTACTACGTATTAGAATAGTTCAATATCGTATAGATTTTCTGTTCTTATAGAGAAAAAAATTCAATTTGTTTTGTTCTTTAATGCAATAATTATTTCAACAACAACAGTTATAATCATTGATATTGAATTTTGTCGAAATTTAACATATGATCGATATTTGAAAGGTCGCACTTGTCACAGTGTGGATGATGAGGCATCAAACTTGACCAATTGCATTCAGACAGACCACTATGTAACGTGTTATCATAGCATTTGATTATGAAATAGCTTTATGAAATTGCATTACGGGTGTATAATTTGATAAATAAATTTTCGGCATGCTTTTGCATTAGAGTCTTTGCAAATCGAACGTACAAGGGGAACATCAAGGAAGTGGCAATAATTATTTTTGCCAGATATAAGTTTGTCAATTTGCATACACGAGATCATTATTTTGACCTTTCAAGTATTCATACTCTGCATTACCACCGTGGCGTATCACGTGATACACAAATTATATGTTCCTAGGGAATCCCCTTTGATAAAACCAAGTAAATTGTCTAAATCTACTTAAAAGGAGTTTACTTTAGGCCTATCATATGGCAATTATCATCAATTCTAATATGACTTGAGACTTTCTCCCCATATGTACAATAGAACTGTCGCCTGAAAGAAGCTTCGTGTTGGCCATTTATCAATGCGACATCATATCTATTTTTTGCTATTTCGGAAACTTACCATTTCATCGAAAAATATCGAAATTCAAGGAGGTTAACATCTTAGCACCATCCCTCCAATGCTATTTTGAACTTAGATTTTATTTGGATATGCTACTGAATCGACCCTACAGGAATTTTGGAGCCGCACACTCTCTGTTAGTTGCAGAAATTTAAAATCTAAAAATAACACAAGAGGGCGCTAGTGAAATTAATTTGGACTACTTATGAAAAGCACTTTGGCTGAGAGTATCACTGATGAGAATTTATTATTCGAAACACGTGTCTGGTGAATGAAAATTTTTTTTGAAATTTTCCTCAAGAAGGCATAGAGTTTGACCCTTACGAAAAAAATCTATACAAAACTATATGTCTCCTATATGTAAGCTATATTTCTCCTATAGGTTTCCAGCTTTTGTGTCTAGGTTGGTTATAGGTATAGGTAACATATAGGTAAAATTGAATTTAACCTATAGGTGATATATATGTTAAAAATAGGGGAAATGCATACAGCATACCATGTCTGCTGGAGCTATAGGGAGGTTATAGTGCAACTATATGAGTACTGAACTTAGTCTAATTTAGCTTCTCTTTAGACTTAGAAAATTGTACTGCTCTGCATCTTTGAGGGAAAATTTCTAAGTCCAGAACCATGACAATTTCTTTAAAAATTGTGTTTAAACTTATATGACATGAAATACAAGGCAATATGGGTATCAAAATGTGTATTTTTCCGAGATCTGTTAAAAAAGAAAAGCAATCTGGAATTTAACAGTATTTCACATTTTACTGTTTTCACATTGTACGTTAATTATCAGTTAATCTGTTTGTAATTGGTTTTAGTTTGGGGGTGGGGTGGGGTGGGGGTTGTTTATGGCCATGGAAGTGGGTCCAGCCTAATAAAAAGAATACGACAAATCAGAAAAGCAAAGAATGTTTATTAATCAAAGTCCCTCACCCCTTTTCCTGCTCTGAATATATGAAAAGAAAAAGGCTCATAGACCATGAAATACAAAATAATGAAAAAGTCCATCCTTGCCAGGTTTCGAACCCTGGACCCCTAAATCAGAAGTCCGACACTCACCCAACTGAGCCACAACACTCGCGAATTATAGACATGGTATATCTTAAGAAGCATCTTAGTTTGAAATGTTTGTGTACGACACGTCCATGATTAGAAGACAGCCAATCAAAACGACGGATTTTAAAAGGTCCAGGCGGAAAAGTTGAAGTTTGGATCGTAATTTCGTCTGCATTTATGTGATACACTAAAGACAAGTGAATAAATCAAAGTAAACGACCATGAAGCCAAGTGAAAATTCCCGCGGTCTACTGAGCACGTCGGTATACTAAGCACCTCAGTCGATGGGATATTTACATCAAATCTTTGTTTACTTTCTGTGAAAAGTAGAAGAGCTGAGAAATTTTGATGTTAGACCGACAAGAAGGTAAGCTATTTTTTCCTTGTGTATTAGAAATAATTGATTCGCTAGTTGTAAATTAACACCTGAACAGAGGTAATCGGAGCTAAATCTTAACAAAAGGGCGGAGAAAATACACTTTTATGTCTTATCTCTACTGCATCATGGGACTGAAAAATTCTACAGTTGAAATATCCAATGTCATGACTTTAAATCCGGGGAAGGGCCAGGAAGTGAGAGGAATGGGATCATGGAAGAGGACAGAATGGGGAAGGAATGGGGGTTGGAGGGAGAAGGGAATAGTGGGCAAATGTGCACCTACATGTATATGAAGAGTGTCACTGTGTGTCACTGTTTCATGCATTTGCAGTGTGCGTAGATGTATAAAAGAACACAGCATGAATGGTATTTCACTGGTTTTAAACATCATTTTTAAAACTTTGATGGTTCCGATAATTACCAGTACAGAATCAATAGCTAGCCTCTGACAGTGTCCAGATAATCAATAGTAAAATTTGTTCAATTGTTCATCACTATTTCTCCTGAATCTAGTATCATAAATTTTTCTCGTTTTTTGACTTTCAGACTACGGGGTACTGTACAATTGTACCGGTAGAGGGAGAACCAACGTGGCAGAATAGTCATGCAGCTAGATGACAGAGGCCACTGACTGTTAGAAGTAGAAGTAGAGGTAGAACCATGCCAAATTAAGGACAGAAAAATGTGTAGATACTGTACCAAAACGCTTTGACAATTTCCAAACTTCTTTACATGTTGTGAAACATCATAATCATTCTCTGTGTAATTCTCGTGGATATTATAAGATCATCCAGTGTAATACAGAACCGTACAGAAATTCGTACTTCCCAAAGACCATTACTGATTGGAACCTACTTGAAGACACAATCATGCTTGTGAAAAGTTCCGGGGCCTTTCGATCGGCCATCCAGCAGCGAAACTAACATCACTTGTGCTCTTTCCTCCATCGCATATGCTGTAAAAGGCCAGGTGACATAACTATCCAGATCCAGACCAGAAAAACTATGAATATGTTACATTTTAAAATTGATTTGAACTTCAACTGCTTTGTTGTGTTAATGTGAGATAAAAAGTTAATTCAATTTTATGTCTTGATAGTTATTTTTACCATCAATAATTGGGAATATTTGTCATATGTTGATATGTCTGTACAGCATGTAATGTTCAATACTTGGTAAAGAACCAATCAGAATGCTTAAAATTCCCATATATTTGCCCTATATGGGAAGTATAGGTGAGCTTCTGAATGGGACCTATGTATCTACCTATCTATGTATAGGTAGAGTATAGGGGGAATACAGGTACCTCTGAAAAGGACCTACATGCATGTATAGTTCAAGTATAGGAGGAGTATAAAGGACATAACGGTGAAAGACATATAGACGAACTATAGGTGATATAGGTAGAAGCTGTCAGCAAGTATAGGTTGAAGCTCATTTGCATCTAATTTGCATTTAAAATCCCTATATGTCACATATATGTAAAGACTATAAGAGAACTATATGTAACCAATAGCAGATCCCTATATGTCACATATAAAATTTTTTCGTAAGGGGAACCCTTCCGCATTATTGTCCATATTTTTTAGGTATTTATTATTAAAATAGCTATTCTGAGGAAAAGGGAAATATGAATATTAAAACCATATCATGTACAGATGCTTGTTTTGTACCTATGATTCTTACTAGGTATAATTTTGATGTGTGTTTAAGGGCCCTGAAAAAGTGAAAGTTGGAGAGGAGTTCGAGGTCAAGCTTTCGTTTAAAAACTCTATGCCCGTGACATTGACAGACTGCAAATTAAGTTGGGAAGGTGCAGGATTCTATAAAGAAGAGAATGTTAAGATAAGGTTAGTAATTTTACGACTGAAGTGTATTTTTCTGAGAATATAAAAACACACAATATTTCAAAATATTCATTATATTATAACCATTTGGTTTAAGACATCCAATTGCAGGACATTTTTGTAAATCTAACTTATTTTTGTACCCATTGTTAACATGAGTATTAGAGTAGCATTGATTTGTTGGTAGGCTTACAGTAACCGTATTGACGAAGTTAATTTGATGATAAACATAATGAAGATCTTTCAAAAGGACATTCTGCTTGCTGTCACAGTAATTATGAAATGAAATATTTTGTTACAGTGATATCGCTGGAAAAAGTGATTGGGCATTTAAGGTTACCATCAAGCCGAAGAAAAGGAGTCTAGACGGAGAGTTGATTGTGTCGTTGGATTGCAACGAACTTCCAGATATCACAGGAAAATTGGATATTGCTGTTTACTAAGTAGGACAGTATATTAAAAAAAAACATTTGTAGCTTATCTAATTATATATTTATTAGAATAACATTTTACATTACACTAGAAACACCTTGATGTCAGATATGCTGTAGTATTACCTCAACTCATTATTTTCAAGATATGGCCTTTCATGAATTCAGGGCAATGTATCAGTTATCCTTAGATACATTGAGTCAATATTTTAATTGCATTACAAAATTGCAGGAAATAGAGCCTCATGAAGAAATTAAACAGAACTACCTCTGTCATCAAACTGCTAAATATTACTATGACATCGTGAAATACCTGCCTACAAAATACCTCATACTAATAGAATATACCTCATTATTGTCTACCTACAAGGTTTTATTACAATTTGCTACCTTAACTAAGTCATTAATGACAAATATGGATAATGACCATATCTCTGTATAAAACACCTCATCTACAATGAAAGATTTATTAAATGTTTTAAATAATTTGACAATGATATAAACATTCACTTTACAATATACCTCAAAAGTAAACTATACGTCGTTTAATACGAAATACCTCATAGTTTCACCTAAGAATCTCAAAGTTGACTTGCAAATAAAAGGAAAATTACCTCATCTACACATACATTCCCTATTCAAAGCATAATTCTAACGAGATTGTACCGCTCATTCATAATATTCAAATGATAAATTATTTGTATTATTACCTCAAATGAGTTAAAGAAGATCTTGACGACAATCTCAACAGCACTCACACTAGAGCAAAGAATTAAGCATCGCCGGACCCCTAGCAAGCTAGAGATGGGAACAGGTACCCGGGAGGAGTAAGCATCCCCTGTTGGCTAGACGCACCCGCCGTCGATGTTTAAGCACTAAAAGTAAAAACCAAAATCCAAAATCATCATTCAATTATTTTGGTTTCTTGCATCACGATAATCTATCTAATTGTCTCTAAAAACATTTAATCAAATTCAACCAGTAAATCATTATACACCTCATTATTACATAGTAATAACACAACTTCAAGATATCTCTTTCAATTGGTTCATCAAAAGTAAAAGATTGGATTGTATCATGTGATAAAAATTTTGTATTACATAAATGGCTAAATTCTATGTAAAAGTTATTTTCATGTTGTCATAATAAGAAAGTCTTATAATGAAAGAAATATTGTACTACTCAATCCATGATTTTAACTTTTGTATCCAGCAACTGCTATGTTATTGAAAATATAAACGCTCTCATGTATAAACATTTTTAAACCATTGCAAGGTTAAAAATAAAATCCCGATAGCCCTGAAACGCTGATATTAGTGTTTTAGATGGATATATTATGATATTTTTCACTACCTCCATTGTATATATATTTGAGGAGTTTTTGTTTTCACAGGTTTTAAATCAGGTTTTTGATATTTTTATCGACGTAAATCTCCCAACTTTAAGGTTGTTTCAATCTGTATTTAGTAAGTAGAAATATTTTAATAGGTAACTATTAACTACCTCTTGTGATGATGTGTGGTATTCTTTAGAAAGATCATTCTCACCATGGAAGGTGTCTTTTAAAGATTGACTGTCATATATTTAGATGCTTGTAAAACATCTGTGCTATATTGAAAATCAGTACTCGTTCCCCGTGACATGGGTGTTTTTAAGTGTATTGATTACTTCTTTCTACCCCTGTCGCATGAAAGAAGCTTTCTTTTGGCACTTTATGAATTTGACGTCATAATTATTACTTTGCTATTTCGGAAACTTGTCATTTCATTCAAAATATCATCAAATTTAAAGGAGGATATCATCTTTGCACCATCCCTCCGGCGCCATTTTGAGGATCCCTGTAAAGTGCGAAACGAAACGAAACAAAAACGAAACAAATTAGTCTTAAAACAAGAAAATATCATAACAATTGATTATTATGTTTCAAAATGCAAAACAATGCGGATATTTACATATGGAATGAAATGTATTTTTCTACCCTGATTTGTCGATGTGAGTATTATTTATTTTATGTTGCAATGATGGTCAACTGGGAAACTTTTCATTTTTCAAGAAAACGCATTTTGATACAATCTTTTTGTTTACATCCGCATTATCATATTGTTTAACCATAAATTTTCGAGGTCATTCTGCTTATGGTACTATTCTATAAGTATATTGAAATTTTGAGAAATATTATTACATACCATACCTCAAGACATTAGTATCAGGTATTTTTACAGCCTCAGATGATTTTTTCTCAGATGGAACTTGCTGTTGACATTTTCTTTCATAAATAAACAACGTATTATTGATAAATTGTCTTATTATATGTTGTCTCGTGCGAATGTGATCTGCTGTAATCATTACAGGTAGTCTTGTAGAGAATATCTTCCGTACCGTGTTAAGTGAAAAGCGAAACAAGCTGTGGGCGTTGGTGTTCTGTGTTCATGAAAATGAAATTATATGGAAATGACTGTCTTACTTTTGGTGTGCATGGTTGTCATATAATTCAGGCTGGTCACGCCAAGCAATTCTCGGTAAATATGCAGTTGCACGTTGCCAACCAGAATTATACACCAATGAACACAGAGTCAAACAGTCATTACGAATATTTACATTCGTTCTAAATATTGCTCAAGCAACGCTTACATTGCGTGTAATATAATCAAAAGCATGTTTACTCAACTCGATGTTCAAAACTTGAACATTAGGTCAGAATAGGCGAACAAAGTGTTATTGGAATGTAGTACCCTTATATTATGGACGTTAACATGGAGAATTTATTAGTATTGTAAATATCAGAAAGGACTATGTATGGTTTATATGGTAAAGTGGCCACCTGTCATGGCAAAATCTGAAATCTTCAGGTAGTAATCATTTTGTACCTATATTTACTCTATAATGTATGCTACTTATGAAATGATACATAACCTTTAATTTCTTTTCTCAATTTCTCAGATTTTGGGCTTCAAATATGGTGTATTTTGCCTAATTTCTGGAAAAACGTCATTTTGGGGCTCATTTTTGACAAACTTTCTATTAGTTAGTATCGAGCGGGCTTGTGAACAACTTTTATCTTTTGATATGTTGTTACCTTTTTACGTCTTGAAGTGCATGTAAAAGGAAAAAGTTGTTCACGATCCCGCTCGATGTTGTCTCAATGGAAATAATAAAGATTTATGCTATTTTTCGTGAAAAATTGAGAAAATTGCCAGTTTTCATGATATTTAAGCACAATTTACAATGTCGTAGAAAGCAAAAGAAGTTTTTCAGCCTAGATTTATCAAAATATAGATATTTAACTCTCCAAAAATGACAACAAAATTTTATTTTGGAAAAGTCGATTTTAGGGAGCCACTTTACTATATAAACCATATATACTCCTTTGATATTAATTTCCCCTTTGACTAATCTAAATTGTAAAAAATAACAGTGTCATTTGTTTGTCAGATTAACTTTCAGGGCAGATAATTTAGACAAAAATGTTGAAGAAGAAACCCAAACCAAACACACACACAGAAGGAATACAAAAACAATTGAATATTGATTTTTTTTTGAAGGGTAGATATTTGTGTATATATACGTATATAACATTAATTTTTCGCGAAATTACCACCGGAAAGTCCGGTTAGATTAATGGTTACGGTTACTTCTTTGATGTTTATTTCGTACCCGGTAAGATACTGCTGTAAACGTGGTTATTTTCGCTGGGGGAAATTTTGCGATTATTGTATCAAGACGTTATGCTTGGGGGAAATATTCGCGATATAACCGTCTTTGCTATTTAAAGAACGCAGCAGGATTATTTTCGCGTGGGAGAAATTTCGCGAAGTTCCGTGTTTCGTGAAATACGCTAAAATTCCTCCCACAAGAAAAATTCCATATTATCAGAATTGAATATAAATAAATATAAAATAATATGTAAATATAACTTTTCCCCAGAAAGCTACCGTCATTCAGCAGAGTTTGGGAATTTCGTTTTGCATTACAATACAAATACACGTATAACAAGGAGGACGCCACAAAGTAATCGAGTACTCCCGAGTTTCATTTTGACAATAATGTTAGCACACTTATCATTCATTTAGTCAAGAATGGTGCATCAATGTCAGGATATGAGGATGTGCTGTGAAATCATTATATTTCGTGGGGGCTCAATGTTCGTGGTTCTCGTAGATAACCTCATCCACGAATTTACATCCCCAACGAATAATTGTTCATAAAGAAAGAAATTAGAACAACATTTGACAACAAACAAGGATGTATATTTTACAGGTGATTAACGTACATGTATAAACACCTTAAAAACGTGGACAAATACTTTTATTGCATTTAATTGCACTGTTTGTAAATCCTGTTTTATAACTGTTAGTCAGAAGCCAACCTTGTAAAACTTACTTTTAATAAGGTCACATTTCAGTGACATCTTGGCGTGAGTGGCAGTTAGCATTTGTGTTTTTAGAGCATTTCTTTCAAAAAATCGATGTAACTTGTTTTACGCAATGTAACTTTATTTACGTACAGGACGTTATATTGTTCTTCGCACGGGTAGCATCTACAAAATTGCGTTCCCACGAAAATAATGAATCTCACGAATCCACGAAAATTGAGCACCTAGAAAATAAATGATTTCACAGTATGTCTTTTACATCGTATTTTGTGCAGTTCTAGTACATCAGGCTGCTATCTGAAAGCAGAATGTTCATACTCGCTTCTGTTTTCCTTGCCATGACTTGTGGCTTAAAATAATGGAGGAAACAAAGAAAAAGCAAAATCTGCAACAGTCACCAAGGAGTGAATACATACGAATATGCTTTCCTTTTGTTGTTAGAGGAGGGTGCACATTTAAATTTTAGACCTTGGCCCGGTACCATCAACTAAGAATTGTCTGAAGTCTAATTTTTCACAATTGTCTTTTGTCTCATTATAATATTAGTAATAAATTGAAATTATGCAAACAATTATGTTTCTATTTTCAAAGTAGAATAGAATGGGTGAAGCCAATATTTCAAACTTTCATTGATTTATATAATAAGTGTCTTATTTTGTGTGTTTATGCAGAAATAAATTACAATGGCTGATGCATTTATTTTGATATCAAATAAATGCATCAGCCTTTGTAATTTATTTCTGCATAAACACACAAAATTAGACACTTGTTCTTATATGCGCTTTCAAAGTCAAAAATAGAACAACGAAAGCCCCCAATTCTATTTTTAAAGCAAATTCGTCCCCCAATGTGGAGGGGAGTTAATTTTAGAAAGTAACAGCGGGAGTGTCCCCATGGCAACGTCACGCTTATTCACTATGACTGAAATGTCATAAATAAATGCATTGTGATATATGAAGTATTACAAATTAGAAATTTAAAAATGGAATAATGACCAAATATGACCAAACAAGTTATTTATTACTCTCTAGATTTTGACTGTTTGGAACTAATTTTGTGTGCGGAATGTGTTATATAACGTATCTTGAGAATTTGACTTAAGTCAGTTCTTAGTGTATGGCGCCGGGCCCAGATTATTAGACTAGCTGTTTTATGTATCAACAAATTTGCAACCTTTCAACTTCCATTGAAATACCACATTGAAAAGCTTTCAATAAATCTAGAATAAGGCTCTCGATGAACTCTATGAATTTAGCATTCGAGTTAAGCATATAGAGCGCTGACAATTTTATCGCATAAGATATATAAAAATAGCGACCGGTATTTTAAGTACATATTACAAGGCAAAGAAATAAATAGAATTATTTCTATGAATATTTTTATAAAGAAAAACAAAATCGTCAACACTGCTGTAAGAGACCCATCGTCTAGACAGAAATTATATGCAGGATTCCTATAATGGATTCCCATCAATGGTCCAGGTACTTGAAGCCAAAAGAATTCAAAATAAGAAAAAACTAGTTTGGTAAAGCGTCTTCTCACATGTTATTTATAAATTTATTGTATGTTAAAAGGGTGGTCTTAAATCAAATTATACTGCCTCTCGTGTTACAAGATGCAAAATGACATGGCTTTTTAAATTCAAAGAATGCCATAGTAATTCACAAACAAATAAGTTAAAAAACTAAATTAAATAGCCGGGTCGTCTCATATAGACCGAATCAAATGTATTGATTTTTCCAGTTACATAATAACCATTGCAGGCAGACAGTATTTAACAATGTCAAGGTTGAATGCACGTCTATATACGTATGCATTTGCCTACAAAATATTTTGCAGCTGAAGTGTGCATTACCGGTAAGCGTCGTTAGCAACCACTAGTGAAATCAACAGCTGATGGGAAAGGCGGAAGACGTTTAAGGTAAGTGAATGCAAAATACCAAATAAAATTTTCATTCTTTTACTTCAATGAGTAATTAAAACATGAAAGGTACGGACAATGACATCTGTTTTTAAGCTTTCCCAGTGGAAATCTATAGGATGAAAAGTCTGCTTTGCTTGCAAGGGAAAACTGAAAAAAATCATTGAATTAATTGACATTTTTGCAATGTTGAAGCGCTTAACGCTCCTCGTGCAATTTTCGCTAGCATCCTTTTGAATCTACCAAAACTCACGTTAGGGCTCATCAATTTTTATGTGTCCTAAACCAAAGTTGAAATAGTACAGCAAGGACTCCGTCTTCATTGCTAAGAATGAGCTCGGCAACTCTTACATTACTCCATTTTTCCAAATCGAATTTATGAATATAGGTTATGAGAGGTGAAACAAATATTTCAATATCCACCAATATTTGACTTGTGTATTGCTATGTGCTTCTTTTCGACAGATTGGCAATATATGCCAAAGATCTCTTTCTACCCACCAGTAGTTTTTCTCGACTGACCTATAACAGAGTTTGAGATACTCGTCTCTGTCATTTGAATTGTGAACTATATTCATTACTTATCATTGACGTGTATAGTACTGGATCAGGATTCTTTTAAGTAGAAATATTGTGGTTCATTACAGAACATACAAATTTTCTTTCACTGAAGCAGATGCTTTGAAATTGACAACTATGCTTTGAAAGGAGTTACATAATAATACGATAGCGTTCCAACTCTATATCTTCTTTAAGAAAATATCAAATCAATTTTGATGCACCAGATACGTGTAACGAATATTTATCCGTGATGCTTCCAGCCAAAGTAATTTTCATGAGCCGCCTAAATTCATTTCATTAGCGCCCTCTGGTTTTATGTATTGAATCAAATTTGTACATTTACTTTATAGAAAGCGCGCGGCTACAAATTTTCTGTAGTGTCGATTCAATAGCATATCCAAGTAAAACCCAAGTAAAATTTATGTTCAAAATAGCATTGGAGGTATGGTGCTAAGATGCTAACCTCCTTTAATTTCGATGATATTTTTGGATGAATTGACAAGATTCCGAAATAGCAAAATAATATACATGATGTCAAATTGATAAAGGGCAAAAACAAAGCTCCTTTCAGATGACACAGCTGGGAAAAAGTAAGTAATACACTTTAAAATCAAGAGCGGGGAGCGATTTTAACGTGTATCAGGAAACCGAATAAATGATAATAGAAACATAAATGAAGACATTCTTTTTCCAACGAAAAGCTGGAATTTTGCTCTCGACTTGATCCAGTGTTATGTTATACCGTCCATTCTGTCTCTATCTGTTTTTTTTCTGTGTCTGTCCATCTGTCAATCTCTTTCAATCAATCTGTCTTTCTTTCGTCAAACTAAGATTAGACTTCGAAAGAGGAAAATGTTACTAAAGCAGAATTTGCCACGGGGATAAAACTACTATTAGTAGTTGGTAAAGTTTCCGAGAGAAACGACTTCTGGGTGAGGGGACATATATCTAGTAGGGGACATACTATTTTAAACAGCGGTCATGCGATGAAAGGGAAATGCAAAACCGATTTTGTTTGCATGGTTGATATCTCGCCTTTGATGTTTACTGTAGGACATATTCTAAGTCGGCACCAACTGACCTTTGGTCTCGTTGTTTTATGTGTCTATAGTCTTTTGTAATGTGTGTTTTGATGTCGTGTTTCGTGTTCCTTGTCCCTTCTGTTTCTCTTGTTGTGCATGTTATTATATATTATCCGAAACACGTGTCTGATGCATTCAAATTGGTTTGAAATATTCTTCAAGGAACACTTTCATATTATTGTCTACTCTGTGTTGTAGGGATGTTGGGTGTTTTGTTGTGGTTGCTGCAACATAGCCTGGTTTGGGATCCCCTTTCCGTTTATGAATTGAAATTCAGGATTTTCTGCGAAAGACGAATTTGAGTGAAAAGCTGAATTTCTCCGGGTACAAGCAACCATTTATATTTTCTGAAGAAGGGGGGGGGGCATAATTTAGCCATTTTCTGATAGGGGAAGGGCATTGCTATGATATAACGGCAGTAGCATAGTGTAACGAAAGGGGAAAGTAAAACCAGTTTTGCTGAAAGTTGATTCCTTACCAAACTCTAACACATATCAAAATTTTGCAAACAAAAATTTAAAAGGATGTCAGGGTTGAATGCAATTGTAGAAATTAAGAATCAGGCCTGCTGAGTGTGACGTATTGGTAAACGTTTTAAATTAGTGTTGTTAGCAACAAGATAGTTAAATCAACAGTATAAAAGTGCATGTCTATTTCAATACTACTTGTTTTATAAGCTAATTGGCAACCAACACTAAGTTGTAAAGAATATGATATCACAAAAAGTACCGTGAAATACATGTATGTGAAATGGAATAATGAGAAAACAAACAAAACCTTAATTCGTCATTAGAAAGAAAAAAGGATAAACTTAGCGAAAAATACACGTTGCTAGATTTGCAAAGATAACAATTGCCATCTTTAAGAATGACAATCAAGGAGCGTTCCCTTTGTATCTGTCCTGTTTCTGTTTGTATGTATGTCTGTCTGTGTATATGTATGTCTGTCTACATCAGTCTGTTATCTCTTGTCTCTGTAGGTCTGTTGTAAGTGAGTCTTTCTGGTTGTTTTCCCTATATTTGTCTTTCTATGAATATGATTTAAAACCGGGCCTTGTATCTTTGTCAATGACGATGAAATTAGTGATAAACTGCTTCAAATATCTATACATTCTATTTGGACGAAATGCTCTCCTACGACACTATGACTTTATCACAAACCTTCCTCTTCTGAGTAGCAACATCCTTTCATTGCTTGCTTCTGATCGACTTACATCATCACTGAGGAAGTCCTAAGGTCGATACGGGGACTATGCTGTCCCACTCTCCAGAATGGTGGATGATATTCTGTTTAGGACTATTTCAAACAACCAATTTGAATCTTACGAAATGGAAGTATCCGGATAGATGTGATATTTCTGTCGTGCTGCATGCAAGCAGAAGATATTGACTCTTCCTGGGCACCTGGTCTCATTCCTATATTACGAGTTATTATCATGTGGTAGATATTTTTGTTTGTTTGCTTTGGTTCCTGTTTTATCCTGATTTTGTATATATTCGGCTTATGATTTTCTGAATTATCGGTTTTGTACTGTGTATTGGGATATGGTTATTGTAATACTAATTCTAATTAACTTTTTCCAGTCACTTAGCTTGAGTGTCTTACGAACTATCTTATCAAGGAATTCATAGGTCAGCTAAGAAAAGTTGTAAGAAAAGAGAAAATTAAAAGCTAATATGAACTGAAAATAATTCCTTTAATTGTTGTCATGTCTTAATGAAAAAGGAAATATAGAGAAATGGTTTGTAGATTTTTGACTACCGGTACTTATTCCTATTTGATTCATTCTCTCTATGTCGTGAATATTCTAACAATGAATTTGTGATCGCATGGACAATTATGCAGCACTTTTGTTTCTCACTTCAAAAAACAAAAATCAAAACAAAAGAAAACAAACAAACAAACAACAAAAAATAAAACCCAAAACGACGAAATATAGATTTATTCAAATATTTTTTTTTCAGTTTAAATAGGGCGCATAGAAGAAAACAAAAACATACCTATATTAACATATATTTCAATTTAAGATGGTAGTCTCAGGGTAAGGGACGTAACTCAAAATTGATCCCACGAACGTTTGTTGTCTGGCGTAACGTTACCATCGTTTGTTTTCACGACAAGCATCTGCATGACTTAATCATGACGTCATAATAGGGGAATTCCCCGCGCGGTGCACAGAGGTAAACGGGATTTTTTTTTATGGTTTTTCTATATATAATATGAATAAAGGCAAAGCCTTATGTGCGAGCGGAGAAAAAAGACCCCAAAAATTTTGTAAATCCTTAAAACCTTGATCTCAAAATCAAAAACTTTTTCAAAGTCATAACCTTAGGATTCCAGGAATCTCTCCCCGCCGGTCAAGCTGGACCGAAAAAAAAAGAAAAAAAAATCTTGATCCGTCCCATCAACTTTACACAGACATAGATCATTAGCAAGGGAGTCTGAAATCTAGTGTTTCGCAATCGGAAACTAAATCATAATCGATAATCGGAAATAATCGGAAGGGGAAAATCGATTATTAATCGATCATAATCGAAAAATTCGAAATATTCCTATCTTTTTAATTTTCAATCCACAATTAATTGAAATTGGGACCAAATTATTAAATTTGAGTGTTCTACTTTATGTATATCATCTTAAAGAGTTTATTTTACACCTTTACATTGCCTCTACAAGGTTATGAACATCACTGATGAGACAAATTAATTTCCATATGACAATATGCCATGATTACCCCCCCCCCCAATGACATTTCATTTATTATGTATTATATATATATAAATGTTTGATATAAATGTCAAAGTAAATTCGATTGATAGAATATGAAAAATTACTTGATGGAAAAAAGTTGGAACGTAGTCCACAAAACGCCTGGGTTAAATAGGGTTCGGGACAGAGGAAATTAGGAAATTTGGTGTTTGAACCACAATATCAATTCAGTTATCTAAGTAATCCAGGGAGGAATATAAGTTTTTGAAGGTGTTATTGTTATTTTTGTCTTCGGGAGAGTCATGTAACCTGCACTTGCATCCGTCAATGACTTTTGCATTGCGCGATTTTTAAAACCAAAATACCGAAACGGACAGAAAAATGCGGAAAATTCGGAAATCGGCGATGTCGGCGACAATCAAGTTTGATTTTCAACATCGATTAGTAACATCGCTGGCCATTCAGCGACCGACAATCGATTGTCGGCGAAAATCGTTACATCACTACTGAAATCCCTCCAATTTCCTCTCTAGTGACCTTGAAATCCATTTAGAAAATTCAAATCTTTCTTCTTTACTACATAATTATTTCGATCATATCTATCTTGATTGTTTGATACACTGAAAAGTGTTAGAAAATCGCGGCAGTTTTGTGTTACTTTTCCTTCTTGTATTACTACAATCATGTACCATTCTTGAACGTGAAAATGGGCGCACTACTACAATGACGTCACATATAGAGGAATAATGACGTCAAGTATACTGCAGAGTTACGTACCGTTGTGTCGTCATTAGTGATAAAGATGGCGGATAAGTTGCTGCTGAATTTCTGATTTTCTGACGAACAATTCGGCGAGTTCCACTTAATTTTATTGCGCCATAAAATAGAAGAATTCTATCCATTGGGACTTTGTCAAGGTATGTTCTCCTGCTCTGTCGTTTAAGGGAATCGAGTCACTTTTACCCGTATCCTCGGTCCTGTTACCATACTTTTTCAGCTCCAAGTATGTATATCTTTTGCTCGTGCATTTTCCCATACTACGTATACGCGTTACCATAAATGCGAGCTTCGCTCGCAAAGGCCCTTCGGGCCTTTGCAGCGAGCTCTGCTCGCTATCATTATCTATTTTCATAAGTAAGCATTTCATTTTCTCCGTTTTATTTCTTGAAATTGAGCATTACTTATAGATTGAATATCTTTCCGAGATTTATACGTTTCTTTATTCTTTTGATATTTTCAGTATCTACACTAATCATTTGACCTAATGTTAATGATTACTTCGATTTTATTTGAGCGTGATTAGTTTAAATAGAGTACATTTACCTTTATATGATACCTTCGTTTGATAAGAAGATCATCTAGAAGAAAAAAAAAATGCATCGTAGAAAGGGGGAAAGGTGTCCGGCTTGGCAATCTGGGACGATTAGTCTTTATTAAAAAAGATCGGGAAAATAAAAAATATTGTATGAATCTTATTTTCTTTTCCATTAGTTTTTTTATTGAAATTAAATGATACGTTTTTTCATGAGCTATGTAAATGTGACAATTTTCGGAAGTCAAGAAAGGTTCATGTTTATCCTTATTTTCTACTAAAATCGCTTATAGAATAAGTATTAAAACATCAAAATTGTTCTTAAAAAGAAAGATGTATGTATTATCTTTGAAATGCAAAGCTGATACTTAATAAATTTGCAGGCTCATTGAATATCTGAGAACACATTTCGTGACAAAGTCACCATTTTCTGCATTGCAAGGGGGACAAAATTTAGAGATTTTGAATTGCGGCCCACGCAAAACGATTGGTTCGATTTCTTTCAAACTTTAGCAAAAGATGCATGACATCATAGTTAATTAATAATGCAATTATGAAGAAAATTGAATGTAGGGGTTATGGTGAGACTACCACCTTAAATACAACATTTAATATTAAACAAAGCCCATTATTCATATTTTTTAAAGTTTAGATACAACATTTAAAAGAAAGAAAGCCAAAAAAATTATTCATATAATTTTAAGTTTAAATAAAACATTGTTACATTTTATTGTTTGGATTGATGATCACTGACGAGGGGTAAGTATCCGAAACGTAGATATCTGGTCCATGCTGCAAATTGATCTGTTCTTAAATGATGCTATTTAAAGACATTTCCCCAATTATCAGAATTACCGTTCCGAACCTGAATTTTATAATGTTAAATACCCGATATGACATTATTTTGCGGACTTTTGAATTGTGGCCTCACAAATGATAACATTCTTTTTTTCTTGATTTCCAAGAATTTAGTTATGACGTCATATTTAAAATGTTTGCAAAATATGTCATGTTGGGTTCTCAGAAATAATTTGAAGATCGACTATTCTTAGACGTAGCAATTAAAGAAAGCAAAATTATACCTTTATTCACATATTTTTTCAGATTAAACACTACATTCAAAAGAAAACAATACCATCTTCACGATGCCGAGGTACGGACGGAGAAGACGATACACCGGCACATCAAGCTATCTGAGGAGTAGGAGGAATAGACGATATTCCTCATATGGGTCATACAGCTCATATGGATCATATAGCTCATATAGCTCATCCCGTTATTCCTCAAGGTGAGCTTCATAGGTTGTACTTGGGAATACAGTGAGGAGGTTATTTAACACCACAATTGTGCGTTCGTCGAGACCACTGGGTATCAGAAAAGTGGGAGGGTTAGTTGCACGTAATCCGGATAACCACAACGTGGCAGATGGCCCTACTAAGTCGGCACCAGTTGCCCATTGGTCACGTTGATTTATATGTGGTCTTTTGTGTTTTATGTTTTCATGGTCTGAGCCGGTATTCCTTGTCCCTTTTACGTCTCTTTCTGTGAGTGTCTGCTCTGTGTTCTGCTTTTCATTTGGTGTTTTGGGGTTTTGTTGTGGGTGCTGCAATCGAGTGTTGTTGGATACCCATCCTTTCTTTCGTATATTATCGACAAAGTACAACCTCCCAGTTGATTTCCACGAAGTCAAGATAAAGTTTGAAAAATCAATTTTTCCAGGCTTCGATTATGTTATCGTTGTACGAAATGATGTTTGTTTATTTGTATTAAATTTGTACATTGTCGTAATTTTTATTTCCAGCGACGCCACCTACAATATCTTGGGTTTTACAAAGGAAAAATCTTAGGAAATAATTCAAATGTATACAAGTGTTGCGTAGTCCTATAAGTTCCCATGATTTAAAGAAGATCCTGACGATAATCTCAACAGCACTCACAATAGAGCACTATGTTGAGCATCGACGGACCCCTAGCAAGCCAGAGGTGGGATCAGGTGCCCGGGAGGAGTAAGCATCCCCTGTTGGCTAGCCGCACCATGATATAATATCTTTTTCTTGATTAAGCATAATTTCTTTTCTAAAAAAAATCCACTCACCACCGTTTTTCAGATTATATCATTGAATAATGTGCTTTTCTTACATATTAGCTGAACATACTTTATACATGTAATAACATTATCCAACTTGATTACTCTAGTTCCAGAAGGTCATACACATCAACTTATTACAGTTATGGACCGTCCCGTAATCGTGACTATTCATATAATCGGGATTACATTGCCTTCTTGAAGGAACTGAAGGAAAAATTAGAGGAACTAAAAAGGGAAGAGAAGGAAAAAGAAAAACGAGAGGAGAAACTAAGGAAATTAAAGGTGAAGCAGGAAAAGGAGAGAAAAGAAAGAGAACGTAGGGAAGCAGAACGAGAAAGGAGAGAAAGAGATAAAAGGGAAGAGGCTGAACGAAGAGAAAGAGAAGAAAAAGAAAAGGAGGTAAACATAGAACTATGTGTTCCACGTTTGACATTCACTCATTGCACTTTTCATACTGTTTCCGACGTACATTGAACAGACACAAAGCAATGTAAGGAATCTCTTCTATTTCCGATGTTGTTAGCTAACCTCTTTTTGATATACCTTTGAGGTAGCACGATTCTGGTTCCCCGATACGACCTATTTTCTGAGGCGAAACCAAGGAAAATAGGTCTGGACGTAGGAAAGCAGAGTCGTGCTAACTCACGTTTAGTTCACGCCTCTTGGTGAAACAAAAAAGAGAGAAAAGAATAGACGTATTTACTTTCCCTGTGACGTCACAAGTGTGAATTTGAGCTTTACAATACCGTCATTATCCAATTTTCACAGACACACAAAGAAGTCAGGACTTCTCATATCCAAGGTAATTCCCTTTTCAACAAACGCACTTGTTTGCGGGGAAATGATGTTTTTAGCTACATTTAATTAGTACCTTTTTCAGAAAGAAAGTCAAAAGAGGTATGATAAATTAGAATACATGTGAATATCACAGATAAATTTTATTTATAGTATTTACGTTGTCAATCAAATAAAATTTAATGGTTGTTGAATGCGTCCATAGGAGGTAGAAGGATTTTGAAAATTTTATATGCTTCTTTTATACCGTACACATACATTTAGAACTGCAATTAATATTCCTGGAATTCAAGTTAACTTTTGTTATTTTCTGCCGCTCTCTAAAAGCAGAATTCAGACATCCGATTTTCCTTTCTGGACATATCTTACAGGAGACGCTTACAGGCAAACTGGTCTCACTTCGGAAAATTCTTTATTTCGGGGTTCTCAACTATTCCAATAGAAATTCCGTCTCCTTGATTTGTGAAGGTATCTGACCTAAAAGCATTGTGGCGTCATTAAATTCCTTTGATAACATCATATATGTAACCCTGTTTCCCTGAATTTCATGCTGGTTTCTAGAGAATTTGATGACGTCATAATGCGTAGACGTCAGATACCTGCACTAATGGGAAGTATTTCGAAAAGACCAAATTCTGATATGATTCTGTCTTACCATCTCGATTTTGAGACTGAATAATTGATTGGCACCTCTTTGATGTCTATTACGCCATACCTATTGCACCTGGTCCCACATCTGGCTTGCTGGAGGTCTGTCGATGCTCAATTTTGTGCTCTTTTATTAGTGCTCTTGGGATTATTGTCAGGATCTTCTTTAACTCTATTAATTGATATCTGCATTGTGTTTTGGATGTATTGATATCATTGTTGTCATGTAGGCAAGAGAGGAAGCCGAAAGAGTAAGAAAGCAGATAGAGAGAGTGGAAAGACAACGAAGGTTAAGGAGGGAGAGGGAAGAGAAAGAAAAGAAGGAGGAGGAAGAAAGATTACGCAAAGAAGAAGAGGAGAGAGAAAAAAGGGAGAAGGAAGGTAAAAATTGAATTTCGCCCACAAATTCATACATTTGTACAATTTTTGTTTTCATTTGAATCTATAGTGTGTTCCCACATAGCCATATATCTCCTCCATTCGCTAGAGTTATCTCCCTTCTTGAATTACATCTCTGCTATGTTGAAATAGCTCTACTTTAACAAATTTTATGAAGTTTTCACATTGTATACATCAATGTCTTGATGAAAATTACAAACAATAAGATATTTTAAAAGAATAGTCAGAAGATTAGTTACGACATCTCTCCTGAAAATGAATAATTTTTTCAATGCCAATGTTTGGTGCACTGACATTTTTTAATAGAACCTTTAATTTCAATATTGATGATTCCTATTTTAACAATATTCTGCTCAAGTATCCTTGCTCCGTTTTGGTGATCATTTGTAATCAACGTAAGGATTGATCATCTTATGTGGGCACCTTTCGTTCTGGGTAATGTGTAGTTCTCGGTGATGTCAAAGAGTTGTCTGAAGCGTTTAACTCTTTGCATCAAGATAAGGGGAATGATTCTTTACACGTTCTTCGCATTAACAGATAATTTGCAAATAATGACATTTTTTCAGATGCACATTTATTCTAATGTGTTGTTACATGTTTTAATGTTTGTTTATTTGTCATTTCGGCGTCGGCGTCCTCCATTGTCATGTTGTTTTTATTCCTGTCTGTACGTTGATGTTATTTTATGGGTGGTCGTCAGTGTCCTCTGTTTTTCAATTTTGTAAAAGCAAATTCCACATGTAATTACTAGTATTAGGTTTGGCAGGATTTGGGATCTGTAAAATTGCACTTTTGAATTATTATGTACATCTGATATCTTTATTGATTTTTTATTCATTTTTTTAAAGATGCGCTACTTACAAAAAATTGTGATATTTTTTTTGTTATTCTAATTTCTGACATAAAAACCCCTTTATTTTTAAATCATTCCGGGGAATAAATTTTAAAAAAATCTTGAAGCTTACATTTTGGACCTTCGTACTTAGATACTGTAACTTGCATATGAAACATAGTTCACGTGATATTGGAATATATATCATATCCCAGCCATCCTGCTACGTCTTTCGGTATATTTAGGATTATAAGACTCTTTCATGGTCTTCTATGAAAGATACATCGGTTCCACCCGAGGGGTCTCAAAATCATGTAAAACCCGAGGCTTGCCGAGGGTTTTGCAAAATTTTGAGACCCCGAGGGTGGAAACGATGTATCTTTCATAGAAGAACATGAAAGAGTATTTTTCTCTCATATCAAAGGGTCAAAACAAAACTGAAAGAGAGGGGACGAAATTTGAAAAAATGTCAAGTTGATCTAATCGCAAAAATTTTGCGATATTCGAATTCAGCGCCCCCGAAAATGGTTTATTCTATAAGAATAAACTACAAATATTAGGCTTTTCAAAATAAAACGGAAGAGTACAGCGAAAAACGATCTTAAAATCGAAGTTTTATGGCGACGTCGCCGCTAGCTTGTTTGTTTTGCGGGCTGAAATCATGACGTCACAATAGCGTAAACAATCGAAACAATAGCGTCACGTGATATGTGATACAGCTGTCACGTGATATGTGATACAGAAGTAGCTCACATAGCTGTATTTCATGGGCCTACTCTGTAATACATACACGGGTATGAGAGAAATAATTTTCACAGACTTTGATTCTATTATATTTTTTAAATTGAGGATCACTGACGAGGGTTAAATACCCGAAACGTGCATGTCTGGTTCATTCTGCAAATTGATCTTTTCTTAAATGTTTCTATTGAATTTGAAGACGTTTAACATTGCATATGAAACATAAGTTCATGTATTTTATATATATTGTTTATATTTTCGTGCATGAACATCGACGGCGGGTGCGGCTATCCGAAAGGGGATGCTTACCCCTCCCGGGCACCTGGTCCCACCTCTAGCTTGCTAGGGGTCTGTGTATGCTCAAGTTGGTGCTCTGTTGTGAGTGCTGTTCAGATTATCGTCAGGATCTTCTTTAACTCATGTGATATTGGAATATCGGTTTTGACAGTGGCACCTGTAATACATTCCAAACTTACATGTACGCTGGACCTCCGGAGCTTGTTCTTTACACTAAGTTTTTCCTCGTGTTTCCATGGAGCTGTGTTATCATATCGTCCCATTTCTGGTCAATTCCTCTTCTCTCTTGAGGACGTTCTGTTTGAGTATTTTTTTCCAGAATGTGTAAGCAATTTGATTTGGATTTTTTTAGCCACAGATTTTGGTTTTGTTTTTTTGTGTTTGACTTTCATTCACTTATTCTGTCATGCTCGATCCCTCCTTTTTTATTTTTTTTAAACACGTAAACAATACACAGATAAGGACATTTTAGTATATCACACAGAACATAGATGAGTATATGTCGGCCGACCCCTGGTCCTCGTGAGGCTCGAACCAGCAACATTAGAGTCACTAGCCCGACGTCCTTACCACTAAACCACGGCGCCGACTCGTCTCCCCTTTCTTGGTGTGAAACTTATTTGCTTGTTTTTCTCCATGATCTCTGCAATGATGTCGCTGATTTTTCTAAAACAACATTTTGGAATGAAATTTGAAGACGTTTAACATTACATGAAATGAGAATGAAAAGGTTGGATAATTTTGCCGATTAGCACTTATTTTTACGTAAGTCAGAATGTACTGAATTACTTCGAGACTTCAATAAAGTTCTTAAAAATTGTCAATACAACTGTTTCTTTAATTCTAATGCAGCACGAGAAAAGACCGAAAGAGAAAGGGCTGAACGGGATAAGAAACGTCCAGTAAAGGTAGTTGATGTTGATCTTCACATCCAAGAGAATGCAAAGGAACATCACACTGATAAGTATGACTTGACACAGAAAGAGAAAAACGCTGAACCAGTCATCAGACGAGGACAGCCCTTCCTGATGGACGTTACATTTGATCGACCATATAAAAACGAGCAACATGACTTGAGGATAGTCCTCAGAATAGGTGAGTTAGACTGTATTCAGTTATATGTATGACAGATATCGGTAAAACGGGAGTTTTATCATTTGATGAAAAGTAACCAAGTCCTTTGTGTTCCAATGAATCTCTACTGTTGTATCCACCTGTTCATACGGTTTCTCTTTTCCTCAGAGAAAGGTCTGTTTTGTTTGTGTGCTTTATTTTTAGATTGAGATTTTTGGAATCTGATATCGGGTTTTGTGTTTGGCATTCATTCGTGTTATGTATAAGTGTTTAACGTCTTCAAATTCATTAGCATCATCTTAGAGCAGATAAATTTACAGCATGGACCAGACATGCACGTTTCGGGTAATTAACCCTCATCAGTGATCCTCAGTCTTAACACTGTAATATGACCAAAATCTGTGAAAATCATGTCCTAAATATACCGAAAGACGTAGCAAAATGGCTGGGATATGATGCTACAGGACCCAGGTTTTAGAAATTTATTTATTGATACTGGTTCTTATATAAATTGGATTGTCTTCCTGGTTCTAACGATTCATTTTTCTGAAAGGAAACATCGCAGAGGCTGGCAATGGTGTTCAATCGTTTATGAGACTTAAAGAAAACGGAGAAAAACCCAGCGGAACTGACAAGTGTCATGCACGGCTTATCAAAAACGAGAAAAATACCATCTATATGGAAGTGCAGCTGCCTCATGATTGTATCGTTGGAGAATGGTCACTGAGCGTCGATACCAGGGTTCAGGGGAGTGGTGATAGGTATGATCGATACGATCATCCTGTGGACATCAATGTTATTATGAATCCATGGTGTAAAGGTAAGAAATTTGTTTTTACTTACAGGGGTGTTGAGAACGTGTCTGTATTGAGAAAGGTTAAATGTGTTTGACTAAGAAATACACATATAAATATTTATAAAGATATATCGCGTTTTCGCGAGGACTGTCACTTCTTGGAGAATTTAAATAATTGTACAGGTCGTCCGACTTGTTGTCTGCAATTAATATAAGGCGCGATCGGATGAACCATAGAAGGTTCGTAAGGAGAAAATCAGTAGGTGAGTTTGGTACTGTTCTCACAGCATTAAGAATGAAATCACATCTATGACTCTAACTTGTCCCGTAATATTGAGTCTCCTTGATTTGATTTTAATAAAACTTCTCTCGTGCACAAACTGCATAAGATTGAAGGATATGGACGAATTGTCAAACAAGTCTGCACTGCACAGAACAAAGTACGTTGGAAATACGATCTATCGTAAATGCATAAGAATCATCATGTCCGAATCTGGTGCCAGAGAGTAACCTTCTGTACAACAATGTCTAAATGTGACGCACCAGACATGCATGTTTCGGATAACGATATGAATGAACTGACATCGGACATACTTATAATGAGGGAAAAATAAGAAATGAAATGAACGAGAGTTTTAAAGTTTTTAATGAGAATAAAGAACTAATTTGTAGATAACCTTTCGTAATCCATTTCTGAACATCAGTAATCATAGTAAAGGAATAACGATAGAGATAATGAGAAAGGGTTTTCAATTCGAACTTCAAAAACGTGATTTTGTTTCAACAGATGATACGGTGTTTATGCCTGAAAAAGACAGAGACGGAGCAGGTTTGAATGAATACGTTTTAAATGATAGGGGAGCTGTATTCAGGGGAAGCTATGCATCCCCTTGGTTTTTTGCTCAGGTTAGATATGATTTAAGTTGTCATGTATGGTAAAGAAGCATGTGGATGAGATCTCCAGCAAGACCACACTGCGACCACCTTGAAGATTGATTACATTTGAGGCACTTGGTGAGCGTAACTGCTGGTGGACCCAATGGCCTCGAGGGCACACGTAGCCAAGTTCCGATCAATATATAATCATAAACATTCAAAATTCACTTATTTTTAAGTGGGTGGTATATATGATGCTACCGGGCCCACTTTTCAGAATTTTCGAGACAATTTTGTGGACAGAAATTTTCGAGTGTGTTTGAAGAAACGATCATCCGATATCTATCGGACTTGGCTACATAAGAAGGGAGGGGATCTCCATGTGTACTCCATGTGGTCTACGGGACTCCTTGTCCACTAGCTGTGACACTCACCACGTGGTACACATATTACAGGTTTTCAAATTCAAAGCCATAGCATCATTTCAGAACAGATAAAATCTTTGTCGTTTATAATAGGTGAATCTTTCGTATGGATCTTATTTATTTTCTTTTTTTCACAAGTGACAAAATTTCAAAATGAGCAAGGAAGTAATGCTGGCTATTTTATCCCTAATACAGACTGATACAACATCGTGAAAAATAATAATTTTGGCATAGTTTTTGTGTCGACTGCGAAGCATAGCGACACTTAGGGGTTATCTTTCATTTTTTGCAATAATAATTACATGTATTCTTTTTATTAACGAAAACAGTATGTTTCATTGTAAATCTGAATTCTAGTATTATTTTTCTTTGTTTTTCTCTTATCAAAAATTATCAAAACAAGCATATACATGTATTGTAACTTACAAACCAGTGTATTCCATAGTTTTTGGTCTTGCCACTGTTTTAATAAAAATGATGAAACAAAATCCAAGGATGGACATGTAATCAGGTATATCATCTTTTTTTGCAGTTTGAAGAAGGCATATTGGAAGTTTGTTTCCAGTTATTGAGGGATGGGAATAAATCGAAATATAACAAGGCCCTAGGAGATCCAGTGACGATTGCACGACAACTGACGTATTTGGTATGAATTATAAGAACATGGAAGAAAGGAGGGGATCTCCAACAACTCTCGGTTGCAGCACCCACAGAAAAACCCCAAACACCCAATGCAAAAATACAAAGCAGACACTCACAGAAAGAGACGTTAAAGGGACAATGAACAACAACTCACACCATAGAAACATGACACACAAAAATCGCATAAACTAACGAGACCAATAGGCAAGGGGTGCCGACGGGCATCTGCCACGCAAGTAGCAGACAGTGTGGATATCTGGAACATATCTGCAGCAAGGCTATCTTGTATGGACCGTAGCGGAGCTCAACTACAGGATGAATCGAACTTCGCACAAACGGAGTTCAACAAACAACAGGGTACAACAACAAATACAAGAGCACTCATTTAGTAAGGTCCAATATGTACAAACAATTAAAATAGATACACAAGAAACATGAAATATGAATACAAAAGAGAAAAACCAGTGTTCACCGGAGCCGACTTTAGTCAGTAATTCGTTAGATGATAGCGAATAGAGTAGTTGTAACTTGACTTTAAAGCATGATAACCTCAACCTCAAAATTACAAATTTCCCTTTGTTAGGTAGTAACATTCCTTCGTTGCCTGCCTATGGTGTATTACAATTCAAAATGATACGCTATTATAGAGCAAGCTCATTTTACGAGTTCAAGGAACAGAGGAATTATTGTACAGTAGATGCTCAAAGCAGCAAAATGGCATGAACTATATTATTAAGTTATAATTTCATTCATATTCAGATCAACAATAAAGTTCTTGAAGGAAATTGGACAGGTAATTATGAAGGAGGAGAAAAACCAACGCACTGGAACGGAAGTGATGCAATATTAGAGAGATATGCCGAGACGGGAAAGATTGTGAAATTTGGACAATGTTGGGTTTTCTCGGCAGTCACTGTTACGGGTAAGTTATTGGAAAAATAAGGATTCAATAATACACTTTGCCCATGATACGATACCTATCGTGCTACTTTCTTTCAGTACAATTTTTATTGACAATTGTTTGATTTGAAATCAGACGTAAAGTAGGGCTTTAAGTACTCTTTAAACTGAATTTGCTTCTGATAAACATGTCAAATATGAATGCCAATATGAGAACGATACCATGGAAATTCAAACAAATTGAGGTATCTTGAATGAATTTCCATATGTATTATATGTTGATAGTTTGCTTGTAAAATGTCATAGAGTTTTGTTTTTAATGAATTGTAATAGCGCGACAATAAGGCAGTGCAATACTGAATATGGAATCGTCAATTTTGATTCTTTTCAATTTCTTTATTCGCAGAAGCTTTCTTTTCAAATGAATCGTAATAGTGCGACACTAAGGCAGTGCTATGCCGTATATAGAATCGTTCATTTTCATTCTTTTTCCGATGTCTTTATTTTCCCAAGTTGTATCGTCAACGTTGATTACAATTGATCGAGAACCCCGGTAACATATACAGCATCAGAAAAGGAGAACCATACTTTGCTGGTTGTACATTTCCTGTCTATATCATGAATATCATGTCTAATGCATCGTTTGTATTATTTTACGTTTTGAACGAAACCTTGTGCTCTAGTGGAACGGTTCGAATGCGTCCTTTGTTTATCATTGTACCCCCGCCATAAAATGGTTGGGGTATATAGTGATGCACATGTCCATCCGTGTGTTTGTGTGTCTGCATCTGTGCGTGCGTCCGTCCCAACTGTGGTTCCCAGAAATTTAAAGGAAAACCGTCATAGATAATCAATTCATTTCTTGGCCAAATACCATGCCATGGACAAGAATGGTGTAAGCTTTTTTTGGTCTATTAAAAAATTCAGGGAGTGTGATTGACAAAATGAAATCAAGAAATTTTCAAGCAAATATAATTTCTTCATACGACTTTTCTAATATATACACCACGCTTCCTCACGACAAAATTAATGATCGATTGTCCAAACTCATTAAATGGTGCTTTAATTAGTCGGCACCGTTTGCCCATTGGTCTCGTTGGTTTATGTGTAGTCATTTGTGTTTTATGTTTTTCTGTGATTTGACGTTCATTGTACTACTGCGTCTCTTTCTGTGTGTGTAATTTTTGTGTTTTACAGTGGGTGTTTTGGGAGGTTGCTGTTGATGCTGCAACTAGGTGTTGTTGGAGATCCCCTCCTTTCTTTTTGATCGAGTGGGGGAACTTATATTTGCACATCTCACTCAAAGAGTTATTTTCTTTTCCGCCACAGAATACAAATCATACAAATCATTGATATGCAGTGATCTGTGAATTGTCTTGTCCTTCCTCTTGGACAATATTTATGTACGATTTGGTGAGAATCCCTACAAGCAGGTTATATAAATCACTAGGATTACTTATTTTGCGTCTTATGTTGCAGATTTATATTTCTACACGTATGGAAAATAATTAATCCATTGGCAAAATCTTTAAAAGCAAAGAAAACATAATTATGTGAAATGTTTCATTGGTACTTCTTGGTACCTGGGTGATATTCTTAATATCGACAATCCTGTTTTTGAAAAGCAAAAAAATATTATTTATCCACAAGAATTGACGTTTATCGGTCAAAAGAGTTTGAACTATTGTCCTAGGGTCAATATTGATGTATTGTCGGAATTCCAATGAGGTATATTCCAATATATTATAATATTCCAATATTGATGTATTGTCGGAGTTCCAATGGGGACCAATTGTACCCCACTCCTTGCCGACATTTTCCTTTACTCGTACGAAGCTGAATTCATTCAATCTTTGGTCTCTGAAGGGAAAAGATACTTAGCTTCTGACTTCAACTTCACTTATAGATACATAGACGATGTGTTGTCCATCAATAATCCAAAATTCGCGGATTACCTGAGCAGTATCAATCCTTCGGAGCTTGAAGTCAAAGAAACTACAGATAATTCAGCATCCTATTTGGACATAATGTTGTCCTACGACACTGATGGTCACATGAACACCTCACTCTATGACAAACGTGACGATTTCAATTTCAGCATTACAAACTTTTCTTTTCTGAAACAAAGGAGGGAATCTCCAACAACACCCGGTTGTAGCACCCACAGCAAAACCCCAAAACACTCAGTGCAAAAACACAAAGCAGACAAGCACGGAAGGAGACGCATAAGGGACAAGGAACGTCAACGCACAACACAGAAACATCAAACACAAATGACTACACATAAACCAACGAGGCCAATGGGCATTCTGAGTAGCAACATCCCTTCGTCGCCTGCTTATGGCGTGTTCATATCTCAGTTGAAACGCTATGCCAGAGCAAGTACCAAATATACGGATTTTGTTCTGAGAGCTAGGCGTTTTTCAGATAAGCTTCTCAGTCAGGGATATGTTTGTGACCGACTAACATCGTCACTGAGGAAGTTCTACGGTCGATATGGGGAACTTGTCATACACTATGATGTCCCACTTTCCAGAATGGTGGATGATATTCTGTCATCGACCGTTTGAACCATCCATCCAAAGATTGTACTCTATATCTTCAAAAATGGAAGTAACCGGATGTGACAGTTCTACCGAATTGAAGCGACGGGTGTTGCATGCAAGCAGGTGATGCTTACTCTTCCTGGGCACCTGGTCTCACTCTCATATCGGGAGTTCGCTTCTTTTCATATGGTGGAGGTTTTTGTTTGTTTGCTTTGGTTTCTGTTATATCCTGATTTTGTATGCCTTCGGTTTCTGATTTTCTAGGTTATCGATTTTGTGCTGTAAACAGGGATATAGCCATTGTCCATATTTGTCATTTTTACCACTGTCCATGTGTCACTGCTGGTGGACAAATTGTCCCCGAGGGCACTTGTCGGGCAGTCTTTCGCTTAAATGGATAGAAATCAAGAGACTTACAAAGTGGCTGGGGCGTCGCCCACTATAAAAAGGCCCCAACCTGTTGCGTCTACGGACACATACGCAACAGGTAACTCAGGTGTCCCTAGAATTAGTTTACACGACATTAGACATGAAACATTTGTAGTAAGTAACAACCATGAGTTTTGGTATAAACATGCAGATCAAGCTCTGAGCCTCTAGGCATGCATTTTATTCGTACCAAATTATACTCTGTTCCTTTACGGAAGTTACACGAAATCTACGATTATACGAAGGACCTCGCAAATACCGATACACGTTCCCCAGAATACAGACTACAAGGAGTCATCTTGGACATTTCTACTTTTCGTTTATTTCAAGCAGTTAGATCAGATAAATCAGAGGAGAAAACAAACCGCCCTTTCATTAAAGTAAGATTTGCAAACAAAGGTATTGATAACTTGAATCTTGGTCAAATTTTGAATCACAAAACTGTCACAGAAAAAATCCCACCATATTTCAAAAGAAAAGAAACTCCTTGTATTTCCTATAGCTACACACCAACAGTTGCATCTAAAATTTACAATTGCAAACGATTCCTTCAGTGTATTGATTTGAGTAATCCCTCACTACATCCACTTCCCTGCGAATGTTCTTCATCGGATTTCAACTACTCTCCTTGTGGACACGTTATTACTGGGGACCTTAGTATAGTATAGACAAGTTGAGAGAATTGTTAAAAAAGGGTACCAAATACAGAGAAAGTATGTCCTTTACATGGAACCAAAATGTCAAAATTATCATGGACTCTTCTGAGGAATATGCAAGGCGTTGGGCAAAGAAAGAGGATGTACAGCTCGACACCCTTTCCGAATGGATAAAATCAATCAGAGGGTTACTTTTATCTAGAATTAACCGATTAAAATCAACTGTGAACACCAGATTCGTGTCTATATTTAAAGACCCTGATGTTATCAAAGAGCTTTCCTACTTCCAAGAACATTATGTCATCACACCAGCGGACAAAGCCTCAAATAATTACACATTTACTTGCAACAAGTACTATTTCGACAGTCTAGTTAAAGAGTTGGGTTTAAATTCGACACCTGGAAATCCCACTTACACCCCAACAAACCTTTCTGCCTCTGAAATAATAGATAACCACAAATCAGCTTCCTTGCTTCCTTTGGCTTCGACACTACCAATTTAGATTTAGATTTACCATACTTATACTGCATACCTAAAATGCATTAGAATCCGTACAGATAACGTTTCATCGCTGGTTTTTCAAAATGTTCTACCAAATCTGTATCGATCTTACTCACCAAAGTTTTATCTGAAATCAAATCTGGGCTTCAAAAATATTGTTCGACAGTATATTCTCGCAGTGGTATCAACCAGATGTGGATTTTAAAGAATTCGAAGGAACTTTTAGAACATCTGAAATCCACTCATTTTAGTAGAGTCCATTCGATCAAAGCCTTTGATTTTTCGACACTTTACACTACAATTCCACATTCTAAATTGAAAGAGAGACTCGCAAAAATTATAAGTAATGCGTTTACAAGTAAGAACGGTAATCGCAAATACAAATTTATTGTTGTAAACTATGACAAAACCTACTTTGTAAAAGAAAAGTCCGATTCTGAAAATAAGTACACTGAAAAAGACATTATTCAGATGTTAAACTTTCTGATCGACAATATTTTTGCGGTGTTTGGAGGAATTGTCGGAATTCCAATGGGGACCAATTGTGCCCCACTCCTTGCCGACATTTTTCTTTACTCGTACGAAGCTGAATTCATTCAATCTTTGGTCTCTGAAGGGAAAAGATACTTAGCTTCTGACTTCAACTTCACTTATAGATACATAGACGATGTGTTGTCCATCAATAATCCAAACTTCGCGGATTACCTGAGCAGTATCTATCTCTCGGAACTTGAAGTCAAAGAAACTACAGAGACATATAATTCAGCATCCTATTTGGACATAATGTTGTCCTACGACACTGATGGTCACATGAACACCTCACTCTATGACAAACGTGATAACTTCAATTTCAGGATTACGAACTTTCCTTTTCTGAGTAGCAACATCCCTTCTTCGCCTGCTTATGGCGTGTTCATATCTCAGTTGAAACGCTATGCCAGAGCAAGTACCAAATATACGGATTTTGTTCTGAGAGCTAGGCGTTTTTCAGATAAGCTTCTCAGTCAGGGATATGTTTGTGACCGACTAACATCGTCACTGAGGAAGTTCTACGGTCGATATGGGGAACTTGTCATACACTATGATGTCCCACTTTCCAGAATGGTGGATGATATTCTGTCATCGACCGTTTGAACCATCCATCCAAAGATTGTACTCTATATCTTCAAAAATGGAAGTAACCGGATGTGACAGTTCTACCGAATTGAAGCGACGGGTGTTGCATGCAAGCAGGAGATGCTTACTCTTCCTGGGCACCTGGTCTCACTCTCATATCGGGAGTTCGCTTCTTTTCATATGGTGGAGGTTTTTGTTTGTTTGCTTTGGTTTCTGTTATATCCTGATTTTGTATGCCTTCGGTTTCTGATTTTCTGGGTTATCGATTTTGTGCTGTAAACAAGTATATGGTTATTATCCATATTTGTCATGTAACTATTGCCTGCTTGGTCAAATATTCGGATTTATAGGCTTTGTACATACGGAAATTATATATAGAGATACTGATAAGGGTATAACAATAGAAAATAGTATATTATCAGATTCATCTTTATAAAGCTCGTAAAAATAAATGTATAGAAAAATTTGAAGCTCATTGGAATACTTGAAAAGTTCTTTTTGATATATAATGTTTAATCTGTTTATCAATTGTACCCTTTTTTTTTACTCAAAACATTCTCATAAATATTGTAATCTAAGTATGATTATTCATTATAATTATACATAAACCATATTAGTAGGAAAGTGTGAGTGAATGTGACTCTCATCCCCTCTCTCCCCCATCATTTCATCTATCATAAAAAACAGGTTTCATCATAATACTGTCATCTATATACTATATTTACCTATTGAAATGATGTACCGAGAAAAAAAATAAATAAATAAAAAAAAAACAATAGAAAATGTCTTGCAGTTTGCAGGGCACTTGGAATACCATGTAAGAGTGTGACTTGTATCGGGTCTGCACATGATACGGACGATTCCACCTGCATTGATGAGTACTATGTTGAAAATGATGAGGGAAATACGGAGAAGTCGAAACTTTACACAAGTGACTCTATTTGGTGAGTACACAACTACATTATAGAAGATACATCAGTTAGTAAGTGCAAGTGAAACCTAAATACGAAATAAACCCAAACTTAGACCCCAAATCAAAATTCAAAAATAACATCTAAAATAAATGAAGTGTTTGTTCCTTTACTTACGTTCCAACGCTGAAGCAAGATAAAAGTTTGTAATAACATTTTGCTATTTTATAATATTTCATTATTTTATAATATTTTAAACTTCACTTTCAAATCAACCAATCAAATCTAGTTATCATCAACAGGAGGTAATCATTCTTGTGCCGGCCTCAAATTATTTAGACTACACTTTACATTGATTAGAGCCCCTGAATAGATCTAACCAAAAATTGGAGCCGCTCACTCTTTGAGTAAAATATTTTGATATAAAACTACGGGGCGAGTCACTAAACTACTTTTCACTTTTTAAATCACTTGGCTTTAAAGTAATAGCACTGAAAATTATTCAGTATATTATTTATTATGGTTCTTGCGAGGGGTTTGACAGTAAGTGTTTGAAAGTATTTCCCTGACATGGTCGCCATAACACTTTCTATATAGACATAACCTTAGACAGTGCATGCAATTCATATAATGTTTTCATTTTCGTGCATGAAGATCGACGGCGGGTGCGGCTAGCAAACAGGGGATGTTTACTCCTTCCGGGCACATGGTCCCACCCTAGCTTGCTAGGGGTCCGTCTATGCTCTGTTGTGAGTGCTGTTGGGATTATCGTCAGGATCTTCTTTAACTCATAGAAATATTAAACACAAAAGACTACATATAAAAGATCGAGACCAATGAGTAACCGGTGTCGACGTAGGACGGCCATCTGCTACGCAAGAAGTAAATGGTGTGGTTATCTAGATTACGTGCGCACAACCCTCCGGTTAAAAAACGGTCTTGAAGAATGCAGAATTGCTGTGTAAAATAACTCTTTCACTGTTAATGATTCGGAAGGGTTCCAACTGTATACCTTGTCCCCTGTCGGCTAGCCGCACCCGCCGTCGATGTTCATACACGAAAATAAAAGGAACATATAAGACCATGCACTGTACTGTCTATGCTTATGTCTATATAGAAAGAGCTATGGCGACCATGTCAGGGAAAATATTCAAAACACTTACTGTCAAACCCCTCGCGGGGAACTTTTTTACGAGCTCCACACGACAAAGGGTATAAGTGTGACATAAATGAGTTAAAGAAGATATCGTATGTATCGTTTTCGTATCTTTCTGAGTTCGTCTTCACTGTGTTTGTGTTTTCGCATCGGGTGTTTTGGTGTTTTGCTGTTCGAACTGAAACCGGGTCTGGTTGGAGATCCCATCCATTCTTGAACATATAGACGTCGTTTTTCTGTAATGAGAAATTTAAATGATATATATGTAATGGAAATAAGAGATTAATTGTCGATCCTAATACGAAACCCAAACTTACCGACGTAATTATGAAAATTAAACACCATAAGATGTCGACTTGAACAATGAGCGCACGATCGAAAGGTCGGAAAATGGTCTGACTGTCTTATAAGCAGCTTATTTCTTAAATTATTTCAATGAAAACTTTTAAACCTTTTCAAGGAATTTTCACGTATGGAATGAGATCTTCGTCAAACGGCCGGACCTTCATGATCGAACCTTTGATGGATGGCAAGTGATAGACGCAACTCCACAGGAAGAAACTAGTGAAAGTCTATTTAAGGGTGAGATATCATTAAAAGCAGGACATGCCAGATTTTATGTACTGAATGAAAAATAAAATCACTCGAAATAAAGATGATGAATATGTTTCTTTAAAGAAAGTTGACTCAAAATAAAGTTGACTGTGATTCCTAAGAAAAAAAATCGAAAGTTTGAAGATTCTTTGTAATAAATATCTTCCCTAAAAATGGGAAATTAAAATAAATTTAGCCCACAACAATTGAAGAATCTATCGAGTTTGATGATTAAATTTACGTTCTATTGTATCTCGTATCTATCTTATATCTAAGTTACAAAATTTAAGATCTTATATCTAAATAACAAAATTTAACCCACGTACATAAGTTAGAGGATCCAGATGATAATCTCAACAACACTCACAATAAAGCACAACATTAAGCATCGACTGACCACTAGCAAGCTAGAGGTGGGACCAGGTGCCCGGGAGGAGTAAGCATCCCATATTTATGTTTTAAATGTTATTGAATTTAAAGACGTTTAACATTTGAACTACTTGGTGAGTGTCACTGCTGGTGGACCAAGAGTCCCCGAGGGCACATGTAGCCAAATTCCATCAACTTCGGTTTATCGTATGTCTCTTTAACGCATTTGAAATTTTCTGTTACAAAATTTCTTGAAATTCCTAAAACGTGGGTCCTGTAGCATCATATCCCACCCATTCTGCTACATCTTTCGGTACATTTTTGGACATAGTAGTTTCACACTTTTGGCCATATTGCATTATTTAGACTGAGGATCAGTTAAGTACCCGAAACGTGCATGTCTGGTCCATGTTGTAAATTTATCTGGACTTAAATGATGCTATTGAATCTAAAGACATTTACCATGTTTGGCTAGCCGCACCCGCCGTTGATGTTCAGGCACGAAAATGAAAACAATATCTTAAATACATGCACTGTCTGAGGTTATGTCTATGTAGTGCTATGGTGACATGTATGCACAAAATGATTTTGTCTTGGATTTGTGTCAAGTAATTCAATAATTATTCCATACTGTATATTTCACAGAGTATTGTTGTATGAAATGTCGTATTTTTACGAAATTGTACATTTAATCGACTTGTTATTTGCACTATACATGTATTATGTTTCTGTATACAGGTTGTTATGCCTGTGGACCAGCGTCGGTAATGGCAATTAAAAAAGGTCTGTGTAATCGAGGATTTGACGCCAAATTCATTTTCGCTGAGGTCAATGCCGATGTAGCAAAATGGAAAAGGACCGGATGGAACTGGGAAATCTTTGGAATTGATTCAAAAAAGCAAGTTGAATCTAATGTATTTCATCATTAACTTTTAAAGATGGGTTTTGGAAAGAACTCCACAAAGATTAACCTGCGCTGATAACGACGAAACAGACATACAGGATGCTAAAATTAAAAAATTGCAACATGCAATAATCAACAATTTGCAATATGCAACAATCAAGAAACATTAGTCAAACATTCAGTAATCAACACGGGACAAAGAGACATTCCATGACACAGTATGGAATGTTATAACAAAATAATCATCAAGGAAGTATAAGTTCGATCAATTTAGGTTAATCGTCTGTCCCTTCAACGCATTTGAAATTGTCTGTTACAAAATTTCTTAAAATTCCTAAAACGTGGGTCCTGTAGCATCATATCCCATCCATTCTGCTACATCTTTCGGTACATTTTTGGACATAATAATTTCACGCTTTTTGGCCATATTACATGGTTTAGACTGAGGATCAATGACGAGGGTTAAGTATCCGAAACGTGCATGTCTGGTCCATGCTGTAAATTTATCTGGTCTTTAATGATGCTATTGAATTTAAAGACGTTTAACAAATGTATCACTTATTCGGTCTCAAAGTCGAAATAATTAGAATTCCCATTGGAACGGTTACGGACCTTGGAATGAATAACATTCCGAAGTGAGATCAGGTGCGCTGGGAGAGTCAGGGTCTCCTAATTGCACGTAATAGCTCAATGAAAACTTGTCAAATTTTGTAATTGTGTCGATGTACATATTGATGGACGTATCAGGTAAATAGTTCTTGTTTTGGTGATGATGACAGCCATTCAATCGCAATCAAGAATGTCAAGGATGACAAACCGACTTCGAGATTTAATGTAACTAAAAGTCTACGCTTATGGGTTGACATATCCCTGCATCGATATTGTCCATAGGGGATAGTTACTAATTTCAAGCACACAAGCAGTAAATGTATACTCTTCCTGAAACCTTGTTTATTTTTCCTTGTGCTAAATAACCTTTCCTTGACATATAGCCAGAGATTTTTTGTGATTTGTGAAGTCCATGATTTTTACAGAATTAGCATTATTATTAAGCTGGACGTATAATCCTATAAGGTATTATGTGTGATTCTTTAATTCACTTACTATTTCCAAGGAGGTCTTCGACTTTATTTCTCTATAATATGAAATGTCAATCTTTAAACAGATTGTTTTCACTTCTTTAGAGTTGGGAAACGAGTACTTTCAAAATGTCCTGATGGAAAAGGTATGAGGTACTACCCTCTTTCAAAGCATGATGTCACAAGCCATTACAAATTTCCTGAAGGTAGGTTTGATTGTCTACAAAGATGTATTTCATTATCTATTGCTTTTTGGCACTAACTCAATTTAAAAAAGTCTGATTAAGATTTTGTGAAATATTACTGAAGGATGTGTAGATTAAAAGACTATGCCTCGAACAATATACATGTATTAACGCCATAAATAAATATCAAAGAAGTACCTAACAATTATTCAGTCTCAAAGTCGAGAAGGCAAGGCCAAATCGTGAGAATTCCCATTCATACGCTCATTCATTGCTAGATTATATAACCCTTTCTTCTGTGTAGGAATATTATCTCTCCTCCCCCTAAAATAACCTTAACTATTAAACGCAACATTGGCATAGACATAGACAGGGCATGTATTTAATATATTTTCATTTTTGTGCGTTAACATCGACGGCGGGTGCGGCTAGCCAACAGGGGATGCTTACTCCTCCCGGGCACCTGATCCCACCTCTAGCTTGCTAGAGGTCCGTCGATGCTCCATTTGGTGCTCTATTGTGAGTGCTGTTGAGATTCTCGTCAGGATCTTCTTTAACTCATTTGTGTCACACTTATGCTCTTTGCCGTGTGGAGCTCGTAAAAAAGTTCCCCGCGAGGGGTTTGACAGTAAGTGTTTTGAATATTTTTCCCTGACATTGTCGCCATAGCACTTTCTATATAGACAGAACCATAGACAGGGCATGTATTTAATATATTTTCATTTTTGTGCGTTAACATCGACGGCGGGTGCGGCTAGCCAACAAGGGATGCTTACTCCTCCCGGGCACCTGATCCCACCTCTAGCTTGCTAGAGGTCCGTCGATGCTCCATTTGGTGCTCTATTGTGAGTGCTGTTGAGAATCTCGTCAGGATCTTCTTTAACTCATTGGCTTTTAGAGAGGCATACTTTAAGTAAAGATAAAAAAAATTGGTAAATAGAAGAGATTTGTCGCTCAAACAGGTACATTTGTAATAACATGAAGTCGGTAAATCTTCTTTCACATTTGCTGAAAAAAATTAACTTTGGTGTTCATTATGAATGGTAACTACAAGGGCACTACAGAATGCCTAATAATATTTACGATTTATTTCCTTATACAAAAATGTACATTAATAATGAATAAAAGAAATCGGTGGATCTGCAACAAAACTCGGTAGCAGTACCCATATCAAAACATAAAATACCCAAGCAACACACAGGCGTATATGGAAATGAATATAAAAACAAGGGGCATACGAAAATCAGCCCGTGCTCTGCCATCTGGAGCGAGCTCATGTATATTATCACCCGATGGGTCCTACCGATATTCAGAGAGAGCAGGTTGTCGGATAAACAAAGAAACTAATCTTTCACCCTCATGATCAGTGCTTCGCAGCTTTATTTTATGAACATCTTTGTTATTTTGAGTAATTTTGACATCTATCATTAATTATCATTGATTTAGTTACTTTGCCATGTGTATGTTTGTCACAATTTTCAAAAATTAATAAGTATGACGTTGACTTTTTATAGGGAAATATGATTTTTTCCCCTCGCAACTCTGTTGCGGATTGGCTATAGCATCGCTGCCGTGCGTTCGTGTATGTTAGGTTGTGTGTGCTAGTGGGTCCGGATTTTGTGAAAAGCATAGAAGACAAAGTAATGATCATAGACATATCAAACCTTTCACAAATGTTCCCCATGGGGGAGAGAGTGAGCCCTATTGATTTTCAAGGTCTGTGGACTAAATTTATAATCCTTGTGAATGGCATAGATGACAAAGAAATCAACATAGAAATATCAAACCCTCCAAAAATGGGAAGAGGATGAGGCCTATTAATTTTCAAGGTCAAGAGTCAAACGTCAAGTTCACTGTGGTCTTAGAAACATCAAACCTTCCAAAAAATCCCCCATGGGGAGAGGATGAGTCCTATTGATTTTCAAGGTCAAGGGTGAAAGACCAAGGTCACTATGGACTTAGGCTAACATGAATACACATCATAGAAACATTAAACTTTTTACAAAATGTACCGTATAGAAAGGGGAAGAATCCCTTTGATTTTTAAGGTAAATGATTATAGTTAAAGGCAAAGGACATTGGATGAAAATAAATTTTGCGAGCTAATGCTACGCTTGCGTTGCTTTGATTTCCAGGAACGCCCGAAAACAAACAAGCTGTAATAAATGCTGGACTTGCTTCAAATATATACAGAACCAGAGGATATACGGAGCAAGACGAAAATGAAAAGAAGGTAGTCCTCTCTTCATTATATCATTTTTGGATTCTGGGTGTTTTAGGTGTAATACTTATTTCCAGTTTTGTCCATTACGAATTTGACAGAATATGTTACTTTGCTAATTTGGAAAGTTTTTATTTTATGCATCCTAAAATATCATCAAAGTTGAAGGAGGTTAGCATCCTAGCACGGTACCTCCAATTCTATTTGTGAAGAAGGCGTGAAACATTTGGTCATTGATTGTCAATGACCAAGAGTCCCCGAGGGCACATGTAGCCAAGTTCGATCAACTTCGGTTGATCGTGTGTCTCTTCAACCCATTTGAAAATTTCTGATACAAAATTTCTTGAATTTTCTAAAACGTGGGTCCTGTAGCATCATATCCCACCCATTCTGCTACGTCTTTGGTACAATTTTGGACATAATAATTTTCATACTTTTTGGCCGTATTACATTGTTTAGACTGAGGATCACTGACGAGGGTTTAGTACCCGAAACGTGCATGTCTGGTCCATGCTGTAAATTTATCAGGTTTTAAATGATGCTATTGAATTTAAAGACGTTTAACATTTGAACTACTTGGTGAGTGTCACTGCTGGTCGACCAAGAGTCCCCGAGGGCACATGTAGCCAAGTTCGATCAACTTCGGTTGATCGTGTGTCTCTTCAACGCATTTGAAAATTTCTGATACAAAATTTCTTGAATTTTCTAAAACGTGGGTCCTGTAGCATCATATCCCATCCATTCTGCTACGTCTTTGGTACAATTTTGGACATAATAATTTTCATACTTTTGGCCGTATTACATTGTTTAGACTGAGGATCACTGACGAGGGTTTAGTACCCAAAACGTGCATGTCTGGTCCATGCTGTAAATTTATCAGGTTTTAAATGATGCTATTGAATTAAAAGACGTTTAACATTTGAACTACTTGGTGAGTGTCACTGCTGGTCGACCAAGAGTCCCCGAGGGCACATGTAGCCAAGTTCGATCAACTTCGGTTGATCGTGTGTCTCTTCAACGCATTTGAAAATTTCTGATACAAAATTTCTTGAATTTTCTAAAACGTGGGTCCTGTAGCATCATATCCCACCCATTCTGCTACGTCTTTGGTACAATTTTGGACATAATAATTTTCATACTTTTTGGCCGTATTACATTGTTTAGACTGAGGATCACTGACGAGGGTTTAGTACCCGAAACGTGCATGTCTGGTCCATGCTGTAAATTTATCAGGTTTTAAATGATGCTATTGAATTTAAAGACGTTTAAAAATTGAAATATATGTTCTATAGTACCAATTTTGTTGTACTAGACACGTGTTTCATTATAAATAAAGCCTAGTGAATGTTACTGGCGCCATCTACAATACAGAGTTTACTTTCCTCTTTTTGCAATGAGCGGCTCCAAATTTTGTGTAGGGTTTATCCAAAAGCGTGTTTAAGTGAAAAATATGGCCAAAAATCATTGGAGGGTATTATCTATCTATACTTCTGAATTGACCCTACAACCGCGCACTCTTTGCATAGTAAATGCACTAATTCAAATTCAAAACATATAACTAGAGGGCACCACAGAATATACATTGAGCTCTGCCAGAAAATCATTTTGGTTTCTATCCGAAACACATTTCTGGATTCAAGAAGGTAACAATTTTAAGTTGGAACACTCCAATTTCCTTCTATATATATTTATTTGGTGTTTTCATTCCAAATATAGCTAACTCAGTCTTATTTTTTTTTGATAATATGGAAGTGTTCCAACTCTATACATTCTTGAAGAAAATTCATGCATCAGACACGTGTCTGGATATTAAATCCTCATCAGATAAGTGATGCGTTAAGTGCTTTCCATAAGCCGCCAAAATTCATTCCACTAGCGCCCTCTGGTTTTATTTGAAGATTTTGACACTTTCAAAAAAATCAACTTGAAGTTTTAGGTGCATGGAAATGATATTTATACTAATCGTAAAACCATGAAAATTTGAGAAAAGCAATATTTTGGTAATATATGACGAAACACAAATTGATAGGTCTCATACTTTTGTATCTTCTTCAATCGAGGTGGCTAAAATAAAGTTAGAACACTTCTTACTAACAACTTTCAAGAATTCCATACAATATTTTTGAAGAGAGAACCAAACTTTGTCGGCTTCCTTTGATCTTTTGGAAATATAATACTCTTCCATAACGCTTTTAGTTAAATTTTCATTACAAAGAAAGAATGGACATACAACACTTTGTTACTGATCTAAAATGAAAAACTGATAAATTTGATGGCTTTTACGACTCACATTTTGAGAAAGGTAGAACAAGTCGTGACGGTTCTAATGAAACGCTCAACTCATTTGTTAACCTTCCGTATTTGATGAAACGGTAAAATGATTAATCTATCGCTTTAAGATGAGAAAATCTTGCGTGTATTCCGGTATGCTTTTTCGACATAGTAATTTTTCATACTTTTTGGCATATTACAATGTTTAGATTTAAGGATCACTGACGAGGGTTAAGTACCCGAAACAAGCATGTCTGGTCCATGCTGCCAATTTATCTATTCTTAAATGATGCTATTCAATTTGACGATGTTTGACATCCGTACAATTTAGATTTAACGTGTTTGTGTATGTTGTTCACTCGTGTATGTTATATGTTTTCGCTACCAAAAATACTACGCTCAAATTGACGGAAAATAGATTTAGATTAGGAGTTGATTTCAGCGTGACGTCGCCCATGTTTAACAATTACTCTATGAGGAGCGTAAATGACGTAACGTAGAGATAAATGTAGAAAACTCCCCATCTCAATCTATTTTCTGTCATTGCGAGGGTAGTATTGGTCGTATGGAAATAAAAGTTGCACCATTAGTTACGAGAGTTCGAGATCTATCCCCAAATATGAATTTTAAACAGAAAAAATTCTACAACAAATGAGACAAAACTTCAAATATCCAGATTTCCGAAGTGCGCTCCGCAGACAGTAGTCATTACCGTCAGAAATAGAATTAAATAATTACAACAAAACAGTTTTTAACTTTATATATATCTAAGAGGTGGACTTGTGTTTGGTATAATATCGTGTACCAATTTTGCCATCAAAGCTCAATGTTGACACTTCAAGTAATTATGGACCTATTTTAGGTGCCAATTTGGGTTTGACTTTCACTTTACCATGAAACTCAGTTGATCCCAATAAGTTACAGTGAATGAAGCATAATGATGCCGAATTTGAGTATTAAAAATTAAACTTGTGCAATATTTTCTGGAATGTATCTTTATTCTCTGCATTTCCTCTCTTTCAAGGACCTTGAGATTACGATGAGGGATATCAATCAAGATGGAGGGAAGGTGCTGATGGGACAAGACTTCAATATATTCTTAGATTTGGAAAACAGAAGCCATCGCACTATCAAAGCAAATGTATCGGTTTCTTTGTCTATACAAACCTATACAGGTGACAATTTAGCAACGTATCTTCGGGAAGAGTTTAAAGGAATAATGATCAGTGGAAATACAGGTATTCATCATGTCTTGGCCTTTATTAAAACACGTTTCAGTCGTTTACTTGATGGCGCACTGTCGTTTTATTACCAAAAATATTGAACTTGTGTTTTATAATACTTCCCTCTCATAGAATATTTAAACATTCCCCAGGGTTGAACCTACATATAGTAGTTTTCCGGAACGAAGCTACTATATAGTCATTTTAATGGAGAACGATTGGGGGGACTTCTGTAGTATTACGTACGTATTTTTAATCATTACAATTTTATCAAAAGCTGAAACTTCTGATTACCGTATAACCAGAATTTTTCGCGGGAAACTAACGCTATATTTGCGACTGATTTGGTATCGCGAAACAATGTTCTCGCGAAAAATTGCGTTTGGTAAAATATATCATAAAGAGGTAAATCAGGTACGTTTTATTCTTATTGCACATGTGTTATTCTTGATTTTTGTCGATTAATTGTTAAGAAAAGTGAACTGAGGGTTGTGCGCACGTAATCAAGGATAACCACACCTTCTGCTATTTCCGTGGCAGATGGCCGTCCTAAGTCGGCACCGGTTGCCCATTGGCCTCGTTGGCCTATGTGTATTCCTTTGTGTTTGATGTTTCTGTGTTGTGCGTTTACGTTCCTTGTCCCTTATGCGTCTCTTTCCGTGCTTGTCTGCTTTGTGTTTTTGCATTGGGTGTATTGGGGTTTTGCTGTGTGTGCTACAACCGGGTGTTGTTTGAGATCCCCTCCTTTGTCTTATGATAGAACTAGCTAAAACTTAAAGAATGAAAAAATAAGGGGATCTCCAAAAGCAGTCGGTTGCAAAACTTTAAAACACCCAATGCAAACACAAAGAGCAGAAATCCACAGAATAAACACAAAAGGCCTTAGGTGATTATGACACAATTTCTGTGGTAATTCTATCTACCTTTTATCCTTCTTATTTATATTATGTTACCATAAAGACAGGTTGTAAAATACCCAAATTAATCTACTTTATTGCTTGTATTGATCCGAATTTTAATAGAAGTTGGCAATAATTTTTGTAATATTCCCAGAAAGTCTTTACTAGTTTGTGAAATCGAAAACCTTGACCTAAATGTTTTTAGTAATTTGAAAATTTCTATTATGAAAATCCAAAACATCAGTACATGCCCTGGCATGAGCTATGAAATGTAGATACCATATGACGGTTATCTAGGAACATCACCGTCAAGTCAGGGAAAATTAACTATGTTGAGTCCAAAATCATCTCTCGTGCCATATACACTTGTATGAATCTTTCCATTCACAATTTTGATATTCATGTCTAAAAGCATCGTTTCTGTGTTTGTATCGTTTGCCTTGTTTAGAGTCAATTCTTGTGGATAAATAGCATTTTTATACCTTTGAAAAACAGGATTGTCGATGGTAAGAATATCTTCCAGGGACATGTACCTAGAAGTACCAATAAAACATTTCAAATCATCATGTTTTCTTTGCTTTTGAAAAGAGTTCGGGCAAACGGTTATTAATTTTGTCGTGAGGAAGTGCGGTGTACATATGAGAAAAGTCGTATGAAGGAGTCGTATTGGCTTGAGAATTTCTAGACTTCAATTTTGTCTATCACATTCCCTGAATTTTTAATAGACCAAAAGAAGTTTACACCATCACTGTTTACAACAGTTTCACAATATCTTGTAACGTGTTCCTTTTATAGACATGAGTGCTGACGTGAGATTTTAGACAAAATTGTAGTTGAGCAGTTGCTAGAATAAGCAATGTATCGAAACTTGTAAGGAGAATTGTGTAGTTTTGGCATGCAGTATATTGTAGAAGGTCGAAATCAGAAAAGGGATGTTGAATGAAGAAATTTCACTGTTATGTTTGTTCAAAATGTTAAGGACACATTCATTGCTTTTGATATTGTGTTTGTAGACAAAAGTTCCGAAATCAAATTTGATAATATGTAGTGACGTTTTTAAATAATTACGGTGTTGTTTGATGCTTTATCTGCAGGCGCGATGACTTATTTTATAGGTAAATTACGTAACTTGGATTTGAAATTTCTTTCCGATTTAGAACTTGGATCTTCAAAAAGATGAAAAAAGGTACACCATATGTACATATTTGTTTGCAATTTAGGAATCGCGAAATTTTGAACTCGCGAAAATAAAGACACCTTGTTTTACAATAAAATCGGGAAAATTTCTGGTTATACGGTATCTCGGATGTTCCATTTCCATGAAAAAGGAAAATGTCGAAATCTTGAAATTTACATTCTTTGCCTTTAGACATTTACGTTGATGTTATCAGGTAGAAATACAAAAAGAGAGAGATAGCTTCTCAACAGTGTGTGTGATGGTCTGACAAACCATCTTCCCGATTGATGGTTAATATGTATAACATAACGTGTTGTAATGCGCATATGATATACTATAATATCTTAATAATAGAACGAATAAATTTCAGTATTGACAATAGACATTGCTAAAAAATTGAGAGGGCAAGGTTTCTACTTTCATATCACACGTGTTTACAGCTGCTTATTCTATATGATGAACATATATGTATAAAGACATATTTCATATTCATTTCTTATTTCTTGATTACCAATGTGTGTATTGAACAGATTTACCGTATACACATGATAAAACTTGATGATGTAGCCTTGCTTATCCCAAAAGATTTTACAAGCTATGTACCATTATATCAATGAGAAAATCGCTCTTTTAATTTTTTTGAGCACTGTACTTATCAGAAAAGATACAATAGGGTGGAAATATCAAATATCCATTGTTAATTCTAACAATTCTCTCTGTTAAACTCGGCCATTCTTGAACTGTGATTTCCTTGATAATTTCACAATTTTAAAATATGCATGAAGTACACCTTTACGCACACACCGTGAATGCATATCATCATGATAATTGCGAAAAACATGTTGTGTAATCAGGTTCTCGATTTTTCTCATTTTATTATTTTATTCTTTTTAAATTGTTTTGTTTTATTATATTTTATATTTCAAGTGTACTATATTTTCATCATTTGAAATTAATTTCAGTGAAACCGTTAAAGGTGAACGTGAAAGCAGACAAATACTTAAAACACTTAACCAGGGACGGACAAGGAGACAATGATCTTGACGGGGACATGGAGGCTGTAATCGTCGCTAATTTTGATGACAATTTTGGTGACCATGATTTCGTTCATTTAGTGGAACAGTTTAGAGTTGGATGGGCTGATCTAAAAATTAAGGTAAATACAAGCGCGAATCTAAAGGTGAGGTCAGGAACCCACTATGATTTGCAAAAATAAAATGTTTTTTTTAGATCCACCCGTGAAATATTAGTCTGTTCTTTTATGTTTTTTTTTCATGTGACGGCACAATGACCGTCACAACTCGGTACTAGAGGGTCCTGTAGCATCATATCCCAGCTATCTTGCTACGTCTTTCGGTATATTTAGGATATAATTTTCACAGATTTTGGCCGTATTACATTGTTTTTAATTAGGATCACTGACGAGGATTAAATACCCGAAACGTGCATGTCTGGTCCATGCTGTAAATGCACTGTTCTTTAATGTTAAACGTCCATGATGCAATTTAATTTGAAGACGTTTAACAGCCATTCTCTGTAAGAACCAAAGAATTTCAAGACATGTTGGCACGGCATGTCATGGATTTTTGAGATTTTTGGTATGGAAGTTCAATATGAAGCACTAGTATGTAAATCAACCCCAGTTTTTTCAAAAAGGTTGTCGTTGCCATGGTAACCGTGTCTGAAGTTTCAAAAATTGGGAAAATCTATAGGACCAGGCATATTCATAGGCTTCGTTACCATGGAAACAGGTACTTTTTTAATCTGAAATTGCTTTTATTCTTTTCTTTTAATCCTTATTATTATGCATATTTGTAAAGTTTTTTACATTTATCTCGGATGCTTTGTGTATACAAGATGAAAAATTGAGCCAAAACAGGGTATCAAATGGCTCTGTTTTGGGCACTTAAAGGCCCTTTTTTGCATGTTTTTACTGTTTTGCAAGGTTGAAAATTTCATAAAAGCACCAATTTTTGAAGTCCAAATTCTAGTTATCCAGTTAGTATCATCTTTGAACTGTACATGAATACAAAAAATTAATTGGGCTAATTTGACCTTTTATTGCAAAGCAGCATCAAATTTAGTTGCTATGGCAACAATCGGCTGAAAGGTTTTCATACGATGAATTTAAACACAACCTCTACCAAACGATCTACGCATGATATTGGAACAGAAGTTCATGTATACATCTATCAGAGGCGTTTTGATATAAAAATGACCTTGAAAATATTTCAAGGTCACCCACTGAATTTTCAAGGTCATTAAACTTTAAGTGACCAGATATGACGAAAAATCCTGATTTTTCATAAAATGAAGGTGTCAATATTTTAGAAACCTTGAAATATTGAACTTAACAGTTATTTGCCATAAAATGATAAATGTATCACTTATTTTTTAAAACTATTGATTACGTTTCTTCACATCATCGAATATCTAAATTCTTGGTGAATATTTTGATAAAAAAGGGACGAAATCTGTATTTTTCTTGTTTTTTTGACGGAAAAATATTTTCCTATTGAATTGCTACAATTCAATAAATTCTAAGATTTGTCTTCCTTATATTCATGTGCTTTCATAATATATATAACCTATGAAAATATCTAAATAAAAAACCACTAAAATCGGTAACAAAAAAATTAAAAAATCAATATTTTATGCAAAATTTGAGTCTCAAAGTATAAATGACCTTGAACATCAAGCCAATGACCTTGAACATTTTAATTGTTCTTATGTAAAAGATATAAGTCATATCTATACATGCATACATTTTGACAATCTTATGTAACTCTAAAGAGGAATAAAATCAATTTCAAAGATAGTATGAAATAAGCAAAAAGGTCTAATGTTGCCATGGCAACGGTCTTTGACGACAGAATTTAGGTAAAACTCTTAAATACCCACTCCAATTTTTCTTTCACTTTATTTGTCAATAAACATACATTCCCATTGATGAATATCACTAGTCTCCTATTGGTGCCTTTTGTGATATTTAAGATTGAAAATGGTCAAAAACACACTAAATTGGCCCTTATTTTCACCTCTATTTTTCGCTTCATTTTGACTTATTTTGGCTTGATACAATAAGCTTCCTGTCATTAATATCACATATCTAAGTGTACTAAGTAAGAATGGAAGTAAGGAAGAATAGATTATATAAAGATGAACAAGCTGTTACAGTGGTATCCATGGCAATGAAGTCTCCGGAGCTGGCTTATTTCATGGTCCCAAAAGTGCTATAAATAGAACGACCTCGTTACCATGGCAACCAGAGGTCACATTGGCCGAAAAGTGTTGTTTTCATGGTCAGTACTTAATAGATACCCATTATACCGAAAATCATCAAAATCCATGACATGCCGTGCCGAACGATTTTGGTCCTTACAGAGAATGGCTATTAACAATTCAACCTATATTTGACAGTGTGTATCTTCATTTTCATCTTTGTTTCGGCTTAGATTATACTCTGTAGCGATATAACTTGACTTCCCCTTCACGAGTAGCCAGCACATTTTGTTTAAGTAATTCGATTTCCTCTTTGTTGAGTGTTGTCCATTTTGAACCTAAGTGGTATACCTTTGTAATTGTCAATATGGTGAGTGTCACTGCTGGTGGACCAGGAGTCCCCGAGGGCACATGTAGCCAAGTTCGATCAATTTCGGTTGATCGTTTCTTCAACGCATTCTAAAATATCTGTTATCAAAATTTCTTGAAATTTCTAAACGTGGGTCCTGTAGCATCATATCCCACCCACTCTGCTACGTCTTTCGGTACGCTTTTTCGACATATTAACTTTTACACTTTTTGGCTTATTACATTGTTTAGATTTGAGGATCACTGACGAGGGTTAAGTACCCGAAACGTGCATGTCTGGTCCATGTTGCCAATTTACCTGTTCTTAAATGATGCTATTCAATATGAAGACGTTTACATTTATACCACTTGGTGAGTGTCACTGCTGGTGGACCAGGAGTCCCCGAGGGCACATGTAGCCAAGTTCGATCAATTTCGGTTGATCGTTTCTTCAACGCATTCTAAAATATCTGTTATCAAAATTTCTTGAAATTTCTAAACGTGGGTCCTGTAGCATCATATCCCACCCACTCTGCTACGTCTTTCGGTACGCTTTTTCGACATATTAACTTTTACACTTTTTGGCTTATTACATTGTTTAGATTTGAGGATCACTGACGAGGGTTAAGTACCCGAAACGTGCATGTCTGGTCCATGTTGCCAATTTACCTGTTCTTAAATGATGCTATTCAATATGAAGACGTTTACATTGAAATATATGTATCTTTGTAATAATAGATTTTGTGCAGTTCTGAGTGCTAAACAAAGAAGAAAGGAGGGTATAAATAAGGCTCCGTTGCAATATCTATTAACATTAAACACCACTACCAATGAGACCAATGGGCAATCCCTGCCGACTAAAGAAAGTCATCTGTCACCTCAGTAGCAAATGCGAAGTTATCGGGATGAACATTTATTACGTTGAATTTAATTTTCTTTCTCAATGACGCTACCTACAGTCATGGGAGATCAAAACTGAAACATAAATGACAACATTTTCATGTAACAGAAATCAATTCAATTACCATGTTGTGCGGATGAAACCGGAATTCATTGTTCATGTAGATAGCACTCAATGCCATTAAAAACATACTAATAATTTCAAGAAACTGACTTGATAAATGCAATCTTTTCCTGACCTTTCACCAATAAAAAACTTGGAAAAAGATAGGGTTTTTGTACCCAGATATATGAATCTCTTCCAAGCAAATGATCTCCAGCACGACCAACCTGCAATCACCCAGCGAAACAAACCAACAAGAAAGTGACACATAAATGACATCATACAAACTCCAAATCGCAAAAAGACACAACAATATACACTAGAACATCACACAAAACAATCGCAACAGACAAACAGAAACACCAGATATTGATGACAACACATAATAAGAAGGAGGCAAATGTGCATCCGGCGCCGACTTCTGACGGCCATCTGCTTTTAGCAAATGGTGTGGTTTAAGTGCCCTGTGTTTTATTTATTATCAAGATCAGCCACAGAGCAGACACGCACAGACAAAACGCAAAATGAACAAGGACATAGAAACATCAAGCACAAATGACAACACATAAACCAACGAGACCAATGGGTAATCGGTGACAACCTAAGAAAGTCATCTACCAGGGCAGTAGCAGACAGTGTGGTTATCCTGATTGCGTTCGCATAACCCTCGCACATTTCCAATTACCCAGAAGTATCGAAGACAACACAATTGTGGTGTAAAATAACCTCCTGACTGTAAGATGACCATACAAACAGACAGCATAAAGCTGGAGCCAAAAACACACAGATGGATATGTAAATTGATTCAAAAAGCAGGCGATAGCGCGCTCATGCACGTAATCACCCAAGCAATCCGTTTGAGATTCAGAGAGGACATGAAATCGGGACCCTCTCTTCTGTAAAGAGGTTTGGACAGGGTCCGACGTGGAGTCCCTTCGTGATTCCTACAAATAGGACACTAATCATCAAAATGCTATAATTGGAATTATAAAAGAAAAAATGCCTGAGTGTGGTTTGCGTTTTGCGTGCATTCCATGATTGACATTATTCTTTCTACAAGTTTATATTTTTGTCTTATCGATAAGGATTTGGACTTTTTAGAAATTCAAACGTTGACATAAAAACTCTAACATGAATATTGAAAATTTATTGATTTATATTTCAGGCGCCAGAAAAAGTTGCTATGGGTGCCCCGTTCGACGTCACGCTATCATTCACAGAGGATGTTCCAATGACATTGACCAAATGTAAATTGAACTGGGAGGGCGCTGGATTTACAAAAGTGGAGAACTACGATATACCGTAAATGCTTGTATTTGTAACATTTAATAATTTATGTTTAAGTCACAATGACCCCGTTTTCTTTTGATTTTATATGCCAAAATGAACGAAGAAACACTCAAATAATGTTTTATTGAACATTTCTAAGACATGGAAATAAGAATGAAAATGTAACCATCTGAAATATGTTGATATATGATTTTTCTCTTTAGAAAATAAAAAACAAAGGACTTTCATTAATTGCTCTTTATACATTTACAGGAACATTACTGATGCAAAGAATTGGTCACATAAGATCACTGTGAAGCCCAAGAAGAGAAATCCCGATGGAGAACTGATTGTGTCATTGGATTGCAAGGAACTTCCGGATATTACAGGAACACTTGATATTGCCGTGTACTAAACAGGAGGATAGTAGATTATATGAAATCAAATGATTGTAAATATGTGAAATTTAAACGTTGTAACAACAGAGAAATTTCATGTACCAAAATCATGCTAGAGTAATAGTCCATTCTCGGGCCATATTGCGGATTAGACGTTTTTTCTTAGCTTTACTCGTATAAGTACTTTATTTATACCAAGTGCTCCGTTTTTATCAAAGAACATTCATCATATTTTTAGAACTTAAAATTTTCATAAAGAATTTGGATGTTAATAAAAAAATTCATAAGAATAACAACGGTTTTTACTTCCAAATGTTCAAATATTTATCAACGAATGATGAAAATGTGAAGTGCATTTTAAGTTTTTACCAACAAAGTGATTTCGGACATAAAAAATGAAAAAAGGTAAAAGCTTCTTACAATATGTCTAAGGAAACAAAATCATCGAATATTCGCTTTTATTGTATATCTCACTAAAACGAACTCAGTGTTAAAAAATCGTTATATTGAATTGACTAGTACTTGATACTCGAATCAAATGACTATGTTTATGTATATTTCTTATCAATCGCCCGCATCAGGAAATAATTTGTTATGAAATTTATGTTTCTTAGATTAATATAGTGCGATGAACCTTAAAATATGTACTAGATTGCAATATTTCGTGAGAGGGATGTGACATTATGAACGCATAGACATAACCAGATGTAACGATTGTTATAGTTTTTTCCTTAACTTGATAATATCATAGCATATCATATATAAAGTGCACTTAACCTAAAAGATAATATAATTATTCTAAAAAATATAGACATATAGATGTTATGACAGTTTTAAATATCATTTGAATTATTGTATAATTTAAGATAAGCATGCAATTTCTATGTTGTTCCATATCCATTAATGTACCAACCTTTACATATGTAGTACGTAATGATATTTCTCCATATGATATAACCATGTACATTTTTTTGTAACAGATATTTAACCAATGTAGCAATAGCTATAATTATCTTGTAACTGAGGAAACATCAGATATATTGCTTATTTCACCTTATGTATGTTGTTCTATTTAATGATGATTTATATTCAATTTATATATAGTTATAGGTATATAGATGTTAGGATTTGAAGGCTTCTAGCTATTTTTGTTAAGTTAACATTTTTTTGGCCTCATTATATAGTTCTTTTTATAAACTTTAATTCAATTTTCCTTTTTACTTAATCAATATATAAATGTATATCAAGCTTACATAAGTATATACTTGTAATTCATATCTTATTTTTGATGAACAAATAAATAAATAAAATGCAAGCGTAGTATCCTCTCGCAAATGCATGTTCTATTCAATCATTAAAATGATTTTAAAGTGAAGTTCACAGTTGCCTTTAACCCTTGACTTTGAAAATCAGTAGGGTTCATCCTCTCCCCATCAGGAAAGTGTGGACGTTTTGGTGATCCTATGATGATTGCTGTGTCTTCTATTTTGCTCACAAGGATTTTAAACCACAGTGACCTTGACCTTTGACACTTGACCTTGACAAGCACTAGAGTTCATTCTCTCTCCAAGGCTTATTTGTGGAAGGTTTGGTGATCCTATGATGATTTCTTTGTATTCTATGCTGTTCACAAGAATCTGGACACACCCACACTCAAATACTCTAACACACGAATGCATGGTAGCGATGCTATCCCCTCTACAACTCTGTAACTATTAACTATGGGTGTGTCTTTTTGTTGTGTGTATGGTTATTTTGACGTCTAAAAGAAACCTCTCTGAAAACATATGTTGGTAATTATGTTAGAATGAAACTAACGCTGAGGTTTCGCATAGAACGCAAAACGTGCAATTGTTAGAACAAAGTTGCTGTCCATCGCCATCCATGAGAGAAGATGGAAGTATAAGTATCCTATTCAAAAATTTGTTTCAACTACAAAAAGTTACATCAGATCCTAAAATAATTAATACTTGAGAATGTGCAAAGTCTGAATATCTATATAAACCAGCTTGTCATATTGTTACAGGTGACTTCTATTATTATTCAAGACAGGCAGCTCATGGTCTTCTCGTAAAGGACCTATAGTAAGTATTAGAATATCATCCAATGTTAAACGTCTTCAAATTCAATAGCATCATTTAAGAACAGATGAATTTGCAGCATGGACCATACATACACGTTTCGGGTACTTAACCTTAATCTTAACAATGTAATATTGCCAAAGAGTATGAAAATTATGATGTCCAAAAATGTTCCGAAAGACGTAGCAGAATGGGTGGGATATGATGCTACAGGACCCACATTTTAGAAATTTCAAGAAATTTGGTAACAGAAAATTTCGAATGCGTCAAAGAGACAAATGATCAACCGAAGTTGATCGGACTAGGCTACATGTATCCTAGGGGACTCCTGGTCGACCAGCAGTGACACTCACCAAGTGGTTCAAATGTTAAACGTCTTCAAAGAAGTCAATAGATTTTATTAAATGTTGCGAGGTGCTAAAGGAAGCCTTAGATAATTATACCAAACGATGGTGTACCTCGAAAGGAGTCGAATCGCATGCTCTGAATGACTGGAAAACCCACATTTTGTATATGACTGATATTCGAATAGATAACTTCCACAAAAATCCTCATCTTTTTGAAAATCAAAGTTCTAAATCTGAAAGATATTTCAAATACAAGCTACCTATTTCCTAACTGAGTCTTCCTACAATATACTGCATACCAAAACTTCACACATCTCCTTACAAATTTCGATATATTGCTAATTCTAGCAACTGCTCAACTACAATTTTGTCTAGAAATCTGACGTCAGCACTCACGGCGATAAAGGAACAAGTGGCGACATATTGCGAAACTTTTCTGAACAGGAATGATGTAAACATCTTTTGGTGCATAAAAATTCAGGGGATGTGATTGACAAATTGAAATCTAGAATTTTTCAAGCCAATGCGATTTCTTCTTACGACTTTTCTAATATGTACACCACGCATCCTCTCGACAAAATTAATTATCGATTGTCTAAACTCATAAAATTGATCGAGTTGGGAAATCTTATATCTGTACATCTGAACAAAGGCTTTCTTTTCTGCCACAGAATACAAATCATAGACATGTAGTGGCCCGTGTATTGCCTTGTCCTTCCTCTTGAACAACAGCAATGTAACATTTGATGAGAATCTCTACAAGCATGTTGTATCTATAGACATTGTCGCCATAGCACTTTCTATATAAACGTGGCCTTAGACAGTGCATGAATTTTATATATTCTTTTTATTTTCGTGCGTGAACATCGACGGCGGGTGCGGCTAGCCAACAGGGGATGCTTACTCCTCCCGGGCACTTGGTCCCGCATCTAGCTTGCTAGGGGTCCGTCGATGCTCAATTTGGTGCTCTATTGTGAGTGCTGTTGAGATTATCGTCAGGATCTTCTTTAACTCATATATATATATATGTTGTATCCCTATTAGGGATCTAAACATGCTAAATGGGTATTTATTGTGCGCCTCTTGTTGCAGATTTATTTTTATACACATATGAAAAAGAATTTATCCAAAATCTTCAAAAAAAAAAAAAATAAAAAAAATAAAAAAGAAAACATGATGATTTTAAATGTTTCATTGGTAGTCCTCGGGTGATAACATGCACGAGCTCGCTACAGTCGGTAGAGCACGGACTGTATTTCGGACGCAATCTTTTTATATACATTTACATATCCATATATGTGTTTCTTGTACGGTCATCTTACAGTGAGGTTAATTTACATCACTATTGTACGTTCGTCGAGACCTCTGGGTAATCAGGAGAGTGGGCGGGTTGTGAACACGTAATCTGGATAACTACAACGTCTGCTGCTTGCGTAGGAGATGGCCGTCCTAAGTCGGCAGCGATTACCCATTGATCTCCTTCATTATTTGTTGTCATTTGGTCTGATGTTTCTGTGTGATTTGGTTTTCATTGTAATTTTTGCGTCTCTCTCTGTGCGTATCTGCTCTGTCTTTTGTATTACGTGTTTTGGGTTTTGCTGTGAGTACTGCAACCGGTTTTGTTGGCGATCCCCTCATGTCTTCTAGGTACATGCACCTGGATGATATTCTTACATCGACGATCCTGGTTTTGAAAGGTATAAAAAAGATCCTGGTTTAGATGTTTCTGGATGTTGGAGATCCTTTCCCTTCTTTTATAAAAATTAAATTAGTACAAAAAAAAAGATGCCTATAACAAGGCAAACGTTACAAACACAGAAACACAATTTTTGGACCTAAATATCAAAATTGTTATTGGAGAGATTCATACAAGTGTGTATGACAAAAGAGATCATTTTGGATTCAGTATAGTGAATTTTCCCTGGCTTGACGTTGATGTTCCTAGATTACCGTCATACGGTATATACATGTAGCAGCACATCCGGTATGCTGGAGCATGTGCTGATGTTTTGGATTTTCATAGTGGAAATTTTCAACTTAGCAAGAAACTTTTAGGTCAATCGGACTTTTATGTTCTCCCTATATTGAGACGGTTATTTTACACCACCAGTGTGCATTCCTCGATACTTCTGGGTTATCGGCAAATTGGAGGGTTGTGCGCACGTAATCCGGATAACAACAACGTCTACCACCTGCGTGGTAGATGGCCGTCCAAAGTCAGCATTGGTTGCCCGTTGGTATCGTTAGTTTATGTGTGGTCTTTTGTGTTTCATGTTTCTATGGTTTAGTTGGTGTTCCTTGTCCCTTTTGCGTATCTTTCTGTGCGTGTTTGCTCTGTGTTTTTCCCTTATTGTGGTTTGTTGATTTGGTGTGGCTGCTGGAACCGAGTGTTGTTGGGGATCCCCTCCTTTCTTTACATTCTTGAAGAAAAATCCAATCCAATTTTAATGCATCAGACACGTGTTTCAGTTAGTAAATCCTAATCAGTGGTACTTTTAAAGAGAATGCCGAAGAAATACAGCCAAGTTTATTTTAGTAGCGCCATCTAGTCTATGACCAAATGGGCATTGGAAGGATGGTGCTAGGATGTTTAAAACCTCGTTTCCCCCTTTTATTTCGACGATATTTTTTCAAGTTTTGAAAATGCAAAATTAAATATGTGATGTCAAATTGGTATAGGACCGAAACAAAGCTTCTCTCGGGCGACAAAGTTGGAAAGAAGTAATTGTTACCTTTTAAGAGCTTACGGGGAAGGAGGGGGGGGAGGATATTGTCATATGTTTTCAACACTGCATGTGGATAGGATCTTAGATCGCATAGTCTGTTTTTTTTTTTCTCGAATTTCTCTCAAATTATCGAGAGCCATATAAACGCCCCAACAAGCCGATATTACGGTACTACTTCCTTTTATTTTTAGAAAGTTTTCTTTTTTTCTGTGGGTGTTCTGAAAATGAAATAGCCACGACCCATCGCGAGAAGACGAGTAGTGTGTGACATTTAAAAATTGATATTATATCACAAGCAAGTGTTTTCAAAATTGGCAAAAATAACGCTCCATGATTACTTGTGAAAAATAATCCACGTAATGCGTAATGAATTTGATTTCATTCTTGAAACGCTCTTTTTATGATAAGGTGAAAAAGGTAAAAAAAAAATCAACCAATAAAGATCGTTCTCAGACGTTCCTTCTTAGCAGGGACTTCATTAATCAGTGAATTAAAGTTAAAAATAAACCCAAAAATCAGAATTAAAAAATCAGAATCAATAGAAATAATAATTCATGAAAAATATAATACGGATCTTTCTCACGGAAAAAACGGATAGAAACACGAACGACAATTGGTCTCCAGAGTCCATTGCAAGTACGGAATGTATTGTAGGTGGCGCTGTAGAAGGACATATCATTGTGAGTGGCGCCATCTAGAATTGATGAATGATTTATTTCCTTGAAGGAAGCACAGCTGCGTTTTGTTTCGTCAAATATCAGATTCTATGATTCTATACTTAAATCTGACAAACCCTCCAAACAGTCAACATTAGGTCGTAATCCAGTTTACGAAGTACAGATAACTGAATTGTTCTTCAATCACTCTAGTTGATTTTTTTTTTCGTAGGAGCTGCGATGTTTCATTGGCGGATCGAGTGTTCTTTTTAAGCCGGCCAAAGTCGTCAGAGAAAGGGGGGGGGGGGGGTTAAACCTTTGGTTTAAAAAAAAATATATAATTCAGACATACATACGGGAGAGATCAGCATTTTTGGTCACTCAATGGTGTTCCTTACCCCCTCCTTCCCCTCTTCTAAATCCGCAGTAGAGTTTGAAAGAACTGAAAGGACCCCATCGAAGCGAATGAATACCAATACACAGCAATGCATATACAGAAAAGGTATTAATATGATAGTTGTCGTGCTTGGGGTATGATTTAAATGATCATAGATTAATATCATGAATTCCACAACAAAAGATTTAAATTCTGCCATATACAGCAAATTACGCGTGATACATACATTTATACATTTGTAGTATAGTTTATTTGGCCCAGGAATGTATTGGGATATTTTGACCAAAGGATTTTAATTTAATCTTACTGAGGTAATTAGATAATTTTTTCCTCATCCATTTGGTGAAGGTACTATAATTATCTGAATAGGTAAGTCAAAAAGATAAAGATAACATCATAGTAACTATACTTATTCCTGATAGAAAATGATTCAATCATAAACGATATCCACACAGGTTGCAGACACATTTACGAACCTCTTTTTCTCCTCATTATTGTGTGTAAGAGGGGGTTCATACGATGGAGGAAAGTAGGGCTGGGCGGTGCACCGAAAATTTCAGTGCTTCGAAATTAGAATTGTCGGTTCGATGCATCGACGTAGAATTGCAAATTTCGATTCGGTTCAAACCTAATTTATCGAAGTAAATTGAAGCAAAATCGTGACCAGAAAATTGTTTAAAATAGCTCAGAAAGAACATTTAAGAAGACCAAAAAGTAAGAAAAGAGCGTACATTCGCGCCGATTTAAGTGCACCCCCCCCCCCCCTTTACAGGCCTCTCACGAAAAGGAAAGTGAAAGTAGATTTACTTTCGCTTTCCATGAACTGGTCGGAAGTTTTGTACAAGCGTCAGAATAAACGGGGATTGTAGTCGCCAAATATTATGTAAGGAAAGCTATATGTCCACTGAAATATTTACTGTGAAACCTGTCAATACTTGGTTGTTTAGAAATGGGGTGTTGAACATTGTATTTTCATTTAATTTCTCACAGTACATGCTGTTTTGTTGGAGCACATGCATCCACAATAGGATGTAAAACTGATATGATTTTTTAAAAGTATATACAAACACATCTTTCAGATATATATGCAAATTAATGCTCTGTAAGGTTACATGTACATTGAAGTGTTTGGTTGGTCAAATCAATTTAGATTTTTTTCATATTTGTGAAATTTATCAATTTAACATATACTATTTTGTATTTTAACTCATTCAAATGAACCGAATCAAAATTAACCGAACCGAGGCCTTGTGATTCGAAACCGAACCGAATCGAAGGATACCTGAATCGTTCCAGCCCTAGGGGAAAGGGGGTCGTATTGTGTCTGCGACCTGTGGATAAACCAAAAAAATTATATTTTCGTTTTTTACGTTTTCTTGCTTTTTACCCCCTTTTCATATCATACATGTACATGGTTTTTTTTTTCGGACATATTGACCATCTCTGATTATTTTGACAAGGTATTACTTATATTAGAAAGGCATAAAACTTAGATGCATTGATAAAGTTGATTTAGATACATATTTATCTCGATGAAATAACATAATGATTGTGAATATATATCTCATTTTATGTATCTTGGAATTAATAGTACACAGAACTTGACATCCCAAGGATTAAAAATATCCATTTCTAAACAATATAGTAAAGCAAAAAAAAAAATAAATAAATAAAAAAAAAAAAAAATAAATAAATAAAAAAATAAAATAAAAGGAAAAAAAGAAAATTAATCATATATGTATTAATGGTCGTTTCATGACTTGATGCCTAAAAAAATATATATTATGATAATCCATGCATTTCTTGAAATAAACAAAATTTATATAAAACGAAAACATTAAATAAAAAACCCCACCCCAAGTAACCCCCGATTAAAAAAGTCAGAATAGAAAACTTAGCTAGAAAAAAAAAAAAATGCCGATAACAAAACATTACAAAAACCGATCTTGACTTTTATAGAAAAAAAAAATGAACGGAGCTTGACATTAATAGGATTTAAAAAATGTAGTAAAACCAATATTTTAAGTCTTATTTTCAAAGTAATTTCTGATGTTCTTTTAAGTGAACTAGACATCATGAATTAATGCCTTTGAATGTACATGTATATATATATATACAATGCCAATCCATCCTTTAAAATGAAAAAATATAAAAAAAAAAAAAACCGCAACCCCCCCCCCCCCCCCAAATAACTTCTTCCTTATTAATGATAGAGAAAAATTATTTAGAAAAAAAATCAAACAAACGAACAACCTCTCCTTTTCAGTTACGTTGTACCACCAATAAAAAAATCCATAACAATTCCGACGTAAATTTCATGATCAGGTACAACTTCATCATGCATTAAGGGTACACATACTTAGATTCCCATCCTTTGACTGTATTTAATTTATTGTTTACATGTTTACGGATTGTTTCCAATGAAAAGTACTGTCAGCAAAATGACAGCTCGAGCTAATTGCGTAACATAAAATTATATTTGTAGACAGTTTTAAATGCACGCGTGTATTGCAAGGATCACTGCACACATACAGAATTTTGAAAGCCCCATCTATAATAAGGGTGAATGCCATAAAAAAAAAAACAACATATGAATATGTTTATGTACGTAGTGCGTCCTTAGCAACGGAGTTAATTTTACAAGTAAAACGATATATATTTTCTGCACTTCTCGATTTCTGCTTGTTAAAAGAGGTAAGTCGATTAGCATTTCCAGAATCATGATGGAAAATAATCAGAGTATTTTTTTTTTTTTTGCCACATCAAACCATATATTGATGTATCGGATGGAAGATATGTCGGTCATGACTTATAAGGGTAAGATAACTGGGTCATGACAGTTGAAGTATATTTCACGTATCGTGCGGAGTCTCAGGAATTCTTTTTGAAATGAGTTGTTTATAAAATCATAGCTCATAGCTGTTAGAATTTTACGGTCTATATTAATGAATATTAATAATGCACTCAAATATATATTTTAACTATCGTTGACATGGACGATTTTTTTCCTAAGGCACGGTCCATTTGATATTCTGGGGGGGGGCTTGGGTTTTTTTCGAAAAAAATAATTTTGCTCTGAATTTTGATGAAAAAAATAAATTTGCTTATGGTGTGACAGAAAAAAAATAATCTTGCTCTTACAAGTAATCTGAATTTGAAGAATGATAATAAAATTCGCTTAAAATTCCTGAAAATTTTTCGGCTCGCTTCGCTCGCCGCAGTTTTTACTTTCTATAAATAAAAATTTGGCTCGCTTCGCTCGCCATAGTTTTCTTCTGTAATGGCAAGTTCATATTTGAAAAATATCAAAGAATGCATGTGACTGAAACAATTAAAATGCTTAGATACATTATCAATATCATTTATTACTATTAATAGATACATGTATCACCATAGTGTCTAATTTAATGTACAAGCTTGGAAGGAGAATTAAAATACTTCTTTCACTAGTTTTCATTTCTACATATAAAAACTTGCATCAGGCCCTAGCTCTTACATGTTACATGACCTTATATACATTTTGTTTACTAAAAATTATATATCACATTTTGTAAAAATCTTTCATCTCTCTCAGTTTAGAATTGAAAACAAGTTTTACACAAAAATAATGTTTGGAGTAATTTAAGTAAAAATAAAGAATTTCTATTGAAAAAACACAAACATTCTTAATATTCACATCAATTGTTAAAAAAAAAATTTCCTTGCTCCAACTTTGCTAGAAAAAAATAATTCTGCCCCAGTCCGGGGCGAAAAAAATAATCTTGCTCTGACAAAAAACCCAAGCCCCCCCCCAGAATATCAAATGGACCGTGCCTAAGGGATAGAGGTTCAAGTCGGTCAAAGAAAGGAGGGAGGAGTACATGTATAGAACAAACCGGTTATTAATCCATATTTATGTAAACAACGACAGTTTCACTATTATTATAACTGATTATCTCTTAGTTTCAATCATACCTCTAAGATACGAAGCATGTCATTTTCTTGAAAATATACCTCTGCCGGACTACATATCTAGTTTAACAACCACTGAGAAAATGAATAACCATCATTTCATTGTTTTTACCGTAATGCTTAATTGCTATACGCATAGACTGTATACGTAATATTTCCTTTTAAACTCTTCGTTGTATGTTTCAAATTTTCAATATACATGCTCTGTACATTAGAAAGAAGGGGATTTCCAGCAACACCCGGTTGCAGCTCTCAGCAAAACACCTTTTACGAAAACACGGAGTAGACAAACACAGCGAAAGACGAACATCAAATACGACATAAAAAAAGAAAACAAACAAACAAACAAATACAAAAAAAAAAAAAAAAAATGAGTCTCTCAATTTTACAATTCTGATATTCAGGTCCAAAGATTGTGTTTCTGATGTGTTTCTATTGTGAGTGCTGTTGAGATTATCGTCAGGATCTTTTTTAACTCATTTGTGTCACACTTATGACCTTTGCCGTGTGGAGCTCGTAAAAAAGTTCCCCGCGAGGGGTTTGACAGTAAGTGCTTTGAATATACTTTCCTGACATTGTCGCCATGGCACTTTCTATATAGACATGACGTCAGACAGTGCATGAAGTTTTTATGTTTTCATTTTCATGCTTCATAAACATCGACGGCGGGTGCGGCTAGCCAACAGGGGATGCTTACTCCTCCCGGGCACCTGGTCCCACCTCTAGCTTGCTAGGGGTCCGTCGATGTTTAATTTTGCGCTCTATTGTGAGTGCTGTTGAGATTATCGTCAGGATCTTCTTTAACTCATTTGTTTTTTCGCTTAAATATACCTTTGTGTTTGTAATGTTTGCCCTGCTGAGTTTTTTTTTACTGATAATTTTATTACAAAAAAACCCGGATTGTCAATTGTCAGAATATCATCTAGGTTCTTAGAAGTAAGATTGTCATGTCCATTGTTTGTCAGTATCTAACAAATGTTCTATTAATACTTTCAGATTAAGTAATTCCGTATCATTAACACATGCCAAATCGCAAATCTGACTTCAACAATTTAAGGGGAAGGATTGCTTGATTTTTATCTTCAGAACTACTAGGCCACATTAGACATGGTGAGGAGGAGACATCGCCGAATGTGGAACGACTACTCCAGTCGTCGGAGGTACAGGAGGGACCGCAACTATACCAGTCTCTACAACTCACTACGGTTAGTTGTTCATTCTCTCGGGATATAAGAAGGGGGAGGGAGGACGGTAACTATACCAGTCTCTACAACTCACTACGGTAAGTTGTTCATTTCTCTCGGTATATAAGAAGGGGGAGGGAGGACAGAATCTATAGTAGTATCTACAACTCACTACGGTAAGTTGTTCATTCTCTCGGGATATAAGAAGGGGGGACTCCATCGCTCTTATTCACTCAGCGTAGGGAAGAGACGAGATGGTAACGCGCTGTAGATGTAGTGGGACTTTCTACTACTCTTTAGAATTTGAGTAAATTGTTCTTCCCTCTGGATTAGGTGGGGGACGAGGAGACGGTAAGATTGAGTATCTTAGCTATATTAGACATGGTCAGGAGAAGTTGACAACGAATGTCCAGTCGGTGGAAGTACAGGAGGGAGCGGAACTATACCAGTATCTACAACTTATTCCGGTAAGATGCTCTCAAGAGAATAGGTGGTAGTTGGACTCTCTATCACTCTATCAAGTTAATATACATTTTTATTTTTTAGGTCTTGGAACGAGGAATACTATTCACCGAACTATTGGCATTATGGGTCACCGCGGAGACATGATTTCCGTTATAACAGGGATTACGATTGGCGACTACGTGAATTTGAGAGAGAAGGCGGGGAAGACGCCATGAGATTACGTAATGAAAGAGATGGAACGATCAGAAGAGAGAGGGGAGGTAAGAAACTTTGCCTCCGTTCACCAAATCCATGTCATATTCTTATTTTTTGATATATATGAACGACCCAACTAATTCTTCTACACGAAATGCTAGAAATCGAATGAAATGCAATTGTTCTCTATAAAGGGTGTATATCAATACTATTTTGACCTGAAGTTGGACCCTTTTGTATTTTCACATGGAAATAAGAAAGAAAATGGCAATTCAGGTGTAATTGAATAAATGTATATCATGCAAAAATGAATAAATTTTGAATGAAATGAGATGAATAAAAATTAGATGTAAAAACAAACGTTTTGATAAATCCTTTGAGTTCTTTCATAAGTCTTGAAAGCAAATATTCATATACTTGTTATCACCATATGCTCTCTTTAGCTCTATGTTTATTTTACTAGAGGACGAAAGAATAGAGAGGGAAGAAGGCTGGAGAGCCGGGAATCGTCAAGTCAAGGTAGTCGGCGTTGACCTTCACATTAAGGAAAACTCGGAGCGTCACTACACGGATAAATACGAATTAACACAAAAAGAAAGAGGGAGAGAACTCGTTATTAGGCGCGGAGAGCCGTTTATAATGACAATTATCTTAGATAGTAGATATGATAACCGAGTTCACAGTATGACTGTGAACTTCCATCTAGGTACGCCATCTGTACTTGTAGCGTAATTTCAAAATTACATAATCATAGATCAATAAGAATTTCAAAAAATGATGCTGTATTTTTTATAAGTTACAATAAATTATAAGAAGAAAATTAACAAACAAAAAATGAAAAGAAATAAGAAAAAGAAAAAACGTAAAAAAAGAATTTAATTCTTTGAAAAGTACTTTATTATTTTGTGCCTGATTATCACATAAACAAGAATATGTTGACTTAATCATCATCGATGACGCAAAAAGGACGCAAAAAGGAAAGTCTTGTATTATCTATATTCTAGGAAAGAACCCCGATCGTCGGGAAGGGACTATGAAATCATTACCCGTGAATGAAAGTAAGTTTGAGCCCGACAGACCTTACGATTGGTATGTGCGTGTTCGAAATGTCCATGAAAAGAAGCTGACCTTAGAAGTGTTATCACCCTGTACCTGTATCATTGGTGAATGGTCCCTGTCCATAGATATCCTGGTCAAATCATCCCGAGGGGACAAGCCAGATAGATACCACCATCCTAATGATATCAACATCCTTCTCAATCCTTGGTGTATCTGTAAGTTGTTTCATATGATTATTATATATTTTTTCTACTTTAAAGTGAAGATAAGTACGATTTAAAAAAAAAACTTTTTAATATGAAATATACATTTATTAAGTTTGACATAATGGTTATCAAATAGGGACCGATTTTTTTCAATAGTACATATATAGCTTACTTAAAAAGAAAACCACTTAGTAAATAAGTACATTGTAATACTAACATATGTACAACTGTCGAGATGTCACGTGACTTTCCTCTTTTGATTCGAGCAATCGCTTGTTCTGTAAACATTGACGACTTTTTTTTTTTTATTATTTTGTGTTCATGGCTTTTGAACCCTGGTTCGTCAAGTGCAAATCTCGTAAACAGAGAAGCGGTTCTCTTAAGATTTATGCCTATGAAACCGAAGTGTCAAAGCCATTAACGCAAAGTAAAATACTCTTTTACATTCCGAGGTTATTGGATGTGAAATATCTTTGAAAATTAAATCAATTTTTCTGGAACATATAGAAAATTAGGATTTGAATTTTTTGTGTTTGTCAACTCTCTCTACCAGGAGGGACAAGGAATATTCCACCGCGAAACATGAAATGAATTGTTATTACCGACGCTTTTGAACAATGAATACGATTATTTGTTGTTACTAGATGTATACTGTGCAATACATTTTGTGACATATTTGTAAATTTTCTGATACTAAATTTGATTAATTATTTTGAAACCAATGAAAATCTCCTCATGACACAGGTATGTCCCTAGCTGGTTCTAAAGCATACAATTTAGGTCATGTTTAGAATGTCGCTCTCTATATATATATACTATTTGGATTTCCTCTCTAACGGCCTGATACATTATTTATTGAAATGCGCATAGAGTTCACTATATCATTTCGACAGAACACATATTTCAATATGATTTATTCGGAATTGTTGTTGTATTTAGTCAAGATCAAGCTTTATTTTTTTGTCCCCAAAATAGTATATGACAAATATGGATAATGACCATATCCCTGTAAACAGCACAAAATCGATAATTCAGAAAATCAGAAACCGAAGGCCGATACTCCCGATATGGGAGTGAGACCAGGTGCCCAGGAAGAGTAAGCATCTCCTGCTTGCATGCAACACCCGCCGCTTCAATTCGGTAAAAGTGTCACATCCGCTTACTTCCATTTCGGAAGACATAGAGTACAATCTTTGGTTGGATGGTCCAAATGGTCTATGACAGAATATCATCCACTATTCTGGAGAGTGGGACATCATAGCGTATGACGAGTTCCCCATATCGACCGTAGAACTTCCTCAGTGACGATGTTAGTCGGTCACAAACATATCCCTGACTGAGAAGCTTATCTAAAAGACGCCTAGCTCTCAGAACAAAATCTGTATATTTGGTACTTGCTCTGGCATAGCGTATCAACTGAGATATGAACACGCCATAAGCAGGCGATGAAGGGATGTTGCTACTCAGAAAAGGAAAGTTTGTAATACTGAAATTGAAGTCGTCACGTTTGTCATAGAGTGAGGTGTTCATGTTATTATCATATTATTTTTTTATTCAATAATATTTTTTCAAACAATAATTGATCTTGCCGAACCGTGTAAATGGGTCTTTAATGGAAAAGAGTATAGTTCTCAAAATAAACAGAATGTCTTAATCATTCAAAGAAAGTTGATTGTTGTTAATTTAAATTTTGGAAAATGTGGCTTGTTGTGAACAAGAGGGAAAATATATCCAACAATATATTATTTACCACAGCGACAATTGTCCATGTACGGAATTTCAAGAGCTATTGATTCTCATACAGATGTGAATTCAATATCTACACCAGGGAGCCTAAAATTGGAGCATATGTTATATACTAAGAATATTACACTCTTGAATAATTTTGTGAAACAGATGACGAGGTATACTTTCCGGAAACCGCTTTGCTGTCAGAGTACATTCTGAATGATCAAGGTTGTGTTTTCAACGGAAGTGCCACACATCCTTCCGCCAGACCTTGGAACTTTGGACAGGTTAGACTTCGCGTATTTTACAGTCGGAAGCCCACGCTCAGTTGCATTGCGTTTACTTCCCTTGGGTCACAACGTCAAAATTTCGATTAAATGCAGTACATACATTCACTGTGAGTACATGTACTCATCATTGATCGGGTAAAAGATTTCCGATACATGGCCTATTATGTTAAATATGGATATTGACCATATCCAAATACATAGTACATAATCGATAATTCCAGAAAATCATAAACCGAAGGCATAAAAAATCAAGATAAAACAAGAACCAAAGCAAACAAAGAAAAAGCTCCATCTTATGAAGAGAAGCGAACTCCCAATCTGTTATATCTATTCAAGAGCAGAGGATTTAAAATACAGTATGAAGATAATATACGTACAAAGTTATATAGAAGATGGAAGTGTTTCACATCGTAGCGTCTTGAACAAAATTTCAAACCAATTTTGATGTACCAGACACACACAGTAATTCTAGTGACCTTTAACTTATATCCTGACTGGAACGCATTGCAGTTTTTATACTGCATTCAAGCGAATTATCAATAGAAAGTAAACTCCATGCAAACGAGCGTAGGCCTCCGACGATGCGTGTATTTACTTTTAGATTCCTCTTAGCTTGCCGCCACAGTCAATCTTTAGTATCTTCTTTAAAAACTTTCAAATCTCAGACAATTCAATTTAAGATATATGAAGATAAAATAATGATGCGTATAGGGCAATGAAAATGAAAAGACGTCATTCCTTTACAAACTTGATAAAGCGTTCTCTATTGTCGTGATCTGAAAAGTGATGAACAAAAATAGATTTGATACATAAATCTTTTGATAAGTAATCATTTTAACATGTTTAAAGCAATGTTTTATTTTAGTTTGAGGACGGTATTTTAGAGACATGTTTTCGGTTGCTTAGGAAAGGAAATGGTTATCGAAACTCAAACAGACTAAGCAATCCAGTAGAAATTGCACGCATGATTTCACATTTGGTGAGTTCTTTTCAAAGCATTATAGTATGACGAGGATATTAATGATTTTAGCCGATTTATTCAGACAGAGGCAGATTAGTTTATGATAATTCATCACCAAGCAAGATCATATCACGATATATAACTTGTGATATCGGGATTTTATTTTTTGTTTATTATAAGTTGACTTGCACGAATCTGCAAACCCTGTCATGGAAACTTTTGTTGAGTATATTTGTAAGTGTATATGACCAAACTGACAAAAGATTTGAAAGATTTTGTTTGTGAACGATCACAATCGATGATTGAACACTATCTCTATCTGAAAGGAAACCTCAATGTTAAACGTCTTTAAACTCAATAGCATCATTTAAGAACAGATAAAATTGCAGCATGGACCAGACATGTTAACCCTCGTCAGTGATCCTCAATCTAAACAATGTAATATGGCCAAAGAGTTGACATGACAAATATGGATAATGGCCATATCCCTGTATAGAGACAAGAAAATCATAAACCGAAGGCATACGAAATCAGGATAAGACAGGAACCAAAGCAAACAAACAGAAACCTCCACCATATGAAAAGAAGCGATCTACAGATATGGGAGTGAGACCAGGTGCCCAGGAAGAGTCAGCATCTCCTGTTTGCATGTAACATCCGCTGCTTCAATTGAAGTAGAATTGTCACATCCGGTTACTTCTATTTTTAGTCTATAGAGTGTAATCTTTGGTTTGATTGTTCAAATGGTCTATGACAGAATATCATCCACCATTCTGAAGAGAGGGACATCATAGTGTATTACGAGTTATTTTGTCCAAAATTATACCGAAAGACGTAGCAGGATGGGTGGGATATGATGCCTTAGGACATTATATAAGAATTTCCTAAACTGCTTTTCTTTCATATATGTATTCTGTCTATTATAATGTTGACTTTGTTTTAACGTTCCTTTTTCCTTTTGACTAGTAATCATTTGACATTTTCCTATCGGGATACACCTGAAAAAGAGAGGAATCAATATTATCATGTCTCCTATTTGTTACAGATCAAATCTGACGCTAAACTGAATGATCAAGTTTCTCGAATTCGGTCGTTCCACCATTTTGAATGTTTGCTATAAAGTCTTTCCCTTTTCACAAAGAGCTCCTATCCATGCAATAGTATGAATATTGTCTATAGGAAACAGTAAGATTACTTTCTCGGTTTTGCGTAGGTTAATATAGATAGTGTCTAGAGGAACAAAATTGAAAATCTAGATCAACCTTTCTCTGTTTGGCAAAGGTTAATTTAGGCGACGACGGTGAAGAGACGGGAATTCTGATTGGGAACTGGAGTGGTGATTACCGTGGGGGCACAGCTCCTACTCAGTGGAACGGGAGTGCTAAAATCCTAAAGCAATATGAAAGAAATAATGGGGAACCTGTCAAATATGGTCAATGCTGGGTTTTCTCAGGAGTAACGGTTACAAGTAAGCATATACGTTTATATAATCCGAAGAAAGTAGGGGATCTGGTACAAGACTCTGTCGGTTCTTGAACCAACGACAAAACATCGACACACCCCTATGCGAAGTCACAGAGTAGCACAATAGATGCACGAGGGACAACGGACACCAGTCACGACATCGGAACACCCCCCTCCCGAAAAACTCAGAAACCAATTAGCAATCGGTGTATACTTAGAACGGCATATATCACATTGGTAGCCAATGATGTATTTTCCGGATTACGTGAGCACAACCCTCCCATTTATCCGATTACCCGGAAAAATGGGGAAACCGTTGCAAAATATCTGTTTAACCAACAGGCGCGATGCAGGATAATATTTAAGGAGCAAAGCTTTCCACTGAAAACAAATAGACATTAAAGAACATATATTTGCGAATTAACACTCGGATGAAAGTTTTGCATGGGTGCTTTATCATCGAGAGAAAAAAAAAACACTTGCTTGCACACAGAAGGGTTGTATATCTTGTTCATTTCGTTTAAGTTGAAGATACATATTTCTATGCACAGAGCTGGTGTATTTTGTTTTACAGGATGATTTAGTTTTCTTTTCATACTATATGTGCAACAGCAAATCACTTACGAGATCCTCCCCTTTCTAAAAATAAGCTTAATTGTTATTTCAGTCTGCAGAGCTATCGGATTGCCATGTAAGAGTGTCAGCTGTTATGGATCCGCCCACGACACCGACAAATCAACAACTATCGATGAATATTACGTATATCAAAACGACAACTATGTCAAATCTCCAGAAATGTCCTCAGATTCAATATGGTAATGTCACATGTAAAGCTAAGACATCTAGACATTATTGATTTATGACCTTTGTCTGTCTGTACGTCAGTCCTTTTGAAAGTTTTAGACGGGGGTGATCGAGAGTTCGGGGGTGTGATTGCTTTCATTTATTTTGATCTTTTTTTCTAGGACTATTGAAGACATTTTAATAAACTTGGTAATCAAAATTGAAAAAAAAAAAATTCTACGTTTTTCCATATCCCTTAAGTGTGTAAATATGATTCTTACGCTAATATAGAAGTAAAAGTATCAAAATATTGTATTGTATAAAGAGTCATCGGCTGGTAGAAATTAACAAATATTAGAGCACTATGTCACTATGCTAAGACTGTAAATGGGTACAAAGGTGAACATTATGGCCTAATGTTTAGAATTTGTTTGCTTTTGAGTTTTGTCTGTAACCGGATGTAAGGAATGGATGCCTTGAAAATGGACATACATTTAATTTGAACAAGGAACAACAAATGAATTAAGAAAAAAAAACGAAAAAAGAAAACCCGACAATTTAACTCGTCTTTAGTTTGAAATGTATCATTGTAAATGAATCATAACTAAACATTGTTTCTTCATTAACCAAATTTTAATCACATACAATCAACTTCACAATACATTTATACATATCAAGGAACTTCCATGTTTGGAATGAAATATACTGCAGACGAACGGATCTACATAACAGAAAATACGATGGTTGGCAAGTGATAGATTCAACACCACAAGAACTTTCAGATGGTAAGTTCCCCGTGTCTTGATGTTTGTTAAGTGTATTAATTACCTCTTTCCAGCGCTGGTGCCTGAAAGAAGATTTGTTTTTGGCCCTTTATCAATGTGACATCGTATATATTTTTTTGCTATTTTGGAAACTTGTCATTTTATCGAAAAATGTCAGCGAAATCAAAGGAGGCTAACATCTTGGCACCATCCCTCAAATGATATTTTGAGCATGGATTTTATTTGGATATGCTACTGAATCGACCCTACAGGAAATGTGGAGCCGCGAACTCTCTGCAAAGTAAATGTACAAATCTAAATTCTAAAAATTAATTCAGAGGACGCTAGTGAAATGAATATTGGCGGCTTATGAGAAGCACTTTCGCTGGAAGCATCACTGATGAGAATGTTTTGGTGGTAACAGAGAATGGCTGTTAATATTCGAAACACGTGTCAGGTACATGAAAGTGGTTTGATATTTTCTTCTACAAGGTATAGATTTGGAGCACTTCCGTATTATTGTGTAGTTGTGTACTGGTGGACCAAGAGTCCCCGAGGGCACATGTAGCCAAGTTCGTGTCTTCTCAACGCATTTGAAATTTTCTGTTACAAAATTTCTTGAAATTTCTAAAACGTGGGTCCTGTAGCATCATATCCCACCCATTCTGCTGCGTCTTTCGGTATATTTTTGGACATAATAATTTTCATACTTTTCGGTCATATTACATTGTTTAGACTGAGGATCACTGACGAGGGTTTAGTGCCCGAAACGTGCATGTCTGGTCCATATATGCTGTAAATTTATCAGGTTTTAAATGATGCTATTGAATTTTAAGACGTTTAACATTTGAACTACTTGGTGAGTGTCACTGCTGGTGGACCAAGAGTCCCCGAGGGCACATGTAGCCAAGTTCGATCAACTTTGGTTGATCGTCTGTCTTCTCAACGCGTTTGAAATTTTCTGTTACAAAATTTCTTGAAATTTCTAAAACGTGGGTCCTGTAGCATCATATCCCACCCATTCTGCTGCGTCTTTCGGTATATTTTTGGACATAATAATTTTCATACTTTTCGGTCATATTACATTGTTTAGACTGAGGATCACTGACGAGGGTTTAGTACCCGAAACGTGCATGTCTGGTCCATGCTGTAAATTTATCAGGTTTTAAATGATGCTATTGAATTTTAAGACGTTTAACATTTCAATGTAAAAAAGTATTTTAGACTTGCCAGTTTTAAACAAATCTGTAATGTGAATTTTACTGTAGATAATTAAAGATAAGGCAATATCAATAAAATAGCAATCCAAGGAATGCCTGTGTCGCCTGCGAAGCGTTTTGATTATTATTCTAGAAAGTGGATCAAATTCTTAGTATAAGTAGAAAAGTCTTGTCAAATGAAATTCATTTGAAATATCAGACCTTTTAATCACAAATTAAAAGTTATGGTCATTCTCAAATTTTCAGAACAGAGTGTCAATCATCTAGGTCAAGGTCACTACGTAAAAATTGGTAACAAAAAGGTCTCATCATAAGAAATATTAAAGACCTATCACCTACCAATTAAAAGATATATACAACCTTAGAAAAGAAGGTCAAATAGCTATGTCAAGGTCAAAAGGTAAAAAAATTATAGTATGTGTAGAATGGCATTGTTACAAGGAAATTACATGTGAAATATCAAAGCCCTATTACGTACCAATCAAAAGATATAGCCAGTATTACTTTTCTTGAAAAGTAGATCAAATATCTAGATCAAGGTCAAAAGGTCAAATATTATGGTCTGTATGAAAGGTCTTGTCACAAGGAATACACATGTGAAATACCAAAGCCCTATCACTTACCAATCAAAAGATATATCCATTCTTAATTTTTTTGAACAGTAGGTCAAATATGTAGGTCAAGTTCAATAGGTCAAAAATTATGGTATGTGTAGGAAGGTCTTGTCACAAGGAATACACATGTAAAATATCAAAGCCCTATCACTTACCAATCAAAAGATATAGTGAATCTTATCTTTTTTTCAAAAGTAGGTCAAATATCGAGGTCAAGGTCACAAGGTCAAAAATTATGGTATGTGTAGAAAGGTCTTGCCACAAGGATTGCACGTGTGAAATATCAAAGTCCTAACTCTTACCAATCAAAAGATATATCCATTTTTATTTTTTTTTTGAAAAGTAGGTCAAATATTTAGGTCAAAGTCAATAGGTCAAAAATTATGGTATGTGTAGGAAGGTCTTGTCACAAGGAATACACATGTGAAATATCAAAGCCCTATCACTTACAAATCAAAAGTTATGGGCTGTGACATCCAAAGTGTGACAGACAGACAGACCGACTGACGGACGGACGGACTGACGGACGGACAGACGGACAACGGACAAAGTGATCGCTAAGTGTCGCTATGCTTCGCAGGCGACACAAAAAACCTGGTGCGATTAATTAAACATTGACTGTAATCAATGTTAAACGTCTTCAAATTGAATAGCATCATTTAAGTACAGAGAAATTGGCAACATGGACCAAACATGCACGTTTGGGTACTTAAGCCTCGACAGTGATTCTCAATTCTGAACAATGTAATATGCCCAAAAAGTGTGAAGGATACTTTGTCCAAAAACGTACCGAAAGACGTAGCAGGATGGGTGGGATATGATGCTACAGGACCCATGTTTTAGAAATTTTAGAATGCGTTGAAGAAAATGAAGAATAAAAATGGGTGGTAGAAAGAAAGCATATAAGAGAGATAAATCAGAAAAGTAAAGTAAATAAGGCAATAATCTAGGATTTTATAGGTGAAGAGTCAGGAACCTTCCCCTGGAATTCGCCTAAAATCTTACTGATCCAGTAAACAGGAGTTTATGTACAACATACGCATGAATTGGCTTGGCCACTTGACATGATTTTAAAATAATTATGAAATTTTACAGATCTGTATGCGTGTGGCCCATGTTCTCTGAAAGCCGTGAAAAATGGTGACGTGGCGCCTCAATACGACGGCAAATTTGTCTTCGCTGAGGTAAACGCTGATGTAGTGGTGTGGATACTTGCTCATGGTCATCGAAAAATAATGCATGACGTGGATAAAACAAGGTGCGTATAAGGATTATGTAATGGAGGGAATGTATATATTAAATTCAAATTGCAAATGAAAATAACCTTACGATCTACTTTGTTATACTCAAGCGATCATAAATAGTTTATGATATAAACAAAAGACTACAGGAATGACTCGCTTAAGTGATTTGATATCATACAGACCATACAACGTTATTTTTTACAAGATACGTGATACGATGTGATTCACGCATGATACGATAGGATACACGCATGATACGATAGGATACACGAACGAACACGATATACCTCATACACGATAGGAAACGATACGAATGGATACGATACGATGCACGTTACACGATACACGATACGAAAGGATACACGTTACACGATGCACGATACGAAAGGATACACGTTACACGATGCACGATACGAAAGAAAACACGTTAGAAGATGTACATTATGCACGACACGATAGAATAAACGTTAAATAATGTGCATTAGCTTGCATTGTAAAGCGCATAAACACGACAAAGCAAACAAATCAACTGTGCACGATACGATAGGAAATAAAATGTGTGAGTTATGTACGTTTATTGTTAATATTTGTATGATAATAAATAGTATTCGTTTTAGTTAATAAAATCTATTATTTTCATTTACTCTACCCATGTCGCCAAAAAGCAATAATAATAATAATATAAAAACAGTGCCCTAATTGGCAGGGCACATTATTAATCAAGCGAGGCGAATTGACTGCATGTAAGTAAAACAAAACAAATGTTTTTAAATTGATTTGCATGTACATGTATGCAATAGTACTGATGTCATTTTGACAGAAGGATACATCATATGTACATTGACCAGGTAACATTTGAAGGCATCTATCGGTCAAGTTACTTTACAGGCTACTCTACACCTACCTTTGACTTTTTTATCCTCAATTACAATTAAATTAGGTATAACGAAGTATACACATGTAATAGGTATATTTATTGTTCCTCAACAATGTTTGCTTTCATAAAAGAACCCATAACGAGATCAGAACAATCCGAATATAAACAAGATAAACGGAAAATAAATTCCGACCATTTGATTGGCTACCTGATACGATAGGATAGGATTCATGATACACGATAGGATACGATAGGATAGGATACGATATGATACACGTTAAACGAAATTATAAACGCGCGATACGATACGATACACGCATGATACGATACGATAAACGCACGATACGATACGATTAAATTGACAAAAATAACGTTGTATGGACTGTAACAGTCTTTTAATCACTCTTCCTTTGTACTCCAAACGTCATCATCATCATCATCATCATCATCATCATCATCATCATCATCATCATCATCATCATCATCATCATCATCACCAAAGTATTTAAATTATTACATGTTCCTCATCTCACATGAAAATAGACTCTCGGTGAGATGATTTGTGTCGAAATGTAGCAATATTCGGTGAAAATATTCATATGAAAACAATTGTCAATATCATGCGAAATTGGTTAGGCCATTTCCTTGTTATTTTCTGTTGTGCGTCCTCGTGCTGGTAGGTTTTAAGCCCAAAGTCATAAAACAAAACAAAATTAAAATAATACATTCTTTTGAAAATTAAATGTGTTTTCTTCAAAAAAATAAAATAAAATTTCTATAAAGTTTCAATCAGAATTCACATAATCACATTATATGAAACTATAACTTTGTTTAATATGCTTGTAGGTTTCTTAATTTCAAAAGGACGCAAAACAGAATAAAAACAAGAAATGGCCTGAATCATAATGACAAAAAAAAGCGTATATGTACTCGTATTAATTCAACCTAAGAATTGCTAGTTGAACACTCCTTTCACAACATGAATAATCAAGTAATGGTATTTTTCATCTAATCATAGAAAAAAAAATGAAAAAAATTTAGAGAAAAGTTTATCCATTATGTATCTAGGACAAAATCATTCAATACTTATCTAACTCTGGTGCCAAACAGTACACATTGAATTCTGTGTTTGACTTTTGTTCACTGATACACTATTCATCAATCTCTTATCATTATCATAAATTGGATAATTTTTTTCATGGTGAGGCAACGGATATTCTTGAAAATTTGAAAGAAAATTCTTTCTCTGTGATGTTTTTCTCCAGATACTGTCCATGTTGTAGTAGTTTTTGTTGGTATACGTACAATGTATAATTTGTGTATAGTGTATCGTTTGTGAATAATGTGTGGCGGGTGTTGCATGCAAGCAGGTAATGCTCACTCTCCTGGGCACCTGATCTCACTCCTTCGCAGGTAGTTCACTTCTCTTCATATGTTAGATTTTTTTCTGTTCCTTTGCCTTAGTTCTGGTTTTATCCTGGTTTTGTATGCCCTTGGTTAGATGATTTTTTTTACAATTTTGTACTTCGTGAGAGGGATATGGTTTTTAAATTTTTTCATTATCGTTTGTGTCTCGATACGACTTTTCGTTCTCTAGAATAGAGAGATTTAGTTGAAAAAGTTTTCAACGTGTACGGATGACTTATATGTACACGTCAGGGAAATAAGTATAGAGGTTAATAACAAGTTTTAGCGCGACATGTACGTATGACATCATCGCTTCCTGTGGTCTTTGATCAAATGACGTCATGACGTGACGTATAGCTTCATGTTATTGACGTGTAAACGACGCTCTACACGTAATGTCAGAACGGGTAACTTCTTCGAGAATTTCCACAGTTATCATTGATTGAACATCCAGTTTTCGGTGTTATAAAGTACGTTTAGGATTCTAATGAGTTAAAGAAGATCCTGACGATAATCTCAACAGCACTCACAATAGAGCACCAAATTGAGCATCGACGGACCCCAGCTAACCAGAGGTGGGACCAGGTGCCCGGGAGGAGTAAGCATCCCCTGTTGGCTAGCCGCACCCGACGTCGATGTTCACGCACGAAAATGAAAAGAATATATAAAATGCATGCATTGTTTGAGGCCACGTCTATATAGAACATGCTATGGCGCCAATGTCAGGGAAAAATATTCAAAACACTTACTGTCAAACCCCTCGCGGGGAACTTTTTTACGAGCTCCACACTGCAAAGGGCATAAGTGTGACACAAACTAGTTAAAGAAGATCCTGACGATAATCTCAACAGCACTCACAATAGAGCACCAAATTGAGCATCGACGGACCCCCAGCAAGCCAGAGGTGGGACAAGGTGCCCGGGAGGAGTAAGCATCCCTTGTTGGCTAGCCGCACCCGCACCCGCCGTCGATGTTCACGCACGAAAATGAAAAGAATATATAAAATGCATGCATTGTCTGAGGCCACGTCTATATAGAAAATGCTATGGCGACAATGTCAGGGAAAAATATTCAAAACACTTACTGTCAAACCCCTCGCGGGGTAACTTTCATTACATCAAGGTTTTACGAATCTCGATGTGCATTTCTCGAAGATTAAACTGATTGAAAAGAAGCTAGTAACATGAACAACTTTTTATATAGCTATACATTGTACTTAGACCTTTTTCAGTTCGTATGTATACCTAAACGACGTCTCCGGATTGTGACGTCTAACGATGACGTGTACTTGTAAGTCATACGTACACGTTGAAAGCACATGTATCTAAACCTATCTAATATCCTAAACGTGTTTTAAGGTAAAGAGTTGGAACCCTTCGACATTATTACAATAGCGTAAACTGAAAATTCGATCAATGAGAAGTTTGGAAACATTCAAAGGCGCTACCCGTTCGGTCGTTACGTGTAGTGCGCCGTTTACACGTCCATAACGTGTAGCTATACGTTACAATATGACGTCATTTCATCAGAGATTGCACGAAGTGCGCTTAAACTTCTAACTAAACTTCTCTAATACTGCATGCACGTATTGTTGTAGGATAAAGTCTTCATAGAAGTTTGTTTTTCGTGCAGAACGGAATAGATATATATCATTCATTCTGTTTGCTTCCTATTTCAGAGTAGGGAAATTGATTTTGTCCAAAAATCCGGATGGAAGGCCTTTTAAGGCAAAGTCCACCATACATGTTTCTGATATTAGAGCGCATGACGTCACGAGAGACTACAAGCATGCCGAAGGTATTCATCTTCTTCATAAACCGTAAATACTGCAATTCACATTAAAACATAAAGCATTGAATATGTATACATATTATATATTAAATTTCCTTATGTGTGGCCAATGTATTATGGATTTATAAGATTCCTTTGTTTTGCTTTCATTTTGCATAAAATCTGCACTCCTGCTATTGTTATTTATATAGTAAAGATATTTTTGCTCAATGAAAATATTTTCGGTTAGAGTAGCGACATACTAATGATACACTTCACTAATCGAATGAAAACTTTTTACCTTCTTGGAGATAATTTCAAAGCAATTTTAATGCACTAGACACGTGTTTCGGTTAGTAAATCCTCATCAGTGGTACTTATTGAATGCCGAAATGATTTTCTGAAAGCCAAATGTATTTCAGTAGCGCCCTATGGTTTAATTTTTAGAATTAGCTTTCTGTTCTCTTTGTTACATTTTGTCTTGAGTTTTATGGAACCTTTGTTCTATAGTTAGTTTTTCATATATTGCAACTTATCTCTTCTATGTATTAGTTTTATGAAAAGGTAATCATTCGATTTTGGACCGAATAAAACGTCTAATGGTCATGAATTACTAATTTTAGATTCCCTGGAGGAGAGAATGTCCGTAAGAAACGCCGGTAACAGTTCTAACGAGAACCGAGGAGTAAGGTTTGAAAAGAAGGCAAGTAAAAGGTTACTGAACTTGTAAGCTTTGGGCAATGCAAAGTTGTCTTGATGGTGATACTTTCCTTCAATCAAATTGGATCGAAATTTTAATTTCGTTCATTATACTAAGCCGTCTCCTGATGAACCAAAAGAGTATTGAAATATACTCATAAGTAATGTCATGTCAATTTCTGATATGACTGATCACTTGCAGAATATGTTTTCTAATCTGCTGGTATTGCAAAGGGCAATTAACTCTGCATGAATGCTTGAGAAATATCAATCAGAGTGATCCTCAGCTTATCAAATGATGCTATTGAATTTGAAGACGTTTAACATTGTCGCAGTGGAACACAATAAGACAAATAACATGTACAAGGAAGACCAAAATACACAGAATGAAACCGTAAACACAAAAGACTGCGCATAAACCAAAGAGACTGATGGACAGTTGGTGCCGACTGAAGACGCCCATCTTTCGCTTAACTAGCAAATTGTGTAGGTATCCAGATTGCATGCATAAAACTCACCATTGACAACTTATCCGCATATTTCTTATGTAAATGTAAATTATATAACTGTCACTGTCTGATGACAAAGACGGTGAAATGCAAATAAAAAAACAACAACAGAAAGAATGTCAATGGATATCATATCAGCATGGCGACGAGCAAAAAAAAAAAAAAAAACAAAAACAAAAAAAAAAAAAAAACCAGGGCGGAGCAAACTCATGTATGCCATAGCGTGAGGAGTCGAAACAACTTTCAGAGAGAACATATAGTTTGGGTCTGCTATTTCTAAAAGATAAAGTGAGAGTTTTATATTGTTTTTTAGATGATTGAAGTGAGTTTGGAGGACATTGGAGATGTTATGATAGGGAGTGATTTCCTTTTGAAGTTCCACTTTAAGAATCGAGGAAATCAGCCTTTCACACTGGGGGACATCACAGTACAAACATTTGCTATGAAATATACCGGAGAAATCACAAAGAAGTTTATGGAAGATACCTTTGCTGGAAAAACGTTACGCCCAGGATCAGGTAGATCTACTATCCATATTGCAAACGCATAATGTAAATGCTACCAAATGATTGCTATGCTGCAAAATATTCATTCGGTACACTGAAATCGTCCTTCATTATGAACATATAAATGTTCTTCCAGAATTTTAAAATCAGAAGAACATAACACATAAATTTTGTGTAAACATTCAATGAAATCCCATTACTTTTGTTGCGTATAAAAACCTCCTCATTGTAAGGTGACCATACAAACATGACAGCAATACACAGGAGCAAACAAGAAAACACACAGAAAATCGTTCAAATTCTATGAAAGAACAGTCCGTGCTGATGTAATCTTCGATGATTAGTGTTGTATTCACTAGCCAAACAGGGGATGCTTACTCCTCCCGGGCACCTGGTCCCACCTCTAGCTTTGCTAGTGGCCGCGGATACTAAATTTTGTGCTCTTTTTTGAGTGTTGTTGAGATTATCTTCATGATCTTCTTTAACACATTTGTGTCACACTTATGCCCTTCGCCGTGTTGAGATTATCTTCAGGATCTTCTTTAACTCAATACATTTGTCTTTGCCAGTGAAGAGCTTTCCATTACAAAACAATACACTTGTCGAACAACTCCTAACTTTGAGGTCAATCCTTTTTCTTTGAAAGACTGACAGAAAGATAAAAGTTCATTCAGACGAACTTCCATCCAGACACAATGATAAGAAGAGCAAAAACAACAAAAGAGTTAATATATTCTATCCTGGATCATCGATATTCTGGTTTTCTTACAATGCAGTTGCCCAAAACATGAAATTATGACTTGTTAATTCATAATAAATTTGAAATTTAAAGTAACGCAAAGTATATATTCTTCCTTTTGGTACATTTTTGGACATAATTTTCATACTTTTTGGCCATTTTACATTGTTTAGACTGAGGATCACTGACGAGGGTTTAGTACCCGAAACGTGCATGTCTGGTCCATACTGTAAATTTATCAGTTCTTAAATGATGCTATTGAAATTGAAGACGTTTAACATAGTATGCATCAAATTACAGATGATCTATTCCCGGTTCATGTTGAGGCAAGAAGGTACATGAGTTATTTGGAGGATCAACATAATATGCAGGTCAGCATATCGACATCCGTACAAGAGAACAGAGAGCTTGTGACCAAGACATTTGATTTCCGACTTAGGAGACCTGATATTAATGTTGAGGTAAGTCTCGCTAATATCTTTACTGGAAAGTGAAGAAAAGTTAAAAATATGGTGCAATATCACTGTGGCGTATCACGTGATACGCAAATGATATGTTCCATGGGAATCCCTTTTAATCAAACAAAGTAAATACTGTTTAAATCTTCTTTATTTAGTTTTATTTTAGGCCTATCATATGACCATTATCATCACTGATATGATGGATATATATTCTGGTCAAGAATAGACGTGTATTCGGAAAACACTTAAACAGACATTTTTCAATGATCACCACATGTTATGATATGGTGCACGGACAGATACAAAATTTTCTGTTCAAGTGTTCTCCAAATATACGTCTATTCTTGACCAGAATAAATTATCATCATATAATTAATAATAATGACCATATGATAGGCCTAAAATAAATTCATATTAAGTAGATTTAGACAGTATTTACTTCGTTTAATCAAAGGGGATTCCCGTGGAACATATCATTTGCGTATCACGTGATACGCCACAGTGATTATGATGGAACATGTATTTCAATATTTACAACTATTTAAGAATTAAAGCCGAAATCAAAATCGTTAAAACTAAAAAATAGAACTAAAACATTAAATACCTGATGAAATTTGTATATTCTACAAGCATACATTATCTTCTAATTACATCCAGTAAATCTTTCAGAATTTTGATAACAACATAAGTACTAGAAAACAGTTGGGACTAAAACTTTTGAATCATTCTGATGAAGGTTATGAAGATTCCTTTTTGATACAAGAATATTTTTTTCGTATTTGTGATACATGAATATTGTAATACGTGTATTTCTTTCACTCAGACAGTGATGAACAAAAACAGTCTGAAAGTTTATTCATTGCTGAAAAATCTCCTACATACAATGAAGTTCTCTATTCTTTGCATTCCTTGGTATACTTACCTCTGTTTCGAATTTCAATTCTGAAGACAAATTAGTGCAAAATGAAAGATTTTTGTTCACAATACAGTTTAAAACGAGCAGAGCGAAGAGAGGAGAACGTGTTGAGGTGACATTACATGCCAAGATGCCAATTACAGTAACAGATTGCCAACTTTCCTTGGATGGTGCGGGATTTGACTGGAGTAAAGTACATTCGGAGTACAATGTAGGGTAAGAATGCTTTGTTGTTAATTTCTTTGAGAGTTAGTTACATGTACATGATTGCTTGTCATCTTTAGGATAGCGATATTGGAAAGGGTAACAAACACAAGAAAGGAGAGGATATCAAACAACACTCGGTTGCAGCAATAACAGAAAAAAACCCAAAACACACCGCAAAAACACAAAGCATGCATGCACAGAATGAGATGCGAATGGTACGATAAACACCAAATCACATAGGAACATCTAACAGAAATTACTATACAAAACACGATATTATTGTAAATATGTAATTTACAATTATTATACATAAAGACAGCTATTTACAAAATAGGTACACAAAACTAGAAAAATAAGTTAGGGCACTACATTCATACATTTGACAGTGTCTGAAAATGATAAGGATTTACTATCCGAAACACGTGTCTGCAGCATCAGAATTGGTTTAATGTGTTATTCAAGAAAGTCACGAGTTGGGGAATTCTTATTAATCTTTATTGATTTCTCTCTGGTGTTGCACATGTTATCTGCTATAATTCTTACTTAAATGTTTTATTCACACAGATCCATTCAGGCAAACAGCTATTTGTCCGGCAAAATAGAGGTTGTTCCAAAGCACAGGGGCGAGCAGCAACTCATCGTTGAGTTTGAGAGTAGAGAGCTACACGATATTACAGGCCACAGTGAAATATGGGTAGAATAGTGGAATAAATGTGTGGTATTTTTCTCAAAACGCCTCCAAACGTGTGTAACGTTCTATTAACGGGATTTATTTTGCAGGTCTTCACTCACAACTGCATTTCGTTATATAAAAGGCCACCATAGAAAAATGATACATGTTATTCCAAAGACTTTTATATAATATAACTTTTTTTATGTTAATTGTATTGCCAAAAAATATATGTATGGTCTTTCTTATTGTTAAAAGAAATCAACGGCTTTTTCTCACTAATCTTTAATTTTCGTCATTATATTATGATGTCTTTTCCTATTTCATTTTGAATATATATTGAATATATATTGAAATTGAAGACGTTTAAGATTGTTATTAATATAACGTTTTAGAAGGGAAAAATGGTTTCTGTAATTTTCTAGATCGATATCAAACATGTTTGATACTATAATACATGACATTGTATAATATGTTGATATTGATCATGTTCTCATAAGAATTTGTTTCTGTTTTTAACATACATTTAACCAGAAGAGTAAATGTGAAAACAAAATCTTTCCTTTGGTATTATTTGCATTTTTGTTTCAGGTATATAAAATCAAAAGCAGTATGTCAAACTGTCGAAGTAAATATGTATGACAAGAAACATATGATATCGCGGTTATTTGTCTCTTGTTTCTTTCCTTTTTTAAATGAGGCGGAAACAACACAATGTCTTGGTAATGCACGAGAGAGTCCAGAGTAGTTCAGCATGGTTGATAGACTTACACGTACATGTACTGTAGTTCCATACAAAAGACAATCGTAGTGTATGAATTTAGGATGAAAAACCGCCAATTATGTTCAGGATAGAAGCAGACTTAGACAGGAACGTGTTGCGTTTTCGCATGTAAACGATCGTGACGTCACAATGCATAAACTCTGCAGAAACATACTGAGACGGCTGTACTTAAATTTATTCTGAACCTGGCGTAAATTTTAACGTCACCTTGTTATTGGTCTCGTTCTTTTGTGTTTCATGTTTCTATGGTGTGAGTTGATGTTCCTTGTCCCTTTGACGTCTCATTCTGTGAGTGTCTTGTCTGTGTTTTTGCATTGGGTGTTTTGGGGTTTTACTGTTGGTGCTGCAGCCAAGTGTTGTTGGAGTTAACCTCCTTTCTGTAACTTAGGAAAACGGGACTTCAGCAAACAAGATTGTGTGTTTTCACATTTCGTGTTTTGGTGCTTTGCTTTGGGTGGTGCAATCGGGTCCGGTTGGAGTTCCTCGCCTTTCCTTGACTATTGTGGTGCATATATATTATAGATTCTAATGCAACGTCGGTATAAAGTCGATTTTCATTGGTTGTTTTCTCCTTAGTTACGACTGTAAAACAAGAACATACTAGGCTTTGACGTTGCTAACGTCACATTTCGCCTTATATTCACAGAAAATAGAGATTGCATTAGAATGGGAATAACTAGGTACTGACGTTATGTTTCCGGATGGTAAATGCTGATGTTACGGTGCAGAGATCCGTTTTTCTGGCTGCGCTAACGCGTCGCCAGAAAAACTCAGTTGGCAACTGTAAAATCATGTCAGAAACTAGTTATTCCCTGAATAAATTTCAATGCTACGCTTTTTACATGTACAATAAATGTGTTTGCTGTGTGTTACATACCCATAATTAAACACAAATTAAGAAACTTAAGACACTCTATATAAAATTCATAGAAACAATGCAAAGACATTTCGGTTAAACACGAAAGGGAATGCAATGAAATGATATAGAGACCAATATAAATCCAATGCCATCTTTGAATGGTAATCCACTTTATTTATAGCAGCTGGTGTGGTTTTCCGTGCGATAAACCCTTCTACTTATCCGTAAATACGGCTCAAGATATCTAGTCGTGATGGATTGTTCATGTAATTATCAAATGTTGTAATTGTCTCTAATTATGAAGGGAGTAATGTTGTAGTTGAGTATAATTGAAAAAAGTTAGTCGGTCTAAGATTTTTTTTTTTCGTCTGTGCGGAAGTTATTCGGTCGACACTAGGGAATTCAAATCCACTGTAACTTTAAACCTAAAAAATAAAACCAGAGGGCGCTACTGAAATGAATTTTGGCGGCGTATGAAAATTGAGATTATCGTCAGGATCTTCTTTAACTCATTTGTGTCACACTTATGCCCTTTGCCGTGTGGAGCTCGTAAAAAAGTTCCCCGCGAGGGGTTTGACAGTAAGTGTTTTGAATATACTTCCCTGACATTGTCGCCATAGCACTTTCTATATAGACATGGCGTGAGACAGTGCATGAATTTTATATATTTTCATTTCCATGCTTTATTTACATCGACGGCGGGTGCGGCTAGCCAACAGGGGATGCTTACTCCTCCCGGGCACCTGGTCCCACCTCTAGCTTGCTAGGGGTCCGTCGATGTTTAATTTTGTGCTCTATTGTGAGTGCTGTTGAGATTATCGTCAGGATCTTCTTTAACTCATTTGGCTGGACGTATTGCTGATATCCGAAATACGTGTCTGGTGCATAATGAATTGGTTTAAATTTTTCTTAAAGAAGGTATAGAGTTGAATGGAACACTTCCGTATTATTTCAAATCGAGTGAAGCATTCTTGTTTTGTAAAATCATAGATTGTACGAAATGAGATTTCAAAAGAAAATACAGAGCACTTTTTGGAGAGGTAACTGAAAAGTTCCGACGAGCTCAGCAAACCATGCAAAATTTGAAAATAAAGCGATCCAAAATGAACCATTATACCGTCTAAGCAAACTTCTCAAACGGAAGTGATATCAAGAATGAAGAGAAGAGTAGAGAAATCGTACAGTTTATTTGCATTTTCTTTCTGTTGTATTCATTTTTTCATTTATAGCAAGAGTTTTTTTTTCAAACTTCTGGAATATGTTTATATATATTGATACTTAAACTTTGTTATACCCTTTTATACGTCATGATGATATTCGGGCTCTTTAATTGAAGTTTAAAGACGTTGAAGTAAAATATCGAACAGTATTTATTGTTGCAGGTTATCTTACTATACCCAACCTTTATTCTTTTTATTCGTTTTAATAACTTTTATGTGGCAAACTTTAAACTTGTCTTGAAAAAGGGATACTGTAATAAGTTGTTTGATATCAAGGTAACTAAAAACTTTGAAATGGATTTTAAAATAACAGCGGAATCTGCGCATCAATTATTCAGTTTTAAATCATATTACATGGTGAAGGAAAGGAGGGGATCTCCAACAACACCTAGTTGCAGCATCAACAGCAACCTCCCAAAACACCCACTGTAAAACACAAAAATGACACGCACAGAAAGAGACGCAGTAGTACAATGAACGTCAAATCACAGAAAAACATAAAACACAAATGACTACACATAAACCAACGAGACCAATGGGCAAACGGTGCCGACTTAGGACGGCCATCTGCCTCGTCAGTAGCAGACGGTGTGGTTATCCTGGATTACGTGCGCACAACCCTTCCACTATTCCGATTACCCAGAGGTCTCGAAGAACGTACAATTGTGGTGTAAAACAACCTCCTCACTGTCAGATGACCACACACAAACAAGACCGCAAGACGCAGGGGCCCAAGCAACACAGATGAATATGTAAATTGATATAAAAAGAGGGCATGCGTGATACGACCTGTGCTCTGCCGGCTGTAGCGAGCTAATGTAAGTTATCACCCGAGGAGTCCGACTGACATTCAGAGAGGACAGGTGGTCGGGGCCCTGTCTTCTCTAAAGAGGTTTGGACAGGGCCCGTCATGGAGTCCCGTCGTCACAGTCAGTCAGCGTGCAAGTATTAAGGATGCGCTGGTACAAGACTGTAGATTGGTCAAGTACCAAGCCTAGTGTCCGTCTGGTGACATTAGGATCATATCCACGGTATAAGAGGCGTTTGATGATTCTGACGCATTTTCGATAGTAATTCTGTCTACCTTTGATCCTTCTAATTTTGTTGATCATGTCACCATAAAATGCAGGTTGCGAAATACCCAAAGTAATATACTCTGTTGCTTGTATGGGTCCGAATTTCAAAAGTAGTTGACAATAATTTTTGTAAAATTTCCAGAATGTCTTGACAAGTTTGTGAAAGCGAAAACCTTGACCTAAAAGTTTCTTTGTTATTTGTAAATTTCTATCATGAAAATCCAAAACATCAGTACATGCTCTAGCATACCGGATGAGCTGCGAAATGTAGATACCATAAGACGGTAATCTAGGAACATCACCGTCAAGCCAGGGAAAATTTACTATATTGAATCCAAAGTCATCTCTTTTGTCATACACCCTTGTATGAATCTCTCCATTAATAATTTTGATATTCAGGTCCAAAAATGGTGTTTCTGTGTTTGTGACGTTCGCCTTGTTTAGAGTCAGTTCCTGTGGATAAATGACATTTTTATACTTTTCAAAAACAGGATTGTCGATAGTAAGGATATCATCCAGGTACCTAGAAGTACCATTGAAACATTTCACATCATCATGTTTTCTTTGTTTTTGAAGATTTTGGATAAATTCTTTTTCATACGTGAATAAAAATAAATCTGCAACAAGAGGCGCACAATTAGTACCCATAGGGATCCCTACAACCTGCTTGAAGAGATGAAGTACCAGAAACGTGTACTTCTAGTCCATGCTGAAAATCTGCTCTTAAATGATGCTATTGAATTTGAAAACGTTTGACATATGTACAGGTACGACATGTTTATTTATCACATTATACATTTTTATATTTTTTGTGTTATGCTATTTGTTACGTCATTCATTGGACAAATAAACTCAAATTGGATTATAAATTCACAATTTGTGCGTTATTCGCAAGACTGAAGTAGAAATTTTTAACATAATGAGGTTATTTTTATCAATTCAGAAGTATCCATTAAGAATCCCTAATGGTTTTTTTTATTTCATACGGTGGTTTTTATACATCGTACTCGATGTGTGAAATTTATCACATAATAGAACATCATTTGAGATCCTTAATATATTCTTATTATAGGACAATTTACATGATTCCAAGTTCAACAAATAGTTTCACTCTAGGTTGGCATGCAAAGACGAAGAGAAGTATCGGAGGTCAGTACCCCCTGATAGAATTAATCTTCCTATTTCCCTCATCGTGTACATTACTTTTATAAATATCATAGAACGAAGTATCCGCCATCCTAAATCCCTCTTCTCTAATGGAAAGAAATACACAGAGTATCTGTAGATGCTTTATTGATCTCATGTTTATGTACAAGGTATAATACTAAAGTAAAAACATAATCACAAACTTATTGGTTTTGTTGAAAATTTAAAGTACATGCATGGATTTCAAGGCCGATTGCATACACACAGCAGTTGAAAACACCCAGCTATAAAAAGAGTGAATACCACAAAAAAGCAAATGGAGATGTTTACTTAATGCGTCCTTAGCAACGGAGTGAAATTTACAAGTGGAAGGACAAACGTTTATCCGTGCTAGTAAAAGGTAAGTCGTTTATATTTGAATTGTCCACAGAAAAGGGAGCTCGAGATAATATCTAATGTTTAAAGTTATCAATATGTCTTATACATTGGGTGGAAAAGTCGGTCAAAGGTGAATAAAAAATAGACTAGACTACGTTCGATATCATTACCGCACTGTGATGAAGCTTTCTTGTAATGAGACTAAAACGAATAATAGAATAACATCATCCAGTAATTTAATTTACATGTATAAGCATATAATTATTATAGTATTTTTGATACCGAATTTTTTTCATTATCTACAAAAAATGTAAGGCGTAAAATGTATCTCCTAAATAAAGATCAAAGAAGTACATAAACCTATCAGTTTTTCAGTTTCAAAGTCGAGAAAGCAAGGCAAACTCACAAGAATTTCCATAGTAATGGTTGCGAACATCGGAAGGAATAATATTACGAAATGCAAAGCATTGCCTTATCGTGGCCTTTGAATTTGAGGTTAAACAAATTTTCCACAATTGTTCACTATATAACGATTTCCTTTACTCGACCCGAACAGTGGCGATGTGACATTATTTGTTGACAGTGCATACAGTGTTTTGAATTCTTTGTGCATTCTGAGTTCAGAGTACATTCTAAAAATTTGCAAACAAATTTCAAAACCTATTTTGACAGTTTGGAATTAACTTAATGCATGTGCTTCTATAGAAATATGATGACACATGCGATGATAAAGAAAAATCATTAACAGGTATGCATGGTTTGCCATAAAAGGGGTGGGGGAGCAAACAATTTTCGATACTAAAAATTTCAACCACCAGTTTATGAGTAGTGTCTCTGATTATGTACTACTAGTATTTGTTACCTAGGATACCGATCAGATAGTTTCAATTTGCTTCTATAGAGACTTGAGATATATTGCATGGGCGGATCCAGGATTTTTTTCCAGGAGGGGTCCTAAAATTCATTGGTCCTAAATTTTTTGAAAAGCAAAAAAAAAAAAAAAAAAAAAAAAAAAAAAAAAAAAACCAAGAAAAAACAAACAAGGAGAAAATCTTGAATTTCCACCGCGCTCTTCTTGATTAATAATCAAATTATATGTAAAATAGTCTTCTGGCGAGCGGTAGCGAGCCAGCGAAAATTTGTCAGAGTTGAAATAAAAAGAACAGACAATAATACTATTTGCACCCTCTATTACTGTATTTATTCAGTCAATTGTCATTGTTTATTGACAAAGATGTACAATGTATAAGGGTTGCAAAGGTAAGCATAATTTAAAATTGATATTTATATGCTATAAAATTTGGCGAGCGTAGGCGAGCCCAGGAAAATTTTGAAATGTGGACCAAAAAATGAATAAAAATGAAAGATTTTAAATACGAATTCATGTTATTTTTCAAATGTTATAACAAAAAAGGTGAATCGGGACTTAATCTTATGAAATATGTATATTTATAAGCGTTATCAAACTATGCTTCGAAAATTCCAGGGGGGGTCCGGACCCCCCCGACCCCCCCTCTAGATCCGCGCTTGTATTGAGTAATTTTTCTGTCACTTCTTTTTCATTTTCGTGCATGAACATCGACGGCGGGTGCGGCTAGCCAACAGGGAATGCTTACTCGTCCCGGGCACCTGGTCCCACCTCTAGCTTGCTAGGGGTCCGTCGATGCTCAATTTGCTGCTCTAATGTGAGTGCTGTTGAGATTAGCGTCAGGACCTTCTTTAACTCATTCTTGCTTTACTATTCTGAAACAAAGGGAAATCCCCTAAATGCACTTCCCTGTCATCAGGTCTTTATAATTACTAATCCTTATCACAAATGCTGATCTCCAAAACATAGTTTGAAAACTTTCAAAATACAGAACTGAATTAACATGTATAAGGAAATGTTTTCCCTTTTCTTAATTTCAGAACTGAAATAAGTTTGAAATGGTGCGGAGAAGGCGAGGCAGGAGTAATAACGACCGCTCCAGAAGGGAGTGGTATTTGAGAGACCGACTCTATCGCAGTTTGTTTGGTTCCCTTCGGTAAGTTGTTCTGCATCTTGAAATATGGAATTTTTTTATCTAATAATAGTGTAACGCAGTGACGATGATATTCGACTCGGCTATATGGTAACACATTGACTCACCAAAATGTAAAGTAAATACGGAGATGGAAGACATTTTCTAATATGAAAAAATAAGTTGGAGCAACAACAGACAATGTTGGTGCCTAATCATACCTGGTACTTTCTTCTATGTACAGTTACAAATATTTAAAATAATTTGTTGAAACTCACTTCAGCTATTCCCGAATGCTTGTGAAATAAGAACAGTTGGAAAGCAATACATAAATTATATATTCTCAATGCAGATCCATGAACGATGAATATTATTCACGGAATTATCATCATTACGGTGTAGGGCGCACACGTGACCCTCGTTATAACAGAGATTACGATTGGCGACTTCGAGAGAGTGATAGGGAGGGCGGGGATGATGCCAGGAGATTACGAAATGCAAGAGATGAAAGAATGAGAAGAGAAAGAGAAGGTTAGAAATTATGATTTTCAGTTTTAAAGTCAGTCATTAAATTCCTTGCTATTGAATGTTTAACGTCTTCAAATTCATCAGCATCATTTTAGGGCAGATAAATTTACAGCACGGACCAGACATGCACGTCTCGGGTATTTAAAACTCGTCAATGATCCTAAATCTAAAGAATGTAATATGACCAAAATCTGTGAAATTTATGTCCTTAATATACCTAAAGACGTAGCAAGATGGCTGTGATATGATGCTACAGGACCCAGGTTTTAGAAATTTGAGAAAATCTTGTAAACAGAAATTTCGAAATTCGTTTAAAGGAATGACCAACCGAAATTGATCGCACTTGGCTACATGTGCCCTCGGGGACTCTTGGTCCACCAGCAGTGACACTCACCAAGTAGTACAAATGTTTAACGTCTTCAAATTCATTAGCATCATTTAAAAGCAGATTAGTTAAGAGCGTGGACCAGAGATGCACGTTTCGGGTATTTAACCCTCGTCAGTGATCCTAAATCCAAACAATGAAATATTTGATAATTATGTCCAAAACATACCGAAAGACGTAGAGATATCGTATAACATGTATTTTTAAAAGAAAATAGAGGAAACTGTTAGATACATTTGGATATGTCTGAAAATCACTTCGGTATTTGATTAAGCACTTCTGCTGATGATTGGCTATCCAAAACACGTGATGCATTAGAATTCGTTTGAAATGTTCTTTAAGAAGGTAAAGTGTTTGAAATATTCAAAATTAAGATATGTATTATAGGGAATGCATTCTTGTTATCATATTCACGGTGGGTAATCTCGTAACGCAGAACAATTGATTTTTCTATATTTTTGCGCAAAATAGGTAATTTCTTACAAAAAAGGGAAATGTGATGCAGTGTAATAATGCCCTAACTATGAGTTGCATCCAAAATAAGGTGGATATTAGCTTTTTATAACGCGCGAACACGATCGGCGTTCTACTTTCACTTTCATCTACACGAATCACGCCGATCGTTTTTCAGCTTTATAAAAGGATATTACCTCTCTTACTTTGGATAAAACTCGTAGCACTGCATCAAATTCCCCTTTTTGTGAAAATAATTTGTATTACACGAAATGTTAGATATACCGAATGTTCTGCGTAGCGAAATTACCCACCGTGATATTGCAATTTCGTATGTTTCTGCAATTAAAAGTAAGAAATTTAATAAAATATAAATTTGTAAATAAATTAACAATTATGTAGCAAATATCTTGATATGCCAAGCATCATTCAATCATAAATATCGATCTTTATTAGAGGATGAAAGAATTCGAAGAGAGGAAAGTTTGAGGGCCGCATATCGCCCAATCAAGGTAGAATACGTCGACCTACATATTAGGGAAAACTCTCAGCGCCACCACACGGATAAATACGAACTGACCCAGAAAGAAAGAGGGAGAGAACTCGTCATTAGGCGCGGAGAACCGTTCATCATGACAATCATATTGGATAAAGGATATGATAAAAGAATCCACAGTATAACTGTGAACTTCCATCTTGGTATGAAATTTATCTGCTTCGTTGGTAAAGAAACCGGAATGATAGAAATGTATCAATCATACACGAATTTATGGTCCGAGGTTTACGATACACAACAAAGAAGTTGATTGCGCAAGTTTAAGACATGATGAAATTCCCCGTTAGGTCAGGCATCATAACAAAATTAAAATATGTTTCTTTTGCAAATGATACATGCGCTGCATCGTCACACGTTTGACACAAACCACTGACAAATACAAAATTGAATAATTCTCGCTTTCTAACTTTGATTCCAGGTGAGCACCCCGATCGTGGAGAAGGTACAATGAAATCACTGCCAATCAATGACAATGCGCACATACCTGACAAACCTTACGAATGGTATGTCCGACTACAAAATGCCAATGACAACAAGCTGACCTTGGAAGTTTTACCATCATGTACCTGTATTATTGGTGAATGGTCCCTCTCTATTGATACCATTGTCAAATCATCCCGAGGAGACAAGCCAGATAGATACCACCATCCTGATGATATCAATATCCTTCTCAATCCTTGGTGCCAATGTAAGCTATTTTAGAATTAGCTAGATTTCTCTCTTAGGGTGTTATGGAGTATTCCTGTGGGTGCCAGTGACAGTTCATTGTTAAATAAATTTGCCTCAAGAACCAGAATTGCATTAAGATATGTACTCGTGTTTTTAAACTTTATTTATTTTACAACGTTTACTAAACAAGTTACACAACTTAGTATATTACGTTTCACGTTGGCTCAGATGTTGGCGTGAGGGGGTCCATGGAGCAGAAGGAAAAAGGGGTACCGGGAGAAAACACCCTGCAGAGGTCTTGGTGGGGGACCACCTACTATACCACATAGCACCCTTTGCCGAATCTGACATTAGATCCCGGGACCCAAGAGGTTTGACGCGAGCGCGCTACCACTGCGCTAACCCGGCCTATGTACTCGTGTTTAAGTCAATATTATTCAAATGGATACGACAAGACAGAATATTTAAGATAGATGACACCTTGAAAATCGGCAATCCAATAGAGAATTGGATTCTTCGCAGGGCAATAACCAAACGAATAAATATGGGTAGGTGATGTGATCAAGGAAAAGAGACGAACAAAAATCGTCAAGACAAAATTCGTGGACAAAGTAAATCCAGGAATCCGAGATTGAAATCCTCGTCCCTGATCATATATCTTATGATAGATAGAACTTTTGCGTACTTCAAATCGATCAACATGAAACAATTTTGTGCATATTTTTTTCAAAAGCTCTTTTGTATAATTTCACCGATGGTATTATAACTTACGTAACATTATATCTTCACTCATATTGTACGAAAATCGATCCTTGAATTTCTAAGAATTTCCCTTTCTACAGCTTGGGTGACCCCTTACTTTTTATGACAAGTCAAGGTCAATGTTAAACGTTTTCAAATTTAATAGCATCAGTTACGAACAGATTAATTTGCAGCATGGACCAGACATGTACGTTCCTCTACCTAAACAATGTAATGTGTCCAAAAAGTGTGAATCTTACTATGGCAAAAATACACCGAAAGATGTAGCAGGAAGCGTGGGATATGATGCAACAGGACCCACGTTTAAGAGATTTCAAGAAATTTTGATAACAAAATTTTTGAATACTTTAATGAAACGATCAATCAAAGTTGATCGAACTTGAAGTTCATTAACTAAGTCCTTTCCTCTCGTTTTTTATTCAGTTGACGATGTTTATTTTCCGGAAACCGATAAGCTAGCAGAGTACATACTAAATGATGAAGGATGTTTGTTCTCCGGAAGTGCATCTAAACCCTCTGTCAAGCTGTGGGTCTATGGACAGGTGAGGATTGTCTGTATTTAAATGTATGCAGTTTTTTGAATGCGAAAAAAGGATAGGTAGAGAAAATTTGCTCATTTTCCAGTCTTCAATACATGAAAGCAATGATTGAGATGACAAATCTGTGTTGATCATTTAAGAGGGAGTTTTGTTGCAGTTTAAAGACGGTATCTTGGAGACATGTTTTCGGTTGCTGAGGAAAGGAAATGGATCGCAGTACACAAACAGACTAAGTAATCCTGTAGAAATTGCACGCATGATCACACATTTGGTGAGTGCGTTAAAGGAAATATATAATACAGCACTCCGGAAAGGATATCAATTGGCATTGTTTTTGCACAGATATGTTTATTAATCTTTCCTAAGGGCAAGTTGACTTTCAATTTTCGATACTCTTTGTCCTGAATTCATTTTAAACGAAGCGATAAACCATGTATGTTTATTGTCGCAATGTATTTCAAAAAGGACTATTCTTCAGACTCATACTGGTCAAAATTGAGGAACTTGCAATGACATCCCTTTGATAGGAAGCATATGAACAGTTGGGAAAGTTACTAACAGGATGTTATCCTTAGTCAAATGTTGGTTTTGCTCCTTGATGTAAAAAACATAAGAGTTTTGTAATTTACCGTTTATCCTGTTTATCGTGTCCATAGAAAGTTTAGCTGCACCTCGCCTTATATATATTTAATGAACAGGACATATCTTAATAGGCGGTCGGTAACAAAACAAACTACTAATAGTAAACCTAGGTATGATTGTTAAAAACATATCAGACAAGACTGTTAAGACATTATCTCTTCAATACGGAAGATCGCAAATACTTCTGACAAGACTATACGAATGTTCTCGCGCACTCTTCGATTGTTCTCCATTGTTATGACGTCATAAATTCACTTGGGCAGAAAAGGTGCCCAACTTTTGAACAATGGTTTAGGTAGGTGACTAAATGAAAAATCAAAACGGACACGCTGCACGCGCTGTATTTGCGATCTTGCGTATTTTGAACAGATTTTTAGCTGATTGAGAATATGAAGTATATGAATGTTGTTAAAAAGACTGATAGAATATTGACCTTTCCGATTGAGGGAAAAAATGCAAAATGTCGTGACGTCACAATGCTTTTATCTCGGTCAAACATCGAAATTGCATTGTGACGTCATGGAATTTCTCTTTTTTTTCCCGCGTTCGGAAGGGTCAATTACAAGAAGTACAAAAAGAGAAATATTTCGCTATTTTCAGAATGCACATATGAGCGTTGTGGTCATTAGTTACTTTTGTTTTCATTAATTTGTGAAAGCGTACGATAATTTCAATATTGAAAATAACTCTTAAATTATTTCTCAATTCCTTATAGGTTAACTTGGGTGGTGAAGAAGGAGAAGAAGCTGGAATCTTAATTGGAAACTGGAGTGGCAACTACGCTGGAGGAACAAGACCCACAGCATGGACTGGGAGTGTCAAAATCTTAGAGGAATACGAAAGAAATAATGGAGACCCTGTCAAGTTTGGCCAGTGCTGGGTGTTTGCCGGTGTTACCACTACAAGTAAGTGCATGACATTGATTAGTAATATACATCCAGATTACCAGATAGCAACCCTTAGTCGGCACTGATTGTCCACAGTACTGGTCTCTTTCTTTTCTAAATACACCTGATTAAGTACGAAGTGCAAAGTCCGAAACACTACAGCTTGAAAAATCTTTTGGGATAGAGAAATATCTTAAGTGAACACAATCACGTACAGAAAGCAATGAAAAGACAATAAAACATCAACGAACAACAGGGGAGAACGGAGCACATAGCAATATACTCAAAGAAGGGTCCTCGTCGAAGCACAAAAACAAGTAAAACATGAGATTGAAGTGTGGGGAGAATAGAAAATTTCTTATTTTTTTATGAAAATTATTCATTCAGAGGTCCGCAACCGTTCTTATTGGAATTCTGTGTTGTGCGTTGACGTTCCTTGTCCCTTTTGCGTCCATTCCTGTGTTTGTCTGTTCTGTGTTTTTGTAATGAGTGTTTTGGGGTTTTGCTGTGGGTGCTGCAGCCTGGTGTTGTTGGAGATTCCTTCCTTTGTTCTGGTGATTTTGCATTGCCTTCTTGACTTTAAGACTAAATGGCTAATGGGTAATTCTTTAATGTTTACTTTGCACTTAATACCGTAACTTGAAGAAAAGAAGCTCCAGAATAATACAAATGCTACAAAATATATAAAAGGAGTGATTTCTGCATTGTAATATATGTTACATAGAATAAAATACTACTGTAAACATTGAAATTTTCGCGTGGGGGTAATTTTCGTGTTTTCGCGAATCAAATGAGATCGCGAAAATTTCCCCAACGCGAAAATATCCCCGCTGCATTCTTACAATGAGAAAGACATTTTTTTCAGCGAGTATTTCCGCCACGTTTAACGTCTTGATGTTATACTTGCGAAATCCCCCCCCCCCCCCGCGAAAATAACCACGTGCACAGTACTTGGAATCAGCAAGGTTATCTAATCGTGTCTATTTATCTGTAACTGTTCATCACAGGTTATTGTAAAAATGACCCTTGAATATGTCTAAATCAATATTTTTAAATCGAATATATACACCCATACAAAAGTTAAGCAACAGTGGAATTGTTTTTAATGCAAAATGCTGGTTTGATAAAAAATATTTGAAAATTGTGTATCATGATATAGATCTAACCTTCGACTACGATAATATTACTTTATCAAACAAAATTGTATTATGCAACTTATTTTAAATCGAGATCGAAATGGGGACGGGTATGATTTTAAACAATTCAAGTTAGACATCAAGTTCATGGAGTTGATTTATCTCATAAAATTCGCTATACAGTATGGTTGCAATGAATCAAATTGTTAATCTGATGAAATTCAAAACTGAATATGTATTAATAATAATGAGATAATGTGAAGTATCTCTTCAGAATTGGGAGTATTTTGTTTGGAAAAATACATCGTGTCAAAAAGCGCGTTTATGAAACCGGAAGTGAAACTAAGCGCCTACGTACCGATAGAACTAAATTTATTATCAGACACACATTTAGACCCTGAATAAGATATTTTGATGTTGCATTTTTATAACTATAGTTTTTATCAAAGAAATAAACTTTGACAACGATATCTTTTTGGGTGCTTTTTCTGTATTTTCTTTAAAATGACACCTTCGTGACAACTATTTTCTGGAATTTTATAATCAAACCTAGTTCGACCAATATCAATCTTCATGTGGGACAACCACCTGCCAAAATGTCACTTCCGGTTAAGAGATAAATCCGTCGAATCGTAAAATTTCTCTTTTTATGACAAAATTAAAAACCGGATGTGCATCCTGTTCGACCAAATTGTGGCATAATTTGGCTGAAAGTCATCATTTACATCGGTGAACATGGAATATAAAGCAATTTTGAACAACAAATGTCTTAAACGGGAATTATCGGCAAATTATTAATAAGAGCGATTGAAAGAGGGTAGTTGGAATAAACCTCAACCGGAAGTCCACTGAAAGAATATAATACTAAATTTTTGAAAGAAAACCGTATTAGATTTGTGAATCTTGAGCCTATTGTGGTTTATCTCTTTTCCAAGTACCTGTTACCTTAATTTTTCAATACTTCTCTTCAAACTTTATTCTACAATATTTTCCCTCAAAAGTACATTCTTTTCATTTGAGGCTATATCCCAGGTAATTGTTTTCAATTTCGATATCATTTTAGAGTTATATGTTAAAAAAAGGTGTAAAGTCATGTACAAAAGTATGATGGCATATTTCTGCCATCTACTTGTAAGATAATTATGTCGACTTAATAAAGATTAAGTCGACTTGTAAGATCTTTAAGTCAACATATAAGAAAAAATAAGTCGACTTAAATTATCTTGTTATCTAGCTTATAGGTCGTGTTACTGCCCACTCATGACATAGACTTGTAAGATAAAATATCTGACAAGTCGACTTAAATATCTTACAAGCCGACTTATTTATCTTACAAGTCGACTTATTTATCTTACAAGTCGACTTAATTATCTTACAAGTCGACATATTTATCTTACAAGTCGACATATTTATCTTACAAATCGACTTATTTATCTTACAAGTCGACATATTTATCTTACAAGTCGACTTATTTATCTTACTGTAGACACCCATGCCATGCCATGTAGAACCAATAACCAGATAACTGAGGAATTTCGAGCATGTTTCAGAATTACGGAAACGTTTTAGTGCCTCCTGTTGTTGTGTTGTAAGTAGGTTTCACGACAAAAAGAAAATCGAATTGCCGAGATAAATGAAGCCTTATGACATATTTAAGTCGAAAAGTCGCTGTAAACTTCTCTTCAGCGGGGTTTTTTGGACGAAATGTCATTCAAAAAGCATGAAGTTAATTTCATTTCTGTCAAGAAAATTCAATGCGATTTGTCTCATGTCAACTTCAAAATAAATCGTCGTCCTAAAAGTCGTTATGGCATGAACATCTAGATGTATCGACATCATTCAAGTTGATATGTTGGAGTAAACGCACTTCTGCCGAGATGATTATATCGAAACTATGCCGAAAATACACCAAGTCGAATTTTCGAATGTCAAATTAATTTCGTATGATTTCTCTTTCGTCGATTTCAGTCAAATATCGAGTTCTTAATTTCGAATTATTACCTAAATCTCGTTATGCCGACTTTGCAGAAAGCAATTTGATGCGATGAAGCAGTACTTATTGATATCTTTTTGCACGACTTTAATTGCTTGAAATCAACTTTGCGAGTTTTAAAAGACGCAGTTATTTCAATTGGATTTATCCTTGTCAATGTTTTTATAACATGAGGCCCAAGTGGGGCTATTTCTCTCATCTCTCTGAGATTATTCCTGACCTTTCTGTCTTTTCATTGCCATCAGCAAATATATTTTAAATAACACTTTTAGGAGACAATGAATAAGATATACTGTTATTATTCGTACTACTTAACTTTGATTTCATTTTACTAAAGTATGTTCACATCTACATATTAGATTACATATTTAAGGGCTTGGATTACTTATATGATGAGTGATATCTTTATATAATGAGTGATATCACTAATTTAAAAAGGGATATCACTCATTAAAATGAGTTTTATCACTAATTGAATAGAGATATCACTAATTTCCCTACATCTTGAAAACAAGTGATATCACTAATTTTAGTATTTATATCATTAATAGAACTAGAAATATCAGTAATAAAATTAGTGATATCACTATTTCAAAAGGAGATATCAGTAATTTGATTTAGTGATATCTCTAATTAAATAAATGATATCACTATCTCTCTATTTGAAATAGCGATATCACTATTTGAATAAGTGATATCACTAATTCTAATTTCGGTTTTCGATCCTCGGCCTGCTTGGATAGAAGTCATTTGAATTATTTTTCAGAATAAAAGAAATCACTTATTTGAATAAGAGGTATCTCTGATTTTGAAAGACTTATTGCTAGCACTTATTCAAATTTTGATATCACTAATTTTATTAGGGATATGAGTATTTTCAGAAAAGAGTGATATCACCAATTGGTTTAATCACTCCATAAATCATCATATCGACCTCATCACTGTGCTATAACTGTTTTATGATATACAAGAAAAGGGTAACTTTAATGTTTGGCTTCCCGAGCACTTTTTAGCTCACCTGAGCCAAAGGCTCTAGTGAGCTATTGTCATAGCGATCCGTCCAGCGTCCGTCGTCAGTCGTCTGTCGTGTGTCGTCTGTCGTCTGTCGTGTGTCTGTCGTAAACTTTTCAAATTTTCGACTTCTTCTCAAGAATGGCTAAAGGGATTTTAATGAAACTTGGTAGGTATATAGTACTAATGATCCCCTACAAGTGTTGTTGTCTTTCGTCCGGATCTCTCAACATTTGGCGCCACCACAGGCAAAAGTAGGTCACGGGGGTACCCTCCTTTGAAAAACTTCTTCTTCAGAACGGAAGCACGTATCGACAAACCGAAAGCATCAGGATGATCTACAGAGATGTCTTAAGAAGTGTTGTTAATTTTGGTTCCACTCCGAAGTCAAATTTTCGACGCTTTTTTGACGTCTCTTCGGACTTAGTCAGAAATGCAAATTTTTGCACTATTTCTTTAAATAACTCAATAAGTGTATGACTTTACACACTCATTTACTGCACATTTATCATATCTAACTTACTTAATGCTTTGATATGTATTTTATGCTTAAATTTTATTTTTTTGATTTTTTATGAATTTTTTTCTTATGTAAAAAGGAAGGGGGGGGTTGATTTTCATACATTTTCTGCTTCTTTTCTATAACCACTCTTCAGATTGTCATGACATTTTGTAGGTATGAGGTACTCATGCATGGTAGGTACCCTTCAAGTGAAAGAATTTTGTCAAGATATCCACTTTTGGATTTTTAAGGAATATTTTTTTAAGATTGTACATAGGTATACTGTATCTTTTCCATGCCCAATGGACCATTGGGGAGTGGCTCCAAACCCCGGCGTGACCCCAACAATTTTTTCCCTTATTAGCTCACCTGAGCCAAAGGCTCTAGTGAGCTATTGTCATAGCGATCCGTCCGGCGTCCGTCGTCTGTCGTCTGTCGTGTGTCTGTCGTAAACTTTTCACATTTTCGACTTCTTCTCAAGAATGGCCAAAGGGATTTTGATGAAACTTGGTAGGTATATAGTACTAATGATCCGCTACAAGTGTTGTTGTTTTTCGTCCGGATCTCTCAACAGGTGGCATCATCACAGGCAAAAGTAGGTCACGGGGGGTACCCTCCTTTGACAAACTTCTTCTTCAGAACGGAAGCACGTATCGACAAACTGAAAGCATCAGGATGATCTACAGAGATGTCTTAAGAAGTGTTGTTATTTTTGGTTCCACTCCGAAGTCAAATTTTCGACGCTTTTTTGACGTCTCTTCGGACTTAATCAGAAATGCAAATTTTTGCACTATTTCTTTAAATAACTCAATAAGTGTATGCTTTTACACACTCATTTACTGCATATTTATCATATTTAACTTACTTTTTTCTCAGATTGTCATGACACTTGGTAGGTATGAGGTACTCATGGTTCCATACAAGTGAAAGAATTTTGTCAAGATAACCACTTTTGGATTTTTACGGAAAAACATTCATAGGTACAATGTAGGTTTTCCGTGCCCAATGAACCCAACAGTAGTGGGTTCAAACCCCGGCAGGACCCCACTTTTTCGGGTTTTTTTTCTCATTTTCTTTTTATATTTATTTTATATTTTAAGAATTCTGTCAAAATATCAACTTTTAGATTTTTAAACATTTTTTAAAGAGACAAGCTAGTTTGGCTTTGCGTACTTATTTTCGTACGTCGAAATAACTCAGCCACACATGCAATCACATATATATATATATACTCCGAATTTATTTTTGAGGTGTTGACTTTTTCCATACATGCATATTTCATAACAATTTCCCTATTCAATAATTATTTTCTCTGCTTTTTTTTTGTATCTAAAGTCGCCATATATCTGTGTTACAGATTTGATTGGTTCCTCCACGCCCATTTAATAGTCACGGTGGGTAATCTCGAAACGCACAACACTAGGTTAATGTAAAATTTCGTGTATTACAAATTATTTTTCACAAAAAGGGGAATGTGATGCAGTGTAAGGATGCCTTAGATACGAGTTTTATCGAAAGTAAGAGAGGTAATATCCTTTTATAAAGCCGAAAAACTATCGGCATGATTGGTGTAGATGAAAGTGAAAGTAGAACGCTGATCGTGTATGTGCATTATAAAAAGCTAATATCCACCTTATTTTGGATGCAACTCATAGTTAGGGCGTTATTACACTGCATCACATTTCCCTTTTTGTAACAAATTATCTATTTTGCGAAAAAATATAGAAAAATAAATTGTTCTGCGTTGCGAGATTACCCACCGTGTTAGTACTGTACACGTGATACATAGAATCTGTCGTGCAAACGAAATAGTACTGGTATTTGAATAGATTTTTATTTAATGTGCATATACTGGGAACACTTTCATACTTGTTATCATTCATGTACTTGGAACACTCATTTATAAACTTAGCTAGAATTTCCTTTGTCTTAGACTCTCTTAGATGAAGTATACGGACTGATTTCTTGAAGAAACATCTAATGAGTAAATTCTCTTCCTAAGGCTTTTGAGAATGTATAGGACATTTGATATATCTGAAATTCTTGAAAAAAAAATAATTCAGTTCAGAGTTCTTGAAATCTTTCAATGAAATGTTGGACCACAGGAAGTTGTTGTTTTAAAAGAGAAAATAAATTATTATTCACAACCTTAAGCCACTGTGTTCGACATCTTGTATGTATAACATTTCTAAAGATGAACACAGAGGCTTAAGGTTGTGAATAATAAAACTTTTTCTCTCATAAAACGACAGGTTCCTGTGGTCAGACATTTGGGAATTTTTATCTATCCAAATAATAGATACAACATGAGTTTTTATCGGACCAAATAATTTTTATCAGCAAATCCGATGCAGCTGATACTTTTCATGAACTCTGTCAGCTAATAATTAGTCCGTGTAACAGTCCTATCACGAGGCGAAACATAGTTAACAGTAAATAACGATTTCGTATGTCTGCTAGTTGTACATGTAGCTTTACAATATCATGGGCCTATTAATTTGTTTCCCTAAAAGCAGCATACACCAGAGTATTAAGTTAATTTCATTGTTTTATTCTTTTTGTCTGTTTCTTCATCACCTGCTGCACATTAATGTGGAATTTTACAAAATGATTTTTTTGATGTTGAATAATTGAACTATACACTAGCTTGGCATATGACTTTGGACCACATTATCCGTCTTTTCAAATCAGTAAAAAAAGATAATGTTTTGAAATGTGCCTATTTCTTCTTGTTTGTCCTTTTAAAGTCTGTAAAACAAAATCTTGTCTGCATCCGGCAAAAATCTTTTTAGAAAGAATGTGGGCTCAAATCGTGATACAGGCACTATCAATTTTACGTCTTATTCAATGTCAGTATGTCAATTAGAGCATGCATGGGTATCAGGTGAGCGTTGTGCCCACCTGGGGCTCTTGTTTATTTTTGTATTCTAGTAAAAAAATTTACACTTCATCTTTTTTTTTCATAAAAAAAACTCTGCCAAATATCATACTCAGTCATGTCAGAAACACACAGTTTGCTGCCAACTACCATTTTCCTCTAATACACAAAACCGGAAAGGAGTAAGACATGCACGTTTCGGGTATTTAACCAAACTTTAAAAATTTAACTCACGCCAAAGAAACATGAAACACAAAACACTATATACACATAAAAAAGTAGACCAATGGGCAAACGGTGCCGACCTAGGACGGCCATCTGTCATCTAGCAGACGGTCTGGTAATCGGATTACGTGCGCAAAACCTTCCTACTTTACCGATTACCCAGAGGTCTCGAAGCGCACAATTGTTGTGTAAAATAACCACCTCACTGTAAGATAGCCAGCATGACACAGATGGATATGTAAATGGATATAAAAAAAAAAAACAGAGGGCATACGAAATTCAGTCAGTGCTATGCCGACTGTAGCGAGTTCATGCATTTATCACCAGAGGAGTCTGACTGTACCCTATTGGTTCATCATGGATTCACCCTCGTTGGAAAAAAAAATTCGTTTCGGATCCAGATCCGAATTTCAGAAGTAAGGTTCATTAGGGATTGTCTGATTGGATCCAATGAGAGTAGGATACAGAATGAAATTAGATCCAAGTTTGGATCCTGGTTTGCGAGTCTAAGGGAATTGTTTTAGTGTTAGAGGAATTGGACCTGGAATGAAAAAGGATTTGAAAAAAGATTCAGAATTCGATGCTTTGATATTCATTCACTAGATCAAAGTGTTACCTATAGAGATAAATGTTTTAAGTGTATCAATTACTTCTTTCGAGCTCTGCTTCCTGAGAGATTCTTTGATTTTGGCACTTTTCCTATTTATAAATATTATTTTGCTTTTTTTCAAAAACTTGTCATTTCGTTCAAAAATATCATCGAAATTGAAGTAGATTAACATCGTAGCACCATTCCGCCAATGCTATTTTGAACATAGGTTTTAGTTGGACATGCTATTGAATATATATCCTGCAGGAAATTTGGAGCCGCACACTCATTGCAAATTGCACAAATCTATCTTTTAAAGAATATAACCAGGATGCTACTAAGATGAATTTTGGTTGTGTCTAAAAGTCACTTAAGATGGAAGCATCTCTGATGAGGATTGAGTATCCGAAACACGTGTCTGGTGTATAATAAATTGATTTGAAATGTGAAGGTATAAGGTTGGAACACTTCCGTATTGCTATAGAAAAGGACCAAACACAAGTGTTACATCTTACTTATGAAAAAAATGGGGTATTACATAAAGGAACCTACTTAAACTCCTTCAATGTTTGATATACAGTTTCATGAAGATACTCTCAATTTAAAAAATTTCGCAATAAACAAACTTGTAAGGACTCACTCACTCTACACCAAACCTATCATGTATCCAGCCTACATCGTATCCTACCTTCCGGGATCCACCCTATACCTAATCAATTCAACCTCCTATCAACACTATCTAGGATACATTCCTACATGGACACACTTGAAGTTACCGGATGTGATAGTTCTACCGAATTGAAGCGGCGGGTGTTGCATGCAAGCAGGAGATGCTTACTCTTCCTGGGCACCTGGTCTCATTCTCATATCGGGAGTCCGCTTCTTTTCATGTGGTGGAGGTTTTTGTTTGTTTGCTTTGGTTTCTGTTTTATCCTGGTTTTGTATGCCTTTGGTTTCTGATTTTCTGACTTATCGATTTTGTGCTGTATACAGGGATATGGTCTTTATCCATATTTGTCAATTCTTGACCTACCCAATCGACCTTCGTTGAACAACCCTTGCTTGGGAAAAGCAGGAAATCGACTAAGTTAAGTACCTTATACATGTAGATCCGATGTTCAATAGTGGTGTTTATCAGGAGTTGTTGATCACGTATTGATTGGATCCACGTCACCTCTAGTCCATCCCTTAGCACAACCATCCGATCGTTATCCACCTCCAATATCAAACCTATATTTTTCCCATCTCCTAATAGGGTCATATCCTTTTCTGGACCCATAACATCTAGGATTCTGACTATTAAGGATTTATTCCATCCGGCATCTCATCTTTGATCATACCTAACTCTGATCCATCCCGACTTGGATGCAACCGGTGTAGGAGATATTTGTCCACTCCTTTTATATCCAATAACCTAGGATCCAACTAACCCAGAATCTAGTCTGTCCTTGATAAATCGAATCCTGAATCTTTTCTAATCCGTTTCATGTTTCTTTGGCGTGAGTTAAATTTTTAAAGTTTGGTTAAATACCCGAAAAGTGCATGTCTAGTCCATGCTGTTAATTTTTCTGCTTTTAAATTATGCTAATGAATTTGAAGACGTTTTATTATAACATTGGTGTTCCTTCACATAACCCTAGACAGTGCATGTATTTTAGAAATTGTTTTCATTTACGTGTGTGAACATCGACGGCGGGTGCGGTGATGCTTACTCTTCCCGGGCACCTGCTCCACCTCTAGCTTGCTAGGGTTCCGTCGATGCTCAAATTTGTGCTCTATTGTGAGTGATGTTACGATTATCGTCAGGATCTTCTTTAACTCATTTGTCCCTTTTGCGTCTATTTCTATGCGTATCTGCTATGTGTATTTGCATTGGATGTTTTGGGGTTTTGCTGTGGGTGCTGCAATCGAGTGTTGTTGGAGGTCCCCTCTTTTCTTTCATTTAATTAGTGATATTAAATTTTCATTGGAATTAGTGATATCAATAATCCTAAAATGATATCTCTAATTATATTAGTGATATCACTATCAATCTAGTGGCATCACTGATTCAAACTATTGATATCACTATTTCAAGTTACTGATATCTCTAATCACTCTTTTCTGAAAATACTCATATCCCTAAAAAAATTAGTGATATCAATATTTGAATTAGTGATATCAATAAGTCTTTCAAAATCAGAGATATCTCTTATTCAAATAAGTGATATCTCTTATTCTGAACAATAATTCAAATCACTTCTACCCAAGGAGGCCCAGGATCAAAAACCGAGATAGAATTATTGATTATCACTTATTCAAATAGTGATATCGCTATTTTAGATAGAGATATAACTATTTGGAAATCAATAATGATATCATTTATTTGATTAGTGATATCACTAATTTATAAATGATATCTCTAGTTCCATCAATGATATCAATAGTAAAATTACTGATATCACTTGTATTCAAGGTGTAGAGAAAATAGTTATATCTCTATTTAATTTGTAATAAAACTCATTTTAATGAGTGATAAAACTCATTTTAATGAGTGATTAAACTCATTTTAATGAGTGATAAAACTCATATTAATGAGTGATATCACTTTTTAAATTAGTTATATCACTCATTATATAGTGATACCACTCATTATATAGTGATATTATTACTTATTAGGTTTGTTACTGACCGTCTACAGAGATTTGTCGGGTTGATCAAGCCCAAAGAAGGCGAGGCTACGCCGAGCCTTCTATGGGCTTGATCAACCCGACAAATCTCTGTGGACGGTCAGTAACAATGTTAAACGTTTTCAAATTGAATAGCATCATTTAAGAACAGACAAATCGGCAGCAATGACCAGACATGCACGTTTCAGTGTTCCTCAAATCTAAACAATATAATATGCCAAAAAAGTATGAAAGTTACTATGTCGAAAGAGCGTACCGAAAGACGTAGTAGGATAGGTGGGATATGATTCTACAGGACCCACGTTTTAGAAATTTCAAGAAAGTTTGATAACAGAAATTTTCGAATGCGTTGAAGAAACGATCAACCGAAATTGATCGAACTTCGCTACATGTGCTCTTGAGGACTCCTGGTCCACCAGGAGTGACACTCACCAAGTGGTATAAATGTTAAACGTCTTCAAATTGAAAAGCATCATTTAAGAACAGATAAATTGGCAGCAATGACCAGACATGCTCGTTTTCTGTACTTAACCCTCGTAAGTGATCCTCAAATCTAAACAATGTAATATGCCAAAAAAGTATGAAAATTACTATTTTGAAAAAGCGTACCGAAAGACGTAGCAGGATAGGTGGGATATGATGCTACAGGACCCACGTTTTAGAAATTTCAAGAAATTTTGATAACAGAAATTTTCGAATGCGTTGAAGAAACGATCAACCGAATTTGATCGAACATGGCTACATGTGCCCTCGGGAACTCCTGGTCCACCAGGAGTGACACTCACCAAGTGGTATAAATGTTAAACGTCTTCAAATTGAATAACTGTTTTATTTAGACGAGGACCAAAACCTCCGGATTTTTTTTGGTGCAGAAAATTGCCGTTTAACGACTCCTTTTCATTTATGCAGCAACCGCGGAATTGCTGACGGTCTATGGAAATTTAGACGGCACACACGTGACGCGATTTACGCTCTCTGATTGGTTCGAACTAGTCCGTGGCAAAATAACACTCATTATATAGTGATATATCTCATTATATAGTGATATAACTCATTACATGAATGTAATTATGTTAAATTGACTGCCCATAGATGAGAGCACATTTAAGTTATCAGAGTTCTTACTTCTAATCTTATATCTTATAAGATCTCAGTTTAGATCTATATGATCATAGTTTATTAAAATGAAATCAATGTTAAGTAGTACGAATAATAAAAGTATATCTTATTCATTGTCTCCTAAAAGTGTTACTTAAATTATCTTTCCTGATGGCAATAAAAAGGCAGAAAGGTCAGGAATAATCTCAGAGAGATGAGAGAAATAGCCCCACTTGGGCCTCATGTTATAAAAAAATTGACAAGGGTAAATCCAATTGAAATAACTGCGTCTTTTAAAACTCGCAAAGTTGATTTCAAGCAATTAAAGTCGTGCAAAAAGATAACAATAAGTACTACTTCATCGCATCAAATTGCCTTCTGCAATGTCGGCATAACGAGATTTAGGTAATAATTCGAAATTAAGAACTTGATATTTGACTGAAATCGACGAAGAGAAATCGCACAAAATCAATTTGACATTCGAAAATTCGACTTGGTGTATTTTCGGCATAATCTCGATATAATCATTTCGACAGAAGTGCGTTTACTACAACATATCAACTTGAATGATGTCGATACATCTAGATGTTCATGCCATTACGATTTTTAAGATGACGATTTATTTTGAAGTTGACAAGAGACAAATCGCATTAAATTTTCTTGACTTAAATGAAATTAACTTCATGCTTTTTGAATGACATTTCGTCCAAAAGACCTCGTTGAAGACAAGTTTACAGCGACTTTTCGACTTAAATACGTCATAATTCTTCATATATCTCGGCAAATCGATTTTCTTTTTGTCGTGAAACCTACTTACAACACAACAACAGGAGGCACTAAAACGTTTCCGTACAGAATGCCTTTTCGTTATGTTCATCGCAATTTAGTCTTTAATATCAAAACGAATAAGTCGACTTGTAAGATAAATAAGTCGACTTATAAAGATACTTAAGTCGACTTGTAAGATAAATATGTCGACTTGTAAGATAAATATGTCGACTTGTAAGATACTTAAGTCGACTTGTAAGATAAATATGTCGACTTGTAAGATAATTAAGACTTGTAAGATAAATATGTCGACTTGTAAGATAATTAAGTCGACTTGTCAGATATTAAGTCGACTTGTCAGGTATTTAAGTCGACTTGTCAGATATTTTATCTTACAAGTGTATGTCATGAGTGGGCAGTAACACGACCTATAAGCTAGATACCAATATAATTTAAGTCGACTTATTTTTTCTTATATGTCGACTTAAAGATCTTACAAGTCGGCTTAATCATTACTAAGTCGACATAATTATCTTACAAGTGGATGGCAGAAATATGCCACCATACAAAAGAATTGGTATTTGATATATTTTACGAAAACTTCTCGGTGCTATCGTTTAAAGTATAAGGATTCCGAACTATTGGGGTGTTGCTTAACTTTTGTCTGGGTGTATATATGATACATGATAAGTTTTTAAAACCATTACATCGCATATGTATCACAGCATGAATATGAAAAATGACCGCATAAACTTCTTAACAGTGTATGTAATTCACATAAAGGAAAAAAATTAATTACTATATTTCAATTCAAGTATGTAATAGGTGATATCTTCATTTAGCATATACCTTCAGTATGAGACTTTATTTTTAAGCCAACGTAATCGGAGATTCGGGGGCATATAGTTTTTGATCTGTCCGTCTGTCTGTTTGTCTGTTTGTCCGCAAAAACTTTAACTTTGGCCATAACTTTTGAATGGTAAGTGATAGGGCTTTCATATTTCACATGTGTATTCCTTGTGACAAGACTTTTTCTATGGATACCAATATTTTTGACCTTGCGACCTTGACATTGGAGTTTTACCTACTTTCGTAAAACTTTAACCATGACCATTACTTCTGAATGGTATGTGATAGGCTTTCACAATGACATGTGTTTTCCTTATGACAAGACCTTTTAAAATTATTTACCTCTTGAACTTGACCTTGGTGTTTGACCTAATTATGAAAATTTAAACTTCAGTCATAACTTTCGAATGCTAATTGATATGGGTTTCATATTTCACATATGAATTCCATGTGGCAAGACTTTTCCATTGATACCAAATTTGACCTTGTGACCTTGTCATCAAAATGCGAAACTACTTTTCAGCTGTTTAACTGTCAAAGATGCCAATGGTAGCATAGCTTTTATTCAATAATGATTGAATGATGGTGAACACAAAAGGTTAACGGTACTTCTTTTTTGTAGATCAAAAAACAGCAAATGAAGTTTTGGTCCTTTGTTGATTTGACATCATAGATACAATTTTTCTATTTCGAAAACTTGTCATTCCATTCAAAACTATCACCGAAATTAAACGAGGTTAACATCTTAGCACTACCCCTCCTATGCTATTTTGAACATGTATTTTACTTGGATATGCTACTGTATCGACCTTACAGGAAATTTGGAGCAACGCACTCTCTGTAAAGAAAATGTACAAATCTAAATTCAAAACATGAAAGAGGGCGCCACTGAAATGAACTTTGGTTGCTCCCCTGGAAGCATCAATGATGAGAATATGATATTCGAAACATGTGTCTGGTGCAGGAAAAATTGGTAGGAATTTTCTTCATGAAGGTATAGAGTTCGAACACTGGTGCTCAACCCGAGGGGGGGGGGGTGGGGGTAGTCCAGATAAGTATAGAATTAAAAAGAACAAATGTCTCAAGACTACACGTTTTAGGAAAATCTTAAAGCTTCAAGTTAACTACTTCCTTTAGAATTAAACATGCTGTGGGTGCTGTAACCTAGTGTTCATGGAGATCTCCTCCTTTCTTTTACCTTTTCTACGATCATGGCATATGTCTTATACTTCCTATTGACTTGAAGTTTCATGGAAAAGGATTTATTACTCAAAACATGCACATAACATGCACTAGTGTTGCATGCAGACAGGAGATGTTGACACTCCCCATTTCATTGCTGCACTTTGAAATGTAGTTTATTCCGCGGTTCGCAACTGTTCCAATCGAAATTTTATTTATTTAACTTTGCTACTGACTCGACCCCACAGGAAATTTGGAGCTGTACACTCTCTGCAAAAATTGCTGGGATTTTAATCCAAAATAATAAAACCAGAGGAATCTACTTATATACTTAAATGAGTTTCGGCTGTGTCTGAAAATCACTTTGGCTGGAAGCATCACTGATGAGAATTTAACTATCAGAAAACATGTTTGATGCACTAAAATTGGTTTAAAATATTCTTCAAGAAGGCCATAAGTTGGAATACTTCCGTGTTATAATCGTAACTATTTTTATACATGTGCGAAAGAAGGGTAGAGGCGTATGAAATTAACACATATAAACACGTTTGATTTTATCCATATATTTCTTCCGTCCCAATGTTGTGACTGTGACTTTCTGTAGACGATGATTTTTTTTAATTAGTTTGCAGAGCTTTGGGACTACCTTGCAAGAGTGTCACCTGCTTTGATTCAGCCCATGACACAGACAAGTCAACAACAATAGATAAATATCACATATATGACCGGAAAACCGACTCCTATGTGTTATCTGAGGAGATGAGTGTAGATTCCATATGGTAATATATTAGAAAAGAATCTCACGCATTTCATTTTAGAATTAATAATTTTTATAATCCATGTACTCATACATTATGGTAATTCACGTAATATATGTACATTTCTATTTGGATAAAGACCTATATGCAAGAAAACGTTCCCTGTTTGAATAAATGAAAAAGGTCTCCACAGAGAACATAAACTTTGCAAAGATTTTTGACCAAATTAAAGGCAGTGTTTTTAAAAAGCTATTGTCAAACATAATAGAAATAAAAAGAATCAAATATTTTGTCTGTTCCAATAAAGTAAATGCAACAAAGTATAGACTTGAAACAATGAACATATATTCATCATCCCTCTCCCTGAAATCTTCGACTCACCTAATTTATTGACAAGGTAAAAATAAAAAGTTTTTGAAATGAATGATTGGGAAAAACAATAAACGTTTTCTTTGCTTTTGTTTGTTTGTTGGTTTTTTGCGTTATTGAAATTGTGCAAAACTAATTTCGCTTACCAAATTTAATCACATTTTACTGACGACCTGTTTATAATTATTTAGTGATTTACCACCTCCTGTTAGCTTTATGTACTTTTTATCACTTATAGCGTGAGTTGCAAATGGATGTGCAATTTCTAGCATATCTGTTCCAATATTTCGTTGAAATCTTGTTAAGCGTATTTGTAATTATCATCGTGATTATCAGGTTACATTACGATCTACTGAGTGAGACATAAGAAATTACAGGAGTGACGGAGTTCATTATGTCCCGAATGGAGCATAGCAGAACCTGGGAAAAGATGAAAAATTGCCGTCACGAGTGTAAATTTTTATGTCTCACTCAGTGGAAAGTAAAAGAATCTATTTCTGTTTCATTTCTAAGTAGCTACTCTTGTCGTTACTCCCTGACAAGGGTTTCTACGCATTGTCGAAACAAAATGCTTACTGGTAGTGGTTGATTAGATAACGATCGTACTTTTCTTACTGATAAAGGGATTATAACAATGGTTTGTCCCACGTCTACAAAATTACATGATAGCCCTTTAAGGTCAAACTCCAGCTCCATCACCATTTCATAGCCATGTACCGGAAGTACTTCAAAAAGCCACATGTGTCTTTAATACGATTTCTCTGAATGGTCGTTTGGACTCTGTTATTTTACTTTTAATTTTTGGATGATGTCGCCTTAATTTGAGACAACTTGTGTGTCTCACATAGGCTTTCTCACAGGGTACGAGCAAAATTAAAGAAGAATACTTAATAATATTCTAGGTAAGAGAAACCGCTAGATGGCAGTAGACAACATAATATGTCTTACCAATAATGCGCTAGGCCGAAAAAGATTTACTTGCTAGTAATGTATGTGGATATTTAAAACAGTAAAAATAAAACATAAATGGAGAATCGCATAAAATATATTAACTATTCTCTTAAACGATAAAAAGGGGAATGGAGCCTTCCAATCAAAGAAATCAATTGAGATCATAATTGTATTTTCATGTATTAGGTATGAAAAATACATAAATATACAAAATGTGTGTTCAATCGCCATTGTAAAATGTTTGTTAAATGAATTCTCTATCATTGCTTTGACTTCAATTTAATCACATCATTTAAGGAACTTCCATGTTTGGAACGAAGGCTTCTTTAACAGACCAGACCTGCGCAGTGCAAAATACAACGGATGGCAAGTGATAGACTCAACTCCCCAAGAATTATCAGACGGTAGGATATTTTGCTTTAAAAGGCATCTATATTTTGATATGTTCTCATTTTCTCATGGCCCATGCAACGAATATTCAATTGTCCGGGGAATACATATAATTTGTGAGTGTGGATAGTATTGTTTATACAATGTTTAATGTGGAGGATACAAATATATAATGGGTAGATGAAAAAAGTTTGTTTTGGGTGATGCGAAGCCGAGTCCAAAATAATTTTTTCATCGTCCAAATACCTACAGCATAATATTTGGTTCTTCTCTTCAAATCAAATTGCAAGATATTTGCCAAAGGCGAGATACTACATGTATTAATTTTACAGTATTTTACAGGGGGAAACATATATATGAGACCATTAAAGAAGTTGAATTCGGAGAGGCGAAACAGTGTCCAATACCCTTTTTTGTCATTTACCCAATATGTTTTGTTCACTCAGAATTACACAGTATAACGAATTTATCCGATGGAGTTTGGATTTTGTACATGTCTGTTGCGTCAGCATGTTTTAAGCATCTCAGAGACGTCAAAATTTTATAGCAGCTTAGTTGATGCAGGATATTACTTTAATCATCGTATATTATACTATTTTATCATACATTTCATATATTACACACTGTGTCATACTAGTACATCATATTGTTTAGACGAACACACTCACTTTATTATCCTGTGTTCATTCATTGTATATTGATATATTGTATATATTTTGTAACCCATGAGCTGTGTGGCTTACGGTAAATAAAGAACTTGAACTTGACTTCATACAAAGGAAGGGATCTTTAACAACACCAGGTTGCAGCACCCACAAGATAAACTTTGGTTCTTAACAGCCATTCAGGTTGCAAGAAATATGCCAGAGTGGGGATAATGCATAAGTGAAACAGTAGCGACAACAAGCGACAACACGCTTGCATCTGATTGAATGACATAGCAATCAGTATATCATCTTGAAAATTTCTTTTTTCTAAACCTAGAAAAAAGAAATTTTCAAGATGTGCTTTAAACTTACTTTGGGTGTTGTGTTTTCCAATCTCATATGCATCTGCGATCAACAATTTCTATTGTATAATATTTGACATTGAACTATGTCTTTCGCTCACAAATGTACAATTGATACAATAGATTGTCGGTTAGCCTCATTGTCCTCAGAACGGAAGCTCGCTTTGGAAAATGGTATCACTTGAGACATGAATGTACCTCAGAGAGGGGACAAAGGGTTATTCCTACTCAGGAAAGGAATTTGTTAATTCTGAGTTGAAGTCGTCACGTTTGTCATGTATTGAAGTATTCAGGTGACCGTTTTCGTCAAAAGGTAAGATAAAATCTAAATGAATATGATGTTATATTTGAAAAGGCATGTATGCATGTGGGCCATGCCCAGTGAAAGCTGTGAAGAATGGTGATGTAGTGCCTAGATTCGACGGAAAGTTTATATTTGCCGAGGTCAATGCAGATGTTATTCACTGGAACGTCGAAGGACGTAAAAGAATGATTGACCGGGTGGACAAGTCAAGGTAATGACTATCTATGGCCATATTCTTACACTATTCAGATAGGTATTGAACCATCCAAAGTCCTTTAACAAAACAAAGATAAACCATAAAACGTTACACAAATTCAAAGTGTTTTCTACAAAAAAATAAAGAGAAATTGTTCAATTCTCTTTAGTTTTTATATAGAATCTAGACATTGTATTTATACATTCATTTTAGATAAAATCTAGTAATCTGGTAATATATCAAATGAAACTAGTTTCAGTGAAATTTCTCATAGTCAATTGAAACTTTGTTTTATATTCTTACTGATGCTCTCCCTGACTGCCTGGTAGCTTTCTCTATTTGAAAAGGACGCAAAACGAATGAAAATAAGTAGGAACCTTGACCTAGTTTATTTTGTCCAAATCAATAAGTCGCCATTCCTATCTTTCATCTATACCACGAGCCAAAAGGGGGCCACATTGCTGACCTGAGTTGAAAAAAGAGTAGTGGACAATTCGGTTGAGGACCTTGAGTACTTGCTTCCTTTAAGGAGGCTCAATAATCGTTTGACGTCATCATATTCCCGGCGTCAATACTGGTTCGAATAATACCGGGTGCGGTTTCGGTCTTCAAACTCCTCTAATTAGCTTGTTTTTGGACGGATTTCAACAAGTTTGGTATCGATGGAACCAGAAAAGTATCACCTACATTCTGAGTGTAATAGATAAATAGTCAAATGTATCGTTAATCCATATATTAAAAAATATCCCGTAAGTGAGACACCCTTGCTACTGCAGTAAACGTATTATTTTTATAACGTCATCATTGGAAATTCAACCGTGTGTTGCTTGGCAATAAAATCAAGTAAAAAAACTAAAGTTTAATGATCAAACAGGATATTTCTTTGAGATTTTAGCAATATAATAAATGAAATATTTCAAGTTTGCTATCTCTAATTATCTTAGGTAATACAAATTTTTCTACAATTTTGTCAACTATCGTACTTTGCAGCGAGATGCTATCGAATAAAGTTTCCCTATTTAAAAAACTTTGAGCGAGTGACTTTTAGTTTTAACCCTGCTTTGTTCAAAGATATATCCATTTTACAGATGAGTGCACGTATTATCGAGAACGAGGGAGGTTAGTGACGTCTACTTATTGACCTTGAACGTCAAAATGTTTAAAAACGCTTCCGTTTACTTTTTCTATGTCTCTTATGCATATTTCCGTATCTCCGACACCCGACGATCGTTGTGCTTTGAAAAAAAACCGCTTATTTATCATTGTTAACGCCGTTTAAAATATAACTAAATCTAGAAATTTCATCTTCTGTGTTACTTATTTCAGAATCGCCCCTTCTTTAAACATCATTGACAACCCTAACCCCCCCCCCTTAAAATCGTTACTATGACTACCAAGTATTTTGAATCAGGATGAACGAAAACATGTACTTTTTTATTATTATTTTTGAAGAACAGAGTTTGTCGTTGAGAAATATGTAAAAGAAACTAACTTCTGACAAAGACTTTTTATCACTTTGATGACAAATAAGGGTACTGGGTACTTTTTTTTAGATTTTCATTTTGGGTGGGGGTGCACAAAAATGTACGTTTCGGGAACAGTTTTAGCTATTTTACTCTTTGAAAGCATTATCTATAAAGAAATAGACATATTTGATTATATCATGGTGAAAATAATCACAAGAATGGTTTGAATATGAAATTATTATCCCTATATCATGTATTTATCTATCAAAATTCATTGATTTGCGACATATCTCGGAATTGGTTTATACATGTATATTCAGAGGACCACTAGTCAATCAAATGAACGATGATATGTAATTTTAATTACAAATATAAATCATCAGACATGAATGTCAAATAAACATAATAATTTTTTTGACTCTGAATTCTTGGATTATTGAGCCACCTTAAGGTTTCATTAAATTATGAGCAACAATTTTGGAGACGTTTTGGACGTCAAAAATGCGCCAGCCAATTAGCCACCATATTTGTTGTTTCTGATAGTAATTCTTTATCAGTGATAATTCAAGCCAAAGTGATTTTAGGCACAGTCAAATTTATTTCAGTATTTCCCTCTAGTTAGATTGGAATTTTCTTTGCAAAAGGTGCACGACTCTTAATTAAGTTGAAATAAGATTGCGCCTTTACATAATCGCCATAAAGTCTCCGTTGAATAAAGGTACAGAAAATAAAAAAAAAACATGCATGCAATTCTTCTTTTGACCCAAATTTTGAAAGGTGGACAGAATAAGCACTTAAAATGACATTTTTTCATCGCTCTTGGCGTAAGTGTTGATATTTATATCATGACGACTCAATTGTGTGTCTTTGTTTTACGGGACATTCTATAATTGTGTTGTTCCAATATTGTCTTGAAGAAAGCCACTGAAGCCTCTTTCACTATTGTTCCTGACAGATGGCAGCCTAGGTGCAATATTGATACGATATCTATACATACACACTATACATACGTTATTGTGAAATCTATTTCAGGGTGGGAAAATTACTTCTGACGAAATTCCCAGATGGAAAACCTTACGACAAATACCTCGGTCTTCGTCCTAAGGATGTTGGACCGTATGACGTCACACCGCACTACAAGTTTCCGGAAGGTACAATTTATCAAATTTATATTATTAGTTATAGGGTTAGTTCTTGTCATACCTCCTACTCATGGTAGGTGTGTAAATTTCTTGGGGTGAGGCCGTAACCCTATAACGAATTATCATGTCGAGAACCATTCTGTAACGTTTGATTATTTTTTTTTTTTTGGACGTTTGAAAATTTGGTGACCTACCTCAACGTCAAGGTAGGGTATCACGTGACCGTCATACTGCAACGTCATCGGCTGAAATTAGTACGTGGTGTGATAAATTCATGAAAAATACCAGCTATTTCATTGCCTTGCTTTCACGACCATATTCCAATATTCAGAATCGATAATTCAAAAAATCACAGACCAAAGGCAAACAAAATCAGGATTAAACAGGAACAGAGCGGATGATGGACAGTATTCTCCTTAAAAAAGAGGGGTTTAGTTACTAGTAATTTCAACGTGTACACGTCATCGCTTGACGTCATAATCCAAAGACGTCTTTTAGTTATACTTAAGAATCGGAGTAGGTCTAGGTATAGCTATGTAGTAAGGTGTACGTGTAAATTGCTTCTTTTCAATCAGTTTAATCTACGAGAAATTGATATCGAAATTCGTAAAACCTCGAGGAAAGGAAAGTAAGAATCCTAAACTTGCTTTACAATAGCGAAAACTGGAAATTCGATAAATAAGAAGTCTGGAAATTTTCAAAGACGTTACCCGTTCTGCCTTTACGTGTAGAGCGCCGTTTACACGTCCATAACGTGTAGCTATACGTCATTTCTTGACGTCATTTGATCAAATGTTTAACGTCTTCAAAGTCATTAGCATCATGTTAGAGCAGATAAATTTACAGCATGACCAGACATGCACGTTTTGGATAATAAACCCTCGTCAGTGATCGAAAAATCACAGGAAGTGATGGCGTCATACGTACAATTTTCGCTAAAACTTGTCACTAAACCTGATATTAACAAATGGTACGGTTATCTGGTCTTCATGCCCACAACCCTCCCACTTACCGAGATACAAAAGTCATCTCATTGTAATAATATGGAAATATTCAAACCGTTTGCTTTCTTGAATAACATTCTTAAACCAATCTTAAACCAATTTTAATGCACCAAATAGAATACCGAAGTGATTTTCAGACACAGTCAAATGCATCCTCCAGGTCCACTATCTGAATTTAAATTTGTACATCCAAAAGTGCGCAGCTCCAAATCCATGTAAGGTCCGTTCATTGGCATAATCAAACAAATTCCATGACAAAAACAGCATTGGAGGTATGCTACTAGGAAATCAACCTCCTTCGATTTTGACGGCATTACCGGACAAAATGAAAGGCTTTCGAAATAGCAAAAAAAATTATGATGTCAAGATGATGAAGGGTCAAAACAAAGATGACATCCCAAACAAGACATTAAATATTCAGGGGCTCTCTGTAACCCAAAAGCTTTGCAAATAGATTGCAAAAGCAGTAGCAATACGGGAAATATGCTATGCATATAAATTTAAAAAATCATTTTTCTCCAGTTAAGGAGCAAATACATTTACTTCAAATGACAAATATGGATAATGACCATATCCCTGTATACAGCACAAAATCGATAATTCAAAAATCAGAAACCGAAGGCATACAAAATCAGGACAAAACAGGAACCAAAGCAAACAAACAAAAACCTCCACCATATGAAAAGAAGCGAACTCCCGATATGGGAGTGAGACCAGGTGCCCAGGAAGAGTAAGCATCTCCTGCTTGCATGCAACACCCGTCGCTTCAATTCGGTAGAACTGTCACATCCGGTTACTTCCATTTTGGAAGATATAGAGTACAATCTTTGGTTGGATGGTTCAAATGGTCTATGACAGAATATCATCCACCATTCTTGAGAGTGGAACATCATAGTGTATGACGAGTTCCCCATATCGACCGTAGAACTTCCTCAGTGACGATGTTAGTCGGTCACACTGATCGACTGAACAAGCAAATTATTATTTGAATCCCTCACTTTCAGGATCGATGGAAGAAAGAATGTCTGTCAGAAATGCCGGGAACGCATCTAATGGGAACAGAGGATTCAGAACTAATAAGGTTGGTAGATATGCCTTCCTTTAAGGTAAAAGTCTCAATGCAAGGGACGTACAAAAACACAGAGCAGACATTCACAGAAAGAGACGTTAAAGGGACGAGGAACACCAACTCACACTATAGAAACATGAAACACAAAAGCCCACACATAAATTAACGAGACCAATTTGGCAATCGGAAGTTTTGGATCTTCAATATGACTTTCCTTAAGGTGACAGTTTCAAGGTAAGGGAAGAAAAATATCTCAAAATGTGTAGATGTATCTTTAACATGACTAATAAGATGCACTATCCACAGCAAAACAACAAATCACTCATATGCTGATACATAGAGGGTCCAGGAACATGGAACACCAGAATCGAATTTGGCTTTTTAGAGTTTGTCTTGTCTTTCATGTATTTATAGTTTGAAAAAAGAAAGGAGAGGATCTCCAATAAAAATCGGATGCAACACCGACAGCAGAACATCAAAGTGAAAAAAAAAAACAGCAAAGACACAAACGACGAAAAAGGAAAAAAGAACACCAAACACGAGATAAAAACACCAAACACAAAAGACTACACATAAACCAATTTATTCTTGTTCTGATAGTCACAATCTGATTATTTAACGGGTATATAATAGCTGCAACGGCATGCCGTTACGTATAGATGACATCTTTATCTCTTTATGCTGTATCGCAGATTTCTTTTAAATGTTTTCATTTTCAATTAAAGATGATTGAAGTAAACATGGAGGACATCGGAGACGTAATGATTGGAAGTGATTTTGTCATGAAGTTCAACTTCAGGAATCGTAACAATGCGCCTCTAGAATTGGGAAACATCACGGTATTACTTTTAGCAAAGAAATATACAGGAGAAGTGACCAACGTAATCATGAAAGATACCTATAACGGAGAAATGATACGTCCACATTCTGGTGCGTATCGTTTACTTTTAATCCACTTAAATTGACGAGGAATGATAATCCTACACATACATGTCTGGAGAATCGTATGTGGGAAATGATGGCTTAAAGATTTTGCTCTCTGTCAAAAGAAATGTGAGCTTTAACACTTCGTTTTAGTCAAAAGCATGGAGCACAAAGCATTTACGTAGATGAAATCTTCTACTGTCCTGTTCACTAATTCCAGAGCACCCTGTTTTGGCAATTTATTCTGTCATCTGATGAATTTTCCTATTATTCATTGTTTCCGAGAATTGACCATCTTTAGTCGTAACTGGAAATTAACTTCAACTTACCCTATCAGCTGCCTTCAATCCGCAATATGAAAAAATAAAATGTCTACTGGAAATTCCCATGTAATTTCAAGCCGCCGCCATATTGTTCTCCGTGTCAACAATAGTAAACAGTGACGTCAAAGCCTCCGACGTCACACATTTTCAGCGATTTTACTATAGAAAATCCCCGTAGACTTTTTATTTTCCGTCCTATTTCTAACTTAACTGACGTACAGCCAAAACAATCGTATTTTCTGTAACGACTAAAGGAGTACTATAAAACTGATATCTTTTTGGAAGATGACATTATAATATTTTAGAGAAATCGGGAAAACAGGGTGCTCTGGAATAAGTGAACAGGACAGTAGTTTCCAACTAATTTATACTTGGATGGAAATAATTTCCTTCCCTAATGCTAGGATTTTTTTTTGTAATTGCAAGGTCACCTACAGTTATCAATATTCTTATCAAAATAACAATATTCTAATTAATATGAAAATATTATAATCAAATTGACAATATTCTAATTCAAATGACAGATTACCTTTTCTCTGTAACTGTTGATGCCAAGCGATACCTACCCCTCCTAGAAGACCAACATAACATGGAAGTGAGCATTTCCACCAGGGTTAAAGAGACAAGAGAGAGCGTGACGCAGGAATTTGAGTTTCGACTTAGGAGACCAGATTTACATCTAGAGGTTTTACAATTTTTTTTTCAATTTTATTAACATTGCAAGCATTGAATGATCATTGAATGATTAGATTAAAAGAAAAACAAAACCAGAAAGAAATTTCATATCGCCAATTAGGGTATATAAACGAACTGTGTTTTGTGGTTCCGACAGGTATATGTTGGATATAGTGTTGGAAACGCAGATATACCGTCGGGGCTTGCTGATACGTGATCAGCAAAATACAACTTAAGGTATCTGATGTACAATAGGCCAAATTTTGATGCATGGGAAGGTATATTTCCAATATGTTTATTAGAAAGGCCTTAGTATGTGCTTCCTAAAAATGACATTTTTTCTCCCTAAATTATCTATGGGAGATAACTCTACAATGTCAAAATCGATTGCGCAATACCTGTTCATGTCTCTATTTTGGAGCTATTTTCAACATTAGAATGACCTTGATACAGGAAATAAGCATTAAAACTTATTAAACATGTTTTGTTGCTTAATTAATAGCATTTTCAAATATTTGAAGGGTGACCAAACTATATTTTTGTACACATTTTGTACAATTTTCGTGGTTTTCTCTCACATTTTTTATACGTTCATGATGTTGAACCATACATGTACCATGAAGCATATAGGCATCATTGACCTTTTGTATCATATTTATGTATGTATTGTGATGTTTATAATGTAGAGATTGCTTTAAAAATCTGAATAACAATATTTGTCTCTCCTTGCAAGCTGATTTATTTATCACAGTCATATAAATAGTAGCGTAGATATTCAATTGTCGATCTCATTCAAAATATAATATTTCTATAGCTTCTGCTTGCCCTCAATACAGCAAAAGAAATCTCATTGCAGAACATATAAATATAACATTATTTATCATAAAATGATGCACAAATACAGCACTTCACAAATATCTTTGTCACTCTACAAACCACAACATTGTCTGGAAGAGTAATAATGTATAGTACAAAGTTGAAATTTGTCCTTATGCAGACAGAAATTGGCTCATTTTAGGTATAACAGCATCAAGAACTTTGTTATCACTAGTTACTCTTGGTTTAGCAATAGAATTTTTGGAGCAAAATGTATTTCTAAGACCGTCTTCTCCAGCTCTAGCATGAATAACCCTCAGACTGTGAAGGTTGAGACCTGAACCAGCTATATTCTCAGCCATGCCAATTTTCACAATACCTGCTCCAACAAGAACATGAAGTGAAGATAAATTTTGTGATTTTGCAGAATTGAAGTTTTCCTGCAGAAGGTGGTTATGAGTATCATACGATGCTTTTACAAAATCAACATTTGTTACTGCACATTTTAGAATTTTGCTTAGCATTTTCACATCTTCTAAAGCGTCATGGGCATCGTATGTTTCCCCACAAAAATGCAATGCAAGACATTCCTGTTTATATGATTTCAGATTTTTGTGACATGATCTAATCATAGACAATGAATCTACAAGACCATCAATTTTATCTATAAATTCATCCTGTTTGCCCAATAGCATAACTGCATGTGAAATTACTCTGAAGTCAAAAACCCTTCCATTATGTGCAACAAGAACAACAGTGTTGAACTGTCCCAACCACTCCAGAAGTTTGCCAATAGCATCAGATAAAGTCCACGCATCTACTTTTTGTCCATTTACAAAGAGATCTGTCCCATCAAATACAATGCCAGTGACTTTTTCAGCACTTGCTTCTATCGGGACTTTTGGTAGCACATAACACGTGAACTGATTTCCAGAATGCATCTCTACAGCAGCAATCTGTGTTATATGGGGCATGATTCCCTGTCTAACTGAAAAAAAAGAAGAGAAAATATTGTCTGTAACATGTACCTGTATGTCATCTTTGCTATCATAAGATTTTTAAAATTTTAAATCAAAAAAAAAAAAAAGATTATGTGCACTGTTCAGCATATTCTTGTTTCTCATTTGACAAATTCATGGTGAAATATTCATTGGAGTTTTTGCACCTTATTCAGAAAACTTACTCAAGCCTGTTGTTTCTAGGTCAAATACAATATAAGTTGGAGACATATTTTTCAACTTGCTAACTGCGTTGAATGTTGGCTTGGGAACAGCTTCTGGAATCGCCTCAATGTCTTGGTTTTCAGCAAGTCCAACCTCTGGAAAAAAAGTTTTTATATGTGAAGAGAAATGAAATTCTTATATATATCATTACGTATGAACAAAACATATTATTGCCAAGTAATTTTCCCTATTAACGTAAGTTCAAGGTCTGTAACTCCACTAAAACATAAAAACTCAAATATGTGACTAAATGATACTTACATGTACACCATATACATGTATGCATACAGTAAGTCTCATTCAGTGGAATCAAATGTTACTTATAAAGGAATGAATTATACCTGACTGATATGAAGAACCCTCAGAAGCTTCATAAGCTCCTTTCTGCGTGGCTCGTTCCTGCTTTAGGATTAAGCGTCTGCCTTTCACATCAGGCTGCCTCATTTTTACCCTGCGCAGTTCTCTGTCTTATCTAGTTTTTCAGAATATTTAATATTGTAATGACCAGGAGACAGTCCACCTTTGGCAAAAGCCTGAAAGCATAAGAATACTTCATAATATACATGTACATTCAATTTATTAATCTAGTAAATAAACTCCTATGTATCATTTGCAAGATTATAACTCAGAAACAAACTTGATTTTCTACGCATTCTTTTCATCAATCATACATATCAAATAATATAAAAGTGTGTAAAAATCGAATGAATAACATACTAAATCACTGTAATCCAAATCAGATAAACATAAACACAACAAAAAATAAATCTAAAAAAAAAACTAACCCAATAATAAAATCGGCACAACTGACAGGAAAAACTGAACTACGAAACTAGAACTGATAATCCACCTCAGACAGGTACTTCCTTCCAACATTGATGCTAGCAGCAGTTGCCTTCACCCTAAAATCTAGACTCTCACTCTCTCCGTAATGCAGATGCTTTGGGGCTTTAAGCATAGTGGCTCTATTTGCATGCTCACAAGCCTGACTTGAACCAAGGTCAACATACATGGCTGATTTTGCAATTACAGGTTCAAAAGCTTCAGTTAGTTTTTGCCTTAGTAAGGGATCACTAAGAGGACCATGGTAAGGAAGACTTCGATGGGTATATTTCTCGTTGTTTCCAACACGCTTGTATCCACAGAAACGTGCATGACAAAGACTATGGTCTCCAAACTGGTGGGGAATGAGAGCTTGCAGATTCTCTTTCATTCCATTTACATTGCCTTGATTTTTAGAAAATATGTACTTAATGCATTTGTGGATATGCGAAATAACCTGATTACTGATACGTATGCCCTTTATGTTACGCATGTCATACAAAATTTTCCCAATGTTTTTGGTGCAGTGATTTTTGTTCAGTTTTTTTTTTCACTGTTAACCCCAGGTTACTTTTCAGACGAGCTATTAGTGTATTATCACCATCACCCTCTATAACTGCTATAGGTGTACCTTGATCATTCATTTCCTTCACTGCCTCTACACCAGCCTCACTTTCCATCAATCTTGACGACCCTTTATGGTTCCAAACACAACGATGATGTCTTGGCTTCTGTCCTGGTCTTCTTCTGCGCCACCACTTACAAACACTGCAGGTGCGATGTTTGACAACTGTCTTCAAAACCTTATTCTCTTTACTTAACAGATATGTGTGGCCTGCAGGTAGATATTTTGAAATATTTGCATGAACTTTCAATTTTCAGTAACAGTTTGAAAAAATATGATTAGCAAATCAGTGACTAGATTGTCAAATCATAACAATAAATGAATCAAACATGATTACACTGAATACCTGTCAAACTGTCAAAGCCTCTTTTCTGCCAGGCATGATCTGCACATACTGTCATTCCAGTCCGTGTTCTGGGCAAAAAATTCAATCTCCTTTTCTTAGCTGTCTCTGCGACCGAAATTGTCTCTGGACGCCTTTTTCGACAGTGATAAATTTCTGGAAGTGCTTCACTCTGAGGGGTTGATCCAAGGGGTTCACTAAAAATATGTAACAAATTACAAGTGGATATCCAGTTGCTTGAAAAACACTGCTGTATGACATAAAATATGAAATAAACAAAGTCATCTCTGAAATATAGGAGTTAAAAAAGGAAACTCAAATTTATTTGTATGTCATAACTATTGCTACATAATCTGAAATAGTTAAGAAAATATACTACAATAAACCGGTACAGAGTGATTATAGTGTTTCAACAACTTTGCAGGTGTACGAAAACTGGTTTTCAAAGTGTACAAATGGTCAATGAAATAGAATCTATACTTGATTTAAGAGATTGAGATGTTACATTGAAAATGTCTTTTTTTATATTTTCAATGCAGTTACATGAAATCAAAATATCATAAACATGATGATATATAGCAATCATCTTGGGACGGAGTACAATCTAGATTCTCTGTGTTTGCTTCCTTCTCTGGAGTAACATCACTATGGTCAATATTGTCATTGCCATCTGAATTTTCTTCATGTTGCTGGGAACTGCAAGAGTATAAAAAATACTGAAGCCAAATATGGTTGGAAAAGTATTTATGAGTACATATACCTGGTATCACAGGACAACAACAATAGCACATGTATAATGAAGTTGACCTGACCTAAGGACAATGTCATTACAAAGTTCCATTATCTTATGGCATATAAAAATGATTTCTTTAAACTTACTCAACATGTGGATCTGATTGTTCTGCATCCTGGTGTTCAAATGATACATCCAATTTATCTTCAAAAAGACTAGATGGGTCACTGAAAATTACAGGAAATGAAAATTAACTGATTACTCAATCAATTATTCAATATTTCAACTAGGCACAGGTCCGGCATGTATATCATGTATATACAATGTACATTTAAATGAAATATATTAATGAATAAATATTTCTGGTATACATGAAGTAAAAATACATTGTTTATAATAACATCATATTTTATTCTTTCAACATAAATAAATTTTACCCTATGAATTCATCTTCAATAACAGCAACACCTAGGTCACAAATTTCTTCTTCAAATGCCTGTTGATCACTCTGGAAGATCTCGCTGAAAAATTAACATCGAGCACTGTACAAAAAAAATAATAAATATGCACTTTACTGAAAAGGTTGTACAGTAATGCACTTCACATATATGTCTAGATGTCTGTATGCAATGTAGAAAGTACATACATGTGTCTTGTACAAATAACAGAAACATGTACCGTAATTTACTTACCTCATTTCTTTTTCATATGCCCGCTTGCTCTCGGCTTTCATATTTTCATCAGCAAAATTCTCAATCAGCTTTCCCGCTCTCCTCTCCATAACCTTTAAACTGCGATTATTTATTGGTGACAGATCCAATGTAGTGAGGCAATTATTCATTCGCTGGGGTCCTCCAACATTATCAATCATAGCTAAACGTAAAAGTAAAACACATTTTTACTCTTATTTGTTTTTGCATATTGGTAATTTTTACACTTAAAATTCAGACCATTTTCCGCCTACAATGTAACACGTGTGCAGGTGAAGATGTTAATAACCATACACATGTAATGTATACTACAGATACAGAAATCTGACTGAAATCCAAATAAAACCTAAAGGTAGGGGTTTATAGTCTCGTTCGCTTTGGCCTCACGCGACTTCCACAATTACCTCCCTGGCGAGACCTGTACAATCCAGTGCATTCTCAACTCCCTTGGCAGTATACAAGCAGAGCTGCCGTTCAGGCGCTAATACTTTTCATTCACATTACAAGCTCGTCTCATGTGCCAGGTACCCGGTTTACTCCTGGGTAGAGAGAGTGCAACGTAGTGTAAAGTATCTTGCCCAAGGTTACAATGGTTTGAATGGAATAAACTGAAAAAACCTAGTAGTAGAGCGACCAAATTGAAAAAGGGGCTTAGTTTTCGAGTTTAATCAACACCCCTAACACAGGCCTGAATTTGGTCTTAACATTTAGCTGAATACCTCTGCTTTCAAGAACAGCTGTCGTAAAGAATACATCATGGTCAGATTTTGTTTAAATTGGGTAAAAAGTGATAAAACCGTGAAAAATAAAAACGAAATATTTATCGGTTACATCCTCGGTATTCCTATATTTGGCTCTACTTTGTACAGAGAGTCATTGCAATTCTTACATTAGAAATGTAGATATAATATAGAGTTATTTTGGAGGTAGAATATTTTCTCCTCTCTCGAAAAATGGCAGTTTTATGCAAATTTCTATGAAATATGAAGAATCCGTGTTAATATATTATCTAATGCCCCGAGACTGAATTTTTGTCTCGAAACATATCGACAAATATATGTATATTATTTCTGAGGCCTTTTTATCGTTAATTTTTCTAGAGGCTTATAAATAAATATAAAAAACTAATGCGTATACACTTTAAAGTTAACCGTCATTTCCTAAAGAAGATTCCGTAGATTAAGATTCGGTTGACCGCGTGTTACAATTTTTAACAAATCGTACTTTTTTGTCGGTATATATACGTATGTTTGATAAAAGTAATTGCCGAAAGAGGAATTATGTCATCCTGTTGACAAATTCGTGAAAAAATACCTTATTTTAATATGCCATGTGAAGATCACGTTTGGAGACCCGTTTGTGACAAGTTGTAATGAAAATACGTGAATTTCAAAACTTCGCATGAAGTTTCTATTAAATGATAAAAAGTATCTTACGATGTTCATTTTAGAACTACAGTGATGTAAATATATATGCCAATTACATTGATCAGAGTTTGGACCCTTCGTTTTCTTTGTTTTAAACATTGAAATATGCCTTTCGTTAACGTTGTACAATTTTTCAATCTTATCATCCGTACTTACCCTCATTCAGATTCGTAGCTGTTACAAATTAAGTGGATGCTTTTCATGATGCATTGGGTCAGAGAACCTCCCTTAAGGCGCCCAGGGGATCTCGTGGAAAGTCCTAAAGTGTCACAGAATTATGGGGGGGGGGGGGGCTTTGTTTTGTGATGCTGTACATAGCACAAACACCACATAGTCATACGTAATATTGGTAACGTAATTGAGCAATCCTACATTAATGATGACTATATACATACTTCTACAATACAACAAATAAACAGCTATATATTTCGGAGAGGAAAAGCAGAAAAATGTGTGTTCTGGTCTGTTGACAACGGAAAGTTTGATCGTTTTTCCCGAAGCGGTCCGAATAAAATAAAAAGTATGAAAAAGGTATGAACAGTATGACTGAAGTCAGTGCAATGTATCCAAGTTCCGATTTTTAACTACGAATATTCAAGAGTCCAAGATACGATACAACAATATTAGACTTTTATAACGACGAGACTGGTGTTGTCAGCTCAGTGTTAGTACCAAAAAGAAGATCAACAAGAAAGTTTCAGTGAATAAACACGGTTAAAATGTAATTGATAAAATGAATAGCCGATTACAAAACTTATATCAGAAGTCCAAATTCATTATGTTACATGTATAGCTACAACAATTCGATTGCATCATGAGACAAGTGTAATATATATCCGCAATTTTAGGTGCCTAATATTGAGTAATTCGAATGTCCTATTTCCAACTGTAATACTGGAACCGACAGAAAAGCCATTTTGCAACTGGTTACACTCATTAATTATTTTGAAGTGTTCTTTTTTTTTTGTCGAGCAATTCCATTTTTTAAATCAGAAAAAAATAGTCGGGCGTTATTTACGAAAATGTGAGAGGAAGTACTTCGGATAATATATGTGCATAGTAGGTAACCTACTATAGAGCATCCTTTAATGTATGGTTATTTCTATTTCAATATCGATGAAGCATGGAAAATGATGAACAGACAGTCAAAACTCTTTTTAACAAATGCATACAAAGTCATATTTTTCGTACGCGGCCAATGTCGTATAATGTCCAACAACGATCAGCCAATCAGAAACGAGAGATCCAGAACTAGAAATCAGAGATTATCTCCATTATCATCTACATCTACATGAAGTACAAATGCCTTTAAGTTACGTTTTAGCGACAAGTGTTATGGAGAGGGCGCAAATAATGTTTTTATAACTTATGCCCAATCCAATTTTCTTATTGAAAATAAAATATGTTTAAACTAAAACTAAACTAAATTAAACTGACAAACGGGGGAATAAAGTGCAATAATTGCCTTGAATGTGAAGAGGTCGTATAAGCAGCTACGCTGCTTATCTAACTTGAAGCTTGTGGAAGTAAAACACATTGCCCATTTCCTTGTTTTGTTGATCGCAAAATCTTTGTTTTACTAAATTATTTCTATAATTGGGCGGACAAAAGGCTTCCATATTAAATGTTTGAAATCATCAGAATAGAAATAGTACAGAAAGACAAAAAGCTTTATTTTCAAAATTATTGATGAAAATTTGTCGTCTACTTTAAAATAAAATAATACTTTTATTCATATTTATATGTTAAAATTAGACTTTGCCGTAATTATGTAGTGTTTAACTCCGTAACAGTATCGAGGTAACAGTATCGAGGAAACATCTAGTTTATTTTGTAGTGATTATTATTAACAATGATATGGGGAGGGGCAGTTTAACTGCCTGTAACTCTTAAGTTTTTTAATCGATCTCTGTCAAACTTTCCAAAAAACACATTAACATATCAAAATATTGTTTCTTTTTGGTTATTTTTATTTTTGAATCAACATTCTCAAAATTCAAGTGAAAGAATTGATTTTTTCCATTTTACCTATTTATCTTAGAATGTGTGCTCATTCATCCATGAAGTTGGAATTAGAAAAATCATTTTAATCCAAAAAGTTTCTTTTGACTTCAATAAGCATAATGACATTTATTTTGGCCACATGGAGTATCCATTTGTAAAATGAAGTAAGTTTTTGTTCAAAAATCTATGAATTTGAATTTTACTAATTTTCCGCTTTTCTGTGAAATTACAGAAATTCTGACCATACGAAATTGTTTACGACACCTCAAACGCATAACCTACGTTATATTCTTTCGTTTTATATGAAATTTGGCCCTGTGTTAGGGGTGTTGATTAAAATTTCAAATTTAGCGACTTGGTTGCTCTACTATAGGGATAAAATCATGCTCTATGTACAAAAGTCCACTTTCAAGTTCTCAGAATCGACTGTTAAAACCTTGATTTTACACATCAGACTACGGACATCAAGTACCTCGTCAAACTTTTTTAAAGATGTTACGTCATAATTTATAACGGTTCTAGTGCTTCGTGTGTGACGCCAGAATTGAAAACACTGCCATAAAGTCTAGCCAGCAAATGAAACATCTCGGAAATTGTCTATTATTATTAAAAACTGTCAAATTGCCTGAGCAGTTAGCATATGTGTACACATGCACAATAAAAGGGAATAACATAACTTTGTTACAGAATACAAGAAATCAGTAGCACGTACCTGATCCAAGTTTGGTATTTACACAAAAACTTGGCATGCCCCTCTTTCCTTCCTCTCGATGAACTTTGCCGTACGGTATTCGATTTAGCATCAAACATTGTTGGCACTGTACATATAGAAATCCACCTAGCCCGAGTTTCATCTCCCCCTTTATTGTTGTATGTGTCAAGTATAATGGCCCACATTTACAACGCTGACATTGTTTCAGTCTTTCCACAAACACAGCCCACTCGACGATCCTCCTCCCCACTGTCCACATATTCGGACTAAATTTCTTACTAGCAATAAGGCGCCCTATTCCTGGGACACACATGTCGCACCCATATATGCTTTCACATATGTGCCCCGGTGAATAGTTATGATCTATCAAAACACTGATCTTCTCCTTTTTTTTAAAACGGCCTAGCTTTGTTCGTCGTCTTCTGGGCGCCGCCATGTTTACGAATGTTGAATCATGCTACACGAGATTTGGTGAAAATTTTATTTTTAAATTTATTTGATATGATTTTGTATAATTTGGGGTTTTATTTGATATATCTGTGTATTTATGTTAATAATAATTCAAAATTTTGCAATAAATTGATGTTGCAATTTCACTCCGAGAAATCACGACGTAATTCCGAAAATTGCCGACTCGACAGGCTTATTATACATCGGATACCTTAAAAATGTTCACTAAGACTAAGAATGTGTATTCAGTTATAATGAGTTGTGAAATTATATGAAGATGAAAATGTACTTTTTGTCTAACGCAGTTTAAAACGGCCAGTGCCAGGGTAGGACAGCGTATCTGGGTGACTTTACGTGCTGACATGCCAATTAACGTAACAAACTGCATAGTTTCCTTGGATGGTGCAGGGTTTGACTGGAGTGAAATACCAACAGAATACAGAGTAGGGTAAGGACGCACCTTTTTTTGTTTCTTTCTTTTGTCCAACATGACATTTAGACTCATGATACTTTACATATATGCTTTACATATAACTCAACATATATGCTGCAGGTCTCATATTCTATGCCAAATTAAAACATGGGTCCGATATAATCATTACATTGTTTGGATAAAGATAGATGGCAAAAAGAGTTTACCGTAGGAAATTATCAATAGAGTTGCCAAGGTAAAAAAAAAGAATTTTTTTAACGCCAAAAAATAAAAATTTTCATATGGCGGTAAAACTCAGAGAAAACACAAAATTGTAATTTACAAAACCTAGGTAAAAGTAATAAAAAGGTTTTTGCTTGACTGTATATCTTATTCTGACAAATGATGCAAACGTATGTACTCATAAAGAATGTATATAAACAGTTATTCGATGTAAATAACCCATAACGACTTCTTTACTACAATATAGTCCATGGTGGACATAAGACAATTAGATACCAAAACAGGGAGCTTTGGAATTTGGTGAACACAACAAAACCATTTTTCTGTCGTTCACAGAGAGAGGCACTACCTCATTCTAAGCTCGTCTTTTTAAGATATCACATTTACTTTTTCTTCTGTCAAATCACTTTGAATGTCGTCTTGCGTATGCTTCATTTAGACAACTTTCTTTTCTAACTCATACTGGTTTATAGATAATAATTTTCATATTCGTTGGTCATATAACATTGTTTAGATTGAGGATCACTGACAAGGGTTAAGTACCCGTTCGTTCATGTCTTGGTCATGCTGCAAATTTGATGCTATTGAATCGAAGACGTCTAACATATATTTTTTTCCTGAATTCAAACAGGACAGTTGAAGCGAACACTTCTTTGTCTGGGAAAGTAGAGGTCATTCCAAAGCGGAAGGGTCTGCAGCAACTGATTGCCGAGTTTGAGAGTGACGAGCTGCATGATATTACTGGACATGGCGAAGTGTGGGTGGAATAGAGAAAACAACATGACATACATGTACTCAGAAAGTTTTATAACTTTTGTAGCGTTTAATTTTTACCGTAACCTGAATACGGATCATGTTGTACATGTATTTGTCCAAATATTTTTCCTTAGATACAATTTTATCATTGCAACGTTATAAACAATCATTCATGTAGATATTTACTTTACAAAAAATAATTTTTTTTCTGACAATACTCACAATTTATCTGTGCCATACTCTACATCTGATTCAATTTCATTCGAATTCAATGTCATTTTACAGAAAATGTCGAATATTTTTATTTCTAGTTTATTTTAACAAAATTTTATACCATTCACGCTGCTGTTTTAATCAAAGTTAGCGAAAATATTTAAATATAATTCTGTATTTTCATGTTCATTTTACTTTAAGGTTTTAAGCTTAAACTCTTGAATGTTTTACCTTTGTGCATTTTTCATTTGATTTAAAGCACCTCTACTGAAGAAAAAATTGGCAATGAATTTTCCATTATCACATGAATTAATTGTGTTCATCTTTTAGATTCATATTTTATAAAAAGATATTTAAAACTTGCTTCAATGACAAATATAAATAATCGTACATAACAAAAGTATCGGACGTTCATTCTCGTTTAAGCCTCGGTGAAATGTTTCATTATATTATATGTTCAGCAGTTCAATGAACTTCTGATATTTGACTGTGCAAGAATTGTGTAATGAACTTCTTCTTATTCTTCTTCTTCTTCTAATACTAACGTTCATATTGAAGTGTAACGTGAGCTCATTTTATTGAAATAAACATTTTCCACTTGCAACATATAATAATTTTAAAGTACAATGTGCATATTTTATTCATTTAAGGCACTTTATTTGTTTTTGTAATGAATTTCCTATTTCAAGAGAGATTGAATTATTCATTTCGTTAGTTCGTATGTTATATAAATTAAATTTATGCTTAAAAATAAAATATCAGTCACATTTACAAATATATTTCTTTTTTCATTTCTGTCATACTGGTGTCCTTGATGTAGTAGAACCGATGTAATCAAGTTGTAACAAAGAAAGATAAATTATTCATATATTCAGAAACGTTTGTGTAATAATCCCGAAATTTTCGCGTTATATTTCGATATTTTCGATTTATATCAAGAACCGCGTAATGCAAATGTTTTCGAACGTTACGCGTTTTAAAACGCAAACCTTACGCGTAAAAAATAGAATAACATTAAAAAAACTTAAACGTTTATTGCCTACCTTACCCTTTTTATCGCAAGATTTGTGATATATAGCAAAAGTTTTGCGATATAATGCGTACGTCTGGCGATATAACGCTTAAAACAGTTCTTTACCTACCATTTGAGATTTCTAGGCTTCCGTTTACATGTTCATTTGTTGTTTTTTTTTGGTTTAAGATTTTTAAGTGCGAATATTTTGCAACGAACATCACTACGGATTTCATATCTGACGGTCATATGTTGTGTTTTTGGTTTTAGATTTTCAAATGCATCATGCGAATATTTTGCAACGAACATCACTACGGATTTCATATCTTACGGTCGTCATGATAAAAGTTTGTGTTTGTCATTTGTTTGTGCGTATGATCTTCTGTACATGGGTACTGTACATTTGGAATATTTCGCATCCGTGTAATGTTTGTGCATTTCAATGTGCGAAATTATTGTCCCGCGAAAATAACCCTGCTGCATTCTTACAATGGCAGAGACATTTTTACCACGAATAATTTCCCGAACGTAATGCCTTGATGATACAGTCGCGAAATTTTCCCAAAACGAGTATTACCATGTTAACGGAAGATGAAACTTTGTCAATATGAAAAAAAAATCAGAGTCTTTATTTCAATAGTCAATAAAGTATCAATAATCAAGAGATACAATGTAATCAGAAAACAATTCTCGAAGTCTTGGAGTAACCTTGATCTAAGCTTGATTTATTCAAAGGACAAGCTACCGGATTTTGTATTCAATATCTGAGGAATTTCAAAGATCATAAGTGCATTCGATGTTATTCTGCAGCTATGGCGATACTAAGTTTACATAACCCAATTATTTGGAACCTTGTATTTTCTACTATTGACACTACAAGTTTTGAGTAATAAACCGGTTTTAAACTATTCTATAAAAATAACTCTGTTTCTAAATTTACTTGTTCAATATTGCAATCGTATATGAATGCACTTTTAGCTTTGTTCCAAATTTGTAGACCTTACCAAAACCTACGCGTTGAATGAAGCCAGGAACCTGTTTTGATGGTTGGCAATAACCGATGTCAAGAGTGAAAGATCTTCTATTACGTAACTTCATCTTTGTGTTTGATGTTTACATGTCGTGTGTCTCTTTTCCGTCTCGTGCTGTACTCGTCTATTGTGTTTTTGCATCGGGTGTTTTGGTGTTTTACTGTTGATGATGCAACGGGGTCTTGTTGGAGATCTCCTCCCTTCTTCATCAAAGATTTCATGATAGGGATGTTTTGTTTGAATAGAATTTTAAAAAATCAAAAACAAATAAATTTTCAGTGATCAAAACAAAATAAAGCAAAATAGAAAAACAGAACTCATCGGTGGTAGGACCACCAAGATTCAATTTAATGAAGAAATAATACACGCACTTCAATTCAAAAATACGATTTTATTTATCCCAACCTGATGAACATAATACATGAAATTTATTGTGGATTCTGCCATTAGAAAATAGAAACACAGTGAGCAGTGAAGAAGACGACCACACCGACATACAGTAAGAAACATAACAATTATTCCCACAACAAAGAATGAAAATTAAATCAAATGTTTTTTTAAAAAAAAACCAGATGTCTCCCCCTCCCTCTAAGTTACTTTGACCTTGGGCCAAGATGATGTGAAACCTTTGAGTCATGGGCAACATCATACTCAAACATGAAAGTGATTCATTGTATTGTTTGAGGTAAAGCTCAAACATGATTAGCATATACAATTTCATATTTAGTGAAATTGACTTTGGTCACATGACCTTGGATATAGGTGATCTGAAAAATACATTGTATGGATCATGTGCAACAAAAAACTGAATTAGTGAATGGATACACGATTCAAAATATAAAGCCTAAACATGATAAGAAAAAACAATTTCAGCCTGGACATGATTAGCATATACAATTTCATTACCAAAGTAAGAAGTGACCTTAATCATGTTACCTTGGGACAATGTGATATGAAAAATTTAGTCCTGAGAAACAACGTATTAAAATATGAAAACAATTGCAAGAAGGATTCAGCAGATATAACCCAGACAAGATTAGTACGTACAATTTCATTAAAAAGAACTAAATGATCCTGACCTTGGGCACATGACCTTGGGTCAAGATGATAAGAAACCTTCCAATCCTGCGCAACAGCATTCTAAAGTATCAGAGCGATCCAGAATACGATTCCACAGATATAGTCCAGACTCAATAGTATTTACAATTTCATTAAAAAATGTAATATTTGACCTTGACCTTAGTAATATGACCTTGGATCAAGGTGGTGTGAAACCTTTGGGTCATCAGCAACATCATACTAAAATATCAAATGATCCGATTACAGTTCAAAAGATTAAGCCTGGACATATTACACATAACAAATACAATTTCATTTAAAATACATGTATACTATTTGACCTTGACCTTGGTCACATGATCTTGAGTCAACGTGATGTGAAACCTTTGGGTCATAAGCAACAACATACTAAAATATAAAGCGATCGTGCAAACGGTTCAAGAGATATAGCCCGAACAGGAATGCATGTACAATTTCATTAAAATTGTACTACATGACCTTGACCTTGGTCACATGACCTTGGGTCAAGGTGATGGAAAACCTTCGGGTCATAAGCAATAACATACTAAAATATGAAAGTGATCCGGCAAACGGTTCAAGAGATCTAGCCTGGACATGAATGTATGCATAATTTCATTAAAGATGCACTAAGTGACCTTGACCTTGGTCATATGACCTTGGGTCAAGGTGATGTGAAATCTTTGGGTCATAAGCAAAAACATACTAAAATATGAAAGTGATCCGGCAAACGGTTCAAGAGATATAGCCCGGACAGGAATGTACTCATGATTTCTTTAAACATGCAGTAAGTGACCTTGACCTTGGTCACATGACCTTGGGTGAAGGTGATGCAAAACCTTCGGGTCATAAGCAACAACATACTAAAATATAAAAGCGATCCAGCAAACGGTTCAAGAGATCTAGCCTGGACATGAATGTATGTATTATTTCATTAAAAATGCACTAAGTGACCTTGACCTTGGTCACATGACCTTGGGTCAAGGTGATGTGAAACCTTCGGGTCATAAGCAACACCATACTAAAATATGAAAGTGATCCAGCAAACGGTTTTAGAGATCTAGCCCGGACAGGAATGTATGCATAATTTCATTAAAAATTGACTTAGTGACCTTGACCTTGGCCATATGACCTTTGGTCAAAGTGATGTGAAATCTTTGGGTCATAAGCAACAACATACTAAAATATGAAAGTGATCCGGTAAACGGTTCAAGAGATATAGCCCGGACAGGAATGTATTCATAATTTCTTTAAAAATTGACTAAGTGACCTTGACCTTGGTCACATGACCTTGGGTGAAGGTGATGTGAAACCTTCGGGTCATAAGCAACAACATACTAAAATATGAAAGTTATCCGGCAAACGGTTCAAGAGATATAGCCCGGACAGGAATGTATGCATAATTTCATTAAAATTGCACTAAGTGACCTTGACCTTGGTCACATGACCTTGGGTCAAGGTGATGTGAAACTTTCGGGTCATAAGCAACAACATACTAAAATATGAAAGTGATCGGGCAAACGGTTCAGGAGATATAGCCCGGACACGATGTGTGACAGACGGACAGACAGACAGACAGACAGATAGACAGACAGACAGACAGACAGACAGACAGACAGACAGACAGACAGACAGACGGACGACGGAGGCAAAACCAAAATGTCTCCTCCCCGTTGGGGGGGGAGACATAATAACTAATTGTTCAGCAAAAAAGCAAAAGTAGATCACCTTTTATTGTTCTTATTGTTTAGATTTGAGGATCACCGACGAGGGTTAAGTACCCGAAACGTGCATGTCTGGTCCATGTTGCCAATTTATCTGTTCTTAAATGATGCTATTCAATATGAAGACGTTTACATTTTAAGATGATGTCAGAAAGCATTTCATGTTTGCTAGCAACACCAGTCACTTGGGCCGTATAGAAAAAAAGTCATATCTGATAAATTGATAAAAAAATTGGAGTTTCTTATGGTTCTGATCTACAGTATCTTCCAACATGGAAGAAAACGAGATGTTATAGTGTTTTATATTTTCATTGTATCGTTCGTGTGACGGCAAAGTCAGTCGCTCACAAATGTATCCTAGGTTCAATAGTTTTTCGGTTAGTCTCCTTGCCGTCAGAACAAAGTCCTTGGGGTTTGAGTTCGCTCTGTGAACGCGTATCAATAGCGATATTTATACACCATAGACAGGGGACGAAGAAATGTTACTACTTATAAGGAAATTCGTAATGTGTTGAAGTTAAAGTCGTCATGTTTGAAATATACACCCAGACAAAAGTTAAGCAACAGTGGAATTAACACTTGGACATTTAACTTCGGAATGGACATTTTTCCGAAGTTGAAGTCCTAAACTACTATTTCTAGGAAAATTTTGAGTTGTTCTATGTGAAGTACTGATCAAAGTAAGGTGTTTCATCAACTTTTGATTTACCTAGGTCAACAGGTATGAGAGCTAGAGCCACTTGAAAAAAAAAATCCCACGGGCCTGCCCGTGGGATTTTTTATCCTGTCAAAATCCCGTCAAAAATCCCGTGGGATTTTTGTGAATCCCGTGGGATTTTTTATCCTGACTTTGGATTGACAGGATTTTTTATCCCGTCCCAATAGAAGACGGGAGAAAAAATCCTGTCAATTTAAAGACAGGATAAATTATCCTGTAAAAGGTAATGACAGGTTAAATTATCCTGTCAATTGTCATTACGGGAGAAAAAATCCTGTAAGTTGTAAGTCAGGATAAAATATCCTTTTAGTAGTTATGGGAGAAAAAAACCTGTCGATTTTTTCATAATATCAATTAATTTTTTTAAACTTAGATCAATAACCAAATACCTTGTTACATGTATGTTATTTAATGCCAGTATTACAAGTTCAATGAATGAAATTTTGTGTCATGTTCTACAAGTTCTATAGGCCTACACAATATCGTAGTAAACTGGCGCTTGTACTAACCTGGGCCAGTGGGACATCTCTTCGGCTCTCTCGGTAGAGCGTCAGACTTAACATCGAAGGTTGCGAGTTCGATCCCAGGTTGGGGTAGTCTCGTGTTTTCTACTATATTACTATCTTTCAATATATAAGTAAAGAAATCAACAGGACTCTTCTTTAATTCAGAAGTTTTTCTACATGTATTTCGATGAGTAGTTTATCAAGCCATTGACAATCTTTGAATGTGTTCATAAACTGAAAAAAAAAACACATGTTCAGTAACCATTTTTTTCCCAAGTTTAAGAAAAATTCATGCTTTTCCTAAGCGGTTGTCTCATAAATTTAAAATTGTAAATTTCACGCCATAGACATAAGCCTAATGCACGGGATGTATTTTGTACATTATCATTATGACATGTGAATGACATGGTCACCTAAACAATACACCAGGTGATGAAAATGAGGAAACTCGAGCTCAAAGTAACACGGTAAAGATAAATACGAAGGAACAACCCAGCAACCATATTATCTAATGCAACTGAAAAATATGATTGCGAGTACACATTATTGCAGTGATAACACTGTCTTTCTCACTCATCTCCGTCGACCGCCTTCTTCTGTAAACAAAGGTTTCAGACAACTCGATTGTTTGTACGGTTCGCTCTGCCTGTATTCACTCGAGAAACACAGAATGAGAGCAGGGACGCATGTAGACGTCCCTGACGAGAGCTCGTACAAAAACATCCAGACAAACAAAACAAAATTAAAAAAAATATATATTTCCCCATAAGAACCAGAACTTAGAAAGTCTTTCCACGCTATTGATGTATTCGACGGAAGACCCTCCTTTTTCTCTATATACTCCAAGAAGGAAGGTAAAATGCCACACGGCCAAAATGTTAGAAGAACACTTTTAATTGTTTCTATTTCAGTGGAAAATGACGTCTCCCCCTCCCCCTCCCCTCAGCCCCCCCCCCCCCCCCCCTACCCTTCCCCTTTCCTCCTATCCAATAACCGCTGATTTGACCGTCATTTATGTAATATACTTTACATATGTCGAAGGACGCTTTTATTTTTTAATATTGAATCGGAACCGTTGAAGATGACTGATTGGAGGGATGGGGGTTTTTGTTTTTGCGTTTTTTTTTTTTTTTATTATTATTATTTATTTCATACAGTTACTTTTGATGTATTTATATATTTGTTTATCTTTTTTCTTCTTTTTCTTCCATTTATTTCAAAATTTTCCTGGGGGTGGGGGGACAGGAGGGAACGACCTCCTCCCGTGCTATCCCCGACTCGGCGCCTCGATCCTTGAATCGGCGCTTTAGGCCGATACAAATCACCACCTTCCCGCGTCTCACTCTGGAATCGCCCCTGTAAGATTGATACTTTTTCTGATTTTTATTTTTAGCCCAAGATTTAGCTATTCAAAATTACTCTGGTCAAAATAAATTAAAAAAAAAAGAAAGAATTACACACTCTATAGTTTGGTGTGGGATCGGATTTATTTTCAGTTTGAATTTGTTATATTTCATGATACATACACATATTTCGAGTAATTTATTAATCACCTTTGAATAAATTTGTAGGGACGAATTTAGGAGGAAGGGGGGGGGTATGAAAACCCTCCCGGTCTGGAAGTTCAAAAATTGCAAATTTTATGTCTTCTGCAACACAAGAGCTACATAATAATCCAACCGGTATTTGAAATTTCATTCCATTGTTATATGTTTATGAAAAATAGCTCGATCTGGAGGGGATTGAGTACGGGTAGCTAGTGGATACACCCCTCATCCAATATCTTTTCTAGTGTACCATTCTATACTTTATGTATAAACATAATATGGTATTGTTATTTATAAACTGTTTTAGTTGTACGTATTATTTTACACAATCACAAAATAAAATCATGATGATAATTACGACGACGACGACGATGATGATGATGATGTATTGAAGTTTTCTCTGTTTAACATTAGAAATTACATCAATTTTCAATTATTTTATACACTTTAAAAATTAATCCGTATGCTGTCGTGGGCAATGGTGAATATAACACGTATGATGTCTGGAAACTTGTTTTATAGGCTCTCTCTCTCTCTCTCTCTCTCTCTCTCTCTCTCTCTCCAAAGGGAGTATATGGTATTGTATGCCTCTTATGATGAAATTGTATGATATGTATGTTAAGGAGAGGGCGTTTATAATGTTGTATAACTTTTGCCCAATCCCATTTTCATGTTTCGGAAAAATGAAATATGTTTAAACTACTTGTTTTAATTTCCATGCATTTAAAAGACAACAAGTGTGAACGTCAGTTGTTGGTAAGTTGGTTTCTGCGATTGGTACTTTCTATTACGACATTTAAAAAAGATTCATCGACAACTGAAAGCAATTCATCAACTATCAACTTTCACATTTGATTTCTTTTGACTGTAAAAGAAGCTTTATTTAAAAAAAAATAAAGTAAATCAGAATGATTAATTAGCAAGGCCATACTAATTCATTATTCCGTTTTACGTCCTAAACTTTTAATGTGAGGTACCCTAGCTCCCGTCAGGCATTCAGACTGTTAAATGCAAATGATGATGTACATTCAAACACATGATCAAAATGGCTGAATGTCAACAAATATGGCCACCGAGGGCTCTGATAGGCTGACGCATTTTCGACATCCTTTCTACAACAACTACACAGAATTTCACGAAACCTTACAGGAAGCAAGTACTTAAGGTCTAGTCTTCTACCAAGCTTGTGTTTTTTGTGCCAATCAAATATGGCCATCGAGGGCTCTGATTGGCTGACGCATTTTCGACATGTCGTCATCTCCCTACCGCCACTGCACAGAATTTCACGAAACCTTACAGTAAGCAAATTTCAAGGTCCTCTAATATTAATTTTGTCTGCAACTCAGGTGAGCGATGTCCCCCCATTGGGCCTCTTGTTTTCTTTTTTTTTTGGGGGGGGGGGGGGGGGGGCACGTATTTATTTATATTGCGGCGAATTGAGTTAGTATACTAACAATTTAAGAAATTAGTAAAAATGTTCGGCAGATTGAAATATTTCTTCTAAAGGGAAGGGATGATTTAAATAAGAGCACAAACACTCGTTTACACAATTTTTCGACCCCTTGGCTTCAGTGGCGTATTCAGGGTGTGCGGATAGGGCGTCCGCCCCCTACCCCCCCCCCCGGGCACTGACCCAAAACATGTCAAAAACAGGTATATTTTGGCCAATTTTAAATGAAAATCGGCATAATTCGCTCTGTGACCTCCCGGTCAAGGGTGCGCTGGATCCGACACTGGGCCTTATCAAGTGTAAAAACGACAAAGAATACAAAAAGTGACATCCATCCTTGCTCCTAAAAAGACTAAGTGCATCCATCCTTGCTTGTGGCGTGGATACCCAGGAGCGGATCCAGAACCCCTATTGCCCGGGAGAAGGGGGGGGGCACATACAATTTTTATGGGAATCAGTTGCGAGCCCCGAAGGGCCGGGGGGAAGGTATGGGAGGGGGTTGCCCCTCTGAAAAGTTTTAGAAAGGCTGGGAGGTCAGCCGATGAGGGGGGGGGGGGTGTTCTAGCCGTAAATTCACGTAAAACTAGGATAAAATCAGCATTTCCTGCATATGCCTGACGGGACCTTTAACCCCCCCCCCCTCCCCCCTAACGACCGACACAACATCCTCGACAAACAAGGTATAATTATTCATTCATATTCATTATTCATTGATTTTGAAGTAAAGAAAAACATTCATTTTTGACTCTTTGCAAAATTCTTGGAGGTAGCTGGTACAAATCTTGCCTTATTTTAATCATGAACTCAAATATAAAACAATCTTTAAAAAGTAAAAAAAAAAAATAACAAAGGATTCCGACTTAAATTTTATAGAAATATGTGTGTTTTATGACTTGCATACATGTAGGACTGTTATTCCCGATTCATGCTTCAGGCTCAGATGAAGAAAATCCTATATGAACATCATTCAATGCAGGTTGTTTCCGAAACATGTACGACCACGTTCATACGATGGACATGGCAGCAATGCATCCTTCCCGACTTTGTAATCTATCCCCGAGAAAATTTTAGAAAATATATTCAAATCGGGAATTATTTCTGATGTGTTTTGGGGCTATCTCTGACCAATTTCATAGATTTTTTTTTTAGGAAACAGTAGTTCAGTGCCTCAAAAAGCATGTCATAAGTACCTCTTCGCTGGGCACTGCCGTGGATGGGTAGGGGGGGGGGGGGCACGTGCCTCCGTGCCCCCCCCCCCCCCCCCCCGGCTGAATCCGCCACTGCATGATACCGGTACTCATGTAACACGACAAACAACATAAAAAATATACATCGAGTTTTGTCCTCGTAACAAATAACAACAGATTTTTTTTTTTTTTTTTTTTTTGCTTGTCAAAAATTCCAGATTTGAGCCCATCACCTTTTCTCATCCGAGATGGAAAATGAAATGCAAGTTGGACGACAGGCAGTTCAGATACATGCACACCAATATAGTCAACCACGGTGACCGTTCTTTCGCTGCAATCTCAGACTGTGCCTGCACCATCGTGGGGATCGTCGCTGAACTTCAACGAACGCCGTTTGGAGAGGTAGAGATTGACCAATTCCGAGATATACAACGGAGCCACACACATTTAATTATCTCTATATTAGCAAAATTAAATATCCCTGCTAAATCGTAATTTTCATCTCTTTAATCATGATTAATTAATATTCTGGTTAAAACCAATTCCGGGTAAAGCCAAAAATATTAAATATTAAAAATATACTAAATATTGTACAAATAAGTCCCTAATGATAAGCTTTATACGTTGTTTTAGGAATCTCTCCGCGCCTCTTATTTATTTATTTATTTATTTATTTATTTATTTATTTATTTATTTATTTATTTATTTATTTATTTATTTATTTATTTTATTATTTATTTTATTATTTATTTTATTTTATAATTTTTTTTCTTTTATTTTGTTTTGTTTTGTTTTGTTTTGTTTTTTTTTGTTACCGTTTTTTCTCCTTTTTTTTCTTTTAGAAACAATAGACCTGAGCTGAATCTCGGATACTTACCGAAGTGAATATATAAACGCATCGCGGTAAATTTAGGAGCGGAGGGGGGACGGAGGAAAGGCAGGAAGACTTGCAGGTCGAATTATTCTTTTCTGTGCTTTTCAGAGCAAGAATTTTGTTCATGACCCACCGGGCCGGATTAGTAATTTCTTGTCATTATCAGGGACGTATATTAAATTTAATACACGTCCCTGTCATTCATTACAATGTGTTTTTAATCTATTTATTATCCGCATATATTTTTATAAAGTTTAGGGGTTAAATATTTTGTTCAAATTCTTTAACCCCCCCCCCCCCCCCTTTACCACATTGTCGGGTAAAAAACCCTTCCCCTTCCTCTTCGATTTGTCAAGGGTTACATCGGAGCTGGTAATAAGCCCCGGGCTGAACTGTAACCATGGTGACGAAGGCAGTGAACCGTGAAGGTGTTGGTCACCAGCGCGCAGCGATACTTGGACTCTGCGGGATGTATATTCCAAGTTTCGACGTGACAGCTCGAGGGTAAAAATACTTATTGAGCCAGGATATTCGAGGGGCGATTTTGTTTGATAGTACATAACTAGCAATCATTTCCTGGGCAAGGGGGAGGGGAGGGGTGAGTTCAAGTCTTTCAAGATGGTGAGGGAGGGTGTTTTAATACGCATTTACAATATCAATAAGTTTTTTTTTTTTGGCAGAAATCAATGGAGGGGGTTTAATCCCCATCTACTATAGCAATTGATCAAATTAAAAACTATATATATGGCATAAGAGAGAGTTCAATCTCTTTATTCCTGATATACTGTTATAAAGAATTTTAAACTACATTGAAAATTCATATATATAACATATATAAGATAAAATAATCGTAAATTAGTAGCCCCCCCCCTCTTTCTCTCTCTCCGAATTGTTTACATCTATATAGTCTAGACTTCGGTACGATAGCAAGTCCCTAACCCGTTACCATAGTGATGAGAGCAGCGAACCGTGAAAGTGTTGGTTTTGCACCCGCGATAGGTACCTAGACCATGCGGGTTGCATATTCAAAGTCTCGATGTGACAGCTCGAGCCGAGGGTAAAGGGGAGGGAGTCCAAATTTTGTTGGAAGGACATAACCTAGGCGGAATCAAGAAATTTGCTGTTATTCACGGGGAGGTCCACATCGTAGGGGTATCTCTATGAAATTGAAAACAAATTTACGTAAAACGGGAAAAAAATCCTCAATACTTTTTTTTCATTTATTTGGGAGAATTATATTATAATGTGAATTTTCCCATAAAAGACACTGCATATCTTCCTAATGTCCGTAATCGAGGGCGAATTTCGTAAATCTTAAACTCGGTACACCCCAACCCAACCCCGTCTTTTTTCTTGATAGCGATACTTTCATACTGCGATGGAAGGGTAAAGAGCAGACGCCTCTCTTTTGTGCGATTTTTGGCGATTTTAACTTTTAACCCAATTAGTATTACATTCATTAATGTGAACAACAGAAATGTTAAAATGTAAGTTTGATTATTTAATTTCAAGAATTTGAAGTTCTTTAAATTAAAAATGCCCCCCCCCCCCCCCGGCACTGACCCAAAATGTTCCAAAAAAACCCTATATTTTGCCCATTTTCAGTATAAATCGGCAAAATTCGCCTCTTGATCCCCCGGCAAAGGGGGCGCTACAAGTGTTGTACGACAAAACTTAAGATAGGAGTGTGATTGAACGAGTTTTAATGACATTGGGGGCGCTGGATCCGCCGCTGATAAGTTTTGTCTTCCTTGGTCACTACTGAAAGGGGAGGGAGGTATCTATCACCCCCCTCCTATTCCCTGTATCAAACACTGTCAAAATATGGAGTTTCATTTCAAGATGGAGATATAGGCTAGAGCCGAGGAGGTGTGAGGACGCTTTTTGATCTTTTTCGTGTATTTAAAAAAATTAAAGAAAAATAGACCAATGAAAAATGAAAGCATGCACTGACCCAGTAAGCTTTTCATGTGGGATGTTGATAAATGCCTACAGTCATTATTTTTTGCAGATTTTCAACATTTTTGTAATGAAAAGTACTAGTATTCTTATACAAACATTATTTTGTCTAGTACAGTACGGATGATACAATGTAACTATATATAATGTCTTTCAATTCTGAATCATTTTAAGTGAGCACTTTTTACTTTTTATCGCAAAAACGACTTGGATGCACCTCCGTACCCAAGTGCACACGCCTGACCATAGTTCTCCATATATCAATATATATTACTTGTCTTCACTTGTCTGTCAGTGGCGAATTCAAGGGGGAGGGGCATAGGGGGCCTATCCCCCCCTTTAAATTTGCAAATCATTGGTAAAACGATCATTTTGCATCTAAAAATGAGAAAATGCTAGTAAATATCAACTACCTTTTAGTTAATATAATTGTGAAATGTATCAATTTCTATTCTTTTATAATCAATTACAGTCACGAAAATGGATCCTGAAAGGCTATTTGCATGAGCTATCGGGGAGCTTCGCCCCCCCCCCCCCTTCCCTGATCCCCCTACCAGGGCTCTGCCCTGCACCCGCTGGGGACCTAGGCGGTCCCCAGACCCCTTGCCAATTTTTACACCCCCTCTAACTAAAAAGCTGGATCCGCCATTGTCTATGACATGTTCACGTTAAGGAAATGGATTAACATAGGTCTGTAGCTTTTTTCCAGATCCTTGATAATTTTGTATCACGGTACACAGTAACAATTGCTCATTTATTGAATAAATAAATCTTTAACTAATATCATGGTTACATTTTTTTATCCATCTATAGGGGCTTAACCAAAAATGCTATCATGATACATGTACTTATATATATTACCTCTTTACTTTTGGAAAAAATCCTTCATTAGATGCCAATATTTTCCATTACCTTTCTTTGCTATCATGTTTTCATAGATCCATTTATAAATTCAAAATAAGTCTCGAACAATTACTAAATGCTTCATTATTTTTCATTGGCCGATCTATGGCCAGGTCAGACATAGCGGGGACCCGGGTTGCAATGGCCCTAAACTTTCCTCCCCCCCCCCTTTTGGTAAAAAAAAAAACATGTTAAGATAGATAGATAGAGAGAGAGAGAGAGAGAGAGAGAGAGAGAGAGAGAGAGAGAGAGAGAGAGAGAGCGTATTCATGAGACAAAATGTAATTATCTATTCCCAAAATTTTCGCTATTATGTCTTACATGCACTACATACAATTCTCCCCCCTTCTTTAATTAAACTTATTAGACTTAATATTTGCAATTTCGTCTCTTTTTTTTTTTTTTTTTTTTTTTTTTTTTTGCTTGTCAGATTTTCTTTGAACAATTTTCTTTAAAACTGGACTTCGGAGTCCCCCCCCCCCTTTATGAAATCCTAGATCCGCCACTGTTATGGACATGCATGTACCACTTTTCCATTATATAGGGATTTAAACAAGCCCCAGTATGAATCAGATGCTCATGCATGTATGAAAAACCTGCTTTTTCAAAAGGAAATGCGTTCTTCTTCATCATCTCAACTCACAGAAATGGCTTTAGTGTACGGCTGCAGGAGACATATTGACCATAAAGCTATAAACCGGCATTACATACTCTATCATTTTCTTATTTTTTTCTGCTAAATTAAAGTAAATTCGATCCAAAAAAAAACTACCTTGGTATCTTATACGCCGCTTTACGCTGACAATATACAGTGTGTCATTGGAATAAACAGCGGCGAAACTGGCGTCAGAGACTCGCATACGCTCCGCGCCAAGAACAGTATATTACAAGGCTTTACAATATCAATAACTGAACTGAACCAGGGACGTATATTTTATATACGTCCCTGACTGAACTGATCATTTTAAATATCATTATGAGCACTAGAGTGATAAAATTGAAACATATGGAAACTGTGATTTATACTGTCTGTGATTCAAAATTATTATTTTACTGTGTTTTGATATTGATAAACTGAGACAAGATTTTGATTGTAATAGCGTAAATTTTTCTTTTTTTTTTTTCTCAAGAGAAAAGCTGAAATAATATATGATTATTACAAGAAAATTTGAAAACATTCTTATAATTAGATAATGTGAAAGCTAATTATTTGTATGGCAAAATGTGAAAACTACTTATTGCTATGGAAAAATGCGAAAAGATAATTAATTTTACTGAAAAAAATTTTTTTACATAAGGATGAATAGCGTGTGTGGGGTGTGTGTAAGCTATATATATAAAGAAAAAAATCTCTGATTGATCACCATATTTGTTTATGCCCTATGAAGAGCTGAAAGAAAAATAGATAAAACTAAACGAAAAATTCTAAAACAGTACAAGACTAGTGATCAAACTGAAAACTAGAACAGCCATAAAGTGACGAATTATATCCCCCGCGGGACGTTTTTCTCTTCTACACGGATTCATGTATGACATAGGAATCTATATATATATATATATATATATATATATATATATATATATATATATATATATATATATATATATATATATATATATATATATACAAGGTCAAAGTTCAAGGTCAAGGTCACTAGGTCAAATGTCTTGGTAACAAAATGTAGTACTTATGTAGTACGGGCGGAGGGGTATAAAAAGGCACAATATATCATCACCATCTTAATTTGGAAAAAACGATGTGTGTATATTGATTTTTATTGTAACATATTCTTACATTAAATTTTTCAAATGTATATAGATGTAAATGCAGGTTAAAAGGAGGAGACGTAACCACCCTCCCCAAGTAGGTACATGTACAAACTACTCAATGATATCCTTTTTTGCACGAAATCGTCGAAATCGTGTCAAGCTCGAAATGCACGTACGTGCACCACTCCCAGCTCGTGTCTCGTCTAGTTAGCAAATTTTTACATCCTTATGGTTCAAGGTCACAAAGCGGGTATGGTCTTCTTCAAAGACAGAGAGTGTGAATTACAAATGTATTTACTTACATTTACCCTTTACAAAGACTATGGGTTAATCGCTTTTCATATTTTCTTAATATTGCACCATTTATTCAGTAGGCCGAAAAGGGGGGGGGGGGGCGGGGTGTCTGGAATCACCCTGAGGACGGGGATTGGAAGAAAATTAAGCAACCACTCTGACAAATTGAGTTATTGTAATATTTATTAGTGTAAGTTTTCTTTTACCTTGTATTTTGTTGTATTTTGATGTATGCCAATGTGTTTGGTGATATTTGAATTGTAATAGGAAGACCTCTACATTTATGGTTAAAATATTTCACGCAATATAAGACACCATATTGTACTCCGTATTTCAGCCGAAATTTTCCCGGGGAGACCCCGATTTCCGGCTTGCTCCCGTATCCTTCCCAGCTTAGCACGGGATGTCTCTGAACATCTGGGACGTCCCTCTACTATTCCCTCTCTGGATCCGTGTCTGTGTCATAAGGATGAAGTTGTGAATAAATTAACTGTTAACATTTGTGCTGTTTTAACATGCCCGACTCTAAATAAATATTATTTGATTTGATTTGAAGATATATGTGTGCTTGTTTTATCCTACGACTTCTTGGGTCCTGACTTAGTAGGTGCTCCTCATATCACAAACTTCGAATCAAGAATGGAGCGAATCAGGTATTCGTTCGAGATGACTGAGGACTTTGTTTACCTTACCGAAGAAGATCGAAGAGTCGAAAGAAGTTCCAGAATATTAGAAGAAAGAACCTTTGAAAAGTTTGCATTAACCTGTGTACTCGCAATCATATTTTCACTAAAACATTGGATAATATGGTTGCTGGGTGATCACTCCGTAATTATCCGTGGTATCTTGATTTAGGTCGAGTTTCCTCATTCCTGCATGCTACAAATTATGTATATCAGTATGTACATCACTTTACACTTGTTATGTGTACAATTCAAGCACTGTCATTGATAAGATGCAGTACAAACTTTAGCATTTCGAACTGATAAGAAAACAACTTAGCAATAGCATGGATAATTTCTTTCATATTTGATCCATCAAAATTATTTTCATAAAATTTGTAAATAGTGACAAATATAAAATTTGTAAATATTGACAAATAATAATGTATCAGCATATTTGACAGCTTACAAAATTTTGAGTTTTAACTTAAGATGCTTTGGGTTGTTGTACTTTGCTGTATATAGAAACACTTAAAAGCCTAGAATTTACAAGTGTCACTTCTTCAAATGATTAAATATTGTATAGAAAACTGTAACGCACTAAATTTGAGTTTTCTTTACATGCAGTAGTACACAATATTTTGATATTGGTCCATGCTTTGATTCTTTTATTGGTCGCATCCAAAAATTGACAGGTTTTTTCCCCCCGTAATCATTGACAGGATATTTGATCCTGACTTACAACTTACAGGATTTTTTTCTCCCGTAATGACAATTGACAGGGTAATTTATCCTGTCAGTACCTTTTACAGGATTATTTACCCTGTCTTTAAATTGACAGGATTTTTTCTCCCGTCTTTGATTGGGACGGGATAAAAAATCCTGTCAATCCAAAGTCAGGATAAAAAATCCCACATGATTCACAAAAATCCCACGGGATTTTTGACGGGATTTTGACAGGATAAAAAATCCCACGGGCAGGCCCGTGGGATTTTTTTTTCAAGTGGCTCTAGCTCTCATACCTGTTGGCCTAGGTAAATCAAAAGTTGATGAAACACCTTACTTTGATCAGTACTTCATAGAGAACAACTCAAAATTTTCCTAGAAATAGTAGTTTAGGACCTCAACTTCGGAAAAATGTCCATTCCGAAGTTAAATGTCCAAGTGTTAATTGTTTTTAAAGCAAAATGCTGGTTTGATAAAAAATATTTGAAAATTATGTATCATGATATAGATCTTACCTTTGACGACGATAATATTACTTTATTTAACATAATTGCATTATGCAACTTATTTTAAATCGGGATCGAAATGGGGACGGGTATGATTTTAAACAATTCAAGTTAGACATCAAGTTTATGGAGTTTATTTATCTCGTAAAATTCGCTGTTCAGTATGGTTGCAATGAATCAAATAGTTAATCTGATGAAATTCAAAACTGAATATGTATTAAAAATATGAGATTATGTGAATTATCTCTTCAGAATTGTTAGTAATTTTTTTGAAAAATATATCGTGTCAAAAAGCGCGTTTATGAAACCGGAAGTGAATTTAAGCACCTACGTACCGGTAGAACTTAATTTATTATCAGCCACACATTTAGACCCTGAATAAGATATTTTGATGTTGCATTTTTATAACTATCGTTTTTATCAAAGAAATAAAGTTTGACTACGATATCTTTTTGGGTGCTTTTTCTGTATTTTCTTTAAAATAACACCTCCGTGACCACTATTTTCTTGAATCTTATAATCAAATCGGGTTCGACCAATATCAATCTTCATGTGGGACAACCACCTGCCAAAATGTCACTTCCGGTTAAAGGATTAATCCGTCGAATCGTAAAATTTCTCTTTTTATGACAAAATTTAAAACCGGATGTGCATCCCGTTCGACCAAATTGCGGCATAATTTCGCTGAAAGTCATCATTAACATCGGTGAACATGGAATATAAAGCAATTTTGAGCAACCAATGTCTTTAACGGGAATTATTGGCAATTTATTAACAAGGGCGAATGAAAGAGGGTAGTTGGAATAAACCTCAACCGGAAGTCCACTGAAAGAATATAATACTAAATTTTTGAAAGAAAACCGTATTAGATTTGTGAATCTTGAGCCTAATGTTGTTTATCTCTTTTTCAAGTACCTGTTACCTTAATTTTTCAATACTTCTCTTCAAACTTTATTCTACATTATTTTCCCTCAAAAGTACATTCTTTTCATTTAAGGCTCTATCCAAGGTAATTGTTTCAATTTCGATATCATTTTAGTGTTATATGTTAACAAAAGGTGTAAAGTCATCTAAATAGAATTGGTATCTGACATATTTTACGAAAACTTCTCGGTACTATCGTTTAAAGTATAAGGACTCCGAAATATTGGGGTGTTGCTTAACTTTTGTCTGGGAGTATATATGTAGAATTGTGTAGTTGAGTATTGTCTTCAAAGATAACATGAGATCTAAATATGCTTTCAGTGGTTTCCTTCGCCTTAGGCAACTTCCCTTATTATCATGCCCAAACAATATCCCAGTCTGCATAGCGTTTGAGAAGAGGTACATTTAAAACAACAATCGCAGCAATGCTCGGGATATCAATAGGGTACATAAATTCTACCAGAGGATTTTTTATCTTTTAAATGTCGAACAATTTGCATACCATGCACGTTTCAAGGGCGATCTTTTACTCAGTTCTAAACTTATTATGTAAGATTCAAGGACGCTGTAGTAATAACCGATTGAAATGTCATGATTTGTAATTCTACTTCAAAATAATTTGAGTAAATGATATATGATCAGCCTAACTTTTTTACATTACAAATTCAATAAAATGTTTATAGGTGGTATCACTCTGTTGTGAAAATGTGGCGCCGCAAAAAAAAAAAAAAAATAAAAAAGATAAAACAAATCAATAAATAAATAGGTAAATAAAATAAATAATTAAAAAATAAAATGTGAACTCTGGCGCAAAATTCGTGAGTTCCGCAGCGTTCGGCATTTTTGCAGTTTAATTCAGTACGTTCAAAATTATCTTTAATTTCTACATTTGATTTTCGTTTTAGTTGCTTAGAAAAATTGTAGATTAATTCTGCTTTGGTGATTTGATTTATATGAACATTTACGAAACAAATATCAGGTCTGTATGAATTAACTAAGGTCTGAAAAATAATTCATATACTTCATGGAGCAAAACAGTATCAGTCTACAGTAGACCCCCATAGAAGCATTCGAATGCATGCGTTTGCATGATTATCTTTTTTTTTCATAATTGCTGTCCAATATTCTAAAGCCATGCACATTCAAATCACGTTATTTAAAGCTACTCTGAATAAAGTCTAAATATAGTGTAGAGTGTATCAGTCAATATGCCGATCATTATGTAAGATCAAGGACGACGCGGTCTATTTCATCTCTCACCCTGCCAGTGGCATGGTTTATAATTATAGTCCTTTTATTCGTATTTACCCGCAGACAGACCCAATTTTTTTAGCTTAAAATTCCTTTGTTCATGAATACTAGGTTTCGTTGGCGGTTCATTAGGTTTTCGTTTGCCGCCCACCGGATGTTATGGAGGAGGGGAAAGGGAATTGGGGTTTTTTTTAAACAATACTTACTGGGAATGGGTCGGGTATACTTTGGAGATTATTTTCGGGGGAGGGGGGGTTGAGGGTACTTCAATTGAAGAAAAAGTAGCCGCACTTGGAGGTGGTTACTCACATCCAAAGTTTGGTCGACTTTAACTCCATCAAGATTGGACCAGCCCATGTAATAGCAGGCAAATCATATTGACTTTTGATTTTTAAAGGTAAAAGTAATTTTACGTACAATTATTCCAATTCAAAAGTGCACTGTAAAATAGTTCAGGTCATGAAACCATAGATACCTTTGTTCCGCAGGGAACGCCCCCTCTTGATAGTTCATTGGCAGGAAAAGTACTGTAAATCATTTGATATATGAATCAGGTAACGATCCAGGCTGTCATGGGTACCGCATCGATCTTAAAAAGTTTTTAAAGATGGAAAAAGGAATTTAATTAATATGAATGATTGGTTAAAGAGAATTCAATTCAATTTAATGCATCGTAAAGAGAAAAAAAAATGTCGGGGAAATTTGTTGTATGAAGGTCGGGTTAGATGTCTGGAAAAGATTATTTAAACTTGATCAATATAAAGACAGTATTTCTTGAAATTTCTAAAACGTGGGTCCTGTAGCATCATATCCCACTCATCTTGCTACGTCTTTCGGTACATTTTTGGACATAACTTTCACACTCTTTGGAAATATTACAGTTTTGATTGAGGATCGCTGACGAGGATTACTTAAGAAATGACTGTCTTACTTTTGGTGTTCATGGGTGTATAATTCTGGTTGGTCACGTGCAAATTCCGTGAATCGCGAAGCGATTCTCGGAAAATTTGCACGTGTATAATTCTGGTTGGTCACGTGCAAATTCCGTGAATCGCGAAGCGATTCTCGGAAAATTTGCACGTGTCCAACCAGAATTATACACCCATGAACACCAAAAGTAAGACAGTCATTACTTATATTTACATTTTTTTTAAATATCGGTCATTTTTATTTACATGCACTTTGCATATTTTGCCTGTTTTAGCGTCAAATGTATTTGGACGTTGGTAAATTCTCCCTACATGCAAAACTTGAACGTGAGCAACCCAAGTTATTGGAATATAATTCTAGTTGCCTAATGGGCGTTTAACATGGGGAATCTACTAGTAATGTAAATATATTGTAATGAACTCGAAACGTGCATGTCTGGTCCATGCTGCAAATGTATCTGTTCTTAAATAATTATGATGGTATTGAATTTGATGTTTAACATTTAAATGTGTCTGTCCTTATACATCATTGACAATAATAAAATAACGTCCGTGTATTTTGATCCTTTTTGAAAATATTTGTGTTCAAGTCGTAAATAAAGTAGGTTTTAAACGTGTGTTCTCGTTTCCCTACTGAAAGTATTCAAGTTAACATCTAGCACACTTGACAAGGTTATGAATTAATAGAGTCGTCGGCGCGGTGATCTTTGTGCTCACTGAATCATTAAAAAATAAATAAGTCAAAAATAGAAAATCAATATATCATCTGTGCAGCCATGCATGGTTGGTGTGCAACATTAACCTACCCGTTGTCGCCATGGTATTTATGTAATCAATAATAAACGAGCTGTCGTGCTACATGTAAATTGAGAAATTTTCGCTTCAATTAGGGCTGTTTGTTTTGCTCGTTAAAAATAAATTAAAGGGAAGAGGACTGTACATTGTTTCATACCGTAATGGTAACATTGAACTAGGTCTGCATTGCATGAGTCGGCTAGAATTTTATCCCTGTTGGATTGATTGAAAAAAGGTAAGTTATAACCGTTGCTATGTAAAAGATACATCTATAGGAAAGTACGTGTGTTGAAAATCCTATAACGGGTAAGTACATAATACATATATAAACATAAATCATTTCAATTTTAAGTGCCAATAAGGTACTTTTTGTACAATGCATGATTATAATCACATAATGAACATGACACTGTACCTCAGCATCGCTGCTTTTCATTTCATGTTTTGTTTTCAAACAGCAGTCCGTAAATAATAACAACGGCTTTATCAAAGGACAGCCGAGATGCAAAATTAAATCTAAAAGATAAGACGATCTCCTCCAATTCTTGCTTTTTCAAGAATTTGTATACATGTACCTATTGTCTGTGAATTTCTTAATTCTGATTTTGAGGTTCAGCAGCCTGTTTCACAAAAATACTTACGACATATCTTAGGATTTTTCGTAACTTTTGATCTCTTACCTCTTTGTATATACTTAAAAATGGCGATGATTTGTTTCTGAATTTATATTTAGTATGCTAAAATGGTATTAGAAAACGTTTACTAAACAATCAAAATATGAAAACTTTAGAACCTATAATTTAATAACGAAAGTTACGAAAATTCCTGACATTTTTCGAAAGATTTTTTTTTGTGAAACTGGGCACTGGGTTTTACATTCATTCACTCATAACATACTAATTAATAGTCAATTTTGCGTTTCAGGAAAACAAAATGTACACTCATATGTACCGTAATGGTACCTTCACAGATAATGTCACATTCCTGGCTGGAGCGGGTGCAGGACCTAAAGGAGGGCATAAAGGTAAAGGTGGACCAAAAGGAGGTCCGAAAGACGGTCCGAAAGGCGGACCAAAAGGACCGGGTAAAAGAAGGAAAGGACCAAAGAAAATTCTGAAGTACGGGGAAAAACGGAAGCGAGAATATTCATGGGCGAGAGATGTGCGGCTGATGGCCAGGGTGATTGGTGCCTTAAAGGGTTTACTCTCAGACGACGAGGAAGAAGAAGAAGCACCAGGTAACTATATACGTCAATCTAGGTGTTTTGCTCTTTTCTGTACAATTATTGTTTAAAGGGTTTTAATTTCCGTAAAGACATCAGCTGCTTAAGAAGGAATGGGATGTCAGAACGTCAAACCTTAGATATTTTTAAATTAAGATGTTTGACAAATCTCAATAGAAGGCTAAAAAAGTCTCAGAAACAAGTAATTAATTTTCTTAAAAATGAAACACGATCTGAAAATAACGAAATAAACTCTAACATTTCATTGTTTCAGAAATCTTATATAATCCTAAGTCATAGGCGGTTATAGATTTTTTTAATCAAGAATGGGGGAGGGGGTGCTTTTGAAAAAAAAAAAAGTTGTGAAACCAGATACAAGGACACGTGAACAAGATATTTGGCAAATCCAAGGGGAATTTATGACCCCTCCCACATCTCTCTCTAGATCCCCGCTTGATGAGTATTATTTTCTTGCAGTTCCACCAGTAATAGAAGAGGCACCGGAAGAAGTACTTGACAAAGAGCTCCATGTGAAGGAAGTTGCCCTTAACATTAATGTCAATACCATAGCCCACAAAACTGACAAATATGAACGGACGAAGTTCCGGTCATCTCCGGAGGAGGGCGTGCTCCGACCGGAACTGGTGGTCCGAAGAGGAAAAGAGTTCAACATTAAGGTCACCTTCAATGATGAATACAACTGTGATTTGCATGATCTTGAATTCACCTTTACACTTGGTATGGATTTGATTGAAATTCATAAAACATTTTTTTCCGATTATGAATGAGTTTTTTTATTTGAAATATCTACCCTGTGTCCCTCTCCCATCAACTTTTCATTACTATGACTCAAAAGCTAAATAAAAGAAACGAATAATACATATAAATGAATTGCAAAATAAATGATTATAGAAAAAAGTAAATTTTCGCGTTCAAATATCATGCCGATCAAAGTTTTTCAAGACTGACAGAAAAAAAAAAATAGTTAGATTAATTCTATTTAGATTACATAACTAATAGTACACACCTTTTTTGTATCAGTTGAATTTGATCTGCTGTCCGATTCAAAATGATTATTAAAACACAAGATCTACAATGTCTTCTCTTTCAGGTAAAAATCCATCTCCGATGAATGGCACCCTAGTTTCTTGTTATATGGACGAAACTGGAAAGAAAAGCGATGACTCGGCAGAGTGGTCCGTCCGTATCATGGACACCGTGGGCAAAGATCTGTACGTCGGCATAACACCACCTTGCGACTGTATGATAGGCGAATGGAACATGTTCATTGTCACCATCTCTAAAATGAAGGACGGAGAGGTTGGATTGCAGTATGAACATGAAGAGGATATTACGGTGTTGTTGAATCCATGGTGCAAAGGTTAACGTTTGAACTTTGCGAATTTAAAAAAAAAAAAGAAATGTAATGTCTATATTATTATCGACTTTACACCTTATTTCGCTCATGTCCAGCACAGAAATCACAAACTGTCATATAACATATCTACCTATGGATGGATGTACTTATACATTTTTATAATCAAAAGCTATCCATTTTGGGGGTTTTTGTTTTGTTTTGTTTGTTTGTTTGTTTGTTTTGTTTTGTTTTTTGTTTTGTTTTCTTTTTTTTTTTTTTTTTTTTTTTGTTTTGTTTTGTTCTTTTTTAATGTTGGGTCACGGAATTTTATCCTTGAAACAGAGTGTTATTCCACTTTTTGCGGAGCACATTTTTCTGCGATTAGACAAGGATAATAATATTTCACGGTTTGCATTGCAAATGATTCCATACCCGAAAAATGTAATGGAATATAAAGTATGGATAACGTAAAAAGGATATCTTTTTTTGTATTTGTATTTTATAATTTTCAATGTCTTTTCCTGTTTATTTCAAATTCTTTTTTTTTCAATTCTGTAGATGATGCAGTCTACATGGAAAATCAGTCTTTGTTGGACGAGTACATTTTGAACGATTACGGAGCGGTTTACTGTGGTAACTGGCACCAGATTGGATGCAGGCCCTGGTTCTTTGCTCAGGTATACATGGTTTTCTTGTGATGTCATCGGCGGCCATATTGGAGGAATTTTACTATGGGTTCAATGGAAAAATCTAGAGGCATTTAACAAAATTTAAAAACTTGATGTGACCACTTTGCTAGTGAGGTCAAATGCAGTACTTCTGCACAAAAAGAAATTTGATAAATTGATTTGAGGTCAAGAGCACTATAGTATATAAACTATGAATATGAACAATTCAGAGGATGCCGAGTCTGTACTTCCAGGAGGTGGGAATAACTCTATTTTCATGAGAATATAACTCTTTCTATCCTAATAGTAATCTTTGAATTCAAACATATTTTTCTCATCTAAGATATAGAGTTGACTTATAGACTGTATTCATTTTAATATCCTCAAACACAAATCAGGGCAAAATTGGAAAACATATCAATCTTGTTGCCATATTCCGTTTGTACATTTATATGTATGTACAATATGTTACAAGTTTGTATTAAAAATTATGCATTTTATTTTTTTCAATTAAATAAGCCTCGAGATCTAGTTAAAATGCCCTTAGTATACGTCATTTACTCACAAATACTGCTTCTAAATGACCCTTTCTCTATTTAAAGTTTGAATATTGAATAAACGAAAAGAAGAATGAAAATTAAGAGGAAATCGCTTTATCTATAATATATATTTTTTTGTTTCAGTTTGAGGATGGTATTCTCGAGATTTGTCTTCACCTAATAAGGAAAGCTTGTGGAGGTAAAATCAAAAGGACTATGAGCGATCCCGTCAAACTGTCCAGATATATCAGTCAAATAGTAAGTAACTTATTAAAAATATCTAATTATATTGATTGATTTTGATACTGTCCAGCGCGAATCTAAATGGCAGGGGGGGGGGGGGGGGGCGGTTCAGGACTTGCGACATCATCGCTAACACACTTCGATTTCGATTATAAAATCGGTTATTGTCTTTAGAATCAAGCTTCAATATCACTTACACCGTTCGTATTCTATTCATTGATTAAGGATTTTAAGAATCGGGTAACATAATAAAAAACATCCTTCGGTTTCGATTAATCGATTAATATGGTTTTGTAAATCGATTATAATCGGGAAATATAGAAATTAGAAAAGAATGAACTATAAATTGTCGGTTATATACACGCACGTCTTGGTTTTGCTTGCCCATTTTACCAGAAAATTAAAAATATCTATATATGAATTTGTTTTAAAGAATTGTGTTTGAATTGAAGATAATAGAACAAATAATAGAAATGTATACGGTTTGACGAAGTCTTTAAGCAATGTTCGTTTTGTACTGTTTCTATGAATCACTCAATTTAAGGCATGTTTCTATGTACTCATTCACTGCACAGCTGTCTTATTAAATTCAATGTCAAGATATTGAATTTGTGCAATTGTGTGAAAATGTTTTGTTTTTTGTTTTTTGTTTTTTTTTTTTATTTTTATCTTTTTTTTATTTTTTTTTTTTTGTCTTATTTTAAAACAAAAGGTCAGTATTTCATAGCTGACTTCTGCTCCGGAAGCGCTTAAAGGATTTTGATGAAACTTGGCATACATGTACGTACATGGTGTACTCAAGTCCCCTTCAAAACTTATGTTAGGGATACGGATCCCTTCAGGGGTGGTTCCAGGGATGGATCAAAAGTGTCAAACACGATACCAATCGAAATGAATGGCGTGTACACGTATCAGTGTGCTGTTTTAGATTCTAAGAACAAAAATCAGAATAACTTTAGTTAATGTGTCGATCTCTATGTGTAGATTGTTCATGAGTATCAGCAAGTTTCACAAAAAAATTAAGGAATTTTGAAATTCGTAACTTTTGATAAACTTAAAATCACAATGTTTTGTTTCTTTTTTTTATTTTTGTATGCAGAAATGATATAAAAATAATTTAATCTTAATGCAAAACATTTTTAACCTTTTATTTAAAAATGAAAGTTACGAAAACTCCTGAGATTCTTTGAAAGATTTGTTTGTAAAACTGATTGCTGATTCTCATGTGAGCATAGTGGGTCATTGGGTCTCTATTTTAACTTTCTCACATGTGTTTTTGTACTATCCATTTTTACATGTACCGTCAGAGACATTCAACCATCTAATGATAACGCTTTTACTGGTTAAAGGTCAATAACTGTGACGATGGAGGTGCGTTGGTGGGAAACTGGAGCGGTAACTATGAAGGAGGGAAGAGCCCCACCCACTGGGTTGGCTCAGAAAGGATTCTAAGACAATACTACCGTTCTGACGGCGAACCAGTATGTTTTGGGCAATGTTGGGTGTTTTCGGCAGTTGTCGTCACAGGTACGGCATGTCATGACAAGTGTTCTTCTGTAAATTATGTAGTGCATTTGATGCTGCCCATATCGTGTATCAGGTTATTTTTTCCGCATATCTAATTTTCGCTTTGTTCGCGCCAATATCCTAAACTCTACGTATTCATTCTGTGAAAGATTGCCACATCTCGATATTTAAATTTCTCTTTAAAAACGTCTGTACATGGTGCATATAATATACTTTCTAGTATTTCTATTGTAAAATTATCGGCTGATGTCTAATCGGGTGATAACGTGCATGAGCTCGCTACAGCCATCAGAGCACGGACCGATTTTCGTATGTCCTTTGCTTAATATATCAATTTACATATCTTGGGCCCGTGCATTTTGCTGTCACAGTCTTGCTTGTGTGAGCATCTTATAGTGCGGGGATTGTGCGTTCTTCGAGAGCTGTGAGTAACCGGAAAAGTGAGAGGTTTGTGAGCACGTAATCCGGATAACTATGTCATATACTGCTAACGTAGCAGGTGACCGTCCTAAGGCAGCACTGATTGTCCATTGGTCTTGTTGGGTTAATCGTAGTTTTTGTTATGTCTACTCTGTGTTTCCGAATTGGGTATTTTACTGTGGGTGCTGCAACTGGATCTTGTTTCAAATGCACCACATTGTGATATTAATACTCCGAGTCATTAGTTATCCTGTCACGATAAGTAAATCATGTGTCTTATATATATATGTAAATACGATAACTATTAAAATGCTGTAATTTTACGTTAATGATTTTAACTATTTACACTTTAAGATTTTATTCTTTATTGAATTCGAAAATGACCTATAATGTACGCGCCGGCAGTATTTATTTTTTTTACTTGTAATTTTCTTTCAATCATTGAACAATACTATATACGTGGTTATTTTCGCTAATAGTTATTTTCGCTAGTGGTTATTTTCGCAAGTGGTTATTTTCACTAGTGGTTATTTTCGCGAAATGACCATAGCAACAGTACGGCTGGGGTAATTTTGGCGAAATCAGCAGTAATCCCTTAAGTATTTAATACTGGTTGTGATTTTTACGTAGGCTTATTTTTGCGATAACAATAAAATTGCGAAAAGCGCGAAAATTACCGACACACGAAATTTTCTACGTTTGCAGTATTTTGAGAAACGTATATATAAACTTTATATTACATGTAATTATTTCCACAGTGTGTCGCGCCATTGGTCTTCCATGTAGGAGCGTCACAAACTTCGCTTCTGCTCATGACACCGACAAAAGTATGACCATAGACAGTGTGTATGAGGAATGTGAAGACGGCTCATTAAACCACCTACCAGAGTTATCCTCTGATTCTGTGTGGTAAGTACATGTAAAATAAAAAAAATAATAGACAATAAACTATTTATTCGATAAATTGCAAAAATGATTAAAGGCTCAATTGAATACCATTTATAACTGCATTTTTAAGTAGTAAATTCATGGTATTTTTTAAATTGGTTATTTACGCGGGAGTGCGCAGCGTGCTGGTTACTTTTGCATTTTGATTGACGGAGTTATGCTTAGAGAGAAAGCGGGAGTGTTGTTCCGATTATCGTCGATTATCGCCGACGTCGGCGACATCGACTCCAGACCCTTCCGATTACGATAATCGATTATCAATAAGATTTTTATGATCGATTAGAATCGTGAAATTCAATACATTTTAAGAATGATGTATTGAAATAATAAAAACAGAATTTTTCTCACAGAATTATTTTACAAGTCATAAAGTATTTTACAGTTTAATTTGCAGTTTACCTAAAGAATACGATTTTAAAAGAGAATAAATGAAAGGCTTATCTGATTAATCAAATATTGATTTTTTTACCGTCTGAGTACCAATACCAAAGACACCAGTATAACCCCCCCCCCACCCCCCCACACACACCCTCTCTCACCCTCACACACACACACACACACCCTCTCTCACCCTCACACACACACACACCCTCACACACACAAACAACAACAAAAACAAAACAAAAAACAAAAACAAAAAAACCCCCCAAAAAATCAAAAAACAAAAAACAAAAAAACAACCCAAAAAAACAAAAATCAAATACAAAAAAAAACCACAAAAAAAAAACAAACAAAAAACAAAACAAAACAAAGACCCCCCCCCCCCCAAAAAAAAAAATTGTCAATGAACGGGACAGCAGATAATTTAAGTTCTTCTTTCACTTCATAAAATGATTTTGATTATGCAGGAATTTCCATGTGTGGAACGAGGTATGGACAGCCCGATGTGACCTTGAACCAGGATTTGATGGTTGGCAGGTGATCGATGCCACACCCCAGGAGAGGAGCGATGGTATTGTAATAGAATCAGGCTTATTCTTTGTTATTTTCTGTTTGGCGTCGTATTGCTGGCTGGGGTTGAATTCAAAAATATTGTTACGATTTTTCTATTCTAAAGCATAAATTTTGAATATATATGTACTGGTATAGTATCAATGTTTAGTAAATATCCAATATTTAAACCTTTCATTGACTCTGAGAATTTGTCCACATAATTGTGTTCCAGACTTTCTTGTTATGTAATTAGAATGGAAGACGATGAGTTGACGATGAGTTAGCTTAAATTTGTTTTAATACTTTATTTTATTTCTCCTGACTGGATTGAAAGTTTCTTAGTTTTGAAAGGACGCAAAACAGAAGTCAACAAGAAATGGCTTTATGTATATTAAAGTTGTCATATCATGTAATACAAAAGAAAAGCGAAGTACCCCCACCTATTAATAACAACCCTGAAAGAAATGGATTTGCATCGAGCAAGTATCTTGATTCCTGTTAGACAGCTCCTACTGCTAATCTTTAATTGATATATTTGCCAAGCATGAAACAATATATATTCCTGCATACATAAATTATTGTTTGATTCTCATAGCTGAGCCGATGTCCGGTTCTTGTCGGACATCTCTTCCTCATTATCTTTCATAAACTTTCTAAATCAATAAAGAAGGGATTTTACTTAATTTTGTAATCGCATATGAAAACTCTCTTATATTATGATTTCATTCGCGAGGAATTGCTTGGTTCTTGTTTGGAGTCCCCTTATTATTTCAAAATCTTTTTTTGTTGGCTATTTGGAGCAATTAAAGACATTCCCCGCGATTGAGTGTTTCGAGTATTATTATTTCCTTTCTTTCCAGCTCTGTTCCTAATAGAAGCTTTGTATTGTACTATTATCATTTTCATTTCATAAATTACTTTGTCAACTTGAAAACCTGTGATTTCATCATAACAAACCGTCGAAATTGGAGGAGGTTAACATGTGTCTGAAATTTGTGTAAAAATCAAGATTGTTAATGAGAGAGTCATACCTCCTGGTTAGGTTAGATTTATGTAGGAATCATGTGCACTTTCGTATGATGTTCTCTGTGTAATGGGAGAGAAATAAATCAATTGGAATTGGATTTGAATTGTTGTTGATGAAGATACTGTATACAGCTTCGAATTCGCCCAGTCTTTTTTTTTTTTTTTTTTTTTTTTTGTCCTTAGAGGATCTCAAATTGATTCGCCCCGTCTTGAATTCGCCCCCTCCTCTCCACATTCTAATATTTTCGCCCTTGAATGATCAATTGAAACCTTATATAGTATGTCCCGACATACGTGCCTGAGAGGTCTATTAAACTCAATTATCCTTTTTACATGTGAACAACCTTCGATTATTTTAAGATCTCGATGTACATACATGTATAAGAATGCAATAAACAATTTGATTCAATGGCTCTTATTTCTCACAACAGGACTTTTCATAAAAGATATTCGCCCCGTTTTGAATTCGCCCTCGGTTCCTAGGGCTAAACGGGCAAAAATAAAACGGGGGCGAAATTTTCCCGGTACACAGTAACGAGTTCGAATACTTCACTTTTCTTTTTCAGGGCTTTTCGTCTGTGGTCCAAGTCCCTTGGCAGCAATAAAGAAGGGATTAATTGGCATTGGATATGATACAGCTTTTATAATGGCTGAAGTCAATTCGGACAAAATAAGATATAAATACGATAGGCAAACAGAGGAATATACCAAAATTAGTGTTGAACGAGACTCGTAAGTACACATATTCAGACTGCGATCTTTAAGGTCACTTTCGTTATATTCTCCTTTATTTATACATCTAATTTGTTTGATATTTTTGCAGTTGTCTCACTGCTAGAAATCTTTAATTCACGTACAGAAGAAAGTTTTCCGATGGTATTTTTAACTGTAAGCAGATTTTACATCAGATTCTATAGTTTCTTCATGGGTTATTTGAATATGGATCTTGACACTGTTTATTTCATATGTTGTAATCTGAATAAAGATCCCCATTCTGCCTCACGAAAGAAATAAGCGCGCGGTGAAAAGTTTTAAAAAAGATTTGTACCACTTGGTGAGTGTCACTGCTGATGGACCAGGAGTCCCCGAATGGCACATGTAGCCAAGTCCGATCGACTTTGGTTGATCGTTTCTTCAAACGCACCGGTTGCCCACTCGTGTAGTTGGTTTATGTGTGGTCTTTTGTGTTTCATGTTTCTATGGTGTGAGTTGGTCTCGTTGGTTTATTTGTGGTCTTTCGTATTTCATATTTCTATGATGTTAGTTGGTATGCCTTGTCACTTTTGCGTCTCTCTCTGTAGGTGTCTGCTCTTTATTTTGCATTGGGTGTTTTGGAATTTTACTGTGGGCGCTGCAACAGAATGTTGTTGGAGATCCCCTTATTTCTTTCACTTCTGACAAAGTTAAGGGAAAATATGTGTTGCTCCATCAGGACAATGCTCCTGTTCACAAGTCTGTCATTGCCATGGCTGCTCTTTATGATTATGGCTTTAATTTGATCTTTAAAAGTGGTATTTTGGCTGTTAAACATCGGTGGCAAAAGTGTATAGATACTGAAGGAGATTATATAGAAAAATAATCGAAAATGTATGATAAAATTCAAATTCTCAATACGAGACTTACAACATACCAATCAGCTAATCTAGCCTCGTAATAAATGGATGGTTCTTTGCGCTTAATTGCTGCATTATATTTGTCACATGTAAGGTTCTTAAGGCTTTTATAATAATACGTATAAATCGACATACTATTTTAATAAGGACAGATTTTTTTGTCTTAAAATTAAAATAAAACTTTAAAAATCGAAAATGCGTCAGAATCATCAAACGCCTTTAATACCGTGGATATGATCCTAATGTCACCAGACGGACACTAGGCTTGGTACTTGACCAATGTACAGTCTTATATCAGCGCATTCTTAAAACTTGCACTCTGACTGACTGTGACGACGGAACTCCATGACGGGTCCTGACCAAACCTCTTTAGAGAAGACAGGGCCCCAACCACCTGTCCTCTCTGAATGTCAGTCTGACTCCTCGGGTGATAACATACATGAGCTCGCGGCGGCAGAGCACGGATTGTATTACGTACGCCCTCTTTTTATATCCATTTACATATTTATCTGTGTTGCTTGGGCCCCTGCGTTTTGCGGTCTTGTTTGTGTGTGGTCATCTGACAGTGAGGAGGTTGTTTTACAATTGTACGTTCTTCGAGACCTCCGGATAATCGGAAAAGTGGGAGGGTTGTGCGCACGTAATCCAGGATAACCACACTTTCTGCTATTTCCGTAGCAGATGACCGTCCTAAGTCGGCACCGGTTGTCCGTTGGTCTCGTTGGTTTATGTGTAGTCCTTTGTGTTTGATGTTTCTGTGTTGTGCGTTGACGTTCCTTGTCCCTTATGCATCTCTTTCTGTGCTTGTCTGCTTTGTGTTTTTGCATTCGGTGTTTTTGGGTTTTGGCTAGGATGCTGCAACCTGGTGTTGTTGGAGATCCCCTCCTTTGTTTTAAAATTAAAGAAATAAGGAATATGTGTAAACATGAAGGGTATGAATAATTTTCTGTTACAGTGTTGGAAGAAATATAAGTACCAAAATTCCCGACGGGAAACCCTTCAACGATAATTTATCGTGGATGGCGTTCAAATTACGGGAAGATCTCACAGATTGTTACAAATTTAAGGAGGGTAAATACATGAAACTGTTAAGAAACCTCAAAGAAAGAATTATGTAATCTATGAACATGTTTTCTTTAAATATAACCAAAAATCATACTCTTTTAAACATTTTTAACATGAAAGAATTTATTTACCTTGAAAAATGTAATTTCACAGCATACAAATACTTCTTAATGTAATGCAGGCTCATTTTCGCTTTACATAAAATCTTTTCTTTGCAAATAAGTAAATCGGCAACAAAGGTAAACAATGATGATGAATTGGTCACGTGATTAAATTTCACACTATCACGTGATTTCATTTTTCAACATAGGGTCAGATGAGGAGAGGAAAGCAGTAATGACAGCAAACTTAGCATCAAAAGATCCGAGAAACATTGTAGACAATCCAGAAAAGGTAATTTATAAAAGGCAAATAATCTGTAAGAATGTTTCATGAGATGTCCAATGGTGTCTAGAATTTTTTCAGAGGCGACCAGTCCGTTTGGAACGGTAGCTTATAATTGTAAAAATATTATGCATAAAACTGGAAATATTAAGGATTTTGTTAAACATATAACAGTGGATTGGAAAGACACCTAAAGGGTTAGAACCAAGCCCGAAATTTCGTTTCTTTATCTGAATAGCCTTCTTCGTCTGTTTGTCCTGTTTTAGAACATATATTTCAATATTGACAATTTCTTCTCTTATGAAACTTCTTTTTTTAAATCTTTCTTTAATTTGTTAGACTTTTGATTGTGATTTTTTTAATCTTATTTGGATCTTTAGTTTGACTTTCATTGACTGATCAGTACACATGTTGTTAATCACAATACCATGCAGATATTAATCTCAATCATTCTCTACATACAAAGTAAAATCGAGCTTAATTATTTTGTACTTACCTTTTTTCTAGTACTTATTTATCTGTATCGTTCTCAATACACGTGGCTATGGATCTCAATCATTCTGCACAGATCTACAAATTTAATGATTGAATTTATTATTAATTAAAGTTATATTCTACCATGCATATTAGAGAAAAGAAACGTCTAAAGAACCAGCACTGCTCGTGTGCTCACAGCAAGGTCAAAGTGTCTGCAAACAAAAGAAAATTAAAATTTAATATATTTTATTTTGGTTCCTATGATGTCAAATTAAACATCGAAGAGGTATCCATCAGTTATTCAGTCATAAGCCGAGAAGATAAGGTAAAATTCTTAGAATTTTCATTAGAACAGTTGCGAATCCTGTAATAAACAAATAATGTACAATGTATTTGAGGATTCCCTCCTTTCTTACAACGACGCTTAAAACACAGAACTTTTACTTTGGCTTGCGATGATTTTGGAGTAAATAAACTGGTAACTCATGAGAAAGATTTTGTTTTCTAGGATGTTGAAATAACATTAGTTGACAACGATCACAAGATGGTTGGAGAGGATTTTGAGGTGGAGATCCTAGTTAAAAACGTCTGCAAGGAAAAAGAGCCGAGGACTGTATCTGTGCTTCAGTGTGATATCGAAATGAAGAGTTACCAAGGTCACTCCGTGTCAAAGGTTAAACATGTAGTAGAGAAAGATATTGCTCTGAAGCCTGATGAAGGTAAATACTTTAATGCTAGCAAATGGGTAGTGACAGATTCAGCTTTGCGTTCTGGGAGGGTAAAGATGCATAATTTTGAGAGGGCACTTGAGTGCTCATAAGTTCTCAGTGGGTCATTGTAGGTTTCTTTTAATGCCCTTAGGTGCTTAAGCAATGTTAAACGTCTTTAAATTCAATAGCGTCATTTAAAAACAGGTTAATGTGCAGCAATGACCAGACATGCACGTTTCGGGTACTGAACCCTCGTCAGTGATTTTCAATCTAAACAGTCTTGAATAACCAAAAGATGATTACATCGGAACATGTCTAGTCACATGCCCACAATTTATAGAATACTAAATGTTAAACGTCGTCAAATTAAATAGCATCATTTAAGACCTGATAAATTTACAGCATGGACCAGACATGCTAAACCCTCGTCAGTGATCCCCAGTCTAAACAATATAAAATGGCCAAAAAGTATGAAAATAATTATGTCCAAAAAATATACCAAAATACGTAGCAGAATGGATGGGATATGATGCTACAAGACCCACGTTTTAGAAATTTCAAGACATTTTGTAACAGAAAAATTTCAAATGCGTCAAAGAGACAGACGATCAACCGAAGTTGATCGAACTTGGCTACATATGCCCTCGGGGACTCTTGGTCCACCAGCAGTGACACTCACCAAGTAGTTCAAATGTTAAACGTCTTCAAATTCAATAGCATCACTTAAGACCTGATAAATTTACAGCATGGACCAGACATGTTTGGTATAATAGATATTCGAAAAGTTGAGTTCATAAAAACCCTGATTATCAATCAACAACAGTGCAAAGATTTTTATTTGATCCAAGGTAGCAGTTTTACAGCTTCTGAAGATAAAGCAACCAATTACACCATCAAAATCTGAAAACATAACAACTTATTACAACCTATTTCCGGAACTTTCGTCTACAAAAAACGAGACCAAAATTGAAAACTGAAAAAGTGGCCATACCATTTTGGAAAAAAAAACATGTGCACAAGTATCCTTAAAATTTCAAAAGCAACTGCTCCGCTATAAATTGTCTAGAAATCTAAGTTCGGCATTTGCTACGATAAAAACTCATCGCAAGAAAGCTTAAAGTAGGTACCAAAATAAAAAACAAATAAATATGTAAATTGATAACAAAAGCATGTGGGCGTTCGTTCTCTGTCGGCTGAAGTGAGCTTGTGCATTCATTCACCTGAGTAGTCTTGCAGATGGTCAGCGTCCAGTCGTCTATGACAAAGTTTGACTAAGGCAGGGAACCACATGCAAACCTCTTCAGTTTGATCTGTTTATCTTCAACGACATCAGAGCTGCTGTGTGTAATGAAAACATGTACAGGCTTAATCTCCACTTGATTTCTCTTTGATATAATTTCAGAAAAGTCTGTAAAAATAAAAGTGGAAGGAAAGGAGTACGTTGATAGCTTGATTGAACAAGCCGCCATGGGAATAGACGTTGCAGCGATAGTAAAGGAAACCAGGCGAATCGCAATTAAGTCGGACGACTTCCGTCTGAGACGACCAGATTTGGAGTTATCGGTAAGTACTGATTAAGAATTTAAATACTGTTTTTTTTATTTCATAACAAGAAAAAGCGCTTTGCACAACGTCCATATCAAACACACAAAAAAAAACTCGCCTATAATTTGTATAAGGTGATATAATTTAAGTAGATGATGCATATTCTTCCCGGTTAACTGTAAGGGTTCATTTTAAGTCGACACATGAGAAACATTAGGATTCTAAATGTTCTTGTATAATTCATTTTTAATGACGGACATATTACTTTTTCCATCTATTACTATTTACACCCAGCCTATCTGCTTGATGTCTCTGTAGTGTAAATGAAGGTGTTTTTTCATCATAAGTTAGCAACGATATTCTCCTTCAAAGTCAGAATAAGACAGAATATTTATTCTTGTTTGAGGATTCATTGTCGAAGGCGTGTGTGTGTAGTGTACCGGATTATAACCAAGAGAGCTGCTCACTTGAAGCCAGGTGGCACGCTTCGCAAAAAATTAATACGTTTTGTTGATAGTACAAACAAAATTTTTCTATGACTCGGGTGTTGCTAGCCAACAGGGGATGCTAACTCCTCCCGGGCACCTGGTGCCGCCTCTAGTTTACTGGGGGTCCGTCGATGCTTAATTTTGTGCTCTATTGTGAGTGCTGTTGAGGATCTTCTTTAACTCATTTGTGTTACACTTATGCCCTTTTGCGGTGTGGAGCTTGTAAAAAAGTTCCCCGCGAGGGGTTTGACAGTAAATGTTTTGAATATATTTCCCTGACATGGTCGCCATAGCACTTTCTATATAGACATAACGTCAAACAGTGCATTGATTTTATATGTTGTTTTCATCATTGTGCTTAAACGTCGACGGCGGGTGCGGCTAGCCAACAGGGGGATGCTTACTCCTCCCGGGCACCTGATCACACCTCTAACTTGCTGCGGGTCCGTCGATGATTCCGTCCGTTGATTTTGTGCTGTATTATGAGTGTTGATGAGATTATCGTCAGGATCTTCTTTAACTCATTTCAGCAAATAAACTAAAATACCAAACGAGGTCACCATTTTTAACGACCATTACAAAAACACATGGTTAGGTTATAATGCGTCCGAATCGACGTAGAAATCTGCATCGCCTCAATGTACCGACAAAATCTGACAAAAATAACATGTACATTATAAAACGAATTAATGTGCTTCATAATATCATTTGATTTGATTATAATAAAACAGGACTTGCACTGTATTGTATGTTAAAAATTCATTATTCTAAATCTAGGTCCCTGATAAAATTAAGAAGGACATTCCTTTTAATGTAACTGTTAGCCTGAAGAACACCATGCCCAAGGATTTGACTGGTGTTGAAATTGACTTCGATGGAGTTAAAGGGGAAGGCGAGTTTGAAGTGGGGTAAGTGAAAGTGCTTTGTTAATATTTAGTACAAATAACATGTCTTTGTCTTCCTCTAATTAGTCCCCCTTTTCTCCATTTAGTTTGTGTTTATCAATTTTTGGTCTACTTATTGAGTCTTTGCAGAATACAGAGTTTTTCCCCCTTACAGACGGTCTCTGACGTAATACATTTGTGACGTCATGAAAGTGATATGGTAACGTCGATTTTATACCGTCGTTTCCCAGACTTTTAAAACTGTTTCCATAGAATTTGATGACGTCATAATCAGTGTACTAAAGTCTTCAGATACCGTCTCAAATGGGAAGTAACTCTGGTTTTGGAAAATAACGAATTGTGTATACTGGATTCTAATTGAGCTTTGTGTTTTATTTATGTTAGATTTGGTGAGGATCTATACAAGCAAGTTGTAGGGATTCTAATGTACACTAATTATGTCCCTCTTGTTGCAGATTTATTTTAGATAGTTTATACAAAATCTGATAATTTGAAATGTTTAATGGTACCTTGATGATATTATTTGGTTTGCTTATTCTTATTAATGCTTTGTGTTATACTTTCACTTCCCTGTGAAAAGATAGTTATATGATATTGGATTGAAAATTGAAGCAGTTGGTTCACTGTCGCATATCATATGTTCCACAGGGAATCCCCTTTGATTAAACCAGGTAATTACTATCAAAATCTACTTTATATGAATTTCATTTTGGCCTATCCTATGACCATAATCATCAACCAATTTATTGCTACCAATTATTGTCAACAATAGACGTATATTCAGAGAACACTTGATAATAATAGTCATATAATAGGCATTAAATAAATAAAATATTTACTTGGTTTAATCAAAGGGGATTCCCGTAGAACATATCATTTGCGTTTCACGTGATATGCGAGTGTGTATTTATCGAGTGAAGAAATACTTCAGGCTGTTATGCTTGTATTCTTCTGAAATTAATATAATGTTCCTGTTTTAGGACCATTAAAGCCAATTCCGAATGGAAGGGTGAATTCCAGATCGCCGTGAAGAGATCTGGCCAACATCAAATATCAGCAAGTCTCGACTCTAAGGAACTGAAAGACATCACTGGTTGTATTTGTATGGACATTGATAAGTAACCACAAAGACATTCCTACAGACCAACACAATCACCATACCTTTGATTATAAGATTACTATTACATTAAATGAATGTATATATACTAACAATCTGTAGTTTTTGTTCTAAATTGGCGTTCTTAATGTTCGCCGACTTCGCACTTCGAAGGGTCTGTGTCACAGTTGAAAAGCAAAACAATAGGTTTATTCTATTCCAATGCACTTATGATACTTTTGTGAGGATTTGATTTATTTTTTATGTGTGAAATACGCATTTTCAAATTTCAAATGTCATTCCGTCCATTGTGTTTCAAGAATTTACTTTTGTAATCGTGACTTTTCTTTAAAACGACCCCTAAAGTTCAAAGTCCGAAGTAAGTCAACTAGGAAAGCATGCAATACACGGATAATGCTCTGTAACTATTCGATAGAAATTTTAAACGTCTTCAAATTCTATAGCATCATTTATAAACGGATAAATTGGCAGCATGGACCAGGCATGCATGTTTCGGGTACTTAACCCTCGTCAGTGATCCTCAATCTACACAATTTCATATGACAAAGGGGGTGAAAATTATTATGTCTAAAACTGTACCGAACGATGAAGCCGGATGGAGACGTTTAAGGTATAAAATATATATGTTAAATTTTTTTAAACAAAAACTTATGGGGTTATTTCTATTTTTCTTTACGTTTCAGACGGCCGTCCAATTTTCGATAATATTTTTAGAAGATGAATTTTATGAATAATTTTATACATTTGTATATGCATTTTGTAGATATATAAACGCATTCATAAAATATATAATCAGTGCATTGAAGTTTTTCTTACTGCTATTCAAGTAAACATTTAAGAAGTACCGATCAGTTATTCAGTCTCAAAGTCGAGAAGGCAAGGCAAAATCATTAGATTTGCGAACCCCGGAATGAATAAAATTCCGAAATGAGACCAAGTGCCCGGGAAGAGCCAGCGCCTCCCGATTGCATGCAACACTCGTTGCAACAGCCCCGTGGAAACCCGCCAAACCCGGCGACTGCCCTGGTGTACACATTAATGCACATATCAGGAAAGTCTTGTTTGGTGGCAATGACAGCCACTCAATCGCAACCCAGAATGTCACCGACCAAACTTGAAAGGGGGATCCGACATGCTTCTATCACATTCCCGCAGCGAGCGAAGAACCTACCCAAAGATTATCCCAGCCGCTGTGCAATATAACCTGAGCGAGTAGCTCACCCGCAAGCCGTCTGGCTCTAACGATGAAATCTTCATATTTAGAATATGCCCTGGCGTACCGTATGATCTGGGAAGCAAAAATGCCATAAGCAGGAGAAGACGGAATGTTGCTACTCATGAAATGGAAGTTAGTTATGTGGAAGCTGAAATCATCGCGCGTCCTACAGTGACGTATTCAAATTGCCGTTTGCGTCGAAAGTTTAAAGTATATCCAAGTACGAAACAGATTTGTCGCTCTCATTTGTTTCCTTGATCTGTAGTTCATGAGGATAGATTTCATGTAGATGATCCTTAAAATTCAAATTATTGATTGACAACACGTCATCTATGTATCTGAAGGTAAAATTAAGCTGAGAATCGAGGTGCTTTTTCCCATTCGAGAGCAAGGTCTGGATGAAGTCAGCTTCGTATGAATATAAAAATAAGTCCGCAAGCAGTGGGGCGCAATTGGTACCTATGGGGATGACAACAATTTACTGGAAAACAGTTCCTCAAAAAACGATGTGACGCACAAGCTAATAAGGTTCGCCGCGCAACACTTCTTTCCGTGTTATTTACGTATAGATTGCATCACGTTACGCTGGCAATAAGCCAGTTTTGCCAGGCGAAATATTACTGATTCAGATTTTTTTTCTTTTCGCGTTAGAAGTTCTGTTTTTATTTCTCCAGAATTTGTAGGCTTTCGATTGTGATTTTTATGCCCCATTCGAAGAAGAGGGGACATATAGGTTTGCCGCTGTCGGTCGGTCGGTCGCTCTGTCGGTCTGTCGGTCGGTCCGCGACATCAGTTTCCGTTCAATATCTCTGGAATGGATTCACATATTGAAATGAAATTTTGTATACAGACACATCAAACAAAAATCTAGGTCAAGTTTATATTTGGGTCCGATCAAAAAAAATTTGACAGAGTTATGCCCCTTGCATTTAAAAAAATACTAAAATTTCAGGGTTTCCGTTTAATATCTCTTGAATGGAGTTACATATTGAAATGAAATTTTGTATACAGACACATCAAACAAAACATCAAGGTCAAGTTCATATTTGGGTCCGATCAAAAAAATTTTGACAGAGTTATGCCCCTTGCATTTCGAAAAATACCAAAATTTCAGGGTTTCCGTTCAATATCTCTTGAATGGAGTTACATATTGAAATGAAATTTTGTATACAGACACATCAAACAAAACATCTAGGTCAAGTTCATATTTGGGTCCGATCAAAAAAATTTTGACAGAGTTATGCCCCTTGCATTTCGAAAGATACCAAAATTTCAGGGTTTCCGTTCAATATCTCTTGAATGGAGTTACATATTGAAATGAAATTTTGTATACAGACACATCAAACAAAAATCTAGGTCAAGTTCATATTTGGGTCCGATTAAAAAAAATTTGACAGAGTTATGCTCCTTGCATTTCGAAAAATACCAAAATTTCAGGATTTCAGTTCAATATCTCTTGAATAGAGTTACATATTGAAATGAAATTTTGTATACAGACACATCAAATGAAAATCTAGGTCAAGTTCGTATTAAGGTCCGATCGAAAAAATTTGGACAGAGTAATGCCCCTTGCACTTCGAAAAATACCAAAATTTCAGTGTTTCCGTTCAATATCTCTTGAGTGGAGTTACATATTGAAATGAAATTTTGTATACAGACACATCAAATGAAAATCTAGGTCAAGTTCTTACTTGGGTCCAATCAAAAAAATTGTGACAGAGTAATGCCCCTTGCACTTCGAAAAATACCAAAATTTCAGGGTTTCCGTTCAATATCTCTTGAGGGGAGTTACATATTGAAATGAAATTTTGTATACGGATACATCAAATGAAAATCTATGTCAAGTTCATATTTGGGTCCAATCAACAAAATTTTGACAGAGTAATGAACCTTGCACTTCGAAAAATACCAAAATTTCAGGGTTTCCGTTCAATATCTCTTGAGTGGAGTTACATATAGAAATGAAATTTTGTATACAGACACATCAAATGAAAATCTATGTCAAGTTCATATTTGGGTTCGATCAAAAAAAATTTGACAGAGTTATGCCCCTTGCACTTTGAAAAATACCAAAATTTCAGGGTTTCCGTTTAATATCTCTTGAATGGAGTTACATATTGAAATGAAATTTTGTATACAGACACATCAAATGAAAATCCAGGTCAAGATCGTATTAAGGTCCGATTGAAAAGAAATTTGACAGAGTTATGCCCACTGCACTTTGAAAAATACCAACATTTCAGGGTTTCTGTTCAATATCTTTTGAGTGGAGTTACATATAGAAATGAAATTTTGTATACAGACACATCAAATGAAAATCTAGGTCAAGTTCATATTTAGGTCCGATCAAAAAAATTTGGACAGAGTAATGCCCCTTGCACTTCGAAAAATACCAAAATTTCAGTGTTTCCGTTCAATATCTCTTGAGTGGAGTTACATATTGAAATGAAATTTTGTATACAGACACATCAAATGAAAATCTACTAGGTCAAGTTCACATTTAGGTCCGATGAACAAGATTTTGACAGAGTTATGCCCCTTGCACTTCGAAAAATACCAAAATTTCAGGGTTTCCGTTCAATATCTCTTGAGTGGAGTTACATATTGAAATGAAATTTTCAGACACATCAAATAAAAATCTAGGTCAAGTTCATATTTGGATTCAATCAATCTATGAAGAAGAGGGGACATATTGCTTTGCCGCTGTCTGACTTTCTGTCTATCGGTCCGTCGGTCGGTCTGTCGGTCCACGACATCAGTTTCCGTTCAATACCTCTGGAGTGGATTCACATATTGAAATGAAATTTTGTGTACAGACACATCAAATGAAAATCAAGTATAAAGTTGTGACGGACTTTAATCACAGAAGGGGTAGGGGGGCATTAATGTTTTACAAACATGACTTTTAACTTGTTTAAAAAAAATCTGTATTTGAATTTCGAATGACGTAATGTGTAACGTAAGTGCGCGAGAAGTTTTGTGTAATGCTCTTCAACCAAACGAAAAACCGAAGGAAAATGCTTCTTTTAACGGAGATTAAAACATCAGACAAAACATTTCACCATCGTAAGATCATAACGACATTGCAATGACTGAATCGACACAAAATCCGCAGTGCTACACATGTACAAAGCACGCAAAAAATCGATTTCAAGCGAAACTACAAGATGGAAGACCTACCACAAACGCCATAAGATTACACGGTGAAGATGAATGACAAAAGTAGATCAAACCTTCAACTTTAATTCTGAATAAGTCTGATCCACTAATACCCGAAATCGCACATCCCAAACAGCTAAAAATGGTTGAGAGTGAAAACCCACAAGTGCTATGCACGCTGCAATCAGTCCTCGAACTTCGTCTGGTATGGTGCGTCATTGACTACGTCACATTGTAAATATCGGTCACTCGCACAGCACTGCACACATGTACTAGGTCGTCTATATATAGTACACATGTGCATATACAGCTAGGGAGCAATGGGATCGAATCGCCAGTCATAAAATAAAGCCTGTGTTTGTGAAACACGAATGCCCCAGGTGGCATCTTTGTTAGTATAAACACCATTTGAAAGTTTTTGTAAAGTAGGTCAAAGGTCAATGTAATCAATGAATCTTTGATTCCGGGGGCATAAAAATGAAGTCGGGAAAAAAATAATGTTCAAATTGATAATTTTTATATTTCTTGTTGGGTCTATATTCTTTTTTTAAAGGAAAGCACGGATCTAAAGAGGAAATGTGGTGGTTGGGTTGGGAGGGGGGGGGGTTGATGCGATTTATTATTTTACTAATATGAGATGGTTTTAATGAAATTCTTGCTGGCTCTATGTACCTCTCTTTATCTCAAAACATTTTTTGATTGAAAACATTAGTACATGTATAATTATATATTTCAAGTGGATATATATTATTATCATCATTATTTTGGAAGGGATCGAGGGGGTGGGGGGTTCAGGAACCAGCAACCTACTTCAACAATACTTTGTTGATAAATTTTGTTTTTTCTTCTTTGGCGAGATATTTCAAGCTGGTCTATTACTTTTTTGCACTGGAACAGCCCCCCCCCTCTCTCTCGACCGGAGTTAAAACTACTTCCTCATGATAATTTAATGCAAAGGCCACACTCTGGCGTATTTTTCAGACAGTCATGACCAAGCTACAAACATCATATTTTCAAAAAACTGTGTTCCCCATGAATTTTTGATAGGACAGCACTTTTTGGTTTTTAATCAAGGATTAATGTAATGGTCTTTAACCTATTCATTCATTCATTCATTCAAGTTATTTTATTCCATTTACATGATGTTATGACATGAATAATACTTGTGTAACTCAATGATCAATATAATCAACAGTCAATCAGTAAACATTATTAAGCAAAAGAAGAAAAAAAGACAAATTATTATTTCTCACTGGCTAAATATGGATTATAAGTTTCAAGGTTGAGAAGCCCTCATCTCAAAAAATCAGAATTTATTTGATGATAATTTTATTAATTAGACTTTCGGAGCATTTATAGGAAAATTATATGGGAAGCTGAAAAATATTTAGATTTAAGTCATTGACACTTATTCATACATGTACATCATAAGACATTTTGGAAAAAACAACAAATTTATATATATATTAAATTTAAACTCCAAACATCATCCTTTCAGTAACACTGAATTGAAATGGATAACCAAAATAGGAAGACTTTTGGCGATCGATCATCGTGGTGACAATTAATTGGTTCATCACCATGATCACTAGTCATTGATGTTGAAAAAAAATCAGTCCAACCGTCAATGCATCTATAAAATAGACCGTCGGCCAAGCTTTTTTAAAATCTGTAACGCCATGATTGGGATATCTCAGTGATATTGCTAGATTTATTTTATTAGCGAGCGAAGCGAGCTGTGTATATTAAGGTCACATGGCTGTATAAGCCAATCAATTTTGTAACACAGCTAAGGGCACGAAAATTGACGTCAGAGCTACCACGTGTTTACTATGAAATGTTGACAATGACAAGCATTATAAACTTGAATTTGATATAAGTATAATCTTTGAGGATAGACGAAGACATTTCAGATAATAATAAATGTGTGAAATCATTCTTTATATCAAATTTGATGCGATTCTGACCATGAGGGTCCTAAGAGGTAATCATGCACGCATGTACGTAAACAGAGGGTTGTGTACTTTATGTGTAATTATTTTTCAATTTATAAACACAAGGTATACTTTTTTTGTACTTAGAATAAAGAGTTAAGATCAGACTTCAAGACTAGATAGGTGAAAGTGTCCACAATTTTTTATAAGAAAGAAATGTCACTTATAATTTAGTTGAAAACTGCATAAAATCTTATACAGCTGTCACACCTTAAGAGCGCATTGGAATGTATGTGCAAAATTTGGCAGAACGAACGCTTGTGGTGTCAATATATCAAAATTTCGACTCAATTATAAATGTTTGATATTGTCTGGTCAATTTCAATCATAATTCATGTGAAACACACAACAAAGACTACATGGAATTAAAAGAAAAGGGGGGGAGGGGTGTTCTTCAACCCCCTTCCCGCCATTCTCATTCCTCTAATTAATATGGAAAGTAATGTATTTTGTCGCCGTAAGATTCTATTTTTCTTGGTAACTATTCAAACATCAAATTTTGTTGAAAATCAATTACAAAATAAGGCTGTAAACTCCGTTTAACGAATATCTTGGGCATATCTTTAAGATAATGGACTCGTGCAGTTAAGGGGGTAGGGGTTATGTTTTGTGAATTACGAGCTGCTATTTGATTAGATGCATTATCTTATGAGCTGTGAGTCTTGTATATATGTTTTAAAGATAAAACAAACCAAAATTTATGAAAAAAAAATTAAACACTTTTTTTTCTCAATTTGTAATTGCATTTTTCTATGTTTTCTAACTTTTACTTACGGACACCTGAATCGAGCTCATATAATTTTCAAATATAAACAAAAAGTATTGATAATGATAAATCTAGTAATTAGAAAGTTAAATGAAGATCATGTGACATAGTTGATGCAAATTTGTGTTTCTAAAAGCGAATAAATGAGGAAAATTAAAAGAAAGGAAAATTGTGTATTTCGCCAGCTTTTACACAATAGGGTTACCTCCAATAGCACCGTATTTCATAGAGACGGATGAACATATTTCGTTGAAACTTGGAACATGACAAAGGTAGGTATTGATGTATATAATAACATTGTGAATTTAATTCAGATGTGAAAAGGTGAGCATCTTAAGGTCACATGGCTGTATAAGCCAATCAAATGTGTAACACAGCTAAGGTCACGAAAATTGACGTCAGAGCTACCACGTGTTTACTATGAAATGTTGACAATGACAAGCATTATAAACTTGAATTTGATATAAGTATAATCTTTGAGGATATACGAAGAAATTTCAGATAATAATAAATGTGTGAAATCATTCTTTACATCAAATTTGATGCGATTCTGACCATGGGGGTCCTAAGAGGTAATCATGCACGAATCAATAAGATGAGGTATCATAACATTTTATTATTGCATGATATAGATGTGTATTCCAAGTCTAACTTCACCAAAAGCAAATGTGACTTAGAACATTGCTTTTGTCGAGACCCGAGTATGCAAGGGTTCTCCCAAGTTTGTGTTTTTGGCTAGAGAGTGTGATCGCTGAATTTCAAGCTGATATTTGTCAAGTATTAATAGTTGTACCTTTTAAACCCTGTCAAAATTAAAGCATTGGCAGCGATAGCAACTTCAGCACGTTGTTACTATAGCTTGTTTCAAAAAAGTAAAATATATAAATTAATCATAAGAATATATATGATTAACTTATTATAGTTGCATACTTCTGCCCCTTACATGCGAGATATTTTTCTCCAGATTATGTCAACATCGAAATTAAATATGTCAACATGCATCTTATTTGTTTCGAGATGCAACTTATCTATTTAAACACGGATTTTGATTTTCTTGCATGTCAACATAACTATCTCGCATACCCATGAAAGAAAGGAGGGGATCTCCAACAACACCTAGTTGCAGCATCAACAGAAACCTCCAAAACACCCACTGTAAAGCACAAAAACAGAAAGAGACGCAGTAGTACAATGAACGTCAAATCACAGAAAAACATAAAACACAAATGACTACACATAAACCAACGAGACCAATGGGCAAACGGTGCCGACTTAGGACGGCCATCTGCCTCGTCAGTAGCAGACGGTGTGGTTATCCTGGATTACGTGCGCACAACCCTCCCACTATTCCGATTACCCAGAGGTCTCGAAGAACGTACAGTTGTGGTGTAAAACAACCTCCTCACTGTCAGATGACCACACACAAACAAGACCGCAAGACGCAGGGGCCCAAGCAACACAGATGAATATGTAAATTGATATAAAAAGAGGGCATGCGTAATACGACCTGTGCTCTGCCGGCTGTAGCGAGCTAATGTATGTTATCACCCGAGGAGTCCGACTGACATTCAGAGAATGACATTCATGCATATAATTATATTGCATGTTAACATAATCTATACTAAAGGATCTCGCATGTAGGAGGCAGAAGTATGCCATCATCACTATTAAATATTTAGAAACAGCTGTTAAATGATAAAATGCTTAATAGATAAAATATTCCTTACCGGATAAACTTGCATTGGGAATATCTAATGATCGAATTACAACTTCCGGGTTGACAAAATACCATTTGCAAAGTATAGAAAACGGAACATTTGTTGTTTGGTCTTGCCTTCATTTTCGAACTCAAGCTTTTTATATTTCACAGTACATAATCATCCATCCGTCTCTTAGATTAGACGGTACATATTTCAAACATAAACTTGAAATGACTATTATGTCTCCTATATTACACATATGCATGAATTTCTCGTCATCGCCTTGACATCTAAGCTTTGGCCATAAAAGTTTCGTCTCCATGTAGCTGCAGTACCTTTTCTCTTAGTCTGAGATCACGTTTCACATCAAAAGAGGATGGTCGTGTGATACATGTACTGGTCACGGAGGAACTCCAAGATTATTAATTACATTTTGCTGTGTCAGAAATATCATTTTAATTCACTGCGCATGTATTTAATTTGTATCTCTGAGGAGGATTTACCACCGGAAACACGTGTCTGCTGCAATAAAATTGGTTTTTCTTCAAGAAGGTAAATAGTTGGAACATTTCCGTATTATTACATAAAAAAGTTACTAACGTGGCTGATGACCGTCCTAAGTCGGCACCGATTGCCCATTGGTCTCGTTGGTTTATGTGTTGTCTTTGAAGTTCGATGTTTGATGTTTGATGTCTCTTTTGCTGTTCCTTGTCTCTTGCTGTATGTGTCTTCTCTGTGTTTTCACTTGGGGTGTTTGGTGTGTTGCTGTTGGTGCTGCAACCGAGTTTTGTTGAAGATTCCCTCCTTTCTTATAAAGGATGTAAGCTTGTGAAAAATAATCGGAAAATATACATCTCATCCTTTGCAAGAATGCAGCAGAGTAATTTTCGCGATGGCACAATCGTGAACGCCTTCGATTCGTAAAATTCGCGAAAATTACCCCAAATGAATGCAAATTTGTCACGTTAACGGTATGTAAAAGTCGTTATTCAACAGTTTAGGTTTTACAAGTTCTACTCATTCAAAAACTGTTTTAATTTGTATTTTGTTGATGTCATGCAACATGTAACGCATTACATACAACTATAAATATGCTTCGTTTTAATATTAATAACGAAATACAAATTATGAAAATTATTAGAATACATATGTTTTACATTACAATTGTCAATTCATCTTCGTCTCCTGAAATCGTCGCCTTTCTTGAAAAAATATGCGTTTGCATTGAGGTCGCCGTGATTTATTTTAATATTCCCTATTATTAATATAAAAAATCATTTCTTGTTGCAGTGTGGAGCAGTTAAAATCGTTCCCCGTGACTTGATGTTTGTAAAGTGTATTAATTACTTCTTTGCAGCTCTGTTGCCTGAAAGTATCTTTGTTTTGGCTTTATCACTTGACATCATAAATATTTTTTTCCTGTTTCGAAAACTTGCCATTTTATTGAAAAATATAATCGAAATTAAAGTAGGTTAACATCTTAGCACCATATTCTACTTAATCAACCATACAGGAAATTTGGAGCCGCGCACTCTCCGTAAAGTAAAGTAAATGCAGAAATTTAAATTCTAAAAATAAAACTAGAGGGCGCTTGTGAAATGAATTTGGGCGGCATATGAAAAGCATTTCGTCTTGAAGCATCACTGATGAGAATTTAATATTAGAAACATGTGTCTGGTACATAATAATTGGTTTGAAATTTTCTTCAAGAAGGAGTAGAGTTGAAATACTTTCGAATTAGTATGCAGGTTAGAACTGCTCTCAAAACGGCTGTCGCAGCATAAGTTTCTAGACAACTTATTGACTGTGAATGAGTTAAAGAAGATCCTGACGATAATCTCAACATCACTCACGATAGAGCACAAAATTGAACATTGACAGATCCCTAGCAAGCTAGAGATGGGATCAGGTGCCCGGAAGGAGTAAGCATCCCCTGTTTGCTAGCCGCACCCACCGTCGATGTATAAGCATGGAAACGAAAATATATAAAATCCATGCGCTGTCTGAAGTTATCTATATAGAAAGTGCCATGGCGACAATGCCGGGGAAATATATTCAAAACACCTACTGTCAAACCCCTCGCGGGGAACTTTTTTTACGAGCTCCACACGGCAAAGGGCATAAGTGTGACACTAATGAGTTAAAGAAGTAACGATGTTTTCATACGAAAATGCAACCTTTTTAACGTTTCATCTAAGCGCATTAATTCTGTTGTGCATTAAATAAAAATTATCTTTCAGATAAGAGGCATTGTAAGATAATACATTAGTTTCATTACGGCACAGTTCTACATGTACCTTACTCAGTAAGGTAGAATGTAGGTTCTACATCAAAAGATATTTTTTTTGTTTTAGGATCTCTTGGGTGGAGGAAAATGGGATTGGCACAAATTAGGTCAATGAACGTGTTTGTCATTAAAATCGTTAAGTTACTTAAGACGCATTATAATTATGTCGTTTTGAATCATCATCAAACCATTTTATTTCCCAAGATGACAAGAAATAGGAAGCTTAATGAATCCATTAGTATATGTTCTCCTAGGTAAAGTAAGCTAAGTAACGTCGTAAAGTTTAACATTTCTCTGATCTCCAAAGTAGCAGAAATAAAAACTCCTTTGATTTAGCAATATATATGAAAAAAAAAACTCCTACAGCTAGCAATTGATAATAATTGTTCATCATTGAATAATAAGGTATGTAAAATATTTAGATTTTCTAAAATGATAAAAATTGTTTTTAAGAACATGAATGAAAATAAAACATTTTGTTCAATCTAAGTAGGGATCCTCGTAAATTTATGACACAAAGTTCACAAACCAAGAAAGAAAAGGATAAGTATTTATTTTAGGTGAATGTTGGATTGAAGGCGTTTAACATATGGTGTAAAATTGAACAACTCGGACGAATTTCTCAGAAAGTACAACATTCGGAAATTGTTTACTCCCTTATTTGAAAAATCAATGCCGGTGGACCAGGAGTCCCCGAGGGCACATGTAGCCTAGTTCGATCAATTTCGGTTGATCGTTTCTTCAACGCATTCTAAATTTCTGTTATCAAAATTTCTTGAAATTTCTAAAAAAAAAGTGGGTCCTGTAGCATCATATCCCACCCGTCCTGCTACGTCTTTCGATACGCTTTTTCGACATAGTAACTTACATACTTTTTTGGCATATTATATTGTTTAGATTTGAGGATCACTGACGAGGGTTAAGTACCCGAAACGTGCATGTCTGGTCCACGTTGCCAATTTATCTGTTCTTAAATGATGCTATTCAATTTGAAGACGTTTACATTGTAAGCATTTTTAATATCATCTAAAATGTCGTAGAATTTGAGGAGTATAGATGTTATTTTTATCTCATAAAGATAAACATAAATTTACTTCATAAAATTTCACAGTAGAAGAAGCATTCCATCACTTTTTGGGCAAAGTGCACCTTCAATACATATACTGTAAATTGGGTTTTATACGTCATGTACCAAATCGTCATGGTTTCTTTGACGAAATATCGAACCGACGAATATAAATACTGCGAACATCCTACTAAGTCTTTCGGTACACTTTTGGACATAAATGTGATGCTCTTTGGCCATATTACTTTCTTAAGATTGAGGATATGTGGCGAGGGTTAAGTACCTAAAACGGACATGCCTGGTCCGTGCTGCAAATTTTATCTGTCCTTAAATTTTGGTATGGAAATTGAAGACGTTAAACATTTGTACCATTTGATGAGAGTCACTGCTTGTAGACCAGGAGTCCTCGAGGCACAGGCAACCAAGTATGATCAACTTCTTTTGATTGTTTCTTCGACATATTCGAAATTTCTGTTATCAAAGTTTCTTGAAATGTCTGAAACGTGGGTCCTGTAGCATCATATCCTACCCATTCTGCTACGTCTTTCGGTACATATTTGGGCATAATAACTTTCACACTCTTTGACCATATTACATTGTTTAGATTGAGAATCAGTTTTTTTTCATTTAACGATTCTTTCGCACGTAATCAAGGATAACCACACCGTCTGCTACTTACGTGGTAGATGGCCGTCCTAAGTCGGCACCGGTTGCCCATGGGTCTCCTTGGTTTATGTGTGGTCTTTTATGTTTTATTTTTCTATGGTGTGAGTTGGTGTTCCTTGTCCCTTTTGCGTCTCTTTCTGTGGGTGTCTGTTCTGTGTTTATTTTTTTTCTTGCATTGAGTGTTTTGGGGTATAGCTGTGGGTGCTGCAACCTATTGTTGTTGGAGATCACCTCCTTTCTTTCGTAATTAACTAGTAATTTCATCTGTAAATATCATTAAAATTATAGGAGGTTTACATCTTAGCGCCGTCCCTGCAATAGTATTTAGGCTATTAGTTTTTTTAGCAATGTAAACGTCTTCAAATTGAATAGCATCATTTAAGAACAAATAAATTGGCAACGTGGACCAGACATGCACGTTTTTGGGTACTTAACCCTCATCAGTGATCCTAAATCCTTAATCTAAACAATGTAATATGCCAAAAAGTATGAAAGTTACTTTGTCGAAAAAGGGTACCGAAAGACGTAGCAGGATGGGTGGGATATGATGCTACAGGACCCACTTTTTAGAAATTTCAAGAAATTTTGATAACAGAAATTTAGATTGCGTTGAAGAAACGATCAACCGAAATTGATCGAACTTGGCTACATGTGCCCTCGGGGACTCCTGGTCCACCAGCAGTGACACTCACCAAGTGGTATAAATGTAAACGTCTTCAAATTGAACAGCATCATTTAAGAACAAATAAATTGGCAACGTGGACCAGACATGCACGTTTCGGGTACTTAACCCTCATCAGTGATCCTAAATCCTTAATCTAAACAATGTAATATGCCAAAAAGTATGAAAGTTACTTTGTCGAAAAAGGGTACCGAAAGACGTAGCAGGATGGGTGGGATATGATGCTACAGGACCCACTTTTTAGAAATTTCAAGAAATTTTGATAACAGAAATTTAGATTGCGTTGAAGAAACGATCAACCGAAATTGATCGAACTTGGCTACATGTGCCCCCGGGGACTCCTGGTCCACCAGCAGTGACACTCACCAAGTGGTATATATGTAAACGTCTTCAAATTGAACAGCATCATTTAAGAACAAATAGATTGGCAACGTGGACCAGACATGCACGTTTCGGGTACTTAACCCTCATCAGTGATCCTAAATCCTTAATCTAAACAATGTAATATGCCAAAAAGTATGAAAGTTACTTTGTCGAAAAAGGGTACCGAAAGACGTAGCAGGATGGGTGGGATATGATGCTACAGGACCCACTTTTTAGAAATTTCAAGAAATTTTGATAACAGAAATTTAGATTGCGTTGAAGAAACGATCAACCGAAATTGATCGAACTTGGCTACATGTGCCCTCGGGGACTCCTGGTCCAACAGCAGTGACACTCACCAAGTGGTATAAATGTAAACGTCTTCAAATTGAATGGCATCATTTAAGAACAAATAAATTGGCAACGTGGACCAGACATGCACGTTTCGGGTACTTAACCCTCATCAGTGATCCTAAATCCTTAATCTAAACAATGTAATATGCCAAAAAGTATGAAAGTTACTTTGTCGAAAAAGGGTACCGAAAGACGTAGCAGGATGGGTGGGATATGATGCTACAGGACCCACTTTTTAGAAATTTCAAGAAATTTTGATAACAGAAATTTAGATTGCGTTGAAGAAACGATCAACCGAAATTGATCGAACTTGGCTACATGTGCCCTCGGGGACTCCTGGTCCACCAGCAGTGACACTCACCAAGTGGTATAAATGTAAACGTCTTCAAATTGAATAGCATCATTTAAAAACAAATAAATTGGCAACGTGGACCAGACATGCACGTTTCGGGTACTTAACCCTCATCAGTGATCCTAAATCCTTAATCTAAACAATGTAATATGTCAAAAAGGATGAAAGTTACTTTGTCGAAAAAGGGTACCGAAAGACGTAGCAGGATGGGTGGGATATGATGCTACAGGACCCACTTATTAGAAATTTCAAGAAATTTTGATAGCAGAAATTTAGATTGCGTTGAAGAAACGATCAACCGAAATTGATCGAACTTGGCTACATGTGCCCTCGGGGACTCCTGGTCCACCAGCAGTGACACTCACCAAGTGGTATAAATGTAAACGTCTTCAAATTGAATAGCATCATTTAAGAACAAATAAATTGGCAACGTGGACCAGACATGCACGTTTCGGGTACTTAACCCTCATCAGTGATCCTAAATCCTTAATCTAAACAATGTAATATGCCAAAAAGTATGAAAGGTACTTTGTCGAAAAAGGGTACCGAAAGACGTAGCAGGATGGGTGGGATATGATGCTACAGGACCCACTTTTTAGAAATTTCAAGAAATTTTGATAACAGAAATTTAGATTCCGTTGAAGAAACGATCAACCGAAATTGATCGAACTTGGCTACATGTGCCCTCGGGGACTCCTGGTCCACCAGCAGTGACACTCACCAAGTGGTATAAATGTAAACGTCTTCAAATTGAATAGCATCATTTAAGAACAAATAAATTGGCAACGTGGACCAGACATGCACGTTTCGGGTACTTAACCCTCATCAGTGATCCTAAATCCTTAATCTAAACAATGTAATATGCCAAAAAGTATGAAAGTTACTTTGTCGAAAAAGGGTACCGAAAGACGTAGCAGGATGGTGGGATATGATGCTACAGGACCCACTTTTCAGAAATTTCAAGAAATTTTGATAACAGAAATTCTGATTGCGTTGAAGAAACGATCAACCGAAATTGATCGAACTTGGCTACATGTGCCCTCGGGGACTCCTGGTCCACCAGCAGTGACACTCACCAAGTGGTATAAATGTAAACGTCTTCAAATTGAATAGCATCATTTAAGAACAAATAAATTGGCAACGTGGACAAGACATGCACGTTTCGGGTACTTAACCCTCATCAGTGATCCTAAATCCTTAATCTAAACAATGTAATATGTCAAAAAGTATGAAAGTTACTTTGTCGAAAAAGGGTACCGAAAGACGTAGCAGGATCGGTGGGATATGATGCTACAGGACCCACTTTTTAGAAATTTCAAGAAATTTTGATAACAGAAATTTAGATTGCGTTGAAGAAACGATCAACCGAAATTGATCGAACTTGGCTACATGTGCCCTCGGGGACTCCTGGTCCAACAGCAGTGACACTCACCAAGTGGTATAAATGTAAACGTCTTCAAATTGAATAGCATCATTTAAGAACAAATAAATTGGCAACGTGGACCAGACATGCACGTTTCGGGTACTTAACCCTCATCAGTGATCCTTAATCCTTAATCTAAACAATGTAATATGCCAAAAAGTATGAAAGTTACTTTGTCGAAAAAGGGTACCGAAAGACGTAGCAGGATGGGTGGGATATGATGCTACAGGACCCACTTTTTAGAAATTTCAAGAAATTTTGATAACAGAAATTTAGATTGCGTTGAAGAAACGATCAACCGAAATTGATCGAACTTGGCTACATGTGCCCTCGGGGACTCCTGGGCCACCAGCAGTGACACTCACCAAGTGGTATAAATGTAAACGTCTTCAAATTGAACAGCATCATTTAAGAACAAATAAATTGGCAACGTGGACCAGACATGCACGTTTCGGGTACTTAACCCTCATCAGTGATCCTAAATCCTTAATCTAAACAATGTAATATGCCAAAAAGTATGAAAGTTACTTTGTCGAAAAAGGGTACCGAAAGACGTAGCAGGATGGGTGGGATATGATGCTACAGGACCCACTTTTTAGAAATTTCAAGAAATTTTGATAACAGAAATTTAGATTGCGTTGAAGAAACGATCAACCGAAATTGATCGAACTTGGCTACATGTGCCCTCGGGGACTCCTGGTCCACCAGCAGTGACACTCACCAAGTGGTATAAATGTAAACGTCTTCAAATTGAATAGCATCATTTAAGAACAAATAAATTGGCAACGTGGACCAGACATGCACGTTTCGGGTACTTAACCCTCATCAGTGATCCTAAATCCTTAATCTAAACAATGTAATATGCCAAAAAGTATGAAAGTTACTTTGTCGAAAAAGGGTACCGAAAGACGTAGCAGGATGGGTGGGATATGATGCTACAGGACCCACTTTTCAGAAATTTCAAGAAATTTTGATAACAGAAATTCTGATTGCGTTGAAGAAACGATCAACCGAAATTGATCGAACTTGGCTACATGTGCCCTCGGGGACTCCTGGTCCAACAGCAGTGACACTCACCAAGTGGTATAAATGTAAACGTCTTCAAATTGAATAGCATCATTTAAGAACAAATAAATTGGCAACGTGGACAAGACATGCACGTTTCGGGTACTTAACACTCATCAGTGATCCTAAATCCTTAATCTAAGCAATGTAATATGCCAAAAAGTATGAAAGTTACTTTGTCGAAAAAGGGTACCGAAAGACGTAGCAGGATGGGTGGGATATGATGCTACAGGACCCACTTTTTAGAAATTTCAAGAAATTTTGATAACAGAAATTTAGATTGCGTTGAAGAAACGATCAACCGAAATTGATCGAACTTGGCTACATGTGCCCTCGGGGACTCCTGGTCCACCAGCAGTGACACTCACCAAGTGGTATAAATGTAAACGTCTTCAAATTGAATAGCATCATTTAAGAACAAATAAATTGGCAACGTGGACCAGACATGCACGTTTCGGGTACTTAACCCTCATCAGTGATCCTAAATCCTTAATCTAAACAATGTAATATGCCAAAAAGTATGAAAGTTACTTTGTCGAAAAAGGGTACCGAAAGACGTAGCAGGATGGGTGGGATATGATGCTACAGGACCCACTTTTTAGAAATTTCAAGAAATTTTGATCACAGAAATTTAGATTGCGTTGAAGAAACGATCAACCGAAATTGATCGAACTTGGCTACATGTGCCCTCGGGGACTCCTGGTCCACCAGCAGTGACACTCACCAAGTGGTATAAATGTAAACGTCTTCAAATTGAATAGCATCATTTAAGAACAAATAAATTGGCAACGTGGACCAGACATGCACGTTTCGGGTACTTAACCCTCATCAGTGATCCTAAATCCTTAATCTAAACAATGTAATATGCCAAAAAGTATGAAAGTTACTTTGTCGAAAAAGGGTACCGAAAGACGTAGCAGGATGGGTGGGATATGATGCTACAGGACCCACTTTTCAGAAATTTCAAGAAATTTTGATAACAGAAATTCTGATTGCGTTGAAGAAACGATCAACCGAAATTGATCGAACTTGGCTACATGTGCCCTCGGGGACTCCTGGTCCAACAGCAGTGACACTCACCAAGTGGTATAAATGTAAACGTCTTCAAATTGAATAGCATCATTTAAGAACAAATAAATTGGCAACGTGGACAAGACATGCACGTTTCGGGTACTTAACCCTCATCAGTGATCCTAAATCCTTAATCTAAACAATGTAATATGCCAAAAAGTATGAAAGTTACTTTGTCGAAAAAGGGTACCGAAAGACGTAGCAGGATGGGTGGGATATGATGCTACAGGACCCACTTTTTAGAAATTTCAAGAAATTTTGATAACAGAAATTTAGATTGCGTTGAAGAAACGATCAACCGAAATTGATCGAACTTGGCTACATGTGCCCTCGGGGACTCCTGGTCCACCAGCAGTGACACTCACCAAGTGGTATAAATGTAAACGTCTTCAAATTGAATAGCATCATTTGATAACAAATAAATTGGCAACGTGGACCAGACATGCACGTTTCGGGTACTTAACCCTCATCAGTGATCCTAAATCCTTAATCTAAACAATGTAATATGCCAAAAAGTATGAAAGTTACTTTGTCGAAAAAGGGTACCGAAAGACGTAGCAGGATGGGTGGGATATGATGCTACAGGACCCACTTTTTAGAAATTTCAAGAAATTTTGATAACAGAAATTTAGATTGCGTTGAAGAAACGATCAACCGAAATTGATCGAACTTGGCTACATGTGCCCTCGGGGACTCCTGGTCCACCAGCAGTGACACTCACCAAGTGGTATAAATGTCAACGTCTTCAAATTGAATAGCATCATTTAAGAACAAATAAATTGGCAACGTGGACCAGACATGCACGTTTCGGGTACTTAACCCTCATCAGTGATCCTAAATCCTTAATCTAAACAATGTAATATGCCAAAAAGTATGAAAGTTACTTTGTCGAAAAAGGGTACCGAAAGACGTAGCAGGATGGGTGGGATATGATGCTACAGGACCCACTTTTTAGAAATTTCAAGAAATTTTGATAACAGAAATTTAGATTGCGTTGAAGAAACGATCAACCGAAATTGATCGAACTTGGCAACATGTGCCCTCGGGGACTCCTGGTCCACCAGCAGTGACACTCACCAAGTGGTATAAATGTAAACGTCTTCAAATTGAATAGCATCATTTAAGAACAAATAAATTGGCAACGTGGACCAGACATGCACGTTTCGGGTACTTAACCCTCATCAGTGATCCTAAATCCTTAATCTAAACAATGTAATATGCCAAAAAGTATGAAAGTTACTTTGTCGAAAAAGGGTACCGAAAGACGTAGCAGGATGGGTGGGATATGATGCTACAGGACCCACTTTTTAGAAATTTCAAGAAATTTTGATAACAGAAATTTAGATTGCGTTGAAGAAACGATCAACCGAAATTGATCGAACTTGGCTACATGTGCCCTCGGGGACTCCTGGTCCACCAGCAGTGACACTCACCAAGTGGTATAAATGTAAACGTCTTCAAATTGAATAGCATCATTTAAGAACAAATAAATTGGCAACGTGGACCAGACATGCACGTTTCGGGTACTTAAACCTCATCAGTGATCCTAAATCCTTAATTTAAACAATGTAATTTGCCAAAAAGTATGAAAGTTACTTTGTCGAAAAAGGGTACCGAAAGACGTAGCAGGATGGGTGGGTTATGATGCTACAGGACCCACTTTTTCGAAATTTCAAGAAATTTTGATAACAGAAATTTAGATTGCGTTGAAGAAACGATCAACCGAAATTGATCGAACTTGGCTACATGTGCCCTCGGGGACTCCTGGTCCACCAGCAGTGACACTCACCAAGTGGTATAAATGTAAACGTCTTCAAATTGAATAGCATCATTTAAGAACAAATAAATTGGCAACGTGGACCAGACATGCACGTTTCGGGTACTTAACCCTCATCAGTGATCCTAAATCCTTAATCTAAACAATGTAATATGCCAAAAAGTATGAAAGTTACTTTGTCGAAAAAGGGTACCGAAAGACGTAGCAGGATGGGTGGGATATGATGCTACAGGACCCACTTTTTAGAAATTTCAAGAAATTTTGATAACAGAAATTTAGATTGCGTTGAAGAAACGATCAACCGAAATTGATCGAACTTGGCTACATGTGCCCTCGGGGACTCCTGGTCCACCAGCAGTGACACTCACCAAGTGGTATAAATGTAAACGTCTTCAAATTGAATAGCATCATTTGATAACAAATAAATTGGCAACGTGGACCAGACATGCACGTTTCGGGTACTTAACCCTCATCAGTGATCCTAAATCCTTAATCTAAACAATGTAATATGCCAAAAAGTATGAAAGTTACTTTGTCGAAAAAGGGTACCGAAAGACGTAGCAGGATGGGTGGGATATGATGCTACAGGACCCACTTTTTAGAAATTTCAAGAAATTTTGATAACAGAAATTTAGATTGCGTTGAAGAAACGATCAACCGAAATTGATCGAACTTGGCTACATGTGCCCTCGGGGACTCCTGGTCCACCAGCAGTGACACTCACCAAGTGGTATAAATGTAAACGTCTTCAAATTGAATAGCATCATTTAAGAACAAATAAATTGGCAACGTGGACCAGACATGCACGTTTCGGGTACTTAAACCTCATCAGTGATCCTAAATCCTTAATTTAAACAATGTAATTTGCCAAAAAGTATGAAAGTTACTTTGTCGAAAAAGGGTACCGAAAGACGTAGCAGGATGGGTGGGATATGATGCTACAGGACCCACTTTTTAGAAATTTCAAGAAATTTTGATAACAGAAATTTAGATTGCGTTGAAGAAACGATCAACCGAAATTGATCGAACTTGGCTACATGTGCCCTCGGGGACTCCTGGTCCACCAGCAGTGACACTCACCAAGTGGTATAAATGTAAACGTCTTCAAATTGAATAGCATCATTTAAGAACAAATAAATTGGCAACGTGGACCAGACATGCACGTTTCGGGTACTTAACCCTCATCAGTGATCCTAAATCCTTAATCTAAACAATGTAATATGCCAAAAAGTATGAAAGTTACTTTGTCGAAAAATGGTACCGAAAGACGTAGCAGGATGGGTGGGATATGATGCTACAGGACCCACTTTTTAGAAATTTCAAGAAATTTTGATAACAGAAATTTAGATTGCGTTGAAGAAACGATCAACCGAAATTGATCGAACTTGGCTACATGTGCCCTCGGGGACTCCTGGTCCACCAGCAGTGACACTCACCAAGTGGTATAAATGTAAACGTCTTCAAATTGAATAGCATCATTTAAGAACAAATAAATTGGCAACGTGGACCAGACATGCACGTTTCGGGTACTTAAACCTCATCAGTGATCCTAAATCCTTAATCTAAACAATGTAATTTGCCAAAAAGTATGAAAGTTACTTTGTCGAAAAAGGATACCGAAAGACGTAGCAGGATGGGTGGGATATGATGCTACAGGACCCACTTTTTAGAAATTTCAAGAAATTTTGATAACAGAAATTTAGATTGCGTTGAAGAAACGATCAACCGAAATTGATCGAACTTGGCTACATGTGCCCTCGGGGACTCCTGGTCCACCAGCAGTGACACTCACCAAGTGGTATAAATGTAAACGTCTTCAAATTGAATAGCATCATTTAAGAACAAATAAATTGGCAACGTGGACCAGACATGCACGTTTCGGGTACTTAACCCTCATCAGTGATCCTAAATCCTTAATCTAAACAATGTAATATGCCAAAAAGTATGAAAGTTACTTTGTCGAAAAAGGGTACCGAAAGACGTAGCAGGATGGGTGGGATATGATGCTACAGGACCCACTTTTTAGAAATTTCAAGAAATTTTGATAACAGAAATTTAGATTGCGTTGAAGAAACGATCAACCGAAATTGATCGAACTTGGCTACATGTGCCCTCGGGGACTCCTGGTCCACCAGCAGTGACACTCACCAAGTGGTATAAATGTAAACGTCTTCAAATTGAATAGCATCATTTAAGAACAAATAAATTGGCAACGTGGACCAGACATGCACGTTTCGGGTACTTAACCCTCATCAGTGATCCTAAATCCTTAATCTAAACAATGTAATTTGCCAAAAAGTATGAAAGTTACTTTGTCGAAAAAGGGTACCGAAAGACGTAGCAGGATGGGTGGGATATGATGCTACAGGACCCACTTTTTAGAAATTTCAAGAAATTTTGATAACAGAAATTTAGATTGCGTTGAAGAAACGATCAACCGAAATTGATCGAACTTGGCTACATGTACCCTCGGGGACTCCTGGTCCACCAGCAGTGACACTCACCAAGTGGTATAAATGTAAACGTCTTCAAATTGAATAGCATCATTTAAGAACAAATAAATTGGCAACGTGGACCAGACATGCACGTTTCGGGTACTTAACCCTTATCAGTGATCCTAAATCCTTAATCTAAACAATGTAATATGCCAAAAAGTATGAAAGTTACTTTGTCGAAAAAGGGTACCGAAAGACGTAGCAGGATGGGTGGGATATGATGCTACAGGACCCACTTTTTAGAAATTTCAAGAAATTTTGATAACAGAAATTTAGATTGCGTTGAAGAAACGATCAACCGAAATTGATCGAACTTGGCTACATGTGCCCTCGGGGACTCCTGGTCCACCAGCAGTGACACTCACCAAGTGGTATAAATGTAAACGTCTTCAAATTGAATAGCATCATTTAAGAACAAATAAATTGGCAACGTGGACCAGACATGCACGTTTCGGTTACTTAAACCTCATCAGTGATCCTAAATCCTTAATCTAAACAATGTTATTTGCCAAAAAGTATGAAAGTTACTTTGTCGAAAAAGGGTACCGAAAGACGTAGCAGGATCGGTGGGATATGATGCTACAGGACCCACTTTTTAGAAATTTCAAGAAATTTTGATAACAGAAATTTAGATTGCGTTGAAGAAACGATCAACCGAAATTGATCGAACTTGGCTACATGTGCCCTCGGGGACTCCTGGTCCACCAGCAGTGACACTCACCAAGTGGTATAAATGTAAACGTCTTCAAATTGAATAGCATCATTTAAGAACAAATAAATTGGCAACGTGGACCAGACATGCACGTTTCGGGTACTTAACCCTCATCAGTGATCCTAAATCCTTAATCTAAACAATGTAATATGCCAAAAAGTATGAAAGTTACTTTGTCGAAAAAGGGTACCGAAAGACGTAGCAGGATGGGTGGGATATGATGCTACAGGACCCACTTTTTAGAAATTTCAAGAAATTTTGATAACAGAAATGTAGATTGCGTTGAAGAAACGATCAACCGAAATTGATCGAACTTGGCTACATGTGCCCTCGGGGACTCCTGGTCCACTAGCAGTGACACTCACCAAGTGGTATAAATGTAAACGTCTTCAAATTGAATAGCATCATTTAAGAACAAATAAATTGGCAACGTGGACCAGACATGCACGTTTCGGGTACTTAACCCTCATCAGTGATCCTTAATCCTTAATCTAAACAATGTAATTTGCCAAAAAGTATGAAAGTTACTTTGTCGAAAAAGGGTACCGAAAGACGTAGCAGGATGGGTGGGATATGATGCTACAGGACCCACTTTTTAGAAATTTCAAGAAATTTTGATAACAGAAATTTAGATTGCGTTGAAGAAACGATCAACCGAAATTGATCGAACTTGGCTACATGTGCCCTCGGGGACTCCTGGTCCACCAGCAGTGACACTCACCAAGTGGTATAAATGTAAACGTCTTCAAATTGAATATCATCATTTAAGAACAAATAATATGGCAACGTGGACCAGACATGCACGTTTCGGGTACTTAACCCTCATCAGTGATCCTAAATCCTTAATCTAAACAATGTAATATGCCAAAAAGTATGAAAGTTACTTTGTCGAAAAAGGGTACCGAAAGACGTAGCAGGATGGGTGGGATATGATGCTACAGGACCCACTTTTTAGAAATTTCAAGAAATTTTGATAACAGAAATTTAGATTGCGTTGAAGAAACGATCAACCGAAATTGATCGAACTTGGCTACATGTGCCCTCGGGGACTCCTGGTCCACCAGCAGTGACACTCACCAAGTGGTATAAATGTAAACGTCTTCAAATTGAATAGCATCATTTAAGAACAAATAAATTGGCAACGTGGACCAGACATGCACGTTTCGGGTACTTAACCCTCATCAGTGATCCTAAATCCTTAATCTAAACAATGTAATATGCCAAAAAGTATGAAAGTTACTTTGTCGAAAAAGGGTACCGAAAGACGTAGCAGGATGGGTGGGATATGATGCTACAGGACCCACTTTTTCGAAATTTCAAGAAATTTTGATAACAGAAATTTAGATTGCGTTGAAGAAACGATCAACCGAAATTGATCGAACTTGGCTACATGTGCCCTCGGGGACTCCTGGTCCACCAGCAGTGACACTCACCAAGTGGTATAAATGTAAACGTCTTCAAATTGAATAGCATCATTTAAGAACAAATAAATTGGCAACGTGGACCAGACATGCACGTTTCGGGTACTTAACCCTCATCAGTGATCCTAAATCCTTAATCTAAACAATGTAATTTGCCAAAAAGTATGAAAGTTACTTTGTCGAAAAAGGGTACCGAAAGACGTAGCAGGATGGGTGGGATATGATGCTACAGGACCCACTTTTTAGAAATTTCAAGAAATTTTGATAACAGAAATTTAGATTGCGTTGAAGAAACGATCAACCGAAATTGATCGAACTTGGCTACATGTGCCCTCGGGGACTCCTGGTCCACCAGCAGTGACACTCACCAAGTGGTATAAATGTAAACGTCTTCAAATTGAATAGCATCATTTAAGAACAAATAAATTGGCAACGTGGACCAGACATGCACGTTTCGGGTACTTAACCCTCATCAGTGATCCTAAATCCTTAATCTAAACAATGTAATATGCCAAAAAGTATGAAAGTTACTTTGTCGAAAAAGGGTACCGAAAGACGTAGCAGGATGGGTGGGATATGATGCTACAGGACCCACTTTTTAGAAATTTCAAGAAATTTTGATAACAGAAATTTAGATTGCGTTGAAGAAACGATCAACCGAAATTGATCGAACTTGGCTACATGTGCCCTCGGGGACTCCTGGTCCACCAGCAGTGACACTCACCAAGTGGTATAAATGTAAACGTCTTCAAATTGAATAGCATCATTTAAGAACAAATAAATTGGCAACGTGGACCAGACATGCACGTTTCGGGTACTTAACCCTCATCAGTGATCCTAAATCCTTAATCTAAACAATGTAATTTGCCAAAAAGTATGAAAGTTACTTTGTCGAAAAAGGGTACCGAAAGACGTAGCAGGATGGGTGGGATATGATGCTACAGGACCCACTTTTTCGAAATTTCAAGAAATTTTGATAACAGAAATTTAGATTGCGTTGAAGAAACGATCAACCGAAATTGATCGAACTTGGCTACATGTGCCCTCGGGGACTCCTGGTCCACCAGCAGTGACACTCACCAAGTGGTATAAATGTAAACGTCTTCAAATTGAATAGCATCATTTAAGAACAAATAAATTGGCAACGTGGACCAGACATGCACGTTTCGGGTACTTAACCCTCATCAGTGATCCTAAATCCTTAATCTAAACAATGTAATATGCCAAAAAGTATGAAAGTTACTTTGTCGAAAAAGGGTACCGAAAGACGTAGCAGGATGGGTGGGATATGATGCTACAGGACCCACTTTTTAGAAATTTCAAGAAATTTTGATAACAGAAATTTAGATTGCGTTGAAGAAACGATCAACCGAAATTGATCGAACTTGGCTACATGTGCCCTCGGGGACTCCTGGTCCACCAGCAGTGACACTCACCAAGTGGTATAAATGTAAACGTCTTCAAATTGAATAGCATCATTTAAGAACAAATAAATTGGCAACGTGGACCAGACATGCACGTTTCGGGTACTTAACCCTCATCAGTGATCCTAAATCCTTAATCTAAACAATGTAATTTGCCAAAAAGTATGAAAGTTACTTTGTCGAAAAAGGGTACCGAAAGACGTAGCAGGATGGGTGGGATATGATGCTACAGGACCCACTTTTTAGAAATTTCAAGAAATTTTGATAACAGAAATTTAGATTGCGTTGAAGAAACGATCAACCGAAATTGATCGAACTTGGCTACATGTGCCCTCGGGGACTCCTGGTCCACCAGCAGTGACACTCACCAAGTGGTATAAATGTAAACGTCTTCAAATTGAATAGCATCATTTAAGAACAAATAAATTGGCAACGTGGACCAGACATGCACGTTTCGGGTACTTAACCCTCATCAGTGATCCTAAATCCTTAATCTAAACAATGTAATATGCCAAAAATTATGAAAGTTACTTTGTCGAAAAAGGGTACCGAAAGACGTAGCAGGATGGGTGGGATATGATGCTACAGGACCCACTTTTTAGAAATTTCAAGAAATTTTGATAACAGAAATTTAGATTGCGTTGAAGAAACGATCAACCGAAATTGATCGAACTTGGCTACATGTGCCCTCGGGGACTCCTGGTCCACCAGCAGTGACACTCACCAAGTGGTATAAATGTAAACGTCTTCAAATTGAATAGCATCATTTAAGAACAAATAAATTGGCAACGTGGACCAGACATGCACGTTTCGGGTACTTAACCCTCATCAGTGATCCTAAATCCTTAATCTAAACAATGTAATTTGCCAAAAAGTATGAAAGTTACTTTGTCGAAAAAGGGTACCGAAAGACGTAGCAGGATGGGTGGGATATGATGCTACAGGACCCACTTTTTCGAAATTTCAAGAAATTTTGATAACAGAAATTTAGATTGCGTTGAAGAAACGATCAACCGAAATTGATCGAACTTGGCTACATGTGCCCTCGGGGACTCCTGGTCCACCAGCAGTGACACTCACCAAGTGGTATAAATGTAAACGTCTTCAAATTGAATAGCATCATTTAAGAACAAATAAATTGGCAACGTGGACCAGACATGCACGTTTCGGGTACTTAACCCTCATCAGTGATCCTAAATCCTTAATCTAAACAATGTAATATGCCAAAAAGTATGAAAGTTACTTTGTCGAAAAAGGGTACCGAAAGACGTAGCAGGATGGGTGGGATATGATGCTACAGGACCCACTTTTTAGAAATTTCAAGAAATTTTGATAACAGAAATTTAGATTGCGTTGAAGAAACGATCAACCGAAATTGATCGAACTTGGCTACATGTGCCCTCGGGGACTCCTGGTCCACCAGCAGTGACACTCACCAAGTGGTATAAATGTAAACGTCTTCAAATTGAATAGCATCATTTAAGAACAAATAAATTGGCAACGTGGACCAGACATGCACGTTTCGGGTACTTAAACCTCATCAGTGATCCTAAATCCTTAATCTAAACAATGTAATTTGCCAAAAAGTATGAAAGTTACTTTGTCGAAAAAGGGTACCGAAAGACGTAGCAGGATGGGTGGGATATGATGCTACAGGACCCACATTTTAGAAATTTCAAGAAATTTTGATAACAGAAATTTAGATTGCGTTGAAGAAACGATCAACCGAAATTGATCGAACTTGGCTACATGTGCCCTCGGGGACTCCTGGTCCACCAGCAGTGACACTCACCAAGTGGTATAAATGTAAACGTCTTCAAATTGAATAGCATCATTTAAGAACAAATAAATTGGCAACGTGGACCAGACATGCACGTTTCGGGTACTTAACCCTCATCAGTGATCCTAAATCCTTAATCTAAACAATGTAATATGCCAAAAAGTATGAAAGTTACTTTGTCGAAAAAGGGTACCGAAAGACGTAGCAGGATCGGTGGGATATGATGCTACAGGACCCACTTTTTAGAAATTTCAAGAAATTTTGATAACAGAAATTTAGATTGCGTTGAAGAAACGATCAACCGAAATTGATCGAACTTGGCTACATGTGCCCTCGGGGACTCCTGGTCCACCAGCAGTGACACTCACCAAGTGGTATAAATGTAAACGTCTTCAAATTGAATAGCATCATTTAAGAACAAATAAATTGGCAACGTGGACCAGACATGCACGTTTCGGGTACTTAACCCTCATCAGTGATCCTAAATCCTTAATCTAAACAATGTAATTTGCCAAAAAGTATGAAAGTTACTTTGTCGAAAAAGGGTACCGAAAGACGTAGCAGGATGGGTGGGATATGATGCTACAGGACCCACTTTTTAGAAATTTCAAGAAATTTTGATAACAGAAATTTAGATTGCGTTGAAGAAACGATCAACCGAAATTGATCGAACTTGGCTACATGTGCCCTCGGGGACTCCTGGTCCACCAGCAGTGACACTCACCAAGTGGTATAAATGTAAACGTCTTCAAATTGAATAGCATCATTTAAGAACAAATAAATTGGCAACGTGGACCAGACATGCACGTTTCGGGTACTTAAACCTCATCAGTGATCCTAAATCCTTAATCTTAACAATGTAATTTGCCAAAAAGTATGAAAGTTACTTTGTCGAAAAAGGGTACCGAAAGACGTAGCTGGATCGGTGGGATATGATGCTACAGGACCCACTTTTTAGAAATTTCAAGAAATTTTGATAACAGAAATTTAGATTGCGTTGAAGAAACGATCAACCGAAATTGATCGAACTTGGCTACATGTGCCCTCGGGGACTCCTGGTCCACCAGCAGTGACACTCACCAAGTGGTATAAATGTAAACGTCTTCAAATTGAATAGCATCATTTAAGAACAAATAAATTGGCAACGTGGACCAGACATGCACGTTTCGGGTACTTAACCCTCATCAGTGATCCTAAATCCTTAATCTAAACAATGTAATATGCCAAAAAGTATGAAAGTTACTTTGTCGAAAAAGGGTACCGAAAGACGTAGCAGGATGGGTGGGATATGATGCTACAGGACCCACTTTTTAGAAATTTCAAGAAATTTTGATAACAGAAATTTAGATTGCGTTGAAGAAACGATCAACCGAAATTGATCGAACTTGGCTACATGTGCCCTCGGGGACTCCTGGTCCACCAGCAGTGACACTCACCAAGTGGTATAAATGTAAACGTCTTCAAATTGAATAGCATCATTTAAGAACAAATAAATTGGCAACGTGGACCAGACATGCACGTTTCGGGTACTTAACCCTCATCAGTGATCCTAAATCCTTAATCTAAACAATGTAATTTGCCAAAAAGTATGAAAGTTACTTTGTCGAAAAAGGGTACCGAAAGACGTAGCAGGATCGGTGGGATATGATGCTACAGGACCCACTTTTTAGAAATTTCAAGAAATTTTGATAACAGAAATTTAGATTGCGTTGAAGAAACGATCAACCGAAATTGATCGAACTTGGCTACATGTGCCCTCGGGGACTCCTGGTCCACCAGCAGTGACACTCACCAAGTGGTATAAATGTAAACGTCTTCAAATTGAATAGCATCATTTAAGAACAAATAAATTGGCAACGTGGACCAGACATGCACGTTTCGGGTACTTAACCCTCATCAGTGATCCTAAATCCTTAATCTAAACAATGTAATTTGCCAAAAAGTATGAAAGTTACTTTGTCGAAAAAGGGTACCGAAAGACGTAGCAGGATCGGTGGGATATGATGCTACAGGACCCACTTTTTAGAAATTTCAAGAAATTTTGATAACAGAAATTTAGATTGCGTTGAAGAAACGATCAACCGAAATTGATCGAATTTGGCTACATGTGCCCTCGGGGACTCCTGGTCCACCAGCAGTGACACTCACCAAGTGGTATAAATGTAAACGTCTTCAAATTGAATAGCATCATTTAAGAACAAATAAATTGGCAACGTGGACCAGACATGCACGTTTCGGGTACTTAACCCTCATCAGTGATCCTAAATCCTTAATCTAAACAATGTAATATGCCAAAAAGTATGAAAGTTACTTTGTCGAAAAAGGGTACCGAAAGACGTAGCAGGATGGGTGGGATATGATGCTACAGGACCCACTTTTTAGAAATTTCAAGAAATTTTGATAACAGAAATTTAGATTGCGTTGAAGAAACGATCAACCGAAATTGATCGAACTTGGCTACATGTGCCCTCGGGGACTCCTGGTCCACCAGCAGTGACACTCACCAAGTGGTATAAATGTAAACGTCTTCAAATTGAATAGCATCATTTAAGAACAAATAAATTGGCAACGTGGACCAGACATGCACGTTTCGGGTACTTAACCCTCATCAGTGATCCTAAATCCTTAATCTAAACAATGTAATATGCCAAAAATTATGAAAGTTACTTTGTCGAAAAAGGGTACCGAAAGACGTAGCAGGATGGGTGGGATATGATGCTACAGGACCCACTTTTTAGAAATTTCAAGAAATTTTGATAACAGAAATTTAGATTGCGTTGAAGAAACGATCAACCGAAATTGATCGAACTTGGCTACATGTGCCCTCGGGGACTCCTGGTCCACCAGCAGTGACACTCACCAAGTGGTATAAATGTAAACGTCTTCAAATTGAATAGCATCATTTAAGAACAAATAAATTGGCAACGTGGACCAGACATGCACGTTTCGGGTACTTAACCCTCATCAGTGATCCTAAATCCTTAATCTAAACAATGTAATATGCCAAAAAGTATGAAAGTTACTTTGTCGAAAAAGGGTACCGAAAGACGTAGCAGGATGGGTGGGATATGATGCTACAGGACCCACATTTTAGAAATTTCAAGAAATTTTGATAACAGAAATTTAGATTGCGTTGAAGAAACGATCAACCGAAATTGATCGAACTTGGCTACATGTGCCCTCGGGGACTCCTGGTCCACCAGCAGTGACACTCACCAAGTGGTATAAATGTAAACGTCTTCAAATTGAATAGCATCATTTAAGAACAAATAAATTGGCAACGTGGACCAGACATGCACGTTTCGGGTACTTAACCCTCATCAGTGATCCTAAATCCTTAATCTAAACAATGTAATATGCCAAAAAGTATGAAAGTTACTTTGTCGAAAAAGGGTACCGAAAGACGTAGCAGGATCGGTGGGATATGATGCTACAGGACCCACATTTTAGAAATTTCAAGAAATTTTGATAACAGAAATTTAGATTGCGTTGAAGAAACGATCAACCGAAATTGATCGAACTTGGCTACATGTGCCCTCGGGGACTCCTGGTCCACCAGCAGTGACACTCACCAAGTGGTATAAATGTAAACGTCTCCAAATTGAATAGCATCATTTAAGAACAAATAAATTGGCAACGTGGACCAGACATGCACGTTTCGGGTACTTAACCCTCATCAGTGATCCTAAATCCTTAATCTAAACAATGTAATATGCCAAAAAGTATGAAAGTTACTTTGTCGTAAAAGGGTACCGAAAGACGTAGCAGGATGGGTGGGATATGATGCTACAGGACCCACTTTTTAGAAATTTCAAGAAATTTTGATAACAGAAATTTAGATTGCGTTGAAGAAACGATCAACCGAAATTGATCGAACTTGGCTACATGTGCCCTCGGGGACTCCTGGTCCACCAGCAGTGACACTCACCAAGTGGTATAAATGTAAACGTCTTCAAATTGAATAGCATCATTTAAGAACAAATAAATTGGCAACGTGGACCAGACATGCACGTTTCGGGTACTTAACCCTCATCAGTGATCCTAAATCCTTAATCTAAACAATGTAATATGCCAAAAAGTATGAAAGTTACTTTGTCGAAAAAGGGTACCGAAAGACGTAGCAGGATGGGTGGGATATGATGCTACAGGACCCACTTTTTAGAAATTTCAAGAAATTTTGATAACAGAAATTTAGATTGCGTTGAAGAAACGATCAACCGAAATTGATCGAACTTGGCTACATGTGCCCTCGGGGACTCCTGGTCCACCAGCAGTGACACTCACCAAGTGGTATAAATGTAAACGTCTTCAAATTGAATAGCATCATTTAAGAACAAATAAATTGGCAACGTGGACCAGACATGCACGTTTCGGGTACTTAACCCTCATCAGTGATCCTAAATCCTTAATCTAAACAATGTAATATGCCAAAAAGTATGAAAGTTACTTTGTCGAAAAAGGGTACCGAAAGACGTAGCAGGATGGGTGGGATATGATGCTACAGGACCCACATTTTAGAAATTTCAAGAAATTTTGATAACAGAAATTTAGATTGCGTTGAAGAAACGATCAACCGAAATTGATCGAACTTGGCTACATGTGCCCTCGGGGACTCCTGGTCCACCAGCAGTGACACTCACCAAGTGGTATAAATGTAAACGTCTTCAAATTGAATAGCATCATTTAAGAACAAATAAATTGGCAACGTGGACCAGACATGCACGTTTCGGGTACTTAACCCTCATCAGTGATCCTAAATCCTTAATCTAAAGAATGTAATATGCCAAAAAGTATGAAAGTTACTTTGTCGAAAAAGGGTACCGAAAGACGTAGCAGGATCGGTGGGATATGATGCTACAGGACCCACATTTTAGAAATTTCAAGAAATTTTGATAACAGAAATTTAGATTGCGTTGAAGAAACGATCAACCGAAATTGATCGAACTTGGCTACATGTGCCCTCGGGGACTCCTGGTCCACCAGCAGTGACACTCACCAAGTGGTATAAATGTAAACGTCTCCAAATTGAATAGCATCATTTAAGAACAAATAAATTGGCAACGTGGACCAGACATGCACGTTTCGGGTACTTAACCCTCATCAGTGATCCTAAATCCTTAATCTAAACAATGTAATATGCCAAAAAGTATGAAAGTTACTTTGTCGTAAAAGGGTACCGAAAGACGTAGCAGGATGGGTGGGATATGATGCTACAGGACCCACTTTTTAGAAATTTCAAGAAATTTTGATAACAGAAATTTAGATTGCGTTGAAGAAACGATCAACCGAAATTGATCGAACTTGGCTACATGTGCCCTCTGGGACTCCTGGTCCACCAGCAGTGACACTCACCAAGTGGTATAAATGTAAACGTCTTCAAATTGAATAGCATCATTTAAGAACAAATAAATTGGCAACGTGGACCAGACATGCACGTTTCGGGTACTTAACCCTCATCAGTGATCCTAAATCCTTAATCTAAACAATGTAATATGCCAAAAAGTATGAAAGTTACTTTGTCGAAAAAGGGTACCGAAAGACGTAGCAGGATGGGTGGGATATGATGCTACAGGACCCACTTTTTAGAAATTTCAAGAAATTTTGATAACAGAAATTTAGATTGCGTTGAAGAAACGATCAACCGAAATTGATCGAACTTGGCTACATGTGCCCTCGGGGACTCCTGGTCCACCAGCAGTGACACTCACCAAGTGGTATAAATGTAAACGTCTTCAAATTGAATAGCATCATTTAAGAACAAATAAATTGGCAACGTGGACCAGACATGCACGTTTCGGGTACTTAACCCTCATCAGTGATCCTAAATCCTTAATCTAAACAATGTAATATGCCAAAAAGTATGAAAGTTACTTTGTCGAAAAAGGGTACCGAAAGACGTAGCAGGATGGGTGGGATATGATGCTACAGGACCCACATTTTAGAAATTTCAAGAAATTTTGATAACAGAAATTTAGATTGCGTTGAAGAAACGATCAACCGAAATTGATCGAACTTGGCTACATGTGCCCTCGGGGACTCCTGGTCCACCAGCAGTGACACTCACCAAGTGGTATAAATGTAAACGTCTTCAAATTGAATAGCATCATTTAAGAACAAATAAATTGGCAACGTGGACCAGACATGCACGTTTCGGGTACTTAACCCTCATCAGTGATCCTAAATCCTTAATTTAAACAATGTAATATGCCAAAAAGTATGAAAGTTACTTTGTCGAAAAAGGGTACCGAAAGACGTAGCAGGATCGGTGGGATATGATGCTACAGGACCCACATTTTAGAAATTTCAAGAAATTTTGATAACAGAAATTTAGATTGCGTTGAAGAAACGATCAACCGAAATTGATCGAACTTGGCTACATGTGCCCTCGGGGACTCCTGGTCCACCAGCAGTGACACTCACCAAGTGGTATAAATGTAAACGTCTTCAAATTGAATAGCATCATTTAAGAACAAATAAATTGGCAACGTGGACCAGACATGCACGTTTCGGGTACTTAACCCTCATCAGTGATCCTAAATCCTTAATCTAAACAATGAAATTTGCCAAAAAGTATGAAAGTAACTTTGTCGAAAAAGGGTACCGAAAGACTTAGCAGGATGGGTGGGATATGATGCTACAGGACCCACTTTTTAGAAATTTCAAGAAATTTTGATAACAGAAATTTAGATTGCGTTGAAGAAACGATCAACCGAAATTGATCGAACTTGGCTACATGTGCCCTCGGGGACTCCTGGTCCACCAGCAGTGACACTCACCAAGTGGTATAAATGTAAACGTCTTCAAATTGAATAGCATCATTTAAGAACAAATAAATTGGCAACGTGGACCAGACATGCACGTTTCGGGTACTTAACCCTCATCAGTGATCCTAAATCCTTAATCTAAACAATGTAATATGCCAAAAAGTATGAAAGTTACTTTGTCGAAAAAGGGTACCGAAAGACGTAGCAGGATGGGTGGGATATGATGCTACAGGACCCACATTTTAGAAATTTCAAGAAATTTTGATAACAGAAATTTAGATTGCGTTGAAGAAACGATCAACCGAAATTGATCGAACTTGGCTACATGTGCCCTCGGGGACTCCTGGTCCACCAGCAGTGACACTCACCAAGTGGTATAAATGTAAACGTCTTCAAATTGAATAGCATCATTTAAGAACAAATAAATTGGCAACGTGGACCAGACATGCACGTTTCGGGTACTTAACCCTCATCAGTGATCCTAAATCCTTAATTTAAACAATGTAATATGCCAAAAAGTATGAAAGTTACTTTGTCGAAAAAGGGTACCGAAAGACGTAGCAGGATCGGTGGGATATGATGCTACAGGACCCACATTTTAGAAATTTCAAGAAATTTTGATAACAGAAATTTAGATTGCGTTGAAGAAACGATCAACCGAAATTGATCGAACTTGGCTACATGTGCCCTCGGGGACTCCTGGTCCACCAGCAGTGACACTCACCAAGTGGTATAAATGTAAACGTCTTCAAATTGAATAGCATCATTTAAGAACAAATAAATTGGCAACGTGGACCAGACATGCACGTTTCGGGTACTTAACCCTCATCAGTGATCCTAAATCCTTAATCTAAACAATGTAATATGCCAAAAAGTATGAAAGTTACTTTGTCGTAAAAGGGTACCGAAAGACGTAGCAGGATGGGTGGGATATGATGCTACAGGACCCACTTTTTAGAAATTTCAAGAAATTTTGAGAACAGAAATTTAGATTGCGTTGAAGAAACGATCAACCGAAATTGATCGAACTTGGCTACATGTGCCCTCGGGGACTCCTGGTCCACCAGCAGTGACACTCACCAAGTGGTATAAATGTAAACGTCTTCAAATTGAATATCATCATTTAAGAACAAATAAATTGGCAACGTGGACCAGACATGCACGTTTCGGGTACTTAACCCTCATCAGTGATCCTAAATCCTTAATCTAAACAATGTAATATGCCAAAAAGTATGAAAGTTACTTTGTCGAAAAGGGGTACCGAAAGACGTAGCAGGATGGGTGGGATATGATGCTACAGGACCCACTTTTTAGAAATTTCAAGAAATTTTGATAACAGAAATTTAGATTGCGTTGAAGAAACGATCAACCGAAATTGATCGAACTTGGCTACATGTGCCCTCGGGGACTCCTGGTCCACCAGCAGTGACACTCACCAAGTGGTATAAATGTAAACGTCTTCAAATTGAATAGCATCATTTAAGAACAAATAAATTGGCAACGTGGACCAGACATGCACGTTTCGGGTACTTAAACCTCATCAGTGATCCTAAATCCTTAATTTAAACAATGTAATTTGCCAAAAAGTATGAAAGTTACTTTGTCGAAAAAGGGTACCGAAAGACGTAGCAGGATGGGTGGGATATGATGCTACAGGACCCACTTTTTAGAAATTTCAAGAAATTTTGATAACAGAAATTTAGATTGCGTTGAAGAAACGATCAACCGAAATTGATCGAACTTGGCTACATGTGCCCTCGGGGACTCCTGGTCCACCAGCAGTGACACTCACCAAGTGGTATAAATGTAAACGTCTTCAAATTGAATAGCATCATTTAAGAACAAATAAATTGGCAACGTGGACCAGACATGCACGTTTCGGGTACTTAACCCTCATCAGTGATCCTAAATCCTTAATCTAAACAATGTAATATGCCAAAAAGTATGAAAGTTACTTTGTCGAAAAAGGGTACCGAAAGACGTAGCAGGATGGGTGGGATATGATGCTACAGGACCCACTTTTTCGAAATTTCAAGAAATTTTGATAACAGAAATTTAGATTGCGTTGAAGAAACGATCAACCGAAATTGATCGAACTTGGCTACATGTGCCCTCGGGGACTCCTGGTCCACCAGCAGTGACACTCACCAAGTGGTATAAATGTAAACGTCTTCAAATTGAATAGCATCATTTAAGAACAAATAAATTGGCAACGTGGACCAGACATGCACGTTTCGGGTACTTAAACCTCATCAGTGATCCTAAATCCTTAATTTAAACAATGTAATTTGCCAAAAAGTATGAAAGTTACTTTGTCGAAAAAGGGTACCGAAAGACGTAGCAGGATGGGTGGGATATGATGCTACAGGACCCACTTTTTAGAAATTTCAAGAAATTTTGATAACAGAAATTTAGATTGCGTTGAAGAAACGATCAACCGAAATTGATCGAACTTGGCTACATGTGCCCTCGGGGACTCCTGGTCCACCAGCAGTGACACTCACCAAGTGGTATAAATGTAAACGTCTTCAAATTGAATAGCATCATTTAAGAACAAATAAATTGGCAACGTGGACCAGACATGCACGTTTCGGGTACTTAACCCTCATCAGTGATCCTAAATCCTTAATCTAAACAATGTAATATGCCAAAAAGTATGAAAGTTACTTTGTCGAAAAAGGGTACCGAAAGACGTAGCAGGATGGGTGGGATATGATGCTACAGGACCCACATTTTAGAAATTTCAAGAAATTTTGATAACAGAAATTTAGATTGCGTTGAAGAAACGATCAACCGAAATTGATCGAACTTGGCTACATGTGCCCTCGGGGACTCCTGGTCCACCAGCAGTGACACTCACCAAGTGGTATAAATGTAAACGTCTTCAAATTGAATAGCATCATTTAAGAACAAATAAATTGGCAACGTGGACCAGACATGCACGTTTCGGGTACTTAACCCTCATCAGTGATCCTAAATCCTTAATCTAAACAATGTAATATGCCAAAAAGTATGAAAGTTACTTTGTCGAAAAATGGTACCGAAAGACGTAGCAGGATGGGTGGGATATGATGCTACAGGACCCACTTTTTAGAAATTTCAAGAAATTTTGATAACAGAAATTTAGATTGCGTTGAAGAAACGATCAACCGAAATTGATCGAACTTGGCTACATGTGCCCTCGGGGACTCCTGGTCCACCATCAGTGACACTCACCAAGTGGTATAAATGTAAACGTCTTCAAATTGAATAGCATCATTTAAGAAAAAATAAATTGGCAACGTGGACCAGACATGCACGTTTCGGGTACTTAACCCTCATCAGTGATCCTAAATCCTTAATCTAAACAATGTAATATGCCAAAAAGAATGAAAGTTACTTTGTCGTAAAAGGGTACCGAAAGACGTAGCAGGATGGGTGGGATATGATGCTACAGGACCCACTTTTTAGAAATTTCAAGAAATTTTGATAACAGAAATTTAGATTGCGTTGAAGAAACGATCAACCGAAATTGATCGAACTTGGCTACATGTGCCCTCGGGGACTCCTGGTCCACCAGCAGTGACACTCACCAAGTGGTATAAATGTAAACGTCTTCAAATTGAATAGCATCATTTAAGAACAAATAAATTGGCAACGTGGACCAGACATGCACGTTTCGGGTACTTAACCCTCATCAGTGATCCTAAATCCTTAATCTAAACAATGTAATATGCCAAAAAGTATGAAAGTTACTTTGTCGAAAAAGGGTACCGAAAGACGTAGCAGGATGGGTGGGATATGATGCTACAGGACCCACTTTTTAGAAATTTCAAGAAATTTTGATAACAGAAATTTAGATTGCGTTGAAGAAACGATCAACCGAAATTGATCGAACTTGGCTACATGTGCCCTCGGGGACTCCTGGTCCACCAGCAGTGACACTCACCAAGTGGTATAAATGTAAACGTCTTCAAATTGAATAGCATCATTTAAGAACAAATAAATTGGCAACGTGGACCAGACATGCACGTTTCGGGTACTTAACCCTCATCAGTGATCCTAAATCCTTAATCTAAACAATGTAATATGCCAAAAAGTATGAAAGTTACTTTGTCGAAAAAGGGTACCGAAAGACGTAGCAGGATGGGTGGGATATGATGCTACAGGACCCACATTTTAGAAATTTCAAGAAATTTTGATAACAGAAATTTAGATTGCGTTGAAGAAACGATCAACCGAAATTGATCGAACTTGGCTACATGTGCCCTCGGGGACTCCTGGTCCACCAGCAGTGACACTCACCAAGTGGTATAAATGTAAACGTCTTCAAATTGAATAGCATCATTTAAGAACAAATAAATTGGCAACGTGGACCAGACATGCACGTTTCGGGTACTTAAACCTCATCAGTGATCCTAAATCCTTAATTTAAACAATGTAATTTGCCAAAAAGTATGAAAGTTACTTTGTCGAAAAAGGGTACCGAAAGACGTAGCAGGATGGGTGGGATATGATGCTACAGGACCCACTTTTTAGAAATTTCAAGAAATTTTGATAACAGAAATTTAGATTGCGTTGAAGAAACGATCAACCGAAATTGATCGAACTTGGCTACATGTGCCCTCGGGGACTCCTGGTCCACCAGCAGTGACACTCACCAAGTGGTATAAATGTAAACGTCTTCAAATTGAATAGCATCATTTAAGAACAAATAAATTGGCAACGTGGACCAGACATGCACGTTTCGGGTACTTAACCCTCATCAGTGATCCTAAATCCTTAATCTAAACAATGTAATATGCCAAAAAGTATGAAATTTACTTTGTCGAAAAAGGGTACCGAAAGACGTAGCAGGATGGGTGGGATATGATGCTACAGGACCCACTTTTTAGAAATTTCAAGAAATTTTGATAACAGAAATTTAGATTGCGTTGAAGAAACGATCAACCGAAATTGATCGAACTTGGCTACATGTGCCCTCGGGGACTCCTGGTCCACCAGCAGTGACACTCACCAAGTGGTATAAATGTAAACGTCTTCAAATTGAATAGCATCATTTAAGAACAAATAAATTGGCAACGTGGACCAGACATGCACGTTTCGGGTACTTAAACCTCATCAGTGATCCTATATCCTTAATCTAAACAATGTAATTTGCCAAAAAGTATGAAAGTTACTTTGTCGAAAAAGGGTACCGAAAGACGTAGCAGGATGGGTGGGATATGATGCTACAGGACCCACTTTTTAGAAATTTCAAGAAATTTTGATAACAGAAATTTAGATTGCGTTGAAGAAACGATCAACCGAAATTGATCGAACTTGGCTACATGTGCCCTCGGGGACTCCTGGTCCACCAGCAGTGACACTCACCAAGTGGTATAAATGTAAACGTCTTCAAATTGAATAGCATCATTTAAGGACAAATAAATTGGCAACGTGGACCAGACATGCACGTTTCGGGTACTTAACCCTCATCAGTGATCCTAAATCCTTAATCTAAACAATGTAATATGCCAAAAAGTATGAAAGTTACTTTGTCGAAAAAGGGTACCGAAAGACGTAGCAGGATGGGTGGGATATGATGCTACAGGACCCACTTTTTAGAAATTTCAAGAAATTTTGATAACAGAAATTTAGATTGCGTTGAAGAAACGATCAACCGAAATTGATCGAACTTGGCTACATGTGCCCTCGGGGACTCCTGGTCCACCAGCAGTGACACTCACCAAGTGGTATAAATGTAAACGTCTTCAAATTGAATAGCATCATTTAAGAACAAATAAATTGGCAACGTGGACCAGACATGCACGTTTCGGGTACTTAACCCTCATCAGTGATCCTAAATCCTTAATCTAAACAATGTAATATGCCAAAAAGTACGAAAGTTACTTTGTCGAAAAAGGGTACCGAAAGACGTAGCAGGATGGGTGGGATATGATGCTACAGGACCCACTTTTTAGAAATTTCAAGAAATTTTGATAACAGAAATTTAGATTGCGTTGAAGAAACGATCAACCGAAATTGATCGAACTTGGCTACATGTGCCCTCGGGGACTCCTGGTCCACCAGCAGTGACACTCACCAAGTGGTATAAATGTAAACGTCTTCAAATTGAATAGCATCATTTAAGAACAAATAAATTGGCAACGTGGACCAGACATGCACGTTTCGGGTACTTAACCCTCATCAGTGATCCTAAATCCTTAATCTAAACAATGTAATATGCCAAAAAGTATGAAAGTTACTTTGTCGAAAAAGGGTACCGAAAGACGTAGCAGGATGGGTGGGATATGATGCTACAGGACCCACTTTTTAGAAATTTCAAGAAATTTTGATAACAGAAATTTAGATTGCGTTGAAGAAACGATCAACCGAAATTGATCGAACTTGGCTACATGTGCCCTCGGGGACTCCTGGTCCACCAGCAGTGACACTCACCAAGTGGTATAAATGTAAACGTCTTCAAATTGAATAGCATCATTAAAGAACAAATAAATTGGCAACGTGGACCAGACATGCACGTTTCGGGTACTTAACCCTCATCAGTGATCCTAAATCCTTAATCTAAACAATGTAATATGCCAAAAAGTACGAAAGTTACTTTGTCGAAAAAGGGTACCGAAAGACGTAGCAGGATGGGTGGGATATGATGCTACAGGACCCACTTTTTAGAAATTTCAAGAAATTTTGATAACAGAAATTTAGATTGCGTTGAAGAAACGATCAACCGAAATTGATCGAACTTGGCTACATGTGCCCTCGGGGACTCCTGGTCCACCAGCAGTGACACTCACCAAGTGGTATAAATGTAAACGTCTTCAAATTGAATAGCATCATTTAAGAACAAATAAATTGGCAACGTGGACCAGACATGCACGTTTCGGGTACTTAACCCTCATCAGTGATCCTAAATCCTTAATCTAAACAATGTAATATGCCAAAAAGTATGAAAGTTACTTTGTCGAAAAAGGGTACCGAAAGACGTAGCAGGATGGGTGGGATATGATGCTACAGGACCCACTTTTTAGAAATTTCAAGAAATTTTGATAACAGAAATTTAGATTGCGTTGAAGAAACGATCAACCGAAATTGATCGAACTTGGCTACATGTGCCCTCGGGGACTCCTGGTCCACCAGCAGTGACACTCACCAAGTGGTATAAATGTAAACGTCTTCAAATTGAATAGCATCATTTAAGAACAAATAAATTGGCAACGTGGACCAGACATGCACGTTTCGGGTACTTAACCCTCATCAGTGATCCTAAATCCTTAATCTAAACAATGTAATATGCCAAAAAGTATGAAAGTTACTTTGTCGTAAAAGGGTACCGAAAGACGTAGCAGGATGGGTGGGATATGATGCTACAGGACCCACTTTTTAGAAATTTCAAGAAATTTTGATAACAGAAATTTAGATTGCGTTGAAGAAACGATCAACCGAAATTGATCGAACTTGGCTACATGTGCCCTTGGGGACTCCTGGTCCACCAGCAGTGACACTCACCAAGTGGTATAAATGTAAACGTCTTCAAATTGAATAGCATCATTTAAGAACAAATAAATTGGCAACGTGGACCAGACATGCACGTTTCGGGTACTTAACCCTCATTAGTGATCCTAAATCCTTAATCTAAACAATGTAATATGCCAAAAAGTATGAAATTTACTTTGTCGAAAAAGGGTACCGAAATACGTAGCAGGATGGGTGGGATATGATGCTACAGGACCCACTTTTTAGAAATTTCAAGAAATTTTGATAACAGAAATTTAGATTGCGTTGAAGAAACGATCAACCGAAATTGATCGAACTTGGCTACATGTGCCCTCGGGGACTCCTGGTCCACCAGCAGTGACACTCACCAAGTGGTATAAATGTAAACGTCTTCAAATTGAATAGCATCATTTAAGAACAAATAAATTGGCAACGTGGACCAGACATGCACGATTCGGGTACTTAAACCTCATCAGTGATCCTATATCCTTAATCTAAACAATGTAATTTGCCAAAAAGTATGAAAGTTACTTTGTCGAAAAAGGGTACCGAAAGACGTAGCAGGATGGGTGGGATATGATGCTACAGGACCCACTTTTTAGAAATTTCAAGAAATTTTGATAACAGAAATTTAGATTGCGTTGAAGAAACGATCAACCGAAATTGATCGAACTTGGCTACATGTGCCCTCGGGGACTCCTGGTCCACCAGCAGTGACACTCACCAAGTGGTATAAATGTAAACGTCTTCAAATTGAATAGCATCATTTAAGAACAAATAAATTAGCAACGTGGACCAGACATGCACGTTTCGGGTACTTAACCCTCATCAGTGATCCTAAATCCTTAATCTAAACAATGTAATATGCCAAAAAGTATGAAAGTTACTTTGTCGAAAAAGGGTACCGAAAGACGTAGCAGGATGGGTGGGATATGATGCTACAGGACCCACTTTTTAGAAATTTCAAGAAATTTTGATAACAGAAATTTAGATTGCGTTGAAGAAACGATCAACCGAAATTGATCGAACTTGGCTACATGTGCCCTCGGGGACTCCTGGTCCACCAGCAGTGACACTCACCAAGTGGTATAAATGTAAACGTCTTCAAATTGAATAGCATCATTTAAGAACAAATAAATTGGCAACGTGGACCAGACATGCACGTTTCGGGTACTTAACCCTCATCAGTGATCCTAAATCCTTAATCTAAACAATGTAATTTGCCAAAAAGTATGAAAGTAACTTTGTCGAAAAAGGGTACCGAAAGACTTAGCAGGATGGGTGGGATATGATGCTACAGGACCCACTTTTTAGAAATTTCAAGAAATTTTGATAACAGAAATTTAGATTGCGTTGAAGAAACGATCAACCGAAATTGATCGAACTTGGCTACATGTGCCCTCGGGGACTCCTGGTCCACCAGCAGTGACACTCACCAAGTGGTATAAATGTAAACGTCTTCAAATTGAATAGCATCATTTAAGAACAAATAAATTGGCAACGTGGACCAGACATGCACGTTTCGGGTACTTAACCCTCATCAGTGATCCTAAATCCTTAATCTAAACAATGTAATATGCCAAAAAGTATGAAAGTTACTTTGTCGAAAAAGGGTACCGAAAGACGTAGCAGGATGGGTGGGATATGATGCTACAGGACCCACTTTTTAGAAATTTCAAGAAATTTTGATAACAGAAATTTAGATTGCGTTGAAGAAACGATCAACCGAAATTGATCGAACTTGGCTACATGTGCCCTCGGGGACTCCTGGTCCACCAGCAGTGACACTCACCAAGTGGTATAAATGTAAACGTCTTCAAATTGAATAGCATCATTTAAGAACAAATAAATTGGCAACGTGGACCAGACATGCACGTTTCGGGTACTTAACCCTCATCAGTGATCCTAAATCCTTAATCTAAACAATGTAATATGCCAAAAAGTATGAAAGTTACTTTGTCGAAAAAGGGTACCGAAAGACGTAGCAGGATGGGTGGGATATGATGCTACAGGACCCACTTTTTAGAAATTTCAAGAAATTTTGATAACAGAAATTTAGATTGCGTTGAAGAAACGATCAACCGAAATTGATCGAACTTGGCTACATGTGCCCTCGGGGACTCCTGGTCCACCATCAGTGACACTCACCAAGTGGTATAAATGTAAACGTCTTCAAATTGAATAGCATCATTTAAGAACAAATAAATTGGCAACGTGGACCAGACATGCACGTTTCGGGTACTTAACCCTCATCAGTGATCCTAAATCCTTAATCTAAACAATGTAATATGCCAAAAAGTATGAAAGTTACTTTGTCGTAAAAGGGTACCGAAAGACGTAGCAGGATGGGTGGGATATGATGCTACAGGACCCACTTTTTAGAAATTTCAAGAAATTTTGATAACAGAAATTTAGATTGCGTTGAAGAAACGATCAACCGAAATTGATCGAACTTGGCTACATGTGCCCTCGGGGACTCCTGGTCCACCAGCAGTGACACTCACCAAGTGGTATAAATGTAAACGTCTTCAAATTGAATAGCATCATTTAAGAACAAATAAATTGGCAACGTGGACCAGACATGCACGTTTCGGGTACTTAACCCTCATCAGTGATCCTAAATCCTTAATCTAAACAATGTAATATGCCAAAAAGTATGAAAGTTACTTTGTCGAAAAAGGGTACCGAAAGACGTAGCAGGATGGGTGGGATATGATGCTACAGGACCCACTTTTTAGAAATTTCAAGAAATTTTGATAACAGAAATTTAGATTGCGTTGAAGAAACGATCAACCGAAATTGATCGAACTTGGCTACATGTGCCCTCGGGGACTCCTGGTCCACCATCAGTGACACTCACCAAGTGGTATAAATGTAAACGTCTTCAAATTGAATAGCATCATTTAAGAACAAATAAATTGGCAACGTGGACCAGACATGCACGTTTCGGGTACTTAACCCTCATCAGTGATCCTAAATCCTTAATCTAAACAATGTAATATGCCAAAAAGTATGAAAGTTACTTTGTCGTAAAAGGGTACCGAAAGACGTAGCAGGATGGGTGGGATATGATGCTACAGGACCCACTTTTTAGAAATTTCAAGAAATTTTGATAACAGAAATTTAGATTGCGTTGAAGAAACGATCAACCGAAATTGATCGAACTTGGCTACATGTGCCCTCGGGGACTCCTGGTCCACCAGCAGTGACACTCACCAAGTGGTATAAATGTAAACGTCTTCAAATTGAATAGCATCATTTAAGAACAAATAAATTGGCAACGTGGACCAGACATGCACGTTTCGGGTACTTAACCCTCATCAGTGATCCTAAATCCTTAATCTAAACAATGTAATATGCCAAAAAGTATGAAAGTTACTTTGTCGTAAAAGGGTACCGAAAGACGTAGCAGGATGGGTGGGATATGATGCTACAGGACCCACTTTTTAGAAATTTCAAGAAATTTTGATAACAGAAATTTAGATTGCGTTGAAGAAACGATCAACCGAAATTGATCGAACTTGGCTACATGTGCCCTCGGGGACTCCTGGTCCACCAGCAGTGACACTCACCAAGTGGTATAAATGTAAACGTCTTCAAATTGAATAGCATCATTTAAGAACAAATAAATTGGCAACGTGGACCAGACATGCACGTTTCGGGTACTTAACCCTCATCAGTGATCCTAAATCCTTAATCTAAACAATGTAATATGCCAAAAAGTATGAAAGTTACTTTGTCGAAAAAGGGTACCGAAAGACGTAGCAGGATGGGTGGGATATGATGCTACAGGACCCACTTTTTAGAAATTTCAAGAAATTTTGATAACAGAAATTTAGATTGCGTTGAAGAAACGATCAACCGAAATTGATCGAACTTGGCTACATGTGCCCTCGGGGACTCCTGGTCATGCTACCGGACATTTGGAGCCGCTTACTCTTTAAATGAAAAATTAAATAAGATAAATAAGATAAAACCAGATGGCTGTACTGAAATAAATTTGAACTTTGTGTGAAGAATTTATTTGTTTTCATGTTTGAAAAAAAAAAAACACTTTTAAAGATCTTCAATATCATTTCGTCCAATGTGTGTTCAATTTTTACTTTTCTAATCATACCTGATTTCTTTATATGGCCCCTAATGTGTCAAGTCCGAAGTAACCCGAAGGAACTCAAATTGAAAAAAGTCTATTGGACATTGTTCAATATGACGTACTTCCGGCTTCGAACTCTTGACTTCCCACTTTAGGGACCATATAGAAGAAATCAAGTGCGATTAAGAAATTAGAATTTGAACATACAATGGATGAAAACTTTAAATATTTATTTCATACATGAAAACAAATAAAGTTTTCACACAAGGTATTCCAAGATAATTGGAATAGAATCAACCTTCTGCTTTTGTGACACTGTCCCTTCGAATGTTAAGTATGTCGACAAAAGAACGCCGATATTGAAGTCACGTGATTAATAAGAACTTCAAGCGATCAAAGCCAGATGGCTGCGTTTCTAGAAAAGGAAACAGACAAGAAAAGCATTATGGCATTGTTGATAAAGGAATAAACGCATTAATAAGTGTTTTCCATATTGGCCTAGTTTTCTGTAGTATTGGCTTAGTTCGATAATATCATATTGGTCGAGTTAATTAATAATACGCTCTTTAATAAGTGTTTTCCATATTAACCTAGTTTTCTGTAGTATTGGCTTAGTTCGATAATATCATATTGGTCGAGTTAATTAATAATACGCTCTTTAATTAGTGTTTTCCATATTGGCCTAGTTATTGCGCCTCAGACCAATACGACATGCAGTACCTCAGCGACCAATATGGAAAACACTCATTAAAAACCCTTTAGTATAAACAATAAGAACAAATCCAAACCAATACATGCAACGTGAACTGTTTTCTATCACATTTAAATTCATTAGCCCTGTCATAGATAGAGCATAATACAATTACATTTATAATATTCCACTGTATTAGTTGACATGCTAGAACAATTATCTTTGTTAACCCCTTACCCATCACCATAATTGATGAACTGTTGAAGAGCATGCACAGATCAGCTCCTGTCATACGTTTCTGATCATTTAAGCCTGGAGGGGTAAAATCAGCCTTCATGAGAGAATGTTTGATTTTACTTTAAACTCATAAAAACTGGTCGAATATCACTCTTATTTTACCCATGTAATTTATACGACTGAATTTTCAAGAACTTCGCTATTGAGCTTCTCTTGCTTTTTTGAAGGCCATTAACATAAACACCAAAGAAATGCCTATCAGTTATTCAGTCTCAGAGTGGATAAAGCAAGGCAAAATCATTAGTATTTCAATTAGTTCAGACATTCGATCAATAATATGATTGTACGGAAGCAAGGTGTGCATTTTTGAGAAATTTAATTAAGAAATCATATTGACTTGAAAATTTCTAGGTTTTATTTTGTCAATCGAATCCCCTATATTTTTTATACCCAAAAATAATCTGAAGCATTTCCGTTTACGACAATGACAAATATGGATATCCCTGTATACAGCACAAAATCGATAATTCAGAAAATCAGAAACCGAAGGCATACAATAAATCAGGATAAAACAGGAAACAAAGCAAAGAAACAAAAATGACAAATATGGATAATGACCATATCCCTGTATACAGCACAAAATCGATAATTCAGAAAATAAGAAACCGAAGGTATACAAAATCAGGACAAAACAGGAACCAAAGCAAACAAACAAAAACCTCCACCACATGAAAAGAAGCGAACTCCCGATATGGGAGTGAGATCAGGTGCCCAGGAAGAGTAAGCATCTCCTGCTTGCATGCAACACCCGCCGCTTCAATTCGGTAGAACTGTCACATCCGGTAACTTCCATTTCGGAAGACATAGAGTACAATCTTGGGTTGGATGGTTCAAATTGTCTATGACAGAATATCACCCACCATTCTGGAGAGTGGGACATCATAGTGTATGACGAGTTCCCCGTATCGACCGTAGAACTTCCTCAGTGACGATGTTAGTCGGTCACAAACATATCCCTGACTGAGAAGCTTATCTGAAAGACGCCTAGCTCTCAGAACAAAATCCGTATATTTCGTACTTCCTCTGGCATAGCGTATCAACTGAGATATGAACACGCCATAAGCAGGCGATGAAGGGATGTTGCTACTCAGAAAAGGAAAGTTTGTAATGCTGAAATTGAAGTCGTCATGTTTGTCATAGAGTGAGGTGTTCATGTGACCATCAGTGTCGTAGGACAACATTATGTCCAAATAGGATGCTGAATTATTTGTCTCTGTAGTTTCTTTGACTTCAAGCTCTGAAGGATAGATTCTGCTCAGGTAATCTGCGAATTTCGGATTATTGATTGACAACACATCGTCTATGTATCTATAAGTGAAGTTGAAGTCAGAAGCTAAGTATCTTTTCCCTTCAGAGACCAAAGATTGAATGAATTCAGCTTCGTACGAGTAAAAGAAAATGTCGGCAAGAAGTGGGGCACAATTGGTCCCCATTGGAATTCCGACAATTTGCTGAAAGACCTTTCCTCCAAACACCACAAAAATGTTGTCGATCAAAAAGTTTAACATCTGAATAATATCTGTTTCAGTGTACTTATTTTCAGAATCGGACTTTTCTTTTACAAAGTAGGTTTTGTCATAGTTCACAACAATAAATTTGTATTTGCGATTACCGTTCTTACTTGTAAACGCATTAATCATAATTTTTGCGAGTCTTTCTTTCAATTTAGAATGTGGAATTGTAGTGTAAAGTGTCGAAAAATCAAAGGCTTTGATCGAATGAACTTTACTAAAATGAGTGGATTTCAGATGTTCTAAAAGTTCTTTCGAAAAACCTCCACCATATGAAAAGAAGCGAACTCCCGATATTGGAGTGAGACCAGGTGCCAAGGAAGAGTAAGCATCTCCTGCTTGCATGCAACACCCGCCGCTTCAATTCTGTAGAACTGTCACATCCGGTTACTTCTATTTCGGAAGACATATAGTACAATCTTTGGTTGGATGGTTCAAATGGTCTATGACAGAATATCATCCACCATTCTGAAGAGTGGGACGTCATAGACTATGACGAGTTCCCCATATCAACCGTAGAACTTCCTCAGTGACGATGTTAGTCGGTCACAAACACATCCCTGACTGAGAAGCTTATCTGAAAGAAGCCTACCTCTCAGAACAAAATCCGTTTATTTGGTACTTGCTCTGGCATAGCGTATCAACTGAGATACCCAAGGTCATCAAAAGAACACTGGGCATGGTACTTGATCAATCTACAGTTTTGTACCAGTTTCTTTCCAAACTTTGGATAAAATCTGGTCAACCGTGACGACAGAACTCCATGACGGACCTTGTTTAAATCTCGTCAGAGAAGACTGGGTTTCTATTCTCTGTCCTATCTGAAAGTTGGTCAGACTTCTCGGGTAATTGATCTTGAGCTCGCTTCAGCCAGCAGAGCACATACTGTTTTACGCATGCCATAGAATTCTTTGGATCGATTTACATAGAATTTGTGTAAGAAGAGGCCGCTGCATTTAACTGTCTTGTTAGTGATGTCACCTTACAATGATAATTTATATACAACTGTGAGTCTATGGAGACCTCTATGTATCCGGATAAGTGGGAGGGTTGTGCGCACATAATTCGGATGTCCGCACCATTTACTAATAGCAGGTGACCGTCCAAAGTCGGCGCAGGGTGCACATTGATATCCTGCATATTATGTGTTGTTGTTAATGTTTGATGTTTCTGTACGTCAGTTTCGATAGTCGACATGTTGCTATGTCCATTGTCTGATGTCATTTACGTATCATTTTCTTTTGGGTTTGTTTCGCTTGGTGAGTGCAAGGTGGTCATGCTGGAGATCATGCCCTTTTCATAGGACTGCCATTAGCCATACAAGCATCATTGGATGTGTGTTTCTCCGGATTAAGTGCACACTTTAGTTACCTTAAGAACTCCAGGTACAGGGGTTCGACAGTAAGTGTTTTGATTATATTTTCCTGACATTGTCGCCATAGCACTTTCTATATAGAGTTAACGTCAGAGAGTGCATGAATTTTAGATATTGTTTTCATTTTCGTGCTTAAACATCGACGGCGGGTGCGGCTAGCCAACAGGGGATGCTTACTCCTCCCGGGCACCTGGTCCCACCTCTAGCTTGCCAGTGGTCCGTCGATGCTGAATTTTGTGCTCTATTGTGAGTGCTGTTGAGATTATCGTCCGGATCTTCTTTAACTCATGTAACAGAAGAAAGGAGAGGAATTTCATAATAAAGTTTGTCATGTCGGAGCAGATACTATACTTGCATTCCCTTCTTCCAGTTGTCTTGACGGTTGTGTGTGTTTTCTTATCTTGTGCATTCAAGAGAATTAAAGCAATATTAGCTGTCAGCAATTGTATTTTTTTATTTGCTCATTTTCACGTATGTTATTACTCATAGAAAATGATGAAGGTTTGATAAAAAGGTTGATTACAAAAACCCGGATAAAAGATCTAGCAGTTTTCTGAATTCTTACAAGTCTAACAAAAATTCAATATAAAGCCTGCCCATATTAATGTGCCCTTATGTTGGCCTCTCTCAGCTTGCTATCTGCCCATGCGCAAGCTAAATTTGGTCAGTGAACATTACCAATTCAAACATGAACACCTCACTCTATGACAAACGTGACGACCTCAATTTCAGCATTACAAACTTTCCTTTTCTGAGTAGCAACATCCCTTCATCGCCTGCTTATGGCGTGTTCATATCTCAGTTGATACGCTTTGCCAGAGCAAGTACCAAATATACGGATTTTGTTCTGAGAGCTAGGCGTCTTTCAGATAAGCTTCTCAGTCAGGGATATGTTTGTAACCGACTGACATCGTCACTGAGGAAGTTCTACGGTCTATATGGGGAACTCGTCATACACTATGATGTCCCACTTTCCAGAATGGTGGATGATATTCTATCATAGACCATTTGAACCATCCAACCAAAGATTGTGCTCTATATCTTCCAAAATGGAAGTAACTGGATGTGACAGTTCTACCGAATTGAAGCGACGGGTGTTGCATGCAAGCAGGAGATGCTTACTCTTCCTGGACACCTGGTCTCACTCTCATATCGGGAGTTCGCTTCTTTTCATATGGTGGAGGTTTTGTTTGTTTGCTTTGGTTCCTGTTTTATCCTGATTTTGTATGCCTTCGGTTTCTGATTTTCAGGGTTATCGATTTTGTGCTGTAAAGAGGGATATGGTCATTATCAATATTTGTCATTCTTACTATCGACAATCCTGGGAATATTCTTAGTATCGGCAATCCTGTATTTGAAAAGTATAAAAATGTTATTTATCCACAAGAATTGATTCTAAACAAGGCAAACGTTTCAGACACAGAAACACCTTTATTGGACCTAAATATCAAAAGTGTCTATGACAAAAGAGATGATTTTGGATGTAACATAGTAAATTTCCCCTGGCTTGACGGTGATGTTCCTAAATTACCGTCTTATGGTATCTATATTTTACAGCTCATCCGGTATGCTAGATTATGTACTGATGTTTTGGATTTTTATAGTAGAAATTTACAAATTACCAAGAAACTTTTTGGACAGGGTTTTCGCTTTCACAAACTAGTAAAGACGTTCTGGAAATTTTACAAAAAATATTGTCAAATTCTTCTGAAATTTGGACCAATATAGGCAATAGAGTATATTGCTTTGGGTATTTCACAACCTGCATTTTATGGTGACATAATTAACAAGATAAAAAGGATCAAAGATTGACAACATCACTATTGAAAATGCGTCAGAATTATCAAACGCATTTTAAACCGTGGATATGATCCTAATGTTACCAGACGTACACTAGGCTTGGCACTTGACCAATCTACAGTCTTGTAGCAGCGCATTCTTAAAACTTGCACTCTACGTCTTTTGGTACATTCTTGGACAATCATAATAATTCTCATACTTTTTGGCCATATTACATTCTTTAGACTAAGGGTCACTGACGAGGGTTTAGTACCCAAAACGTGCATGTCTGGTCCATGCTGTAAATTTATCTGGTTTTAAATGATGCTATTGAATTTAAAGACGTTTAACTCTGACTGACTTTGACGACGGGACTCCATGACGGGCCCTGTCCAAACGTCTTTAGAAAAGACAGGGCCCCGACCACCTGTCCTCTCTGAATTTCAGTCGGACTCCTCGGGTGATAACATACATGATCTCGCTACAGCCGGCAGAGCACGAACTGTATTACGTACGCCCTCTTTTGATATCCATTTACAGATTCATCTGTGTTGCTTGGGCCTGTGCGTTTTGCGATCTTGTTTGTGTGTGGTCATCTGACAGTGAGGAGGTTGTTATACACCACAATTGTACGTTCTTCGAGACCTCATGGTAATCGGAAAAGTGGGATGGTTGTGCGCACGTAATCCAGGATAACCACACCTTCTGCTATTTGTGTGGCAGATGACCGTCCTAAGTCGGCACCGGTTTTCCATTGGTCTCGTTGGTTAATGTGTAGTCCTTTGTGTTTGATGTTTCTGTGTTGTGCGTTGACGTTCCTTGTCCCTTCTGCGTTTCTTTCTGTGCTTGTCTGCTTTATGTTTTTGCATTGGGTGTTTTGGGGTTTTGCTGTGGGTGCTGCAACCTGGTGTTGTTGGAGATGCCCTCCTTTGTTATATGTAAAGGAAAGAATGTATTTCTTATTGATTCAGAGGTTAAGATGACAATACAAATACAATCTATATTCACATTAACAAGACTACAGAGACAAATAATTCAGCATCCTATTTGGACATAATGTTGTCCTACGACACTGATGGTCACATGAACACCTCACTCTATGACACACGTGACGAATTCAATTTCAGCATTACAAACTTCCCTTTTCTGAGTAGCAACATCCCTTCATCGCCAGCTTATGGCGTGTTCATATCTCAGTTGATACGCTTTGCCAGAGCAAGTACCAAATATACGGATTTTGTTTTGAGAGCTAGGCGTCTTTCAGATAAGCTTCTCACTGAGGAAGTTCTACGGTCGATATGGGGAACTCGTCATACACTATGATGTCCCACTCTCCAGAATGGTGGATGATATTCTGTCATAGACCATTTGAACCATCCAACCAAAGATTGTAATCTATGTCTTCCGAAATGGAAGTAACCGGATGTGACAGTTCTACCGCATTGAAGCGGCGGGTGTTGCATGCAAGCAGGAGATGCTCACTCTTCCTGGGCACCTGATCTCACTCCCATATCGGGAGTTCGCTTCTTTTAATATGGTGGAGGTTTTGTTTGTTTGCTTTGGTTCCTGTTTTATCCTGATTTTGTATGCTTTCGGTTTCTGATTTTCTGAATTATCGATTTTGTGCTGTATACAGGGATATGGTCATTATCCATATTTGTCATTTATATTGCAGATCATATAGAACGCATCTTCATAGATAAAAGTAGTTCGTAAGCTTTTCACGTCTGCGCAGGATTAAACCTGGTTTATCTCAACATAGAACTTGTGGTCACTCGGCGGAGATCGGACTTAGTTGTCGAAGTATGATTAAGCAGGCATCGTAGTGCAGATGTGGGGCGCCGTTTTGCTTTTTATTCAAGAAAGTGATATCTTCAATTCGAATAGGAGATATATACAATTCGAATTGGAGGTTTCTCCAATTCAATATGAGATATATTCTATTCTAATTGGAGATATTACCAATTTGAATTGAAGATATCTCCTATTCGGATCGAATAGGTGATAGCTCCTATTGGAATAAGTGATATCTCCTATTCGAATTGGTGATAACTCCTATTCAAATTAGAGATATCACCTATTCAAATAAAAGATATCTCATATTCAAATCAAATACATGATATTTCCAATTACAATTGAATAATATTTCCAATTCCGAAGAACTGTATGAAAATAATTGTATGCTCTCTAGTACATCAGTCCTGCACTGAATGTGTGATACACGCGGTCGCGGTTATTAAAGTACTGTTGTACATGTGTATCACGTTTTGCGTTTTAAGGGGTTATCACTGTCTTTGGTTTATGTTTTGAAAAGAAAAAATCATCATATCATGACTGTATACACAGTTCTAAGCTAGGTTGTGATTTCAAATTCATACGCACTACATACTTTAGTTATTTGTAAAGTGATAATTAAATTAAAGGCAGCGGCTCAAAGTACACTTTTTGGCCATATTACATTGTTTAGACTCAGGATAACTGACGAGACTTAAGAACCCGAAACGTGCATGTCTGGTCCATGCTGTAAATTTATCTGGTTTTTAATGATGCTATCGAATTTGAAGACATTTAACAATTAGTATTATATTTGATGTATCTATAATTGGCAGAATGGAATTATTTGTTATTCGTGTTGTTCTAGCTATTAACATGAAGGATCTGCGTGTACTGTACATAACAGAATATGTGCATGCAGGATACCCATACAAACAGTGTCTACTGATATAAAAAATGCATAAAATCGTTATACTAAAAAAGCTTAAATGAAAAACACGATCATAATTAAAACACAAAAACAGCTAAAACTACTTGTAAGGGTAACGGAGGGAATATTAACTTTATCAAAAAAAAAAGGGAGCAGTCATTATTTGGTTTTTCTGTCAAATAAAAGATATCTACACGTCGAATAGGAGATATCTGCAATTCTAATAGAAGGTATTACCTATTCGAAAAGGAGATATCACCTATTTGATTTGGAGATATTACTTATTCAAATTAGATTAATTCGAATTGGAAATATCATCTATTCGAATTAAAGATATCTCCAATCCGAATAGGAGATATCGTCCATTTAAAGTGATATCACCTATTCGAATTGGAGATATCTCGTATTCGAATAAGATATCTCTTTCGTGAATAAAAAGGAAAACGGCGCATCATATGCAGACAGCTATGTAGACGCATATGTTCATGCTGTGTTTCTTCATGTTACATTTCTTTTTTTTTTTACCTCGGACGACTTCTGTATTACCTTTAATAACAATTAAAAGGTATTAAGGGACTTTTTGCAAGTATATAAATTTTAGCCGCTGAGAGCTTACATTGCTTTAAGTTTAAGTGACATTGGTATTTTTCTATTTTAAAAAGCAAACGTTGCGACGCTTGACAAATATATAATCTTATTACACAGTAAATTGTGTTACCCAATCATACTTCTTAGCTTAATGTTTTAATCCATATGATTATGATTTGATGTATTGACAATTATATATAAATGTCATGATGTTAGAGGATTTGAGAATTGTAAATTATTTCACATTTTGTGACTGATGCTTCATCGAATCCAGTATACAAAAACTAAAAAAAGATGTAATCTTGCATCTATTTATTTTTAATGAGATCATAGATGGTAAAATCCCTCTTTTTATAACCCTATCTACTCATACAAGAAAGCTTCATTATTCATTGTGTTACGTGTATACTGAAAAGGCTTTTTAATACCGTCAGAAAAGTAGCCTATGTTAAGTGTTTCGAAAGATTGCAAAAAGCATTGTCAGTTCAGCCGCAGCAACAGTTCTGAAGTATTTGTTCCGAAATCAAGATTATTGATAGAAACTTACGGTTCATGAAAGTGTCTACCAAGCGCATGAACTGAGAAATGGAAAATGCAAGTCATATGTTTATCAGGAACTAGCTTTATACGTTGTAGCATTGAGATATTTTGAATTGTTATTTACATGCGATGTATTCATCTTATTTGTTTGGTAAATATGTTATACTTTGACATTTAAGCTTTTATTCAGGAATGACTAAATTTGTACTTTCAGAAACGTATTTCATATTTTTTTTTTTTTGCAGTTTTTGGTATCATATATAAATTTCTTGGCATTTGTGGATATTGCACACAGCTAGTGACGGCAAGATAGTAAACTATTTGCCATAAAACTATCCGGAGGATCATTTGAAAGACGTCATAGAAAGCTTTATACCAGGTAAATAAATGTATATTTCTCCAACATGGGCTTGCGGGGATTTATCTGTCGTTTTTATTATAGGGTACTGAAAATGTAAATTGTTTTATGCATATACACTATTCACAATTGTGCATTATAAGAAGTAAATCGCCTGAATGCATTGCGGGGTTATTTCGAAACATGTCGTAAATCATGAATATTTATTTGTTTATTCACTGTTTTAAAACTTATCAAGTTGAAAAATGGAAAAAAAGTAACGAGAAATAACTTGCTTGAGGTTGTAATCATATGTTTTTGTTGTTGTGTACATAAGGTTTTTATACCCCAAAAAACGGAAATGTTCCAAACTCTTTACCTTCTTGAAAAAAAAATTCAAACCATTTTAATTCACCAGATACTTGTTTCGGATAGTATGTCGTAAAACATCATCAGTGGAACCTAATGAAATACCGAAGTCATTTTCAGACACAGCCAAAAGTTTAGTAGCGCCTTATTTGCGTTACTTTAAAATAATGTTTTCATTTGGAAATGAAACACTTTCTTACTAAAGTACTAATAGATTCTTAAGAAAACGGCCCATTTATTTATAAACGACAAAAAATAATTACTAGAAAATTTTAATGGTAATGCAGAAGGAAACCATATTAAAAAAACTGGCTTTTTCAACAATTTGGTGTACTCATGGGAAAATAGCAATATTTTACGCTCAGAAAGTGTCTAAGTCGTTTTTTTTTTTCTTAACAAGAGTCGAGTATATTAAATAAAACGGCAATATCTATTCATACAGGTAGATATTCACTGATTATTAAGGCATAAATCTATGTGTACAACTATGATTATGACAATTGCATTAATCAAACTTAACCAGTGTATGTTTTAATGACTAAGTGCATAGAAAAGAGGATTTACCGTGCCATTTTCATATGTGTAGAGGGGAAACGCAAAAATGATATCATAATAAGATTTCATTTTCAAACAGTGCTCTAATAGTTGAATATTTCTCTCGATATTTATGTGTGTCTATCCCAAAGCGTTTCCATGTAAAATCAAAATTTCTGCTTTCTTAACTGCCCGTTAGTTCTTTAATTAACAACGCGATAAATTGAGGATACATGTAGGTGTAGCATAGTCTGTATCACTTTGACACATGCAAAAGGGAATATCGCAAATAACTAGATAATTTGGATATTCATTCTTTGATTTATTTGGATGACATAGATTTACTTGGGTAGAAAATTTTCCCAAGTTTTAAACACTGGTTTAGGTACTAAAAACAACACAGAACTGACACGCTGTAGATGCGAACTTGTGTATTGACCCTATCTATTCAGAGAAAGTGAAATGAATTTGGGCGGCATATGAAAAGCACTTTGGCTGGAAACATCACTGATGAAAATCTTATATTCTAAACACGTGTCAGTTGCATAATCAATTGGTTTGAAATTTTCTTCAAGAAGGTAAAGGGGTTGGAACCCTTCCGCATTACTTATAATCAAATTCTAATAGAATGCCGTTTAATCGTGAATCGTTTGTTAGAGCTGTTGTGTGTGAAAAGTAATTATTATACGGAATGTTTTTCTGGATAATGCATTAGAATTTCCTACTCAGATAATACACACTTAAAGTAAATCTAGGTAGGGTGAATATTCACACGAAATAGATCATTCATGTAAATGAATTAACATTAAGTATTCGACGGAGGTTAATTCTAGAGTGCCAATTATCAAAAGAATTACGAAATTACCCCCCCCCCTCCCCAAAAACATGCTGCCGAAGCACCCACATGTATGTGATATGGTAACTGCATCATATCTTTATGTTTTACCATTAACAATGCAATTCTAAGAAAAATTTTATCCCTTGTAAATAATTTACACGAGGTCCTATATGTTTTTAAGATGTCTTGAAATTAAGGAATAAAACTTGGATATTGAGAAAGATCACTTGAGCAAAACTTCATTGGTCCAGAAGATGGGAAAAGAAAAAAAGTGCAGTTATATAATTCATGTATGTATTTCATATGACAACATTAAAAAATAAGCATATTTTGATGAACAATTTGAAATATTCTTAAACTATCAATTTTCGTTCCTTCTGTGTTACATGTGGCATAATTTTTAAAATATTATCCTTGGAATGGAAAATTGAAATCAAAATCTAAAATTAATTCCTGATACCATTTTTTTTCAGAAATTAGCCATGGAGAACGCAACAAATTTGACAGACTCTGAAGTAGAACTAGAGATCCCACTGCTCTATACTATAACTTATGGTGTAATATTCCCTTTGATATGTATCATTGGACTTTTTGGAAACATCCTCACTATAATAATAATCTGCCAGGAGAAGAAGTCGACATCCTCAACAAAACTCATTCTGAGCCTGAGTATATCTGACTCTTTTGTGTTGCTATCAAGATTATGTTTTGTGCTGCTAAGGATTTCCGAGATATACTTTCCGAATGAAACAAAGCGATTTTCGAAGTATGTTTCGTCATACACATTGTTAATAATTAACATCTACTTGCAAAAGGTCAGTAAAATTATCCTGGTTCAAATTGGAGCGGAGCGTCTCCTCGCGGTGTGGTTTCCTTTAAAAACCAAGCTTATCTGCAGCCCAAGGAAAACGCTTGTGTTCGTCCTATCTCTGGTTTGTCTTGTTTCTGTCATTTTTATTCCAATCATTGTTGACTTATTTGTCACTTACTCTAAAATTATCTCCGAAGGTGGTGAAGTATACACTGGGATGTCTGCAACCATGAAAGACTTATTGCGGTACTATAAACATATTACTCAGGTTTACGTGACCCTTCTCCTGGTATCGAGGTACTTCTTCGACTTTTTTCCTCTGGTGTTCCTGGCAATATCTAGTTGCCTGATTGTAGTCGGCATCAGACGCAGTGCCCTTGATATGAGGAGAGAAGGTAGAAAGAATCAGTCGAAACAAATTACCAAGATGCTCCTTTGTGTATGTATCGTTTTTGTCGTCCTTTGCTTACCCAATGATTTTCTGTCTGTAGCTTTGAATTCCTTTGGGATAACAATTCCAAGTATATACTACCTCTTTTTTGATATTATGATTACTACAAATAACGCCATCAACTTCATCTTCTACTGTGCGTTCCATACTTTATACAGACAACATTACAAACGATTGGTCATGATCTCTTGTCAAAGAAAATCAAGTAAACATCCTTTCTCTGGACCATTGAGCACTTCTTCGTTTTCCCAATCTAAGGTGGCTACATCCGTTTCCTATATTGAAACGTCAAACACCCAATTATAATTCCAGCTTTAAAAGAACATAGTATAAGGGAAGCATAAAATCGGCTTATTGTAGATAAATTATTTCAAAATGTCGAAGGGTTCCAACTCTCTACCTTCTTGAAGAAAATTCCAAATCAATTTACATGCACCAGACACGTGTTCCGAATATTAAATTCTCATCAGTGATGCTTTCGGCGGCGCCACCATAAATAGTTTCGGTAGCGCCCTCTTTAATTTTTTGAAGTTAGATTTTTACCATTCATCACAGAGATCGTGCGGCTCCAAATTTCCTGTAGGGTCGATTCATTAGCATATCCAAATAAAATCTATGTTCAAAATAGCATTGGAGGGATGGTGCCTTTAATTTCGATGATATTTATCGGTGAAATGACTAGTATCCGAAAGAGCAAAAAAACAATTTTATGTCTCATTGATAAAAGGCCAAAACAAAGCTTCTTTCGTGTGACAGAGCTGGAAAGAAGTAATGAATACACTTGACAACATCAGGCCACGGGGAACGATTTTAACTGCTCCACACTGCAACGTGAAATAAGTGTCTATATTAATAATGTCGAAGGGTTCCAACTCTCTACCTTCTTGAAGAAAATTCCAAATCAATCAAAGAACAGTTTGTGTAAAAAAATATTTTCAAACGGCGTTTGGATTCTTTAAGAGTAAAAATTTATTTTCAAAGGGAATTCTTTTAGTTTAGAAGAATTCATGTTGCAGATAATTGTAACATCTTCTTTAACTCATTTGTGTCACACTAATGCCCTTTGCCGTGTGGAGCTCGTAAAAAAGTTTGACAGTAAGTGTTTTGAATATTTTCCCTGACATGGTCGCCATAGCACTTTCTATATAGAAATGGCCTCAGACAGTGCAGTTCATGCTTTTCATATATTTTCATTTTCGTGCATGATCATCGACGGCGGGTGCGGCTAGCCAACAGGGGATGCTTACTCCTCCCGGGCACCTGGTCCCACCTCTACCTTGCTAGGGGTCCGTCGATGCTCAATTTGGTGCTCTATTGTGAGTGCTGTTGAGATTATCGTCAGGATCTTCTTTAACTCATTCATTCAGTAAATTTAACGTGGCCGTAATCATGTTACTGGATAGTGCAAGGATGTTCGACCCTACAGGGAATTTGGAGTCGCGCACTCTTTGCAAAATGCATAAATTCGAATTCAAAAATAATACTAAAGGTCGCTACTTGAATACATTTGACTTTTTTTTTTGATTTTTAAATCCTGTACAGAATGACCACCTGTCTTTTGTGAACGTGATTTGTGTATCCCCGGAATAGGTTCATATATTTTTCTTTTCTGTATGCGCTTATGCACATCTAATAATAATCTTTTAAAATTGCAAGACAAATGTTCCTTATTTCGGACTAAACTGTGTGAACCGTTGTTTATGTGAAGCCATTTCACAAGTGTTTGATGTTTCTATGTTTAATGTCTTCAAATTCGTTAGCATCGTTTTAGAGCAGATATATTTTTCGCATGGACCAGACATGCACGTTTCGGGTATTTAACTCTCATACATTATTTAATTATTATGTACTTTGGTGTTCCTTGTGCCTTTAGTGTCTCTTCCTGTGCGTGTCTGCTCTGTTTTTGCATGTCTGCATGTCTTGTCCATGCTGCAAATTTATCAGGTTTTAAATGTGCATGTCTGGTCCATGCTGTAAATTTATCAGGTTTTAAATGATGCTATTGAATTTAGAGACGTTTTACATTTATAGGGTTCTAGGGGTTTTGCTGTGGTTGCTGCAACCGAGTGTCATTTGAGATCCCCTCCCTTCTGTCTTGTATAAAATATTTTAAGTGTTTTTGTTCTTGTTATATTTTAAGTGTTTCTTGTATAGAATATTTTAAGTGTTTTTGTTGTTGTTGTTTAAATGTCATCATTGCAACGACATTGGAAGATATCGAAGTTTATTATCCGCATTTCAATGTATAATTCGTCGTATTTTAATTACATTAAAGTGTATTGTAACTAGAACATTGGCTGCATGTATCTTTGCTTCGGTCATTTATATAATCGATTTGTCATATCAATTATAGTGAAATTTCATAGGGTTTTGAATGTATCAAAATGGCATGATCTTTGTTATCAATATTGAAATATGTTAATTGGGCGATCATTCTAACTGTTATTGATCGTGTCCTCTCTTCAGGAACAAATATCCTTACGCTACTTATAACGCGTTAGGAACAACAGAGACATGGAACATACCAACATGTTTATGTATAGCAACCATGACTTAGCTCTTACAATTAATTACCGTACAAGTCAATGCATTTTACTTTATTATCATTTTTAACGTAACTAACATGTACATAAGTAGCTCTATCATGAAATCATTCTAATGAAGATAGTGACATAGAAAATACTAGCAATCTAAATATTGTTATCTTCATTTGTCTTTATCACTTACTTACTAAGCACATTTTATTCGAAACCAACGTTGTAAGAAATTCATTAGGCCATATCAAATTGATCTTTCTTTCGTCTGATGTCTCCCTTTTTACTCAAATGGAATATTTTTTTATAAAAAAAAATCCGCCCTCTCTATTTTGAGATACGACTTAAAAAGTTTTGTGCGAAGGTCGAAAACGAAAACAGAAAAAGCATCTTCGTATTTTCGTGAATATAGGTGTAGAACAGGTTTGATAACCCCTCAAGTAATCAGCGTTTTGATTGAATCCACCATAATGATCCAGAGTTTGATTTCTAGAGGATGAAAACGATAATTTCAATATCTTTCAGGCCAAACAGACACATGACAGGTACGCACGTGTGTATAAACATTTCAAAATAATACAATAATGCACTGATTCAAAACAAAATTCGAAATTTATATCAATGAAAGAAAAACATCAACAGCTTCACATAAACTGACAAGATCTATCTTCAACCCCTTAGGATGCTCTGTAACTACTTTGGTAGTTTAATATTCCTCCCCTGAACTTAAAAAGCTTTAGCCATCTGCTTCCTTTTAATCCGTCTGTCTGTCCTTTAGTCAGTAGTCTACTTCTGTCCGTTGGAAGAACTCATACGATAATCTAAACTGAGCATGCTGAAAGGTGATGATGATGACAACTCAAGTTATAAAAGCACAAGTAGGTAGATAGATAAAAACAGACTGACACAATCGTGTTATAGATGAAGGAAAAATAAGTATATCAGGTCAGGGAATTGAACCCGAGACCTTCAGTTTCTTCGCAGACCATGTCTGAATTCTTTTCAACATAAAATATGTCTGACCAACTTCCATTGAATACAAATAAAGTTTATAATTATGACACTCCAACTGTCAAAAAGGGTGTTGATGTTGTTGGAATAACGTTTTAGCTATTTGCTATTTTTATGGAATTATACGCATTATTCAAAGAAAAAATAGCGATATCAAAATATTTTTAGAAATCAAAATATTTCGCCCTCTCGCTCTAATGCTTCCCCCTCCCAAAAAAAATTCCGAGAAACTAAAAATTAATTTGGTGTGGCCTTTAACAATTTTTTCAAACAACACAATTAGATGGGATGTGTACTTAAAAGACACCTATATTTGTTTTTCCCTGTTTTGTATCCTCTTTGTCATATGTAATTCTTGGAAATACCATTTATTCTTGGTTGAAATCCTTCATGTTTTCATGAATTATGTTTTTAACTTGAGAAAAATTTGTGCTCGAAGATAAATGACTTACTATCATTTTGATAGAAAAATCACTAAAGAAAATTAAACAAAATATCTTGTTATACATATAGATTGAGTGATTTCATTTAATAAAATTTGTATATCTGGTTTTCTGTAGAAATTGTTTAGAATGGGTTTTATTCCATATTTTTCATACAAGTGTATCATTATTCGTCTATTGTAGTATTAAATATCGTATTTTGGTGTTCATATTGTGCTTATATATATATGTACTTTATATTAAATACCTTTGTAGGTACAATGGTGTACATATCTGTGTTTTCACATTGAGATGTTTTGTTGTTTTGCCGTGGTTGCTAAGGGGGTAAAATGGACATTTTTCATGATCGCAGACTTCGCAATTCGGACATCGTACTTCGGACATCGTACTTCGAAGGGACTGTGTCACAAGCAAAATGTTGATTTGTGTATAGATTTGTTTCCATATGTAAAATATACATTTAAAGCTCTACAGTGTCATATCGTCCATTAGGTGTTAAGATTTTACTTTTCTAATCGCACCTTGTTTTTTTTATAATACCCCTAAAGTGCGTAGTCCGTAGTGCGATGCCGAAGAACGTCAACATAAAAAATGTCTAAAAAAAAAAGCATATCAGTTCCACCTTTCCAGCATGTTCTGTGACAGCCGCACATACATTTCAATTTAATCATGTTAGGTCCTTTTTTTCAATTTAATCATGTGTTAGGTCTTTCTTATGTTTATTGTCCTATTTGTATTGTCGTCATAAACAAGAAAGCGGGGGATCTCCAACAAGACTCGGTTACAGCACATCCTTTGCTACAACACAGAGTTGACAAACAAAGCAAGGGACACAAAATACGACGCAAAAATCAAAAGACTACACATAAACCAACAAGTACATTAGGCAATCGATTCCGACTAAGGATGGCAATCTGCCACATGAGTAGCAAATGGTGTGGTTTTCCGGATTACGTGCGCACAACAGTCCAAGAGAATACTGAAAACAGTAACATTACATAAAATAATAATATAACTTAAATTGGAGTTATCTTTCTTGGAAATTTATCTCTTTATATTACTGAAAGCAGTAATACTATTTAGATTGTCAGTTCGCTCTTATACCAGTGGATTCGGGGAGAAATGAGGGTGATTAGGAGTTGCATCTCATCAAAATGTGCACTGAAAAATTGGAAAATTTTTTCCTCAATGTATTTGAAGAAAATGTTATATTAGGAAGAAGAGAAGGTGAAAAATAGGTTCCCAATGGACATTATTTTCACTTTTCAGTATACAAATTTGTTCATGTTTAATGAATTTGTTGTTGAATCAAAGAATTGTATGATAAAAACTGTGCTTGCAGCTTTAAAACTCTGCTTTGTCTATATTACAGAAAGAGGTAATTTAAGGAGGTATCATTACTGTTTTCAAGAATATCAGGGATTATTGTTAACAGTAATATTTCAGTTCTAAGTAATATTACTATTTTTAGTATTCTCTTGGACTTCACAACCCTGTTAACTTTTCCGGTTACCCAGATGTCTCAAAGAAAGAACATATAACGTATGACGTATATTATAACCCTCACACTATAAGAGGACCACACAAACAAGATTACGAGCAGGTCCCAGTGCAATACAGATGAATATCGATCTTACTCACCTAAGTTTTATCTGAAATTAAATCTGGGCTTCAAAAATATTGTTCGACAGTATATTCTCGCAGTGGTATCAACCAGATGTGGATTTTAAAGAATTCGAAGGAACTTTTAGAACATCTGAAATCCACTCATTTTAGTAGAGTCCATTCGATCAAAGCCTTTGATTTTTCGACACTTTACACTACAATTCCACATTCTAAATTGAAAGAAAGACTCGCAAAAATTATAAGTAATGCGTTTACAAGTAAGAACGGTAATCGCAAATACAAATTTATTGTTGTCAACTATGACAAAACCTACTTTGTAAAAGAAAAGTCCGATTCTGAAAATAAGTACACTGAAACAGACATTATTCAGATGTTAAACTTTCTGATGGACAACATTTTTGTGGTGTTTGGAGGAAAGGTCTTCCAGCAAATTGTCGGAATTCCAATGGGGACCAATTGTGCCCAACTCCTTGCCGACATTTTCCTTTACTCGTACGAAGCTGAATTCATTCAATATTTAGTCTCTGAAGGGAAAAGAAACTTAGCTTCTAACTTCAACTTCACTTACAGATACATAGACGATGTGTTGTCCATCAATAATCCAAAATTCGCGGATTACCTGAGCAGTATCTATCCTTCGGAGCTTGAAGTCAAAGAAATTACAGAGACAAATAATTCAGCATCCTATTTGGACATAATGTTGTCCTACGACACTGATGGTCACATGAACACCTCACTCTATGACAAATGTGACGACTTCAATTTCAGCATTACAAACTTTCCTTTTCTCAGTAGCAACATCTCTTCATCGCCTGCATATCTCATTTGATACGCTATGCCAGAGCAAGTACCAAATATACGGATTTTGTTCTGAGAGCTAGGCGTCTTTCAGATAAGCTTCTCAGTCAGGGATATGTTTGTGACCGACTAACATCGTCACTGAGGAAGTTCTACGGTTGATATGGGGAACTCGTCATACACTATGATGTCCCACTTTCCAGAATGGTGGATGATATTCTGTCATAGACCATTTGAACCATCCAACCAAAGATTGTACTCTATATCTCCAAAATGGAAGTAACCGGATGTCACAGTTCTACCGAATTGAAGCGACGGGTGTTGCATGCAAGCAGGAGATGCTTACTCTTCCTGGGCACCTGGTCTCACTATCATATCGGGAGTTCGCTTCTTTTCATATGGTGGAGGTTTTTGTTTGTTTGCTTTGGTTCCTGTTTTATCCTGATTTTGTATGCCTTCGGTTTCTGATTTTCTGGGCTATCGATTTTGTGTTGTAAACAGGGATATGGTCATTATTCATATTTGTCATCTAAATTTATATAAAATACAAAGGATGTTATAAAACAGTCTTCTTTACCAGTTGGAGCGAGTTCATACATTTTATCACTCGAGAAGTTCGACTGACATTCAGAGAGGACAGGTGATCGAGGATCTGTCTTTCTACTGAGGTTTGGACGAGACCTATCACTGCAACCTGTCGTCACAGTGCATCACAATACAATTCTTAACAATCCTTAACAATGCACTGGTACAAAGACTCTATTCCAATATACAGGACAAAATTGATAATTCAGAAAATCATAAACCGTAGGCATACAAAATTAGGATAATACAGGAACCAAAGCTAACAAACAAAAACCTTCACAACATTAAAAGAAGCGAACTCCTAATATGGGAGTGAGACGATGTGAACAGAAAGATTAAGCATACCCTGCGCGCATGCAACATCCCTCGCTTCAATTCGGTTGAATTGTCAAATCCGGTTACTGCCATGTCGGAAAATATAAGCATACTCTGTGGTTTGATGGTTCAAATGGTCTAAGAATATCATCCACCATTTTGGACAATAGTACATTATAGTGCATGACGAGTTCACCGTCGAACTTCTCCAGTGACCATAAACGTATCCCTGATTGAGAAGCTTATCTGAAAGACGCATAGCTCTAAGAACAAAATCTATGTATTTGGTACTTGCTCTGGCATAACGTATCAATTGAGATATAAACTCGCCATAAGCAGGCGATGAAGGGATGTTGCTACTCAGAAAGTGGATTATATGTATCTTTAGTTTCTTTGAATTCAAGCTCCGAAGGATAGATTCTGCGGTAATCCGCGAATTTTTTTTATTGCCGGACAGCACTTCTATATATCTGTAGGTGAAGTAAAAGTCAGAAGCTGAATACTTTTTCTTTTCAGAGACAAAAGATTGAATGAAGTCAGCTTCGTACGAGTATCACATTTAGTTATAAAGAATCGGAAGTCCTACACAAAATACAATTAGGTTTTATTTGTATACTTAGTATTGAGAAAAAATCGTTTGAAAACTCAATATTAATGACATGCAAATTGTTTGAATGAAAAAAATATAATCGTAGCATTGAAAATAAGGAGAATATGATCATCTTCTTTTCGAAAGTCAATTGATTTCGATAATCGCAATCTGAATACATTTGGCGATAGAGAATGGATTGTCGGCTACAATTGGTCAATCACTATTTAACATGTAATTGGTTGGACACGACGTTATCTTCTCTAGAACAAGGTAATAGAAAAGTGGTAAGATAGAAATATGCAAAAAACAAGATTAAAATGTAATTGGTCGTTTAGAGGGAGAGTACAATAATTAATCCAAGTTCATAAGAGAACCAAGATTACATAACCATATGAGTTCAATAACCTGATACAATCAAGCACGGATTACCCGGACAAAAGATGAATCCTTCTCTCTGTCACATTGAATTAGTATGCAAATCTACCAGGGAAGTCGCAGATAATAATGCAAAGTGCCTTATATGATATTGCATGAAAATGGACAAATTACCTTTTTGAGTATATAATTATGTCAAACCAATTTCAAAATTTAAAACCAATCGCGATTTGATGAAGATACGCGTAAGAATTTTGATTTCTTTTTTAACTGCTATAAGTTTAATTAGTCTTATCTGTTTTCACACAAAATACAGTAGAATGTGTTTCACATAAATGTAGTACGCAATATGAAGTTAACTGCACTATTAGAGATCTTTCGTTTAATAAGAACTCAAACCTTTAAAGTACGGTGTCCCTGAAAGTAAATTATTTCTACAAAATTTTATAATATAAAATTTTTCTTTTCATATGAAAGCTTACATTCTCATTTGTGTAAATTTAAATTTTCAGGCGAAGTTAACGCATACATTCGCAGTTATATCCGTTCTAAAAACGTAATTTTTAATTTGGGATGCGCAGCTCTAATTAATTCCACTAGCGCCACTAACAATGTATTGCGATTTTACAACAGAGGTATATGGAGATTTAATTTTACAAATTCGGCAACATTATGGTCGTTACTGCATATTTTCAAATGAAACTTTTTTATAGCTCCTTTTGGAGATACTTCATTTCAGGAAGTATCTTACTGTTATGGTAACTACTTCAAAGTATGCAAATGGAGATACTGCCGCTTCGCACCTCAGAATATAGTGATGTGTCTAGTTCAGGAATTTGCTGTCTACCACATACAAAATTAAAGAACAAGAATATTTTCCGTCTTGAAAACAACTTCATATAGAATAAATGCACCTCACAATATCAATCATAATTCTTGTTTTCACAGCACAATGGTGTCGTAGTAATATACTACTTTGTTTATGACAATGTTAGGAAAGATAACTCAAAAATTGCATTAAACTTATAGAGATGTCTTTCCCATATCAACACTGAGGTTAGATAAACATAGTTTGTGCTGTTTATAGAGATATTAGAAGCTTCACATATGCATCATGTGTTAAAAAAAATCATCATTGCCTTAAGATAAAATTATTCAACATTTTAATATCTGCTGACAATACATTTTGCGTAGATCTAGAAGGATCTCTCAGGACCTTCAGTCCTTTAATTTCCTATATCTAGACCCTTAGGAATAAATTTTACGTATTCAATATAATTTATTTTCAGGGACACTGTATCCTCAACTTTTTACTTAAAGCTTATCGCAGACACAAAAGTAACGAGAACTAGCTATAACAAGCACCACTGTTTTTCTCGAGCTACAAAGGAACTTGGTTTTCAAAGGAAACCATACGACCAGGAGGCGTACCACACCAATTTGTACCAATACCATTAATGATAATTTTGCTGAGCTATTAGATAAGTAGATAATGATAATCAACAATGCATACGACGAAAACGAATTGTTTGATTTGGAAAGTACATCTCGTTGATCATCAAAAGATCATAAAATAAGCTTTATGTCAATACAAACACAAAATAGTCAGATATACGGAGCCTTAGAATGAGATGTATTGACAATGTAGAATTCCTCTCTAGGCAGAGTATTAACATAGTGAGGGTGTTTCCAAATAGTCCAACTATGCAAATCAATGGGAAAATTGCACCATAAGATATATTATAGATAAGTGGAATATCTATTTCACCTTCTCAGTCAGTCACATTTGTTGTATTCTCTATTCTTTCAATCTAAAACTAAAATACTCGGGACGAGTCATATTGTTTTTATCAAGATTTTACTACGCATAATCGTATGCTTAGATAAAGACCCAGCAAACATGGGATTGATTTATGACACTGAAAACATATCATGAAAAACAAAGATACATAGAATCATTAGCATGAATATCTTTGATAGAATTTTTTATATGAAATTATAATTTTCGTGGGATTTAGATGTAATTCAAATAATAACAATTTATGTAAAGATATAGATAATATGGGCGACTAATTAACCTGAAAGACACTTTTTTAAAAAGTATTCTAAACGATCTTCGGTTTCTGATTTTCTGAATTATCGATTTTGTGCTGTATACAGGGATATGGTCATTATCCATATTTGTCATTCCTGACAGTTGTTGGAGAATCGTAAACTCTCTTGTCAGAACCATATATGTAGGATGTGCGCATATATAACGCCAAAAAACTGAAAATTAACAGATAAAACAGAATCCTTATTCTAAAATTAGTGCATAAATAGTTTAAATAAAGGCTTTCCCGAAAAGTACATCATATTTACCGAACAAACCAAATGAATATTTCTAACGTAAATACGAATTGAATCTCCTTTCAATGCTTTTATATGAGACTGATTCCTCATAAAGGCTACTTGCAACTTCCATTAATCACTAAAAAAATTTTGAGACAATATAAATGCCTATAGTGCATGTATATCAATATCCTTTATTTTTTAACAAATACTTCAAAATGTGCATGCTTCTAAGCTGACATTCTAATGATATTTCTAAGTGTACTCTGAAAGTATAAAGATTTTTGCAAAATGCTTGTACAATCACAACATCTAACAAAGATTTTTCTTCTAGTAAATATGGTCGTGACTGAGGGATTTGTCCAATTTTTATCTTATTAGGAATTAAAACGAGATTATTTCTTTTGAATTTTCGTACAACGCTTTCTTTTTAGAATATCTTTTGCATCACAGGAGTGAATGATTTAAAATTCTCTAATACTCTAACGTCATGAAATAAGTTAATAGTCTTTCATTGATAACTTCATATATATATCTAAGAAGGATGATGGACTTATTGATGAACTTAATTTAGAAATGTCGATATCTACTACTAATTTAGATCAAAATCTCTCTAGCTATCCCAATTTTTCGATTACAATAGAAAGATGGCAATATACAATGTAATTTGGGTAAAACAAATCTGAATGCACAAGCATAAACTTGACTAAGGGAGTAGCTCAAACCAGTCCCTACCTCCGATTATCAAGGATCAATGTATTCTGTTTTTTATATACATTTTAAGCACAGTTAATATTTCCTGTGATAAAATAGGGTTTCGACGTGTAACCTTAGGTTTACAAGGGCTAACAGTTCTGGTCAATACCTATAATACAAAGCCATTTGATAAACATTTAGAGATCTAGGTTTTGTGAGTGTAAAGTACATAATACGTTCGTAAAAATACTCCAAAAACCAGATTTTCCAGGCGTAAACTAAGGTTTACAGGTGTAAAACCTAGTTTTTTTTTTAATTTTTTGTGAGTTTGGCGTGCCAAATACATAACAATAATTATTCAATACGCGGTGTATAACACGCTGACGGAAATGTTTCTAACTATGATTCCGCAGATTGACACCAAAATATCTTTGCATTATCCTAATTTTTTTTGCGTCCTTGTGCTTATTGATTTAAGGGTTTTATATTTTGTATAGCATTTTATAAGAAAGAAGGGTATCTCCAGCAACAACTGGTTGCAGCGCCAAAGCAAAACCCCAAAACCCGAACAGCAAAAACACAAAGCAGATACGCAGAGAGAGAGAGAGACGCAATTGTTACTAAGAACGACAAATCACATAGAAACATCGTACACAAATGACTATACATAAACCAACGATACCAATGGGCAATTTGAGTCGACTTAGGACGTCCATCTGTATAGTCAGTAGCAGACGGTGTGGTTATCAAGAGTACGTGCGCACAATCTCCCACTTTTCCTATTACCCAGATTCTCGAAGAACGCATAGTCCCCTCGATGTAAGATGAACATACAGACAGCATGACGCAGGGGCCCAAGAAACACACAGATGGATATGTAAATGGATATACAACATAAGGTGTACGAAATACAGTACGTGTTCTGCCGGTTGTTGCGAGCTCATGCATGTTATCACCCGAGGAGTCCGACTGAGATTCAGAGAAGACATTGTCGGGGGAACTCATACATGTAAATATAGGGATAACGGTCACCGTAATACTATCCATCGGACAAAGTTTTTTTTCGCCAAGAAAAGAGAAAATTATAAAGTATTCCTTTAATAATTGGTATGACGTGTGACGATAAAAGATAAGTGTTGTGTAGAAGTTTTTATTGTAGCCGTGATTACAAAATGTACGATTTTTCATCAAAAACCTCGTTGTTGCATGTAACACCCGCCGCTTCAATTCAGTAGAACTGTCACATCCGGTTACTTCCATTTACATCACATTATTGAAATGAGCTTCAAATCGTGTACTTTATCCATGTGGAGTAGATTCTTTAGTTCGAGTAAATAGATTGCAAGGATTAATATTAGAGAAAAAAAGAAAACAAGAATGCTTAGCTATGTATTTTACGCTAATTTCTATTCAATTAAATACTTGCAATTATCAGGGATACGTAGTACTGATTATATCGGACTTTGCCAGTAGATTTGCATACTAATTAAATGTGACGAGGAAACTGATACCTTACCTTTGTTGAGGAAATTCGTACTTTTCTTTACAGGCTATTGAAATAATATGAATATTGAATCCTTCTTGTCGTATGAACTTGGACTGTACTTTTGGCGTCCAAATATATTTCAATCTAATCTAATCTAATTCAGAGATGCTTCTTTCTTGTCATAATTGGATTGTCTTTTTCAAAGAAGATCCTGACGATAATCTCAACAGCACTCACAATACAGCACCAAATTGAGCACCGAAGACCCCTACATCGATGTTCATGCACGTGTGGTGGGGGACGTTTTTGTATTTTCCCCTTTTACAAAGAAAAAGAGGACAATAAACAATTACGTAAAGCCAAAGAAGATTATTTCATAGAGATTTTCAAACCTAAATTGAATTGTTAAACTATGATTTCATTTCTTCTTTACAAAAAGCTATTTATTATTGTTCTTAAAGCATCAATATACGTAAATAATAAGTGCGCCAACGTCTGGGACATTTGTACGTGATGCGCCTAACTGTAACGTTATGATGACGTCATAGACGCTGCCTACCTATTGTTCTTTGTTATTGTTATTGTTTATATTCATTGCAACTCTGAAGAGCCAACAGGCGAAAACGTTTAGTGCAATAAACAAATTTAATCGTCATTATGTCACTTTGATTTTGATTATATTGACTATACCGGGAATGGGTATTTATTATATACATGTAGATATAAATGTCCTATGTGTCAGTGTGATTTTTCACTTCTTTATAAATGATGTTTTTTTTTAAGACTGATCACTTTTACTTAAAAGTATTCACTAAATACTTTATACCAGCTACAGACTGATTTGTAAAAATTAAGACTAAAACTCAACTTTATACTTACAAATTTGTGTGAAGAAAAAAGAAATGTCGTGTATCTCCTTGAATGCAACAAACTCGGATTAACGACAGAACAGTTGAAAGTTTGCTGTCAACTTTTTCTTGCTTCATCATCAATATAAACTTGTTAGTATCAAAATGACACGTTTGGTCTGAAGAGTTTTATTTGATGGAAGTGTGTGTGTTTTATTTGTACATTGATGTTAGTTAATGTGTGGTATTCTGTTGCCATTGTACGTTAATATATGTGTGAGCGTATGTTCGTTTGTACGTTGGTCTGTCTATGACTTTTTTATACGTTTAAGTTAGTCAGCTTGTCAGCCGTGTTTGCTTACGTGACTTCGGTGAACTTTTCTATAAGTCGGTGTCAGTTTGTGAGGTTTTTTATACGTTGATTCTTATCAGCTCTGCATCCTTGTATGTGGACGTTGCATGCTTAAACTTTAGGATTATAATATTTATCATATATGACTTTTTCGTACGTTGATGTCAGTGTGTGTTGTTTTGTTTTTTTATGTCGACGTTTGTGTAAGATTTTCCTTGTACATGTACATGGCTTTCTTATACGTTGTTGTTATGATGTGTGATATTTTTGTACGTTGATGTGAAATTTCAATACCTTCAAAATATTGCATTTATACGAAAGTGTTCGAACTCCTTACATTGAAGAAATATTCAAACCAATATTAACACACCAGACACGTGTTTCGGATAGTTAATCCTCATCGGTGACGCTTCCAGCAAAAGTGATTTTCAGACACAACCAAAATTCATTTCAATAGCGCCCTCTGGATTTATTTTTTTGTAATTTAAATGTGTGCATTTACCTTGCAAAGAGAGCTTGGCTACTTATTTCTTCTAGGGTCAATTCAGAAGCAAAGTTAAATAAAATCTATGACCACAATAGTATTGGAGTAATGGTGCCTAATATATGTTTACCTCCTTTAATTTTCTAAAACGTGGGTCATGTAGCATCATATCCCATCCATCCTACTATGTCTTTCGGTACATTTAAGACATAATAATTTTCACACTCCTCGGTCATATTACATTGTTTAAATTGAGGATCACTGACGAGGGTTAAATACCCGAAACGCCATGCCTAGTCCGTATTGCAAATTTATCTGTTTTTAAATGATGCTATTGAATTTGAAGACGTTTAACATTCTATGTTATTATGGATGAAATTACACGTTTCCAAAATAGCATTAATATGTTGCCGTTACACATTGGTCCTCCTCAACTTACGCTTCGTCCTTCATGTTTGGTACGTCTACTTTGATTGCATATCGTAATGTTTGGTATTTCTTCTTGGGATTTGCTGTGTTTCTTGTCCTTTGTCGAAATCATTTCGTGTGATTTTCGATTTCGTTGCATTCTGTTGGTCTGTTCTATTATGGTCAGGAAAGTAAATTTATTGTTGGTGAAAAAGCGTTGTTCGCTCATATTTGTGTTTACAAACAAAGAGTTAGTATTCATTGTGGGTGTTTTAAAATAGTCTGTTTTCAGATTTCTTCAGCAATCTCCATTATTTATTAACCCATAGCAAATGAATAATCCTCTAATCATTTGAACTTTGGTATTGGGGAAACAATAGAAGATCTGATTTCCTCCCCCCCCCCTTCCGATTTCCCGTTGACTAACTTTTCCTGTTAGAAAGTAGCTGGCCTACTAATTTTTCTTCATAGAATAATAAATTGACATGAATCTTATGATTTAATATTGCTATCATAAAATCGTTGAAATTCCTTATTTCACACATGACATGCCTTAACCCATCAACATATCGCGAAGATATAACATCATAAATGCATAGTTTGAATGACAAATATGTCCTCTGGAGCAAACAGGTACCTTGGACCATGGAAATTATAAGATTCATAGGATTTTGAGCAAATAAAATTTTGATTTCTTAAACCTCGCGTCAACAAAAACACAGAAACTATCTTTATGATCAATTTGTTAAATATAACCATTCTATTTCGGATATCACTATTACCCCAGTTCAGACTTGTACAAAATGTAAAAATGAATGTAAGACCGAAATAAAAAAAACTTCGACTACAAGCTGAACTTGCCTGGATCACCAAACTTCAGACTGCGAACCCTCTTGGATTAAACGATCAAATCTATGGACAAGGAAACATTTCCTCAGCTTCTACATTTGTACCAATATCAACATCTTTTAAATTCGCCCAAACACTAAAAGAAAATACAGGTCGCACGGGAAAAGACGAAACAGACAACAAAGAAACGATCCAGAGTCTACACGATCCAGAGTCTACCGCTCTCTCAACGATTTACTTACTGTAGCACGCAATGGCGGCAGATATGAGCTGTTACATGCTCTGCCGTCAGTACCAGTTATGCACTTGAAATCTATCTTGGATGAAACAGAGGTTACATTCTTAAGAAACACTGACTGATTCAGACTTAATATCATTGTCTCATTCGCACAGTATAAAATTTATCCTATTATGAAAAACACCTCCCCTAAAAGACGATTCAGAAAAATCCTGTTTATTAACAAAGGTTTTGATCTTCTAAACATCTCTAATATCTTTCGGGATCATCGCGTACAAAGTACCATTCCTCAATATTTTGAAAATTTAGAGCCGACTCTTATTTGTTATAAGTACAAGAAACCTATTCGAAACTTTGCTTTTAACTATAATAAAGTTACATCGGATCCTGACATACTTGAATCGTGTCCTACTTCTTGATAATGTGCATTTTCTAACTATCTCTACAAACCAGTCGGCCATATTGTTACAGAAGAAGGGAGGAGATCTCCAACAAGACCCCGTTGCAGCATCAACAGCAAAACTCCAAAACACCCGATGCAAAAACACAAAAGAAGAGTATAGCACAAGACGGAAAAGAGACGCACGACATGTAAACATCAAACACAAAAGACTCCACACAAACCGACGAGACCAATGGGCAACCGGTGCCGACTTTGGACGGCCATCTGTCACGCAAGAAGCAAATGGTGTGGTTATCCTGGATTACGTGCGCACAACCCTCTCACTTCTCCGGTTACCCAGAGGTCTCGAAGAACGTACAATTGTGGTGTAAAACAACCTCCTCACTGTAAGATGACTTCACATAAACAAGACCACGAAACGTAGAGGCCCCAGAAACACAGATGAATATGTAAATGGATATAAAAAGAGGGCATGCATAATACAGTCCGTGCTCTGCCGGCTGTAGCGAGCTCATGTATGTAATCACCCGAGGAGTCCGACTGACATTCAGAGAGGACAGGTGGTCGGGGCCCTGTCTTCTCTAAAGAGGTTTGGACAGGGCCCGTCATGGAGTCCCCTCGTCACAGTCAGTCAGAGTGCAAGTCTCAAGGATGCGCTTATACAAGACTGTACATTGGTCAAGTACCAAGCCTAGTATCCGTCTGGTGACATTAGGATCATATCCACGGTATAAAAGGCGTTTGATGATTCTGACGCATTTTCGATGGTTATGCTGCCTACCTTTGATCCGTTTAATTTTGTTTATCATATCACCATAAAAGACAGGTTGTGTAATACTACAGAGACAAATAATTCAGCATCCTATTTGGACATAATGTTGTCCTACGACACTGATGGTCACATGAACACCTCACTCTATGACAAACGTGACGACTTCATTTTCAGCATTACAAACTTTCCCTTTCTGAGTAGCAACATCCCTTCATCGCCAGCTTATGGCGTGTTCATATCTCAGTTGATACGCTATGCCAGAGCAAGTACCAAATATAAGGATTTTGTTCTGAGAGCTAGGCGTCTTTCAGATAAGCTTCTCAGTCAGGGATATGTTTGTGACCGACTTACATCGTCACTGAGGAAGTTCTACGGTCGATATGGGGAACTCGTCATACACTATGATGTCCCACTCTCCAGAATGGTAGATGATATTCTGTCATAGACTATTTGAACCATCCAACCAAAGATTGTACTCTATGTCTTCCGAAATGGAAGTAACCGGATGTGACATTTCTACCCAATTGAAGGGGCAGGTGTTGCATGCAAGCAGGAGATGCTTACTCTTTCTGGGCACCTGGTCTCACCCCCATATCGGGAGTTCGCTTCTTTTCATATGGTGGAGGTTTTTGTTTGTTTGCTTTGGTTCCTGTTTTATCCTGATTTTGTAAGCCTTCGGTTTCTGATTTTCTGAATTATCGATTTTGTGCTGTATAAAGGAATATGGTCACTATCCATATTTGTCACCCAAAGTAATGTACTCTGTTGCGTGTATAGATCCGAATTTTGAAAGAAGTTGACTGTAATTTTTGTAAAATATCCAAAAAGTCTTAACTAGTTTATGAAAGCGAAACCTTGACCTAAACGTTTTTTGGTAATTTGTAAATTTCTTCTGTGAAAATCCAAAATATCAGTACATGCTCTAGCGTACCGGATGAGCTGTGATATGTAAATGCGGTATGACGGTAATATTTGAACATCACCGTCAAGCCAGGGGAAATTTACTATGTTGAATCCAAAATCATCCCTTTTGTCTTATACACTTGTATGAATCTTTCCGTTTACAATTTTGATATTTAAGTCCAAAAAGGGTGTTTCTGTATTTGTAACTTTTGCCTTGTTAAGTGTTAAATCTTGTGGATAAATTTCATTCTTATACAATTCAAAAGCAAGATTGTCAATAGTTAGAATACCATCCAGATACCTAGAAATATTATTGAAACATTTAAGATCATCAAATGTTCTTTGCTTTTGAAGCTTTTGGATAAATTCTTTTTCATAAGTGTATAAAAATAAATTTGCAACAAGAGGCGCACAGTTAGTACCCATAGGAATTCCTACAACCTGCTTGTATAGATCCTCACCAAATCTAACATAAATATTGTCAAAGAGGAAGGACAAGGCATTACACAGGTCACTACATGTCCATGATTTGTATGATTTGTAGTCTATCGAGGAAAAGAAACCCTTCGATTCAGATGTACAAATGTAAGTTTTCCGCTCTCGATCAAAACACCATTTAATGAGATTAGATAATCGATCATTAAGTTTGTCATGAGGAAGTGCGGTGTACATATTAGAGAAGTCGTATGAAGAAATCATATTGGCTTGGAAATTTCCAGATTTCATCTTGTCAATCACATCCCCTGAATTCTTAATAGACCAAAATAAATTTACATCGTTCCTGTTTAGAACCGTTTCACAATATCTAGTTATGTGTTCTTTAATAGCAGTAAGTGCTGACGTCAGATTTCTAGACAAACTTGTAGTGGAGCAGTTGCTAGAATTAGCAATAAATCGAAATGTGTAAGGAGATTTATGCAGTTTCGGTATGCAATATAGTGTCGGGAGATCCAGTTTAGAAATAGAGATATTGAAAGAAGACAGTTCACTGTTACGCTTGCTTAAAATGTTAGATGCACTTTCATTGCTTTTGATATATGTATTAGTAGACGAAAGTTCCGAAACCAAAGTTGATATGTAGAAACGTTTTCAAATGATACGTAATGGTGTTGTTGGCTGCTTTATCAGCTGGTGCAAAGACAATTTTTTCGTGTAAGTTACTTAAATTGGATTTGAAATATCTTTCTGACTTAGAACGTGGATTTTGAAAAAGATGAGGGTTTCTATGGAAGTTATCTATTCGAATATCCGCTATATCTAAAATTAGGTTTTCTCAGTCATTCAGAGCATGCGGTTCGACTCCTTCTGATTTACACCATCTTTTCGTATAATTATCTAAGCACCTCACGGCATTTGACAAAATATATCTTGGATGGGATTCTATACTTGATAATTGAAAAGTCACCTGCATCTAACATTTTAAGCAAGCATAACAGTGAGACCAGAGATTGTCTAAAAATAAAAAAACCCCAAATATATTGCTCTTTTATATGCTGTACATTAGTAGTTATTAGGTTTTTTACTGACCCTCTACAAAAATTTGTTTTATTTTGTCGAGGTTGGCGTTTCACGACTCCTTTTACATGGGAATTCATTTCTACGGCAATTGTGGAATTGTTGACGGTCTACAAACATTTAGACGCACGTGTCGCGATTTACGATTTGTGACTGGTTGGAATTTGTCAAAATAATGTAAATTATTTTCCAATGCATCAGATGAGGAAACGTTGAAGTAAACTATTGAAACAGTTTCTATTTCAAATAATCATTTTCAATGAATAATAATTTATCATGTCATGTTTTCGAAAAATTGCTTTTGATTGCATTCAATGTTTTCTTCAAGCAGTAGTGAATACTTTTTCAAAAAAGCAAAACAAAACAAAATGAATAAAGGAAGTATTGAGCGCATCTTCAACAAATCTAGGTAGTAGAAGCACAAAACAACCGATAATCCCTATTCAAAAGAAAAACAGTAAATATACACAGTAATAAAGGGACATGAACCCCGAATACGACATAAAAATTGTCCATAACATTAAAGCATTAAAAAGAATAAAACCAAGAACAGGAACAAAAGTTATCCGAGTACAGAATTTTATGAAAATCTCTGGCAAGACCACACTGTACTGACCTCAGCGGAACACACCCACAATGGAAGAGATCTCCAACAAGATTACCTAACACTAACCACAGCGGAACACACGCACAATGGTAGACATCTCCAACAAGACCACCCTGTATTGACCACAGCTGAACACACCCATAATGAAAGAGATCTCCACCAAGACTACCCTGTACTGACCACAGCGGAACACTACCAAAATGGAAGAGATCTCCAACAAGACCACCCTACACTGACCACAGCTGAACACACCCACAATGGAAGAGATCTCCAGCAAGACTACCTAACACTAACCACAGCGGAACACACGCACAATGGTAGACATCTCCAACAAGACCACCCTGTATTGACCACAGCTGAACACACCCACAATGGAAGAGATCTCCAGCAAGACTACCCTGTACTGACCACAGCGGAACACACCCACAATGGAAGAGATCTCCAACAAGACCACCCTACACTGACCACAGCGGAACACACCCACAATGGAAGAGATCTCCAACAAGACCACCCTACACTGACCACAGCTGAACACACCCACAATGGAAGAGATCTCCAGCAAGACTACCTAACACTAACCACAGCGGAACACACGCACAATGGTAGACATCTCCAACAAGACCACCCTGTATTGACCACAGCTGAACACACCCACAATGGAAGAGATCTCCAGCAAGACTACCTAACACTAACCACAGCGGAACACACGCACAATGGTAGACATCTCCAACAAGACCACCCTGTATTGACCACAGCTGAACACACCCACAATGGAAGAGATCTCCAGCAAGACTACCCTGTATTGACCACAGCTGAACACGCCCATAATGGAAGATATCTCCACCAAGACTACCCTGTACTGACCACAGCGGAACACACCCACCATTGAAGAGATCTCCAACAAGACTACCCTACACTGACCACAGCGGAACACACCCACAATTGAAGAGATCTCCAACAAGACCACCCTGTACTGACCACAGCTGAACACACCCACAATGGAAGAGATCTCCAACAAGACCACCCTACACTGACCACAGCTGAACACACCCACAATGGAAGAGATCTCCAGCAAGATTACCCTGTACTGACCACAGCTGAACACACCCACAATGGAAGAGATCGCTAGTAAGACTTTATATCATAAATTGTTGCTACATTACTCATTTGTCCAAATATTGAGATTCATAGGGGAAAACCTTTGCGCTGCACTCAAACACGTCTTTAGAACTGAAAGTAGCGTATCTGTTTCAAATGGTAACCTATCTGTTTGGATGATATTTGTGGTATTTAAGAGAAATGAGTTGAAGAAGATCCTAAAGAAGAAACTGACGAGAATATCATAAAATAATGGGTTACCCAAATTTCACTGCTTACTTATTTCATCAATTAGAGATATTTTTACCATATATTGAGATAATTGGTACTTTTATAACAAATGCTCTTCCACTGGTATACCAACGTAAAAATGCTGTCAACGATTTTCTAAGCAATTTACTTAAAATCATAATGCGCAGGATCACTTATGATAACCTGTGGCATGACAAGAAATACATATTTAGTTGATCCGGGATGCGTCCTTTGAATAACTGTAGATAGAATGTATAGAGAGCGAAAAGTTTTAAGACAGAAATATCGATGTCTTCTTCAAACGTCGATTTTTTTCAAATAATGTACCAAATCAAAAAGATTTATTATACTTCAAAAGATTTTTTATGCATAGTAAAACGTCACAAGACAAATGTTCATACTCAAATACATATGTTTCTTCAGTGATGGAATGAGTAAACGGCTACCCCTTGTAATGTAGCTGTTAAATTGAAACCAATGCCCCTCTATTGAACAAAGCATATCACTAGAAGTAGGTAAAGTAGAGACCTCCCCTGTTCCATTTCAAATACCTGAGATATATATCCTTCAATAAAAATATAAATTTCTACTAAATGCGAAACTTTATTTTTCACTACTTTCAAATCGTAATTAAACACTTGGAGATTGCACCCCCACAAAAACACCAAGGACACCTTTTGTTATGAACTATCTCCTGTGCAAAAATTGCCAACCTCGGACATTTTTCGTCATTTTGTCAGCCATTATTAATTTCGGCGAGTAGCCTATTTAACAGAAATATGTATATTTGCAGCAATTTCGCCGAATATTGCCGATTTTAGTGTTTTCAGAGGGTTAAAAACTAATGATAAACGCAATGTATACAAAATATAGATTTATCATTCAGAATGTATGAAAGTGTCAAATCACTATTAAAAATTGATGTCCAATGTTCAAACTTAGGGCCAATATGATAAGTAAAACCAGTATTCTGGATTGAGTAAACATGGCGTATTTTTTTTATATGATAACTGATAAATAAAACATTCTATTATGTCAAACAATACTTGATGTAGATACAAGTTATCTGTAACTAGATATCCATATCTCTACATATTTGTAAATATCAATAGATATATAAATGTACAGAGGGTAACCCCCTACGTCTATTACAATTGAAAATAATCAGTCACATGAATGCCTTTAAAAATGCTGAACGATCAATATGAAAAGTGGCCCGTACAATCCCGATAAAAAGATATTTGCGTCAATAATCTTCCTAAAATTTACCATCAGATCATGAGCCCCATCGCTCACCTGATAATAATCGGGATTTAAAAGGGAATGTTAATTAAAAAGCAGTAAGTGTACCTTAAATGACTTAAATGACCAAATTGTGATGACTGAATTAAAAGAATTTAAAAATACTGAGATCCCATCAGCTCATCGCAAATCGTTAACAAAAAGTCCATATCACCATGTGATAAAATGTAGGACTTTGTTCAAGTGCCCATAGCAAAAAAAAAAGAAACAGTCAAATGTAAAACCCAAAGTAGACGAGCACAAAAGGCACAAAAGAGACAAGATGGCCCCAACCCAAAGACGACATCGAAACACAAATCACAAAAGACTATACATATTAACCAAGAAGGCAAATGGACAATCGGTGTCGACTGGGCTATTAACGGCCATCTTATAAGCTAGATCTAGAAGCTAACAGTGAAGTTATCCAGATTACTTGAGCGCTCAACTCTCGGACCTTTCTGGTTTCCCAGTCGTCTCAAAGAACCCAGATTTATCTTAGATGGATGACAAATATGGATAATGACCATATCCCTGTATACAGCACAAAATCGATAATTCAGAAAACCAGAAACCGAAGGCATACAAAATCAGGATAAAACAGGAACCAAAGCAAACAGGCAAAAACCTCCACCATATGAAAAGAAGCGAACTCCCGATATGGGAGTGAGTGATGACACAAAGAAATCTGTAAGTGATGACACAAACAAAACAGCTTAGCTTGGGGACAAAGTCAGAAACAGATTAATCAAATGCAATCAAGAATTTCTTTTCATATTTTGTGTTTGAATTTGCACTCGCAATTTTAGATATTTCATGGTACACAGAACATGCAATATACTCTCATTTTTAAAAATATCAAAACTTATTTAAACTGATACGTCTCTCTGTCATTTTAATACCGATTTTATATGAATTGAATATGTTTGTGAAACTTAATTATGTTTTGTCATTAATGTTTGATGTTTCTTTACGTCTGTTTCGATTGTTATTTATGATGTTCTAGTGAATATTGTTGTGTCTTTTTGCGATTTGTAGTTTTGTTTGATGCCATTTATGTGTCATTTTCTTGTGGGTTTGTTTCGCTGGGTGAGGGCAGGGTGGTCATGCTGGAGATCCTCCCCTTTTCTTTATATTTTATCTTGAGTGATACGGCTCCGTATGTCGACCGCCGACGATGTCATGGAGATTCGACAAGTATATTTCAGAAGGATATCTATGATGCTATTGAATTTGAAGACGTTTAACATTTGTACTTCTGAGTGTTACTGCTGGTGGACCAGGAGTCCCCGTTACAAGACGGATACTTGGCTTGGTACTTGGCCAATCTACAGCCTTATTCCAGCTCATTCTTAAGAAGCTCGCTACAGCTAACAGAGAACGGACTATATTTCGTATGGCATCTGTTTTTAATATCCTTTGATATGTCCCTCTGTGTATTTCTTGGGCCCCTGCGTCGTGCTGTCTGTTTGTATGTTCATCTTACAGTGATGAGGTCATTTTACACCGCAATTATCGTTCTTCGAGACCTCTGGGTAATCGGAAAAGTGGAGGGGTTGTGCACAAGTTATCCGGATAACTACACCGTCTGCTACTCGCGTGGCAGATGGCCGTCCTAAGTCGGCACCGGTTGCTCATTGGTCTCGTTGGTTTATGTATTGTCTTTTGTGTTTCATGTTTCAATGTTGTGAATTTGTCTCTTTGGTTTATGTGTGGACTTTTTTGTTTCATGTTTCTATTGTGTGAGTTGGTGTACCTTGTCTCTTTTTTGTCTCTTTCTCTGTGTTTCTGCTCTGTGTTTGTTATATTGGGTGTTTTGAAACTTTGCAGTGGGCACTGCAACCGAGTGTTGTTGGAGATCCCTTCCTTTCTCTTATGTCAAAATCGACCAACCTTGGTTGATCGTTTCTTCAACGCATTCGATAATTTCTATTATCAAAATTTCTTAAAATTTCTAAAATGAGGGTACTGTAGCATCATATCCCAACCATCATTCTATGTCTTTCTGTACATTTTTGGACATACCTTTCACACTCTTTGGTCATATTACATAGTTTAGATTGAGGATCACTGACGGGGCTTGAATACCCGAAACGCGCACGTCTGGTCCATGCTGCAAATCTATCTGTTCTTAGATGATGCTTTTGAATTTGAACAGGTTTAACATCTACCTTCATCGAGGATACTATGTGATAAGAACTATTCAGTGTTTGTGCCAAAGGAGCTAATAAGATAAGGTGTAAAATCTGTCATGAAAAAGTTGAATTTTCAAAAAGGGAAATTCAAGAAATTTTTTAACCAAATTGATGCCAATTCTTGGTTTCATCATAATCAGCGGTTGGATAAGATTTATCGTGCATCGTTTCCCTAACTTTTGGGGCAAAATATGTCATTTTCTATAGAAATCAATGGAAAATGGAAAGTTTTTTTTTACATTGCCCCCCCCCCAGCCACAGAAATCCACTTTAAGAAGGTGTATATCACTACTACACATCTTTTGACAAAGTGGGGCTCTGTAGCTAGGGGGAACGATGTCCCAGAGACGAAAAACTGAACAGGGAAAGATGGGGGGGGGGGGGCTTTTACGAATCTGTGTTTTATGTAATAATATAGGCAAAGTTTCATTTTTTCCCTTTTAAAGTCATTCATTTATTCATAATAAACATGTTCACATGAAATGCATAAGATAAACAAGAGCGTGCTGTTTATTTCTATACAGAGTGCATTATTTCGCGGTAAAATGCCAGTTAATACAAAATACAACCATATTTCAGATTCAAGATTTTTAAATGTATGGATAAAGTTGAGACCAGTCTTTTACAATTGATTTTTAGTATCTTTTTTATACTATACCTATGTTTTAAAGTTTATAGATATCCATATTAGCCAGATGGTTGTTAATTTTCAACGTTCTTTGATCAATAACAACTTCTTTTCAAGATGGCTACCCCCAACAAAGAAGTTAAAAGAAAGGAGGGGATCTCCAACAAAACCTAGTTGCAGCATCAACAGCAACCTCCCAAAACACCCACTGTAAAACACAAAAATGACACGCACAGAAAGAGACGCAGTAGTACAATGAACGTCAAATCACAGAAAAACATAAAACACAAATGACTACAAATAAACCAACGAGACCAATGGGCAAACGGTGCCGACTTAGGACGGCCATCTGCCTCGTCAGTAGCAGACGGTGTGGTTATCCTGGATTACGTGCGCACAACCCTCCCACTATTCCGATTACCCAGAGGTCTCAAAGAACGTACAATTGTGGTGTAAAACAACCTCCTCACTGTCAGATGACCACACACAAACAAGACCGCAAGACGCAGGGGCCCAAGCAACACAGATGAATATGTAAATTGATATAAAAAGAGGGCATGCGTGATACGACCTGTGCTCTGCCGGCTGTAGCGAGCTAATGTATGTTATCACCCGAGGAGTCCGACTGACATTCAGAGAGGACAGGTGGTCGGGGCCCTGTCTTCTCTAAAGAGGTTTGGACAGGGCCCGTCATGGAGTCCCGTCGTCACAGTCAGTCAGCGTGCAAGTATTAAGGATGCGCTGGTACAAGACTGTAGATTGGTCAAGTACCAAGCCTAGTGTCCGTCTGGTGACATTAGGATCATATCCACGGTATAAGAGGCGTTTGATGATTCTGACGCATTTTCGATAGTAATTCTGTCTACCTTTGATCCTTCTAATTTTGTTGATCATGTCACCATAAAATGCAGGTTGCGAAATACCCAAAGTAATATACTCTGTTGCTTGTATGGGTCCGAATTTCAAAAGTAGTTGACAATAATTTTTGTAAAATTTCCAGAATGTCTTGACAAGTTTGTGAAAGCGAAAACCTTCTTTGTTATTTGTAAATTTCTATCATGAAAATCCAAAACATCAGTACATGCTCTAGCATACCGGATGAGCTGCGAAATGTAGATACCATAAGACGGTAATCCAGGAACATCACCGTCAAGCCAGGGAAAATTTACTATATAAAATCCAAAATCATCTCTTTTGTCATACACCCTAGTATGAATCTCTCCATTAATAATTTTGATATTCAGGTCCAAAAATGGTGTTTCTGTGTTTGTGACGTTCGCCTTGTTTAGAGTCAGTTCCTGTGGATAAATGACATTTTTATACTTTTCAAAAACAGGATTGTCGATAGTAAGGATATCATCCAGGTGCCTAGAAGTACCATTGAAACATTTCACATCATCATGTTTTCTTTGTTTTTGAAGATTTTGGATAAATTCTTTTTCATACGTGAATAAAAATAAATCTGCAACAAGAGGCGCACAATTAGTACCCATAGGGATCCCTACAACCTGCTTGTAGAGATTCTCACCAAATCTTACATAAATGTTGTCCAAAAGAAAGGACAAGGCAATACAAAGGTCACTACATGTCCATGATTTATATGATTTGTATTCTGTATTGGAAAAGAAACCCTTTGATTCAGATGTACAAATATAAGTTTTACCCTCTCGGTTAAAGCACCATTTAATGAGTTTGGACAATTGATCATTAATCTTATCGTGAGGAAGCGTGGTGTACATATTTGAAAAGTCGTACGAAGAAATCGAATTGGCTTGAAAATTTCTCGATTTCATTTTGTCAATCACATCCCCTGAATTTTTAATAGACCAAAATAAGTTTATATCATTCCTGTTTAGAACAGTTTCACAATATTTTGCAACGTGTTCCTTTATCACCGTGAGTGCTGACGTCAGATTTCTAGACAAAATTGTAGTTGAGCAGTTGCTAGAATTAGCAATGTATCGCAATTTGTAAGGAGACTTGTGCAATTTTGGTATGCAGTATAGTGTAGGAAGATCCAGTTTAGAAATAGGGATCTTGAATGAAGAAATTTCACTGTTGTGTTTGTTCAAAATGTTAGGAACACTTTCATTGCTTTTGATATAAGTGTTTGTAGACGAAAGTTCCGAAACCAAAGTTGATATGTAGTAACGTTTTCAAATGATTATGGTGTTGTTGGCTGCTTTGTCTGCAGGAGCGAAGACATATTTTTCGTGTAAATTGCGTAATTTGGATTTGAAATATCTTTCAGATTTAGAACTTGGATTTTCGAAAAGATGAGGATTTTTGTGGAAGTTATCTATTCGAATATCGTTAATATCCAATATGAGGTTCTTCCAGTCATTCAGAGAATGTGATTCGACCCCTTCCGATTTACACCATCTTTTTGTGTAGTTATCTAAGGCTTCCTCTAGTTCTTCGCGACATTTGATAAAATCTATCTTGGATGGAATTCTGTACTTAGGTCCTTTCTTGAGAAGATTGCGGAGCTGCCTGTCCTGGATAATTGAGAAGTCACCTGTTACAATATGGCCAGCTGGTTTATAAAGGTATTCAGAAGTTGCACATTCTCAAGAAGTAGGACTTGATTCAAGAATTTTAGGATCTGATGTTACTTTATTGTAGTTAAATACGAAATTTCGAATAGGTTTTTTATACTTGTAACAAATAAGAGGAGGTTCAAAATTCTCAAAATATTGAGGAAAAGCACTTTGGACGCGATGATCCCGAAAAATATTAGAGATGTTAAGAAGATCGAAACCTTTGTTAATAAATGGAATTTTTATGAATCGTCTTCTAAGGGGAATGTTTTTAATGACAGGAAAAAGTTTATTCTGTGCGAATGCAACAATGATATTAAGTTTGAATCAATCAGTATTCCTTAAGAATGCAACCTCTGCTTCATCCAAGATAGATTTCAATTGAACTGCTGGTATTGATGAGAGAGCATGAAGCAGTTCATGTCTGCCGCCGTTTCGTGCAATTATAAGTAGATCTCTGAGATCTACTTATGTAAATAACAATAGAAGTAGATCTCTGAGATCTACTTATGTAAATAACAATAGAAGGTCAAACTGCATTGCCAATGTCACCATGTGAAACTGTTATGTCAAGGTCACCAGGTTACACTAATGATAATAAAGAAAGGTTCTTGCATGTAAAACGGCCATACGGTATTTTTTAATATAAGATATTTAGACACAATAGATTTCATATATATTATAATATGTATTCGGCTGGCTGATAAATCATCCGAGAAGTCTGAGAAACCTTCAGATCGGACAGAGGATTAGGACCCAGTCTCTTCTGATGAGATATGGACAGGAGTCCCGTGGTCACAGTTGGCTTGTGAGCAACATAAGTAGACACTGGTACAAAACTGAAGATTGGTAAAGTACCGTGTCCAATATTCTTTTGGTGACTTATGGATCATATCCTCGGTAAAACAGAGACCGACTAATTTGTAACATTTGTGGTTGAAGTTTGATCCACCTTTGATCTTTCTAATTTTGTTTACTAGGTCACCGTAACAGTACAAAAGATAAACTTTCACCTCGTATATTAGTTTCTTATCAATTGTTACATGAACAGAAATTATATGGATTTTTAACTAGGGGTACCTATCAAATTTTATTCTTTTTAATTTTTCACCTATTATTCATTCTAGATTTAGATGATTAAAAGCAAGGTAACCCCCTTTTTTTATTACATTAAAAGGTAGATAAGTTATTGTTCTGTTTTATGATGACTCATTTTTTAAATCGTCTATTTTTACATACATTGTAAGTATGGAAGCCCAACTGGGATATCCATTATAATGGATGTCTATGGGAAATTTTGGGGCTTTGAATTACCTTCTTCGTGTCTCTAAAGGGCTTTTAAGTGCACATCATGATCAGTGTTGAGAATGTAGATGCATAATTACCATTTTACAACATTAGATTAACGCTTCATTATAAATAAAATCAGTTCTCTTTATCATTGATATACGCAAGGGTTATTCTACTGTCTCCGAGGGCGTAGCCCGAGGAGCAGTTGAATGACAAATATGGATAATGACCATATCCCTGTCTACAGTACAAAATCGATAATTCAGAAAATCAGAAACCGAAGGCATACAAAATCAGGACAAAACAGGAACCAAAGCAAACAAAAACAAAAACCTCCACCATATGAAAAGAAGCGAACTCCCGATATGAGAGTGAGACCAGGTGCCCAGGAAGAGTAAGCATCTCCTGCTTGCATGCAACACCCGTCGCTTCAATTCGGTAGAACTGTCACATCCGGTTACTTCCAGTTTGGAAGATATAGAGTACAATCTTTGGTTGGATGGTTCAAATGGTCTATGACAGAATATCATCCACCATTCTGGATAGTGGGACATCATAGTGTATGACGAGTTCCCCATATCGACCGTAGAGCTTCCTCAGTGACGATGTTAGTCGGTCACAAACATATCCCTGACTGAGAAGCTTATCTGAAAGACGCCTAGCTCTCAGAACAAAATCCGTATATTTGGTACTTGCTCTGGCATAGCGTATCAACTGAGATATGAACACGCCATAAGCAGGCGATGAAGGGATGTTGCTACTCAGAAAAGGAAAGTTCGTAATGCTGAAATTGAAGTCGTCACGTTTGTCATAGAGTGAGGTGTTCATGTGACCATCAGTGTCGTAGGACAACATTATGTCCAAATAGGATGCTGAATTATTTGTCTCTGTAGTTTCTTTGACTTCAAGCTCCGAAGGATAGATACTGCTCAGGTAATCCGTGAATAACCCACTTGTTGCACGGCAATTGTAAGGCCATCAAACAATTATCACCGATGATTGACTAATTATAAGTCGCCATTCCAAGTAGGAGAAAACTACTCATGGTCAGACAATAGATAAGAATTTTATGCATTTTAAAAGTTCATTTCAAAGATAATAACTGAAAGGAAATCAAAAGAATTTGGTCCAGTCTATGAGTTAAATGAGAGAAAATTAAAAAAAAATACAAAACAAAATGAAAATTGATATTTTAATTTTTCAAGGTAAATATAGACTACATAGGAAGCGGATTTTAGGAGTTGCGGTTTAGGATTCCCCTTTACAAGTTTTCCAATAAATATTCAAAACTACGGGAATATTCCGCTACTATTATATCTTTATTTCTGTTCAAAACTGTTCAATGGTACCAGTCCGTACATTATGAATCGAAATCGTAAGAATTACATTATTCAATCGAAATCTTACGAGTTTAAACTGTTTTGTCTGATTTCGTTGGTAGTTGATCCTACGCAGATTGAAACATTTTAATAGCAATTCTCTGTAACCATTTAAACAATTTCGGCACGCATTGTCTCCGATTTTCATGAAATTTCACACATAAGTAGGGACTAATGAAAAAAGGAGAAATTGACAAAAAATTTAATTCTAGGTCATCTGGTTACCATGGCAACGGCCTTTAAAGTTGAGAAATTGGCAAAATTGAGCATATTTGAAGTTCTATAATTTGGTCTATATGTGACATCAATGGAAGGTTATTTATGCATCCTAAAGATTAGGACATAAAATCTTAAATAAGCTCACTAGTAGTGTCTGATATTGTGAAAAAGGCTGGTTACCATGACAACATAATAAGCTTATTTTGATATATCGATTTCAAAATGCTGTTTCTATTTTCCAATTTTATTTCTCTCTTGATGGGTATATGATAAGGAAATAGGATTTATTTCATAAAATGAGCAAATTCAAGCTGAACCCACTTGTTGCTATGTACATAAGTTACCTTGGCAACGGTAACTATGGTCTTTAATATGGCTTATTCTGCAACTTCAGAGTCATTTTAAAAAAATTGCATCACGATGAACAGATAAAAATTGTTTGGAAATATCCAACACAAGGAGCTCTTTCAAAAACCGTGAAAAAGCTATGGGGAACATATGTTACCATGGCAACCCTTTTTTATTATTTTCATAAAACAGTAATTATTAATCCCAGGATGTTCAAATTCAATAACAATAAAAATCAAGTAAGCCTGTATCAAAATACAATAAAAAAGTTTCAATTAATTAATGGTTGCTATAGTAATTTGGCCATATATTATAAAAATAAGCATTTTTTGTTGTTTTTCGAAGCCTTTTCTCAAAAAACGGAACAGGCTTACACAACTTTTTTTACATATACGATAAAGCAAAGTCTAACCTTTATTTTAGATATAAAAATTTTCAGATTACTTAAATTTTGATGCCCGTATCTAAGGACTCAAAGTGGGCCTATGTGCAAATTTAAACAATCGTTCCCATAGCAACGGGCTATTTCCTGAATATTTTTTTTTTTTAAATTTCTTTCCTGTAATGAAAGATCTACTTGAATACATTAATTAATTTTCATCACTTTGAATTAAAATCCAATGATCTAGTAGAAAAAGGACTCTAAATATTGTCCAAAATTGCTTCCACTTTCGGGATCTGAGGTCATGTTGCCATAGCAACGAACAGAAACTTTGTCCCAATGTGAATGCTTTTTTTTTATTGGCATAAAAAACTCAAAAATGTAAGTAATTTATCGTTGAATTTTGAAAAAATGCCAAAAATAATATTTTGATAGGGTACATGTGTTGTTGCTATGGTAACATATAGATAAGACCATAAACCCAACATTATTATTACTTAACTTGAAAGAGCAATGATAGGGTACTGATAATAAATCAGTGTTTGTTTTAGATTATGCTGCATAAATTATGTATGTGACTTCAAAAACGCCAAAAAATGCATTTTTCAATATTCAAAGTCCGTTTCCATGGCAACCGGATGTGATATTAAGAAAATTTTTATCAAATTTTTACTTTTGGGTCAGACCCAACCTTATGTACAAATTTTATCAAAATCTGAGACATGCCGTGCCATGCACCCTTCATAAAAGTGCAAATGCTTACAGAGAATAGCTATTAAAACGCATGGATCTAGAGTGGACATGGAGAAGGTACCACTCCCTCCCCGCGGCCAACCCCCTCCCCCGGCTGGATTTTGCCCTATTTTCTTTCAAAATCAAAGGCTGGACACCTTTCTTTCACTAACGGGCTGGACCTTCCTCTTGGAAAAAAAAATCTAGATCCGCCCGTGACATTTAAAATTAAATTTCGAACCTTCAATCGCGGGATTTTTTTCCCATGAAAACAATTTCAGTTATAGGGAACATTCGTTTCCTTTTTAAACGGGAAGCAACGGACGTCAGGTCAGTTAAGGACAGTTAACGGCTCAGTTGATCATTCAATGATTAGTTCATTCATTAATTCAATCATTGCTTCACAATGAAAAATATTGCACCGTCTGGAAAGGTGTAAATTACCGTCTACAACGTAGACCGTGCAACAAACAAATAATATTGGAATAACTTACGTCCTATCCAATTTCGTGTTATATTGGAAATGAAATATGTTAAGGTGGCTCAATAATCCAAGAATCCTTTGTCAGAGCATAAACAATTATTCTGCTTATTCATTATTGATATCTGATGATTTATATTTGTAATTAAGATAACATACTATCGTTCATTTGATTGACTAGTGGTCCTCTGAATATACACAAGTATACCAATTCCGAGATCTGTCGCAACGGAATGAATTTTGATAGATAAATACATGATTTAGGGATGATAATTCCACATTGAAACCATTCTTGTGATTATTTTCACCATGATATAATAAAAAATTCCTATTTCTTTATAGATAATGTTTTCATAGAGTGAAATAGCTTAAACTGTTCCTGAAAAGTACATTTTGCGCACCCCCACCCAAAATGAAAATCTAAAAAAAAAGTACCCAGTACCCTTATTTGTCAGAAGTTATTTTCTTTTACATATTTCTCAACTACCAACTCTGTTCTTCAAAAAAATTATAAAAAAAGTACATGTTATCGTTCATCCTGATACAAAATACTTGGTTGTCATAGTAACGATTTAAAAAAAGAGGGGGGGGGTTAGGGTTCTCAATAATGTTTAAAGAAGGGGGCGATTTTGAAATTTCTACATATAGTTATATTTTAAAAGGCGTTAACAATGTAAAATAAGCGGTTTTTTCAAAGAACAACGAAGCTGTTTACAAATCGCCGGGTGTCGGAGATACGGAAATATTAATAAGAGAAAGAGAAAAAAAGTAAACGGAAGCGTTTTAAACATTTTGACGTTCAATGTCAATAAGTGGACGTCACTCACCTCCCTCGTTCTCGATAATTCGTGCACTTATCTGTAAAATGGATGTATTTTTCAACAAAGTAGGATTAAAACTAAAATTCACTCGCTCAAAGTTTTTAAATAGGGAAACTTAATTCGATAACGTCTCGCTGCTAATTACAAAAAAAGTTGACAAAATTGAAGAAAAAATGTTTTAACAATTTTTTTTAGAGAAACTTAACTTAAACTATCTTATCTATGATACAGCTAAAACCTCCAAGAAATATCCTGTTTGATCATTGACTTAAATTTACCCACTTCAGTTTGTTCCCAAGCAACAAGCGGTTGAAAAGAAAGGAGGGGATCTCCAACAACACTAGGTTGCAGCACCCACAGCAAAATCCCAAAACACCCATGCAAAAAACACAGAACAGATATCCACAGAAAGAGACGCAAAAGGGACAAGGAACACCAACTCACAACATAGAAACATAAAAGACTACACATAAACCAACGAGACCAATGGGCAACCGGTGCCGACTTAGGACGGCCATCTGCCAAGTAAATAGCAGACGGTGTGGTTATCCTGGATTACGTGCGCACAACCCTCTCACTTCTCCAGTTACCTAGAGGTCTCGAAGAACGTACAAATGTGGTGTAAAACAACCTCCTCACTGTAAGATGACGTCACACAAACAAGACCGCGAAACGCAGAGGCCCCAGAGACACAGATGAATATGTAAATGGATATAAAAAGAGGGCATGCGTAATACAGTCCGTGCTCTGCCGGCTGTAGCGAGCTCATGTATGTAATCACCCGAGGAGTCCGACTGACATTCAGAGAGGACAGGTGGTCGGGGCCCTGTCTTCTCTAAAGAGGTTTGGACAGGGCCCGTCATGGAGTCCCGTCGTCACAGTCAGTCAGAGTGCAAGTCTTAAGAATGCGCTCGTACAAGACTGTATATTGGTCAAGTACCAAGCTTAGTGTCCGTCTGGTGACATTAGGATCATATCCACGGTATAAAAGGCGTTTGATGACTCTGACGCATTTTCGATACATATGCTGTCTACCTTTGATCCTTCTTATTTTGTTAATTATGTCACCATAAAATGCAGGTTGTGAAATACCTAAAGTAATATACTCCGTTGCTTTTATGGGTCCGAATTTCAAAAGAAGTTGATCATAATTTTTGTAAAATTTCCAGAAAGTCTTTACTAGTTTGTGAAAGCGAAAACCTTGACCTAAAAGTTTCTTTGTAATTTGCAGATTTCTATTACGAAAATCCAAAACATCAGTACATGCTCTAGCATACCGGATGAGCTGTGAAATATAGATACCGTATGACGGTAATCTAGGAACATCACCGTCAAGCCAGGGGAAATTTACTATGTTGAATCCAAAATCATCTCGTTTGTCATATACACTTGTATGAATTTCTCCATTGACAATTTTGATATTTAGGTCCAAAAATGGTGTTTCAGTGTCTGTAAAGTTTGCCTTGTTTAGAGTCAATTCTTGTGGATAAATAACATCTTTATACTTTTCAAAAACAGGATTATCGATAGTAAGAATATCATCAAGGTACCTAGAAGTACTAATGAAGCATTTCACATCATCATGTTTTCTTTGCTTTTGAAGATTTTGAATAAATTCCTTTTCATATGTGTATAAAAATAAATCTGCAACAAGAGGCGCACAATTTGTACCCATAGGAATCCCTACAACCTGCTTGTAGAGATTCTCACCAAATCTTACATAAATGTTGTCCAAGAGGAAGGACAAGGCACTACACAGGTCGCTACATGTCCATGATTTGTATGATTTGTATTCTGTAGCGGAAAAGAAACCCTTTGATTCAGATGTACAAATATAAAGTTTCCCCTCTCGATTATAGCACCATTTAATGAGTTTGGACAATTGATCATTGATCTTGTCGTGAGGAAGCGTGGTGTACATATTTGAAAAATCGTATGAAGCAATCGTATTGGCTTGAAAATTTCTAGATTTTATCTTGTCAATCACATCCCCGGAATTTTTTATAGACCAAAATAAATTTACATCATTCCTGTTCAGAACAGTTTCACAATATTTTGCAACGTGTTCCTTTACCGCCGTGAGGGCTGACGTCAGATGTCTAGACAAACTTGTAGCAGAGCAGTTGCTAGAATTAGCAATGTATCTAAATTTGTAAGGAGATTTGTGCAGTTTTGGTATGCAGTATATTGTAGGAAGATCCAATTTAGAAATAGGGATGTTGAATGAAGAAATTTCACTGCTATGTTTGCTCAAAATGTTAGGGACACTTTCATTGCTTTTGATATAAGTATTTGTAGACGAAAGTTCCGAAACTAAAGTTGATATATAGTAAAGTTTTCATATGATGATGGTGTTGTTGGCTGCTTTATCTGCAGGAGCGAAGACAAATTTTTCATGTAAATGACGTAATTTGGATTTAAAATATCTTTCAGATCTAGAACTTGGATTTTCAAAAAGATGAGGATTTTTGTGGAAGTTGTCTATTCGAATGTCAGTAATGTCCAAAATGAGGTTTTTCCAGTCATTCAGAGAATGCGATTCGACTCCTTCCGATTTACACCATCGTTTGGTATAGTTATCTAAGGCTTCCTTTAGTACTTCGCGACATTTAATAAAATCTATCTTGGACGGGATTCTATACTTAGGTCCTTTTTTGAGAAGACCACGGAGCTGCCTGTCTTGGATAATTGAAAAGTCACCTGTAATAATATGACCAGCTGGTTTATATAGATATTCAGATTTTGCACATTCTCAAGAAGCAGGACATGATTCAAGTATTTTAGGATCTGATGTAACTTTGTTGTAGTTAAATACGAAATTTCGAATAGGTCTCTTATATTTGTAACAAATAAGAGGAGGTTCTAAATTTTCAAAATATTGAGGAATAGCACTTTGTACACGATGATCCCGAAAAATATTAGAGATGTTAAGAAGATCGAATCCTTTGTTAATAAATGGAATTTTTAAGAATCGTTTTTTAGGTGGGATATTTTTAACAACTGGATAAAGTTTATTCTGTGCGAATGCAACAATGATATTAAGTCTGAATCAATCCGTATTTCTTAAGAATGCAACCAGTGCTTCATCCAAGATAGATTTCAATTGAACTGCTGGAACTGATGAGAGAGCATGAAGCAGTTCATGTCTGCCGCCGTTGCGAGCAATGATCAGAAGATCGTTGAGGGTACGGTGTAATCTAGATCTTATTCTGAGTTTTCGGTTTCGTCGTCTTCCGTGAGACCTATGCTTCCGTTTAGTGTTTGGGCGGATTGAAAATACATTAATATTAGTTGACGTCGAGGAAATGTTTCCTTGTCCATAAATTTGATCGTTCCATAAATTTGATCGTTCATAATTTGATCGTTCATAATTTGATTGTTCATAATTTGATCGTTCATAATTTGATCGTTCCATAAATTTGAAGTTCCGATGATGACGTTATAAAAACAATACGTTTACGGCGGTAGCCGGGGTGTCTCACTTACGGGATATTTTTGTATATATATAGATTTAACGATATATTTGACCAAATATTTATTACACTCAGATAGTAGATGATAATTTTCTGGTTTAATCGGTCCAAACTTGTCGAAATCCATCATGAAACAAGCGAATTACGGAGGAGTTTGAAGGCCGAAACCGCACTCGGTACTAATCGAACCAATATTGACGCCGGGAATATGATGACGTCAAACGATTATTGAGCCTCCTTAAAACTAAAAACAGATTGTTAAATCATTTATATATTATATATATTTTCGATGGACGTATAGTCAGATCTAAAACAATACGTACAGATGGCCCTCAAAAAGGTACAGGGTGCTGGCATGTGAGAAATGATATTTTAATTAAGGTGATATCACACGTTTCATGTTATACAATACTTATTTTCAGAAAAAAAGCATAATTCTGATTTCCTAATGATATTCAGATGTAAGGGAATATGTCAAAGATGTTCTAAACAAGAGTGCTTCACATTATTTTTGATCTTGAATAAATCAGCGTAAATGATTGACAAAATGAAATCTAGAAATTTCGAACATGGTAAAATTTCAATGATATATACATCATGCTTACTCACGACAAAAGTCATCTTCAAATTATTATATTTCCATCGCAGAAGAGTCCCCATGTTAAGCGCCCGTTAGGCAAAGGGATTTATATCCTATAATTCTGGCTGCCTATTATGACGTCACGTTTCAGTTGTGAACGTAGGGAGAATTTAACCAACGTTCCGATACTTTTGACGTCATTACATTCAATACGCTCATAATAAATACCAAATGGGGTATTTGATATTCAGTACAAAATGGAAATATAAGTAATGACGGTCTTACTTTGGGTGTTCATGGTAGTATAATTCTGGTTGGACACGTGCAAATTTTCCGAGAATCGCTTCGCGATTAACGAAATTTGCACCCAAAGTAAGACAGTCATTTATTAAAAAAAAGACTATCTAAATTCATTAGGTGGTATTTTGATCGAGACTGGAAATCGTTCATTGTATATGTACACTGGAATCAATCAAAAGGATTCTTTTCCCATATGAAAACAAATTACACAAATCGTTGACATGAAACCACCTGTCATTGGAAAACAGTTATATTTTTTTATAAGAATATCTCTACAAGTAGGCTCTAGTGATCCCTTAAGGTACTAAGTGTGCGTCTCTTGTTTTAACTTTTTAAACTCTTTTAGCTCAACTGAGCGAGGCTCAAGTGAGCTATTGTCATAGCGCGCCGTCAATCGTCCGTCCGTCGTAACTTTTAACATTTTCGATATCTCCTCTACAACCGCTGCACAGAATTTAACGAAACCTTACATGAAGCAAGGACTCAAGTTGGTCTAATAAGTTTGTCTTTTTTTGTGCAGATCGGCCAAAAAATATGGCCGCCAAGGGCTCTGCTTTGCTGACGCATTTTCAACTTCCCCTCTGCAAGCGCTGCACAGAAATTCACGAAACCTTGCAGGAAGCAAGTACATGTACAACAAACATGTTTTCAAGGTCCTCTACAAAGTTTGTGTTTTTCGTGCAGATCGGTCAACTAATATGGCCGCCGACGGCTCTGATTTGCTGAGGCATATCTGACCTCTCCTCTATAACTGCTGCACGGAATTTCAAGAAACCTTACAGGAAGCAAGTATTCAAGATAATCTACCAAGTTTGTGTTTTCCGTGCTGGTCAACAAATATGGCAGCCGAGGGCTTTGCTTGGCTGACGTAACCTCTCATCTCCAACTGCTGCACAGAAATTCACGAAACCTTAAAGGAAGCATGAACGCAAGGTCCTCTACCTAGACTGTATTTTTCGTGCAGATCGGTCAACAAATAGGGCCGCCGAGGGCTCTGATTTGCTGTTGCATTTTCGACAACGGAGTCCGGTTGGTGATGCCCTTCTGTCTTATGATCTTGATATCTCCTGAAGTTTCGAAACACGAATAAAAAAGGGCATATATTAAAAATGGGGAAACGTAACATTGGAGAAGTGAGAGGGTTGTGCGCACGTAATCCAGGATAACTACACCATTTGCTACTTGCGTGAAAAATGGCCGTCCAAAGTCGGCACCGGTTGCCCATTGGTCTCGTCGGTTTATGTGCAGTCTTTTGTGTTTGATGTTTACATGTCATGTGTCTCTTTTCCGTCTCGTGCTGTACTCGTCTTTTGTATTTTTGCATCGGGATGTTTTGGTGTTTTGCTGTTGATGCTGCAATGGGGTCTTGTTGGAGAACTCCTCCCTTCTATTATTACAAGCCATTTAAAGAATCACACATTGACTATTCTTATGTTATTCGTATCATTTTACACATTTATATAACAACGTCTGTCGGTGACTTTCAAACGCTCTAGTTCTTTTTTTTTTTATAAAATTCTTCCTTTAGCTTTGATTGAACATGAACCAATTTGAAATTTTATAGAAGAGAAACCGGCATTTCTTCAAGATTGCATGAGGCGAAAGTTCAAAGGCAGCTTTTCACAAGTTATAGTAAACGGAAAATGTTTCATGTTCGCGGACTTTGCACTTCGGACACCGCACTTCGAAGGGACAACGCATAAAAGCAAAATGTTGATTCTATTTCAACTTCATGTGAAGAATTTATTTGTTTCCATGTTTCCATGTGTGAAATATATTTAAAGCTCTCCGGCGTACTTTCACCCAAAGTATGTTCAGATTTTACTTTTTTAATCGCACCTGATTTCTTTTATATATGACACCTTAAGTGCGAAGTCCGGGGTTCCAAGTACGTCAACTTGAAAAATGTCCATTTACATCAACTCCATTGTCCGTATTCGACCCATCTGTATCTTTTTTCTTACCGAGATTATTCTCAAGAATAAGATTTTTATGAAAGTTGGTTTGATCAATTTTGTGGACTTGTAATTAGTAATTTTCTTATTATGTCAGATTTGAATTATTCAGTAATTTACAGTTTTGACATTTTAGTCATTTAAGATATTTTTTCATGAGGATTGTAATAATATAATTGAAAAAAAAAACGTTCACCGTCAGATTCCAAGTGTTATCAGACCTTTGCTTTACGACAAATTTGCTATGGACACAAACATTTTATCTGAATTATAGAGACCCCTCTCTAAAATAATTACTTAATCTCACATAACTGATTATTGTCAATTGTATTACACATTAGGCAAGATGTACCCACTGTACAATGATACATATATTGATATTTCTAGAATGTGAGGAGAGGTTATCTAGTTAAAGATAACTTGTATATGTATATTTTATCGTTATGACATTAAAGAATGCTTTATTTTTCAATTGTGTTTCAGTATGATACGAGATGAGCAATAAGGTCACTATCGTTCACCTGAAAACTATGCTCACTCTTGTTCATTTTAAATTCATTTAGTATAACTTTGCATTCCAATATACAGTTGGAATTACCTATAGCTAACTTCAGAATACATGTATCAACTGATGTTAAGAAAGAAAAACTAATCATAATAAATTCTCTATCGGTATTTATACTTAACACTTCCGTATTATTGATATAGGCACTTATTTCTTGTTGCAGTGTTGAGCAGTTACAATCGTTTCCCGTGACTTGATGTTTGTTAAGTGTATTAATCACTTCCTTCCAGCTCTATCGCCTAATAAAAGCTTGTAATGGCCCTTTATCAATTTTACACCATATATATTTTTGCCTTATCGGAAACATGCCATTTCATCGAAAAATATCATCGAAATCAACGGAGGTTAACATCTTAGCACCATCATCAGATGCTATTTTGAACATAGATTTTATTTGGATATGCTACTGAATCGACCCTATAGGAAATTTGGAGCCGCGCACTCTCTGTAAAGTAAATGTAAGTTGTAAAAATAAAACTAGAGGGCGTTAGTGAAATGAATTTGGGCGGCTTGTGAAAAACACTTTGGCTGGAAGCATCACTAATGAAAATTTAATATTCGAAACACGTGTCTGGTGCATGAAGATTGGTTTGGAAATTTTCTTCAAGAAGGTATAGAGTTGGAACAATTCCGTATTATTAAGAGAGCAAATCATGAGTATTTAAAAAGGATTAAGAAGAAATTAAAATAAAAACATATAATGTTTTTATGAAACTCAAATGTGACAAACATAGATCAATTAAGTGCAAATTTAAAAAAAAACTCGGTTTTTAACCCCTTTGAAAAATTCTTGGATCAGCTTATGTAATGGGTGTTACAAAACAGATCCATGCAAAATACTTAAAGAATGGAGACGGAATGCTGTTATTTTATACGGTGCACTAAAAGGAGTCTCTGACATTTGGGTCCACTTTATAGACGATGGAAAACTCAAATCAACCTAGTTTTTTTTCCATCTGTTCACTCAGAACATTATTCTTGAAGTGATGTCCATGTACCTCGCTTCAGAAATCGGAATGTCGTGAAATTTTATTCTTTGTTTGCTTTTTGTTTTGTTAGTATTGTCTCGTGAAAATAATTAATGCGTTTGATGAATTTAGTTTTTTCGTCACTTTAATGAAATGATGTAAATGATCGCACTGCCTTTACCTGCGTCCAAATCTAAATACGATGAATGTGATACCTATACAAGTTTTAAGTTTCTGCACGACTCAACAAAATGCGTAGAAAGCAAATTAAACTAACGTGATATTCAAGAAAGCTGCTTGCGGTCTAGCATAAATGCCAACATTTCTTATATTAATTTTTCAGCTTTAACATACTTTATATTAAAATGTTTGAAATTGACTGAACTTGGCTACATGTGCCCCCGAGGGCACATGTAGCCCAATTCGATCAACTTCGGTTTATCGTTTCTTCAACGCATTCGAACATTTCTGTGATCAAGATTTTTTGGAATTTCTAAAACGTTGGTCCTGTAGCATCATACATGTATCCCACCCCTCCTGCTACGTATTTTTTACATTTATAAACATAATAACTTTCACACTCCTTGTAGATATTGCATTGCTTGATTGAGGATCACTGACGAGGGTTAAGTATCCAAAACGTGCATGTCTGGTCCATGCTGCAAATTTATCTGTTTTAAGTGATGTTATTGAATATGAACACGTTTGACATTTAAAATAGAGTAAATGAACTGGGCAACAAATTTTAGCAACATTATGTTACATGTTTTTAAAAAAAATTATCGACAAGGCATCTGTTTGAAATACATATGACACTTTGCCTTTGAAAGAAAGGAGTTGAAAATAGAGGATGAGATGGGGGGTTTGAAAGAAGGAGGCCTCCATGAAGACTTGGTCGCAGCACCCACAGCAAAACATTAGAGAATCAAATGTAAAGTTAGAGAGGACATACCCAGCAAGAGACACAAAAAGAATAGGAACTCCAAATATGTAATCAAAATACGAAACACAAAAGACTACACAAACATCAACGAGACCAATGGGTAATCGGTGCCCACTAAGGACAGCCATCTGTAAGAAACATAGGCGTCTTTCAGATAAGCTTCTCAGTTAGGGATATGTTTGTGACCGACTAACATCGCCACTGAGGAAGTTCTACAGTCGATATGGGGAACTCGTCATACACTATGATGTCCCACTCTCCAGAATGGTGGATAATATTCTGTCATAGACCATTTGATTGTACTCTATGTCTTCCGAAATGGAAGTTACCGGATGTGACAGTTCTACCGAATTGAAGCGGCGGGTGTTGCATGCAAGCAGGAGATGCTTACTCTTCCTGGGCACCTGGTCTCACTCTCATATTGGGAGCCCGCTTCTTTTCATGTGGTGGAGGTTTTTGTTCGTTTGCTTTGGTTTCTGTTTTATCCTGATTTTGTATGCCTTCGGTTTCTGATTTTCTGAATTATCGATTTTGTGCTGTATACAGGGATATGGTCATTATCCATATATAATTTAATTATTCCCGTAATGTCTGTATAACGCCTATACAAACGTACGGCGCGAAATTTTATCTATAGCTGTATAGACAATGTCACCTATTATGACGTCACTAACAGCGAGCGCCGCTACGTTAGGCCTGTTCAAATATCACGTCGCCAGTTTTGAACTTGAAAATCAACTTCAATTGCAAAATAAACTAGATGATTAAATAGTGATTTAATTAAATTATAAGAAATGACTGTAATAATTTTTCTGTCTATCGATGTATAGACAAAAACCGATGCACAAACAAAATATAATCCGCTTCGCGGATTATATAGTTTGTGCATCGGTTTTTGTCTATACATCGACGTCTTCCACCGCAACGTCATAGGTTCCTTCCACTACTTTCCACTCTCAATATGACCTTGCCTTCACCCCTTAGGTCTCATGTTTTCATATTAATTAAAAAGGAAATTACATAAATTCAGATTGAAGATAGGGATAAAGTTAGAATAACTGTTCTAAATTATGGCGCCAAAAATTAAAAGTAATCGCATTTGTTGTTTTCCGACGTCATTAAACTACAATGACGTGACGTCATAATAGGGCCGCCGACAGAAATCCTGTCGAAACTGGGGACCCCTGAATCCAAGGGTACTTTGCGATGAAGCGTCTGGCGGAATGCGATGAAACCCTTGGTGCACCAAGATGATACATCGATAGACAGAAAAATTATAACAGTCATTTCTTAATTGTCATAGTTCGGATATACCAGGACCGGGTTCCACAATGCGTTGTTAAATTTAACTATAAGTTAAAAGTTAACTTCAAGTTAAATGTTAACTCATAGTTACCTAACTCCCGTTGCACATTCACGTAGTTAGCTAACTATGAGTTAACTTTGTGTTAAGAATTTTACCATAGAATTAACTCTTAGTTAACGTAATTAACCCATGATGCAACTGAACTCAGACTTACAACTGAACTCAGCCTTAGTTATTCTTCCTATTTTACGTGATAGAACTAGTAAAAAACAAACATTTATACTTCAAAACCTTTGTTTAGCGATGTTGACGACTATGGTGACGTCATTACGGTCTTCTTATATGACGTCATTTTACCCTTTATGTGCGCTTACATGTGACGCCATTTAGCACTTTATTTGCCGTCACGGTAGAGGGGATTCCTAAATATTCGTGACGGTTATGCCGCTAGAATGTTGTGTTGGTTTTTTTTCCGCTTGTGAGATGTTCTTTGAAAGGAAACGAATTTATCGTAAATCTTTATTTTAAAATTTAATGTGCAAGCTTTTTGAAGCACCAATTTTTGCTGAATTCTGTCATTAAAAATTCAGCCTGTGCGAACGCCAATCTGCAAAAATATTTTATAAAAGAAAATCGCCGCAACTGAAGACCGAAAAAGAAGAAGAATTACTGAATTGAACAGGACATAAATAAAGAACTATCTAGATTTAGTACATGACCTGATGACAACTAGGTACAAGTAAATTTTGCAATCAATCAACTTTCGGGAGAGAGGGCAGGGAGACTTAAAACACAATCAAGTTCGACACCCTCCCCCCCCCCCCCCCCTTACGCTGAAAATAAATATGTGTCACGTTATGTTCCAGCGACAAATCAGACATTTTTATTTTCAAATTGATTTCCGTTTAATTCATTTATAATCCTCTAATTATTCTTAGTTTTCAAAGGAATGCGACAATTCGGACTATACTCATACACTTTCTTTTAAGTCAAATAAGTCAAAAATAATTTGTTTGTCTACGTTTTCTTCAAAATGTTTATTTAATCATTTGCTCAAGCAAATCTCTCATTGATGTCATTTTCTTTATAATGCCGCTTGCCTTCATTTACTTTGATATTTGTTACTTTTAATCCTTTAATTGTTTGCATTGACACTTTCTTTGTTCTTGTATGTGTCGGATTGAGTGAAAGTGAATCGTGTGAGAGAATGAGAGATCTCGGGAGTTAGTTGACCGCCACGGAGCTGACCGGGCGAGATTTGCAGTTGTTCCGGAATTTCCGACTTTTGAAAATTAAGTGTTTTACCTACTGCGGATTTGCCAAGTACAATCAAAATACATGCATTTTATTTTGGGAGTGAATGCGAGTGCAAGAGTGAGAACTTTGTTATTTTCATATTTCGGACCATAATAAATCAAATTAACTGTCATTGATTGCATTTCATCGTTTCGAATTTTGAACAATCACACGCAAAAACCTAGTTGTGGTATGTGGGTATTCTGGACAGAAGAGCTGCCCGTGATGCAAAGAATTAGAATACATTTTTTTCTGGCTCTGAAAATAAAGCCTACGCTCACTCAGCAAGATACGCCTGTTGGGATTTACAACATCGAAATATCTAAGTCCTATAATAAAGACAAATCGGATGAACCTGAAATTCGAAAGACGGCATTCTCTCTCTCACAATCTAATAACGATATAGAAATATCATGAAAATTTGTTGACACTTATTCTATAGATTATGTGACCAAAAAAAAAATTAAAACATGCATCTATATGTCAAATAACATCCTCTCTCCTTGAAGTATACAAATTTCCAAAACAATTCACCTAAACATAGATTTTTAAAGAATTTTTAACTTTTTCAGTATATTTTCACAGTATTTTGAAATTATAAGTCCCACCACTCCGTAACAACAAATGGGATTAACATGAAACTCGAAAGACAGTTTCCTCTTCAAAGTTTGACAATGTAGAAATATTATGAAAATCCGTTGACGCATATTCAAGTTATTGCGTTCCATACGCATATTCATATATTCTGTATTCCATTAAGTTGGATTATCTGAATAAATTGAACTTGAACTTGAACTTGAACTTGACGGACAGACGGACGGACTTCGCCATCCCATAATACAACCCGTCAAATGACGGGCGTATAAAAAAAATTAATGCTAAAAGCAGAAAACATAGTTGGCCCCTGTATAAGAATCAAACAGTTGCTCCCTAATATGCTGGTTACAAATTTGTAAATTCGTCGGAATTTTGGATCTGCATGAAGTAGAGGGAAATTATTTCATTGGTGATCCCTACCGTAATATATATATTTAACGCTCCTCCTTCCCTCCCCGTGTTTGTTATCTTAAAACTGAACTTGTTTGTGTCATACACATACATAATGAAAAACGAAAAAAGCCTTTCATTGATGTAGTTTCATTAGTAGTCAATCTAAATAATTACATGATAAATTTTTTGCTCCTAGTTAAAATTTATCAGGACGGCAGAATGTATCCATGAATGCAAATGTTGAATGTAAATAATGGTGAAAGAAATAAACAGAGAATAATTGGGAAGGGGGGGGGGGGGTAAAATCTTATTTGCAAGCACTTGTGGTATACAAGCACCATGTGCATGTAATCTAAATGACAAAGGCGGATACGGGAACTGAGTATGCTTGAGAAATTGTTTTTAAAGAATAGGAGGCCTAGGGGACTTTGCAATCTCACCAAGATTGGTATAGTTACTTAGTTTATGTAAACTTTCAAATTCAGAAAATCATAAATCTCAGAGTGATCGTCTCACTTCTTGTCGATCCTGACATATTATATATCTGAACAGATTACACGTAAAAAAAAGTTCCAGCTGACGTGGGGTGTAAACCAGAGACCCCTTGCGCTTCCCAAATTTAACTGCTTTCGAATGATCGTACATGTGTCGGAAAAAAAGCAGTAGACATCGTGCAGCGTTAAATATTGAATAAGTAAAAAAATAAGAAGAAGAAAATAAAATGGTCACTTATTCAACATTCTAAATTACGTATTGAAGATCTAATCTTGATGAAACTTGACATGTATACATAGCCACAAGGTAATGATTTAGCGCATGTGCCCCGATCGAACCTGGTAGTAGGGACTAAAGCGCAAAAGGTCGAATGGGCGCTTTTTTCTTCCATGAATGAAAATTATGATGAAAATGAATTATGAGTGAATGAAATTTTTGCTGTCTAAAATCGATTCAATCTTCATGAAATTTGACATGAACTTAGCCCCCACAGAGTCTCTTTTTTCGATTTGTATAGCGTTATTCCCGGATCGAACCTGGTAGAACTTCTGGGAAAAATAGCCCAGATAGAGCAATTTCTCCAGAGTATGAATTTCTTTTCGTATGTCGAGACTAGAAAGTCAGCTAGCGGTTTGGTTCAACAGAAGCATGGCTCTTTATTTTCATCCCCCCGGTTTTCCCTGCCTTATTTATCCCCCCAACGAAGTTCAAATGATGGGGGGGGGTTAATTGGAAAACTATGTCCGTCTGTCAGAACGAGTAAGAAGTTCTAGCTATCTCTTCAAGTATTTCGTATTTCACACATACATTTTGTACATTGACCTAGTGACATTGACCTTTGACCTTAAAAACAATTTCTAATACTTAGTCAAGTTTGTTAATTTCGGTCCAATCCTTTCAGGGCCTGAGAGATGGATCTTGGGCGGGGTCAAATAGGTTCTAGAGGGTACATTTCATAAAAAAAAACTTCTTCTTCAGAACCACTGTATGGACAGAGAAAATTATCGGAGTGATCTAGATGGATGTTGTTTGATAAAAGTTTGTTCATTTCGTAAAATCCCAACATCTTATTTTTGACACGTTCTATGTCCTCTTTACTTTATTTTAATGAAAAAATTGAAGAGGGGGGGGGGGGGTGGGAGCGGTTGATTGATTGGTTGGTCATTTTTAACATTTTCAACTTCTCCCCCAAAATTGCTCAATTTTCGTCATCTGTAACTCTGAGTGAAATGTTTCAAAATCTCATCTTTTGGATTTTAAACATTTCCATCAACAGAATTTCACGAAACTTTACAGGAAGCAAGTACTTATGATTCACTACCAAGTTTGCATTTTCATTTATTTATTTATTTATTTATTTATTTATTTTTGTGCAGATCGGTCAACAAATATGGCCACCAAGGGCTCAGATTGGCTGACTCATTTGTCTGCACAGAATAAATAGAAAGATTGATAGAAAGATTTATAAAATTAAGCACATAATCTGAAAGGTAGAAATCAATATTTGTATATTTTCAATACAAATCAGCCCGGATTTCACGCCCATTTTTTAGCCAATCGAACACTTTCAAGAAGAGCTTTGGTTTTCTGACGCATTTTCAACATCTCCATAATTTTATGAAACCTCACTGTTAGGAAGTACTCAAAGCCTCTACCCTTTGTCTGCAAACAAGGTGAGCGATGTGGCCCCTTGGATATCTTGTTTATTATGATCCAATTTATTCAAAATAGCATATGTTCCGTAATAAGTTAATTTCCCTTAATAAATTATTGACCTGTTAGGATTTCAATGTAATATATATATCCTTCTAATATCACATTGAAATCCCAACAGGTTACAATGTAATAAGAATTTCCGTGTTCTCAGATGAGTGATACGCCCTGGACCTCTTTTTTTTTTTTTTCTCTCGCTTCCTTACTTTAGCAATCCCCTTGCAAACATTATAATATAGAGTTGCCAAAATGTCAAATGCTAGAAATGACGTCATGTTTTCTAAACGTCATTGATCCTCGAATATTTGATTGAAATATGAACATAAAACTTTCACTATTTTCCACATAAAGAAAGGAAATATGCAAGATAAAAAAATTGTCAGCATATTTCACCAAATACGATCAAATGATAAGATATCATAGATCGAATATACGATTCTATCAAATATTGCATCAATTTTATTTTGATTATGTATATATTATGCCAGAATTTTTCTCATCCATTGAATTTTTTATTCATTTGACAATCTAAAGAGCTAAAGATATAAAATAGTACGATAATTAGTAAAAGACTGATACAATCAAAAACATAATTGTAGTCTAAGACTTAAATATTATCTGAAATTTTGAATAAACTACGGTTTTCCACCCTTTACAATGAAATATACTGGGAAATAGCTTTTAATTTGTTTGAAACGGCAGAATATTTGATGTTTAAGTTCATGGTTAAAACGTTAATCATGCCCCAGACCACTGTTAAATTTTCGGCATTTAACCACAAACTTAACAATGAGTTAACTCGACGTTATCTTTGTGCAACAGACTTAACTTGGAGTTAAGCTAACCATGAACTTAACCACAAGTTAACTCGTGGTTAAATCTAACAACGCATTGTGCAACCGGGTCCAGATCTATAAGCTCCATCAATCACTGCCCATTGGTCGATACGGCGATTTTTCATACCTTTAATGTATCTTTAACTTACTTCATACCAACTCATTTGTGTCACACTTAAGCTCTTTGCCGTGTGGAGCTCGTAAAAAGTTCCCCGCGAGGGGTTTGAATGTAAGTGTTTTGAATATATTTCCCTGACAATGTCGCCATAGCACTTCCTATATAGACATAACGTCAGAGAGTGCATGAGTTTTATAAATTGTTTTCATTTTCGTGCTTAAACATCGACGGCGGGTGCGGCTAGCCAACAGGAGATGCTTTCTCCTCCCGGGCACCTGGTCCCACCTCTAGCTTGCTAGGGGTCCGTCGATGCTTAATTTTGTGCTCTATTGTTGGTGTTGTTGAGATAGTCGTCAGGATATTTTTGAACTCATTTAATTTCTACTGCTGGTGGACTAGGAGTCCCCGAGGCTACATGTAGCCATGTTCGATCAATTTCGATTGGTCGTTTCTTCAAAGGCATTTGAAAATTTGTGCTACAAAATTTTCACAAATTACTGAAACCTGGGTCCTGTAGCATCATATCCCAGCCATCTTGCTACGTCTTTCGGTATATTTGGACATAATTATCACATATTTTGGCCATATTGCATTGTTTGGATTGAGGATTACTGACGAGGGTTAAATACCCGAAACGTGCATGTCTGGTCCACGCTGTTAATTAATCTGCCTTTAAATGATGCTAATGAATTTGGAGACATTTAACACTTCTACACGATGCTGACTCTTCAATGTAGGAAATAGGCGAATTCAGCTTAGAATTGCAAAACGAATTGCTCCGTGGTACAGAAAAAGGATGTTCATTTCTATTTCGTTGACAAAATTTCATGACCAAACTTTTGTACCTCTATCTGTATGCAGTATGAAATGAAATGTAGAAGATTAATATGACGGCGCTATTAGAAGTAGTCATGATATCAAAAATGATATTGTAGACTCCTGGTACTATTACCCCAAAGGAATTCAAAACTATGGACAGAATATCATTGGCTGAACAAATGATGACAATAATGAAACAGACATAAGAAAGCATCTTGGTAACTTGTTTGGACTTATTCTTCCTGTTTTCCTCTTATAATGAGATCACTACGTCTTATCTCTACCACGATTAAGCAAGCAGCTAGATGTTGCAAGGAAAATTAGAGGGGAAGAGTCGAAGAAAACTGTGAACACCTGTGTTATTTGTTTATAGTAAGCCACTACGTCAATCAAGGTTGCTGATGTTCCAGTGTAAACTGTTCCGTCCGCTGAGATGATAAGTGATAAGTATGTCCACTATAATCGAGAGTTATGACTAGCACCACTGTTTTCCTTGAGCTACACAGGCACTTTTAAAAAAACACTATCGTCAACTTCTTCTGAAATTCGGACCAATACAGGCAACAGAGCATATTACTTTGGGTATTTCACAACCTGCATTTTATGGTGACATAATCACATGTAACAAGATAAGTAGGATCAAAGATATGCAACATCACTTTCGAAAATGCGTCAGAATCATTAAGGGCCTTGTATACCGTGGATATGATCCTAATGTCACCAGACGGACACTAGGCTTGGTACAATCTACAGTCTTGTACCTGCGCATTCTTAAATCTTGCACTCAGACTGACTGTGACGACGTGACTCCATGATGGGTCCTGTCCAAACCTCTTTAGAGAAGACAGGGCCCCGACCACCTGTCCTCTCTGAATGTCAGTCGGACTCCTCGGGTGATAACATACATGAGCTCCTGGCGGCAGATTCAGGATTGTATTACGTACGCCCTCTTTTTATATCCATTTACATATTCATCTTTGTTGCTTGGCCCCCTGCGTTTTGTGGTCTTCTTTGTGTGTGGTCATCTGACAGTGAGGAGGTTGTTTTACACCACAATTGTACGTTCTTCGAGACCTCTGGGTAATCGGAAAAGTGGGAGGGTTGTGCGCACGTAATCCAGGATAACCACACCTGCTATTTCCATAGCAGATAGCCGTCCTAAGTCGGCACCGGTTGCCCATTGGTTTCGTTTGTTTATGTGTCCTTTTTGTTTGATGTTTCTGTGTTGAGCGTTGACGTTCCTTGTCCCTTATGCGTCTCTTTCTGTGCTTGTCTGCTTTATGTTTTTGCATTGGGTGTTTTACGGTTTTGCTGTGGGTGCTGCAACCTGGTGTTGTTGGAGATCCCCTCCTTTGTTTGGTCTTAAAAAGAAACCATACGCCCAGGAGGCGTACCACTCCAACTTTTACCAATATCATTTTACTAACCTTTTGCAAGTAGATAGTGATAATGTATCTTGAAAATCGAATTGTTTGATTTGAAAAGTACCGGTGTTATATATACTTGTCAAAATTTCTAACTTACCATTCTATGGGTATGGATTTTCGTTAATATGGAATTCAAATTATTTCAACGATAATTGGATTTGAGACACAATGTCCAAAATGCATTTTTCCGATTGATTGTTGGCTTATAAACTGCTAATTTCAATGATATTTTGCATATAGATTATAGACTTTATAATTAGTGTATATATGTATGATATTAATTTATAACAATAAGCAAGATATATTAAATTATCTATTCAACGAAAACATAATCCGATTACTACCGCCTTCCAATTCAATAAGTACAATATACTTGAAACTAACTGGATTTTTTCTAAAACTTCCTCTTTCTCTGTTCTGACTTGAACGTATTTCTGTATTAGAATTAATAATAATAGAATTAAGTGTCATTTCTCTCAATACATAATCACTAACACTCTTGCATACTAGTTTTGGTCATCTTTATAGTTTGCTATGCATTCAAATTTCTAGATTTCTGTTTCAATGGATCGAACATCATTCACTGTTAAGAAAGAAGAGGGTTTCCACCAGGACTCGATTGCAGAATACCGAACACTCCGGTTGCAACAACTCGTTTGCAGAACATCGAACACCTCTAATGCGAAAATACTGAGAATACTCTCAAAACAATTTCAATCATTATTATTTTTATATCATAGGTTAACTTGTAACTTGCTGTATAATTTCAATTCAAGACATCACATCATTGAAATGAGCTTCATATCGTGTACTCTATCCATGTGAAGTGCATTCTCTTGTTCATGTAAATAGATAGCACGGATTAATAGTAGCGGAAAAAAAGAAAACAAGAATGCTTAGCTGTGCATTTTACCATTAAATTTATATAATTAATTACTTGCAATTATCAGGTATACGTAGTGCTGATTATTTGGAACATTGCCAGTAGATTTGCATACTAATTAAATGTGACGAGGAAGCTGATGTCTTGCCTTTGCTGAGGGAATTCGTACTTTTTTACAGCTTATCTAACTAATACGGTTGTCGTATGAACTTGGGCTGCACTTTTGGCGTCCAAATCTATTTCAATCTAATCTAATCTTATTCAGAACTGCTTCTTTCTTGTCATAATCGGATTGTCTTGATGTCGTGTTCAACCAGTTAGCTTCTGTTTAGAACTTCTCCCTCTCGGGGATATGTAAGATGTCTATAATCCACTGACTGTTTCATCCTACATTAATCAAATGGCAGTCAGTAGATATGTTTGAGCTTTAACACCGTTAAAACTTATAATGAGTTAAAGAAGATCCTGACGATAATCTCAACAGCACTCACAATAAAGCACAAAATTAAACACCGACGGACCCCTAGCAAGCTAGAGGTGGGACCAGGTGCCCGGGAGGAGTAAGCATCCCCTGTTGGCTAGCCGCAACCGCCGTCGATGTTAATGAAGCATGGAAATGAAAATATATAAAATTCATGCACTGTCACTTTCGTTGTAATAGCCCATGCTTCATATTATGTCTTGGTTTCATCCTAGCATCATGATTTAATATTTGAGGCTGTTGTTACATGTATTCTATATGTTGATGTGTTTGGATTATTTCTTTAGAAATTGACATATGACGTTATCAGCATTGATTTGGTTTGACGATACAATTCTGCTGATAGGACGTCATGAGCGACACGTGTGAAGTCAAACCCACGAGGATGACTGCAGCAAGCAAGGAGGGAGGGAATCTCAAAAAGAACCAGTACAGACCAGTACAAACAAGATATTACTGAAACACTCCTATCAAAACACAGAGTAGACAAGCACAACAAGAGAGGCAAAAATGTGCAATGAGCACCAAATGAGGCACACAAAAGACAACACATGTACCAACGAGACAAACTGGCATTTGGTGTCGACTTAGGGTGGCCATCTGCTGCTATAGTTGGTCGCAAAAGGTGTTGTAATCCCGTTTACACGCGCATACCCTTTTACTTGTCAAGTTACTAAGTTGCCTAGAGGAGTGCTCATTTCTATTAAAAAATCAGAAAATATCCTCCTGACTGGAGATGACTACATCAACAAGACAGCAGAACAATGCAAATAAATTAACAAAACGAACTTGCATCTTAACTTTACTTAGCTCATTTCACCCAACCTATCCTTGTAACATCCCAGCACCATCCCTGCAATACTATGTTCGAAATAGATTTTATTTAACTATGCTACTGAATCCATCATACATCGGCCCTGTTTCTTAACATTTGAATTAATTGTATATTTTTCTTTTTGTGATTTGATTTTTTGTGAAGTTCTTTACTAAGTTATGTGTTGAGCTATTAAGCCCTTTGAAAACCCCAAAATCTGCAATTTTCCGTGAAATTTCTGCAAAACCTACATGTTTCTTTAAAATTAGCATTCGCCACATGCATCGAGATACATGGAAAATTTACAAATGAGAGATAATCATTACGTCATCTCGTCATAAAAGTTTTATGTTTCTCGATGCATGTGGCCACATCGAAATTCTCCACTAAAGACAAATTTTCGAGCATTTTTTACCATATTTTGTCAATAACTTCAAAATGACGTCACATGATGACGTCATAGTACTTCCTATGATGATTAGGTCTAGGTGATATGCTGGTTTCATTAAAAGCGGGAAACCTTGATTTTATTGTATGTAAAATATCAAGTATTTCTCATTAAGTTTAATTTTAAGGAAAATTGCAGGGCCGTTTGAGGGGCTTCGTGGCCTTACCTTTTTTTAACTCGCGCACTGTTTGCAAAACGGATAAATTGAAATTAAAATAAAACTAGAGTGCCCTACTTAAATATATTTGGCTATATCTGAAAATCACTTTTATTATTATTAAAACACTTTATTTTCCTTTTGCAAAGTGGAGCAGTTAAACGTGTCCCTGTGACATGACGTATAAACTGAATCAATTAAATTAATCTGAGATCATATTATACTTTGTACTGTCATTTCATCCAAAACTACATGTATCATCGCAATTAAAGGAGGTTAACATCCTAGCACCATCCCTCCATTACTATGTTATTTGACTATGCTACTGAATCGACCCTACCGGAAATTTGGAACCACGCACTCTTTACAAAACGCATTAATTGAAATTCAAAAACTAAAACTAGAGGTCGCTACTAAAATACATTTGGCTATGTCTAAAAATCACTTCAGCATATAATAATGTACAGTACCGTTGATGAGGATGTACTAGCCGAAACACGTGTCTGATGCATTAAGATTAGTTTGAAATTATCTTCAGGTAAAGAGTTGGAACACTTCCGTATGATCAAGAAATCATGAGCATCAAGCAAAAGGTACCATGCATTTTAAGAAAGGAGCACATGCCCATATTTTATGAAATACATTACATAGGTCATAAATTGCTAATATTGAAAAATATGTTCTAAAGTACCAAATTCATTGTACTAGACACGTGTTTCGGATACTTTAATCCTCGTCAGTAGTAATTCATGTCAAACAATTTAAATAAAGCCAAAGTTAATTTTCCAGGCGCCATCTACAATACAGAGCTTTAATTTCCTTTTGCCAAAATGAGCGGCTCCAAATTTTGTGTAGGGTTGATTCAGAAGCGTATTTAAGTGAAAAATATTTCCAGACATCGTTGGAGGGTAGGCGCAAGGAACTTAATTCAAAACATGACCGAAAAAAATATGCCGAAACCCAGTTAAGAACAGAGCTATGCAATGAGGGAGATACCCCTTACTTTTAGAAATTGAGGTCTAATTTGATGACTGGAAATTTAGAATATATCTCAATGCTGTGCGTAATACTAAAACTAGGTGAGCATCTTTCCTCTCTGAACAGGTAATCAAACTTTCACCTCTTCCTATTCCGTTAAGTACGTGTGTGGCCATACTGCCTTTCGTGTTTTTAATCTATGGTTACCCATCACTATTATCATAATATACTAGGCGAACTTTCAAAATTTATGGATGGATAGAAGAATCTCATTTTGCCGGATATACCTTTGAAAATAACATGTAACTGGTCGTTTCTTCAAACGCATTTGAAAATTTCTGTTTGCAAAATTTTCTGAAATTTCTAAAACCTTGATCTTGTAGCATCCTATATCAGCCATTTTGCTATGTCTTTCGGTATATTTAGGACATAATTTTCACAGATTTTGGTCATAATATTAGTACATTGTTTAGATTGAGGATCACTGACGAGGGTTTAATATCCGAAACGTGCATGTCTGGTCCATGCTGTAAAATTATCATTCTAAAATGATGCTAATGAATTTGCAGACGTTAAACATTTGTACCACTTGGTCAGTGTCACTGCTGGTGGACCAAGAGTCCCCGAGGGCATATGAAGCCAAATTCGATCAATTTCGGTTTAATGGTTCTTCAAACGCATTTGAAAATTTCTTTTTGCAAAATTTTCTCAAATTTCTAAAACCTGGGTCCAGTAGCATCATATCCCAGCCATTTTGCTATGTCTTTCGGAATATTTAGGACATAATTTTCAAAGATTTTGGTCATATTACATTGTTAAGATTGAGGATCACTGACGAGGGTTTATTACCAGAAACGTGCATGTCTGGTCCATGCTGTAAATTTATCTGCTCTAAAATGATGCTAATGAATATGAACAGGTGTCACAAAGAGATAAATTAAAATTATATGTAAATCTAGCTGGTTGGTGATATCACATTGCGAAGAAAATCGAATCTTCGATATTCACAGTTGATAATAGATGATTATAAATGAGGTATTACTTAATAAGATAAAAAAATCACTGCGTCTGAAGCAAATGACCTATTTACAAATATCAACAGAGGTTTTTCTTCTAATTTAGTCAGTCTTAATTAGTCTAAAGTTAAATGACATAAACCTATTTATAAAAAAGTAATTCAATTCATTTCAACATGAAACAATGAGAGCCCACTTATATTAACCTCTATTTATCTGTTTTCAGAAGGTATCATCTAAATCAAACGTTGTTCTATCGGTCATTTTGGGAAGTAATTGAGAAAGATCTTAAGAATAATTGCATAGGAAGTATTTGTTAAATTGTACTTTTTTGTAATTCTTAGTTTCTTTTGTAATTATTTTTGTTATTTACAGATTTGAAATGTATTGTTTCGCCGTTGGTGATGCAACCGACTATGGTTGGTTCTTTCATATTGGACTAATGATTTATTATTTGTTAGCAACATCAAAGAACCTTACCATTGTGTATTAGAGACTTATCAAATTGCAAAGCATCTGTGTTCATTAATTGAGTTTATGTAAGTCAAAAAGTAATACAGGAACACTATAAAAGATCAGTTTAACTTTCCTGATGTCTAACGCAGTACAAAGGTTTTCTTCTACTTCTGTTCGAAGTCTGAAATAGAGCATTTCATGTACAGAAATAAGGTAGGTATATTTTGCATCATACATGTAATGAAGTATCTATATCTATATTTTAAGAGCAATTCTCTGTAATCACCAAAAAAGTGGTGCCATCGATCGAAAAATATTTTATTGAAAGTATTGATTTCTAATAGCATATGTTCCGATAGGAAAAAAATGGTATAGGTTTGTTGGTTTTATATCATTGGTTTCCATGGAAACCGAACTCAAAAGTTGAATTTTCATGTTTTTCGCAATATATTTACATTAGCATGAAAAGAAGTCATTATAAATTTTGCTTTGAAATAATATTTGTATCAGATTTGTTAATGGCATTGTTTAGTACAAATTCAAGTATGTTTAAAGCTTTTACTCAAGAGTGTCGAAAATTTAACGTTGAATTTCATAAGCTAAATCCTGCAAAATATATGCATTCTTTATCAACTTTGGCAACAATTTATGCAAAAATGCAGAACATTCATATGTACCTCAGTGCATTTTTTCAAAGAGCATAAGAGTTTGAAACAATATCTTGATAAACATTTGTGGGCAAATTACTTCTCGTCTAGATAAAAACATTTTAAATGTCATTAATATCTCATCAAATTACCTCCCTTTGTAGGAACTCTTTAGAGCTCTCTACACTGAAAACCATTTATGACCAACGTTGATACAAACAATATGGCGGCAAAACATTTCATATATATATATATTTTTTCAGATATCCAGATTAATTAATTACATACTATAATAATGTGATATTCAAATGAATTCAGAACCATTTGGAGGTGACCTTATCATTTTAACACAGTTTTAACTGAGGAGAAAGTTGTTTATTGTCTGAAATCTGAATTCTCGGACAAATTATCGATTTGCGATATAAACATCGCGAAATATGTCAAAATAAAGTTCAGAGAAGAAGGAGGAGGAAAATATGTGATGTTTCTACAGCTAGCTAATTGCTTTTTCAACATACAACAAAAAAGACTGGGGGATCGCCATGTTACTGCAGCATTGCAAAGGATACAGGTGTCTGCACACGTTAGTATATTTATTGTTATTGCAATCAAGGCAAAGTGCTACTGTACACCCAGAGAAAAATACATATCCTAACAAAGCACTCATGGTTCAAAGGTGCTTGGGTCATAGAAAGTCCCTACGCAGCTAATATTCATTGAATAAAACAGACTTACTCCCTAAACCCCTAAAATGTCGGTAAATAGATCTTAAGAGCTAGGCAGTGGCTCCGGATACGAACGTTCGTATCTTTAGACCTATGTCTCGGCGTACGAACACAAATCGTAGTGAGCTACTGCATAATATTTCAATGGTATCAGGACACTTCGTAACCAAGACAACTCGTAACCAAAAAAAAAAAAACAACAACAACAACTCGTAACCTGACCATTTTGGTGATGAGTTGTCTAGTCAAGTCGTAACCAGGTGACGACTTGACCAGACAAATCATCACCAAAACTTAGAAAAAATCTTTATAAAAAGTCGTCATCAAAACTTAGAAAAATTCGTGATAAAAACTTGTCACCAAAACTTAGAAATTTTCGTACAGTGTAATAAGAAGTCGTCACCAAAACTTAGAAAATTTGACCGATGTAGCTTTGAATCTTTCAATCTATTGGTCACGTGACAGTTACAGACCAATTAGAAACATGTTCGTACGCCGAGACATAGGTCTAAAGATACGAACGTTCGTATCCGGAGCCACTGCCTAAGAGCTAATGTTTATTGTTTTCACATGTGCAAATAAATTTGAGTTGAGTTGAGTTGAAACCATTCAGACAGCCCATCTTATATTCTGAATCTGCAGTGTAGGAACTTTCTATGACCCAAGCACCCATGGAACAGGTCTTAACATCAAAAGCTAAATGCAAATTTGGAAAAAAAAATTGGCATGAAGTGATAAACAAAGAAGCATAAAGGGAGAGCAATAGACTCATGCATGCTGGTGTTCACTTTTGTGTTTCTGAGGTACCCAACATAGTGAAAATGTATTCATTCAATTTCATGTCTACAGAATTTATGGCTCTTTAAAACATGTAACTAGCCTTACATAAGGTTGTGACATGCTCTGAAATATTTCATAATTAGCATCATGTTGATCAATTTGGTGCATTACTGTAAAATCGCAGATTTCAATTCACTTCAGAATTAATTTGCTAATGTGAGTTTGAAATAGCATAGAAATTACAGATATTTAATACAATGTAAACAGAGTTTAAATTTCACATATTGAGTTAGTTTCCCTGCACCCCACTTGCTGGCCTCCCGTAGAAAGGAAACTGAAAGTAGATCTAATTTGTTTTTATTTCGTGAACTGGTCAGAGGAAGCTTTTAAAATATGGCATGAATAATTGCTAAATATATTGTAAGGTAGGCTATTTCCATTGAAATATTTTCTGTAAGAGACCCATGAGATCTGAATATACTTGATTCAAGAAGGGTCAATAATTGTTAACATGGTAAATGAAAATGTCAAGGTATTGTCAACTTTAATTTTACACTCTGACTCTGAGCACCATGGGCTGTTATTAAGGTTTTTTCGGTACAAGTTAGAATTCTTTTTGATCAATGACAATTTGACAATGATTATCATAGATTTATTTGTTATGCCCCCAGAATCAAATAGTTTTTGGTGTGTCCCTCTGTCCGTGACATTAATTTTAACATATTGGGCATAACATTTATGAATAAATACTGTTTAAACCAACTTTTGAATAGAGCTTTTATATTTCACATGTGTATACCTTTCCATAAATTGATGCCATATTATTTGACCTTGACATTTGACATACTTTTCAAAAAAACTTTAGTATGTTAAACATTGAGCATATCTTTTGATTGGTTAGTGATAGGACTTTGATAATTCTCATGTATATTGTTTGTGACAATACCTATCCATTTACCTCATCCAGGCCTTTCAGCCCAACATAAAATGGTGCTTATACTGACAAAGAGGGGGGGGGGGGGGGCATTCATGTTTCACAAGCACAAATTACATTATTCTACCGGGTATCCCTTCAACTAATTTTTTTGGTAATTTATTCTTATTCCTATGAATTAACTTAATTGAAATTAACCAAACCGAGGCCTTATATGTGGTTCAAAACCAAACCCAAATTATATCAAAGCCAGGATACCTGAATTGTCCCAGCCCTATTATAGTGTGTAATTAAACAGGATATGTTGAAATGATTATCCTTAAATCCCTTCAAATAATCATTTTTTCAAGTACTCCTGATTTGAAATTACAATGTTTTATTGATTTATAGTAAAGATCAATCATGCAATCAAATGATCAACATGTTTTAAATTTAATATTTTAGCAATATATGCAGACTCTGCCAGAAAGCACGTTCGAAATCTGCTGCTGTGATTGAAGTAAGCATCTCCATTATTGGCATTAAGCAGAACATACAGAATGCACATAAATATGACAACAATACGGATGAAACTGATCACACAGTTTCTTACTTTCAGGTAAATTTTAACAGTTTTACATGTGTATTTTGGATCATTTTATGATTTTACTTTGGTTATGTTTTATGTTACTGTAATCAGCAATCACATGATGAATGCTGATTATGCACAGGGAAAACCAACCGAAGATCATCTACCATGCAAGCTTAAGGTCAAACATTTAATGTAATAAATTGGGTATTGAAAAACAACTTAGTTATCATGTAGTCGCATGCTGCAGCTTTCCCTATTCAGTAAGAGTAATTGCCCTTTGAACTAATTACGCTAGTACAGAATTAACATTTTATGTGCACAATGCAGTTTATTTGTGCGGGACATGGGGACAGTATTGTTCTTTGGTTTGTATACATGTACTGTAAACAAGGTTATTTTTGATAAGGTAAATTTTGCAATTAATGAATTATAACATGAAGATGTAACACTAGGGGAGAAAATTGCCAATATAAATGTTTCAGGCTTTGTAAGAATTTTAAGGTTATTTTCACGTGGGGGAGATTTTGGTACAGTCCCTAGATGTCGTGCTTTGCTTATTTTATTTCTTGATATATAAGGGTTTTCCTTACAGATTGTTTATATTCAAAAGTTAAGAATTTTACTCTTGATATTATATTTAACAAAAATACATTATTCAAAAGTTAAGGAAATTACTCTTGGTATTATATTCAATACAAAGTATATGTAATCTATTTTTACTGTTATTTACATTTTGTAGGATGTATATGAGATTGACAATTCAGATGCAGTACATTCAATGTGTTCAAATGATGACTGTTGTATGGAAAAACAGAAAAGGGTTTGTTATTTTTTTGTGTCTTTTATCTTGAATTTATTCATGTGTTGTGAATTTATGTCATATATGATGGTAAAAAAGTTCATTAGCAAATACATTGAAGACACTCAAAATACTCAAAATAATAAACGCAGGTTGTTATTGCATCGCCTGCGAAGCATAGAGACACTTAGGGATCACTTTATCAGTTGTTCGTCTGTGTGTCTGTCCGTCTGTCTGTCACATTGGATGTCACACCCTATATAAAAAGATTCCTGAGTGTCGCTATGTTTCGTGGGCGACACACACATTCCTTGGAATGATTTTCTATTATACCTGTACATCATGTACATGCAAGATGAAGATAGCTTTGATGGATTTTATTCCATATCTTTCACATCGCCATAATGCAATGTCTCAAAATCTTACAAAACCCTAGATAAGACTGAGGTTTTACATTATTTAGAGATGCCTAGGTTTGAACCAATGTTTCTTTTAATAAAAGTACATGTATTGTAATGTTACTTGTTGTCAAAAGAATAAAAAATATTTTTAAGGGACAAGAAGATGGTTAATCCTGTTAGAGATCATTATTTACAAAACTTTGTAAGACTATTCGAAGGCCAATCTTAAAGACAATAAATAGTGAGGGAGTTATCTTAGTGGATATAGGCATAGGACAAACTAGGCCACCACCTCATCTTAGATTAAAGGAAAATATATTCATTTAAGGAACCACTTTAAATCTCTATCTTACATACAGATGTTTGTGATATTTTGATTTGATATGAATTTCTGAGGATTCAAAGATGGACATGTCTTTAGGAACGGTCTATTTTATGCAGTAATGTTTTTGTATCTTTTTTGACAGAAATACACTATAGACTTAGAGCCATGCCACTCCCCGAATACACAGAAATGTCTCAGAAAATGTGTATACAGGTAAATCTCTGTACCTCTTTGATAGTATTTATATAATATGGTATGGTTTATTAGCAAAAATCCTCATAGCAATATTTTCAGTTCATTGAAATAATGCCTATATACATGTATGACTTATGACAGATTGACTTTGTAACATTGACCTTGGATTTTGACCTACATGTACCTTTCTTATACTTCATAAATGATACTTTGGCCATAACTATTCTCTATTTGTTACATGATTCTAACTTAGTGGCCTTGGCCTACATTTATGACCTTATTGAATTTTCATTGAGTACTCTTGTATACAAGGAAAACACTATATGAATGGCCTACAGGTATTTTCTTTATTTGTCTATCTTCATATATATCATTTATTCTTTACACAAGAATCCATTTTCACAAAACCTTTAATTTTATGCCCCAGGTTATTGGACCAAAGGAGCTTATAGGGATTTGTTTGTCCCTCTGTGTGTCTGTCTGTCCGTCATTCCACTTTAAATAAAACACCGCTAAAGACGGTATGGCTGGATTGCAAAGTAAGTTTTTGTCACCAACTGGGTCAAGGTCACTAGGTCAAATATTACAGCATACATTGAGAGGTCTTGTCAGAAGCAAGACCTGACATGTATAATATAAAGTTTCTATTGCATACAGTTCCTTACATTTTGCTCAAACCAGAAACTTTAACCAAAATCTTTAACTAGGTCAAAGTCCAAGGTCAAGGTCACAATATCAAATGTTACTGCATAAATTTAGGTCTCGTCATGGACAACCTACATGACTGTATAACATAAAGTTTATACTGCATACAGTTCCTTAGATTTTGCTTAAACCAGAAACTTTAACCAAAATATTTAACTAGGTCAAAGTCCAAGGTCAAGGTCACTAGGTCAAATGTTACGGCATAAATTGAAAGGTCTTGTGATGGACAAGCTTCATGTTTAATATACAGTTCTTACTGCATATAGTTCCTTAAATTTTGCCTCAACCAGAAACTTTAACCTAAATGTTGACGGCAGACGGAAGGACGGATGGACAGACGGACAGACAGACAGACGGACATCGTCAGTCTATAGACCGGAATTGCTTTGGAATTCGGCCAATAAAAGTGTATGAAATTTTAAGTAGTGATGATAGGGCTTTCATATTTTGCATGTGAATGTATCTTGAGATGACGCATCTTTTGGTACCATATTATCTGACCTCTTCAAGTTTTGACCTTATCCTTGACTTTTGACCTACTTTAAATTTTTTTTTAGAAAAATACTAAAAAAAATTCATGCAAAATCCATTTCTCCCAGAAAAACTTAAAATTTTGTATAGTTCAAGTGATACATACGTTCTGTCATATATATCAAGGACTTTTGGCCGGATGCGACACAAAATCCGGTCTATGAAATGGCGAAGTCCATCCGTCTGTCTGTCCATCCGTCAGTGTGTCAACATTTTGATCAAAGTGTTGCATTTAAGTCCGTTGAGAGAAAACTGCTTGGAGGAACAACTTGAAACTTGACATGTTGAAAAACCATGATGAGACAAATCAAACACAGCAATAAAATTTGACTTATTAACCTTGACCTTGGAGTTTGACCTACTTTTGAAAAACTTTTAACCGTGGCCATAGCTTTTGAATGATAAGTGATAGGGCTTTCACATTTCACTTGTGTATTTCTTGTGACAAAACCTTTCCATGGATACCGAAATATTTTTCCTTGTGACCTTGACCTTGGAGTTTGACTTTCTTTTAAAAATAATAAATCTGGGCTATATCTCATGAGCTATAGAGGCTATGCCTTTGAAATTTCACATGCAGAATCATTATGACCAGTACTTTCATTTAATATCTTGACTTTTGACCTAGTGACATTGACATTGACCTTTGACCTACTTTTAAACTATAAGAGGTAGGGATTTGATATTTCACATATAGATTCCTCATGACCAGAACTTTCATTGATATCATGACTTTTGACCTAGTGACCTAGACATTAACCTTTGACCTATTTTTAAACTATCAGAGTAAGGCTTTTGATATTTCACACATAGATTCCTTATGACGAGATCTTTCATTTGATACCATGACTTTTGATCAAATGACCTTGACATTGACTTTTGACCTTCTTTTAAACTATAAAAGGTAGGGATTTGATATTTCTCATGTAGAGTCCTCATGACCAGACCTTTCATTTGATATCATGACTTTTGACCTAGTGACCTTGACATTGACCTACTTTTAAACTATAAGAGGTGGGTTTTGATATTTCACATTAAGAGTCCGCATGACCAGACCTTTCATTTGATATCATGACTTTTGACCAAATGACCTTGACATTGACCTTTGACCTACTTTTGAACTATAAGGGGTAGGGCTTTGATATTTCACATTTAGAATCCTCATGAACATACCTTTTTTCATTTCGCAATAGAATTGATGACCTTTGACCTTTCTGTCTGGGCAAAAAAGTATTTGTCATATAATACAAACACTTCGAAATCCGGCCTTATTGCCTTCAGCGGTTTATGGTTTATAAAGAAATGTTGTCACGTTTTCCAGATATCATAGCAAATAGAAGGGGATGCAAACTAATATGATAAAAATATGGTTACTTTTGAACCATAAATGATAGGGCTTTGATATTTCACATGTGGATACCTCATAAAAAACAAGACTTTCATTTGGTACCATGAGTCTTGACCTAGTGACCTTGACCTCAATGTTTGACATACTTTAAAAAAACTTAATCTGGGGCATTATCTAATGTGCTACAATGGGTATGGCTTTGATATTTCACATGTGGATATCTCATGAGCAGACTTTTCATTTGAGGCCTAGACTTTTGACCTAGTGCCATTGACATTGACCTTTGACCTACTTTTGAAAAAGATCAAACCCGGGCTATATCTTGTATACCGCAAAGGGTATGGCTTTGATATTTTACATGTGGATACCTTATGACCAGACCCTTCATTTAAGACTTTGACTTTTGACCTAGTGACCTTTGACCTACTATTAAACTATATGGGGTAGGGGCTTGATATTTCACGTATAGATTCCCTATGACGAGAGCTTTCATTGGATATCATGACCTCTGTCCCACTTTTAAACTACAAGGAACAAGGCTTTGATACTTCACATAATATATATATATATATATATATATAGATTCATCATGACCAGAGCTTTTCATTTGATATCATGACCTATGGACCCAGTGACCTTGACCTTGACCTTTAACCTACTAGGGCTAAAACTAAAAGGAACAAGGCTTGATACTTCAAATATAGAATCATCAATACCAGAGCTTTTCATTTGATATCATGACTTTTACCTAGTGCTCTTGGCCTTGACCTTTGACCTACTTTTAAACTATAAGGGGTAGGGATTTGATATTTCACATATAGATCCTTATGACCAGAGTTTTCATTTGATAATATGACTTTTGACTTAGAGAGCTTGGCATTTATTTTTATTGCCATATTCAAAGCTGCCACCAGGGGGGAGGGGCATTTATGTTTCACAAACAATTTTTTTTAAATTGGTGATTGACTCAATGACCATGACCCTGAAATAACACTTCCCATCCCTATAGAAAATTTGCTAACAGGGGCATGGTGTTTGCAAATGCATTATGTTCATAAAGATATACTGAGTAGGGAACATTGATTCTCTGCTTGTTTGTTACACTGGGATCATGATTAATTCTGCTTTATTTGTTATCAATGTTTGCTTTTCAGAATGACCAATGTTAGAGCCAGCCAACCTCTCTAAGTTCTTCTCGGGCCATTACGGACAGGAATAGCGAGAAATATGGATGGATTATCAGTGATTTTTGCCATTTTACGAGAATTTGGCACTTTGCCAAATTAGGCTATTTGTGTGCATGTCATGACTTTTCATTTTTGGTTTGCCCAAAACTATTTTTTACATAATTGGTTTTAGCTATTTCATGATCTTTCCATACATGTAATAACCCATGCTGAAATAAATTAGGTATAGTGCTCAAAAGAGAGGAAATATCAGTGATCTTTTTTACTTTTTGGTACTTTGCCATATTATGCTTATTTGTGTGCATGTCATGACTTCATTTCTGATTTTTCTAAAAGGTTTTTTACATCATGTCTTACAGCTATCCATGATCTATTCATAAATGTAATAACCCATCATAAAAAGTGATGGGTATAGTGGGGAATATGGATCAAATAGAAGTTTTTTTGCCATTTTTCGAGAAATTTGGAACATTGCCAAAATGCGGGCTATTTGTGTGCATGTCATGACTTTATTTCTAATTTGCCCAAATATATTTTTACACCATTTATCACAGCTAGCCATGATCTTTCCATAAATGTAATAACACATCCTAAAAAGTGATGGGTATAGTAAGAAATTTGGATCAAATATCAGTGATTTTTGCTATTTTTCGAGAATTTGACACTTTGCCAAAAGGAGGGCTATTTGTTTGCATGTCATGAATTCATTACTGATTTGCCCAAAAATATTTTTACACCATTTTTCACAGCTAGCCATGATCTTTCCATAAATGTAATAACACATCCTAAAAAGTGATGGGTATAGTAAGAAATTAGGATCAAATATCAGTGATTTTTGTCATTTTTTGAGAATTTGACACTTTGCCAAAATGCAGGCTATTTGTGTGCATGTCATGACTTTATTTCTGATTTGCCCAAAAATGTTTGTACATCATTTTTTATAGCTATCCATGATCTTTCCATAAATGTAATAACACATCCTAAAAAGTGATGGGTATAGTGAGGAATATAGATCAAATATCAGTGATTTTTGTCATTTTTCAAGAATTTGGCACTTTGCCAGAACAAGATTTATTTGAGTGCAAGTTATTACTTCATTTATGATTTGCCCAAAAATGTTTTTCCATCATTTGTTACAGCTATTTATGCTCTTTCCAATACTGTAATACCCTATTTTGAAATGTGCTGGGTTTAGTGAAAAATAGGGCACAAATACCAGTCATTTTGTTAGATTTTCAAGAATTTGGCACTTTGCCAAATGAGGGTTATTGATGTGCTTGTTTCAGATATAAAATGTCAATGTAAAACTAAGATCATTTGCTGATTCTAAGAAGTAAATATAATACTTTTGTATGATTTGTATTGGAATTATTCATTACATGTAGGAAGAACATTAAATTGTGTCTGAGAATGCCAATTTTGAAGGATTTTATCACTAATTTTAGTCATGAATAGTATACATTTGGTTACCATGGCAACGGAGCATATGATCAATCAGCATTCCGTGACAAGTTTGTCCTAGAGTGGTATTGAGCATAAATATGAAGTTTCATTAAAATCTGAGACTATGCGTGCCAGACCTATATGGGATTTTTTTGGTGATTACAGAGAATTGCTCTTAACATGTCATACTCTAATTCTTCACAATCTCATCAATTAGGATTAATTTTTGTGATTCACTTACATTTACATTTACTTACACTGATTTTTTTTCTTTAAATATCTCTATTTCTAAATAAGATATCATGACCATTATCATATTATTAACAAAAACCGACGATGCTTATTATCGAAGCACCTAGATTTTCGAAGCACCACACGGCATTCGAACGGACAAAATCATTTCGTACAACTAGTATGACATAGGTATTAGTGAGAACATGTGTGAAAGATTTCTAAGAATTTCTAAACTATCACTAAGAAATTAAACATATTGCCTTTCGACGTAAACCGCCATTTGAACACCTTACTGTATGACAAGCGTGACAATTGCAGCTTCCACATCACAAACTTCCTTTTCATGAGTAGCAACATTCCCGTCTTCTCCTGTTTATGGCGTTTTTGTTTCTCAGCTTATATGGTACGCCAGGGCATGTTCAAAATATGAAGATTTCATCGTTAGAGCCAGACGGCTTGCAAGTAAGCTACTTGTTCAGGGTTATATTACACAACGGCTGAAATCATCATTGAGGAAGTTCTTAAAAAGCGTATCCGATCCCCCTTTGAAGAATGGTCAGTGACATTCTTGATTGCAATTGAATGACTGTCATCATCACAAAACAAGAAATATTTATCTGATATGAACCGAAATTGACAAGTTTTCATCAAGCTCTTGCGACGGGTGTTGCATGCAATCAAGGAACGCTGACTCTCCCCGGGCACCTGGTCTCACTTCGGAATGGTATTCATTCATGTTCGCTACCTTTCCAATGGGAATTCTATTTATTTTTGCCTTGCCTTTTCGACGTTGAGACTGAATAACGGTAGTTCTTTGATGTTTACTTTATCGATATACCATACATTTTATGCTATGAAACTGAATATCTGATACATGTACGTACTTCTATAGACAGACCGAACATTTTATGTCTTAGAGTTTCAGAATTAAACTTTTATCGAGTTTCAACGGAAACGAATTCTCTCAAAAACTTACTGAGACTTGTTCCCTCTGTTGTGAAGAAAATGGAGGAGATTATTCAATTCAGTTTAGATAATTCACAGTAGAAATTGATGTATTTAATTGAATTGTGTTCGAATACTGTTCTATATTTTGTATTTGATTTGGGATTTTTCAGTATTGAAGAATGAATACTTCATTTATTTATATAAAACAATATTAGTCATTAGTGAAAAATCAAATTGATTGATACGAGGGTTGATTGATATATTGTGAGTCTCGTATCGAACGATTTGAATTTTATTCTTTTCATTCTTTATTCTTTTATTCGTTTCATTCTTCGATACAGCCGGCAGAGCACGGATTATATCACGTACGCCCTCTTTTTATATCCATTTTCATATTCATCTGTGTTGCTTGGGTGCCTGCGTTTGCGGTCTTGTTTGTGTGTGGTCATCTGACAGTGGGGAGGTTGTTTTACACCACAATTGTACGTTCTGAGAAACCTATGGGAAATCGGAAAAGTTGGAGGGTTGTAAGCACGTTATCCAGGATAACCACAACTTTTGCTACGTACTAAGTCGGCACCAGTTGCCCATTGGTCTGATTGGTTTATGTGTAATCCTTTGAGTTTCGGTGTTGTAGGTTTGTGTTCCTTGCCCCTTTTGCGTCTCTTTCTTGTCTGCTCTGTGTTTTTCCATCGGATGTTTCGGGGTTTTGCTGTGGATGCTGTAACCTGGTGATACTGGAGATCCCCTTTTTTGTTTTATTAGGCATTTTACACTATTTTTCTACATAATCCCATCCAGTATCTATACACTTTTGCCACTGATGATTAAGGGCCTCAATACTCCATCTTGTCTGGTCAGAAAGTCATTTACTCGTACGAAGCCTTTACTCGTACGAAGCTGAATTCATTCAATTTTTTGTCTCTGAAGGGAAAAGATACTTAGCTTCTTACTTGAACTTCACTTACAGATACAAAGACGATGTGTTGTCAATCAATAATCCAAAATTCGCGGATTACCTCAGCAGTATGTATCATTCGGAGCTTGAAGTCAACGAAACTACAGAGACAATTAATTCAGCATCCTATTTGGACATAATGTTGTCCTACGACACTGATGGTCACATGGACACCTCACTCTATGACAAACGTGACGACTCTAATTTCAGCATTACAAACTTTCCTTTTCTGAGTAGCAACATCCCGTCATCGCCTGCTTATGACGTGTTCATATCTCGATTGATACGATATGCCAAAGCAAGTACCAAATATACGGATTTTGTTCTGAGAGCTAGGTATCTTTCAGATAAGCTTCTCATTAAGAGATATGTTTGTGACCGACTAACATCGTCACTGAGGAAGTTCTACGGTCCATATGGGGAACTCGTCATACCCTACGATGTCCCACTCTCCAGAATGGTGGATGATATTCTGTCATAGACCATTTGAACCATCCAACCACTGAGTACTCTATGTCTTCCAAAATGGTAGTTAGACACATTTAACTAGTGAGCTTTCCGCGACGTTTTAGTTTACCTTTGTAATGCTTTCCCTTAACTGTGTCAGAAGTGAAGCATAGTATGTGCCATGGATTGTTTTTCGTTTTTGGAGATTATCTATCGGCGGAATACCTTCTGCCTCCCAGAAAGCAGAGGCTCGCTACATATCAATCAGCACTCCTAACTTATAAGTTTATGGTTTTATTCGCTAGAAATAATGTCTTCTTCAGAAATTATTGCTTTTGAGTATTTCAGAGGGAAAAAAATGTTAATTTGTCATGTGTTTTTCAGGTATTCTGGTTATCTACATAGTGCTTGGGTCTTCACGTGATCTCAAAATAAAAAGGAAGCATTTACTTAGGACAGCAAAATATCTAAAGAAAAGTCCTCCGTCTGGTATCTCAATTTCTTTCGTCTTTTTATTTAATTTCATTCTTAAAGCGAACCGTTTATTATACATATAATATATATATTATAGTTTATGATACAAAATGGAAAAATAGATATATAACATGGATATCCACCAGAATGTGCTGTGTAAGGAATAATAGAAAGAAATCAATCTGCAATCTACCTTTCAGATCTATGAGATGGAGAATACCACTAATTCGACCATGGCCATCTTAGATGACGAGACGGACATCCCATTATTCTATACTATGTCATACTGTATCATATTTCCTCTTATATGTACCATCGGCATTGTCGGAAACATACTCACCACCATGATCGTATGTCAGGAGAAGAAATGGACATCGTCCGCAAGTCTTATTATAAGCTTGAGCATTTCTGATTGTTTAGTATTAGTAACACGGTTATTTTATGTTCTCATTCGAGTTTCTGAGATGTATTTACCAGATCCGACAAAACTCTTTACGAGGTATCTGCCATCGTATGGAATGTTAAACATAAATATCTACTCGCAAAAAGTCAGTAAAATGATTTTGGTCCAAATTGGAATGGAGCGCCTCTTAGCTGTATGGTTTCCATTGAAAACCAAATTACTTTGCAGCCCAAGAAAGACTCTGGTGTTCGTCCTATTTCTTGTTTGTCTTGTTTCTTCCATTTGCATTCCAATCATTGTAGACATATTTGTTAAATACACAAAAACCATTTCCGAGGGTGGGGAGGTATACGCTGGAACGCCTGCAACCGTGAATGATTTGATACGGTACTACAAATACATAACTCCTATATACGTAACCCTTTTCCTGGTATCGAGATATTTCTTCGACTTCTTTCCCCTGCTATTCCTGACAATATCAAGCTGCTTAATTGTTGTCGGCATTAAACGCAGTGCTCTCGATATAAAACAGGAACGTAGAAAGAGTCAGTCAAAACAAGTTACCAAGATGCTAGCTTGTGTTTGCTTTGTGTTTGTCGTCCTATGCCTGCCCAATGATTTTTTGTCTGTTGCTCTGAACTCCTTTGGGGTGACCATACCCGGGTTTTATTACATCATCGCAGATATCCTATCGACTTCAAATAATTCTATAAATTTTATCTTCTACGGTGCGTTTCATACTACCTACGGAAACCAGTACAAACGTTTCATATCATGCATGTGCCTTTTTAAAGCAAGGAAACATCGGTTTTCTGGGTCAGAATCCATTTCTTCCTCTTCCAAACCAACAACGGAGATAACCGTATCCTATATTAAAAGATCTGCCTCCTATTACAGTGGTGATAACGCATGAAAAGACCGAACACGTTTTCTTAAATCAATTTCAAATTTAAAACAAAATTGAATTTTAAACATTTTGAATTTCAAATATTTTGAAGTTTAAACATTTTGAATTTTAAACATTTTGAATTTTAAACATATTGAATTTTAAACATGTTGAATTTTAAACATTTTGAATTTTAAAAACATTTTGAATTTTAAACATTTTGAATTTTAAACATTTTGAATTTTAAACATTTTGAATTTCTGTTTTAAAGGCAGAGTTTTGGAATTAAAAAGCTATATAAGGCCTACATGTTGACAACCGAATGGAATCGGTACCGTACCGCTTTTCAAATTGAATTATTTCTAGTTCTGATTTTAAAAAGTCATGGGTTTTATTCAATATTGAAAAATGCTTTAATAAGACATAGAAAAAACAATTGTTTCGTTTTGTTATTCCGCTTATTATGAAACTATTATTATGAAACTTGTACATACTATTGTGAGTGCTTATATATTTCGATGTTTTCTTGGCAACATTGTCTTATTATTAGAATGTACTTTATCACTTCGGTTAAGCCGTGGTTACAAGCCGCCTTACTCGTAAGTATGTGCCGTCTGCTCTCCGAAATGTAGGCCAACTTTGACTATCCGCACGTTGTCTGCAGGGCTAAAACGATTCCAAAACCTCCTGTAACAGATAAGTTTTATTGCAAATAATTAGCTGATTTTTGGTATATGAATACATCTTAGAGTGATACAGATACAGTTCGAGTTTGGTTGACAAATTTTTACAACATTATCAGTAAGTGGTCCGTGCCACCTCTGTGCGGATTTTTGAACACGCAGACAGGACGTAGCAGTTTAAGTGCATGCAAAAATTTCACAGTGTGTATGTGTTCTGTCTACGGATTCATCAAGAAGTAGGACAAGCACAATGTACGTACCTTATAAATGCGGCTCTCTTGTCGCGTAAGAAAGTGAGGCCCCCATGCGTTACCAACATGTGAAAGTGCAGCATCCCTACGATAATATTGAAGACGTACGGAGATCGTACGTTCTATTTTGTCAGAAAATACAACGAACGTAACACTAGCGCAACATATGATACACAATACCGCCGATATCACCGTACAGACTACGCGAATTGACGCAATGCTTCCGCACTCCTCTTGTTTCACTGCGTTTTCAGAAAATGTAGCGAGCGCAGCCTCCAAAAAGCACGCACGGCCAAACTACAGGCACGGTGGTTTGTGACTAGGGCTTCATAGACAATCTAAACGACTGCCATAGTGCAGGAGATATTCATATCAAATCGTGAAAAGACAGACGAAAAACGTACATGAACCAAGGCTGCTTATGCACATAAAGTGAAAAATGGAGGAACACAATCTGAAACTGGGCAATCGAACGATCAAAAAGTTTTTATACATTCAGGATGGAAAAAAGGACGATGAATCAAATTCATACTTCATCAGTTTTTTTTTTTTGGGGGGGGGGGGGGTTGGCTTTTATTTTTTTGGCTGACGAGTGCGAATTTTCAATGTATCAATTGTTTATATATTCTAATAGCAATTTTGCTGACAAAACTGAAACAAAATAAAACAGGTTACATTAATTGATATTCGATTTTTTTTTAATGTCTGTTTTCTTGTAAATATATGTGTTTGCATTAAATTTCTTCTTCTTTAAGTATTAGTTGTGCTTACTCTCAAGGACGAACTATTACTAAAAAGTTGCAGGGTAATTCAGGGTATACAAAGATTTAGGAAGGTTTCTAGCAAGAACACCTTCCACTTAACATGTCCGATCATGCTCAATAAACGGGACATAGCGAGAAATACAGCAGCACTCGTATCCGATGTCACATATTCTTCAAAGACGCAGATAGCTCCATTGATGATTGGAAACAATCGCTCTAGTGGTTTCATAAAAAGAAGTCAAGATGCATATATCTCCATCAAGAACGGAAATATTCGTTCTATATATGTATATAAAAATGAAGTCAAGACGCATATATCTCCATCAAAAATAGAAAAAAATCGCTCTTTATAGTTACATGAAAAGGAAATCAAGACGCACATATCTCCATCAAAAACAGAAAAAAATTCGCTCTATATGTGTACATAAAAAAAGAAGTCTTGACTTATATGTCTCCATCAAGAGAGAAGAAATCGCTCTATAAGGTTACATAAAAAGAAGTCAAGTCAAGACGCATGTATTTCCATCAAAAACAGAAAAGCATCACTCTATATAGTTACATGAAAAAGAAGTCAAGACGCATATATCTCCATCAAAAACGGAAAAATTCACTCTATTTGTGTATATAAAAAAGAATCAAGACGCATATATCTCCATCAAAAATAGAAACAAATCGTTCTATATTGTTATATGAAAAGGACATTAAGACGAATGTATCTCCATCAAAGACAGAAACAAATCGCTCTATATGTGTAAAAAAAAAGGTTTTAGTGACGCATATATCTCCATGAAAAAAGAAAAAAATCTCTCTATATTGTTACATAAAAAAGTCAAGACGCATATATCTCTATTAAAAAAAACAGACAAAATCGCTCTTTATGGTTACATAAAAAAGAAGTAAAATCAAGACGCATATATATCAATCATCTTACACCTCAACTTCATAGGTTATTTCCACTACTTTTAACTCTCAATGAAGCGTCATCCGGAATTCCATGAAACCCTCTGGACCATGATGTATTATTGTTACATGTAGTACAGGAAACAATGGAAAAACCCTATGAAAAAAAATGTTATGATCGTTGAGCGATATAAATGAGTTAAAGAAAATCCTGACGATAATCTCAACAGCACTGACAATAGAGCACAAAAGTAAACATCGACGGACCCCCAGCAAGCCAGAGGTGGGGCCAGGTGCCCGGGAGGAGTAAGCATCCCCTGTTGGCTAGCCGCACCCGCCGTCGATGTTTATGAAGCATGGAAATGAAAATATGTATAATTCATGCACTGTCTGACGTTATGTCTATATAGAAAGCGCTATGGCGACAATGTCAGGGAAGTATATTCAAAACACTTACTGTCAAACCCCTCGCGGGGAACTTTTTTACGAGCTCCACACGGCAAAGGGCATAAGTGTGACACAAATGAGTTAAAGAAGATCCTGACGATAATCTCAACAGCACTGACAATAGAGCACAAAAGTAAACATCGACGGACCCCCAGCAAGCCAGAGGTGGGACCAGGTGCCCGGGAGGAGTAAGCATCCCCTGTTGGCTAGCCGCACCCGCCGTCGATGTTTATGAAGCATGGAAATGAAAATATGTATAATTCATGCACTGTCTGACGTTATGTCTATATAGAAAGCGCTATGGCGACAATGTCAGGGAAGTATATTCAAAACACTTACTGTCAAACCCCTCGCGGGGAACTTTTTTACGAGCTCCACACGGCAAAGGGCATAAGTGTGACACAAATGAGTTAAAGAAGATCCTGACGATAATCTCAACAGCACTGACAATAGAGCACAAAAGTAAACATCGACTCCCCTACCGGCGGCATATATTTATGTCCTGCAACTCTGCCTATAAATGAGTTAAAGAAGATCCTGACGATAATCTCAACAGCACTCACAGTAGAGCACCAAATTGAGCATCAACGGACCTCTAGCAAGCCAGAGGTCGGACCAGGTGCCCGGGAGGAGTAAGCATCCCCTGTTGGCTAGCCGCACCCGCTGTCGATGTTCATGCATGAAAATGAAAACAATATACAAAACACATGCACTGCGCTGTCTGAGGTCATGTCTGTATAGAAAGCGCTTTGGCGACCATGTCAGGGAAAGATATTCAAAACACTTACTGTCAAACACCTCGCGGGGAACATTTTTACGAGTTCCACACGGCAAAGGACATAAAGAACTCTTCAATTAAACATGAATTTTAACTTTTAATGAAACTTTATGTCTGTGCAGCTCAGTTCTTAGGTTTTATCTCCTTCATTGACTTGAAAAATATAGGTCAAGCATGACAAAAGTTGAAATTGCTCTGTTACTATCCAAGACAAAGCTGAGTATCAAATTTTACCTAAATATCGTTTCAGAAAAAAGTCTGGAAAACTGTCAAAAACTAAATTTTGCAAGTCATCAAGATGCATATATCCTCGTAAAATAAGTAAAGCGTGACGAAAGTCGATCTTGCTTTGTAACTACCCAAGACTAAGCTGAGTATCAAATTTCACCTGGTTATCTCTATTTATTGCAGAGAAAAGTCCGGAAAACTGTCCAAAATTGAATTTTGCCAGTCATCAAGGGGCATATAGCTCCTCGAAAAATAGGCCGAGCTTGACGAAAGTCAAAGTTGCTCTGTAACTATCCAATACCAAGCTGTGTATCAAATTTCACCTAAATATCTGTATGCGTTGCAGAAAAAAGTCTGGAAAACTGATAATTGGACAGACAGACCGACGGACAGACCGAGAGGAAACTAAGAGTCCCCTTCGGCGTTACCGGTAGGGGACTAAAAATAATTTAATGTTGGACTCGAATAAGTTAAGCTAGGAGGAATATTTTTGAGAAAAAAAAATTGACCCATCAGTTTCACTACGCCAGTTTTACTACCTCATTTTTAAAATTTTCAGGTAAAATTGACTGAATAGAAAATTATGTTTTGTATTTAAGAGTAGAAATGCAGACGGAAAGCGTAAAACTTTCATCTTCAAGCTAGCATTGTCATGTACTATGTAACAATCTGAAATAAGCAATTAGAAATTGAACACTTCTTTCGTTTTCTTCAGACATTAATTTCTAACGGGTAGGTAAATAGGGATGCTTAACAAAGAAAATATTTAAAGCAGGTATGGCCTTAGATAAGGAAATGAATTTTGAATGGCGCCTAAACGTCTATTTCTAAACTTCAGATACTTGTATTAATAGTTACCATGGTTATCTATGGAATAAAAAAAACCTACCGGAGCAGGATGCTCTCTAACACTTTTAATTAAGTTGGTCCTCTTCGATCTCTCCTCGCAAAAGGAAACAGTGTTCTTTGAAATTTGAAGAAAAATAATTGAAATCAAATGTATCATCTGTTGCGTCAATTTTGTACTAGTGGGGTATGTAACCCAAACCAAATCAGTCCTTTTGTTCTTATAAACATTAAAGAAGTACCTGTCACTTATTCAGTCTCAAAGACGAGAAGGCAAGGAAAAATCATTAGAATTTCCATAGGAATGGTTGCGAAACTCGGAATGAATAACATTCCGAAGTGAGACCAGGTGCCCGGAGAGAGTCAGCATCTCCTGATTGCATGTAACACCCGTCGCAACAGCTCCATGGAAACTTGTCAAAATGGTGATTGCCTCGATATTCATATTGATGTACACATTATGTAAGTATTTCTTGTTTAGTGATGATGACAGCCATTCAAAAAATCCAGAATGTCACTGATTATTCTGGAAAAGGTAATCGGATTTGCTTTTATTACATGTATATCCCCGTTTCGACCGAAAATAATACGTCTGTTCCATTTACCTTTATCTTTCGTTCTTTATATTATAACTTAGAGGTGTCCTAGGTCAAACACATAGATATCACAGAAAGGTTACATTACATCATAACCTTAAGGGGAGGGTCATATGCTTAATATGGAAGTGTTTACCTTCTTGAAGAAAATTGCAAACCAATTTTAATGCACAAGACACGTGTTACGGAGAGTAAAATCCTCAACAGTGATGATTCTACATTATTTTCATTCACAACCAAAAAATTAGTTTGGGTCGATTCAGTAGCATATCAAATGAAAACTATGTTCAAAAAAGCATTGGAGGTCAGTGCTAAGATGTTAACCTCCTTTAATTTCGATGATATTTTTAGATGAAATATCAAGTTTCCGAAATAGCAAAATATTATTTATGACGACAAATTGATAAAGGGCTAAAACAAAGTTCTTGCAGGCGACAGTATACAACTACCTCCTGTGTCGTGGATATGATTCTATTGTCACAAGACGGACACTCGGCATGATACTTGACCAATTTCTTTAGAATAGCACTCTGGCTGACTATGACGATGGGACTTCATGACGGGCACTGTCCAATTTCTGAAAGAGAAGACATGGTCCCGCTGAATACCGATCAGACTCCTCGGGGATAACATGCATGAGTTTGCTCCAGCCGACAAAGCACATATTCTTATTGGAGATCCCCTCCCTTCCTTTATTTTTTACCGTATTTTTCGTATTATTTATTTACACATCTGAGTGTTACAGTGGTCCCTGTGCTCTTGTGTCTTGTTTATGTGGTTATCTTACAACAATTTATAAGAAAACTATGGAAAAGCGTAAAAGTGGGAGGGTTGTGCGCAGGCAATCTGGATAACCTAATCATTTGCTACTGACGTGGCAGATGACCGTCCTAAGTCGCAATTGATTACACGTACATTGGTCTCGTTGGTTTAAATGTAGTAATTTTGTGTCTTTAATTTTGGAGTCGCGGGCTTTCTGTAAAGTTGATTCAGAAATTTCAATTCTAAAAATAACGCAAGAGGGCGCTAGTGAAATTAATTTGGACTGCTTATGAAAAGCACTTTGGCTGATGAGAATTTAATATTCAAAACACGTGACCGATGCATGAATATTGGTTTTAAATTTTCTTCAAGAAGGTATAAAGTTGGAACCCTTCCGCATTATTGATATCGTATTTGGTGATCCTTCTCCCATTTGCGTCTCTAACTGTGTATGTCTACTTTGTACTTTCACTTGGGGTGTTTCTATATTTCGCGGTTGTGGGTGCAGCAACAGAGTTTTGTTGGAGATCCCCTCTTTTCTTTTAAACCGAATTAGGCCATGAAAAAGTTATAGGAAAATTGACATCGAATCTTGGAGCCGCGCACTCTCTGTCAAGAAAATGCAGAAATTTAAATTCCAGAAATAACACCAGAGGACGCTAGTGAAATAAATGTGTGCTGCTTATGAAAAGCACTTTGTCTTGAATGAGTTAAAGAAGATCCTGACGATAATCTCAACAGCACTCACAATAGAGCACAACAGTTAAGCATCGACGGACCCCTAGCAAGCCAGAGATGGGACCAGGTACCCGGGAGGAGTAAGCATCCCCTGTTGGCTAGCCGCACCCGCCGTCGATGTTTAATGACGAAAATGAAAACAGTATATACAATCCATGCACTGTCTGACGTTATGCCTATATAGAAAGCGTACACTCACTGTCAAACCCTGAAGCATCACTGATGCTAATGTAGAAAAGTATTGAAATGCATTTGTTTACATGTTTGTTTACAGGCGAGATACAGCGGCCGATCTCTTTTATACGTTGTTTGTACATAATTATGTGTTTACCTTTGTTTGTGTTAATTATCTTTATTATCATAACTTTCATATTTGATCGTAGTAATTGCCGTATTTGTACTTTTAATAGCTTTATTTTTCAGTTTAATTACATCGTTGTTTCATAACCTAATTAGTATTCATAGAAATGTCGATCCCTAATTAATTATGTATGTATTGGCCGATCATTCCAATTGACCAATCAGAGGCCATGACCTTTGTTTACTTCGGGTCAATCCCTGAGTGAGAGTAAAAATAGAGCCCCGATTCTGCATATCAGATTAGTTACATTGCGATGCTAGGATGACATGCTACTTGTGCTAATAGATAAGTTTTGTGATTCTAAGGGAGATGTTGTGATGTGATTTCTTTTCTTAAACTGGATTTTGTACATAGTGTAAATAAAATGTCAACTTTATTACTTTGTCTCACTTCAACAACACTTGGATAATTCTCGTCTGGGACGAGTATGGATTAATACTTTGTCGTCTGGGATGGCTGGAATTCTCGTCTGGGACGAGTGTGGATTAATACTTTACACAGTGACTTTGTCGTCTGGGACGACAAGATTACAGATTTGTCTAAGAAAGACACGCTACCAAAGATTTGTCTAAGATAGACACGCTACCAAAATTACTACGCATTCAAGGCTACGCTACAAGTGGTGGCAGCTTGGCGGGATAGAATTCACTGGAATTTATTGTGCATTTATTTTTCTGTGTGTGAAAATTTTATTTGTGGATTTTGAAGGTAAAGTATTGAATTCTCAAACGGTAAAGTATAGTGCTTACATAATTTCATTATTTGCTAACGCTAAATTTTTTTTGCAGTATTTTCACATTTCAGGTTTTTACATTGGGATTTACAGTGTGTATTAGTGCGCGATTCATTTTGGAATTTATACTGTGTGTAGTGCGCGATTCATTGTGGAATTTATACCGTGTGTAGTGCGCGTTTTGTGAATATTCCGTGTGATAATTTTGTGACTTACGTGTGAAGTGAAAATTTTATGTAAGAAGTGCGCAATTATTTTTCTGTGTTAATTTGCGAATATTCAGTGTTTATTTGTGCGCGACTTATTTTGTGTTGTGATCAGTGTCGTGTATTTTATATATTTTCCGAGTGTTGTGTTCAATTTATAGTGCGTGATTTACGTGATCTATTTCTGTGTTACTCGACGATTTGTGAAAAAAAAATGGAGAGTGAAAAAGTTCTAGTGCGAGTGTACGAAATTACTGACAAAGGGTTCTGGCATTTTGTGAGAACAGTGCGTGCAAATACCAGAGTAGAGTGTGAAAATTGTTTTGCAGTTTTCCCGAAGTGCTTGTACAGTGACCGTACAAAGAAATGTGAAGTGTGTGGCGGAAATGTACGTGAATTTTAAAGTTCGGTGTGACGTGCAAATTCGAGCAATTTTCAGTGTGTAAATATTTTCTGTAGAAAATCGTGTTTATATGTTATTTCATATTTTCTGTGCGAATTTTTGTTATCTTAGTGTATATAATTTTTAGTGCCCGTCGTGAAAAAAAAAACCAATTGTGGAGTTGTTTGTAGTGTTTGCGTTAATTGTTCACTCTTTTGTAATTATCGATATCATGTTTACGGGGGATAAAACCTCCTATACCCCTCGCGACATGGACACGACAGAGGGAATGTCAGATCAGATAATTAGTGACACGCCCAGGACGCCGGAACGTCCAATCAGAGAAACGCCGTCAACAGTGCGACGGAATTTACTAAAAGAGTTTGAAAACGCCGATGAAGACTTGACATGTGTAAAAGGTGTAGGGAATGAGCCCAATTATACGAGCACACCTTTACCTGTTCATTTTAGTGATCAATTAACGTATGAATACACAACAGAACCCGGTTGGTGTAAATTTGTCGTTATGTGGATTGTGACAATTTTCCTAGGAAGTAGGGTACTGTTTGCATTATATCAGTATTTTCCCGGATATATGTTACTGTGTCTGACAAAGGAAATTTTGATTTTTGGTGGTTTGTGTATTTTATGCATTATTCTCGTGAGCATAATTGTGAAACTAGTGTCCAGGAACGCTAAACGGACTCCGAACAATCCGAATACTAGGAGATCGACTCCTAAACGTGAACCGAGAAGAAATGTGACGTTTCGCTCACCTGATACTTTTACAAGCGATCAGTATCAACCAAGGGACGCTACTCGTGATGACAAACGTACAGTCACCCAAATAAGTGTGAAGAGAACGTTTAAGGGCGACGGCGATGACATTTGGAGCGAATTTATTCGTTATTTTGAGAATATAGCAGAATTAAATCTGTGGAGTGACGAGAGAAAACGAAAAGTGTTATTTACTGTGTTACGTGGTCAGGCCGAAACATATGCGTACGGATTGTCGGATTTTCAACGTAGTGATTATGATAGTTTGAAAAGTGCTTTAGACGAACGATTTGGACATCGTGCAATGAAAGAAAGTTATGTGGCCGAAGCCAAACTGCGTAGAAAACGAGATTCTGAGTCATTCCGTGATTTTGGTCAGGCTATAGAGGATTTATACCGTCGAGCATACCCTAATAATAGAGAATATGCACAAGAGAGTAGTATGAAAACTTTCATGGATAATTGTAGTGTTGACCAGGATTTTAGACTCGCAGTGAAACGTACGAGGCCGAAAACTTTACAGGATGCAATAACGGCATCTATGCAGGAAGAGTGTATTCGTTTAACAGAGAACAGAAATGGAAGTAACACATACAGACAGAGACCTTTAAACATGAACGGACCGAGGCAGTAGGCCGTGCGTCGGTCAGTGCACCAAAAAGGCCTAGTACAGATGTGAAATCAAGTGTTTTATGTAAGGAGACACAGACGAACAGCCATTTACCCAGTGATTTTCAACGTAAAAGGGATTTTATGCATTCAAAAGTGAGTGAATTTAAAGTGAAAGGAAATGAGAGTGAGAGTAAATGGATTAGTAGAAGGTACCCCATTAGAATGGAAAATAGATACCGGTGCAGTAAATACATTTATTACCGAGGATGTTTATTATAGTATCATCCCAGAGCACAGACCTGTACTAGAGAGGGCAATACGAAAATTCGAAACAACGGACGGAAGTGAATTAAAGCTGTTAGGAACTGCAAGGATGCTACTAACATTTGGTGATGTGAACATTTATTTTCGAGTGTATGTAGGAGACGTGACGAGTAATCTACTAGGACAAGATTTTATGACGAAGTATAAGTGCCAGTGGGAATATCGCAGTGATTCTTTAGTGATTTGTGAAATGCCATTTGCCGAGGAAGGGCGTGGTTGTAATGTTGTGACTATTGGAGATAGTGTGGTACCGCCGAAACATGAATGTGTATTGAGTTCGAAACTAAATTGTAAATCTGATATCAGTGAAGGAATATTATTGCCTTTGAAAAGGTTTATCCATACATATGGATTAGTGTTAGCACATGTGCTTGTGAACGCGAAAAACAATGTGTTTTATGTGCGCGTTTTTAACCCTGGTGACCGAGAAGTATGCATCAAGGGGAATACACAAATAGCGATATTGGCACCAGTTAATTTTATCAGTGATCCATTGGAACAGGAGTCCGTGTGTCGTATTCAGGAAAGTGAGAATTCGGAAGAATTGCCAGAGTTTTTAAGCGGTGTGTATTATGGATGAAGAAATCTTTCAACCGATGAAGCTGAAAAGTTTCGAAAGTGTAAAATTCTACGCGAGCGAAAACGCGTGTTCGCTTACCCAGATCAACCGCGAGAGAGAGCGAATTTTAAGGAACAAGTCCGGAGTGTTCCTATTGTCAATACAGAAGGGTTGGACACTGATAAGAAGCGAATGGTGATCGAGAAATCGTCAAGCCCGTGGTCAGCGCCACTCGTATTGGTGCAAATGATAGATAAAAGATGGAAATTATGTGTAGATTACAGACGTTTCGATTCGAAAAGTGTTCAGGATATATATCCGAATCCCAAAGTAGCAGAAGATTCAAGAGACGATTCAAATGGATCGAAGTTGTGTAGTTCAAAAGTGACATATCAAATCGATTCTAAGTTGCGATCCAACAAAAACGCGAAACGAAGAAGAAGAAGACCAGCGAAAGCCAAGCGAACAAAACCACAGGAAGTGTTGTCATTTGAGAATATACGTAAACATCAACAAAGTGACAAAGATCTGTGTGAATTTCTACGTATTATCGAGAATGGAAGTGATAGACAGCCGTGTGAATCATTATACGCAAAGGGATTTGAATATAAGTTTTATTATTCAAGGTGGAATGCATTGTGCGTATCAAATGGCGTATTGTGTATCAAATGGATTGACGGAAACGGTGAGAGGCTGAGAATTTGTGTTCCTCAGACCTTACGTGACGTTGTATTGTGGCATATGCATAATTCATCTACGACAGATCATGTAGGAGTCAGAAGAACGTACGCCAAAGTGAATGCTAGCCAGTATTATTGGCCACATTTAAGAAGACATGTGCATAAATACGTGTGCGCGTGTGAAAAGTGTGAAGAAAGGAGAAATATTCAAAGGGAAAAGAGAAGTTGCATAAATTCTGCTTTTGGAATTAATAGACGCAAGGAAATAAAACCGTCAAGTTGTGTGCGAAAACATGATACATCTTCAAGGAAGCTGTGTTATTCTGTGAGATTCGAAACGGATTTTATTTGTGAATGGAAATCGAAATATTGTGATAAGAGTGATCGAGTATTACCGATTCAACCAACAACAAAGTTAGCAGGGACCTTAGATGACAATATGACTTACAAAACAGAACCGCCTGATTTACATACTAAGACGAACAACGGATGTAGGATGTTATCACGGACGTATCCAGGAATCCCCGTGATAAAGAAGATACCGATGTCTGGATGTAGGATAGTGTCACGGACGTATCCAGGAATCCCCGTGATACAGAAGAAAGTGATGTGTCATGAAAAAGGAGGATATTATCACGGACGTATCCAGGAATCCCCGTGATAAAGAAGATTTGATAAAAATGTGAAATTTGGAGATGACTACGGCACAGTCATACTTTCCTATAGTTTGGAAGTGTTCAGATGTTTTTGGCAAAGGATTTTATCACGGACGTATCGAGGAATCCCCGTGATAAAGAAGATAGACGAACGTAAGGACAGTATCACGGACGTGTCGAGGAATCCCCGTGATACAGAAGAAACTGATGAGTTGACAAAAAGGATCTTATCACGGACGTAACGAGGAATCCCCGTGATAAAGAAGATGGACGTAAACCGAGAAGATGCCTCAATGATGATACTTATAGACTATGAATATTTTCCGAACTTTGAACTTTTCATTAATATGATTTGATGCACTATTGACATTTATCATATTTTGACATTGCTTTTGATTGTTGATTGTATTTTTTTTTCATACTTTTCTAATGATATTTTGTACTTTTGTTTGCCAGGGGTCAAACTTAAGCGGGGGGCAGTTGTAGAAAAGTATTGAAATGCATTTGTTTACATGTTTGTTTACAGGCGAGATACAGCGGCCGATCTCTTTTATACGTTGTTTGTACATAATTATTTGTTTACCTTTGTTTGTGTTAATTATCTTTAATATCATAACTTTCATATTTGATCGTAGTAATTGCCGTATTTGTACTTTTAATAGCTTTATTTTTCAGTTTAATTACATCGTTGTTTCATAACCTAATTAGTATTCATAGAAATGTCGATCCCTAATTAATTATGTATGTATTGGCCGATCATTCCAATTGACCAATCAGAGGCCATGACCTTTGTTTACTTCGGGTCAATCCCTGAGTGAGAGTATAAATAGAGCCCCGATTCTGCATATCAGATTAGTTACATTGCGATGCTAGGATGACATGCTACTTGTGCTAATAGATAAGTTTTGTGATTCTAAGGGAGATGTTGTGATGTGATTTCTTTTCTTAAACTGGATTTTGTACATAGTGTAAATAAAATGTCAACTTTATTACTTTGTCTCACTTCAACAACACTTGGATAATTCTCGTCTGGGACGAGTATGGATTAATACTTTGTCGTCTGGGATGGCTGGAATTCTCGTCTGGGACGAGTGTGGATTAATACTTTACACAGTGACTTTGTCGTCTGGGACGACAAGATTACAGATTTGTCTAAGAAAGACACGCTACCAAAGATTTGTCTAAGATAGACACGCTACCAAAATTACTACGCATTCAAGGCTACGCTACACTAATTTAACATTCGAAACACGTGTCTGGTGCATGAAAATTAGTTTAAAATTTTCCTAAAGAGGGTATAGAGTTGGAACATGTCCGTATTATTATAGCTTACAATAGTGGGTCAAACAATGCCATAGAATTTTTAGATCCATTTTGATATATAGAATCTGTGTTACAAGAGGTGGCAGTGTTTATCTTTTTGGTGATGTCACCTTACAGCGAGAAGTTTTATGTTTATACAATAATTGTGCGTCTATGGAGACCTCTGTGTATCCGGATAAGTGGGAGGATTGTGCGAACGTAATCCGGGTAATCACACCATTTGCTTATAGCAGATGGCCGTACGAAGTCGGCGACCGGTGCACTTTGGTCTCTTTCCTTTTATGTGTAGTCATTAATGTTTGATGTCTCTGTGTGTCTGTTTCGATTGTTTTGTATGATGTGCTAGTGAGAATTGTTGTGTCTGATGCGATTTGTAGTTTTGTCTGATGTCATTTATGTATCACTTTCTTGTGGGTTTGTTTCGCTGGGTGTGTGCAGGGTGGTCACGCTGGAGATCCTTCTCTTTTCCTTATCAAAGAGCGATTGTGAAAGACATTGTTGCGTCTTTCGGGATTTCTGCAAGGAATCGATTCCAATACGGTTTGTGTTTGTTCATCAATTGAGAACGAAAGAACAGACAGACATACACAGAATGTTTACACTCAACATGTTCGATCATCGATGTCCGTACTTTTGAAGCGAAAATAACTATGAATGACTGTAGTTTAACTCACAACAAAATACCAGTTATGCTATTTATTACTTTTATTCCTAGTAGTCAATATTGAAAAATGCGCATTTCAACAAGTTATGCCTCATAAGTAATATTCAGGGCCGAAAAGATACCGTTACGCCATGATATGCAACATCCATTCATCGCCTGCTGATGGCGTGTTCATATCTCAGATGATACGCTATGCCAATGCAAGTACCAAATATACGGATTTTGTTCTGAGAGCTAGGCATCTTTCAGATAAGCTTCTCAGTCAGGGATATGTTTGTGACCGACTAACATCGTCTCTTAAGAAGTTCTACGGTCGATATGGGGAACTCGTCATACACTATGATGTTCCACATTCCAGAATGGTGGATGGTATTCTGTCATAGACCTTTTGCACCATCTAACCAAAGATTGTACTCTATGTCTTCCGAAAAGGAAGTCCCCGGATGTGACAGTTCTACCGAATTGAGCGGCGGGTGTTGCATGCAAGCAGGAGATGCTTACTCTCCCTGAGCACCTGGTCTCACTCTCATATCGGGAGTTCGCTTCTTTTCATATGGTGGAGGATTTTGTTTGTTTTCTTTGGTTCCTGTTTTATCCTGATTTGTGCGCCATCGGTTTCTGATTTTCTGAATTATCGATTTTGTTTTGTATACAGGGATATGGTCATTATCCATAGTTGTCATCCTAATAACATGAAATTATGAAGAGCATGACATGACATTAAATTTCCAAAAAAAACCACAATAAGGACAGCTTATACCAGAGAAGATGTACATTGTACCAATCGTAGTTAACGAAACATAGATCCAGTGGAATATGGCAAAATTGTGTAAGTATCTACATGATCTATTTACAAGGTAATTTCGAGCCCTAAATGGAGTCAATACCTGGGCAGAGCTATGTCATCAAGGATATATTTTTGGACATTTTAATTTAGTTTTTGTGGCGGATAATTAACAAATATATTTCAAGTCAAGCGCCTTGAGTTAACTGAAATTAAATTCCAATAATTCTGGTTTAAAATGTCGGGGTGATTTATCAACGTAAGAATAGTATACCTTTACAGACTACAAGGAGTCATCTTGGACATTTCTACTTTTCGTTTATTTCAAGCAGTAAAATCAGATAAATCAGAGGAGAAAACAAACCGTTCTTTCAATAAGGTAAGATTTGCAAACAAAGGTATAATTGATAAATTGAATCTTGGTCAAATTTTGAATCACAAAACTCTCACAGAAAAAATCCCACCATGTTTCAAAAGAAAAGAAACTCCTTGTATTTTCTATTGCTACACACCAACAGTTGCTTCTAAAATTTACAATTACAAACGATTCTTGCAGTGTATTGATTTAAATAATCCCTCACTACATCCACTTCCTTGCGAATGTTCGTTATCGGATTTCAACTACTCTCCTTGTGGACACGTTATTACTGATGACCTTAGTATAGTCAAGAACGACAAGTTGAGAGAATTGTTTAAAAAGGGTCCCAAATACAGAGAAAGTAAGCACTTTGCATGGAACCAAAATGTCAAAATTATCATGGACTCTTGTGAGGAATATGCAAGACGTTGGGCAAAGAAAGAGGATTTACAACTCGACACCCTTTCCGAATGGATAAAATCCATCAGAGGGTTACTTTTATCTAGAATTAACCGATTAAAATCAACTGTGAACACCAGATTCGAGTCTATATTTAATGACCCTGATGTTATATCACAGAGCTTCCCTACCTCCAAGAACATTATGTCATCACACCAGCGGACAAAGCCTCAAATAATTACACATTTACTTGCAAAAAGTACTATTTCGACAGTCTGGTTAAAGAGTTGGGTTTAAATTCGACGCCTGGAAATCCCACTTACACCCCAACAAACCTTTCTGCCTCTGAAATAATAGATAACCACAAATCAGCTCTTGCTTCCTTTGTCTTCGACACTAACAATTTAGATTTAGATTTGCCATACTTATACTGCATACCTAAAATGCATAAGAATCCGTACAAACAACGTTTCATAGCTGGTTCCTCAAAATGTTCTACCAAATCTGTATCGATCTTACTCACCAAAGTTTTATCTGAAATCAAATCTAGGCTTCAAAACAGTATATTCTCACAGTGGTATCAACCAGATGTGGATTTTAAAGAATTCGAAGGAAATTTTAGAACATCTGAAATCCACTCATTTTAGAAGAGTCCATTCTATCAAAGCCTTTGATTTTTCGACACTTTACACTACAATTCCACATTCTAAATTGAAAGAAAGACTCGCAAAAATTATTAGTAATGCGTTTACAAGTAAAAACGGTAATCGCAAATACAAATTTATTGTTGTAAACTATGACAAAACCTACTTTGTAAAAGAAAAGTCCGATTCTGAAAATAAGTACATTGAAACTGATATTATTCAGATGTTAAACTTTCTGATCGACAACATTTTTGTGGTGTTTGGAGGAAAGGTCTTCCAGCAAATTGTCGGAATTCCAATGGGGATCAATTGTGCCCCACTCCTTGCCATTTTCCTTTACTCGTACGCAGCTGAATTCATTCAATCTTTGGTCTCTGAAGGGAAAAGATACTTAGATTCTGACTTCAACTTCACTTACAGATACATAGACGATGTGTTGTCCATCAATAATCCAAATTTCGCGGATTACCTGAGCAGTATCTATCCTTCGGAGCTTGAAGTCGAAGAAACTACAGAGACAAATAATTCAGCATCCTATTTGGACATGATGTTGTCCTACGACACTGATGGTCAAATGAACACCTCATTCTATGACAAACGTGACGACTTCAATTTCAGCATTACAAACTTTCCTTTTCTGAGTAGCAACATCCCTTCATCGCCTGCTTATGGCGTGTTCATATCTCAGATGATACGCTATGCCAGAGCAAGTACCAAATATATTGATTTTGGTCTTAGAGCTAGGCGTCTTTCAGATAAGCTTCTCAGTCAGGGATATGTTTGTGACCGACTAACATCGTCACTGAGGAAGTTCTACGGTCGATATGGGGAACTCGTCATACACCTATTCTCCAGAATGGTGGATGATATTCTGTCATAGACCATTTAAACCATCCAACCTAAGATTGTATTCTATGTCTTCCGAAATGGAAGTTACTGGATGTGACAGTTCTACCGAATTGAAGCGGCGGGTGTTGCATGCAAGCAGGAGATGCTTACTCTACCTGGGCACCTGGTCTCACTCTCATATCGGGAGTTCGCTTCTTTTCACATGGTGGAGGTTTTTGTTTGTTTGCTTTGGTTTCTGTTTTATCCTGGTTTTGTATGCCTTGGGTTTCAGATTTTCTGAATTGTCGATTTTGTGCTGTATGCGGGTATATGGTCATTGTCCATATTTGTCATTTAAGGCTGTTACACACAATAGAAATGTTAAACGTCTTCAAATTCATTAGCATCATTTTAGAGCAGATAAATTTACAGCATGGACCAGACATGCACGTTCCGGGTATTTAAACTTCGTCAGTGATCTTCAATCTAAAAATTGTAATATGGCTAAAATCTGTGAAAGTTATGTCCTAAATATACCTAAATATACCGAATGACGTAGCAAGATGGCTGGGATATGATGCTACAGGACCCAGGTGTTAGAAATTTGAGACAATTTTGTGAACGGAAATTTTCAAATGAGTTTGAAGAAACGACCAACCGAAATTGATCGAACTTGGCTACATGTGCCCTCGAGGACTCCTGGTACACCAGCAGTGACGCTCACCAAGTGGTATAAATGTTTAACGTCTTCAAACGCGATATTGATGTTTACGTTTACACGTACATAATGGTGCTCTAGGGTGATATTATCTGCTTGTCGACCTGCTAATTTTCTTGAACAACCAATAAACATCAGACAGTCACACCTTAAATATCAAAAACGAATGAATCGTTATAAAAGATAAAGTCAAGAGAGTAAGAGAAAAAAGAAAATTCATAACAACTAAATCACGTATCCAATAAAGGAGTATCAAGTGATTTCCTATCGATAGATAAAGATTAAATAAATGCACTGACCCTTCCTTATTACATATACAGATAAAATGAACTGATACAAAAATATTATCATATCGGTGTAAGTTCGAACATATGCAGAAGTGAATATTTTGACGAATAGGAACATCGTAACCCCACCCCATTTTCACTACGTTCCCCGGTAGCCAAGGAGGCCACGTTTCAAGCCACCGTGGATGAAACGTTGTGACCGTGAGACAACGTAGGGGAGGAAACGTGCAAACGTCCGTAACAAGCCGTGGGTTGAAACGTAGTGCGCCGCAAGGTATCCGGGATTCAAGAAACGCGGTTCGTCAAGGATACCTTGATAGACTGTGTGAAAACGTAACGAGACCTAACAGAATTTGAAAACCGAGATAAAAACTGACTTTCGAGACTTCTAGATAACCAAAAAGCCTGAAACATATATGAAGTGACAGATATGGATAATGACCATATCCCTTTATACAGCACAAAATCGATAATTCAGAAAATCATAAACCGAAGGCATAAAAAAAGGATAGAATGGGAACCAAAGTCTTCATCCCACAAGGTTGCACCACAATCATTTTAGTGGTAATGAAAATTTATTGAAAATAGTTGGAGAGTTGTGCGCACGGCACCGTTTGCCTATTTGTCTCGTTGGTTTATGTGTGATTTTTTGTGTTTTAGGTTTAATGTAGTTTTAGGCATTTCTTGTCCCTTTGCGTCTCTTGCTGTGAATGTCTCTTGCTGTGAATGTTTCTTGCTGTGTATGTCTCTTGCTGTGTATGTCTCTTGCTGTGTATGTCTCTTGCTGTGAATGTCTCTTGCTGTGTATGTCTCTTGCTGTGAATGTCTCTTGCTTTGAATGTCTCCTGCTGTGAATGTCTCTTGCTGTGTATGTCTCTTGCTGTGTATGTCTATCCCGTGTTCTTGCTTATGGTGTTCCTATGTTATGCTGTAAGCGCTGCAACCGAGTCATGTTGGAGATCCCCTCCTTTCTTTGACAGAATAGCTAATGAAGATAAACGTTGCATGTGACTGAAAAGGTACGCCGATGAGATATGGTACTAAAGATCCTACTTGAAATTAAAAAGTATGTAATATCTTTAATTATCCCACCTCTGGCAAATTTCTTGCGATCTGATTGGTCGAGGAGAACCGAATATTATGTTGTATCATTTTACTGACAGGATATTATTTTAATATCCTGCTTCTACTAAGACGCTTTACGATATTGACGTCACCGAGATGCTTTAAAATATGGTGACGTTACATACACAAGCCAAAAGCCATCGGTGGGGAAAATTCGTTATACAGTATTTTACAGGGGGGATACAAAAATATATTGGGTCGATGAAAAAAGTTGTATTGGGCTCGGCTTCGCCTCGCCCAATACAATTTTTTTCATCGACCCAATATATTTCTGCATTCCCCCTGTAAAACACTGTATAACTAATCATGTATAGACTTGGGAATATGTGTTCTATACTTATAGATCCAGTGTATCATACGCACATTTCAGAAAATGATGTTACATAAGTGTCGATAAAGGGATAAATAAAAAATTCATGTCAGCATTGTGAAACTTTTGCTAATAATATTACATAATTAGTTCAAAATCATATGAGTCCATGATAATTTGTTCAAGCATTATTGATACAACAATTGCCTTTTTTTAACCTTCTGAAAGAAAAAGTGTGACTTTTAGAGGGCTAATAGATTGATATGACAATTAGGTATATTAGTGAATGAAAGTCCAATACATATATTGAAAAATTGCTGAAACTCAATTGTTCTAAAAAATCAGGCAATAATGTTTCTGCTAATGTTTTTCTTTTTCCAATGCCATATATATATGACATAAATAATTCAGAATTCAACTATTTCAAGTCTCTGCCTAATAAAACTTTTTCGAACAAATCCTTTAACCATCCAATTGTGACATTATTGGTTTCCGGAAATGCTACCCGCTGGAGCATTCGAAGTTGTGGGTCCATTTCTGCGTTTCCAATTAACACTGCTTTAGATCGGAATACATCGGAAGAAATTACTAACTCCATGTAGAAATTACTAAATTCGGAAGTAAACTCGCAGTTGTTTATCAAAAGAATGAATTCGCAGTTATCCAATGATTCTTCCAAGTATCTTAATCGTCTTGTGCCTGGTAAGCAGTCTTTTGTATTATGCAGTGATGGGATTCCACACAAAGAATTCAGATTCATTTTGATGTTCTCACCAATAGAACAGGTAGTTTCGTCACATGAACACAGTATGTAAGCCTTAATTTTATCTTTGACATTGTCCTTTCTAGGCATGTTTTGCCCAGCGAAGGTAAAGGCATCCAGTAAATACTGTGTCGCCATTTCTTTTTGGTTTTGCTTAACGTTAAATTCCCAGGCGCCAATATGCAAACCAATATACCGCTTGTTATCAATGGAACTTCTAGTATCTTCCGACACCATCATCAGGTTGAGAAGTAGAATTGCATTGTCAAAATCCTTTTCTTTCTCGTAATTTTTCAGAAGATCTAACAAAACTTCCACAGGAGTTTCACCTCGGAGACATTCCTGAATTTCTTCATAAAGCATTATGGCATCTCTATAATTTCCCATCATTGAATGTAATTCAGCCAATTGTCTTGTAGCGGACATATTTCCTGGAATTTTTTCTTCAAGTAACATTGATCTCAAAGTCGGAAAGCAATTTAGAGCATTCTCCAATTGTGGTTGTAAAGAGCAAAGTCCGGCCATCAATGATACAGCTTTGTATAAATTCTTCTTAGCATCAGAATAATAGACTGTTGCTTGTTCCTCAGAACATTCCTTGTTTTCAATGAAATGTAATTTACAAAGTGCAGTCTGTTCTAAGGCTCTTATTTTCTCAAGCTTTGAAGGGGCTTGAATATAGGATTGAGTAAAACTTTTGATAGCTTCGTCACATAAGTCAAGCTTCCGATAGACAAGTCCAAGATCAAACAATGCTTGAGGAAAATTACCTTTGCGAAGGACAACCGCTCGTCTCAAACATTCAGCTGCCTCTAGAAGCCGAGGACAGTTCGGTATTACTTCAACTTTCTTCGGTGATTTTATACAAAGCTGTGTCACTTTTGCAGATGTGCCAGGATACCGGGTACGTTTGACCTCATTACGAGTCTGTGGCGTATAAGATCGTCCTCGTCGGCCTCTTGGTCGCTGTAAAGGCTGATTGGCGAACTCTTGCGATTTTTCTGGTTCATGTGTGTCATTTCCACATCTGAATTTTGTATAACGTTGATGGTGTTTTTGTCTTTGATTGTTTTGATCGTCCAAGGAAGAATAACGATTATACTCCACGGGTTTTTCAGATGAATTATGCAATTGATCTGGGGCAAATGTACGAACATGGCTCGACGCATATGTGGGACTCGATATATTCAATTTGGCCATTTCATGTGAGAGATTTTGTGTCAAAGTTTGTTCAAAATTTGCATTGGACTTTGGACGCACAACATTTGGATCGAAAGTGAGACTTCTGCGAAACTTAACATGTTCAACCTCTACTTGTTTTATGAGGCTTAGAGCTAATTGGTGAAGATTGAATGGTGTTTCTCTGATGCTCTGTGCTCTTTTAAGACATTCAATAGATTTATCGAGCTTCTTAAAGTAACGAAATTGTTGTCCACATCTCTGGAGAACAAAAATATCATCTGGGCAAATTTTTAATGCTCGCAGGAAGCAATCCTCGCTGTTCAGGGATGCCATATTTTTCGGAAGGCGTGAAAAAATTTGATGGTTTTTATCTTTTCCATGAAGGATTTTACCTATTTCACACCAAGTTTTTGCTTTTAAATTTTCTGTGCATTCTGCTGAAGCAGTAATTTCGCAGAGCAACATAAGGGCTTTGGAAGCATTTTCTTCACATGCTCCTTTAACCTTTGGGGGTGAATTCAAGAAATGTGTTTCACGCCTGTATGTCAGAGCTAAGCCAAATTTCCAGATGTTCTTTTCAGGACTTTTATTGATTACTCTCTCAAATATACTGATGCATTTGTCATGGAATCTAGGTCCGAATCTTGAATAAGAATATGCCATTTCCGCCTCTGCCGAAGTGAGCAAACAATCAAAGTCTTCTCGTTTCCGAAGTAGTTGCAAAGTTTTGAGTACTCCATCAGCTTCATGGTAACGAGATAAAGATCGAAGATAGCGCCCTTTGTTGGAGAGGGCAATTATACTGAATGGATCCACAGCTAAATTTTCTTCACAAAGAGTGAAAGCCCTATCTTTATTCTCAAGACGCCATGCCAGATATGACACTAGATTTTTCGTACGGATTGTCTCTTCATTCGTACTGTATCCATCTTTTAATTCTTCCTCTAATTTATTGCATTCAAAAGATGCTTTCTTTTCTGATTTTATAGCATCGTTTAAAGTAAAGGACGAGGGAAATTCTGATATTCTTATATGAAATTCATCATCTTCTTCATCATCTGCAGAATCCATATGTGCGAGAGTATACCTAAAAAGAGTTACAATATGTGAACTGAAGGACATTTCAGCTTCTTATAAAACCGATCTTTTTAAAAGTGTTTGCTACTGTGGCAGATGGCCGTCCTAAGTCGGCACCGATTGCTCATTGGTCTCGTTGATTTATGTGTAGTCATTTTTGTTTCATGTTCCTCTTTTTGTCATATTTATGACCTTTGCCTTGTGGAGCTCGTAAAAAAAGTTCCCCGCGAGGTATTTGAGAGCAAGTCATTTGAATATATTTCCCTGCCATGGTCGCCATAGCACTTTCTATACCCCTCTCTATTACCTCAGACAGTGCATGTATTTTAGATATTATTTTCATTTTCGTGCTTGAACATCAACAGCGGGTGCGTCTAGTCAAACAGGGGATGCTTAATCCTCCCGGGCACCTGGTCCAACCTCTGGCTTGTTAAGGGTTGGTCGGTTAGTGCTGTTATCGTCAGAATCTTCCTTGAATCACTCGTACCATTTGCGTCTCTTTCTGTGCGTGTCTGCTTTGTGTTTTTGACAGTGCGTGTTTTGGGGTTTGGGGTTGGTGCTGCAACTAGGTGTTGTTGGAGATTTCCTCCTTTTGTTTCAAGAATTTGTATTTTTACAGCAGATTGTACGATTTATAGTTCCATTACCATAATTGTTAGCATTTTGCAACTCGATTAAGGAGGTATTGAACGCTTTGACGCCAAATTAATTTTTTCTCAAATTTCTGAAATTATTCATTTCTTGTCTGTCTTTCATCATACAAATTTACATTTGATTCTATATATCCACAGGAAAATTTTCTATGAGACTTTGAAATATGCATTTTTCAACGTATCCGGGAATTTCTTGATGACGTCATAATATTAAAAGTGTCATTCCGGTTCTCTTAATGCTATTGGAAATTAATTTTGAATTAACTTCCAAAATATTCATAAATGTATTGCTCTTACATAAGGAAAGGATTAAATGAATTGTGTTATAAACAAGGGCAGGATATTGGAATAATAGTTGACACAGTCGCTCAAAAAAATTCAATTTCGAGCCGATTGACTTTAGTTGATAGGTGATTATAAGGAATCCTGTGGATTAATCCTTGTTAAAAACTAAACGAATGATCAACAATGTACAGAGATGATTTAATGAATAAAAGAGAAAAATTAAATTTGGGATAAAAATTTTACGAAGCTTTTTATTTTCCAATTTTTTCTTCCAAATTCGTCCATTCTCAATTAAGTGACATCCGCTTTCTTATTACGTAAATTTGTCAACGTATACTGTACGCTAAAATAAAATTTGAATTTTCTATTTTATACATGTAAAGTTTCAATGCAATACGTTTTGTATTAATATTTTCATTGCATTTTGAATGCAATCGTTTGTGACGCCATTTTCCCCCGATAACGTCGAAATGACGTCGTGGTTGCCTTATGAATAAAAATCCCCAAATCCACAATTTTGAGAATCGCTATAATTTCTTCAAATTACGTCGGAAATTATTCAAACTTCATCAGGATACTCAAATATGTATATCAATCAATGTATCATATGTTTTAAGGAAGTAAGGACTGTACTTTTCCAAGGAAGTGAGAAAAACAAATAATGCCGCCGCCATCTTGGTGTTGAATCCCTCCTTAAACGGTATTTTGCTTTGAGTACTTTGAATATTGATTTCTTAAGAAGCCCTGGGAAACATTCTCCTTTACCATTCATTTATTAAATGCACTTCATTCATTTAAATATAGGAGTATCTTCTTGCGCTTTAGTCATTCATATCTGATCATGTTTTCAACTATTAATAGCAATTCTCTGTAACCATTTAAACAATTTCGGCACGCATGGTCTCCGATTTTTATGATATTTTACACATAAGTAGGGACCAATGAAAAAAGAAAAATTTGACCAAAAATTTAATTCTAGGTCATCTGGTTACCATGGCAACGGCCTTTAAAGTTGAGAAATTGGCAAAATTGAGCTTATTTGAAGCTCTATAATTCGGTCTTTATGTGACATCAATGGAAGATTTTTTATGCATCCTAAAGATTAGGACATTAAATTTTAAATAAGCTCACTAGTAGTGTCTGATATTGTGAAAAAGGCTGGTTACCATGACAACATAATTAGCTCATTTTGATATATTGATTTCAAAATGCTGTTTGTATTTTCCAATTTTCCTTCTCTCTTGATGGGTATATGATAAGAAATAATATTTATTTTATAAAATGAGCAAATTCAAGATAAACCCACATGTTACTATGTACATAAATTACCTTGGCAACGGTAACTATGGTCTTTAATATTACTTATTTTGCAACTTCAGAGTCATTTTTAAAAAAATATTGCATCATGATTAACAGATAAAAATTGTTGGGAAATATCCAACACAAGGAGCTCTTTCAAAAACCGTGAAAAAACCGGGAATATATGTTACCATGGCAACCATTTTTTATTATTTTCATAAAATAGTCATTATTAATCCCAGGAAGTTCATATTCAATAACAATAAAGATCAAGTAAGCCTCTATCAAAATACAAAAAAAAAGTTTCAAATAATTAATAGTTGCTATAGTAATTTGGCCATACATTCTAAAGATAAGCATTTTTTGTTGTTTTTCGAAGCCTTTTTCCCAGAAAACGAAACATGCTTACACAACCTTTTTTACATATACGATAAAGCAAAGTCTAAACTTCACTTTAGATTTAACAAAATTCATATTACTTAACTTTTGATGCCCGTATCCAAGGACTCAAAGTGGGCCTATGTTTCAATTTTAAACAATCGTTGCCATAGCAGCGGCCTATTTCCTGAATATTTTTTAAAAATTTTCTTTCGTGTAATGAAAGATCTTCTTGAATACATTAATTACTTTTCATCACTTTGAATTAGAATTTAATGATCTAGTAAAACAAGGACTCTAAATATTGTCCAAAATTGCTTTCATTTTTGCGATTTGAGGTCATGTTGCCATAGCAACGAACAGAAACTTTGTCCCAATGTGACTGCTTATGTTTTATTTGCATAAAAAACTCAAAAATGTAAGTAATTTATCGTTGAATTTTGAAAAAATGCCAAAAATACTAATTTGATAGGGTACCTGTGTTGTTGCTATGGAAACATAAACACAACATTATTATTTCTTAATTTATAAGAGCAATGATAGGGTACTGATAATTCATCAGTTTTTGTTTTAGATTATGCTGCATAAATTATGTATGTGACTTCAAAAACGCCCAAAAATGCATTTTTTCAATATTCAAAGTCCGTTTCCATGGCAACCGGATGTGATATTAAGAAATTTTTTATCAAATTTTTGCTTTTGGGTCAGACCCAACCTTATGTACAAATTTTATCAAAATCTTAGACATGCCGTGCCATGCGTCCTTCATAAAAGTGCAAATGCTTACAGAGAATAGCTATTAATATATATTTATTTCATCCTTATTTTCAAACAGAAAAGTTTTGAAATAACTTGTTTAATGCACACCAGCGCAGACATAAACATTACCAAAAAGTTGAAATATGTATTCGATCATACAACTTTCCTTCTTCATCCCCCTCAATATTCTTGATCAAACATACTCGTCCAAAACATCCCCGTTTATACCTATCAAAAAATACATGGTCATTAATAACGCTTAATTGATCCCCCCCCTACTAACTATTGGAAATTACATAATTCGCTTACTCTTCTGTCTATAATGAAATATACCTAACTATTTTTATGCCCCTGGAATCACAGATTCGGGGGCATATAGTTTTTGGCCTGTCCGTCTGTTTGTCTATCTTATTGTTTGTCCGAAAAAACTTTAACATTAGGCATAATTTTTGAATGGTAAGTGATAGGGCTTTCATATTTCACATGTGTGTTCCTTTTGACGATACCTTTCAATTGATACCAAAATTTTTGACCATGTGACCTTGACCTTTGACTTACTTTTCAAAAACTTTAACAATGGGCATAACTTTTGAATGGTAAGTGATAGGGCTTTCATATTTCACATGTGTGTTCCTTGTGACAATACCTTTCTATTGATACCAAGACGTGTGACCTTGACCTTTGACCTACTTTTCAAAAACTTTAACATTGGGCATAAATTTTGAATGGTAAGTGATAGGGCTTTCATATTTCACATGTGTGTTCCTTGCGACAAGACCTTTCAATTGATACCAAAAGTTTTGACCTCGTGACCTTGACCTTGAACCTAATTTTCAGAAACTTTTACATTAGGCATAATTTTTGAATGGTAGGTGATAGGGCTTTCATATTTCACATGTGTGTTCCTTGTGACAATACCTTTCCATTGATACCAAAATTTTTGACCTTGACCTTTCACATACTTAACACAAAATGAAGTTTATACTAACAAAGATGCCACCGGGGGCATTCGTGTTCACAAACACAGGCTTTATTTGTCTGTTCATCCATCTTTCATATAGTATTTACTTTATCAACGCTAGTTTAATATGTTTTTAATAATAAGAAGTGAACAAGGACCGACGACACAGGCTTTATTTATTCTAATTTCTGACATATCTAAGTGTAGTTCTAGTGGGGTTTTAGGAGATCATTCCCCCATTCCCCTTCTGGAATTTTCCGATTTTCATTGTTATCTTTCATTTAATTCTTTTGTTTGGTTTTGTTTTGATTGAGATTGTTTTTGTTTTCTTTTACCTGTGGTCTTTTAAGCATAATTAGTTGGGACCCCCGACGGACTAGAACTCAACCGACGGACCGGACATCATTGAAAAAAAATCAAGATTCGCCCATGATGTCTTGATCATGAGCTTATCATGCATACTATAACAGACATTAATTTAGAACTCCATGACTGGACATAGAAGTCAGAATATAGAAATAACACACAGAAGAGACCAGTTATTCTACATTGCTAATTTGCAGAATAATAAGAATATTGATATCGTTATCCATTTCATAAAGCTGCTGAATGATCATTGATATCACATATACAAATAATGCATATCGATCAAGTGCGGATCTAAAGGGGGTCGGAAGGGGGGGGGGGGGGTCAGGAAGCCCCCTCCGACTTAAATTTGCATACAATTTTTTTCCTGTTTTACGTAAAACTTTTTGTCAAAACCATAGGCTAGACCCCTGAGCGCTAGTATCCCCACCCGAAAAGTATTTCTAGATAACCACTGTCGATTTATACCGAAAAGGTGCACGCTGTTATACATATATCCACATCATAGTAAATGAATGTGACATATTGAAGCTGACGTTAGCACTTGTCTTACTACAAGGTATAGAAGAACATGTGCATGTAAGCGTAAGATTACAAATACATTATAACAACAACAATAATCAACAATAATAAAAGAACGCTCTCATACAGGGGTGTAATATCCCTGAACCTGAACTGATGCGCGAGTCCCGACTCAGCATGTACATGTACTAGGTATATACATTTTACATTAATTTTAAGGTTAGGGTTGCGACTACAGGGAGATAACTCTATTTTCATATCACATAATATTTGAAACCGACATAAACGATACATGGTATAAGCTCAGATTGTTAAATTATATTAGAAAAAATAATACTCCTTGAAACTTTCATTGCTGAATGGATATTTTGGGGGGAAAATGCATATTTTTCAATGGAAAAACGCCGAAAATAGGAAAAAATTGTCATTTCTCATGAGTTCTGCTACCAAAGATTCAAACGTCAGAATATTAACTATCCATAATACTCATTAAAAATGAGATAATTAGAAGTTCGAACCTCAAGTTAAACTCTATGTTTTGGGGTCAAAATGTTGATTTTTTGCATAAATTATTGTGCTATTTATAGAAAAAGTCATTTTGCTCAAAAACTAATTCGGGTACATATTGATTTCACTGCTTTATGATAACGCAATACCATAGATATATATGTAGAAAAAAACTGTGTAGCTGGCGACCTTTTAGCTATTAATAAAAATAACGAGTTGTTGCCATGGCAACCAGCAACATAGTTTTTTATAAGAAAATACACTCCTTAGAACTGATTATTTAATCAGAATTTCTCAAAATAGCCTTTAAATCACCCACAAGCTATAATAATCTTGAAAAATAAGGAATTGTATGAATTTTTGAAATTTAATGCATTTCAGAGGTATGTTAACTTATGATGTGGTATTCTCCAAAATGACAAAAATGTTAAAATAGGCCAAAAATGGACATTTATAGCCAAAAAACGAGACGGGCAAATTTTAATTTTTTGGTCCGAATAGTTCGAGGAGATGTTTCTCTATATATGAATCTATCCATCTTTCATCTACTTCATTTCTACTTAAAGTCGCCACCCTGACCTTAAGACACACACATACTACACATAGCTAGCAAAATATATTGTATTTAAATACACGCGTATGCATTCCATAATTTCCATTAACAAAGAATGATTATATAGAAACGTTGTCAAAAACTAAAATAGGAAAGAAGAGGATTAACTGATATCAACATTTAAAGAATTTAAAACACAATACAGTGTAAATACATGATTAATTTAATAGACCTACCCTCTACATGTAATTAAAATTTCCCTTCTTTACACAACGGAAACTTGGTTTAAAACTTCGCCTTTTCTCAACAAAATGTTTCAATACTCTATTTCGTGTTTTGATTGCGGAGAAAACATTGGTTAGTTTCGGTTTCGTTTTCATCAGGTTCATGAAAAAATTACTTTTTACTTGCAATTTTGATTGCACACATAAGCCAGTATTAAAACATTGATGTGACGTAATGCCTTTGTTCGAACAGTCCGAAATTTACCTTTGACTGTCCAATATCAAATCTAAGTCGCGATTACTAGAAAACACACCTAGATTAAATATTGGACAGTCATAGATAAATGTAGCGCTAGATAAACGCTACTGTATGTAATATACAGAGCGTTAGTGCAACAGGTTCGTTTGGTTGGAAGGTTATTTTTTGAGGAATGTTGTGCCCTGCATTCTTCAAATCAGCTCATCAATTTACTAAACTGTACCTAGGCATGGATAATTTTAACTGTTACTGTTTTAAAACTTGTAAATCCACGAACATTTGTTTTTGTCTCAGTTCTAAACAGAAATGTCTGCCATTTTTCCGGATGTGCAAGATCCGATCAATTCGACCGTTGCACATTTCAATCTGTATAAACCTCTCCTTTGTTGGTGCTCTCACCCTATGGGATCATATATTTCGCATGTACTGGCATTATAAACCTGAAAATGAAAAAGAAAGAACTTGGAACAGTTAAATGAATGATTTGTATACGTTGCCTTGTTTCGACCTTGATCCCTTGGGGTGAGTGCTCCTACAAAAGAGAGGTGCTTTCCCATTGAAGTATGCTAAGGTCGAATTGACTAGATATTGTACATCCGGTAAAATGGCAGTCATTTATGTTAAGAACTGGGTCTAAAACAAATGTACATGGATTAACAAGTTTTAAGACATTAACAGGTAAAATTATCCATGCCTAGGTTATGCTTAGACCACAAGAGAGTCGTCTTGAAACAAATGGGATGTATAATATTTTTCTTATAGCAAATAATTTGCACGCATACATGTCTGCGCTCACCTTCCCGTGAACATTACCGTTTTCACCAAAGCGATGATATTTTTAAAATATGGATTCTCTGTAAAAACCTAAAACAGCTGGCCACGGCATGTCATGGATTTTGATGAAACTTTCTGTAATTATCATACTTAATGTAAAAACAATGAAAACAAACCATATTGTTATATTTGAACAACGGTTGCCATGGTAACGGGGTCAATCTTTTTGACACGCCCATAAATATGAGAGATAAGACATATTGTGGCATTCTGTTGCCATGGAAACCATGGTCAAAATTTACTTTATGAACACAAAAACTTTTCTTTGTAAGTTTAACTCTGACAAGAATAACTTTTTCGGGGGAGGGGGATATCAGGTAGTTGTTGATATTCAGTCAAATTATGTGAAAATCTAGCAAAAATAAGGTCTTATTTTAGGGTCATTTTTGGCCTGTTTTTGATTATTTTGAAGGTTGAAAACCATTATTCGGTGAATGTTATGGGTATTTAACGTTACCTTGCCAAAATAAATGTCCAGAGCTGGGAAAAATCAAGAAATAAAATCTATGGTGAAACTCACCATTTTGTCATGAATGCCAATCAAAATCCGTTGCTATAGCAACCTTTGAATCCATGTAAACGTCTTCATATTGAATAGCATCATTTAAGAACAGGTAAATTGGCAACATGGACCAGACATGCACGTTTCGGGTACTTACCCTCGTCAGTGATCCTCAAATCTAAACAATGTAATAAGCCAAAAAGTGTAAAAGTTACTATGTCGAAAAAGCGTACCGAAAGACGTAGCAGAATGGGTGGGATATGATGCTACAGGACCCACGTTTTAGAAATTTCAAGAAATTTTGATAACAGATATTTTAGAATGCGTTGAAGAAACGATCAACCGAAATTGATCGAACTTGGCTACATTTGCCCTCGGGGACTCCTGGTCCACCAGCAGTGACACTCACCAAGTGGTATAAATGTAAACGTCTTCATATTGAATAGCATCATTTAAGAACAGGTAAATTGGCAACATGGACCAGACATGCACGTTTCGGGTACTTAACCCTCGTCAGTGATCATATTACCATATACCGCATATTTAAAAACATTGTTTTTCCTCATGTTTGAGTCCTATGATTATGAAATAACATACCTGTATACAAATTATATTTATCATTATCAATTGACCTTCAAATCATTTCAAGGTCATCTGTCCAAATCTCAAGGTCATTTTTAAATTTAGACTAAAATTAAGACAAAAATCAGGATTTCCAATTAATTTAAATTGATTTCTCTTACTCATTTCATTAGATATTTTGATTTTAAATATTTACAGTTGAACAACCGATCAAAAGAAGTAGAATTCATCACAATTTTCTTAAATTGTATTTCACTTCTATGTATGACATACTTTCAAAAGAGCATAAAATTGCGATTTTCTAAAATTTTCTCGTAAAATATGTGACATTTTTTGGGGTCTTCATTGGACTCTGATAAATGTGATACTCATCCCAACAAATAATACATTTATCATACTTTTACCGATAATTGATTGTTTTGCCAAGGTTCCATACTGTTTACTGTTAATCATGTCTCTTTTTAGTGGAAAAACCACAAAATTTGGCCTGAAAATAGCATATATTTTTAAATGACCTTGAAAATTGAGCAAATGACCTTGACATTTTCTCAAGGTCATGAGAGCATCAAATGGTCTTTAATACATCTACATACTAAGTTTTGTAACAATAGCAGGCATACATCTGTAGAAATTAGCTTTTTACTTATGACAGGTATTTACACCTTCGTACCAAATGTTGCCATGGTAACCTATTTCAAAGGCATGTAAACAGAAAAATCTCACTTCTAGATAAATTTCCTTCAGTTCCCATGAAGTCCTAGGATAATACTCTTCAGGAAATAGTCAACTGTATTTCAAATCTTGTGCAATTGCATTATTACTCTTGTCAAATTAAGTAAAATATAGGTAAAATAAGGCCTAAATTGGCCGAAAATGGCTCATTTTTAATAAGCAATTTTTCTTGAAATTGAAGTGAATTTACATGACACACAGAAAGAAGGAGCATCGAAAAATCAAATTGTATCCGCTTAAGAGGATTTAAATAATCTTTTCGGAAAATTACATATACATTCAACATTTATTTCCATGGTAACGGGATGCATAAAAATGCCTTGTTTTAAGGTGTTTTTATACAAAACCTTGGTTACCATGGCAACGAAACGTCGGAGAAAAAAATGGAAGGTCAATTCCTTCTGGGGACATCATATTTACCTTATACACAAAAGATATCCAAAATCTGAGACATGTCGTGGCCAAACATGTCTGATTTTTTAGGTTTTTACATAGAATCTATATTAATACATCGCTTTTGCATCCAAAGCTAAGATAAATGTGCTTTGACATCTACTGGACAATCGTTACTATCCTTATTAGAAATCACGTGACAAAATTCGATGTATCGTGGTACTTTTGCTATTTTTTCCGAAGTTGACAAAATCCAGCACAATCTTATATATCTAAAGAATCGGCCGTTATGTCGGAATTGATAATGTAAGAGGCACTATAGTTCAGTCAGGTTTTTTTTTTTTTCGGTCTTAATTTTCTTCTCCATCTTTTTAATAAGATTTTGCTCGACTTCATCTGGTCCGAAAAACCTGACCTAAATCTAGCTTTTGACGATTATTTTTAACCCCCCCCCCGATTCCCGGTGCAAATAACCGTCAAAGTTTGGGTTTAGGTAAGGTTTTTCGAACTATACTCCTTCAAAATATCTTCCTGAAGTATTTCTTTCATTTAACCTTGCACATAGTTAGTTGAACGTCCCCACTGATTTCTTTTCGGTATTTAAAGGCACTATATTATTTCTTGCTTGTCCCGAAAACGACAATTTTAGAGACACGCCCTTTTATTCTATATATCCAAAGATGCTTCAACTAAACCATAATCTGGCAAAGTATTCTCGTTTATTCTTTTTCCAAAAATTGCATCCAATTTCGTCTTGGTTTACGGAATCTGCGTCGTAATTTGTCACAACTATTTTTATTAATTGAAAATTCCATCTCCATTATATTCTTTAATAAACGACTCCCTTCTGCTAGTAGCGAGAATGTTAGAACCTGAAGCGATTACATTTCGTTGCAGTAAAGGCAACTAACATAATAAGAACAAAGTCAAAGGTCATGCCACTTTGAAAAGTGGTCAATGTTTTAAATACGATATTCGCCTCAAACAATAATAATTCATTCTTAAAGATATTGGACAGTTTTCGGGCCTGCGGGTCTTAAAATGTCCAATATCTTTAAGAATGAATTGTTTTCGGCGTATATCCAATACTGATACTACAATATCCATACAAATAACATCTTCTCTCTTACTGGCCTCATTACTTATAGATTATGTATCAATGTCATTGTGCTATTTTTAGCGCCGTCTTCTTCGTTGATCCGAATTAATTTTACTTATCGAAGTGAAAGAAGATATTATGAATAATGAAATTTATTGTTGATCTAAGGATCAATGATACCCCGGCATATTTCACATATAAGCAATGTATAAAAAGTTTGAAGGTGCACTATTCAACACAAAATTGAGGAACATGACCCTTTATTTGAACTTGACCTGTATTTCTCAATGTAAAGCTTTATCTAAGAAATAAATATATTCCCTGTTACAGTTTTCATTTACAGGTCAGGCAAGCATAAAATATTGATTTTTTTTCCAAGTTTGAAGGGACACAACTCTGCATTAAATTGAGCCATATTCAAACCTAACCTGTCATTTTTCGTATGACAGCTACGTTCAAGAAATGAATTTATTATCTGTAACAGTTGTCCTTCTAATGTCCAGAAACCACCAAATTTTGAATTTGTCTAAGTTTCAAGGGGCATATCTCTGCACGTAATTGAGGGAAGTGATGATATGTATTTCTTGGTGTAAAAGGTATATGCAAGAAATGAATTTGTTATTTGAATCAGTTTTACTTTAAATGTCTGCAAACCACAAAATTTTGAATTTTTGTAGGTTTCAAGGGGCATAACACTGCACGTAATTGAGGGACATAACCCATATTCGAACTTGACCTGTATTTCTTGGTGTGATAGCTTTATGCAAGAAATGAATTGATTATCTGATTTGATTGATTTATTGATACTTTGTAAAGCATGGTACATCAGTGTTACATGTACATTGTCATTATGATAAATAAAATTATGACAATAATAACACAAATCATACAAACATACGGTAATTGAATCAACCAAACATATCTTATACTTCTTGACAAGGCACACTCATATCATATTAATAAAGAAGAACATACATTGATTAACTAATTAATTTTATGTTAACTTTGAGACAAATTATTCCTCAGCTTATCTGCATAATAGCAATATTGACCTAGTTTTCTCAATTCCTTTACATTATTGCTGCTTAAAAGTTGTATCAATTTGAAAACATTTGGACGTCTGATGTAATATTTCTTTATATATTTCAATCTTGTTTCATTGTAACAAGGACAAATAAGTATAAAATGAAATTCATCTTCAACGTCATTTAAGGAGCATCTTGTACAAAATCTATTATGTCTATCAATATTATATCGTCTTCTACATTTAGTTTATGTGCTGAGATACGAATCGTAGTGATATATTTTCTGTATATAAATTCTATAGGTTTCTTTAGATAAAACTGTAATGTGAAATTATCAATGATATGTCTATACAGTAGAGACTTCGATGAATTTGTAATATTACTCATTATATGTTGTTTATAAATGTCGTACAGTCTCTGTTCAAAAATACTATATGCTTTTTTGCTGTCCATACCCTGATTCCAAAGATATCCTAACCCACATAAATGTAGTTCTCTCTTTATGTTATTTATCCATTCATCAATATTATTAATTCTCTCTTGGTAACAAGCTCTTAAGATACAATTTTCACTTCTTTTTATTTTATACAAATATTTGAATGTTCTTAATTTACTCGAAATGCTAAGCGGATCTACCTAATTCACAATAAACCAAATCGTTTGTCGCATATTCGTTAACTCCAAGCAGATTTTTACAAAATTGTAGGTGTAACTTTTCAATATCTGGTTCAGTAACGGTTTTCCTTTAAACTTCCGGAAACCACAAAATTTTGAATTTTTCTAAGTTGCAAGGGGCATAACTCTGCACAAAATTGAGGGACATGACCCATGTTCGAACTTGACCTGTATTTCTTGGTGTAAGAGCTATTTCCGAGAAATAAATTGATTATATATAACGGTTTACCTTTAAATGTCCGGAACCCACAAAACTTTGATTTTTTCTAAGTTTCAAGGGGCATAACTCTTCACAAAATTAAGGGACACTACCCACTCGAACATGACCTGTATTTCTTGGTGTAAAAGTTATATGCAAGAAATGAATTCATTATCTGCAACAGTTTTTCTTTAAAGGTCATGCGCAAAGATCCCTCACTTACTCATTTTTTTCTTGTTCAGTTGATCAAGTATATCTAGAATAACACATTCCAATTTTTCATTAGATCAAATTCCGTCCCAAATAAAGCTGGTGAAAATACGTCCAGTATAAAGATTCAACAAAGCCTGCCCGGATTACCTCCCGTAGCGATGACGTAAGGTACACCAAAGCCCGCATATACTATATATACTACACTGTTTATGTACACAGCTTAAAAAGAACGATATATGCGAGTATATATTTCTTTTTTTTTTAATTCATCAAACATCGAATAGCTTTGCACTAATTTTGTACATCACATTAACAATCGTTTTGATATCATAAGTTGACGACTGTGCGGTAAGAAGTTTCCCATAGAAAGTGGCTTAGTACCCGAAACGTGCATGTCAGGTCCATGCTGAAAATTTATCAGGTTTAAAATGATGCTATTGAATTTAAAGACGTTTAACATTCACCTGCTTTCAAGATTTGCTACCGGGGCGAAATTTTATGGATTGAATTTTTCGAGCAACCCTTAGTAATGTATATATTTTTGAAAAGGTCTTTCCAAGACGGCGATTTTGAAAATGATTTCAATTAAATCGGACTTAAAACAAAAAAGTTATTAGCAAAAAGAACTTTGATGGCCAAAAAATTAATTGTTTGTAGATTTATTTCTATGCGTTTGATTAGAGTATTTTGGTCATGTTTGGTATGAAATGAATTCGATTGAAGTGCTGTAGAGGAAGATGATAAGGAAATGCAAAAATAATGTTGAAACAAACCATTTGTGTCTTTACGGCCGAGTTTGTCGGTGCATCAAAGGCTTGGCGATCGTTACCGAATAACGGTATAAAAGCGTAATGATGAGTTGAGGGTTGGTTCATTTTTTAAAAATCTTTACTTCGATTTCTAGAACGTTTTCTGAAAACTTATTTACTGCACAATCTTGAAATAAACGCAGTTGGATACACATCGAGTCTTTGGTATCGAAATATTTAAGTTTACTTTATCAGAAAATTGATTATATATATATGCCGTCTTTACAGCGTCTCTCAACTACGTTTACATGCAGTTTACACAGTATCTTCAGGCCAGTTGTTATTGCTGTTTGTTAATTGTTTACTAACAACCACTTAAGACAAAGTTGAGAAAAAAAAATGTGAAGAAAAGTGAAAAATTTGACATAGAATTTAATTATGTTATCAAATTTATCTTGTTTTAACATATGCAACATGCAAACTTCATTACTAAATATCAAATGTAACGAAATGCTTACGCCAATAAACAGACTATGGAATGAATGTTTGTAATATCTATGCATTTGTTTATCGAAGAATGTTGTAAATTCGGGAGATGGTTTTTTTTACAATCGGGCTTAAGTATTCTGAAAAATTGAATTATTATTATCGAGTTAATACAAATATTGAAAAATCCGTGGTTTTCAGTGGCGGATCCAGAGGGTGCGGGGGGTTGCATCGAGGGGGGAGGAGAGGTGCAGGAGGCGGTCCGGAGCCTCCCTCGGGAAATTTTGCGAAAAATATATGCAAATGCTGCAATCTGAATATTTGAAACCTGTATTAATAAGTTTTACCAAAAGTGCAATAATAAGAAAAGAAAATACGGATTATTCATGCATAATTTTCACCGATTTTGGACCAGAGATACAATTTACCTGAAGATAGGGGTCGATCTTAGCACTGAACCTCATTTCGTATTTCTTCTGCATGGCGATTCGTATTTAAAAAAAAATATTCAATAGCAATGTAATTAGCTTTTTGCCATGTTTATTGCGGAAAAGTGGGCGGAGAAATAAACATAGCACATAGTCTTGCTGATTTTATGTATTTCATTCGATTATATCTTAGTTCAAAATAGTTTTGGGGTGTATAAGCAGGATAAGAGATGGACAATAGTCAAACTATTTCATCATGGTCTATAAAGATCGATCCTCAAGAAAAACTTGTTATTCTAAATTGATTTTCAAACAAAAAGACGACTAGACTAGTGGGCATCATATAACTTCCAGAATATTTTAGCGGTAATTCGAATTTTAACGTCATGTAGATTTTTTTCATAATATGGCATCGGTAACTTTGTTTTTTTCTAAACTTCCATCAAGACGAACATTGCCCAAACGTAAAAGCATCTACCGTCTATTTCCCAACAAATGCCTGTCGTGGTATAATTTGTTGTTCACACCTTGTACGGGGGTCAAATATTACGCAATCCATAGCTAGGCTTGCCTGTATATGACACGCCTGCGATCACTCTGATTTGAATATACAACCTCTATATATGAACTGACACTTTCGTCTTTTGTATTTTTGCATCGGGTGTCGGTGTTTTGCTGTCGGTGCTGCAACAGGGTCTTGTTGGAGATCCCCTCCCTTCTTTTATACCCGGCTAACTAAGGTCATCACTTAATGATAGGTAAAAGTCATACTTGTTTAATTCCGAATACGCTGTAAAGTCGTTTTAGAAGAACAACCCCCAACCCCCCCCCCCCAAAAGATAAAAAATAGATAAATAAATAAAATATAAAAAGAAATAAATCAATAAAACGTATTTGGTACCGATCTATTTTCATCTATCATTCAAGTAAACAAGATTGGGGAGTTTCATCCCTCACTGCCGTCAGATAGCCTCTAAAACTCGCTTGGGTGCACATGACGTCACACAAAGGGGCAGATAATTCAATCGCGCCGCTTCAATGATTAGACTTTTCAGGTCGATTTATAGGAAAACGGACGGTCGGAAAAATATAATTCTTTTGAAATTTTTTCTCCAGTATGAATTAGTAAAATATAATAAAGGTATTTTAATATTTAAAAACCTTTGCGCGTGACCTTTAAATATCCGGAAACCACAGGTGGGACGGACGCACGCACGCATGGACTGACGCATGGACGACGGACAGGTTCATCACTATATACCCCACCATTATATGGCGGGGGTATAAATATCTATGAGAATAGAGGGGGTATGTATCACGTATCATTAAACAAAGGAGGGGATCTCCAACAACACCAGGTTGCAGCACCCACAGCAAAACCCCAAAACACTCAATGCAAAAACACAAAGCAGACAAACACGGAAAGAGATGCATAAGGGCAAGGAACGTCAACGCACAACACAGAAACATCAAACACAAAGGACTACACATAAACAAACGAGACCAATGGGCAACCGGTGCCGACTTAGGACGGCCATCTGCCACGGAATTAGCAGAAGGTGTGGTTATCCTGTATTACGTGCGCACAACCCTCCCACTTTTCCGACTACCCAGAGGTCTCGAAGAACGTACAATTGTGGTGTAAAACAACCTCCTCACTGTCAGATGACCACAAACAAACAAGACCGCAAAACGCAGGGGCCCAAGCAACACAGATGGATATGTAAATGGATATAAAAAGAGGGTGTACGTAATACAATCCGTGCTCTGCCGCCGCGAGCTCATGTATGTTATCACCCGAGGAGTCCGACTGACATTCAGAGAGGACAGGTGGTCGAGGCCCTGTCTTCTTTATAAAGGTTTGGACAGGGCCCGTCATGGAGTCCCGTCGTCACAGTCCGTCAGAGTGCAAGTTTTAAGAAAGAAAATCACTGACCATCGAGCATTGCATGGAAACTTCAAAATTTTGATTTTCCTTTTTTTTTCACCTTTTTTGTAATCATTTTGATGCTCCTTGACCATTTATAGCAATAAAAAGGTTTTTAAACTTTTTTTAAGAATGTTTGCCTGTGTTTTAGTTGTTACCATGGAAACCTGCCAGTGAGACATAAAAATTGTATAAATTTGTAAAATTTAATTATTCATGACATGATTTTTACTTGTTATGTATGTGTTTTTTTGTTTGGCTCATATGAGGATATTTTCTTTTGTTGCAAACTTTTCATCTTTTATCCAAATTTTCACAGAAATTGCCCATTTTACCTAGCAACGAGATATACACCTTAGTTACCATACCTTTCATTTCTGTAGATGCATAATACCGGCTTATCTTATATTACCAAGTATGGATATTTATTCCATACTAATGTATTGAAAGTCTTGCAATAATACGCAAATTACAAAACATGAGAAATTCTATACATAAAATATGATAAATCCTCCATAGAAACCAATTTTATTCCATAGCAACCATTTTCATGAATTAAATTTATCATTTTATTACTGGCTTTTATCTAGTTATGTGTGCATTTTTTATTTGGCTCATAAAAAGATTTTTCTTATGTTGCAAATAATGTATTTATTATCAGAAAGGTCATTGAAATTGCCCATTTTACCTAGCAACGAGATGTACACCTTCGTTACCATACCTCTCAGTTCAGAAGATGCACGATACCAGTTTATTTATATTCCCTCGTATGAATATCTATTGTATTCTCATTAATGGAAAGACTTACAGTGATATGCAGAAACACGAGAAAGTATATATATAAGATGTGAAAAATCCTCCATAGCAACCAATTGTATTCCTTAGCAACCATTACCAATAATTGAAATTAATTGAAATTAACTATTTATGACGGGGCTTTATCTAGTTATATGTGCGATTTTTAAGATGGAGCTTATCTTTTATCTAAAATGTTACAGAAATTGCCCATTTTACCAAGCAACGAGATATGCACCTTAGTTACCATACCTTTCAGCTCCATAGATGCATGATACCGATTTATTTCGTATTACCAAATATGGAATTTTACTCCATAATTTGCAGATTACAAAATTCTCCATTGAAACCTTACTTTTTATCTTAGCAACCATTTTACGTTTTTCTGCTAAGCACCATCAGATGGAATTTTCAAATGTAGAGTGTTTCCTTTTTGTAAAATTATGTGTACTATTGCATGTATTGTATGAAGAATAAAATTAAGAGATATCATTGTATAGTAATAATTCATCTACCTTGATGATGAATAGGAAATGACAGTTCTGTGCCACAAGCCCCTCACATGTTAATGGGAAATATAGGCCTTCCTCACCTAAAGGTGACGGACCGATCGATATCTTTTATAGAAATAGTATCAGATATAAGATGGTCCGGGGATCACTGAAGCATACCCTCCTCCTCTTCAGGATATGCTTCAGTGAACTCCATGACGAGCCTTACTTGCTCGTCAGAAGCTCCAATCGAAATTGTGCCATCAAGGCTGCATACAAATATTTTAAACATTTCCAACCTTGAAATCATTGGTAATCTTACACAAGTAATAAGCAATAAGTGTATGAAGTCTGGTGAAGACCCATTCAAAAATATACCCTCTACGCAGTATACAAAGATTTTAAGCATTATTAGTCTGTGACCTTGTCCTTTGACCTTGAAAATTAATTTGGTTCTTTCTATGTCCTAAGTATGTATGAAGTTTGGTGAAGATCCAATCAAAACTGCAACCTTTTGGCTGTATACAAGGATTTTAATATGGATTCTCTGTAAAAAACCTTTAAAAAATCTTAAATGTTTGGCCACATGTCTCAGATTTTGGACATTTTTGTGTACAAGGTGTATATGATGTCCTCAGAACGAAATGACCTTCTATTTTTTCTCTGGCGTTCCGTTGCCATGTTAACAAAGGTTTGTAAAAAAAAATCCTTTAAATAAGGCAATATAAGCATCCCTTTACCATCGAAACGAATGTTAAATGTATATACAATTTTCTGAACAGATTATTTAAACCCTCTTAAGTTAATATAATTTGATTATTCAATGCTACTTCTTAATGTAGGCCATATATAAAATTCAATTTCAAGAAAATTGCTTCTTCAAAATGTGCCATTTTAGGCCTTCGAAATGTGCCATTTTAGGCCAAAGTTGACCTGATTTTACCTGTATTTCACTTAATTTTGACATGAGTTATAATGCAGTTGCACAAGATTAGAATTACAGTTGCCTATTTCCTGAATAGAACTACCCTAGGACTTCATCGGAATCGAAGGACATTTATATAGAAATGAGATTTTTCTGGGTTTTTTTTGTTTTTGTTTTTGCCTTTGAAATAGGTTACTATGGTAACATTTGGTACAAATTCATATGTAAAAAGCTAATTTCTAAAGATGCATACCTGCTACTGTTACAAAACTTGGTATGTAGATGCATTAAAGATAATTTTATGCTAACACGACCTTGAGAAAATGTCAAGGTCATTTGATCAATTTTCAAGGTCATTGAAATGTATTTGGTACTTTCAGGCCAAATGGTGTGATGGTTTATTCCCGGAACGTCGAAAATGTCTAAATTGGGTGTGAAAGGGGCCTTCTAAGGAATATCCAATTAACCAATTAGTGCAGGTTACCTGTAATTTACAGGTCTGCGTTTTACATGTATAATATTTGATTCAAATGAGGAAAATTCTAAGTAAATTTCTTTGAGGAAAAGTTTATCAGATTTTAGACTTGCAAAGGAGTTTAAAAACAACTTTATTCAAATAAATGAATATTACGCTGATTTCAAAAATATCACTGTCAGATGCATTCAAAGAAAGAAAGATTAAATAATCAACAGACAATAAGGATAAATCAACAGAATAAGGATATTTTAGATATTTTAACGGAATCTTTTCAAGCTATAAAATTTAAAAGCAAATTGAAAATTCTTTTTAAATCTAAATGGTCGAAATGTTATGAAATTTCAAAAATACAAGAAGATGAAATGTCAAGAACCACTGCATCAACGAAGTAGACAATAGACGACGTTTGATTGGAGGCCCTAGAGGACAGAGCTGATGCTGACATCACCGACCTAACGCAGCGATTCACCGACTACGTGACCGAACAGCGGGTTGAAGGCAACAGACTGGTTTGGAACCACTTCGAAAACCAAGGACCACGCATCACCAACAACCTTGAGGGATGGCATAGTAAATTCAAGAGGATCGTCCAGCATGCGCACCCCATTATCTACACCACCATCCAGACCTTCAAATACTTACAGAACGCCAATTAGATCAACCGTATCCAGCGTCGGAGGCTCCATCAGACCCAAAGCGAAGAAGTATTTGACCATTGACCATTGAACATTGAAAGACCGGTACCAACGAGGACTTGTCGACGTCATGGACTACGCAGACTTCGCTTCCCAGCTTATTCATCTCGGATAGTGAATGTGATTTCAATTGACATTGTGGGACATATTTGAACTCTGTGTGTAATAATTAGGGCTGTAACGGTTCGGCCTTTAGTCGGTTCGGTTCGGTTCGGTTCAGGAAAATGAACCGCAGTTCTCATTTTTTTCGGTTCGGTTTGAGTTTGTGTTGTTTATTTCCATAAAAGAGTGAAATTATGGTAAGAATAACAAATCAACAAATAATTCTTTTTCAATGTTCTGCTTTGGAAGCATTTTTCTTCGAGATTATATCATCATTCAACAAGATAAACAAAACTAGAACACTTAGAAGACTTCTTAAAAATTTACAATCAAGGATTGAAACAACCCATTTCATTGGGTGAAATACGACAAAGTACCCAATAACAGTCTGTGTATCATACAAAAATGATAAACTGTGTTACTAGATATAACCAGAGAAAAAAAAGAGAGAAAAGAACCGAACCGAAATCCGTAAAGTACGATCCGAATATGTATCTATTTTCGTTAATTTGTTTTTTAAGCATGTTTTGTATCAGTATCTCATATACATGAAGTTTTATAATTTTTCTTTATAAATAGTGCTAGTTTGTGCTTAGTTATAAGCGGATATGTTGCTTCACGACATAATATCTTATTATTTGCAAGTAAATAAATATCTGATATGAAATATGTAAACCATTCTTTCTTCTTAATCAATTATCACTGCTACCGGCGACCTTGATATGTGACATATTACATTGAAGATTCGTAGAAATCTTATCAAATTTTACAATTTTGAATCAATACATTCACCTTACATGGTAGACATCTCCACTATAAAAGTACGGCTCAAACATGTACACGTTGTTATAAGCATCTGTTCATAGTCCAGTATTACAACGAATTTTGACCAAAGTCAAATTAAAGAAAAATGTACACAAAAAAATTCTATAAAAGCTGTTTCTACATTACGACGTTTTGCACAGGTAACATGCACTAATTGGTTAATTGGTTACCCCTTAGAAGGCCTCTTTCACACTCAATTAAGACATAGTCATTAAAATATTTTCGACGTTCCGGGAACACACCGTTGTGATTTTTCAGTAGAAAAGACATGATTAAAAGTAAACGGTATGGAACAATCAATAAGGGGTTAAAATATGATAACTGCATTATTTGTTGGGATGAGTATCAAAATTATCGAATAACATTGAAGACTCAAATAAATGTCACATATTTTATGAGAAAAATCTAGAAAATCTCAATTTTAAGCTCTTATTGAAAGTATGTTATACATAGAAGTGAAATATGATTTAACAAAACTGTGATGAATTTTACTTCTTTTGATAGATTGTTCAACTGTCAGTATTCAAAATCAAAATATCTGATGAAACAAGCTAGAGAAATCAATTCAACATAATTGGAAATCCTGTTTTTGTGTAAATTTGAGCCCAAAGTTAGAAATGACCTTGAGCTTTGGACAGATGCCCTTGAAGTAATTAGAATGTCAAGTGATAATGATAAACGCAATTTTTATACAGGTATCTTATTTCATAATCATAGGACTCAAAAATGGGGAAAAACAATGTTTTTTAATGTGTTTAGATTTGCGGTACACCGAAATATTGATTCCAAGTTGCTATAGCAACGGTTTTTTATCAGTATTCATGACAAAATGGTGAGTTTCACCCTAAATTTTATTTTTTGAATTTTTCAGCATTGGACATTAATTTTGTCAAGGTGACATCGAATACCCATATCATGTGCCAAATTATGGTTTTCAACCTTCAAAATAGTCAAAAACAGGCAAAAATGACCCTAAAAATAGACCTTATTTTTTTACATGGTTTCCATGACAATAGAATGCCATAATATGTCTTATTTCTCATATATCTGATGGTGTCAAATAGATAGACCCCATTGCCATGGTAACCATGGTTCAAATACAATAATATAGTTTGTTTTCATTGTTTTTAGATTAAGTTTGATAATTACAGAAATTTTCAGCAAAATCCATGACATGCTGTGGCCAGCTTTTTTAGGTTTTTACAAGGAATCCCTACTAAATATTTACAACCTGTGACCTTGACCTTTGACCTAAAACCTTGAAAATAAATAGGGTATTTTCCTTTTGCCATAAGAAATAATTGTATGAAGTTGAATACAAATCCAATGAAAAGTGCAATCATTAGGCTGTATACAAAGATTTTGAACATTTCCGATCTGTGACCTTGACCTTTGACCTTGAAAATCTTAAACTTCAACAGCGTTTTCAATGTTTATTTTCTGCAGCAATTTAATTAATATCTTAAAAAGGTTATCGATTTTCGTACTTAATATCAGTTATTCTTGATCTTTATTCCCAGACATATCAGCTTTTGGTTTAGAGTCATTATAGCATTTTGTTTTACACTCTAGTCCGTTGCTAAGGACATATAAAATACTGATCAGGAGGCCATTGGGGTTAATTTGCATCTTTCTTGAAGTCTTTAAAAACGTTTATGGCACAGTTTGGCTAAAACAGATTTAAAATTATTAGGAATATGGTTACATCGCATTTAATTCAAGAAACAATAACGGTTGCTATGGGATATTCATGGTTGCGATGGATGCCATGAATGGTTGCTATGCAGTGGGTTTTGTGTCACTGTTTTACTCTAAAAAGCATAAAACTAAAACACAATCTAAATTTTTTGTCCCGAAATCTCTGTTAATCTCTTATTTTAAGGACTTGCTATGGAATAAACGGTTGCTATGGAAACAAAAAAAATATATAAACGGATTCAATTATTTTATTCAACACCAAAGCAACATTTGTAAGTTGATTTTACGGCAAAATGACGAATGATTCCAGTCAATACAGATGAAAAAGAGTAAGAAATCGTTTTTGGTCGTTTTGTTTTTACACAAAATTAAGAAAGTTTAATGACAAATATGGATAATGACCATATCCCTGTCTACAGTACAAAATCGATAATTCAGAAAATCAGAAACCGAAGGCATACAAAATCAGGATAAAACAGGAACCAAAGCAAACAAAAACAAAAACCTCCACCATATGAAAAGAAGCAAACTCCCGATATGAGAGTGAGACCAGGTGCCAAGCTTCGTTTCCATAGCAACGGTTAGGAGGCTTCCCAATTTTATTTTTTATAAAACTCATTAAACTTTAGTACTATACTGCATCAGTTTATTTTTGTTTCTACCTGGTTGCAGATTTGAACTAGCTGGCCCTAAAATATGATGAAATTTAGTTGAGGCCTTTTATGAAAACTAGGTCAACTTCCGGTTACCATAGCAACATATTCAATATATGCAGAGGATTTTTTTATAATCATTTTTAAAGACCAAACCTCAAACTATGACATCACATTTCAGAAATAATGACATATTTCATTTAAACTAAAGAAAACATAGTGTACATTTTGCTGTTTTAGACATTTTGATACATACAAAATAGCGGTATCCATGGTAACAACTTTAAATGCCATAAAAACTATGAAACTATGACTAAATATCAATATCATGCACCGTTTTGTTTAAGAATCCAACATTTTCTTTCGATGAAATCAGAAAATTTGAAATGTAAATTTTTGCACTTTCCATGATATTCATAGGGAATGCTCGATGGTATGTGATTTTCTCTCTTAAAAGAATGCGCTTGTACAAGACTGTAGATTGGTCAAGTACCAAGCCTAGTGTCCGTCTGGTGACATTGGGATCATATCCACGGTATAAAAGGCGTTTGATGATTCTGACGCATTTTCGATAGTGATGTTGTCTATCTTTGATCCTTCTTATCTAGTTAATGATGTCACCATAAAATGCAGGTTGTGAAATACCCAAAGCAATATACTCTGTTGCCTGTATTGGTCCGAATTGACAATAATTTTTGTAAAATTTCCACAAAGTCTTTACTAGTTTGTGAAAGCGAAAACCTTCTCCTAAAAGTTTCTTGGTAATTTGCAAGAAGCAAGACACGATTCAAGTATGTCAAGAAATAGCCTCAGACCGCACATGTTTTGGATATATTGTTTTCATTTTCGTGCTCGAACATCGACGGCGGATGCGGCTAGCAAAACAGGGGGTGCTTCCTCATCCCGGGCACCTTGTTCTACCTCTAGCTTGCTAGGCGTCCGTCGATGCTCATTTTAGTGCTCTATTTTGAGTGCTGTTGAAATTGTCGTCAGGATCTTCTTTATCTCATAGTGTCCGCGGAACCTCATCTCATGCTTTTCAGCAACATCCCTCCATCAATTTGATTTGAATGCTTACATTTTCTTTAATAAATAATCTGCAATACAAAGAAGTTACTCTAACTGTATTCCATCAATTAGAGGCCAAACAAACCCAAATCATCAGGTTGCTTATTGATTCCAGATATTGTATACAGTATTTCTCTTTAGACATTTTTCATCGTTACGAACTTCGAACTTCGTACTTCGCACTTCGAACATTGAAGAAAAAGTGGCGTAGCTGCCGTTTGCGTATAAACTCGTAAGCGGAGTCATCTACATTTTGATTAGTATACTCAATGGAATTGTATATTAGACTTCCTGTACAACTGGCGCGCTTTTTTCGGCAACCAATTTATGAAATGAAAGTGCGAAGTTCGAAGTGCGTAGTGCGAAGTTCGTCACGGTGAAAAAAGTCTAATAATTAAAGAATATTCATGTAAGAAAATCTTTAAGATCTTCAGTAATGCTACCATGATCATAAAAGGAAATTATGTTAATTAATATCAGAAATTATTACATTTGTTTCGAATAATTTGCCTCTCTTTCCCTTTCTTCAAAAGAACTTCATTTTCATCGATTACCTTATGGATTCTATATAATCTTTGATACTTAATTATCTTATCGAAAGATCAACAGTTAATATCCTCACAATGTAGTAAATGCATGCAAGTGTGTTTCCTAATGCGAATCAAAAGGAAAGGAATAAGCTATAAATAAACTGAGGACTGACCACTTAATGTATTGAAAATACTAAATTTCCTAAAACAAATGCCGGATCTATCTATGATTTCATCAATTCATTTTCATTTTAAAGACGTCAAAAATATCAATTGCTGTAATCAGAATGACAAATATGAATAATGACCATATCCCTGTATACAGCACAAAATCGATAATTCAGAAAATCAGAAACTGAAGGAAATCAGAATTCAGAAGTTATAATGTGGTCTATAGTCAACTATCTTAAAGATTGGTATTGCATTTTCCTTTAATATTAAGGATGACAATATATATTCTGTAATTAAAATATATTAAAAACATCGATATCATACGAAGTTAAATCAGCTAAGCTTTTTCGGGATCATCGCGTACAATGTATCATTCCTCAATATTTTGAGAATTTAGAATCTCCTCTTATTCGTTACAAGTATAAGAAACCTATTTGAAATTTCTTTTTCTAAAAAACTACAATAACGTAACATCAGACTTCTGAATATCTGTATAAAATGGCTTGTCATATTGTTACAGGTGCCTTTTCGATTATCCAAGACAGGAAATTCCGTGATCCTCTAAAAACGTCTTCAAATTCAATAGCAACATTTAAGAACAGATAAATATGCAGCATGAACCAGACATGCACGTTTCGGGCACTTAACCCTCGTCAGTGATTCTCAATCTGAACATTGTAATATTGCCAAAGAGTGAGAAAGTTATGATGTCCAAAAATGTACCGGAAGACGTAGCAGGTTGGGTGGGGTATGATGCAACAGGACCCAAGTTTTAGAAATTTCAAGAAAATTTGATAACAGAAATTTTCGAACGCGTTGAAGACACGAACCGAACTTGATCGAACTTGGCTACATGTACCCTCGGGGACTCCTGGTCCACCAGCAGTGACACTCACCACGTGATTCACAATGTTTAACGTCTTCAAATTAAATAGCATCATTTAAGACAGAGCAGAGAAATTTGCAGCATGGACCAGACATGCACGTTTCAGCTACTTAACCCCTTTCAGTGATTTCATCAAATAGATTTAAGTACTAAAGAAAGCCTTAGATAACTAAACCAAAAGATTGTGTAAATCGGAATTAAGGAGTGAGTCGAAGCGTATGCTAGTAATGACTGAAAAACCTCATTTTGGATATCACCGATAAACGAATAGATAACTTCACAAAACTCCTCTTTTCTATGAAAACCCAACGTTCTTAATCTGATAGATGTTTCAAATCCAAGTTAAGAAATTTCCTTGAAAAATATGTCTATGCACCTTCACATAAAGCAACCAGCAACACCATAATAATTTGAAAAAGTTACTGCATATCAACTTTAGTTTCGGAACTTTCGTGTATAAATACTCATATCAAAATCAATGAAAGTGTCCCTAACATTTTGAACAAACATAACCGTGAACTGTCATCATTCAAAATCTCTATTTCCAAATTGGATCTCCTCACAATATATTGCATAAAAAAATTGCACAAGTCTCCGTCCAAAGATATTGTGAAACTGTTTTAAGGAGGTATTGAACACTTGGACGCCAAATTCATTTTTTCTAAAAATTTCTGAAATTACGCAGCTACGTTAAGGCACTCCTCAGAAATGACGTCTTCAAATATGGCGCGAAATGACGTCAACCTCAGATTTTGACGTCATCAACACGGAGTCTATTGTCGTTTGCAAATTTTGATACTCTTTATTGTCATTTATCATCGAGATAGACCTTTATACATGATTGAATTTTTTGCTGAATATGTTTTAACTTTTATCTTTAGTAAAAATACTTGAATGGCATAACGTACTATACAAATATTTGATGAAAATGCTTGCCTAGCAACCACGTGCGGATGTTACTCAAAGTCTTAGAAAAGCTTGAAGGCTTTATGGATTCTTTTTTTAAAAAATAGATGATTCGTTTTTTTAAACTGACGTTAAACTAACTGAGGATACAGCCTTTCAATCTAAACAAAATGAAAGCAAGGAAATAATAATGATAAGATCATAATAAATTCTCTATATTATATTATATATTATTCTCTAAAGGCCAAATTTAAAGACGGGAGAGAAAATACTACCGACGACAACTTGAAAAAAGGGGCTTAAAAATTAAAATGCTGGAAGTTACTAAGTAAGGTTGCGTGCGTAACATTCAGATTGGACTTTGTCAATTATGAATAATTGTACGACATGCATTTTCTTCGTGGTATTCTTTTAGATTTTTTGAATTAGAATGAAAAAAAAATAATGATATAAAATTGTCACGTCTCCCTGTTTGTTTTCTCTCTCTCTCTCTCTCTCTCTCTCTCTCTTTGACCACGTAAATTGAATTTTAATTTATATGTTAGTAACGAAATGTTACAGAATTAATCTTCTCTTTCCTAATATCACATATTTTATCTGTACTGTACAAAGCTCTTTAAATAAGTACAAGCATATACGATATACGGAAACAATGCCTATTGATATCACGGTGCTTCTCACTGAGTCAACAATTAAAAAAAAGCAAGAACTTCGTAAACATTTTGAAAAAATAAAATGCGCCTTCTGTCAGGATTGAACTCGCGATCATGAAATTTGCAGTCCTGCGTCATCACCACTACGCAACCGCACCGTTGCATTAAAATTATGTAATTGTAAAATAAATTTCTTTGATTGCCAAAGATTTAATCTTTTCATTTTTTTGATTGAAATACGATGAAATTTTCCTCATTAAACAACATAGTATTTATTTCATCTTCTCAGGTAAACATTTGTGTTTAAAGGTCAAGAAACTGTGAGAACGAAATCGGCGAAGTCGACCTTGATTGTTATAAACTCAAGTTGCTTCCCTTCGCTAGTCACATATACGTTTGAAAAAGATATCGTCGTAGGGTGATGGTATAAAATTGCATGGCGCAGGCTGAAATTACAATGCTATGTGTTGGGTTCGCATTAAACTAGTCCGATAGATGGTTGTCCTCCATGATCTAAGTAGGCACTTTGTCGATTCTATCTATGACTTAAAATATATGACAATACTAGGAGTTTAGTGCTGTTCTAGTCATTTTTTAATTAAAAAATCGTCTTTTATTCCAAAAATATAAAAAAGAAGAAAAGTGCGCACTTGAACTCATAAATGGCAATACCTACAAGGTATTTTGGTAGTAAGCATAGGACTGTAATTGCAGGAATGGCGTTGCGCCAGCTCGTTTTATACAATTCATTGTTTGCATGTTATAAATAGTTGTCACGTGACTTGTGATGTGGCACATGACATCACTATTGGCTGAATGTGTAGTACAAGCTTAGTTGTTAAACACTGATACCAAACACATAAAGAAATTTTATTGGATGATGTCCTTTTCTCATTATTGAAAATGTCTTTTAAAAATGTCACGAATATTGCAACGTAAAAACGAGGAGTGCCTTAACGTAGCTGCGTATCTATATCTTGTCTCACCTTGACTTTACAAACTTACATTTGATTCTATCCACAGGAAAATTTTCTACGAGACTTTGAAATACGCATTAGTCGACGTTTTCGTGAATTTCTTGATGACGTCATAATATTGAAAGTGTCATTCCAGTTCTCCTAAACCTATTGGAAATTAATTTTGATTTAACTTCCAAAATAATCATAAATATATTGCACTTACGTATGGAAAAGATAAAATGAATTGTGTTTTAAACATAGGCAGGATACTTCAATAAAAGATGACACTGTCGCTAAAAAATTGCAATTTCGGACTTATTTAATGTAGTTGCTAGTTAATTATTAGGAATCCTGTGGATGAATCTTTGTCAAAAACTATCAAAATTATCTAGAATGTCCGGAGATGATTTCATGATTAAATGGGAAAAATTGAATTTCGGATTAAATTATTACAAGGCTTTATATTTTCCAATTTTTTATTCCAAAATCGTCCATTTTCAATGAAGTGACATCCCCTTGCCAGTGACGTAAATTTGTCAACGAATACACTGTAATGAAGCTTTTATTTTCTATTTTATACATGCTATGCTTCAATGCAATACGTTTAGTAATAATGTTTTTATTGCATTTTGAAAGCAAAGATTTGTGACGCCATTTTGTCCCGATTATGTCAAAATGACGTCGTGGTTTGCTCATGGATAAAACTCCCAAAGTCCTAAATTTCGAAAATCGCCATAATTTCTTCAAATGACGCCGGAAATTATTCAAACTTCATCAGGATACTCAAATGCGTATATCAATCAAAGTATCAAATGTTTTAAGGGAGTTAAGACTGTACTTTTCCTATGAAGCGAGAAAGCAAATTGTGCCGCCGCAATCTTGGTGTTCAAACCCTCCTTAAAGAGGAATTATGTTAACTTCTTTTGGTCTTTTGAAAATTCAGAAGATGTTATTTACGTTTAGTTGTTATACTGCATATATTGCTTTATTTTCGTCAATACCAATTTTCGTCAATTCGTTCAAAATTACCATCTCGTAAGTACGTAAATTTGTTATCCAAGGGTCCCTAAAATGTAAATTCGTCTTTTCAAATGCCAACTTAACATTCTGATAGGCCGTATGCGTTTGTTTTCATTGTTCGTTTAACACTAATTGGTAAACAAACAATTAGAGACATGTTTACCACCTAGCTTTTCATTTGGTAATTAGAAGTTAAATCAACATTAAAATTTTCCTACACTATACTTTGTCAGGAGTATTTATATTCGTCAATACGTAATTTCGTCAAGGGAGGCACTGACGAAAATGACGAAAATTGGTACATGACGAATAAAAACCAATTTACAGTATTTGTACTCGTACATCTTAATCTAAGGGTTTCTTTTCCACAACAGACTACTGATCATACAAGACAGGAGGGGATCTCCAACAACACTCGATTGTAGCACAAATCATGGACATGCAATGACCTGTGTAATGCATTTTCCTTCCTCTTGGAATACATTTATGTTAGATTTGGTCAGAACCTCTACTATCTATTGAATAGTAGAGATAATTCTCTATCACAGTCTATTGAATTTGAAGACGTTTAATACAAACAGGTTACTAACTGTGCGCCTCTTGTTGCAGATTTATCTTTATACATTCATGAAAAACAATTTATCCAAAATTTTCAAACGCAAAGAAAACATAATGATTGAAATGTTTCTGTAGTACTTCTAGTTACCTTGGTGATATTTTTACTATGGACTATCCTGTTTTTTTTTTAATAAAATAAGAAAGAAATGTATCCACAAGACTTGACACTGAACAGGGCAAACGTTACAAACACAGAAACACCATTTTTGGAACTAAGTATAAGAATTGTAAATTGATAGATTCATACGGATTCAACATAATAAACCCCTGTCTTGATGGTGATGTGCCTATATTTACCGTCATAGGGTATTTAATTGCATAACTCCGGTACGTTAGATCATGTACTAATGTACTAATATTTTGAATCTTTATGATATAAATTTACAAATTACAAGGAAATTTCTAGGTCAAGGTTTTCGTTATCACAAACTAGTTAAGCTATTGAATTTGAAGACGTTTAACATTAAGACTTTCTCGAAATTTAAAAAAAATCATTGTCAGCTTTGCTGTACATGTTGCTTTGTTGTTCCAACAAATTGTTCGGCTTGAGAAGTAATTGAAATTCACAAAGCATCACTTGCTTCTTTCGGTATTGACACAAATTGGATCTAGATTTACCGCACCTGTATTGTATACCAACTTTGCAAAAAAAAATCTGTAAAAGCAACGTTTCATTGCTGGTTCCTCAAAATGTTCGACCAAATCTGTATTATTCTTTCTCACCAAAATTTTATCTGAAATTAAGTCAGGCCTTCAAAAGTATTGTTAAACTGTGTATTTGCGTAGCAGTATAAACTAAATGTGTATCTTAAGCAATTCGAAAGAGCTCTATAAATTCGTTCCACTTTTCGACACTTTTCACCACAATTTCACATACTGATTTGAAAGAGAGACTGTCACAAATTATTAGCAACGCATCTACGATTAAAATCGGTAATCGTTAATATGAATCCATTGTCGTAAATTACGACAAAATGAGAAATCTGAGTCATAAACAAAGTATACAGAATTAAATGTCATTAAGATGTTGAACTTCCTGATCGATCACATGTCCCTTTTTCGTCTCTTTATGAGCGTTTCATCTTTGAGTTTTTGAATGGGTTGTTGTGCTCAGGGTGCTGCAGCCGAGTGTTGTTGGAGATAATCTCCTTCCTTTTTAGTCACCATAGTTTAACTTTGCGTTGTACATGACCCATCTGCAGGCTGTATCGCCGTATTCTCACGAATTCCACACTGTTGTGACGAGGCAACTATATGAGGAGCCCTGTCAAAACCTCACGAGATATGGTCGGACTCCTCGGGTGATTATATCATTTAGCTTGGTCCAGTCAGCGAAGTACGGACTGTTTTTTGTAGGCACTAACGCTCTTGATGTTCATTTAGAATTTCATCTGTCAGTTCCCTTGGTCACTGTTTTCGCTGCCATCTTGTCGACAGCTTACAGTGAACAGGCTATTACATACAAATATTGTAAGGTATTTGAGACCGCTAAGACATTACATCGGGAGGGTTTTGGGTGGTTGTTTATTATTGTAGGCGTAATCCGGTTACCTACATTTCAACTAACGTAGCAGGTGGCCATTTTAAGTCGACAGCGGTGGCCATTTGGTCAAGTATACTTATGTGTAGTCTTTTGTTTTAAATGTTTTTACGTTTTCTTTAATTTCAGTGATTTTTTTTCCTTTTCCCTTTGTGGTCACTGTTTTGCTTTTCCAATCTGTCTTTACGCATTTGAGTGTTCCTTCTTTTTGTTTGGTGTTGTTTGCTTGTTTGTTTCAGGGTTTTTATGTATTTTTTTCTCCTATCAGGGAGTTAAGAAATTGAAAAGAAATTTCAGATTGTAGAAGGAATCTCTAGCAAAGATAACTTTATTGTATGAGAGTATTAGAATTAGTATTATCTTTTCATTTAATTCTTATAATTTTCCCCGCGAAAGACCCTTAAGGTAAAAAAATTCTTTTACTCGATAATGTAATGGATTCTGTATAAAGTTCTCACACCATGTCATTGGCACTGGAAGTTTTATTAAGAGACCCGTATATTATATCCCAGAAAGGTTGTGAATAACAATATTTCCTATCTTCCACTTCGTCGTGCCAATCAAAAGAAATTGATTTTGATATAAACGTAAGCTGATAACTTACTACCTAATCTTTAATTTCAATATGGATGAAAAATGCTGGATTTCCTGTTAATGACGGATGTATCTAAGAAATTCATTATTTCATCTATATTTTAATAACGTCAAAACTTAATAATTCTTCTATTTCAGCTCCAAATCAATTGTTGCAACACGAAGTTTTAATGTAGCCAACCATCTTACACGTATTAATCTGTGGTAATGCATTTTTCTTTCAAGTGGAAGACAATATATATTCTGAAAGTCATATCATGCCATCGGTATCATAGGAAGTTAGACCAGCAAAGATTCGGTAAGCGTTGATAACCATATTAGTAAATTAACTTTCACCTTTATATAAATTTAGTAAGTTCTTCAAATCATTTAATTTGATTTTCATATTTTTTCCTGTTAAGTATATTTTGTTTAAAATAACTTTATTTTACGCTTTGAAATTTTTACATAATACATTATATTCCTTTATGTAACTTGGAATACATATTTTGAATTCCACTTCATGCAAACTGATCGGACTACTAGAATGTTGCCACTGTCTTCTTGATGACATAACAATGTTGAAACTTCGGTTTTTTGGTATAGTAATAATAAACATTAAAGAAGTACCGATCAGTTATTCAGTCTCAAAGTCGAGAAGGCAAGGCAGAATCATTCGATCTTCCATATGAACGGTTGCGAATCTCGGAATGAATAAAATTCCGAAATGAGACCAGGTGCCCGGGGAGAGTCAGCGTCTCCTGATTACATGCAACACCCGTCGCAACAGCTCCATGGAAACTTGTCAAATTCGGTGATTGTCTCGATGTACATTCCGCTGTACGCATCAGGTAAGTATTGATTGGTGACATTGGTATGGTATAGGAAATTATTATATTTTCTGATTAACATCCAAATTCTTCATAAATGTTAAACGTCTTCAAATTCAGATCGCTTTTTCTCCCCTTAAGTAACTTTGAATCAAAGCCGAAAATATATACCAAAAAAGACAATCGAAAGTAGATTGAAAATTTCCTCCAGAGGCTTACGAATTTTTTGGGGGAAAAACGAAACTGAAATTTCTCTTGCAAAATGAAAATTAGACAAACAGACGGAGACAATGACACAGCTGCACAGAAACACAAAATACGGCTTATCTAATGGACGGAAGTCCATGGCCCATCCCAATTTCTGTCTTAGACGAGACTTTCTTACCCGAATTGACCATCGAATGACAAAACATTATTGTAAATGGCTCCACCCTGAATAATCTCGATACAACTACAATTAATTAATGTAATTCCATGTATCCCAATCCCAGCGTAAGGTGATAAATTCTTGTTGAATCTGCCAGGACACAATTTAAACACAACTGACAATAAAAGAATTCTTTGCTCGCAATACACTAAAACAAAGGAGAGGATCTCCAAACAACTCCAGGCTGCAGCGCCCACAGCAAAACCTCAAAACACCCAATGCAAAAATACAGATACACTGTTGTAGATAATTTGAACCATCAAACCAAAGATTGTACCCTATGTCTTCCGAAATGGAAGTAACCTGATGTGACAGTTCTACTGAATTGAAGCGACGGGTGTTGCATGCAAGCAGGAGATGCTTACTCTTTCTGGGCACCTGGTCTCACTCCCATATCGAAAATGCACTTCTTTTCATCTGGTGGAGGTTTTTGTTTGTTTGGTTTGGTTCCTGTTTTATCCTGATTTTGTATGCCTTCGGTTTCTGATTTTCTGAATTATCGATTTGTGCTGTATACAGGAATATTGTCATTATCCATATTGTCATAGAGTTGGAACCCTTTTGTATTATTACTGTATGTGGCTGTTGTTTGTTTGTTTGTTTGTATGGTTTTTAGCTCACCTGAGCGAAGCTCAAGTGAGCTATTGTCATAGCGCGCCGTCCGTCGTCCGTCCGTCCGTCGTCGTCGTCGTCGTCGTCGTCGTCGTCGTCGTCGTCCGTCTGGCGTAAACTTTTAACATTTTCGACATCTCCTCTGCAACCGCTGCACAGAATTTCATGAAACGTAATAGGAAGGAAGTACTCAAGGTCCTCTACCAAGTTTGTGTTTTTCGTGCCGATCGGTCAACAAATATGGCCACCGAGGGCTCTGATTGGCTGACACATTTTCGACATCTCCTCTGCAACCGCTGCACAGAATTTCATGAAACTTTACAGGAAGGAAGTACTCAAGGTCCTCTACCAAGTTTGTGTTTTTCGTGCCGATCGGTCAACAAATATGGCCGCCGAGGGCTCTGATTGGCTGACAAATTTTCGACATCTCCTCTGCAACCGCTGCACAGAATTTCATGAAACTTTACAGGAAGGAAGTACTCAAGGTCCTCTACCAAGTTTGTGTTTTTCGTGCGGATCGGTCAACAAATATGGCCGCTGAGGGCTCTGATTGGCTGACACATTTTCGACATCTCCTCTGCAACTGCTGCATAGAATTTCATGAAACTTTACAGGAAGGAAGTACTCAAGGTCCTCTACCAAGTTTGTGTTTTTCGTGCCGATCGGTCAACAAATATGGCCACAGAGGGCTCTGATTGGCTGACACATTTTCGACATCTCCTCTGCAACCGCTGCACAGAATTTCATGAAACTTTACAGGAAGGAAGTACTTAAGGTCCTCTACCAAGTTTGTGTTTTTCGTGCCGATCGGTCAACAAATATGGCCACCGAGGGCTCTGATTGGCTGACACATTTTCGACATCTCCTCTGCAACCGCTGCACAGAATTTCATGAAACTTTACAGGAAGGAAGTACTCAAGGTCCTCTACCAAGTTTGTGTTTTTCGTGCCGATCGGTCAACAAATATGGTCGCTGAGGGCTCTGATTGGCTGACACATTTTCGACATCTCCTCTGCAACCGCTGCACAGAATTTCATGAAACTTTACAGGAAGGAAGTACTCAAGGTCCTCTACCAAGTTGTGTTTTTCTTGCGGATCGGTCAAGAAATATGGCCGCTGAGGGCTCTGATTGGCTGATACATTTTCGACATCTCCTCTGCAACCGCTGCACAGAATTTCATGAAACTTTACAGGAAGGAAGTATTCAAGATCCTCCAACGCTTTTGTGTTTTTTCGTGCTGATTGGTCAACAAATATGGCTGCCAAGGGCTCTGATTGGCTGACACATTTTCGACATCTCCTCTGCAACCGCTGCACAGAATTTCATGAAACTTTACAGGAAGGAAGTACTCAAGGTCCTCTACCAAGTTTGTGTTTTTCGTGCCGATCGGTCAACAAATATGGCCACAGAGGGCTCTGATTGGCTGACACATTTTCGACATCTCCTCTGCAACTGCTGCATAGAATTTCATGAAACTTTACAGGAAGGAAGTACTCAAGGTCCTCTACTAAGTTTGTGTTTTTCGTGCCGATCGGTCAACAAATATGGCCACCGAGGGCTCTGATTGGCTGACACATTTTCGACATCTCCTCTGCAACCGCTGCACAGAATTTCATGAAACTTTACAGGAAGGAAGTACTCAAGGTCCTCTACCAAGTTTGTGTTTTTCGTGCCGATCGGTCAACAAATATGGCCGCTGAGGGCTCTGATTGGCTGACACATTTTCGACATCTCCTCTGCAACCGCTGCACAGAATTTCATGAAACTTTACAGGAAGGAAGTACTTAAGGTCCTCTACCAAGTTTGTGTTTTTCGTGCGGATCGGTCAAGAAATATGGCCGCTGAGGGCTCTGATTGGCTGATACATTTTCGACATCTCCTCTGCAACCGCTGCACAGAATTTCATGAAACTTTACAGGAAGGAAGTATTCAAGATCCTCCAACGCTTTTGTGTTTTTTCGTGCTGATTGGTCAACAAATATGGCTGCCAAGGGCTCTGATTGGCTGACACATTTTCGACATCTCCTCTGCAACCGCTGCACAGAATTTCATGAAACTTTACAGGAAGGAAGTACTCAAGGTCCTCTACCAAGTTTGTGTTTTTCGTGCCGATCGGTCAACAAATATGGCCGCTGAGGGCTCTGATTGGCTGACACATTTTCGACATCTCCTCTGCAACTGCTGCATAGAATTTCATGAAACTTTACAGGAAGGAAGTACTCAAGGTCCTCTACCAAGTTTGTGTTTTTCGTGCCGATCGGTCAACAAATATGGCCACCGAGGGCTCTGATTGGCTGACACATTTTCGACATCTCCTCTGCAACCGCTGCACAGAATTTCATGAAACTTTACAGGAAGGAAGTACTCAAGGTCCTCTACCAAGTTTGTGTTTTTCTTGCGGATCGGTCAAGAAATATGGCCGCTGAGGGCTCTGATTGGCTGATACATTTTCGACATCTCCTCTGCAACCGCTGCACAGAATTTCATGAAACTTTACAGGAAGGAAGTATTCAAGATCCTCCAACGCTTTTGTGTTTTTTCGTGCTGATTGGTCAACAAATATGGCTGCCAAGGGCTCTGATTGGCTGACACATTTTCGACATCTCCTCTGCAACCGCTGCACAGAATTTCATGAAACTTTACAGGAAGGAAGTACTCAAGGTCCTCTACCAAGTTTGTGTTTTTCGTGCCGATCGGTCAACAAATATGGCCGCTGAGGGCTCTGATTGGCTGACACATTTTCGACATCTCCTCTGCAACTGCTGCATAGAATTTCATGAAACTTTACAGGAAGGAAGTACTCAAGGTCCTCTACCAAGTTTGTGTTTTTCGTGCCGATCGGTCAACAAATATGGCCACCGAGGGCTCTGATTGGCTGACACATTTTCGACATCTCCTCTGCAACCGCTGCACAGAATTTCATGAAACTTTACAGGAAGGAAGTACTCAAGGTCCTCTACCAAGTTTGTGTTTTTCGTGCCGATCGGTCAACAAATATGGCCGCTGAGGGCTCTGATTGGCTGACACATTTTCGACATCTCCTCTGCAACCGCTGCACAGAATTTCATGAAACTTTACAGGAAGGAAGTACTTAAGGTCCTCTACCAAGTTTGTGTTTTTCGTGCGGATCGGTCAAGAAATATGGCCGCTGAGGGCTCTGATTGGCTGATACATTTTCGACATCTCCTCTGCAACCGCTGCACAGAATTTCATGAAACTTTACAGGAAGGAAGTATTCAAGATCCTCCAACGCTTTTGTGTTTTTTCGTGCTGATTGGTCAACAAATATGGCTGCCAAGGGCTCTGATTGGCTGACACATTTTCGACATCTCCTCTGCAACCGCTGCACAGAATTTCATGAAACTTTACAGGAAGGAAGTACTCAAGGTCCTCTACCAAGTTTGTGTTTTTCGTGCCGATCGGTCAACAAATATGGCCGCTGAGGGCTCTGATTGGCTGACACATTTTCGACATCTCCTCTGCAACTGCTGCATAGAATTTCATGAAACTTTACAGGAAGGAAGTACTCAAGGTCCTCTACCAAGTTTGTGTTTTTCGTGCCGATCGGTCAACAAATATGGCCACCGAGGGCTCTGATTGGCTGACACATTTTCGACATCTCCTCTGCAACCGCTGCACAGAATTTCATGAAACTTTACAGGAAGGAAGTACTCAAGGTCCTCTACCAAGTTTGTGTTTTTCGTGCCGATCGGTCAACAAATATGGCCGCTGAGGGCTCTGATTGGCTGACACATTTTCGACATCTCCTCTGCAACCGCTGCACAGAATTTCATGAAACTTTACAGGAAGGAAGTACTCAAGGTCCTCTACCAAGTTTGTGTTTTTCGTGCGGATCGGTCAACAAATATGGCCGCTGAGGGCTCTGATTGGCTGATACATTTTCGACATCTCCTCTGCAACCGCTGCACAGAATTTCATGAAACTTTACAGGAAGGAAGTATTCAAGATCCTCCAACGCTTTTGTGTTTTTTCGTGCTGATTGGTCAACAAATATGGCTGCCAAGGGCTCTGATTGGCTGACACATTTTCGACATCTCCTCTGCAACCGCTGCACAGAATTTCATGAAACTTTACAGGAAGGAAGTACTCAAGGTCCTCTACCAAGTTTGTGTTTTTCGTGCCGATCGGTCAACAAATATGGCCGCCGAGGGCTCTGATTGGCTGACACATTTTCGACATCTCCTCTGCAACCATTGCACAGAATTTCACGAAACCTTGCAGCAAGCTAAGTACTCAAGGTCCTCTGCCAAGTTTGTGTTTTTCTTGTCGATAGGTCAACAAATATAGCTGTCAAGGGCTTTGATCTGTAGAAGTATTTTTGTGACTTTTAACCCTTTGTCTGCAACTCAGGTGAGCGATGTGGCCCCCTTGGGCCTCTTGTTTGTGGGGGTTTTTATTCGCTTTGGGTGTATCATCCGAGTAATATCGGCGATCCCCTCATTTCTTTTATACATAGTTACATATTCTATCATATACATCTGAAATTATCAATATTTCATGTCGTATCACTTACTGTTCTTAAATGTTTATTCCAGATAAAGGTCATGGATAACATCACAAACATCACGAGCTCCACGGGGCCAGCCAATGAAGTGGAAGTTCCATTGAGCTATGCTGTATCATATGGAGTAGTATTCCCCGCAATCGTTATCATAGGATTCGTGGGAAACATATTCACCTTAATTGTCGTATGTAGGGAGAACACGTCGTTGTCAATCAAGTGGCTGATTTTAAGTTTGAGTATTTCGGACATTTTCGTTCTGCTATCTAGATTGTCTTTTGTACTTTTAAGGATCTTTCAAATCTACCTACCACAACAAACTAAGGAAATATCCAGATACGTACCGTCCTATGCTTTGTTGATAATAACAAACTATTTCCAGAAAATCAGTAAAATGGTCTTGGTACAGATTGGTATGGAGCGTATCATGGCCGTATGGTTTCCGTTGAAAATCAGATTGTTTTGCAGTGAAAAACGAACACCGGTAATAATTTTAAGCCTCGTGCTTCTTGTCTCTTTCATTCATATACCATGTTTAGTAGACATCTTTATAAATCACACAAACATTATATCTCAAGGTGGAGAGATTTACACGGGGATGCCCGCCACGATAAAGGAAATACAACGATATAACAGGAAGATCGGCCAAGAGCATATAACTCTGTTCCTTTTATCGAGATACCTCTTCGACTTTTTTCCGTTATTTTTCTTAACTGTATCTAGTTTCATAATCGTTATTGGGGTAAAACGCAGCACTTTGAAAATACGGAAACAAGGGAAGAAGAACCAGATGAAACAAATAACAAAAATGCTTGTTTCCATATGTATAATTTTCGTTGTACTCTGCTTACCCTCTGATTTTCTATCTGTAGCCTTGTATACGTATGGAGTGATAATACCTGGTGCTTATTATATCTTATTCGATATCATGACAACAACTAATAACGCTATAAACTTCGTATTTTATTGTGCATTCCACAAAACGTACAGAGAGCAGTACAAACGATTGGTAATGTGTAAGAAAAGTTGAGAAATCTTATATCCGTGTATAATTAAATTTGACTGATTAGAAGGCTGAAATATGAAAGATATGAAATGATTGTCAGTAAAGAGTTTCACAATTCTCTCGATTTGCCAAGTCACACTCATTTTAATAGGAAAGAATGATATGATATTTTGATTCAAGTTCAAGTTGCATCGATGGATTACCAGCACAGAAGACTAAAACATGCGACAACAAAAATCATTTTCACAGAAAAGGCAGATTAATGAGATAAAGGAATAAACTTTACAACACGAAAAAAGAACAATGGATATACGAAGATGATTCTCGCTGGCGATCTTCGATACTTTTGAAAAGATATGACTGAAACTTTTATCGTTTTCCTGTCTGTCATGAAATCATGATGGGTTTTATGTGTTTCGTTGTTGTCTTCTAATTGATAAAGTTTTGTGTGCTTCGCGTGGTCAGAGCATGGAAGTCTTTCTAGATATCTCTTCGACATTCATTATTTGACCATACAACTTTCTCACATGATTGTTGTTTATAAACTGCGTAAGTTAAAAGTCTTCAAATTCAATAGAATCATTTAAAAACACATACATTTACAGCATGGACCAGATATGCACGTTTCGGGTACTGAACCCTCGTCAGTGATCTTCAATCTAAATAATGTAATATGGCCAAAGAATGTGAAAGTTGTTATGTCCCGAAATGTACCGAAAGACGTAGCAGGATAGGTGGGATATGATGTTACAGAACCCAAGTTTTAGAAATCTAAAGAAATGTTTAACAGATTTGTTTAAACAATGCGTTGAAGAGACAGACGATCAACCGAAGTTGATCGAACTTGCCTACATGTGCCCTCGGAGACTTCTAGTCCGTCAGCAGTGACTCTAACCAAGAAATAAAGAAATGTTAAAATTTTTCAAATTCAATAGCATCATTTTAGAACAGATAAATTTGTCGCATGGACCAGACATGCACGTTTCGGGTACTTAACCCTCGTCAGTGATCCTGATTCTAAACAATGTTATAAGACCAAAGAGTGTAAAAATTATTATGTTCGATTAGCTTTTTCTTTCAAAAATATATCTTCTCATATTCCAACACAGTGTATTTTTAACGTATAGAAGGGAGGGGGTCACGAACATGAGTTCAACACTATCTGTAAAGAAATATATTTATTTCATAGTGGGATGGTTGTGCGCACGGAATTCCGAAGACTATGTACACCGTGTTCCACTTGTGTGGCAGATGACCGTCCTTAGTCAACACCGATTGTACATTGGTCTTGTTGCTTTATGTTTGTTTTTTTGTGTCTCATGTTTCTATGTCTGTTTTGCGTCACTTTCTGTGTTTTTGCATCGGGTGTGTTTGTGCTGAAAATGACTCAGGTTGGATATCCCCTCCTTTCTGTCATGCATAATCAAAGAAATTATTTCTCTTTGAAATGAAAAGAATGGTAAAGAAATAAAGATTCTCAACGAGACGACGTATCTCTAATCAAAGAGCTATTACCGCTCTGACAGAAGAGAACAGACTGTTATACGCATGCCATAGAATGTTTTTAGATCCATTTACATAGAATCTGTATTACAAGAGGCCGTTGCGTTCAACTATCTCGTTTATGATGTCACCTTACAGTAAGAAGTTTTATGTTTAAACAACAATTGTGTATCTATGAAGACCTATGAGTCTCCGGATAAGTGGGAGGGTTTTGCGTACGTAATCCGGATAACAACACCACTTGCTAGCGCTCATTCGCTTTAAGCAGATGGCCGTCCAAAGTCGGCGCCGGTGCAAATTCGTCTCCTTCCTTTTATGTGGTGTCATCAATGTTTAATGTTTTTGTATGTCTCTTACGATTGTTTTGTATGATGTTCTAGTAAAAACTGTTGTCTTTTTGCGATTTAGAATTTGTATGATCTTTTGGGTTTGTTTCGCCGGGTGAATGCACGGTGGTCATGCTGGAGATCATTCCCTTTTATTCATCAGACGGGAACAGTTTGAGACAGAAACCTAACAAACTTTAAGACGGAGGTAAGAGAAAGGAGGGGATCACCCCAAAACTCCCATTGCAAAAACACAGTAGACACGAACAGAATGAGACGAAGTTGTACAATGAACGCCAAATCACATAGAAACAAGCATAAATGACTACACATAAACCAGCAAGACCAATGGGCAATCGGTGTCGACTTAGGGCACAATCACATCACAGAAGAACACGGTTACATCCGAGCGACCCTGCGATTCGTGACAGGGTATAGGAATCGCTATGGGTATTTTTACGAAATGTACGTCTATCTTTAAGCCCTTATGAAAAAGAATTTAATAGCTATTCTCTGTAAGCATTTGCACTTTTATGAAGGACGCATGGCACGGCATGTCTCAGATTTTGATAAAATTTGTACATAAGGTTGGGTCTGACCCAAAAGTAAAAATTTATTTAAAATTTTCTTAATATCACATCCGGTTGCCATGGAAACGGACTTTGAATATTGAAAAAAATGCATTTTTTGGCGTTTTTGAAGTCACATGCATAATTTATGCAGCATAATCTAAAACAAACACTAATGAATTATCAGTACCCTATCATTGCTCTTTCAAGTTAAGTAATAATAATGTTGGGTTTATGGTCTTATCTATATGTTTCCATAGCAACAACACAGGTACCCTATCAAAGTAGTATTTTTGGCATTTTTGCAAAATTCAGCGATAAATTGCTTACATTTTTGAGTTTTTTATGCAAATAAAACATAAGCATTTACATTGGGACAAAGTTTCTGTTCGTTGCTATGGCAACATGACCTCAAATCGCAAAAATGAAAGCAATTTTGGACAATATTTAGAGTCCTTTTTTTACTAGATCATTGCATTCTAATTAAAAGTGATGAAAATTAACTAATGTATTCAAGTAGATCTTTCATTACACGAAAGAAAATTTTTAAAAAATGTTCAGGAAATAGCCTGTTGCTATGGGAACGATTGTGTAGAATTGAACACAGACCCACTTTGAGTCCTTGGATACGGGCATCAAAAGTTAAGTAATCTGAAATTTTTCAAATCTAAAATAAAGTTTAGACTTTGCTTTATCTAATATGTAAAAAAGGTTGTGTAAGCCTGTTTCGTTTTTTGAGGAAAAGACTTCGAAAAACAACAAAAAATGCTTATTTTTGTAATGTATGGCCAAATTACTACAGCAACCATTAATTATTTGAAACTTTTTTATTATATTTTGATAGAGGCTTACTTGATCTTTATTGTTATTAAATTTGAACTTCCTGGGATTAATAATTACTGTTTTATGAAAATAATAAAAAATGGTTGCCATGATAACATATGTTCCCCATAGCTTTTTCACGGTTTTTGAAAGAGCTCTTTGTGTTGGATATTTCCCAACAATTTTATCTGTTCGTCATGATGCAATTTTTTTTTAAAATGACTATGAAGCTGCAAAATAAGTAATATTCAAGACCATAGTTACCGTTGCCAAGGTTACTTATGTACATAGTAACAAGTGGGTTGATCTTGAATTTGCTAATTTTATATAATAAATCCTATTTCCTTATTATATACCCATCAAGAGAGAAGAAAAATTGGAAAATACAAACAGCATTTTGAAATCAATTTATTAAAATTAGCTAATTATGTTGTCATGGTAACCAGCCTTTTTACAATATCAGACAATACTAGTGAGATTATTTAAAATTTTATGTCCTAATCTTTAGGATGCATAAAAAATCTATCATTGATGTCACATACAGACCAAATTATAGAGCTTCAAATTAGCTCAATTTTGCCAATCTTTCAACTTTAAAGGCCGTTGCCATGGTAACCAGATGATCTAGAATTAATTTTTTTGTCAAATTTTCCATTTTTCATTGGTCCCTACTTATGTGTGAAATTTTATGAAAATCGGAGACCATGTGTGCCGAAATTGTTTAAATGCTTACAGAGAATTGCTATTAACAAATATTTTCAAAAGCAAATGTTTTGTTAGAGCTTTATCAATAACAGACGTTTGTTGACCGACGAAGTACGAAGTACGTCCGAACAAAACGCGACGACACTCACCAAACATAAGGGGTGGTGTATAAAACCATAATATATTTGACATTTGTACAAATTTATTATTTTTTCCGATTTTTGTTAATACAAAGAACATACGTCTCAGATTGCCGAGCCGGACAACTTACCCCCTTTTTACTACGATACCTTTTAAACGAAACTATCTTTTAAGGCTAAATGTACACTATTTATACTAATCACGCTCAAACAAAATATAAGCAAACATGGTCATAATTATCAGATAACATCAGAATTCTTTCGACATGTTAGGAAATAAACATGCCATAGGTCAAGGGATTCATGAAGATTCTGAAATATCAAAAGAATAAAGAAATGTATAAATCTCGGAAACATATTTTATCTATTAGTAATCCTCAATTTCTGGAAATAACACAGAGAACTGAAATGCATACAGTACTGATGAATATTGATAATGATATAGAGAGCAACGGTTACCTCCGTGCACCGCGCAGGAAATTCCCATATTATGACGTCATGATTTAGTCATGCAGATGCTTGTTGTGAAAACAAACGATGGTTACGTTAAGCTAGACAACAAACGTTCGCGAGATCAATTTTGAGTTATGTTCCTCACACTGAGACTACCATCTTAACATGAACTTATGTGGCTTAATGCACATAAGTGCAGTTCGGAAGAAATAGCATCGCTTACACCAATAATTATTTGACATGACAGCGGTTCACTTAGAATCGGAACTTATGTGCCAGGGTAGCACGCCATGAAGGCCAACGGGACTTTTGTTGTAGCATTAGGCGTAATATATCCAATAATTTTAATATATATGCATGTACAAATAATTTACAATTTTACTATCAGATCAGACACATATACAATTCGATTTGTAACTACGTAGTAGTACAACATGAACTCAATATCACCTATGTCTGAGGTTAAGGTAAAAGAGGATTTGGTCCAAGGAACATTTACCTTATATTTGACCCATTCAACGAAAATCAAGCTGCTACATTTATCGTTTTTTAAAGTCAAGACAGAAATAAAAGTATCAAAGTTCCTTCAAATATATAGATTCTAACAGAATTTTCTTCGATGTGTCAATGCTTACACTAAATAATCAGTGAATTAAACTGAGAGAAACATAAATCGTTAAGAAAAAAATAAAATATTGAATTGCAGAAATGTACATGCCATTTTTTTTTTGTTTTTTGGTTTTTTTTTTTTTTTTTTTTTTTTCCCTTTTTTTTTTTTTTTTTTTTCGCTTTCTTTTCAAATGGATGTATATTATTATTATTGACACAACATGAACATATGATGAATAATGTTTCATTTCAAGTCTTTGTCGATCAAAACATTTTCCAGCAGATTTTTTACCCACTCGATGTCACAATTGTCACTTTCTGGAAGCGGTATCTGATTGAGAACTCTAAAACGAGGCTTAACTACTGCATTTCCGATTAAAACAGCTTTTTGTCGAAATTCTCCTGAAGCCAACACCATGTTCATATAGTCTTCAGATCGCTCGCAATCATTTTTGCAACTATTCAATAGAAGAATGAAGTCGCACTTTTTCATTGATTCCTCTAAGCGCCTAGTACCCGGGGAACAATCTTTTGTATAACACAATACCGTTATGTCACAAATAGATTGAAGATGCATCTTGATATTATCAGTTGCAGGACAAGGTAATTCATCACATGAACATATAATAAGAGCCTTGACTCCATCTCCGTCTTCGAAATCTTTTAGCGTTCTCTGTACAGCGAAGGTGAAGCACGTCCTTAAATAGCATTGAGCTTTTTCGTATAGGTTTTGCTTCACATTTAACTCCCAAGCATGAAAATGTACCTTTATGTACTGATGCCTGTCAATGGTGTTTTTATCATCTTTTAAAATCCAGTTCAGAAGTACAATTGCATTGTCATAATCTTTCATTTTTTTGTAATTTGTCAAGAGATCTAAAACATCGTCAAAGGTGGTGTCATCTAGGAGATATTCTTTGATTTTTTCATAAAAGGATATTGCATCTCTGTAGTTCCCCATCATTGAATGTAATTTCGCCGATTCTCTCGTAGCAGACACGTTTCCGGGATCCTCAATTTTTTCCTCAATCAGTACTGATTGTAATGTTTCGAAACAGTTTAGGGCATTCTCCAACTCTGGTTGCAAAAAGCAAAGACCAGTCAGCAAAGACACGGCTTTGAATAGACTTGTTTTTGCGTCAGAATAACAGATAATAGCATGTCCTATTGTACCAGCTTTCCTTTCAGATAGCTCTAATTTGCATAGGCCTATTTGTTCTATGGCTCGTACTTTCTCTATCTTTGTACATGAGGGAAGACTATATGATTGGATAAAGGCATCCACTGCTTCTTCACATTTGTCAAGTCTTCTAAATACTAGTCCAAGTTCATACAGCGCTTGAGGAAAATCTCCTTCTTTTAACTTCACAGCCTGCCTAAGACATTCAACTGCTTCAAGTAATAGTGGACTATCTGGAATATTAAATTCCATTTCCTTTGGCGAATTTATCCAATACTGTATCATTTTCGAAGATACACCTAAATATTGCTCTTTACTAACATCATTATGGGATTTACTCGATGGCGATTTCCTTTGGCATTCCTTATTTTGATTCTGTCTTTTGACACCGACCGTACGTTTATGAGGTGGTGTGTAAAGGTCATTCTTCATGTCAATTTTCTCCGTGCCGCTTGAAGGATTTTGTGTCGAACCATGTGCAATATTTGTTTGCGCGTCTGGATTTAAAGACGAATTTCTTAGCTTTTCCTCAATTTCGGCTTTCTTGCGTAGGCTTAGAGCCAAATGATGTAAATTAAATGGTGTTTCTCTAATGCTCCGTGCCTTTTTCAGACATTCGATAGACTCATCCAGCATTCCAAAATGACGTAAGTATCTACCACTTCTTTGGAGAACAAATACATCGTTCGGGGAAATTTCAAGAGCCTTCAGAAAGCAATCTTTGTCTGAAAATATTCCCATTCGCTTAAGAATGGGTGGAAAGAATTTCTGGCTTTTCTTTTTACCATAAAGGATCTGGCCAAGCTCACAAAATGCTTTCGCTTTTAGATTGTCACTACTTTGGTCAGACGTTGTAACTTGAATGAGTAACTTCAGGGCCTTTAATGCATGCTCCTCATATGATCCTTCTACTGTTTGATGAGAGTTTAAAATATTTGTCTCACGCCTATATACCAAAGCTAAACCAAATTTCAATCTACAGTTCTTAGGAAATGTAATAAGTGCCTCCTGGAATAGTTCTATACATTTCCCATGGTGTTTTGGTCCCAGTCGTGAATATGAATACGCGATTTCTGCTTTAGCTCTACTTTGTAAGCGATCGAGTCTATCTTGGAGGTTTTGCAATTGATGTAGAACCTGTTCTGCTTCGTGGACCCGATTAGAAGATCTCAGGAACCTCGCCTTATTGGCAAGAGCAATGATATTGAATTCGTCCATTGTCAGAATTTCATTGCAAATGCGGAGGGCTTTATCTTTGTCTCCGAGACGCCATCTCAAATATGATACTAAGTTATTCGTTTCTATTCTCTCTTCTAGAGTACAATCTTCTTCTTTCAACTCTGCCTCTAACTTTTTGCATACAACAGATGCCTTTTCTTCTGATGTAACTGCACCATCAAGATCGAATGAAGAATGAAACTTCGAAATCTGTATGTTGAAATTATCGTTGTCGTCCTGCTCCATGATATTCTTCGTTAATATCCCTGTAAGCGAAGATAGAAAAATTAATGTTTGATTCAAATTTAAAAATATATATATATTATGAATGATAAAAATTTTCGTTTGATTTCTCGAGCCAAGTGGTCAATATCCTGTCCAAACTTCCTCTGAGAAGACAGGGCTTTGACTACCTGTCCTCTCTGCAAGATGGTTTAAATCATAGGGTTCATATGGCTTACTCTTCTCGTCTGCAGAGGGCGGACCGCTTCTTTGATTTAATGCTTTACATGTAAAACGTCTTCAAATTTATATGCATCATCTTAAAGTTGATTAATTTACAGCATGGACCAAACATGCACGTTTTATTATTATTTAATCCTCGTCAGTAATCCTCAATACAATAAATGACAAATATGGATAATGACCATATCCCTGTATACAGCACAAAATGGATAATTCAGAAAATCAATAACCGAAGGCATACAAAATCAGGATAAAACAGGAACCAAAGCAAACAAACAAAAACCTCCACCACATGAAAAGAAGCGAACTCCTTCGAATTCTTTAAAATCCACATCTGGTTGATTCCACTGCGAGAATATACTGTCGAGCAATATTTTGAAGCCCAGATTTGATTTCAGATTAAACTTTGGTGAGTAAGATCGATACAGATTTGGTAGAACATTTTGAGGAACCAGCGATGAAACGTTGTTTGTACGGATTCTTATGCATTTTAGGTATGCAGTATAAGTATGGTAAATCTAAATCTAATGTGTCAATGTTGAAGCAAGAGCTGATTTGTGGTTATCTATTATTTCAGAGGCAGAAAGGTTTGTTGGGATGTAAGTTGGATTTCCAGGTGTCGAATTTGAACCCAACTCTTTAACTAGACTGTCGAAATAGTACTTTTTGCAAGTAAATGTGTAATTATTTGAGGATTTGTCCGCTGGTGTGATGACATAATGTTCTTGGAGGTATGTAAGCTCTGTGATAACTGCAGGGTCTTTAAATATAGACTCGAATCTGGTGTTTACATTTGATTTTAATCGGTTAATTCAAGATAAAAGTAACCCTCTAAATGTCATATGGCCAACATCTGTGAAAATTATGTCCAAAATATGTATAAAGACATTGCAAGATGGCAGGAATGTAATGCTACGGGACCAAGGTTTCCGAAATTTGAAGAAATTTTGGAAGCAGAAACAATGGATAAAAAAACTGTATATCTATCAAGAAGTACAAAATCGTTAATCGAAAATCATCTAACAAAGGACATACAAAACCAGGATAAAAGCAGAACTAAGGAAAAGAAATAAAGAAATCTACTATATGGCTTATATCATTCATTTTTATTTCCATCTGTTTGTTCCTTTTAGTTTGTCATGGTTCATCAGGTGTTTCGATTTGCCCGTTGATCCAGTTGTATAATTTGTCTGTTGTTGAAGAGAAACCGTTTGATACAGATGTACAAATTTTAGTTATACCCCTCCCCATTAAAACACGTTTTTATGAGTTCAGACAACCGATCATTCATATTGTCGTCAGGAAGAGTGGTATACATATTTCAGAAATTGTAAAAAGAAATCAGATTGACCTTTAAATATCTAGATTTCATTTCATCCCATCCATGAAGGACCTGTAATGATGAGGGCCGTAATCTGCCCATTTTTTACTTGCGACACTTGCTGAACCTGTATTGATTTATTGATTGAGTATCCTGTACAAATCTATCTTGGATGAAGCAGAGGTTGCATTCTGAAGAAACACGGACTGATTCAGACTTAATATCATTGTCTCATTCGCACAGTATAAACTTTATCCTATTGTGAAAAACACCTCACCGAAAAGACGATTCATAAAAATCCCGTTTATCAACAAAGGCTTTGATCTTCTAAACATCTCTAATATTTTTCGGGATCATCGCGTACAAAGTACCATTCCTCAATATTTTGAAAATTTAGAGCCACCTCTTATTTGTTATAAGTACAAGAAACCTATTCGAAACTTTGTTTTTAACTATAATAAAGTTACAACGGATCCTGACATACTTCAATCGTGTCCTGCTTCTTGGGAATGTGCAACTTCTAAATATCTCTACAAACCAGCTGGCCATGTTGTTACAGGTGACTTTTCAATTATCCAAGACAGACAGCTCCGTGGTCTTCTTAAAAAAGGACCTAAGTATAGAATCCCATCCAAGATAGATTTTGTCAAATGCCGTGAAGTTCTTACGGAAGCCTTAGATAATTATACGAAAAGATGGTGTAAATCAGAAGGAGTCGAACCGCATGCTCTGAATGACTGGAAAAACCTCATTTTAGATATAACAGATATTCGAATAGATAACTTCCATAAAAACCCTCATCTTTTTCAAAACCCACGTTCCAAATCAGAGAGATATTTCAAATCCAAACTAAGTAAATTACATAAATATATGTCTTTGCACCAGCTGATAAAGCAGCCAACAACACCATTATCATTTGAAAACGTTACTACATATCAACTTTGATTTCGGAACTTTCGTCTACAAATACATATATCAAAAGCAATGAAAGTGCATCTAACATTTTAGGCAAGCATAACAGTGAACTGTCTTCATTCAATATCTCTATTTCTAAATTGGATCTCCCAACACTATATTGCATACCGAAACTGCACAAGTCTCCTTACAAATTTCGATTTATTGCTAATTCTAGTAACTGTTCCACTACAATTTTGTCTAGAAATCTGACGTCAGCACTTACTGCTATTAAAGAACACATAACTAGATATTGTGAAACGGTTCTAAACAGGAACGATGTAAATTTATTTTGGTCTATTAAGAATTCAGGGGATGTGATTGAAAAAATGAAATCTGGAAATTTCCAAGCCAATACGATTTCTTCATACGACTTCTCTAATATGTACACCACACTTCCTCATGACAAAATTAATGATCGATTATCTAATCTCATTAAATGGTGTTTTGATCGAGAGCAAAAAACTTACATTTGTACATCTGAATCAAAGGGTTTCTTTTCCTCGACAGACTACAAATCATACAAATCATGGACATGTAGTGACCTGTGTAATGCCTTGTCCTTCCTCTTGGACAATATTTATGTTAGAATTGGTGAGGATCTATACAAGCAGGTTGTAGGAATTCCTATGGGTACTAACTGTGCGCCTCTTGTTGCAGATTCATTTTTATACACTTATGAAAAAGAATTTATCCAAAATCTTCAAAAGCAAAGAAAATTTGATGAGCTGAAATGTTTCAATAATACTTCTAGGTATCTGGATGATATTCTAACCATTGACAATCCTGCTTTTGAATTATATAAGAATGAAATTTATCCACAAGAATTAACCCTTAACAAGGCAAACCTTTCAAATACAGAAACACCCTTTTTGGGCCTAAATATCAAAATTGTAAACGGAAAGATTCATACAAGTGTATATGACAAAAGGGATAATTTTGGATTCAACATTGTAAATTTCCCTTGGCTTGACGGTGATGTTCCAAGATTACCGTCATACGGCATTTACATATCACAGCTCATCCGGTACGCTAGAGCATGTACTGATATTTTGGATTTTCACAGTAGAAATTTACAAATTACCAAAAAACTTTTAGGTCAAGGTTTCCGCTTTCATAAACTAGTTAAGACTTTCTGGAAATTTTACAAAAATTACAGTCAACTTCTTTTAAAATTCGGATCTATACATGCAACAGAGTACATTACTATGGGTATTACACAACCTGTCTTTTATGGTGATATGATAAACAAAATAAAAAGGATCAAAGGTAGGCAGCATAACCATCGAAAATGCGTCAGAATCATCAAACGCCTTTTATACCGTGGGTATGATCCTAATGTCACAAGACGGACACTAGGCTTGGTACTTGACCAATCTACAGTCTTGTACAAGCGCATCCTTGAGACTTGCACTCCGACTGACTGTGACGACGGGACTCCATGACGGGCCCTGTCCAAACCTCTTTAGAGAAGACAGGGCCCCGACCACCTGTCCTCTCTGAATGTCAGTCGGACTCCTCGGGTGATTACATACATGAGCTCGCTACAGCCGGCAGAGCACGGACTGTATTACGCATGCCCTCTTTTTATATCCATTTACATATTCATCTGTGTCTATGGGGCCTCTGCGTTTCGCGGTCTTGTTTGTGTGATGTCATCTTACAGTGAGGAGGTTGTTTTACACCACAATTGTACGTTCTTCGAGACCTCTGGGTAATTGGAGAAGTGAGAGGGTTGTGCGCACGTAATCCGGGATAACCACACCATTTGCTACTTGCGTGACAGATGGCCATCCAAAGTCGGCACCGGTTATCCATTGGTCTCGTCGGTTTATGTGTAGTCTTTTGTGTTTGATGTTTACATGTCGTGTGTCTCTTTTCCGTCTCATGCTGTACTCGTCTTTTGTGTTTTTGCATCGGGTGTTTTGGTGTTTACTGTTGATGCTGCAACGGGGTCTTGTTGGAGATCTCCTCCCTTCTTCTTCTTGTTAAATCATTTCTCTTCAAGTGTCTTTTAAAAAAATTAGTGGTTTCATTAACATAAATATCCCATTTTTTTCTGTTAAAGTGAGGGTGAGGGTCTTTTTATTATATAAATGATATGAGTAATGTGTAGAAAACTATCTACTAATCGGTCACTTTTGTTGATAGAAATGTCAAATTGAATACGAATGAGAAGATCTAATAGAAAATATCGTTTTAAGGAGGTCCAGGACAGCCAGACTTCAAAAATAAAGATTATATCATTTAATCTAATTTTCCTAAAAATTACAAATGTTTATAATTGAAACATATATTTTCTACATGCAACGTTTAATCAATTTTTTACAGTTAGTTTCGAAGCTACGAACGTACATAAATACCCATTGAGAGCCCCAAAATGGGCCGTAAATTTGACGTTAAAATTAACAAACTTTAGGTAATGAAAAACAGTTGCAAACCTTCTGTAGAGACAGAATATTAAAACGTTCTGTATTTTTCATTTAGATATGATGTTGGGAAACGTATATGTATATCATTGTAAATAGTCACTTTTAATAAAAATCGTCGAAAGGAGAGTAATTAATGTCTATTTTCAGAACATCTTTGAGTTGGTAATCTTAAATAATTAAGTCCGTTTATCTGAAACCCTATCATTTATTTTTCGTAAAAACTTGATATTATGTTCTTCATATGTCAAGTGAAACACCGATAAGTTCATCTTGAAATTTGACCGTCAGTTTTTAAGTTATAGTGATTTTGTTACTCCCTGCCCTTTATTTTTACGTTACCTAATGCTGTCGTTCTGGCGAAATACGCGCCAATGTTGACGTTTCTATTATGACGCCATAATTGGTCTAGAGTTTTCCGATGGGGTTTGGTCAAGACATGTCTCAGATTTTGAAATTTTTTTTTTGTGTGTACAAGGTTATTATGATGTCCTCAGAACGAATTGACCTTCCATTTTTTTTCTCCGACGTTCCGTTGCCATGGTAACCAAGGTTTCGTATCAAACACCTTTAAACAAGGCATTTTTATGCATCCCGTTACCATGGAAACAAATGTTGAGTGTATATGTAATTTTCTGAAAAGATTATTCAAATCCTCTTAAGTTAATACAATTTGATTTTTCGATGCTCCTTCTTTCTGTGTGCCATGTAAATTTGCTTCTTTTTCAAGAAAAAATGCTTATTCAAAATGAGCCATTTTTGGCCAATTTAGGCCTTATTTTGCCTATATTTCACTTACTTTTGACATGAGTAATAATGAAATTGCACAGGATTTGAAATACATTTGACTATTTCCTGATGAGTATTATCCTAGGACTTCATGGGAATCGAAGGAAATTTATGTAGAAGTGAGATTTTTCTGTTTATATGCCTTTGAAATAGGTTACCATGGCAACATTTGGTACGAAGGTGTAAATACCTGTCATAAGTTAAAAGCTAATTTCTAAAGATGTATGCCTGCTATCGTTGCAAAACTTGGTTTGTAGATGTATTAATGACCATTTGATGTTATCATGACCTTGAGAAAATGTCAACGTCATTTGCTCAATTTTCAAGGTCATTGAAAATATTTGCTATTTTTAGGCCAAATTTTATGGTTTTTCGCTAAAAAAAGACACGATTAACAGTAAACGGTATGGAACCTTGGTAAAACAATCAATTAATGGTGAAAGTATGATAAATGTATTATTTGTTGGGATGAGTATCAAAATTATCGAAGTCCATTGAAGACCCAAATAAATGTGACATATTGTATGAGAAAATTTTAGAAAATCTCAATTTTATGCTCTTTTGAAAGTATGTCATATATAGAAGTGAAATACAATTTAACAAAATTGAAATGAAGTCTACTTCTTTTGATCGGCTGTTCAACTGTAAATATTCAAAATCAATATATCTAATGAAATAAGTCAGAGAAATCAATTCAAATTAATTGGAAATCCTGATTTTTGTCTAAATTCTAGTATAAAGTTAGAAATGACCTTGAGATTTGGACAGATGACCTTGAAATGATTTAAAGGTAAATTGATGATGATAAATGTAATTTGTATATAGGTATGCTATTTCATAATCATAGGACTCAAACATGAGTAAACACAATGTTTTTAAATATGCGGTATATGGTAATATTGATTCCAAGTTGCTATAGCAACGGATTTTGATTGGCATTCTTGACAAAATGGTGGGTTCCACCATAAATTTCATTTCTTGATTTTTTCCAGCTCTGGACATTTATTTTGGCAAGGTGATATTAAAGTCCCATAACATGCACTAAATAATGGTTTTCAACCTTCAAAATAATCAAAAACAGGCCAAAAATGACCCTTAAATTAGACCTTATTTTTGCTAAATTTTCACATAATTTGACTGAATATCAACAACTACCTTATAACCCCCTTCCCCGAAAAAAGTTATTTTTGTTAGAATCGAACTTACAAAGAAAAGTTTTTGTGTTCATAAAGTAAATTTTGACCAAGGTTTCCATGGCAACAGAATGCCACAATATGCCTTATTTCTTATTTATATGGGGGTGTCATTCAAATTAACCCCGTTACCATGGCAACCGTGGTTCAAATGAAACAATATAGTTTATTTTCATTGTTTTTACATTAAAGCAGCACGTTCCGCTTTATAAAAAAGATATAGGGCAATTCTCTATTTTTCCTGGATAGCAGAAATTATAAACTTTCCGTTAATACCAAAATTGTTAACCAAAGTTCCTTGAAGTAATCAAAATTAATGAAATTAAAAACGAATTTTTGTGGCGCCACAAAAATTGCCCATGTTTGGAATAGACCAGCCCTCACGCGTGTGCGATACGGCTCGTCGTGTTGTACAAATTAAAACAAAAATGGCTAATAGCGTACACTCATGGAACAATCTAAGTTAAGATAATAGTATTACAAGTAATAACCCCTTTACATCCCGAAGTCGGAATGTGCTGCTTTAAGTATGATAATTACAGAAAGTTTCATCAAAATCCATGACATGCCGTGGCCAGCTGTTTTAGGTTTTTACATAGAATCCATATTAAACAAAGGAGGGGATCTCAAACAACACCCGGTTGTAGCACCCACAGCAAAACCACAAAACACCCAATGCAAAACCCAAAAACACAGAGCAGACAAGCACAGAAAGAGACGTAAAAAGGACAAGTAACGTCAACGCACAACACAGAAACATTAAACACAAAGGACTACACATAAACCAACGAGGCCAATGGGCAACCGGTGCCGACTTACATGTAGGACGGCACTCTGCCACGGAAATAGCAGAAGGTGTGGTTATCCTGGATTACGTGCGCACACCCCTCCCACTTTCCGATTACCCAGAGGTCTCGAAGAACGTACATTTGTGGTGTAAAACAACCTCCTCACTGTCAGATGAATATGTAAATGGATATAAAAAGAGGGTGTACGTAATACAATCCTTGCTCTGCCGCCGCGAGCTCATGTATGTTATCACCCGAGGAGTAGATTTTTGCCGGATGCAGAGAAGTTTTTTTTCAGACAAGTACAAAAAAGAAAAAATAGTCACATTTCAAAACAATAACTTTTTTACTGATTTGAAAAGACGGATAAAGTTGTCCAACGTCATATGCCCAGCTAATATAGTTCAATTATGCAACATCAAAAATAAAATCATATTGTACATTAATGTGCAGCAGAAAAAGAATAAAACAATAAAATGATTTCATAAATTAAGTTTATTTTAAATTGGACACAAAACCTTTCATTATTGATATAGCTAGCATGCCAGAAATTATAAAGCCTGTGTTTGTGAAACGAGAATGCCCCCGGCGGCATCTTTGTTAGTATAAAGGCCATTTTCTGTTAAGTATGTGAGAGGTCAGGGTCAGCGTAATATTGGTTTGAATGGAAAGATCTTGTCACAAGGAATACACATGTAAAAATTGAAACCTCTATTACTAACCATTCAAAAGTTATGCCCAATGTTAAGGTTTTTGAGAAGAACGTCAAAGGTCAAGGTTATGGTCACGAGGTCAAAAATGTTGGTATCAATGGAAAGGTATTGTCACAAGGAATACACATGTGAAATATGAAACCTCTATCACCAGCTTCCATTTAAAAGTTATGCCCAATGTTAAAGTTTTTCGGAAAACAGACAGACAAACAGACAGACGGACAGGCCAAAAACTATATGCTCCCGAATCTTTTATTCCAGGGGCATAAAAAACAAAGATTTTTCGGTTTTGCCTTTATTCATATTACAGTATACTGAAATCTATGAATGCTTTTGAATAGTATTGATTTCATCTCAAATACATGAAACGTACAGTTAAAATCGTTTTAATCCAATATTTATCAATTCAAGTGAGTTGTGCAGAAATTGGACCAGTTTGTTTTCCAAAAAGCAGTGTATGGTGTATCAAACCTCATGACCCAGTGAAGTCACTTGAACAATTTTCAGTGAAAATGCTGAAATGCGGCGCTTCTTGCCTATGCATAGTTCAACAGGCGAGAAGGAGCGTCGCATTTCAGCATACGCTGTTCATCAACTCAAGTGGTTTCTCTAGGTTTCATAGTTTGAAACAAATTAAAAGGCCCATGAAATTGCTAAGCTTGTCCAACTAGCAGACCTACGACGTCGTTATTTACTGTTAACAAATTGTTTCACCTCATCAAAGGACTGTTACACGGACAAGTTGTTAGCGGAGAGAGTTCATGAAATGTATCGGTTGTATAGGATTTGCCGACAAAAAGTTATTTGGTCCGATAAAAACTCATCATGTATCTATTATTTGAACAGATAAAAATTCCCAAATGTGTTATCACAGGAACCTGTCATTTTATGAGAGAAAATGTTTTATTATTCACAACCTCAGGCCTCTGTGTTCCTCTTAGAAATATTATACATACAAGATGTCGAACAAAGTGGCTTATGGTTGTAAATAATGATATATTTTCTCTATTTAAACAACAGCTTTCTGTGGTCCAACATTTCATAGGAAGATTTCAGGAACTCTGAACTGAATTATTTATTTCAAGAATTTCAGATATTAAATGTCCTATGCATTCTCAAAATCCAGAGGAAGAGATTACTCATTAGACGTTTCTTCAAGAAATCAGTCCGTAAATTACTTCATCTAAGAGAGTCTAAGACAGAGGAAATTCTAGCAAACTTTATACATGATAACAAGTATATGCAAGTGTTCCAAGTACATGAATGAGGACCATTATGAAAGTGTTCCAAGTATAATGCACATTAAATAAAAATCTATTCCGTTTGCACTGCATCTCCTGAAATGTATCGCAGTACTAAAGGTATTACATTTCTACATGGGGAATCCCCTTCGGGTACACGGCAAAATATGGCCGCTTTTGAAATCTTGTTCCCGACTTTAAAAATAAAATTCTAAATAAGTATAAAGAATTTAAATAATTGAATCATATCACATAAAAGGTCAATCAATAAGACATTGAATCATGTGTCACTTGTTGAGTTATCAGCTGTAACTATGGATGAAAGGTCGATCTTAAAATGATTAATCATACAAAGAAGTTTTTTCTCCTGTAATTGCACCTGAAACATTGGGCATGGAAAACATACATTATACCTATGTACAATCTTAAAAAAATATTCCTTAAAAATCCAAAAGTGGATATCTTGAAAAAATTCTTTCACTTGTAGGGTACCATGCATGAGTACCTCATACCTACAAATTGTCATGACAATCTGAAGAGTGGTTATAAAAAGAAGCAGAAAATGTATGAAAATCACCCCCCCCCCCTTCCTTTTTACATAAGAAAAAAATTCATAAAAATCAAAAAAATAAAATTTAAGCATAAAATACATATCAAAGCATTAAGTTATTTAAAGTAATAGTGCAAAAATGTGCATTTCTGACTAAGTCCGAAAAGACGTCAAAAACGCGTCAAAATTTTGACTTCGAAGTGGAACCAAAAATAACAACACTTCTTAAGACATCTCTCTAGATCATCCTGATGCTTTCGGTTTGTCGATACATGCTTTGGTTCTGAAGAAGAAGTTTGTCAAAGGAGGGTACCCCCCGTGACCTACTTTTGGCTGTGGTGGCGCCACCTGTTGACAGATCCGGACGAAAAACAACAACACTTGTAGGGGACTATGAGTACTTCATACCTACTAAGTTTCATCAAAATCCCTTCAGCCGTTCTGGAGAAGAAGTTTAAAATGTGAAAAGTTTACGACGACGGACGACGACGGACGACGACGGACGACGACGACGACGACGGACGACAGACGCAACACTATGACAATAGCTCACTTGAGCCTATGGCTCAGATGAGCTAAAAACTGTGCAAATATCTAATGATTCATCAATGCTTGTTTATATATATGAGATGACATTAACATGATTAAGTATAATGATTAACATATCACCGCACAAAAAGAAATTTTAAAAAATAATCCTGTATTGAGAGTAAAGTATCTAATTTTTCTTTTTGAATGACAATTCCTCTATCAACAAACAGTATGTTCTATATTTTAAATGACTATTTAATAAAGCATTTTTATATTGATGGGCCTCAGTGTTTTATGAACCATAACTTCAAGTCGTCTTTTCTAGTAGTGTCAATACACATCTATCAAACTTACTTATCAGGAGTTAAATGTTATTGTCCTATGTCAATAGTAATAAAAGCTTTTTGAAAAATAGGTTTTATACTGTTTAAAGTCCTAACATGTACTACGTAATGTAGTCAAAATATTAATATGGAAAAATTAAGTAAGTAAGGGTTATTCTACTGTCTCCGAGGGAGTAGCCCGAGTAGCAGTTGAATAACCCACTTGTTGCACGGCAATTGTTATGCCATCAAACAATCATCACCAATGATTTGATAATTCTTCATTGCTAGATAAAGAACACTACTCATGGTAGTCAGTCAACGACTCGGTCAATCATTCAATCATTACTTCAAACATTAATTTAATCATTGCTGGGGGGCAAGAAGACTTTTGGCAGCCGGAAAATTTGTTTCGGCCATTTTAAGAGCCGGATTTTTTTTTTTTTTTTTTTTTTTTTTTTTTTTTTTGTAATTTTCCAATGTTGAAAATTACTCTAAAGTTAAATTATACAGAATGAGTTAATCTCTTGCAAGCAGATAACTTCATTTTAATTTCTCGAATGACATATGATGTCTATAATCTATTTACTTAAATGATACTCAACGGGGACTGGCTATATGGTGCTAATGACTTTTGAATTTGATTTATTCACTCCAAATTGCATAAAGTTTGTTCCATTTTTATACTTAGTTTATGATACATAAAAAAGTGTTTACTGGGCAGTGGAAAGGTTGGAAGAGAGGGGGGAGGGGCAATTTCATGATCCGGAATTTTTTTTCGCCGGCCCTTCTGGACGGAAAATATTTTTCCTAAAATTTCGATCCGGAATTTTTTTTTGCAAAGCCTTCTTGCCTTCCCCCCCCCCTATAAAAATCAAATGGTTGCTCCCCTAGTAAAGAAGAAAACGAAAACCTGTTATTTCTATAAGTCTATTTTTCTATCAGACTGATAATACGGAGGTGTTCAAACTCTATTCCTTCCCGAAGGAAAGGAGCTGTTAAGATAAGGGCTTGATTTAGCCCTGAAATCACTCGATTATTTCTCGTGCGCTGTCCTTCTATTTCAGATAAAAAGTGGTCGGGATTAAAATATAAAGTATTAGAAGATTCTTAGTAGGTATTTTATTTAAATAGATTTGGTGAAAGATGTTGTAATTACGGATTGAAGAGGCAGGGGTATGGATGAGAGAAAACCTCAAATATCGAGCGAAAATTCACAAAAAATGCATTTGTTTACATAAATTTGATGTTTATTATACTTCTCTACCTTTTAATGTCAAACTTGGATAAGAAAAATTAATCTTGATGTTATTATATCAATATAATCGGCAAAACTTGCAGTCCGGAAACTGAAAAACGGTTATATTTCGTATTTATCAGCCACACATGTAGCTTTCAGACGCGAAATACGCACAGCGTAGAAATAGACAACTTTCCCGTTTATTTCCTTCCTAACGGTTAATCATTTGATTGGAATACACTCTGAATAGATTGTTACATGATATTAAAAGAAAAAATGGCAATTTTAATTTATTCTACCGCTCTAAATACTGATTCTAAAATTGTAATCTATTCCCCCTTTTTTTCGTTTTTCGCCTGTGGGACATTGTTCCCCCCCCCCCCTCGGTTCAGAGCCCCACTTGGCAAGAAAATTAGTTTTATTGATATAAAACTTGGGTAAAAGTGGCATTCTGAACCGAGGGGGGGGGGACAATGTTGTAGAAAAAATTTTCCGTTTTCCATTGATTTCTATAGGAAAAACGCTTATTTTGACCCAAAAATCAGTCTTATTTTGAAGATTCATATCTGGACCAAGTAACTTCATATTTTTACCGAAAATTTTCCTCAATTTTTGCATTTTAAAATTTCCACTTTTCAGGGCAGATTTTACGCCTTATCTTAACAGCTCCTTTCAAACTGATTTATTATGCACCAGACACGTGTTTCGGATATGAACAGCAATTTTTTGTAAGAACCAAAGAATTCCAATGATATTTAGCACGGCATGTAATGGATTGAAAAGATTTTTGATAGGGAAGTTCGATATAAAGGACAAGTATCTAAATCGACCACGGTTTTTTTTTTTCAAAAAGGTTGTCGTTGCCATGGTAACCGTGTCTGAAGTTTCAAAAATCGGGAAAATATTTAAGACGAGGCATATTTGTAGGCTTCGTTTCCATGGAAAGATGTACTTTATTTATCTAAAATTACTTTTATTATTTTCTTTTAATCCTTGTTATTATACATATTTGTAAAATCTTTTACATTCATCTCGGATGCCTTTTGTATTCAAAATGAAAAATTGGCCAAAAGCATGGTATCAAAAGGCTCTGTTTTGGGCATTTAAAGACCTTTGTTTTGCATGTTTTTACTGTAGTACAAGGTTGAAAATTTCATAAAAGCACCAGCTTTTGAAGTCCACAATCTAGTTATCCAATTAGTATCATCTCTGAGCCATACATAAATATGAAAAATTGATTTGGTAAATTATTCCTTTTATTCGCAAAGTAGCATCAAATTTAGTTGCTATGGCAACAATCGGCTGAAAGGTTTCGATACGATGAATTTAAACACAATCTCTTTCAAACTAACCAAGCATGATATTGTCCATGCTGTGAATTTATTTGTTCTTAAATGATGCTATCGAATTTGAAGACGTTTAACATTTTAAACACTTGATGAGTGTCACTGCTGGTGGACCAGGAGTCCCCGACGGCACATGTGGCCAAGTTCGATCAACTTCGATTGATCGTCTGTCTCTCCAACGCATTTGAAAATTTCTGTTATCAAAAATATTTAAATCTCTAAAACGTGGGTCATGTAGCATCTATCCCATCCATCCTGCTACGCTTTTTCGGTACATTTTTGGACCTAATATTTTTCACATTCTTTGGCCATATTACATTGTTTAGGTTGAGGATAACTGACGAGGGTCAAGAAACCGAAACGTGCATGTCTGGTCTGTCTGCTGCAAATTTATCTGTTCTTAAATGATGCTATTAAATTTGAAGACGTACAACATTCCTATAAGATATTAACCTCCTTCAATTCCGCTGATATTTCTAAGTAATTTCTGTCCGTTTCCTTCACTTTAGAAGTCGGTGAATTGTTTTCGTAAAGCTAAACATGCTATGTACACTATTGATATATCTAGTTTCGTTTCGTCGTATCTGTTAAGATAAGTTTGAAGCATTTGTTCACACTATAGCTAGACACTAATTTAAGATGGGATGTTCTCGATGTTAATTTTCTGAGGACGTCCATAAAATTTAACGTTTATTAAATGCATTACAACGCTGACATCGCAGAAAAAAAATAAAATTGCCTCCAATGATTGCGTCCAATGATCGACAACATTTTTGTGGTGTTTGGAGGAAAGGTCTTCCAGCAAACTGTCGGAATTCCAATGGGGACAAATTGTGCCCAACTCCTTGCCGACACATTCCTTTACTCTACTCGTACGAAGCTGAATTCATTCAATCTTTGGTCTCTGAGAAAAAAGATACTTAGCTTCTAAATTAAGCTTCACTTACAGATACATAGAAGATGTGTCGTCCATCAATAATCCAAAATTCGCGGATTACCTGAGCAGTATCTATCCTTCGGAGCTTGAAGTTAAAGAAACTATAGAGACACATAATTCAGCATAATTTGGGCATAATGTTGTCCTACGACAACGATGGTCACATGAACACCTCACTTTATGACAAACGTGACTACTTCAATTTCAGCATAACAAACTTTCCTTTTCTAAGTAACAACATCCCTTCATCGTCTCCTTATGGTAAGTCCATATCTCAGTTGATACGCTATGCCAGAGCAAGTACCAAATATACGGATTTTGTTCTGAGAGCTAGGCGTCTTTCAGATAACCTTCTCAGTCAGAGATATGTTTGTGATCGACTAACATCGTCGCTGAGGAAGTTCTACGGTCGATATGGGGAACTCGTCGTACACTATGATATCCCACTTTCCAGAATGGTGGATGATATTCTGCAATAGACCATTTGTACCATCCAACCAAAGATTGTACTCTATGTCTTCCGAAATGGAAGTAACCGGATGTGACAGTTCTACCGAATTGAAGCAGCGGGTGTTGCATGCAAGCAGGAGATACTTTCTCTTCCTGGGCACCTGGTCCCACTCTCATATCGGGAGTTCGCTTTTTTTCATATGGTGAATATTTTTGTTTGTTTGCTTTGGTTCCCTGTTTTATCCTGATTTTGTTTGCCTTCGGTGTCTGATTTATCGATTTTGTGCTGTATACAGGGATATGGTCATTATCCATATTTGTCATTGAAACGCCCTATCAAATTCCATTTATATATTTGGATCCTTTTTATCATATAACTTGCATCGATGTTGTAAAAAAATGGGATCTGTTAAACTGAAAATCATGCAATCATTGGAGGCAATTTTTTTTATTCTGATACCAGCTGCGTGGACATTAATTATCGCTTATCATACAGACATGTGTTAACCTTCTGAGCAAATGTACAAATGACTCAAAGATGATCCTGACGACAATCTCAACAGCACTTACAATAGAGCACCATATACGCAAGATCGCAAATGCAGCGCGTGCAGAGTGTCCATTCTGATTTTTCATTTAGTCACCTTCCTAAACCATTGTTCAAAACTTGGGCACCTTTTCTAGCCAAGTAAATTGATGACGTCATAATAATGGAGAACAATTGGAAAGTGCGCGAGAACATTCGTATAGTCTTGGTAAGTAGTATTTGCGATCTTCCGTATTGAGCATCGACGGACCTCTAGCAAGCTAGTGGTGGGGCCAGGTGCCCGGGAGGAGTAATCATCCCCTGTTTGGCTAGCCGCACCACGTACGAAACTGAAAACAATATCCACAAAGCATACATTGTACACTGGCTGAGGTTATGTCTAAATAGAAAGTGCTATGGCGACCATGTCAGGGAAGGACATTCAAAACACTTACTTTCAAACCCCTCGCGGGCAATTGTCACTTACAGATTACTTTATTTACGAATTATATGTAAGAACAAAAAAAAAGGAAAATTGGTTGGGGGGGGGGGGGGTCTAATCAATCCTACTTAATGAATTAATTTGAAAGAAAGATCACGATTAAAAAGAAAGTACATGTTTGAAATACTTATTAGAAATTAAAATGAAACTTAATTCCTTTCCTATTGACGATAATTTACGCTGCTACGAAATGTCAATTTTCTTCAAAATGTCACAGATTTTATTTCAGAATATGTTTGTATAAGATAAAACTCTTATGTCTCTTAGACATTGTTATTGTATATACACGTAAATAGCAATGCTTTGCATGGGTATTTTACACTGGTTGATAATGTGTTGATTTTAAGTTAATAAGGCAGTTCTGCATTTAAAAGGAAAAACAAGGGTCTAATTTGAGAATTTTGGCAATATGCCGAACAACGTCTATTCTATATCTTGAAGCATGACAGAGGAATGATTTTTCCGAAGTCGAGTCAAGAATTAAATTTTAAAGATAGAAATGAGTTAAAGATCGAAATTATCATTTTTTCGTTATTTTTTTCTTAACCTTTCGTCGAAACAAGATTAAAACAAGTTAAAAGTCATGTTTGTAAAACATTAATGCCCCCCTACCCCTTCTGTGATTAAAGTCTGTCACAACTTTATACTTGCATTGATACAACCTATGGGGGTATAAAGTAACAGTTTCATTTCAATACGCAACTCAACTCAAGAGATATTGAACAGAAACCCTGAAGTTTTGGTATTTTTCAAAGTGCAAGGGGCATAACTCTGTCCAAATATTTTTGATCGGACCTAAATATGAACTTGACCTAGATTGTCATTTGATGTATCCGTATACAAAATTTCATTTCAATATGTAACTCCACTCAAGAGATATTGAACGGAAACCCTGAAATTTTGGTTTTTTTCGAAGTGCAAGGGGCAATAACTCTGTCAAAATTTTGTTGATTGGACCCAAATAAGAACTTGACCTAGATTGTCATTTGATGTATCCGTATACAAAATTTCATTCAATATGTAACTCCACTCAAGAGATATTGAACAGAAACCCTGAAATTTTGTTTTTTTTTTCGAAGTGCAAGGGGCATAACTCTGTCAAATTTTTTTCGATCGGACCTTAATACCAACTTGACCTGGATTTTCATTTGATGCGTCTGTATACAAAATTTCATATCAATATGTAACTCCATTCAAGAGATATTGAACGGAAACCCTGAAATTTTGGTTTTTTTCGAAATGCAAGGGGCATAACTCTGTCAAAATTTTTTTGATCGGACCCAAATATGAACTTGACCTAGAATTTTGTTTGATGTGTCTTCATACAAAATTTCATTTCAATATGTGAATCCGCTCAAGAGATATTGAACGGAAACCCTGAAATTTTGGTATTTTTCGAAATGCAAGGGGCATAACTCTGTCAAAATTTTTTTGATCGGACCCAAATATGAACTTGACCTAGATTTTCATTTGATGTGTCTGTATACAAAATTTCATTTCAATATGTGAATCCACTCAAGAGATATGGAACGGAAACCCTGAAATTTTGGTATTTTTCGAAGTGCAAGGGGCATAACTCTGTCAAAATTTTTTCGATCGGACCTTAATACGAACTTGACCTGGATTTTCATTTGATGTGTCTGTATACAAAATTTCATTTCAATATGTAACTCCTTTCAAGAGATATTGAACAGAAACCCTGAAATTTTGGTATTTTTCGAAATGCAAGGGGCATAACTCTGTCAAAATTTTGTTGATCAGACCCAAATGTGAACTTGACCTAGATTTTCATTTCATGTGTCCGTATACAAAATTTCATTTCAATATGTAACTCCATTCAAGAGATATTGAACGGAAACCCTGAAATTTTGGTATTTTTCGAAATGCAAGGGGCATAACTCTGTCAAATTTTTTTGATCGGACCCAAATATGAACTTGACCTAGATTTTTGTTTGATGTGTCTGTATACAAAATTTCATTTCAATATGTAACTCCACTCAAGAGATATTGAACAGAAACCCTGAAATTTTGGGTTTTTTTCGAAGTGCAAGGGGCATAACTCTGTCAAATTTTTTTCGATCGAACCTTAATACCAACTTGACCTGGATTTTCATTTGATGTGTCTGTATACAAAATTTCATATCAATATGTAACTCCATTCAAGAGATATTGAACGGAAACCCTGAAATTTTGGTATTTTTCGAAATGCAAGGGGCATAACTCTGTCAAAATTTTTTTGATCGGACCCAAATATGAACTTGACCTAGAATTTTGTTTGATGTGTCTTCATAGAAAAATTTCATTTCAATATGTGAATCCGCTCAAGAGATATTGAACGGAAACCCTGAAATTTTGGTATTTTTCGAAGTGCAAGGGGCATAACTCTGTCAAAAATTTTTCGATCAGACCTTAATACGAACTTGACCTGGATTTTCATTTGATGTGTCTGTATACAAAATTTCATTTCAATATGTAACTCCACTCAAGAGATATTGAACGGAAACCCTGAAATTTTGGTATTTTTCGAAATGCAAGGGGCATAACTCTGTCAAAATTTTTTTGATCGGACCCAAATATGAACTTGACCTAGATTTTCATTTGATGTGTCTGTATACAAAATTTCATTTCAAGTTGTGAATCCACTCAAGAGATATGGAACGGAAACCCTGAAATTTTGGTATTTTTCGAAGTGCAAGGGGCATAACTCTGTCAAAATTTTTTCGATCGGACCTTAATACGAACTTGACCTGGATTTTCATTTGATGTGTCTGTATACAAAATTTCATTTCAATATGTAACTCCATTCAAGAGATATTGAACGGAAACCCTGAAATTTTGGTTTTTTTCGAAATGCAAGGGGCATAACTCTGTCAAAATTTTGTTGATCAGACCCAAATGTGAACTTGACCTAGATTTTCATTTGATGTGTCCGTATACAAAATTTCATTTCAATATGTAACTCCATTCAAGAGATATTGAACGGAAACCCTGAAATTTTGGTATTTTTTCGAAATGCAAGGGGCATAACTCTGTCAAAATTTTTTTGATTGGACCCAAATATGAACTTGAAATAGATTTTTGTTTGATGTGTCTTCATACAAAATTTCATTTCAATATGTGAATCCGCTCAAGAGATATTGAACGGAAACCCTGAAATTTTGGTATTTTTCGAAGTGCAAGGGGCATAACTCTGTCAAAATTTTTTCGATCGGACCTTAATACGAACTTGACCTGGATTTTCATTTGATGTGTCTGTATACAAAATTTCATTTCAATATGTACCTCCACTCAAGAGATATTAAACGGAAACCCTGAAATTTTGGTTTTTTTCGAAATGCAAGGGGCATAACTCTGTCAAAATTTTGTTGATCAGACCCAAATGTGAACTTGACCTAGTTTTTTATTTGATGTGTCTGTATACAAAATTTCATTTCAATATGTAACTCCATTCAAGAGATATTGAACGGAAACCCTGAAATTTTGGTATTTTTCGAAATGCAAGGGGCATAACTCTGTCAAAATTTTTTTGATCGGACCCAAATATGAACTTGACCTAGATTTTTGTTTGATGTGTCTGTATACAAAATTTCATTTCTATATGTGAATCCGCTCAAGAGATATTGAACGGAAACCCTGAAATTTTGGTATTTTTCGAAGTGCAAGGGGCATAACTCTGTCAAAATTTTTTCGATCGGACCTTAATACGAACTTGACCTAGATTTTCATTTGATGTGTCTGTATTCAAAATTTCATTTCAATATGTGAATCCACTCAAGAGATATTGAACGGAAACCCTGAAATTTTGGTATTTTTCGAAGTGCAAGGGGCATAACTCTGTCAAAATTTTTTCGATCGGACCTTAATACGAACTTGACCTGGATTTTCATTTGATGTGTCTGTATACAAAATTTCATTCAATATGTAACTCCACTCAAGAGATATTGAATGGAAACCCTGAAATTTTGGTATTTTTCGAAATGCAAGGGGCATAACTCTGTCAAAATTTTTTTGATCAGACCCAAATATGAACTTGACCTAGATTTTTGTTTGATGTGTCTGTATACAAAATTTCATTTCAATATGTGAATCCATTCCAGAGATATTGAACGGAAACTGATGTCGCGGACCGACCGACAGACCGACCGACAGACCGACCGACAGCGGCAAACCTATATGTCCCCTCTTCTTCGAAGGGGGGCATAAAAAGGAAAACCGACATTACACAATAAAACAAGGTGCATGCATATACCAAAAATATTTCAATTATTGAAGAACTTTTTCTTATGTTATCAATGCTAGCTTAGTATAACATTCCTTCAAAAAGCATACATTATGATTGTTATTTACAGCGTGAAGTTAATTTTTTTTTTATAGTATAAAGATCATTCGGCGTGAACACAAAAAAAACAATTGTTACTGCTATTTCAGCACATCTTTCATTTTAATTTTCATTTCATTTTTCTCTTCAACCGAAATTCCACTTCAAGGTATGATTCGAATTTCAAAACGGTAAGGCTTTGGCTATATAGATTCTAAAAAAAGTGAAATCATTCTAAAAAAGAATTTACATTTATGCATCTACTAATAACCTAAATGGAGAAGAACCAGATATAGTTCATTTGAGTATTTGCATTGTCTCCAACTTTCTTTGCTCGCTTCGACTATAATGTTATTTTCACAGATCTTTAGTGTTTACTATATCCTTCTTCAATCATTATGTTACATTTTGACATTAGTTGCATGGTTGTAATCTAGTTCAGTCAGAATAAACTTGTTTTTCGAACGTTCTATTTTCCGAGAGTCGATCCAATAACAACTAATTTATCCTCTTCGTTATACCTTTGAGTAAGTATGTTAAGACAAATAACTATAGAACACCTTTCTAACATGCTACACACAAGTTTATTTAAGTGATATGATTAGAAAAATAGGAAGGATCAATAAGAGGAGAATGAAAAACTGAGGGATACAAATGTTAGATTGACCCGTATTCGAGGTTGTAAAAAGATCACTTTCTTTCATGCTTCGGTGTTTTTTGTTTTTGTTTGCTTTGGGTTTTTTTTTTGGGGGGGGGGGGGTTTGGGGGTGGGGTTATTGTTTTCTTGTTGTTTGGGGGGGGGTTCGGTTTTTTTTTTTTTTTTTTGTTTTTGTTTTTTGTTTTTTTGTTGTTGTTTGGTTTTGGTTGATTTTAAAGTGTTTTTATATAAAGAGACAAGACGTAATATCTTATTGCGCCCTGTTGATATAAAAAGGAGGGGTTATCCAACAACACTCAGTAGCAGCACCCACAGCAAAACACTCATGAAAAAACAGAACAGACATCCACAGAATGAGACACAAAAGGGACAAGGAACACCAACTCACACCATAGAAACATGAAACACAAAATACCACACATACACCAACGAGACCAACTCACACAAAAAAAACACGAAACACAAAAGACCACACATAAACCAACGACACCAATGGGCAACCGGTGCCGACTTGGGACGGCCGTCTGCCAAGTTAACGGTTATCCTGGATTACAACCCTCCCACTTTTCCGATTACCTAGAGGTCTCAAAGAACTTACATGTACAAGTTTCATTGCCCTTACGGTGACATAATGAAACAAATTAGAAATATCAAAGTTAGATTGAATCTTTATCGAACGTCTGAAAATACAATTTTGTCCATATGTGTCGTCTGATAATATAAGCAGATTAAAAGCTGAATCAATGCAAGAAATTAATTTCTTTTAGTGCATGGATAATCTTTCAAAATTATTATATAAGATTTAGAGTTATCCCTCTTTGGCTAAAGGAATTACTTATGTCGATGATTTAATATAAGTATTAATAATACCGTATTGAGAGTAAAGTATCTAATTTTTCTTTTTGAATGACAATTCCTCTATTAACAAACAGTATGTTCTATATTTTAAATGACTATTTAATAAAGCATTTTTATATTGATGGGCCTCAGTGTTTTATGAACCATAACTTCAAGTCGTCTTTTCTAGTAGTGCCAATACACATCTATCAAACTTACTTATCAGGAGTTAAATGTCATTGTCCTATGTCAATAGTAATAAAAGCTTTTTGAAAAATAGGTTTTATACTCATTAAAGTCCTAACATGTACTACGTCATGTAGTCAAAATATTATTATGGAAAAGGAAGTAAATAATCATAAAGTATCAGAAGAGAAACCTATTTCTTTTGTTATAGACAGCAACATTTGTCTAATAAAAATTTTACAACTATTTAGTAAAGAAGAAAACGAAAATCTCTGGTTTCTAAATTTTTTTTTCTATCAGACTAATAATACGGAGGTGCTCCAACTCTATTCCTTCCCGAAGAAAATTTCAAGCTGATTTATTATGCACCATACACGTGTTTCGGATATTTAATTCTCATCAGTGATGTTTCCATCAAAAATGACTTATAAATACGGTCAAAATTCATTTTAGAAGAGCCCTCTTGTTGTGTTTTGTAGGCCGGATTGCAAAGCAATTCCGGTCTATAGATTGACGATGTCCGTCTGTCCGTCCGTCCGTCCGTCTGTCTGTCCGTCCGTCCGTCCGTCTGCCGTCAACATTTTGGTTAAAGTTTCTGGTTTAAGCGAAATCTAATGGACTATATGCAGTAGAAACCTTACATTATACATTTAGGTTGCCCATGATGAGACCTTTCAATTTATGCCGTAACGTTGGACTTAGTGACTATTACCTTGGACTTTGACCTTGTTAAATACTTTGGTTAAGTTCCTGCTTTAAGCAAAATCTAAGGAACTGTATGCAGTAGAAACTTTATATTATACATGTAGGTTGTCCATGATGAGACCTTTCAATTTATGCCGTAACATTTGACCCAGTGACCTTGACCTTGGACTTTGACCTTGTTAAAGATTTTGGTTAAAGTTCTTGGTTTAAGCAAAATCTAAGGAACTGTATGCAGTAGAATGCCTATATTATACATTTAGGTTGCCCATGATGAGACCTTTCAATTTATGCCGTAACATTGGACCTAGTGACCTTGACCTTGGACTTTGACCTAGTTTAAGACTTTGGTTAAAGTTCCTGGTTTAAGCAAAATCTAAGGAACTGTATACAGTAGAAACTTTATATTATACATGTAGGTTGCCTCTGACAAGACCTCTCAATGTATGCTGTAATATTTGACTTGTGACCTTGACCCAGTTGGTGACAAAAACTTACTTTGCAATCCGGCCATACCGTCTTTAGCGGTGTTTTATTTTAATTAAATTTGCGCAATTTGCAGAGAGTGCGCGGCTCAAAGTTTCAAAATTTCTTGAAAATTTCTTGAAATCAAACCTTCTTAAAATTTGTAAAATGTGGGTCCTGTAACATCATATGCTACCCATCCTGCTACGTCTTTTAGTACAGTTTTGGACATATTAACTTAACACTCTTTGGTCACATTACGTTGTACATTGTTAATATTGAGGATCACTAACGAGAGTTAAGTACCCGAAACGTGCATGTCTGGTCCATGCTGCAAATTTTTCTATTCTTAAATGATGCTATTGAATTTGAAGACGTAAAACATTTGTACCACTTGGTGAGTGTCACTGCTGGTGGAAAAGGGGTCCCAGAGGCACATGTAGCCAAGTTCGATCAACTTCGGTTGATCGTTTATTCAACGCATTCGAAAATATCTGTTATCAAAATTTCTTGAAATTTCTAAAACGTTGGTCCTGTAGCATCATACCCACCCATCCTGCTACGTCTTTTAGTACATTTTTGGACATAAATAACTTTCACACTCTTTGGTCATATTGCATTCTTTAGAGCTAACTACCCAAAACGTCGTGTCTGGCCCATGCTACAAATTTATCTGTTCTTACATGATGCTATTAAATTTGAAAACGTAAAACATCAGAAGCATGTCCAAATAAAATCTTTGTTCAAAAAAGCATTAGAGGGATTGTGCTAAGATGTAAACCTCCTTTAATTCCGATGATATTTCTAAGTAATTCCTTCCGTTTCCTTCACTTTAGAGGTCGGTTAATCGTTATTTCATCACATTTTTCGTTCGACGATTTGGTAAAGCTAAACATGTTATGTACAATATTGAGATATTTAGTTTCGTTTTGTCGTATCTGTTAAGGTAATTTTCAAGCACTTGTATACACTACAGCTAGACACTCATTCTCGATGTTAATTTTGTGAGGACGTCGATAGCATTTAACTTTTATTGAATGCATTACAACGCTGACAAAAAAAATAAAATTGAAACGCCCTATCAAATTTCATCTCTGTTTCCAGTAAATATTTGGATCACTTTTTATCATATAACTTGCATCCATGTTGGAAAAAAACAGTGATCTGTTTCTTTTTTTATTTTTGACACTAACTGCGCGGACAGTAATTATCGCATATCATACAAACATTTGTTAACCTGTTGATCACATAATTGACACTCACAGATTACTTTATTGACGAATTATATGTAAGACCAAAAAGAGAAAGTTGTTTTTCTTTTTCTAATCAATCCTTCTGAATAAATGAATTTGAAACAAAGAACAGGATTTAAAAGGAAGAACATATTCGAAATATTTATAAGAAATTAAAATGAAACTTACTCCCTATCCTATTGTCGATGATTTACGCCGCTACAAAAAGTCAATCGTCTTCAAAATGTCACAGATTGAATTTCAAGCTTTGTTTGTATAAGATAAAACCCTTACTCTCTTAGACGTTGTTATTATATATACACGTAAATAGCAGTGCTTTGCATGGGTACATTTATTTCACACTGGTTGATAATGTGTTAATTTTTAGTTAATTAGACGGATCAGTTCTGCATTGTAAAAGGAAATACGAGGGTTCTATGTGATATTTATGGCAATATGCCGAACAACGTCTATTCGTCTTCTTGAAGCATGACAGAGGAATAATGTTTCTAAAGTCTAGTCAAGAATTAAAATCTTAAGATAGAAATTATCTCTTTTTTAAAATTTTCTTCTTAACCTTTCGTCAAAACAAAATTAGAAAAAGGAAAACCGACATTACACAATAAGACAAAGTGCATATACCAAAAATTGTTCAATTATTGAAGAACATTTTCTTATGCTATTAAGGTTTGCTTCGTATTACATTCCCTCAACAAAGCATTCCTTATGATTGTTACTTACACTATGAAGTTCATTTTTTTACAGTATAAAGATCGTTCGGCTTGAACACACACATAAAAAACGTTGTTACCGATATTTCAGCATATATAATTATTATAATAAGACTACATAATGTTAACCCATAACTGCATGCTATGGGGATTCTGTGTGTTTCTCTATGGTTCGTCATTTTGCAGTTTCAAGGGTAATCGGAAAGGGGGGGGGGGGGTGCGCACGTAACCCAAGATAACCACACCGTCTGCTACTACGTGGCAGGTGGCCGTCCTAAGTCGGCACCGGTTGCCCTTTGGTCTCGTTGGTTTAAGTGTGCTCTTGTATGTTTCATATGATTCTATGGTGTGTGTTGATGTTCCTTGTCTCTTTCTATGGATGTTTCTCTGGGGTTTTTTTTTTTCATTGGGTGTTTTGAAGTTTTATCGGGAGTTCGTTTCTTTTCATATAGTGGAGGTTTTTGTTTGTTTGCTTTGGTTCCTGTTTTATCCTGATTTTGTATGCCTTCGGTTTCTGATTTTCTGAATTATCGATTTTGTGCTGTAAACAGGGATATGGTCATTATCCATATTTGTCATTTGATTTGGGTACTGCAACCGAGTATTGTTGGAGATCCCTACTTTCTTTCATGTGTTTCTTTATTCGAAAAGGTCACATCAAGGTATGATTCGAATTTCAAAACAGTAAGGCTATGGCTATATAAATTCTAAAAATAACTGAAACCATTCTGAAAAAGAACTTACATTTATGCATCAACTAATAACCTAAATGGAGAAGAACCAGATAGAGTTCATTTGGGTATTTGCATTGACTCCAACTTTCTTTGTTCGCTTCGACTATGATGTTCACAGATCTTAAGTGTTTACTATATCCTTCTTCAATCATTATGTTACATTTTGACATTAGTTGCATGATTGTATTCTAATTCATTCAGAATAAACATGTATTTCGAACGTACTATTTTCCGAGAGTCGATCTAATTACAATTAATTTATCCTCTTCGTTAAATCTTTGAGTAAGTATGTTTAGAGAAATAACTGTAGAACACCTCTCTAAAAATGCTACACACAAGTTTATTTAAGTGATATTATTATTAAATAGGAAGGATTAATAAGAGGAGAATGAAAACCTTAGGGATACAAATGTTAGATTGAACCGTAATCGAGGTTGTAAAAAAATCACTTTCTTTCAAGCTTCGGAGGTTGGGGGTTGGGGGGGGTTATTGTTTTCTTAATGTTTTTTTCTTTTCTTTGCTTTGGTTTTGGTTGGTTTTAACATGTTTTTTATATAGACAAGTCGTAATATCTTATTGCGCCCTGGTGTTATAAAAAGGAGGGGTTATCCAACAACACTCACTCGGTAACTGCTTCACAGTATGTAAATTGAGAAACCGCAGCTGTGCACTTTCCTCAAAATATAGCGCTGTGTCTAGTTCAGAAATTTGCTGTCTACCACATAAAAAATGCAAGAACAAGAATATTCTCCTTCTTGAAAACGTTTCAATTTCATATAAAATAATGCATCACATAAAATCAACTATAATTCTTGTTTCACTGCACATTGGTGGTGTAGTAATACATTACTTTTCAGTGCTTATTGTTTATGACAAGGTTAGAAAAGATAATTCAAACATTGCATAAAAGTTATAGAGTTGTCTTTCTAAGTCGGCACCGGTTGCCCTTTGGTCTCGTTGGTTTAAGTGTGCTCTTGTATGTTTCATATGATTCTATGGTGTGTGTTGATGTTCCTTGTCTCTTTCTATGGATGTTTCTCTGGGGTTTTTTTTTTCATTGGGTGTTTTGAAGTTTTATCGGGAGTTCGTTTCTTTTCATATAGTGGAGGTTTTTGTTTGTTTGCTTTGGTTCCTGTTTTATCCTGATTTTGTATGCCTTCGGTTTCTGATTTTCTGAATTATCGATTTTGTGCTGTAAACAGGGATATGGTCATTATCCATATTTGTCATTTGATTTGGGTACTGCAACCGAGTATTGTTGGAGATCCCTACTTTCTTTCATGTGTTTCTTTATTCGAAAAGGTCACATCAAGGTATGATTCGAATTTCAAAACAGTAAGGCTATGGCTATATAAATTCTAAAAATAACTGAAACCATTCTGAAAAAGAACTTACATTTATGCATCAACTAATAACCTAAATGGAGAAGAACCAGATAGAGTTCATTTGGGTATTTGCATTGACTCCAACTTTCTTTGTTCGCTTCGACTATGATGTTCACAGATCTTAAGTGTTTACTATATCCTTCTTCAATCATTATGTTACATTTTGACATTAGTTGCATGATTGTATTCTAATTCATTCAGAATAAACATGTATTTCGAACGTACTATTTTCCGAGAGTCGATCTAATTACAATTAATTTATCCTCTTCGTTAAATCTTTGAGTAAGTATGTTTAGAGAAATAACTGTAGAACACCTCTCTAAAAATGCTACACACAAGTTTATTTAAGTGATATTATTATTAAATAGGAAGGATTAATAAGAGGAGAATGAAAACCTTAGGGATACAAATGTTAGATTGAACCGTAATCGAGGTTGTAAAAAAATCACTTTCTTTCAAGCTTCGGAGGTTGGGGGTTGGGGGGGGTTATTGTTTTCTTAATGTTTTTTTCTTTTCTTTGCTTTGGTTTTGGTTGGTTTTAACATGTTTTTTATATAGACAAGTCGTAATATCTTATTGCGCCCTGGTGTTATAAAAAGGAGGGGTTATCCAACAACACTCACTCGGTAACTGCTTCACAGTATGTAAATTGAGAAACCGCAGCTGTGCACTTTCCTCAAAATATAGCGCTGTGTCTAGTTCAGAAATTTGCTGTCTACCACATAAAAAATGCAAGAACAAGAATATTCTCCTTCTTGAAAACGTTTCAATTTCATATAAAATAATGCATCACATAAAATCAACTATAATTCTTGTTTCACTGCACATTGGTGGTGTAGTAATACATTACTTTTCAGTGCTTATTGTTTATGACAAGGTTAGAAAAGATAATTCAAACATTGCATAAAAGTTATAGAGTTGTCTTTCTTATTTCAACACCGAGAAGCTGTCGTGGGAAAAAAAATGTGTTTTTGTAGTAAAGATAAACATAGTTTGTGTTGTTTATAGAGCACATTGAAAAAATTTCTACCTTTACGTATGCATCCTGCATCATCATTGCCTTACAATAGAATTATTCAACATTTTAATATCTGCTGACAATACATTTTGAGTAGAAGTATCTCTCAGGACCTTCAGTCCTTTGATTTACCCACTCTTTATTCTTTTCTTTTCCACCAATTAGCAGGTCCACTCGCTGATTTCGCTGAATCATTCGCCACCCAATCCCTCTAATTTTATACTTTCTGACCATTCTCAAGCTGATAGAATGACACAAAAATGATAAATCTGATGTAAATTTAAATCTATATGATCTATCCATATTATATTTTAAGATTGAGGATCACTGAACAGGGTTAAGTACCCGAAACGTGCATGTCCGATCCATGCTGTAAATATATCTGTTCTTAAATGATGCTATTGAATTTGAAAAGTTTAACATTTGAACAACTTGGTGAGTGTCACTGCTGGCGGACCAGGAGTCCCCGAGGGCACATGTAGCCAAGTTCGATCAACTTTGGTTGATCTTCTGTCTCTTGGACGCATTCGAAAATTTCTGTTATCAAAAAATCTTGAAATTTCTAAAACGAGTAGCATCATATTTCACCCATCATACGATTTTCAGTACGTTTTTGGACATAACAATTTTCACACTCTTTCGCCAAATAATATTTTTAGATTGAGGATCAATTATGAGGGTTAAGTAAACGAAACGTGCATGTCTGGCCAATGCTGTAAATTTATCTGTTCTTAAATGATGCTATTGAATTTGAAGACGTTTATCACCTTATAACGTGGTAAACTATCAAGGAAAGGAGGATATATCCAACAACACTCGGTTGCAGCACCCACAGCAAAACCCCAAAACACCCAATGCAAAAACACAGAGCAGCAAGAGACGCAAAAGGGACAAGGGACACCAATTCACACCATAGAAACATTAAACATAAATGACCACACATAAACCAACGAGACCAATCGACAACCGTGGCCGACTTAGGACGGCCATCTGCCACATGAGAAGCAGACGTTATGGTTATCCTGGATTACGTGCGCACAACCATCCCACTATTCCAATTTCCCAGAGGTCTCGAAGAACGCATAATTATGGTGTAAGACAACTTCCTCACTGTTAGATGACCACACATAAACAAGACCATAAAAGCAGGGGTCCAAGCAACACAGATGAATATGTAAATGGATATAAAAAGAGGATGTGCGTAATACAGTCCGTGCTCTACCGGAATAAAGCGACGGGTGTTAAATGCAAGCAGGGGGTGCTGACTCTTCCTTTTTGGGAGCTCGCATCGTAAAGATTCAGGATCACTGACGATGTACCCGAAATGTGTATGTCTGGTGCATGCTGCAAATTTATGAGTTCTTGAATGATGCTATTGAATTTGAAGACGTTAAACATTTGTACCACTTGGTGATAGTCAATTTTACACAACAACTTCGAGACCTTTGGGTAACCGGAAAAGTGGGAGGGTGGTGTGCACGTAATCCAGGATAACCACACCATCAGCTACTAACGTGGCTGATGTCCGTCTTAAGTCGGCACTGATTGCCAATGGGACTCGTTTGTTTATGTGTTGTCTTTTATGTTCGATGTTTGGTGTCTCGTTTGCTGTTCCTTGTCTCTTGCTGTGTGTGTCTTCTCTGTGTTTTCACTTTGGGTGTTTGGTGTGTTGCTGTCCGTGCTGCAACCTAATCTTGTTGGAGATCCCCTCCTTTCTTCAACGCATTCGAAAATTTCTTTTATAAAAATTTCTTGACATTTCTATAACGTGGATCATGTAGCATTATATCCCGTTCATACTGCTACGTCTTTTGGTACATTTGTGGACTTAATAACTTTCAAACTCTTTGGTCATATCACATTGTTAAGATTTAGGATCACTGACGAGGGTTAATACCCGAAACGTGCATGAGTGGTCCATGCTGCAAATTTATATCCGTTCTGAATTGATATTATTTATATGATATGATGAACGGACAGATGCAAATTTTTCTGTTTAAGTGTTCTCCAAATATGCGTCTATTCTTGAACAGTATAGATTACCATCATTTAATTGATAATAATGACCATATGATAGGCTTAAAATAAATTCATATAAAGTAGATTAAACCAGTATTTACTTGATTTAATCAAGGACGATTCCCGTGGAACATATCATTTGTGTATCACGTGATACGCCAAAGTGATATTGGGTTCATTTCAATATTTGTCATTGATAAAGAATGTTTCGTTGATATATCCAACAGATTTTCATAGATAACATTTTCTTGTTCTAGGTTCTCATAAAAAATATCGAAATTAAATTAACATTAATCTTCCTACTTGGATGACAAATATGGCCAATGAGCATATCTCAATTCACAGTACAAAATCGATATTATTATTCATGAAATCACAAACCGAAGACATACGAAATCAGTGTAAAAATGTAACTAAAGGAAAAAAAACTCCATCACATGAAAAGAAACGAACTCCAAATTAAGGTACCCAGGAAGAGTCAGCATCTCCTGCTTGGATGCAACACCCGTCTCTTCAACTCGGCAGAAATATCACATCCAGTTACTTCCATTTCGGAAGATACAGGTATAGTCTGTAATTGATGGTTCAAATGGTCTAAGACAATATGGAATCCTATCAGTGAGCTTATTTCAAATTTCAGGTCTAAGGCTTGCATAAAAAATCTTCCATTAATGTCATATATAGACCAAACTATAGAGTATCTCAATTTTGCCGATTTCCCAAATTTATAGGCCATTACTATGTTAACCAGATGTCCTAGAAATAAATGTTATGTCAAACCTTTTTCATTGGTCCCTACTTAAGTGTAAAATGTCATGAAAAAAAAATTAAAATGGATCTGTTTGTTATGAATTAAAAAAGACCTTGACGATAATTTCAACAGCACTCACAATAGAGCACCATATTGAGCATCGACGGACCCCTAGCAAGCTAGAGGTTGGACCAGGTGACCGGGAGGAGTAAGCATTCCTGCTGGATAGCCGCACCCGCCGTCGATGTTCATGCACGAAAATGAAAAAAATGAACTGCACTGTCTGAGGCCATTTCTATATAGAAAGTGCTGTCAGGGAAAATATTCAAAACACTTACTGTCAAACCCCTCGCGGGGAACTTTTTTACGAGCTCCACACGGCAAAGGGCATACGTGTGACACAAACGAGTTAAAGAAGATCCTGACGATAATCTCAACAGCACTCACAACAGAGCACCATATTGAGCATCGACGGACCCCTAGCAAGCTAGAGGTGGGACCAGGTGACCGGGAGGAGTAAACATCCCCTGTTGGCTAGCCGCACCCTCCGTCGATGTTCATGCACGAAAATGAAAACAAAAAACATGAACTGCACTGTCTGAGGCCATTTCTATATAGAAAGTGCTATGGCGATCATGCCAGGGAAAATATTCAAACTCCTCGCGGGGAACTTTTTACGTACTCCACATGACAAAGGGCATAATTGTGACACAAATGCGTTAAAGGAGGTTATGAAGGCATTTACAAAGTTTCAACTCAACTGCTGTAAAGGATGCCAGATAAGTCCGGAAAACTATAAACAATTGTCAAATATTTCTGTGTTCAAGGGCCATAACTCTGTTAAAAAGTCCTCAATACCTTCAACACTAGAATCGAAATGAGTTAAAGAAGATCCTGACGAAAATCTCAACAGTACTCCCATAAGAGACCAAATTGAGCATCGACGGACCCCTACCAAGCTAGAGGTGGGACCAGGTGCCCGGGAGGTGTAAGTATCCCCTGTTGGCTAGCCGCAACCGCCATCGATGTCCATGCACGAAAATATATGAAACTTACGCTAATGGATATGAAGTCATTTTTGTCATTTGAATCCAGTTGAAAGGTTTCAGAAAATAGTGCGGAAAACATGACCTCGGACGGATGGACGGACGGACTGATGGACAGCGTCATAACATAATAGAGAGGTTGAGATTTCCTACGTGTAACTTGTACGTGTTCTTGTATTCTGATCCGTTACTGTGACGTCATCAGTTATTACGGTTGACGTTATTTGCTTTACAAGGTACACGTCGCCAGTAAACGTGTAAATTGAGAGATATAAGTAGGATTTAACTTCAAGATAATTCATCTTCTTTATTTCATAAAATAGTAAAAAAAATATGGCAAACAATTCAAAATTCTTTTATGTTTCTATTTCCACATTCCTTATTCAGAGTGTGCTTCGATTAAATATTTAACCGTTAAGAAGGAAATTAACGAGAAAGTTGTCTAATTCTTGACAGTGAGTATTTTGCGCCTGAAAGCTACATATTTGTGGATTTTGCCGATTATATGGAAATAACAACCTCAAAGGCAATTTCTTTTTTCTAATTTGTCATTTGACTTTAAATAGTACAGAAGCATTATAAACATCTAAAATTGTGTAAAATAATGCATTTTTAAATGTTTGATCGATGTTTGAAGTTTTCTGGCATCAGTAGTCCTACATGTACCTTTTAAATCCGTTATTATGACATTTTAAACCAAATCTATTTAAATAATATACTTACTAGGAATCTTCTTATACTTGATATTTTTACCCTGATCAACAAATTCCTAAAATGGAAGGACAGTGCACGAGAAATAATCAAGTGGTTTTTTTTTTTATCTTAAAGGCTCCTTAAGCTTTGACATCTTACTTATGGACATATCAAATATGATATTCGAAAAATTAGATCAAGATTATATGGCAATAGAGATTATCTCCGCTTCGTCATTATAAATTCCGACGGTGTCTAAGATCGTACTAAAACTAGCGCTTGTACTTATATTTTGACTTTGACTAGTTTTTGGGTATGTTCCGGACGCATTTGTCAGTTGTTAGATCGACTCCATTTTCACTCATTACAAGAATTTTAAATATTCACTACGTACATGATCCGATTGGAGAGTTTGGCAAGCGATGTACTTTCCAATTTTTTTTTCAGATTTCTTGATTGTTGTATCTCATGAACATTATATAGGCTTCTGATAACTCTTATCAACTTTGCTATGCATGAGTATATCACAGACATATAGATTTGCAATGACAAATATGGATAATGACCATATCCCTGTATACAGCACAAAATCGATAATTCAGAAAATCAGAAACCGAAGGCATACAAAATCAGGATAAAACAAGAACCAAACAAACAAAAACCTCCACCATATGAAAAGATGTGAACTCCCAATATGGGAGTAAGACCAGGTGCCCAGGAAGAGTAAACATCTCCTGCTTGCATGCAACACCCGCCGCTTCAATTGGTAGAAATGTCACATCCGGTTACTTCCATTTCGGAAGAAGTTTTGTTTCAATGTACTAATTATTTGTTCCATTCTGTAACATGATTTATTCACGAAAGCAATACATTTATTAATAGATAATGTCTTGATACAAAATATTCACCATATAATGTTAAATCTATAGGTGTCTCCCTGTCTCCCTAAGCTATAAAACACCGGATTTCACTCATTTCTTGAAAATTTGTTCCTAAAGGCAAAGTTTCATATTTTATGATAACAAATTTATAAAAAGATTTTCACGTTTACTTGAGAGTTTATTGAACATTATGATCAAACTAATTTTCCTAAGTTATGCGAAATAGATTGATTTACATACATACATGTACATAATTTGAGGATAAATATTTTATGTATTCCCTCTACATACTATCAATTGTTGATATTGTTGTCTGTAAGTTTTATGAAATGCACAATAAAATACAAAGTTGATAGCGTTATTGGCTGTAGTCATGACATCAAAAAGGATGTAGTAAGAGCTTGGAATGGTGACTCCATATCCATTCAATGCCACAGATAAAAAATCACTCGGCAAGCAGAGGAGTACGAAAATAAAACACACAGATACAAGCATATTCGTAATTTGCTTCGACTGATTCATTCTACCGTCTTTCCTTATGTCCGAATCGCTCCGTTTTATCCCCATCACAATGACAAAGCTGGATATGGCCAAGAAAAATAGCGGGAAAATGTCGAAAAGGTACCTCGATGCAAGGAAAACTGAGATACATTCCTTTTGTGCATTTCTGTAGTACCGTAGTAATTCATTAATTGTTGCAGACATTCCTGTATAAACCTCTCCTCCGTCGTTAATAACTCTTGTGTGAGTCATTAAAATGTCCACAACGCAAGGTAATTTGATGAAAGAAACAAGTAGAACAAATGTAATCACCATCATCTGTGTTTTCTGAGGGCTGCAAAATAATTTGGTTTTAAATGGAAACCATACGGCCATGATACGCTCCACGCCTACCTGAACCAAAATCATTTTGCTTACCTTCTGGAAATAGTTTGTGATCATCATCAATGCATAAGACGGCACGTATCTAGATACTACCTTCATAGGATCTGGAAAATAAATTTCTAAGATCCTGAACAGAACATAGAATAATCTTGATACGAGAACAAATATGTCCGAAACACTCAAACTCAAGATTAATCTCGTAGCTGAGGTTGATGAGCCCTCCTTGTTAACAACAATTAGAGTTAGAATATTCCCAACAATACCAATAACGCAGATGGTTGGGAACACAATGCCATATGATATAGCATAGATAACTGGAACATTCCTCTCAGTTAAAGTGTCTGTCGAGTTGGTGCTATTATCCATGGCGTTTACCTGAAAACATATATTTAAAGATACAGTGTCCCTGAAAATAAATTTTTTTGAAAACGTAAAGTTATTCCGAGGAGTCTAGATTGAGGAAAAAAGGATCCATAAAAAGTTTTATTTGAAAATATGCAGTGACGACCATAATATTGTCGAATTTGTATATTTTAAACTTCGTATACCTCTATTGTAAAAACGCAATAGATTGTAGGTGGCACCAGTGAAATGAATTAAAGCTGCGCACCCCAAATCAAAACGAAGTTTTCAAACGGCTATAACTGCGTTAGATTCGCCTGAAAATTTGAATTTATACTAACGAGAATGTAAACATTCATATGAAAAACAAGGTTTTGCATTATATAATTTGTAAAATTAATTAATTTACAGGGGACACCGTACCTCTAAAGTAGTAGTGATTAGGTTTTCTCAAATAAAGGAGGGATCTCCAACAAGACTCAGTTGTAGCACCAACACAGAAGATCACAGACTCTTCCCTATGTACAACATAGAAGAGAAGCACTCAGGAATGGAATAAAGAAGATCCAAACGACAATCTCAACAGCACTTACAATAGAGCACCAAGTTCAGCATCGACGGACCACTAGCAAGCTAGAAGTGGGACTAGGTGCTCGGGAAGAGTAAGCATCCCCTGTTTGGATAGCTGCACCCGCCGCAGATGTTCATGCACGAAATTAAAAATAATATGTACAAAACATGCACTGTCTAAGGTTATGTCTGTAAAGAAAGAGCTATGGCGACGATATCACGGAAAACATTTTAAACACTAACTTTCAATCCCCTCGCGGGCAACTTTCTTGCAGACTCCACACTGTAAATGGCATAAGTGTGATGATATTACAATGTAAGAGGATCCTGACGACAATCTTAACAACTCTTAAAATAAAGCACCAATGGGCCCTAGCAAGATAGGGGTGGGACCAGGTTCCGGGAAGGAGTAAGTATCCCCTGCTTGGCTAGCCGCACCCGCCGTCGATGTTCATGCAGGAAATTGAAAATAATATCTACAAAATATGCAAAGCAAGAGACGCAAAAAGGGATGAAGAACAAAAAATACGCCATTAACACACCAAACACAAAAGACAGAACAATTACCAACAACAGCAAAAGGCAATTGGTGTCGATTTAGGACAGCCATCTGTCACGTAGGCAGGAAATGATGTGGTTTTTCTGATTACAAACGCACAACCCTCCCACTCTACTGATCAGGTGAGTAAGGAAATTACAAAAATATACTTTCAGCATAAAATAAACATTAAATCATTGAGTTACTTAAACATGACTAATATACAATAGATCAATACACAAAATGAAAATGGAAGTAGAAATATTTGATAAAACCTTTAATTGTATTCAGATAATTAAAAATTTCATAAAAAGTTGATAAAAGAGAGGATTGAAAAAGGAGAAAAACAAATTTTGAGATGCCGGAAACCACAACCTTTGGGTTTATTTTCACAGTGAACCTAGCTATTTTAAATATTAAACAAAGGAGGGGATCTCCAACAACACCAAGTTGTAGCACCCACAGCAAAACCCCAAAACACCCAATGCAAAAACACAAAGCAGACAAGCAGAGAAAGAGATACGTAAGGGACAAGGAACGTCAACGCACAACACAGAAACATCAAACATAAAGGACTACACTAGATTACTACAAAGATAAAGAGGGTCCTGACGACAATCTCAACAACTCTTAAAATAGAGCACCAATGGACCCCTAGCAAGATAGGGGTGGAACCAGGTTCCCGGAAGGAGTAAGTATCCACTGCGTGGCTAGCCGCATTAGAAACGATCACAAAAAAAAAAACAACTCAAAAACAAAAAACAAGAAATATTTAAGCATTAAATATACATAAAAACATTAAGTAACTTTAATATGACAAATAAATGATTGCATATGATTATACATTAGTAGTTATCCAAAGAAGGGTCCGAGTTTCGATCTGTTTCGTTTCGTTTCGATCTGTTTCGTTTCGTTTCGATCTGTTTCGTTTCGTTTCGATTTGTTTCGTTTCGATTTGTTTCGTTTCGTTTTTGTTTCGTTTCGCACTTTACAGGGACCCCCAAAGAAACAGTTCAAAATCGAGCGTTTCCGACAATGTAGGAAAAAGACGTAAAAAACGCATAACAACTTGACTTTGGAGTGGAACCAAAAATAACAACACTCTTGAAGACAGCTTTCCATACACTCCTGATGCTTTCGGTTTGTCAATATCTGCGTGGGTTCTGAGAAAGTTTGGCAAAGGAGGCTAACCTCCGTGACCACTCGTTGTTGGCTATTGACATTGACAAAAAACAACACTTGTAGGAGACCAATAGTAATTCATTTCTACAAAGTTTCATGAAAATCCCTGCACTGGTGCTGGAGAACAAATTGAAATTGTGAAAAGTATAAGACAACGGACAACCACCAGGTGAGCTAAAATTCGGACAAATATATACAGAGACAATAACACATCATCATAGAAACACAAAATAGACAACATATAATATTCAATCTCAAGAAACCTTTTTGTAAGTGACTCAGTTTAATAATGAGCTGTATTAATATGTTTAAACATATTCAAACCAATAAATTAAACGAATAAATAAGATGTAAAATATATTCCAAAATGCAATTCCATTGATTTTAAAGCCTACCAAACAAACGAGGGCACATATAGCCAATTTCGATCAACTTCGGTTGATCGTCTGTCTCTTCAACGCATTTGAAATTTTCTGTTACAAAATTTCTTGAAATTTCTAAAACGTGGGTCCTGTACATGTAGCATCATATCCCACCTTTTCTGCTACGTCTTTCAGTACATTTTTTGGACTTAATAGCGAAGCGAAGCGAGCAAGCGGGCCCGAAGGGCCCGCTTGCTCTGAGCAAGCTTTAATAGTAACACATATATACAAAACAAGTGGAAAAATTAACGAAAATAAGGAAGAAAAGATACATACTGACCAATTCGTTTTTCTTCAACCAAGAATTGGCAAGATGGGCGCCGCCATTTTAGTCAGTTTTTAAACGAAAATATTTCTAGATGAATCTCTATTTTTGTAGCTATATGGTGTAGATTTGGTTTTAACAGTGTGTAACATAAAGCTAGGATGAAAAGTAGTGAAATAGTTGAAAAGTGTAAGCTTATGATGTCTGCAACAGGAGACTGAAAAATTTTGAATCCTTAGTTTCGTATCTTGTAAGAAAATTTTTGAATCCTTAGTTTCGTATGCTATATGGATTTTTTTAAATCCTTAGTTTCGTATCCTATATAAACACTGCAACTTGTCTTCGCTTCGCTTCAAGGGCTTTGCCATAATTCATATTAATTTTCATTTTGGCCATGTTACATTGTTTAGACTGAGGATCACTGACGAGAGTTAAGTACCCCAAACCTGCATGTCTGGTCCATGCTGCAAATTTATCAGGTTTTAAATGATGTTATCGAATTTAAAGACGTTTAACATAATAATTACTTGCGGAATCTGCTGTTTCAAAAAAGAAACACAGTAAACACAATTCTGATGCACTTCGTTTGAAACATGCATTCTGATTGGCTGAGCAATTAAAAGATTGCAAGGGGATTCGCGTTTCACTGTAGTTTTTGCTATGACGTCATGCGTTGCTATGGCGACATCGTTAAAAGCAGGCGTTTTCTAGCTTCTAACTGACCAAAGCTACCGCTCGGCTAACGCCTCGCGTTAAAACGCATTTTCTGACAGGGGATTCGCCGATACCCTGTCAGTTTTTGTAAAACACACGCATGGTAACCCCTAAATGACTTCTACACAGACGAAAAGTAAGAAACATTGAAAAATCCCCAAGAAAATAAAAATTCCTCAAAGGACCAAAACTTTATCCCCATTGGAGATGAATTAAGGTGCCCGAGAAGAGTAAGCTTCTCCTGTCTGCTAGCAACACCCGCCACTTATGAAAAGGATGATTTATCTGGTGTTTATGATTGACCAAACATGTTGATATTTCCATTGTATCGTTTTTGATTTTTCAGATTATTCAAATTCAAATTAGCAACAACATCAGAAGATCAGATTGACTTATCGTTTGATGGACCAAGCTAACATTACGTGCGTTGATTACATGCACGTTGCATTGTGACGTCAGATAACGTAAAGCACCATAACTATTCATCGTGCGATATTTTTCGTATTGGCGGAAATATATGCAAATATTACCCTACAGATCGGCACCAAAATATTAAACGGCGGTATAACAAAACAAATTTCTAGGGAATTTCGGCTAAAATTAAATTTAATTGACTCAAAGGCAAAAACGTAGACCTCATTTTTTGGCCTTGGGTAAGATTCTAACATCGGACCCAACAAATCATATATGGCCCTTATTCCGATGAAAAATGGCAAAGTGTCATTAAGTTCTTTTAGGAATAAGATATGGACATCAAAAGTTAAAGTTTACAATGATACAAAGATAACAAATATTATTTGTAAGATTAAAAAAAAAATCCTGTTACAAAATCTTACCTACGTGCTATGAGCCAAAATAAAATAACTATGTGCTGTACATTAAATATGGCAATTAATATAGAGCTCTGTTGGAAAATAAATGCATAAATAGACACAATTCTTATAAAATTAACGGGAAGGACTAATTGTGAGATATTTCTTCAGAATGGGGTCTGAGTATGATGATTAAAGATTAAGTTTGCTTTGAAGTGACTAATTCCGTCATGATTAGAAGATGATTTACGATTCTTGTTTAAAACTTTCCCCTTCTTCCTGTCGCTTTCATTCAAATTTAATCCTTTAAGTGGAAATCTACAGCAATTACTTCTTTGATTTAGATTCAACTTTCCATAATTAAATTCTTTAAGACTAATTGTAAAGCAGTTCTTTGTACATGTCGCTGATTTGCACTTTAATGAGAACTTTGATTTTTTCTGAAATAATTAATCCTTTGGTAAAATTCTTTGTAGTCAAGAACTTTAATTTTCTATTTTTCTTAAGTATTAGGTAACGGCTTTTTATAAGGTGAGCTTCACGATCATATTTCTCATTATCTCGGCATTTGATTAATTTATAAAAAGACAAGTTGCATACCGTGGATTACATGCTGGCTATGAAAGAGTCAAGTTTAATTGTCTTTCGCAGATAAATCAGTCTTCATATTCAATATCATCAATTAAGAACATACAAATTTGCAGCATGAACCAGACACGCACGTTTCGGGTAATTAACTCTCGTCAGTGATCCTCAGTCTAAACAATGTAAAGTAGCCAAAGAGTATGACACTTATCATGTCCACAAAATGTACCGAAAGACGTAGCAAGATGGGTGGCATATGATACTCCAGGACTCACAGGACCAAACTATACGAAACGATTCCGGGAGACCAGAACCGTTCTGCACCGAATGAGACCTATGTTAAGTTAAGAAATCATTTTTATGAACAGGTAATTTACACATAGCCAGTCCAATGAACCTCCTGCCGACTGTGGCCTGCTGCCAATTATCATATAATAGAACCCCGCCTGTAAGCGACGAAAGTAGCGCTCTCAGCCTGCACAAACTGAAGATTTGTCCCTCTTTGTAAAAAGAGGACCTGACATTGATTTTCTCATGTTGGTCTTTTCGAAATACAGAGTTACTTCCCATTTGTGCAAGTATGTGACGTCAACGTATTGTGACGTCATAAAATTCTATGGAAACCAGCGTAAAAGTAAGGGAATTATTGTAACAATTGTGACGTTTTCAATGAAATTTAATGACGTCACAATGCTTTTTCATAAGATACCTGCACAAATCGGAGAAAATGCCTGCAAAATCGAAAATACGGAATACCAGGCTTTGATTTACGTGGACCTCCACTTGCACAGCATGTAGATGGACCCCTACGAGTTTGCTGGACTTGGTTTATGGATCTGTGTTGGTCTCCCGTAATTGCGCCATCTGCAGTGACAGTAAGTGCATTAACATCGGGACATTATCCAATACAATTGTCATTAACTTCAGAAGTTTGAAAAGTAAAGAAAATATTGAATAGTTCGTGTAAACGTCTTCAAATTGAATAGCATCATTTAAGAACAGATAAATTGACAACGTGGACCAGACATGAACGTTTCGAATTCGGGTACTTAACCCTCATCAGTGATCCTAAAATCTAAACAATGTAATATGCCAAAAAAGTATGAAAGTTACTATATCGAAAAAGCGTACCGAAAGACGTACCAAGATGGGTGGGATATGATGCTACAGGGCCCACTTTTTAGAAATTTCAAGAAATATTGAAAACAGAAATTTAGAATGCGTTGAAAGAAAGGAGGGGATCTCCAACAACACTAGGTTGCAGCACCCACAGCAAAATCCCAAAACACCCATGCAAAAAACACAGAACAGATACCCACAGAAAGAGACGCAAAAGGGACAAGGAACACCAACTCACAACATAGAAACATAAAAGACTACACATAAACCAACGAGACCAATGGGCAACCGGTGCCGACTTAGGACGGCCATCTGCCAAGAAAATAGCAGACGGTGTGGTTATCCTGGATTACGTGCGCACAACCCTCTCACTTCTCCAGTTACCTAGAGGTCTCGAAGAACGTACAAATGTGGTGTAAAACAACCTCCTCACTGTAAGATGACGTCACACAAACAAGACCGCGAAACGCAGAGGCCCCAGAGACACAGATGAATATGTAAATGGATATAAAAAGAGGGCATGCGTAATACAGTCCGTGCTCTGCCGGCTGTAGCGAGCTCATGTATGTAATCACCCGAGGAGTCCGACTGACATTCAGAGAGGACAGGTGGTCGGGGCCCTGTCTTCTCTAAAGAGGTTTGGACAGGGCCCGTCATGGAGTCCCGTCGTCACAGTCAGTCAGAGTGCAAGTCTTAAGAATGCGCTCGTACAAGACTGTATATTGGTCAAGTACCAAGCTTAGTGTCCGTCTGGTGACATTAGGATCATATCCACGGTATAAAAGGCGTTTGATGACTCTGACGCATTTTCGATACATATGCTGTCTACCTTTGATCCTTCTTATTTTGTTAATTATGTCACCATAAAATGCAGGTTGTGAAATACCTAAAGTAATATACTCCGTTGCTTTTATGGGTCCGAATTTCAAAAGAAGTTGATCATAATTTTTGTAAAATTTCCAGAAAGTCTTTACTAGTTTGTGAAAGCGAAAACCTTGACCTAAAAGTTTCTTTGTAATTTGCAGATTTCTATTATGAAAATCCAAAACATCAGTACATGCTCTAGCATACCGGATGAGCTGTGAAATATAGATACCGTATGACGGTAATCTAGGGACATCACCGTCAAGCCAGGGGAAATTTACTATGTTGAATCCAAAATCATCTCGTTTGTCATATACACTTGTATGAATTTCTCCATTGACAATTTTGATATTTAGGTCCAAAAATGGTGTTTCAGTGTCTGTAAAGTTTGCCTTGTATAGAGTCAATTCTTGTGGATAAATAACATCTTTATACTTTTCAAAAACAGGATTATCGATAGTAAGAATATCATCAAGGTACCTAGAAGTACTAATGAAGCATTTCACATCATCATGTTTTCTTTGCTTTTGAAGATTTTGAATAAATTCCTTTTCATATGTGTATAAAAATAAATCTGCAACAAGAGGCGCACAATTTGTACCCATAGGAATCCCTACAACCTGCTTGTAGAGATTCTCACCAAATCTTACATAAATGTTGTCCAAGAGGAAGGACAAGGCACTACACAGGTCGCTACATGTCCATGATTTGTATGATTTGTATTCTGTAGCGGAAAAGAAACCCTTTGATTCAGATGTACAAATATAAAGTTTCCCCTCTCGATTATAGCACCATTTAATGAGTTTGGACAATTGATCATTGATCTTGTCGTGAGGAAGCGTGGTGTACATATTTGAAAAATCGTATGAAGCAATCGTATTGGCTTGAAAATTTCTAGATTTTATCTTGTCAATCACATCCCCGGAATTTTTTATAGACCAAAATAAATTTACATCATTCCTGTTAAGAACAGTTTCACAATATTTTGCAACGTGTTCCTTTACCGCCGTGAGGGCTGACGTCAGATGTCTAGACAAACTTGTAGTTGAGCAGTTGCTAGAATTAGCAATGTATCTAAATTTGTAAGGAGATTTGTGCAGTTTTGGTATGCAGTATATTGTAGGAAGATCCAATTTAGAAATAGGGATGTTGAATGAAGAAATTTCACTGCTATGTTTGCTCAAAATGTTAGGGACACTTTCATTGCTTTTGATATAAGTATTTGTAGACGAAAGTTCCGAAACTAAAGTTGATATATAGTAAAGTTTTCATATGATTATGGTGTTGTTGGCTGCTTTATCTGCAGGAGCGAAGACAAATTTTTCATGTAAATTACGTAATTTGGATTTAAAATATCTTTCAGATCTAGAACTTGGATTTTCAAAAAGATGAGGATTTTTGTGGAAGTTGTCTATTCGAATGTCAGTAATGTCCAAAATGAGGTTTTTCCAGTCATTCAGAGAATGCGATTCGACTCCTTCCGATTTACACCATCGTTTGGTATAGTTATCTAAGGTTTCCTTTAGTACTTCGCGACATTTAATAAAATCTATCTTGGACGGGATCCTATACTTAGGTCCTTTTTTGAGAAGACTACGGAGCTGCCTGTCTTGGATAATTGAAAAGTCACCTGTAATAATATGACCAGCTGGTTTATATAGATATTCAGATGTTGCACATTCTCAAGAAGCAGGACATGATTCAAGTATTTTAGGATCTGATGTAACTTTGTTGTAGTTAAAAACGAAATTTCGAATAGGTCTCTTATATTTGTAACAAATAAGAGGAGGTTCTAAATTTTCAAAATATTGAGGAATAGCACTTTGTACACGATGATCCCGAAAAATATTAGAGATGTTAAGAAGATCGAATCCTTTGTTAATAAATGGAATTTTTAAGAATCGTTTTTTAGTCGGGATGTTTTTAACAACTGGATAAAGTTTATTCTGTGCGAATGCAACAATGATATTAAGTCTGAATCAATCCGTATTTCTTAAGAATGCAACCAGTGCTTCATCCAAGATAGATTTCAATTGAACTGCTGGAACTGATGAGAGAGCATGAAGCAGTTCATGTCTGCCGCCGTTGCGAGCAATGATCAGAAGATCGTTGAGGGTACGGTGTAATCTAGATCTTATTCTGAGTTTTCGGTTTCGTCGTCTTCCGTGAGACCTATGCTTCCGTTTAGTGTTTGGGCGGATTGAAAATACATTAATATTAGTTGACGTCGAGGAAATATTTCCTTGTCCATAAATTTGATCGTTTAGACCAAGGGGGTACGCAGTTTGGAGTTTTGTGATCCAGGCAAGTTCAGCTTGTAGTCGGCGTTTTTTAATTTCCGTTTTACTAAGATTTTTGAGTTTAGAAAAAGACTGAACCGGTGTAATAGTTATATCCGAAATGGAATGATTGTATTTAACGAAGTGATTATAAAGGAAATTTCTTTGTTTTTGAAGAAACGAACAATCAACCGAAATTGATCGAACTTGGCTACATGTGCCCTCGGGGACTCCTGGTCCACCAGCAGTCACACTCACCAAGTGGTATAAACGTAAACGTTTTCAAACTGAATAGCATCATTTAAGAGAAGATAATGTTGTTCTTTACTTGGATTAACAAAATGATAGTATTAAAAGTACACATTTCAAGATAGTAAATATATCAAAGCATGTACACAAAATATGTGCAAACGGTTTATAAAACATGAAAAATGTTTATAGTCACAGCACACTCAAATTTTCACCACAAGAAGATAATTTACACATATATGGTGAACGTCTATCCTAAATAAGATCATCCGATGATACAGAATTTTCAATGTTCTCGTGTTCTTGTCCTGTAGATAAGAATTTCTTTCAGACCATCAGTCCAAGTTTTATAAACAAAGCATCATAACAGGGCAGCTGAAAATCTATACAAAACTCGCGGCAGAATCAGGATCTAAAAAAGTGGATGGGAGGGAATAGAAAAAAATGTTGCATGTGCTTCGGCTAGCATCGAAAAATGATTGGACAAAGGATCAAATGACGTCACAAAATCTTACGAGTATTTGACGTGTTGATTTCCAAATAAACTACTGAAAATGAGACGAATGAATTTCAGGGAATTCAAATATTTCTTTAGCCAAAGAGGGATACTCTTATGCTTTACAATAAGAATTTTGATAAACTATGGATGAACTAAAAGGAATAAGTATCTAGCATTAGTTCACATTTAATGCTAGACAAATTCGTAAATGTTAATCGATACATCAAATAGTCATTCCAATATTTATTACAATTGAACATGGTGTTAAATTAAAAACCCTATCATGTACAATTTTCAATTTTGTTGAAAGCGTGATGAAAGGATACCGGAAGACCGGGTGGTCCTTTCTGCATAAATAGAGATCTGTATAGAGTTAACTAACCATATAATATGAACACGTAAAATTCACATAGCCAGTCAAATGTGTCTTCTACAGACTGTGACCCGCTGCAAATTATCATATAATCGAGCCCCGCTTGTAGTCCTCTGAGCCTGCACAGACTCAGGAGTCGTTCCTATTTGTATTCACGTTGACCTTCTACCAGCACATCAGGTTGATAGACCTTAACATGATGGCTGGGTATGGATATGTCTCTGTCTCCCAGAATCGCGCCACTTGAGAACGTCTTAACGTGTTAACCTCATCGTGCAAATATTGTTCATTCCTAATGTTATATACATTACAGGATATACATTATTTGTGGATTTCATGTAGCATTTCAAACCTAGCTACATATAATGTGTACAGATTCCTTCATCTGATAGATGTGTGCCGTCATGCTGTATCTCACAATTAACTCTTGGTTAATTTCCTACATTGTTGATTTTTTTTCAATTATTCATTATTTTCTAGATTTTTCTATCTTTGCTAATTTTAGTGATGTATGTCAATAGCACCGAGGAAGCATAATAGAATATTATTGCATCACATGATAAACCACTAGAATTTCATTGGTTGAGGACGCGGGGACTATGAGAGAATAGTTCCCGGCGGCCGAGGACTATTGATTTTTGTTTTACAGAGTTACGTTGCGTTGACGCGCTTCGGGTGTCGCCACTTCCTTGTATAAATAAATCTTAAACGCGGCTTCAGTGTAAAATCTGAATAGCTTAGTTTTCCTTTTTAAATTGTTACCGAGGTCATGTGCTGCACTATACCTATTAATGCTCGTTTGTGTGGGTAATATTCTATCAAAGATTTGCTTTTGGAAGGTAAATAGTGCCCGAGCGTCTACCAAACGCAACACTATTTTCTAGCACAAAAGAGCATTAATAGGTAAATAGAATCTAGCACTACTTTGTGTTCCGGCTAGAGAAATATCAGTCGAGGGTCGAATGGATCAACCGAGGCATTAGCCGACTGATATCTTTCTACCCGGTACTAACACGTGGTGCTTGATTATTTTTCTCGTACATTTGAAACCTTAAAAGTTATCTTGTTTACGCATCAGAATGACTGAACGTCATGCTAAATGTATGTGCTCGTGAAAAAAAGGTACGTCAGTTTGTCTGTGACTTCATGAAGGAACAATTAACAGTGCCGGATCATGGGTGTCGGATCGAATTCTCTAGCACTGTCGAAAAAGGGAATCAGCCTATCCATCCATCCAATGTGCGAGAATATACAGCGGTAGACTTCGGGAGAGTATTAAGATTTTGTGCTGTATACAGGGATATGGTCATTATCCATATTTGTCACTTATGTGTTGTGAGGTAATGGGATCCGAATGAATTTCCTAAATTTATTAGGGGGTCTAGCTAGGAGGAGGCGAAATATCCGTTCATCTGAATGTCCCCAATTCATTCCTGGATAATCCAGAATGCGTGTTCGATTTATCCCTAATGACGATGGTTAGCCCAGCATATGATAGACGACCCAGTAATCAAAACTTACTATCGACCTACATTACATTGGTTATATCGATTGTTTTTGGAAAACTTTTGCAGCATGTGCTTCGGCTAGCTTCGAAAAAGTAATAGGACAAAGGAACCAATAATTTCACTAAACCTGACAAGTATTTGATTTGTTGATTCTAAAATTATTATTGAAAACGAGGTAAATAGATTTCAGGCAATTCAGTCATTCCTTTAGCCAAAGAAGGATAACTCTAAATCTTATATAATAATTTTGAAAGATTTTGCATGCACTAAAAGGAATTCATCTTTTAATCTGCTTATATTTTCAGACGACAAATATGGACAAAATTATATTTCCAGACGTTCGATAAAGGTTCAATCTAACTTTGATGTTTCCAATTTGTTTTATTATGTCACCATTAGATAAGGGCAATGAAACTTGTACGTTCTTCGAGACCTCTAGGTAATCCGAAAAGTGGGAGATTTGTAATCCAGGATAACCGTGCACGTGGCAGACGGCCGTCCCAAGTCGGTACCGGTTGCCCATTGGTGTCGTTGGTTTATCTGTGGTGTTTTGTGTTTCATGTTTTTTTTTTGTGTGAGTTGGTCTCGTTAGTTTATGTGTGGTCTTTTGTGTTTCATGTTTCTATGGTGTGAGTTGGTGTTCCTTGTCCCTTTTGCGTCTCTTTCTGTGGATGTCTGTTCTGTTTTTTCATTGGTGTTTTGCTCTGGGTGCTTCAATTGAGTGTTGTTGGATAACCCCTCCTTTTTATAACACCAGGGCGCAATAAGATATTACGACTTGTCTATATAAAAAACATGTTAAAACCAACCAAAACCAAAGCAAAGAAAAGAAAAAAACATTAAGAAAACAATAACCCCCCCCAACCCCCAACCTCCGAAGCTTGAAAGAAAGTGATTTTTTTACAACCTCGATTACGGTTCAATCTAACATTTGTATCCCTAAGGTTTTCATTCTCCTCTTATTAATCCTTCCTATTTAATAATAATATCACTTAAATAAACTTGTGTGTAGCATTTTTAGAGAGGTGTTCTACAGTTATTTCTCTAAACATACTTACTCAAAGATTTAACGAAGAGGATAAATTAATTGTAATTAGATCGACTCTCGGAAAATAGTACGTTCGAAATACATGTTTATTCTGAATGAATTAGAATACAATCATGCAACTAATGTCAAAATGTAACATAATGATTGAAGAAGGATATAGTAAACACTTAAGATCTGTGAACATCATAGTCGAAGCGAACAAAGAAAGTTGGAGTCAATGCAAATACCCAAATGAACTCTATCTGGTTCTTCTCCATTTAGGTTATTAGTTGATGCATAAATGTAAGTTCTTTTTCAGAATGGTTTCAGTTATTTTTAGAATTTATATAGCCATAGCCTTACTGTTTTGAAATTCGAATCATACCTTGATGTGACCTTTTCGAATAAAGAAACACATGAAAGAAAGTAGGGATCTCCAACAATACTCGGTTGCAGTACCCAAATCAAATGACAAATATGGATAATGACCATATCCCTGTTTACAGCACAAAATCGATAATTCAGAAAATCAGAAACCGAAGGCATACAAAATCAGGATAAAACAGGAACCAAAGCAAACAAACAAAAACCTCCACTATATGAAAAGAAACGAACTCCCGATAAAACTTCAAAACACCCAATGAAAAAAAAAACCCCAGAGAAACATCCATAGAAAGAGACAAGGAACATCAACACACACCATAGAATCATATGAAACATACAAGAGCACACTTAAACCAACGAGACCAAAGGGCAACCGGTGCCGACTTAGGACGGCCACCTGCCACGTAGTAGCAGACGGTGTGGTTATCTTGGGTTACGTGCGCACCCCCCCCCCTTCCGATTACCCTTGAAACTGCAAAATGACGAACCATAGAGAAACACACAGAATCCCCATAGCATGCAGTTATGGGTTAACATTATGTAGTCTTATTATAATAATTATATATGCTGAAATATCGGTAACAACGTTTTTTATGTGTGTGTTCAAGCCGAACGATCTTTATACTGTAAAAAAATGAACTTCATAGTGTAAGTAACAATCATAAGGAATGCTTTGTTGAGGGAATGTAATACGAAGCAAACCTTAATAGCATAAGAAAATGTTCTTCAATAATTGAACAATTTTTGGTATATGCACTTTGTCTTATTGTGTAATGTCGGTTTTCCTTTTTCTAATTTTGTTTTGACGAAAGGTTAAGAAGAAAATTTTAAAAAAGAGATAATTTCTATCTTAAGATTTTAATTCTTGACTAGACTTTAGAAACATTATTCCTCTGTCATGCTTCAAGAAGACGAATAGACGTTGTTCGGCATATTGCCATAAATATCACATAGAACCCTCGTATTTCCTTTTACAATGCAGAACTGATCCGTCTAATTAACTAAAAATTAACACATTATCAACCAGTGTGAAATAAATGTACCCATGCAAAGCACTGCTATTTACGTGTATATATAATAACAACGTCTAAGAGAGTAAGGGTTTTATCTTATACAAACAAAGCTTGAAATTCAATCTGTGACATTTTGAAGACGATTGACTTTTTGTAGCGGCGTAAATCATCGACAATAGGATAGGGAGTAAGTTTCATTTTAATTTCTTATAAATATTTCGAATATGTTCTTCCTTTTAAATCCTGTTCTTTGTTTCAAATTCATTTATTCAGAAGGATTGATTAGAAAAAGAAAAACAACTTTCTCTTTTTGGTCTTACATATAATTCGTCAATAAAGTAATCTGTGAGTGTCAATTATGTGATCAACAGGTTAACAAATGTTTGTATGATATGCGATAATTACTGTCCGCGCAGTTAGTGTCAAAAATAAAAAAAGAAACAGATCACTGTTTTTTTCCAACATGGATGCAAGTTATATGATAAAAAGTGATCCAAATATTTACTGGAAACAGAGATGAAATTTGATAGGGCGTTTCAATTTTATTTTTTTTGTCAGCGTTGTAATGCATTCAATAAAAGTTAAATGCTATCGACGTCCTCACAAAATTAACATCGAGAATGAGTGTCTAGCTGTAGTGTATACAAGTGCTTGAAAATTACCTTAACAGATACGACAAAACGAAACTAAATATCTCAATATTGTACATAACATGTTTAGCTTTACCAAATCGTCGAACGAAAAATGTGATGAAATAACGATTAACCGACCTCTAAAGTGAAGGAAACGGAAGGAATTACTTAGAAATATCATCGGAATTAAAGGAGGTTTACATCTTAGCACAATCCCTCTAATGCTTTTTTGAACAAAGATTTTATTTGGACATGCTTCTGATGTTTTACGTTTTCAAATTTAATAGCATCATGTAAGAACAGATAAATTTGTAGCATGGGCCAGACACGACGTTTTGGGTAGTTAGCTCTAAAGAATGCAATATGACCAAAGAGTGTGAAAGTTATTTATGTCCAAAAATGTACTAAAAGACGTAGCAGGATGGGTGGGTATGATGCTACAGGACCAACGTTTTAGAAATTTCAAGAAATTTTGATAACAGATATTTTCGAATGCGTTGAATAAACGATCAACCGAAGTTGATCGAACTTGGCTACATGTGCCTCTGGGACCCCTTTTCCACCAGCAGTGACACTCACCAAGTGGTACAAATGTTTTACGTCTTCAAATTCAATAGCATCATTTAAGAATAGAAAAATTTGCAGCATGGACCAGACATGCACGTTTCGGGTACTTAACTCTCGTTAGTGATCCTCAATATTAACAATGTACAACGTAATGTGACCAAAGAGTGTTAAGTTAATATGTCCAAAACTGTACTAAAAGACGTAGCAGGATGGGTAGCATATGATGTTACAGGACCCACATTTTACAAATTTTAAGAAGGTTTGATTTCAAGAAATTTTCAAGAAATTTTGAAACTTTGAGCCGCGCACTCTCTGCAAATTGCGCAAATTTAATTAAAATAAAACACCGCTAAAGACGGTATGGCCGGATTGCAAAGTAAGTTTTTGTCACCAACTGGGTCAAGGTCACAAGTCAAATATTACAGCATACATTGAGAGGTCTTGTCAGAGGCAACCTACATGTATAATATAAAGTTTCTACTGTATACAGTTCCTTAGATTTTGCTTAAACCAGGAACTTTAACCAAAGTCTTAAACTAGGTCAAAGTCCAAGGTCAAGGTCACTAGGTCCAATGTTACGGCATAAATTGAAAGGTCTCATCATGGGCAACCTAAATGTATAATATAGGCATTCTACTGCATACAGTTCCTTAGATTTTGCTTAAACCAAGAACTTTAACCAAAATCTTTAACAAGGTCAAAGTCCAAGGTCAAGGTCACTGGGTCAAATGTTACGGCATAAATTGAAAGGTCTCATCATGGACAACCTACATGTATAATATAAAGTTTCTACTGCATACAGTTCCTTAGATTTTGCTTAAAGCAGGAACTTAACCAAAGTATTTAACAAGGTCAAAGTCCAAGGTAATAGTCACTAAGTCCAACGTTACGGCATAAATTGAAAGGTCTCATCATGGGCAACCTAAATGTATAATGTAAGGTTTCTACTGCATATAGTCCATTAGATTTCGCTTAAACCAGAAACTTTAACCAAAATGTTGACGGCAGACGGACGGACGGACGGACAGACAGACGGACGGACGGACGGACAGACGGACATCGTCAATCTATAGACCGGAATTGCTTTGCAATCCGGCCTACAAAACACAACAAGAGGGCTCTTCTAAAATGAATTTTGACCGTATTTATAAGTCATTTTTGATGGAAACATCACTGATGAGAATTAAATATCCGAAACACGTGTATGGTGCATAATAAATCATCAAACGCCTTTTATACCGTGGATATGATCCTAATGTCACCAGACGGACACTAAGCTTGGTACTTGACCAATATACAGTCTTGTACGAGCGCATTCTTAAGACTTGCACTCTGACTGGCTGTGACGACGGGACTCCATGACGGGCCCTGTCCAAACCTCTTTAGAGAAGACAGGGCCCCGACCACCTGTCCTCTCTGAATGTCAGTCGGACGGGTGATAACATATATGAGCTCGCTACAGCCGGCAGAGCACGGACTGTATTACGCACGTCCTCTTTTTATATCCATTTACATATTCATCTGTGTTGCTTGGACCCCTGTGTTTTACGGTCGTGTTTGTGTGTGGTCACCTAACAGTGAGGAGGTTGTTTTACACCATAATTGTGCGTTCTTCGAGACCTCTGGGAAATCGGAATAGTGGGAGGGTTGTGCGCACGTAATCCAGGATAACCACACCGTCTGCTATTTACGTGGCAGATGGCCGTCCTTAGTCGGCACCGGTTGCCCATTGGTCTCGTTGGTTTATGTGTAGTCTTTTATGTTTGATGTTTCTATGTTGTGAGTTGGTGTTCCTTGTCCCTTTTGCGTCTCTTTCTGTGGGTATCTGTTCTGTGTTTTTTGCATGGGTGTTTGGGGATTTTGCTGTGGGTGCTGCAACCTAGTGTTGTTGGAGATCCCCTCCTTTCTTCTTATTTGTTAATTATGCAGGTTGTGACATACCAAAAGTAATATACTCTGTTGCTTGTATGGGCCCGCCCGAATTTCAAAAGAAGTTGAAAATAATCCGGTAAAATTTCCAGAAAGTCTTTACTAGTTTGTGAAAGCGAAAACCTTGACCTTAAAGTTTCTTCGTAATTTGTAAAATTCTACTATGAAAATCCAAACATCAGTACATGCTCTAGCATACCGGATGAGCTATTAAATGTAGATACTGTATGGCGGTAATCTAGGAAATCTGGGAAATTTTCTACGTTGAATCCAAAATCGTCTCTTTTGTCATAACACTTATATAAATCTCTCCATTAACAATTTTGATATTTGAGTCCAAAAATGGTGTTACTGTGTTTGATGATCACATGCATGAGCACGCTACATCTGGCAGAGCAAGGACTGTACTGTAAAACGAGAATATTTAGCGCAAACATATTTTAGCGCAATGAGGGATGAAAACCTTTTGGCGCAAACTTAATTTAGCGCATTGACACCATTTGGTCAATAAAATTAGCGCACAGTGACTTTAGGACTTTGTTTCTCAGACATCGCCGGTAGCAAATTGCCGTCGATGAATCGTAATTTTTTTGTAACATCAGACAAAAAAATATCCGTCGCGTCTCATGTTCGGACGGTCGTTGGTAATACGAAATAATATCAATTCTATTCAAAGTGATGAACATGGATGAATTTATATCGTCCCAATTTTTCAACTTGGCGTAACGAATCATTTTACGGCACCGGCGCTAACATCCCGATTTTATTCACGTTGTGTAAATAAATCCTTTTAAAGACTGCGCACAGCGATACACATATAGAGGTGTTGACTACATGCCGGCATTACCTAATAGATTCGTATGCTTGTATTAATGTTTGCAAACTTTTCTTTATAGATCTCCTTTTTTACCGTATATGTAACTTGTGTTATAAAGTACTAGTACTGTGTTTTCACAAAAATGTTACGCCATCTAAATATAAGCGATAGAGAAGTCATCTCGTTAGAAATAATACATATGAACGTCTATTTCTGCATTTAGGTACGACTACAATTTTTAAATCTGATTGGTTGGAATGGAAATTTGTTCCGATTAAATACAACTTCATTATCATTATTAATTTATTTATTTTTTTTTTGTAAAGAATAATCTCGTCCGACTCTTATTTATATTTCATGATTGGTTATTACGATACGTAGACAATCATGATCTACCCATTGCAAATGTACATGTTAATCACGGCGCGTGTGCTATCATTATCTACCCAAGCGCTAGCTTTAATCATGTTAATCCAATTATCTAATTAGCTATAAAAACAACAAGCGTTGCCGGATAGATCATGCCGTGGACACGGTGTAATGCACTTCGAATAAAATGTCGAATTTTTTCTTTTTGAAATTTAATGTTGCATCTGAAAATTTTAGCGCACTACTTAATTTAGCGCAACCATGCCTTTGCGCTAATAGCGCTAAAATAAATCGAGCGCTAAATATTCTCGTTTTACAGTATTTCTTATGTTTTCTGCACATTATATCCATTTAGATATCCATTTTTGTATTTAGTGGGCCCATGCGTCCTGCTGTCTGTTAGTATGTTCATCTTTCAGTGATAAGTTATTTTACACCACAATATTGTGCATTCTTCGATACCTCTCGGTAATCGGAAAAGTGGGAGGGTTGTGCGCACGTATTGCAGGATAACTACACCGTCTTCTACTTACGTGGCAGATGGCTGTCCTAAATCGGCACTGATTGCATGTTCGTCTCGTTGGTTTATGTGTAGTCATTTGTGTTTGATGTTTCTTTGTGATTTGACGTTCGTTGTACCATTTGCGTCTCTTTCTGTGCGTATCTGTTTTGTGTTTTTACAGTGAGTGTTTTGGGGTTTTGCTGTGGGTGCTTCAACCTGGTGTTGTTGGAGATCCCCTCCTTTGTTTCTTAATTTTTACCCGGGATATGTTAGCATCCTTGCGACTCGTGTTGTAAAAAGGGTCATGTCATTATTCTTCTTTTAAGTATATCTATCTTGATACAGTTATTTTAACGATGTCCCCCTTCATATACATTAAGGATAGAATAAATACAATGTGATACAGTTGATATTTTTATTACAGTTGTACACATGAACAAGGCAAATTAAATATAAATGGAAATGCATGAAAACAAATGTATCGTCCTTTTTTCTTTGTTTTTTAAGTTGATATTTCTATATGACTAAATCACCAGATTCAATATAGGAAACACGCGTCTTGAACAATAAAATTGGTACTATAGAACGTATATTTCAACATTGACAGTTCTACAGAGAACTATAAGTTGTTTTACTAACTTGTGAGTGCTGTTGAGATTATCAAGATCTTCTTTAACTTATTTGAACACACAAAGGACCGAAAACCAATCATGGACGATAAATTCGTAAATTCCTCTCCCAATATCGTAGACATATAATATATGCAAAGTTTGTCATTCGTGCATCTGATGAAGAAACATAGATTCGTTTCATTTATTGGTTGTATGAATAAGGATCTGATCTCCAACAAGACACCTCTCTTGATCTAAGTCGGTTTCACACCAGGTTGTACAACTTGGTGAGTGTCACTGCTGGTGGACCAGGAGTCCCCGAGGGCACATGTATCCAAGTTCGATCAATTTCGGTTGTTCGTTTCTTCAAACGCATTTGAAAATTTCTGTATCCAAAATTGTCTCAAATGTCTTAAACCTGGGTCCTGTAGCATCATATCCCAGCCATCTTTCTACGGCTTTCGGTATATTTAGGGCATCATTTTCATAGATTTTGGCAATATTTCATTGTTTAGATTGAGGTAATAAGGAGTTCATTCAACATACGAGTGTTTCTGATATTCCAAGATTCAGTAAATTTCCGCTGTTCTCTTGCAGCTTACAAATCGTTTGTACTGCTCTCTGTAGGTTTTATTAAATGCACAATAAAAGAAAAGTTTATAGCGTTATTAGTTGTTGTCATTACATCAAAAAGGATGTAATAAGCACTTGGTATTGTTACTTTATACGCATATAGGGCTACCGATAGGAAATCGCTGGGTAAGCAGAGGACAATAAAAATTATACATATCGATACGAGCATTTTCGTTACTTTTTTCGACTGGTTCGTTTTTCCATGCTTTCTGATATTTGAAGCGCTTCGTTGCACCCCATAGCACAATGATACAGCAAGACACAGCTAAGAAAAACAATGGGAAGAAATCGAAAAGGTATCTCGACACAAGAAAAAGTATGATAAACTCCTGACTTATGCTCCTATAATACCTTTGTATTTCGTTTATGGTTGCAGACATTCTCGTGTACACTTTTCCACCGTGGGAAACCATGTTCCAGTGATTGATGAGTATGCCAACAATACACGGTATTTTGACAGCAGAAACAATTAGAACGAGACTCGAGACAATTACTGGTGTTCTTTTTGGACTGCAAAACAACCTTGTCATAAATGGAAACCATACCGCCATGATGCGTTCCATACTTATTTGTACCAAGATCATTTTACTGACTTTTTCGAAATAATTTTCAAAAATTAACAATGCATATGATGGCACATATCTAGATAATTGTATTGCTCTTTCTGGAAAATATATTTGAGATATCCTTAGAAGTACAAATAATAATCTCGATACAAGTGCAAAAATGTCTGAAATACTCAAACATAAAATCATCCTAGTTATTGACGTCGACGTGGTCTCCCTACATACGACAATCAGAGTTAGAATATTCCCGACTATCCCAATCATACAAATCGTAGGGAACACAATGCCATACGATATAGCATAGATCACCGGAACGTCCTTCTCAAATTCCATTCCCGTCGAGTTTGTGGTATTATTCATGGCTAAAACCTGAAGAGTAAAAAGTCTTGGAGTAAATCTCTCAATCTATAGTTCCTATTTTCTTGTTAACTAGTATTTTGTTATGAAGGATTCAAATCAAGATTAATCATAACCAAAATGTTGCATCTATATACATTGCTTATGTTTATCAAAAGTTTCCAATCCTGTGTATTTCACCAATTAGACAAACCATCAAAGAAGTACCAAACCGTTATTCAGTCTCAAAGTCAAGAAGGCAAGGCAAAATCGTGAGAATTTCTATCGAAACGGTTGCGAACCCCGGAATGAACAACATTTTGAAGTGAGACCAGTTTCCCGGGGAGAGTCAGCGTCTCCTGATTGCATGCAACTCCCGTCGCAACAGCTCCATGGAAACCTGTGAAATTCGGTGATTGTCTCGATGTACATTTTCATGTACATATCAGGTTAGTATGTCTTTGGTGATGATGACAGCCATTCGTCATTCATCAGAGGAATGATATACATGTACGTAAAAAAAATCTTGTCGTGGACACGTTTTTATCCGCTTAGCATTTGTCAAGTTACACAGATAGCGAGAATTTTATGCACATCCCGCTTATTATATAAACAATGTGTATAGCCGTACACCGTATATTGGCACTATCTGTGGGTATGTTGGTGCTACTGAGGCGAGGCATTTTAACATAAGAGGTGAGAGTGCTGCTATTTAACATTTTTCTATATTTGAATCTGGCAGTTCCTTTCAAAAGCAACCGTATAATTCATTATACTACAGTAGATTGAAATATTTCTTCAAGAGGAAAGGGATGATAACAAATAAAAACACAAACACTCAAATACACAAATTTTCGGCCCCTTAGCCTAAAATTATCAAGTGTAAAAAACGACGATCTATAACAATTCTTAGTAAAATCCATCCTTGCTTCTCTGGCGTTCATTGAAAATTTGCAATGAACGCCAGAGAGGCAAGGATGGATTTTACTTAGAATTGTTATAGATCGTCGTTTTTTACACTTTTTTTTTTTTTTTTTTTTATTTTTATTTTTTTTTTTTTTTCATTTCATAATACATGTAACATTAGGTTATATTATATGAATAAATTCTTTCACTCATCATTCAACCAGTCACATGTACTCAGCCTTACATACATTCACATTCAAACACATTCTTTCATCTCTCAACACCTAAACATACTGTTGTGTACCTCTCCTTTTTTTATTCATCTGTGATAATCAAAAGCTTTACGTAAGTTATACTGAAGAGGTTATTAATGTTTGCCTAAAATAAGTGTACATCATTAAAGTATTAACACCAAAAAATAACCAAGCAAACTAACAAAAAAAAGGAAAAAAAAAAAAATAATAAAGTAAAACAAGCTATTCATTAAATGTGATAGAATAAGTCAGATGGTTTAGATATAGATGTGTGAAAAAGAAAATACAAAAACATAATAGCATGATCATTTGGATTCATAAAAAGAAGAAGAAATGAAGTAGCAATTTATCTAGTATATTAAAATGTTAGGCACTTACACATGTGTAAATATATGCTATAATCATTCAACTGAATATGATAAAAGAAAAAGAGAAAAAAAAAATGCAGAATCTGATTCTAAATAATATATTGGTATAGTTATTGTATGAGACTCATAAATACAGCTATAAATGAGCAATGTAATAAAACAAATCCATTGGTCTATATGCAATAATCATTCAACTGAATATGATAAAAGAAAAGGAAAAAAAAATACAGAATTAATGCAGAAATAAAAAAATTCAGAATTAATGCAGAATTACATCACTCGATCATTTATATTGTATGAGACTCATAAATACAGCTTTAAATGAGTACTGTAATAAAACAAATCCATTGGTCATAAAAACTTATCCATTTGCATTTTCTCTAATAATTGAGTACAGGTACCATTTTTTCTCAAAAACATTTTCCATATTATTTTTTTTTATATATATATTTTTGTAATTTATAGTAATAATCTACTTCAGCTTTAAAATTAGTAATTGAAGGATGAGAATATTTCAACTTCTGTTTGTAAATATGATATTTTGCTAGAATAATTATTAAATTTATGCATGTATCATCATTCAACTTCCCAAAAATTATCTCAAAATTGCCCAAGGATACAATTTCTTCATTTGAGTTTAACCAATTTTTAAAGTGCATCCAAAAAATTTTTACAGTATCACATTCACAAAGTATATGGAAAATAGTTTCTCTTTCATTATGACAGAAAGTACATAAGTCAGATTGGCATATATTCATTTTTTGTAGAATAATATTTGTAGCTAAACATCTATGTATTATTTTGTATTGAAACCATCTCAAGGTAGTATCTGAGGTTATTGTAATTGGGATTAAATTTATCTTTGATATATCCAAAGTTTCCACTACAATATTTTCTTCCATTCTCCATTTGTCCATATGATAATTTCTTTTTTCAGTTTTAACATTACTAAGAAATAGTTCGTAAATAATTTTTTTCTTAAATTTACTTTTTTGAATTATACACACTTCTGATTTGAAATTTGGTAGGGTAATTACCTGAGTATCTCTAAGTTTTGGCCATGTTTTTAAAACACTATTTTTGACTCCATAGTAGAGTGTAATTGGTGGTCTGAAATTAAATTTTGCGCAAAATTGATCATAACTGAGCAGTCTTCCATTTATACCGAATAAATCATAGATATACATTACACCTCTTTCAAACCAATTATTATAAAATATACTCTTTTTGTCAACTTTAATGTTTTTATTAAACCAGATTTCTCCATATACTAAATTTGTTTCATTATTTTGTTCATTAATAATAGTTCTTAGATCATAGTATGCATTAATTACATCTTTCCAGAATGGATTTTTTACATTTTTAGATATATGTTTTAAGAATTCTGTCCCTAATTTGAAAATTTTGCCCTTTTGTTCTTGAATACTAGATTCAAACAGTTCAGTAAGGATAGACTCATCATTGATTAATCTTACAATCCATGAAATTTTCATTGCTTTGATAAAACAAGGCAAGTTGATCATTTTAAGACCACCATCTATATAATTCTGCATAATAATTTGTCTCCCTACTTTATCAGGTTTACCATTCCAAATAAATTTAAAGAGATCTCTTTCTAATTTTTGAATAATTTGCTCAGATGGATTTGGTAATGCTATAAAGAGATGAGTGAGTTTGGAAACTAAGACAGATTTAATAACTGTTATTTTTCCAAAAGGCGTAAGTTGTCTCCTAGACCAACTACTCATCAAATTTTTAATCTCATGTAATTTCTTATCAAAATTTAATTTTTCCATTTCATCTAAGTTAATACTGAAAATAATACCCAAGAAAGTAAATGGATCCTTTGACCATATAAGTGGAAATTCTTCACATAGTCTATCGTTACTGTCTTTTTTACTACCTATCCATAAACATCTTGTTTTTTCAATGTTAGGTTTAAGACCCGAGAATTTTGCATATTGGTCTAGTAAATTTAAAGAGTGCCTTAAAGAATATTCTGAACCATCTAACAATAAACTAGTGTCGTCTGCATATTGATTAATTTTTATTTCTTTTTCACATATTTTTATACCTTTAATGTTTTTGTTACTTCTAACTAAAATTCCAAGAATCTCTACACATAAAAGGAAGATATTTGAAGATATTGGATCACCTTGTCTACATCCACGTCCCACAGAGAAAAAAGATGAAGAAATACCATGCTGTATGACACATAATTTAAAGTCTTTGTTCAAACTCTTTAGATAACCCCTAAATATTGGTCCAAAATTAAAGAAATTAAATACCTTATCAATGAAATTCCATGATACACTATCAAAAGCTTTTTCGAAGTCAATCAATAAAAGTAATCCCTTTTCATTTTTTTCTTCTAAAGTCTTCATGATGTCGTATAAAATCCTAGTATTTTCTCCGATATACCTTCCCTTTAAAAACCCTTTCTGATTTTCATGAATAAGATATGGTAATACAGTTTTTAATCTTACAGTGAGACAATAAGAAATGATTTTATAAGTAATATTCAATAAAGATATAGGTCTCCAGTTTTTCAAGTATTGTCTAGGCTTGTCACCTTTAGGGAGAATAGAGATAATACCCATTTTTTGAGTTGTTGAAAGCTCACCCCTACCCAGACCCTCTGCTACTGATCTAAAAAGAAAAAATTTAAGATTAGGCCAGAAAAATTTAAAGAACCTAGCTGAGAAACCATCAGGTCCGGGACTTTTGTCGTTTTTGAGTAATTTTACAGCCTCTCCTACTTCTTCAATTGAGATGGGTTTTTCTAAATTTAACTTGTCATCTTCACTAAGTTTCGGGATTTCCTCATTATTAAGTAACGATTCTAAATTTACATCAGTCAACATTTCATCCTGACTCGCATAAAGATTTTCATAAAAAGTTTTTATTTCATTAAGTATTTCTTTTTGATCTGTTATAACCCTTCTATTAGTTTCCAATTTTACAATGTTTTTGTTTACATAGTTACGTTTTTCCAGGGCACAAAAATATTTTGAGGGTTTTTCTCCATCCTCTATCCATCTACATCGTGATCTTACTATCATACCTTTTAATTCTTCCTTTCTAATATTTTCTAATTCTAGAGTAAGTTCTGTTAGCCTATTATCAAGTATAGTATCATAATTATGGTCTAGTGCACTTTTAATGTTTTTAATTTCATTTTCTAAATTATTCTTATGTATCAATTTTCTCTTTTTTCTTTCTGATGAGTAACGTAAGGTCATTTCTCTTATTTTTGTTAGAGTTATATCAAGGAATTGTTGATCTGTTATTGTCAATTCTATTTCTTTTTCATCTAATTCATCTAATATAACTCTGTTATATACTAAAGCTGCATAATCATATTTTGAGTGTCGAATTATATTCTTAACTTTTTCTACATATAATTTGTCACTTAACAGTGAATCATTAAACTTCCAAAACCCTTTGCCACGTATGAATTCAGATAGCTTAATTTCTAATGTGATAATGGAGTGATCTGTACGATAGCCTGGGAGGATGTCAACTTTATCTATAAGAGTCATTAATGCTTCAGAGACTAAAAAGTAATCTAATCGTGATCTTCTGATTGGATTTTTACGTGACCATGTATAAATTTGTTTATTAGGATTATGTACTCTCCATGCGTCTTGAAGAGATAGTCCCTCCATAATACTGATAACTTCATCACTTGCCCTTTTGTTATTTTGTCTCACATATCTATCACAATCTAATTCAAAATTTAAAACTAAATTCATATCTCCACAAATAATTATAAATTCTTGTTGCATATCTGTTAATTTTTCTTTAATCATACTATAAAAGGTTGGATTATCTTCATTTGGACCATATATGTTTGCTAAGGTAATTTTGTATTTCTTTTCAATTTCAAGATTAACTATTATATAATTACCATTTTTGTCACATGATTTTTCTAATATTTGATATTCAAAGTTATTATTAAAAAGAATACTAACTCCCCGAGCATTACTTCTTCCATAACTTGACAAGCATTCAAAACCCCATTGACTTCTAATTATGTTTTTTTATTCTTCTACAAAATGAGTGTCCTGTAAGCAGTATATTGATGCATTTTTGGAACGTATATAATCAAAGAAAGTAGGGGATCTCCAACAACACTAGGTTGCAGCACCCACAGCAAAATCCCCAAACACCCATGCAAAAAACACAGAACAGATACCCACAGAAAGAGACGCAAAAGGGACAAGGGACACCAACTCACAACATAGAAACATGAAACATAAAAGACTACACATAAACCAACGAGACCAATGGGCAACCGGTGCCGACTTAGGACGGCCATCTGCCACGTAAATAGCAGACGGTGTGGTTATCCTGGATAAAAACAAAAACATCTTTACGTTTAGAAAAATCACCTAAACCCCTACAGTTCATTGACCATATTTTTAAATTATCCATTGTCTAAAATTGCGCGAGTAAGATTGTTACATATATATTCAAAGGAGAGGTACACAAAAACATCCACACTACATCTATACCATAATGAAAAAGGAACGACACACAGCATATTCATTCACAAAAAAAATGTATATATTTATGCTGTCTAAATGATGAACATGAAAAACTAACGCTTTTGACCAACTCATTATCCCCAAATGCCTTTTCTTCATAACAATATTAGATTCCATTTGTCATCGCATTTTAAATTGCTCACCATAATACTTATTGCAAAAATTATACTTAAAATGTATGGCAATACAGATCATAAAGCAGAAGTATCTCGTGAGCTAAATAATGCATATATATAGTGATTAAATATCTTTATGTTAAACTGATTTGAGGCATGTCAGAAAGAGGGAACGAGACGCTGTCACTTACCACTTTTTATTCATTTCACGTCATCATTCATCATGCTAGGCCAGGTACAGATTAATATACGTGTTCTAAATGTAGATTTTAGCATTTGCTGAACAAACCTACAGTTTTGTCAGATGCCATAGATGTTTGTTCATCAAGTACTTACTGTTATTTTGCTCGAATTTAAAACGAGCAGATACAAACACGTCTCTTTTTACTCAATTGCTGGTTGCGTGCTCGTCACGGAAGTGGATACTTGTTTGTTAAGTCAAAAGTTTGTAACGGACAGGGTCTCATTCCGGAAATGACATAAAACATCAAAAAGAGAAGAAAAAAGAAAGAATAGAATACATATCATATTCGTAACATGAGTAATTAAATCATACGTTCTTTGGTGTGCATTTTAATGTTTATTATTGTCTGAATACAAATACAAAAATGTTTCATAGAGTCACCGTAGATAGTTCTTCATACAAGTCTACGTTGTCAAGGTAGCTTTATTCTGCCTCAGAGTCGGATGTTTCATATCCGGATCTACCTCGCGCGGATTTGGACATCTTCTTATCAATATCATCGTGTATGTCAAACTTCATTTTTTGTCCCGATTTCATGCGACCGAAGACACTACCATTATAATAGTAGCCCTGCTCAATGTGGTGGTTATCATTCAATTTCTGGATAAGAATCGAATTAGCTCTGGTTACATCATCGGCTAGTCTGATTCCGTGACCTTTGGATTTGACTTCTGACCGCTTGCGCATAATTTTGGCTTTAACATCAGAATTTTTCACTTTCAAAATGATTGGTCTAGGAAGTCCATTTTTTCCCCCGGGGATTCTGTGACATGCCACTATTTCACTTTCCGAAACATCAATTTTCGCTACATCTTTCATCATAGATCGAACTACCTCATTTGTATTTTTCCCTTTCTTTTTTCTTCCAAAACACTTGATAAAGGCCAAGGGACCGAAAATTTATGTATTTGAGTGTTTGTGTTTTTATTCATTATACTACAGAAAATGATTTTCGAAGTTATATGAGTAAGATATGTCTAATTAGAAGATTAAAATTTTTTTTTTTAATTTTTTTTTATTTTGAACAGCAAACAGCATCACCTTGTACCGTACACTTTTCGATAATGAAAACTTTATATGGATTTAGGTTCGAATATTGCACTATATTTCTATACTTGCAATATATCTATACTTTAAGATTTTATCAATTTATCATGATTTCATGGATTTGTAAAGATCTGAGTAAGAACAACATGTTAATACACGCCTGGTGTACGGCATATTGCTGGACGAAAATAATCTACTGCACGGCATGTTGTAATAAGTAGAATACGGCGACTTGGTTTTGGGTCGGAGTTTGTTTGTATACAAATTAATTCATTTAAGCATTTTTAAAAAGTTTAAACATTCATTCAGTAAAATTGTAAGAAATTGGTGAATGAACAAAAAATGTAATGTAATTTTCTAAGTACATGTATCACGTATGAAAGCGATTAAGGAATTACGTCTCATTTTCAACTTCTTTAATTAAGTCAATTTCTGTATTGTGACATCAAATATCATAAAAATAAGCAAAAACATTGTATTTCTTGGAGTCCGTTTTTTGAGAAACAAATTGAGAATTATGCGCCTGCAGAAGGCTCTTTTAAAGATATTTATACAAAACACGTACATGTACAAAATGTAGATAAGAGAAAGATGGGGACCTCCAACAACACTTAGTTGCAGCATCCACGGCAAAACATCCAATACAAAACACAAAGCAGACACGTAAAATACCCCCCTCACTGTAAGATGACAATACAAACAGACAGCATGACCCAGTGCCCAAGAAACACACTTTCGGGTATGTAAATACGGAAGACGTACGAAATACAGTCCGGGCTATGTCGGCTGTAGCAAGTTTATGCATTTTATCGCCCGAGGAGTCCGACTGAAGTTCAGAGAGGACAGATGTTCGGGTCTTCTCTAAAGAGGTTTGGGTAGGGCCTGTCATGAAGTCCTATCGCCACAGTCATTTCTCAATTATATAAGGATTGATTGTAATGAGCCAAAAGAAATACACTGAGAAAGCTGCACATACATGTCACAAAATCTTGAGATATCTTTGATGTCTTTAAACCTTACGACCAGCCCTCATAATTTATGAAGATAGAACAACCATAATCAAACTTGAAAATGGATTTACCCATTAATCAAAGGACAAAGGATACTGATTTTGTATGCCTTCGGTTTCTGATTTTCTGAATTATCGATTTTGTACTGTAGACAGGGATGTGGTCATTATCCATATTTGTCATCCATGAAATTCAGTTGAACATTTTACTGCTGATTGAAAGGAAAGCAAAATGAGAATTATGGCTGAGAATACCAATATAAAAAGGTTTGATAACGATTCCAAGACTTACCTATTTGCTGAGGAGCCAAACTGAATCAAGATTGAATACTCGTTTCATTTTATTTGGAATATCAAAGGATACTGATAGACATACAAATACGCATAAAGATAACAAAGGGGTAAAAGGATTTGAAAGAAATCCTTCATAAAGGCATCTCATCAGCGGTATATTCTAAAGCTACGTAATGACTGCTTCAAAAAGGTATCTATCTTTTCAAAAAGTATTCGAGCTATGTGCAAAAGCAATAGTTATGGAAAATGTTGCTTTAATGGCTTCATGCATATAAAACCTCCAAGGAGTAATTTAGCAGCAATTTTCATACGATATATGTATATATATGCACAACCAATGTAATTCCCGGAGATGTTACTATTGAAAGGAACGTGCTGCAATTCGTGTATTAACACTCGTGACGTCACAATGTATAAGATCTAAAGAAACATGCCGCGACGGCTGTTCTAACCTGCAAACTGAACCCGCGGTGAGATGAATTTTAACGTCATCCTTTTACCTAGAAAAAGCAATTTCAGAAAACAAGAATGAAACAAACAACTTCGGTTTATATATATAGAATTAATGTCATAATTTGTGTTTTGTTACGGGTATACAACACACAGCAAATGCATTTATCGCATGAAATGCGCTAACGCGCATTACATGTACGATAAATGCACTTGCTGTGTGTTGTATACCCGTAACAAAACACAAATTAAGACACTTATTCTCTATATATAATATCTCGAGTAGCAATTATCAGCAGCGAGCTCATTGATTTTTAAGATACTTCCTTTCAGGAAGTCTCTTATTGCTTCGGTAACTGCTTCACAGTATGTAAATTGAGAAACCGCAGCTGTGCACTTTCCTCAAAATATAGCGCTGTGTCTAGTTCAGAAATTTGCTGTCTACCACATAAAAAATGCAAGAACAAGAATATTCTCCTTCTTGAAAACGTTTCAATTTCATATAAAATAATGCATCACATAAAATCAACTATAATTCTTGTTTCACTGCACATTGGTGGTGTAGTAATACATTACTTTTCAGTGCTTATTGTTTATGACAAGGTTAGAAAAGATAATTCAAACATTGCATAAAAGTTATAGAGTTGTCTTTCTTATTTCAACACCGAGAAGCTGTCGTGGGAAAAAAAATGTGTTTTTGTAGTAAAGATAAACATAGTTTGTGTTGTTTATAGAGCACATTGAAAAAATTTCTACCTTTACGTATGCATCCTGCATCATCATTGCCTTACAATAGAATTATTCAACATTTTAATATCTGCTGACAATACATTTTGAGTAGAAGTATCTCTCAGGACCTTCAGTCCTTTGATTTACCCACTCTTTATTCTTTTCTTTTCCACCAATTAGCAGGTCCACTCGCTGATTTCGCTGAATCATTCGCCACCCAATCCCTCTAATTTTATACTTTCTGACCATTCTCAAGCTGATAGAATGACACAAAAATGATAAATCTGATGTAAATTTAAATCTATATGATCTATCCATATTATATTTTAAGATTGAGGATCACTGAACAGGGTTAAGTACCCGAAACGTGCATGTCCGATCCATGCTGTAAATATATCTGTTCTTAAATGATGCTATTGAATTTGAAAAGTTTAACATTTGAACAACTTGGTGAGTGTCACTGCTGGCGGACCAGGAGTCCCCGAGGGCACATGTAGCCAAGTTCGATCAACTTTGGTTGATCTTCTGTCTCTTGGACGCATTCGAAAATTTCTGTTATCAAAAAATCTTGAAATTTCTAAAACGAGTAGCATCATATTTCACCCATCATACGATTTTCAGTACGTTTTTGGACATAACAATTTTCACACTCTTTCGCCAAATAATATTTTTAGATTGAGGATCAATTATGAGGGTTAAGTAAACGAAACGTGCATGTCTGGCCAATGCTGTAAATTTATCTGTTCTTAAATGATGCTATTGAATTTGAAGACGTTTATCACCTTATAACGTGGTAAACTATCAAGGAAAGGAGGATATATCCAACAACACTCGGTTGCAGCACCCACAGCAAAACCCCAAAACACCCAATGCAAAAACACAGAGCAGCAAGAGACGCAAAAGGGACAAGGGACACCAATTCACACCATAGAAACATTAAACATAAATGACCACACATAAACCAACGAGACCAATCGACAACCGTGGCCGACTTAGGACGGCCATCTGCCACATGAGAAGCAGACGTTATGGTTATCCTGGATTACGTGCGCACAACCATCCCACTATTCCAATTTCCCAGAGGTCTCGAAGAACGCATAATTATGGTGTAAGACAACTTCCTCACTGTTAGATGACCACACATAAACAAGACCATAAAAGCAGGGGTCCAAGCAACACAGATGAATATGTAAATGGATATAAAAAGAGGATGTGCGTAATACAGTCCGTGCTCTACCGGAATAAAGCGACGGGTGTTAAATGCAAGCAGGGGGTGCTGACTCTTCCTTTTTGGGAGCTCGCATCGTAAAGATTCAGGATCACTGACGATGTACCCGAAATGTGTATGTCTGGTGCATGCTGCAAATTTATGAGTTCTTGAATGATGCTATTGAATTTGAAGACGTTAAACATTTGTACCACTTGGTGATAGTCAATTTTACACAACAACTTCGAGACCTTTGGGTAACCGGAAAAGTGGGAGGGTGGTGTGCACGTAATCCAGGATAACCACACCATCAGCTACTAACGTGGCTGATGTCCGTCTTAAGTCGGCACTGATTGCCAATGGGACTCGTTTGTTTATGTGTTGTCTTTTATGTTCGATGTTTGGTGTCTCGTTTGCTGTTCCTTGTCTCTTGCTGTGTGTGTCTTCTCTGTGTTTTCACTTTGGGTGTTTGGTGTGTTGCTGTCCGTGCTGCAACCTAATCTTGTTGGAGATCCCCTCCTTTCTTCAACGCATTCGAAAATTTCTTTTATAAAAATTTCTTGACATTTCTATAACGTGGATCATGTAGCATTATATCCCGTTCATACTGCTACGTCTTTTGGTACATTTGTGGACTTAATAACTTTCAAACTCTTTGGTCATATCACATTGTTAAGATTTAGGATCACTGACGAGGGTTAATACCCGAAACGTGCATGAGTGGTCCATGCTGCAAATTTATATCCGTTCTGAATTGATATTATTTATATGATATGATGAACGGACAGATGCAAATTTTTCTGTTTAAGTGTTCTCCAAATATGCGTCTATTCTTGAACAGTATAGATTACCATCATTTAATTGATAATAATGACCATATGATAGGCTTAAAATAAATTCATATAAAGTAGATTAAACCAGTATTTACTTGATTTAATCAAGGACGATTCCCGTGGAACATATCATTTGTGTATCACGTGATACGCCAAAGTGATATTGGGTTCATTTCAATATTTGTCATTGATAAAGAATGTTTCGTTGATATATCCAACAGATTTTCATAGATAACATTTTCTTGTTCTAGGTTCTCATAAAAAATATCGAAATTAAATTAACATTAATCTTCCTACTTGGATGACAAATATGGCCAATGAGCATATCTCAATTCACAGTACAAAATCGATATTATTATTCATGAAATCACAAACCGAAGACATACGAAATCAGTGTAAAAATGTAACTAAAGGAAAAAAAACTCCATCACATGAAAAGAAACGAACTCCAAATTAAGGTACCCAGGAAGAGTCAGCATCTCCTGCTTGGATGCAACACCCGTCTCTTCAACTCGGCAGAAATATCACATCCAGTTACTTCCATTTCGGAAGATACAGGTATAGTCTGTAATTGATGGTTCAAATGGTCTAAGACAATATGGAATCCTATCAGTGAGCTTATTTCAAATTTCAGGTCTAAGGCTTGCATAAAAAATCTTCCATTAATGTCATATATAGACCAAACTATAGAGTATCTCAATTTTGCCGATTTCCCAAATTTATAGGCCATTACTATGTTAACCAGATGTCCTAGAAATAAATGTTATGTCAAACCTTTTTCATTGGTCCCTACTTAAGTGTAAAATGTCATGAAAAAAAATTAAAATGGATCTGTTTGTTATGAATTAAAAAAGACCTTGACGATAATTTCAACAGCACTCACAATAGAGCACCATATTGAGCATCGACGGACCCCTAGCAAGCTAGAGGTTGGACCAGGTGACCGGGAGGAGTAAGCATTCCTGCTGGATAGCCGCACCCGCCGTCGATGTTCATGCACGAAAATGAAAAAAATGAACTGCACTGTCTGAGGCCATTTCTATATAGAAAGTGCTGTCAGGGAAAATATTCAAAACACTTACTGTCAAACCCCTCGCGGGGAACTTTTTTACGAGCTCCACACGGCAAAGGGCATACGTGTGACACAAACGAGTTAAAGAAGATCCTGACGATAATCTCAACAGCACTCACAACAGAGCACCATATTGAGCATCGACGGACCCCTAGCAAGCTAGAGGTGGGACCAGGTGACCGGGAGGAGTAAACATCCCCTGTTGGCTAGCCGCACCCTCCGTCGATGTTCATGCACGAAAATGAAAACAAAAAACATGAACTGCACTGTCTGAGGCCATTTCTATATAGAAAGTGCTATGGCGATCATGCCAGGGAAAATATTCAAACTCCTCGCGGGGAACTTTTTACGTACTCCACACGACAAAGGGCATAATTGTGACACAAATGCGTTAAAGGAGGTTATGAAGGCATTTACAAAGTTTCAACTCAACTGCTGTAAAGGATGCCAGATAAGTCCGGAAAACTATAAACAATTGTCAAATATTTCTGTGTTCAAGGGCCATAACTCTGTTAAAAAGTCCTCAATACCTTCAACACTAGAATCGAAATGAGTTAAAGAAGATCCTGACGAAAATCTCAACAGTACTCCCATAAGAGACCAAATTGAGCATCGACGGACCCCTACCAAGCTAGAGGTGGGACCAGGTGCCCGGGAGGTGTAAGTATCCCCTGTTGGCTAGCCGCAACCGCCATCGATGTCCATGCACGAAAATATATGAAACTTACGCTAATGGATATGAAGTCATTTTTGTCATTTGAATCCAGTTGAAAGGTTTCAGAAAATAGTGCGGAAAACATGACCTCGGACGGATGGACGGACGGACTGATGGACAGCGTCATAACATAATAGAGAGGTTGAGATTTCCTACGTGTAACTTGTACGTGTTCTTGTATTCTGATCCGTTACTGTGACGTCATCAGTTATTACGGTTGACGTTATTTGCTTTACAAGGTACACGTCGCCAGTAAACGTGTAAATTGAGAGATATAAGTAGGATTTAACTTCAAGATAATTCATCTTCTTTATTTCATAAAATAGTAAAAAAAATATGGCAAACAATTCAAAATTCTTTTATGTTTCTATTTCCACATTCCTTATTCAGAGTGTGCTTCGATTAAATATTTAACCGTTAAGAAGGAAATTAACGAGAAAGTTGTCTAATTCTTGACAGTGAGTATTTTGCGCCTGAAAGCTACATATTTGTGGATTTTGCCGATTATATGGAAATAACAACCTCAAAGGCAATTTCTTTTTTCTAATTTGTCATTTGACTTTAAATAGTACAGAAGCATTATAAACATCTAAAATTGTGTAAAATAATGCATTTTTAAATGTTTGATCGATGTTTGAAGTTTTCTGGCATCAGTAGTCCTACATGTACCTTTTAAATCCGTTATTATGACATTTTAAACCAAATCTATTTAAATAATATACTTACTAGGAATCTTCTTATACTTGATATTTTTACCCTGATCAACAAATTCCTAAAATGGAAGGACAGTGCACGAGAAATAATCAAGTGGTTTTTTTTTTTATCTTAAAGGCTCCTTAAGCTTTGACATCTTACTTATGGACATATCAAATATGATATTCGAAAAATTAGATCAAGATTATATGGCAATAGAGATTATCTCCGCTTCGTCATTATAAATTCCGACGGTGTCTAAGATCGTACTAAAACTAGCGCTTGTACTTATATTTTGACTTTGACTAGTTTTTGGGTATGTTCCGGACGCATTTGTCAGTTGTTAGATCGACTCCATTTTCACTCATTACAAGAATTTTAAATATTCACTACGTACATGATCCGATTGGAGAGTTTGGCAAGCGATGTACTTTCCAATTTTTTTTTCAGATTTCTTGATTGTTGTATCTCATGAACATTATATAGGCTTCTGATAACTCTTATCAACTTTGCTATGCATGAGTATATCACAGACATATAGATTTGCAATGACAAATATGGATAATGACCATATCCCTGTATACAGCACAAAATCGATAATTCAGAAAATCAGAAACCGAAGGCATACAAAATCAGGATAAAACAAGAACCAAACAAACAAAAACCTCCACCATATGAAAAGATGTGAACTCCCAATATGGGAGTAAGACCAGGTGCCCAGGAAGAGTAAACATCTCCTGCTTGCATGCAACACCCGCCGCTTCAATTGGTAGAAATGTCACATCCGGTTACTTCCATTTCGGAAGAAGTTTTGTTTCAATGTACTAATTATTTGTTCCATTCTGTAACATGATTTATTCACGAAAGCAATACATTTATTAATAGATAATGTCTTGATACAAAATATTCACCATATAATGTTAAATCTATAGGTGTCTCCCTGTCTCCCTAAGCTATAAAACACCGGATTTCACTCATTTCTTGAAAATTTGTTCCTAAAGGCAAAGTTTCATATTTTATGATAACAAATTTATAAAAAGATTTTCACGTTTACTTGAGAGTTTATTGAACATTATGATCAAACTAATTTTCCTAAGTTATGCGAAATAGATTGATTTACATACATACATGTACATAATTTGAGGATAAATATTTTATGTATTCCCTCTACATACTATCAATTGTTGATATTGTTGTCTGTAAGTTTTATGAAATGCACAATAAAATACAAAGTTGATAGCGTTATTGGCTGTAGTCATGACATCAAAAAGGATGTAGTAAGAGCTTGGAATGGTGACTCCATATCCATTCAATGCCACAGATAAAAAATCACTCGGCAAGCAGAGGAGTACGAAAATAAAACACACAGATACAAGCATATTCGTAATTTGCTTCGACTGATTCATTCTACCGTCTTTCCTTATGTCCGAATCGCTCCGTTTTATCCCCATCACAATGACAAAGCTGGATATGGCCAAGAAAAATAGCGGGAAAATGTCGAAAAGGTACCTCGATGCAAGGAAAACTGAGATACATTCCTTTTGTGCATTTCTGTAGTACCGTAGTAATTCATTAATTGTTGCAGACATTCCTGTATAAACCTCTCCTCCGTCGTTAATAACTCTTGTGTGAGTCATTAAAATGTCCACAACGCAAGGTAATTTGATGAAAGAAACAAGTAGAACAAATGTAATCACCATCATCTGTGTTTTCTGAGGGCTGCAAAATAATTTGGTTTTAAATGGAAACCATACGGCCATGATACGCTCCACGCCTACCTGAACCAAAATCATTTTGCTTACCTTCTGGAAATAGTTTGTGATCATCATCAATGCATAAGACGGCACGTATCTAGATACTACCTTCATAGGATCTGGAAAATAAATTTCTAAGATCCTGAACAGAACATAGAATAATCTTGATACGAGAACAAATATGTCCGAAACACTCAAACTCAAGATTAATCTCGTAGCTGAGGTTGATGAGCCCTCCTTGTTAACAACAATTAGAGTTAGAATATTCCCAACAATACCAATAACGCAGATGGTTGGGAACACAATGCCATATGATATAGCATAGATAACTGGAACATTCCTCTCAGTTAAAGTGTCTGTCGAGTTGGTGCTATTATCCATGGCGTTTACCTGAAAACATATATTTAAAGATACAGTGTCCCTGAAAATAAATTTTTTTGAAAACGTAAAGTTATTCCGAGGAGTCTAGATTGAGGAAAAAAGGATCCATAAAAAGTTTTATTTGAAAATATGCAGTGACGACCATAATATTGTCGAATTTGTATATTTTAAACTTCGTATACCTCTATTGTAAAAACGCAATAGATTGTAGGTGGCACCAGTGAAATGAATTAAAGCTGCGCACCCCAAATCAAAACGAAGTTTTCAAACGGCTATAACTGCGTTAGATTCGCCTGAAAATTTGAATTTATACTAACGAGAATGTAAACATTCATATGAAAAACAAGGTTTTGCATTATATAATTTGTAAAATTAATTAATTTACAGGGGACACCGTACCTCTAAAGTAGTAGTGATTAGGTTTTCTCAAATAAAGGAGGGATCTCCAACAAGACTCAGTTGTAGCACCAACACAGAAGATCACAGACTCTTCCCTATGTACAACATAGAAGAGAAGCACTCAGGAATGGAATAAAGAAGATCCAAACGACAATCTCAACAGCACTTACAATAGAGCACCAAGTTCAGCATCGACGGACCACTAGCAAGCTAGAAGTGGGACTAGGTGCTCGGGAAGAGTAAGCATCCCCTGTTTGGATAGCTGCACCCGCCGCAGATGTTCATGCACGAAATTAAAAATAATATGTACAAAACATGCACTGTCTAAGGTTATGTCTGTAAAGAAAGAGCTATGGCGACGATATCACGGAAAACATTTTAAACACTAACTTTCAATCCCCTCGCGGGCAACTTTCTTGCAGACTCCACACTGTAAATGGCATAAGTGTGATGATATTACAATGTAAGAGGATCCTGACGACAATCTTAACAACTCTTAAAATAAAGCACCAATGGGCCCTAGCAAGATAGGGGTGGGACCAGGTTCCGGGAAGGAGTAAGTATCCCCTGCTTGGCTAGCCGCACCCGCCGTCGATGTTCATGCAGGAAATTGAAAATAATATCTACAAAATATGCAAAGCAAGAGACGCAAAAAGGGATGAAGAACAAAAAATACGCCATTAACACACCAAACACAAAAGACAGAACAATTACCAACAACAGCAAAAGGCAATTGGTGTCGATTTAGGACAGCCATCTGTCACGTAGGCAGGAAATGATGTGGTTTTTCTGATTACAAACGCACAACCCTCCCACTCTACTGATCAGGTGAGTAAGGAAATTACAAAAATATACTTTCAGCATAAAATAAACATTAAATCATTGAGTTACTTAAACATGACTAATATACAATAGATCAATACACAAAATGAAAATGGAAGTAGAAATATTTGATAAAACCTTTAATTGTATTCAGATAATTAAAAATTTCATAAAAAGTTGATAAAAGAGAGGATTGAAAAAGGAGAAAAACAAATTTTGAGATGCCGGAAACCACAACCTTTGGGTTTATTTTCACAGTGAACCTAGCTATTTTAAATATTAAACAAAGGAGGGGATCTCCAACAACACCAAGTTGTAGCACCCACAGCAAAACCCCAAAACACCCAATGCAAAAACACAAAGCAGACAAGCAGAGAAAGAGATACGTAAGGGACAAGGAACGTCAACGCACAACACAGAAACATCAAACATAAAGGACTACACTAGATTACTACAAAGATAAAGAGGGTCCTGACGACAATCTCAACAACTCTTAAAATAGAGCACCAATGGACCCCTAGCAAGATAGGGGTGGAACCAGGTTCCCGGAAGGAGTAAGTATCCACTGCGTGGCTAGCCGCATTAGAAACGATCACAAAAAAAAAAAACAACTCAAAAACAAAAAACAAGAAATATTTAAGCATTAAATATACATAAAAACATTAAGTAACTTTAATATGACAAATAAATGATTGCATATGATTATACATTAGTAGTTATCCAAAGAAGGGTCCGAGTTTCGATCTGTTTCGTTTCGTTTCGATCTGTTTCGTTTCGTTTCGATCTGTTTCGTTTCGTTTCGATTTGTTTCGTTTCGATTTGTTTCGTTTCGTTTTTGTTTCGTTTCGCACTTTACAGGGACCCCCAAAGAAACAGTTCAAAATCGAGCGTTTCCGACAATGTAGGAAAAAGACGTAAAAAACGCATAACAACTTGACTTTGGAGTGGAACCAAAAATAACAACACTCTTGAAGACAGCTTTCCATACACTCCTGATGCTTTCGGTTTGTCAATATCTGCGTGGGTTCTGAGAAAGTTTGGCAAAGGAGGCTAACCTCCGTGACCACTCGTTGTTGGCTATTGACATTGACAAAAAACAACACTTGTAGGAGACCAATAGTAATTCATTTCTACAAAGTTTCATGAAAATCCCTGCACTGGTGCTGGAGAACAAATTGAAATTGTGAAAAGTATAAGACAACGGACAACCACCAGGTGAGCTAAAATTCGGACAAATATATACAGAGACAATAACACATCATCATAGAAACACAAAATAGACAACATATAATATTCAATCTCAAGAAACCTTTTTGTAAGTGACTCAGTTTAATAATGAGCTGTATTAATATGTTTAAACATATTCAAACCAATAAATTAAACGAATAAATAAGATGTAAAATATATTCCAAAATGCAATTCCATTGATTTTAAAGCCTACCAAACAAACGAGGGCACATATAGCCAATTTCGATCAACTTCGGTTGATCGTCTGTCTCTTCAACGCATTTGAAATTTTCTGTTACAAAATTTCTTGAAATTTCTAAAACGTGGGTCCTGTACATGTAGCATCATATCCCACCTTTTCTGCTACGTCTTTCAGTACATTTTTTGGACTTAATAGCGAAGCGAAGCGAGCAAGCGGGCCCGAAGGGCCCGCTTGCTCTGAGCAAGCTTTAATAGTAACACATATATACAAAACAAGTGGAAAAATTAACGAAAATAAGGAAGAAAAGATACATACTGACCAATTCGTTTTTCTTCAACCAAGAATTGGCAAGATGGGCGCCGCCATTTTAGTCAGTTTTTAAACGAAAATATTTCTAGATGAATCTCTATTTTTGTAGCTATATGGTGTAGATTTGGTTTTAACAGTGTGTAACATAAAGCTAGGATGAAAAGTAGTGAAATAGTTGAAAAGTGTAAGCTTATGATGTCTGCAACAGGAGACTGAAAAATTTTGAATCCTTAGTTTCGTATCTTGTAAGAAAATTTTTGAATCCTTAGTTTCGTATGCTATATGGATTTTTTTAAATCCTTAGTTTCGTATCCTATATAAACACTGCAACTTGTCTTCGCTTCGCTTCAAGGGCTTTGCCATAATTCATATTAATTTTCATTTTGGCCATGTTACATTGTTTAGACTGAGGATCACTGACGAGAGTTAAGTACCCCAAACCTGCATGTCTGGTCCATGCTGCAAATTTATCAGGTTTTAAATGATGTTATCGAATTTAAAGACGTTTAACATAATAATTACTTGCGGAATCTGCTGTTTCAAAAAAGAAACACAGTAAACACAATTCTGATGCACTTCGTTTGAAACATGCATTCTGATTGGCTGAGCAATTAAAAGATTGCAAGGGGATTCGCGTTTCACTGTAGTTTTTGCTATGACGTCATGCGTTGCTATGGCGACATCGTTAAAAGCAGGCGTTTTCTAGCTTCTAACTGACCAAAGCTACCGCTCGGCTAACGCCTCGCGTTAAAACGCATTTTCTGACAGGGGATTCGCCGATACCCTGTCAGTTTTTGTAAAACACACGCATGGTAACCCCTAAATGACTTCTACACAGACGAAAAGTAAGAAACATTGAAAAATCCCCAAGAAAATAAAAATTCCTCAAAGGACCAAAACTTTATCCCCATTGGAGATGAATTAAGGTGCCCGAGAAGAGTAAGCTTCTCCTGTCTGCTAGCAACACCCGCCACTTATGAAAAGGATGATTTATCTGGTGTTTATGATTGACCAAACATGTTGATATTTCCATTGTATCGTTTTTGATTTTTCAGATTATTCAAATTCAAATTAGCAACAACATCAGAAGATCAGATTGACTTATCGTTTGATGGACCAAGCTAACATTACGTGCGTTGATTACATGCACGTTGCATTGTGACGTCAGATAACGTAAAGCACCATAACTATTCATCGTGCGATATTTTTCGTATTGGCGGAAATATATGCAAATATTACCCTACAGATCGGCACCAAAATATTAAACGGCGGTATAACAAAACAAATTTCTAGGGAATTTCGGCTAAAATTAAATTTAATTGACTCAAAGGCAAAAACGTAGACCTCATTTTTTGGCCTTGGGTAAGATTCTAACATCGGACCCAACAAATCATATATGGCCCTTATTCCGATGAAAAATGGCAAAGTGTCATTAAGTTCTTTTAGGAATAAGATATGGACATCAAAAGTTAAAGTTTACAATGATACAAAGATAACAAATATTATTTGTAAGATTAAAAAAAAAATCCTGTTACAAAATCTTACCTACGTGCTATGAGCCAAAATAAAATAACTATGTGCTGTACATTAAATATGGCAATTAATATAGAGCTCTGTTGGAAAATAAATGCATAAATAGACACAATTCTTATAAAATTAACGGGAAGGACTAATTGTGAGATATTTCTTCAGAATGGGGTCTGAGTATGATGATTAAAGATTAAGTTTGCTTTGAAGTGACTAATTCCGTCATGATTAGAAGATGATTTACGATTCTTGTTTAAAACTTTCCCCTTCTTCCTGTCGCTTTCATTCAAATTTAATCCTTTAAGTGGAAATCTACAGCAATTACTTCTTTGATTTAGATTCAACTTTCCATAATTAAATTCTTTAAGACTAATTGTAAAGCAGTTCTTTGTACATGTCGCTGATTTGCACTTTAATGAGAACTTTGATTTTTTCTGAAATAATTAATCCTTTGGTAAAATTCTTTGTAGTCAAGAACTTTAATTTTCTATTTTTCTTAAGTATTAGGTAACGGCTTTTTATAAGGTGAGCTTCACGATCATATTTCTCATTATCTCGGCATTTGATTAATTTATAAAAAGACAAGTTGCATACCGTGGATTACATGCTGGCTATGAAAGAGTCAAGTTTAATTGTCTTTCGCAGATAAATCAGTCTTCATATTCAATATCATCAATTAAGAACATACAAATTTGCAGCATGAACCAGACACGCACGTTTCGGGTAATTAACTCTCGTCAGTGATCCTCAGTCTAAACAATGTAAAGTAGCCAAAGAGTATGACACTTATCATGTCCACAAAATGTACCGAAAGACGTAGCAAGATGGGTGGCATATGATACTCCAGGACTCACAGGACCAAACTATACGAAACGATTCCGGGAGACCAGAACCGTTCTGCACCGAATGAGACCTATGTTAAGTTAAGAAATCATTTTTATGAACAGGTAATTTACACATAGCCAGTCCAATGAACCTCCTGCCGACTGTGGCCTGCTGCCAATTATCATATAATAGAACCCCGCCTGTAAGCGACGAAAGTAGCGCTCTCAGCCTGCACAAACTGAAGATTTGTCCCTCTTTGTAAAAAGAGGACCTGACATTGATTTTCTCATGTTGGTCTTTTCGAAATACAGAGTTACTTCCCATTTGTGCAAGTATGTGACGTCAACGTATTGTGACGTCATAAAATTCTATGGAAACCAGCGTAAAAGTAAGGGAATTATTGTAACAATTGTGACGTTTTCAATGAAATTTAATGACGTCACAATGCTTTTTCATAAGATACCTGCACAAATCGGAGAAAATGCCTGCAAAATCGAAAATACGGAATACCAGGCTTTGATTTACGTGGACCTCCACTTGCACAGCATGTAGATGGACCCCTACGAGTTTGCTGGACTTGGTTTATGGATCTGTGTTGGTCTCCCGTAATTGCGCCATCTGCAGTGACAGTAAGTGCATTAACATCGGGACATTATCCAATACAATTGTCATTAACTTCAGAAGTTTGAAAAGTAAAGAAAATATTGAATAGTTCGTGTAAACGTCTTCAAATTGAATAGCATCATTTAAGAACAGATAAATTGACAACGTGGACCAGACATGAACGTTTCGAATTCGGGTACTTAACCCTCATCAGTGATCCTAAAATCTAAACAATGTAATATGCCAAAAAAGTATGAAAGTTACTATATCGAAAAAGCGTACCGAAAGACGTACCAAGATGGGTGGGATATGATGCTACAGGGCCCACTTTTTAGAAATTTCAAGAAATATTGAAAACAGAAATTTAGAATGCGTTGAAAGAAAGGAGGGGATCTCCAACAACACTAGGTTGCAGCACCCACAGCAAAATCCCAAAACACCCATGCAAAAAACACAGAACAGATACCCACAGAAAGAGACGCAAAAGGGACAAGGAACACCAACTCACAACATAGAAACATAAAAGACTACACATAAACCAACGAGACCAATGGGCAACCGGTGCCGACTTAGGACGGCCATCTGCCAAGAAAATAGCAGACGGTGTGGTTATCCTGGATTACGTGCGCACAACCCTCTCACTTCTCCAGTTACCTAGAGGTCTCGAAGAACGTACAAATGTGGTGTAAAACAACCTCCTCACTGTAAGATGACGTCACACAAACAAGACCGCGAAACGCAGAGGCCCCAGAGACACAGATGAATATGTAAATGGATATAAAAAGAGGGCATGCGTAATACAGTCCGTGCTCTGCCGGCTGTAGCGAGCTCATGTATGTAATCACCCGAGGAGTCCGACTGACATTCAGAGAGGACAGGTGGTCGGGGCCCTGTCTTCTCTAAAGAGGTTTGGACAGGGCCCGTCATGGAGTCCCGTCGTCACAGTCAGTCAGAGTGCAAGTCTTAAGAATGCGCTCGTACAAGACTGTATATTGGTCAAGTACCAAGCTTAGTGTCCGTCTGGTGACATTAGGATCATATCCACGGTATAAAAGGCGTTTGATGACTCTGACGCATTTTCGATACATATGCTGTCTACCTTTGATCCTTCTTATTTTGTTAATTATGTCACCATAAAATGCAGGTTGTGAAATACCTAAAGTAATATACTCCGTTGCTTTTATGGGTCCGAATTTCAAAAGAAGTTGATCATAATTTTTGTAAAATTTCCAGAAAGTCTTTACTAGTTTGTGAAAGCGAAAACCTTGACCTAAAAGTTTCTTTGTAATTTGCAGATTTCTATTATGAAAATCCAAAACATCAGTACATGCTCTAGCATACCGGATGAGCTGTGAAATATAGATACCGTATGACGGTAATCTAGGGACATCACCGTCAAGCCAGGGGAAATTTACTATGTTGAATCCAAAATCATCTCGTTTGTCATATACACTTGTATGAATATAGAGAATAAGTGTCTTAATTTGTGTTTTGTTACGGGTATACAACACACAGCAAGTGCATTTATCGTACATGTAATGCGCGTTAGCGCATTTCATGCGATAAATGCATTTGCTGTGTGTTGTATACCCGTAACAAAACACAAATTATGACATTAATTCTATATATATAAACCGAAGTTGTTTGTTTCATTCTTGTTTTCTGAAATTGCTTTTTCTAGGTAAAAGGATGACGTTAAAATTCATCTCACCGCGGGTTCAGTTTGCAGGTTAGAACAGCCGTCGCGGCATGTTTCTTTAGATCTTATACATTGTGACGTCACGAGTGTTAATACACGAATTGCAGCACGTTCCTTTCAATAGTAACATCTCCGGGAATTACATTGGTTGTGCATATATATACATATATCGTATGAAAATTGCTGCTAAATTACTCCTTGGAGGTTTTATATGCATGAAGCCATTAAAGCAACATTTTCCATAACTATTGCTTTTGCACATAGCTCGAATACTTTTTGAAAAGATAGATACCTTTTTGAAGCAGTCATTACGTAGCTTTAGAATATACCGCTGATGAGATGCCTTTATGAAGGATTTCTTTCAAATCCTTTTACCCCTTTGTTATCTTTATGCGTATTTGTATGTCTATCAGTATCCTTTGATATTCCAAATAAAATGAAACGAGTATTCAATCTTGATTCAGTTTGGCTCCTCAGCAAATAGGTAAGTCTTGGAATCGTTATCAAACCTTTTTATATTGGTATTCTCAGCCATAATTCTCATTTTGCTTTCCTTTCAATCAGCAGTAAAATGTTCAACTGAATTTCATGGATGACAAATATGGATAATGACCACATCCCTGTCTACAGTACAAAATCGATAATTCAGAAAATCAGAAACCGAAGGCATACAAAATCAGTATCCTTTGTCCTTTGATTAATGGGTAAATCCATTTTCAAGTTTGATTATGGTTGTTCTATCTTCATAAATTATGAGGGCTGGTCGTAAGGTTTAAAGACATCAAAGATATCTCAAGATTTTGTGACATGTATGTGCAGCTTTCTCAGTGTATTTCTTTTGGCTCATTACAATCAATCCTTATATAATTGAGAAATGACTGTGGCGATAGGACTTCATGACAGGCCCTACCCAAACCTCTTTAGAGAAGACCCGAACATCTGTCCTCTCTGAACCTCAGTCGGACTCCTCGGGCGATAAAATGCATAAACTTGCTACAGCCGACATAGCCCGGACTGTATTTCGTACGTCTTCCGTATTTACATACCCGAAAGTGTGTTTCTTGGGCACTGGGTCATGCTGTCTGTTTGTATTGTCATCTTACAGTGAGGGGGGTATTTTACGTGTCTGCTTTGTGTTTTGTATTGGATGTTTTGCCGTGGATGCTGCAACTAAGTGTTGTTGGAGGTCCCCATCTTTCTCTTATCTACATTTTGTACATGTACGTGTTTTGTATAAATATCTTTAAAAGAGCCTTCTGCAGGCGCATAATTCTCAATTTGTTTCTCAAAAAACGGACTCCAAGAAATACAATGTTTTTGCTTATTTTTATGATATTTGATGTCACAATACAGAAATTGACTTAATTAAAGAAGTTGAAAATGAGACGTAATTCCTTAATCGCTTTCATACGTGATACATGTACTTAGAAAATTACATTACATTTTTTGTTCATTCACCAATTTCTTACAATTTTACTGAATGAATGTTTAAACTTTTTAAAAATGCTTAAATGAATTAATTTGTATACAAACAAACTCCGACCCAAAACCAAGTCGCCGTATTCTACTTATTACAACATGCCGTGCAGTAGATTATTTTCGTCCAGCAATATGCCGTACACCAGGCGTGTATTAACATGTTGTTCTTACTCAGATCTTTACAAATCCATGAAATCATGATAAATTGATAAAATCTTAAAGTATAGATATATTGCAAGTATAGAAATATAGTGCAATATTCGAACCTAAATCCATATAAAGTTTTCATTATCGAAAAGTGTACGGTACAAGGTGATGCTGTTTGCTGTTCAAAATAAAAAAAAATTAAAAAAAAAAATTTTAATCTTCTAATTAGACATATCTTACTCATATAACTTCGAAAATCATTTTCTGTAGTATAATGAATAAAAACACAAACACTCAAATACATAAATTTTCGGTCCCTTGGCCTTTATCAAGTGTTTTGGAAGAAAAAAGAAAGGGAAAAATACAAATGAGGTAGTTCGATCTATGATGAAAGATGTAGCGAAAATTGATGTTTCGGAAAGTGAAATAGTGGCATGTCACAGAATCCCCGGGGGAAAAAATGGACTTCCTAGACCAATCATTTTGAAAGTGAAAAATTCTGATGTTAAAGCCAAAATTATGCGCAAGCGGTCAGAAGTCAAATCCAAAGGTCACGGAATCAGACTAGCCGATGATGTAACCAGAGCTAATTCGATTCTTATCCAGAAATTGAATGATAACCACCACATTGAGCAGGGCTACTATTATAATGGTAGTGTCTTCGGTCGCATGAAATCGGGACAAAAAATGAAGTTTGACATACACGATGATATTGATAAGAAGATGTCCAAATCCGCGCGAGGTAGATCCGGATATGAAACATCCGACTCTGAGGCAGAATAAAGCTACCTTGACAACGTAGACTTGTATGAAGAACTATCTACGGTGACTCTATGAAACATTTTTGTATTTGTATTCAGACAATAATAAACATTAAAATGCACACCAAAGAACGTATGATTTAATTACTCATGTTACGAATATGATATGTATTCTATTCTTTCTTTTTTCTTCTCTTTTTGATGTTTTATGTCATTTCCGGAATGAGACCCTGTCCGTTACAAACTTTTGACTTAACAAACAAGTATCCACTTCCGTGACGAGCACGCAACCAGCAATTGAGTAAAAAGAGACGTGTTTGTATCTGCTCGTTTTAAATTCGAGCAAAATAACAGTAAGTACTTGATGAACAAACATCTATGGCATCTGACAAAACTGTAGGTTTGTTCAGCAAATGCTAAAATCTACATTTAGAACACGTATATTAATCTGTACCTGGCCTAGCATGATGAATGATGACGTGAAATGAATAAAAAGTGGTAAGTGACAGCGTCTCGTTCCCTCTTTCTGACATGCCTCAAATCAGTTTAACATAAAGATATTTAATCACTATATATATGCATTATTTAGCTCACGAGATACTTCTGCTTTATGATCTGTATTGCCATACATTTTAAGTATAATTTTTGCAATAAGTATTATGGTGAGCAATTTAAAATGCGATGACAAATGGAATCTAATATTGTTATGAAGAAAAGGCATTTGGGGATAATGAGTTGGTCAAAAGCGTTAGTTTTTCATGTTCATCATTTAGACAGCATAAATATATACATTTTTTTTGTGAATGAATATGCTGTGTGTCGTTCCTTTTTCATTATGGTATAGATGTAGTGTGGATGTTTTTGTGTACCTCTCCTTTGAATATATATGTAACAATCTTACTCGCGCAATTTTAGACAATGGATAATTTAAAAATATGGTCAATGAACTGTAGGGGTTTAGGTGATTTTTCTAAACGTAAAGATGTTTTTGTTTTTATCCAGGATAACCACACCGTCTGCTATTTACGTGGCAGATGGCCGTCCTAAGTCGGCACCGGTTGCCCATTGGTCTCGTTGGTTTATGTGTAGTCTTTTATGTTTCATGTTTCTATGTTGTGAGTTGGTGTCCCTTGTCCCTTTTGCGTCTCTTTCTGTGGGTATCTGTTCTGTGTTTTTTGCATGGGTGTTTGGGGATTTTGCTGTGGGTGCTGCAACCTAGTGTTGTTGGAGATCCCCTACTTTCTTTGATTATATACGTTCCAAAAATGCATCAATATACTGCTTACAGGACACTCATTTTGTAGAAGAATAAAAAAACATAATTAGAAGTCAATGGGGTTTTGAATGCTTGTCAAGTTATGGAAGAAGTAATGCTCGGGGAGTTAGTATTCTTTTTAATAATAACTTTGAATATCAAATATTAGAAAAATCATGTGACAAAAATGGTAATTATATAATAGTTAATCTTGAAATTGAAAAGAAATACAAAATTACCTTAGCAAACATATATGGTCCAAATGAAGATAATCCAACCTTTTATAGTATGATTAAAGAAAAATTAACAGATATGCAACAAGAATTTATAATTATTTGTGGAGATATGAATTTAGTTTTAAATTTTGAATTAGATTGTGATAGATATGTGAGACAAAATAACAAAAGGGCAAGTGATGAAGTTATCAGTATTATGGAGGGACTATCTCTTCAAGACGCATGGAGAGTACATAATCCTAATAAACAAATTTATACATGGTCACGTAAAAATCCAATCAGAAGATCACGATTAGATTACTTTTTAGTCTCTGAAGCATTAATGACTCTTATAGATAAAGTTGACATCCTCCCAGGCTATCGTACAGATCACTCCATTATCACATTAGAAATTAAGCTATCTGAATTCATACGTGGCAAAGGGTTTTGGAAGTTTAATGATTCACTGTTAAGTGACAAATTATATGTAGAAAAAGTTAAGAATATAATTCGACACTCAAAATATGATTATGCAGCTTTAGTATATAACAGAGTTATATTAGATGAATTAGATGAAAAAGAAATAGAATTGACAATAACAGATCAACAATTCCTTGATATAACTCTAACAAAAATAAGAGAAATGACCTTACGTTACTCATCAGAAAGAAAAAAGAGAAAATTGATACATAAGAATAATTTAGAAAATGAAATTAAAAACATTAAAAGTGCACTAGACCATAATTATGATACTATACTTGATAATAGGCTAACAGAACTTACTCTAGAATTAGAAAATATTAGAAAGGAAGAATTAAAAGGTATGATAGTAAGATCACGATGTAGATGGATAGAGGATGGAGAAAAACCCTCAAAATATTTTTGTGCCCTGGAAAAACGTAACTATGTAAACAAAAACATTGTAAAATTGGAAACTAATAGAAGGGTTATAACAGATCAAAAAGAAATACTTAATGAAATAAAAACTTTTTATGAAAATCTTTATGCGAGTCAGGATGAAATGTTGACTGATGTAAATTTAGAATCGTTACTTAATAATGAGGAAATCCCGAAACTTAGTGAAGATGACAAGTTAAATTTAGAAAAACCCATCTCAATTGAAGAAGTAGGAGAGGCTGTAAAATTACTCAAAAACGACAAAAGTCCCGGACCTGATGGTTTCTCAGCTAGGTTCTTTAAATTTTTCTGGCCTAATCTTAAATTTTTTCTTTTTAGATCAGTAGCAGAGGGTCTGGGTAGGGGTGAGCTTTCAACAACTCAAAAAATGGGTATTATCTCTATTCTCCCTAAAGGTGACAAGCCTAGACAATACTTGAAAAACTGGAGACCTATATCTTTATTGAATATTACTTATAAAATCATTTCTTATTGTCTCACTGTAAGATTAAAAACTGTATTACCATATCTTATTCATGAAAATCAGAAAGGGTTTTTAAAGGGAAGGTATATCGGAGAAAATACTAGGATTTTATACGACATCATGAAGACTTTAGAAGAAAAAAATGAAAAGGGATTACTTTTATTGATTGACTTCGAAAAAGCTTTTGATAGTGTATCATGGAATTTCATTGATAAGGTATTTAATTTCTTTAATTTTGGACCAATATTTAGGGGTTATCTAAAGAGTTTGAACAAAGACTTTAAATTATGTGTCATACAGCATGGTATTTCTTCATCTTTTTTCTCTGTGGGACGTGGATGTAGACAAGGTGATCCAATATCTTCAAATATCTTCCTTTTATGTGTAGAGATTCTTGGAATTTTAGTTAGAAGTAACAAAAACATTAAAGGTATAAAAATATGTGAAAAAGAAATAAAAATTAATCAATATGCAGACGACACTAGTTTATTGTTAGATGGTTCAGAATATTCTTTAAGGCACTCTTTAAATTTACTAGACCAATATGCAAAATTCTCGGGTCTTAAACCTAACATTGAAAAAACAAGATGTTTATGGATAGGTAGTAAAAAAGACAGTAACGATAGACTATGTGAAGAATTTCCACTTATATGGTCAAAGGATCCATTTACTTTCTTGGGTATTATTTTCAGTATTAACTTAGATGAAATGGAAAAATTAAATTTTGATAAGAAATTACATGAGATTAAAAATTTGATGAGTAGTTGGTCTAGGAGACAACTTACGCCTTTTGGAAAAATAACAGTTATTAAATCTGTCTTAGTTTCCAAACTCACTCATCTCTTTATAGCATTACCAAATCCATCTGAGCAAATTATTCAAAAATTAGAAAGAGATCTCTTTAAATTTATTTGGAATGGTAAACCTGATAAAGTAGGGAGACAAATTATTATGCAGAATTATATAGATGGTGGTCTTAAAATGATCAACTTGCCTTGTTTTATCAAAGCAATGAAAATTTCATGGATTGTAAGATTAATCAATGATGAGTCTATCCTTACTGAACTGTTTGAATCTAGTATTCAAGAACAAAAGGGCAAAATTTTCAAATTAGGGACAGAATTCTTAAAACATATATCTAAAAATGTAAAAAATCCATTCTGGAAAGATGTAATTAATGCATACTATGATCTAAGAACTATTATTAATGAACAAAATAATGAAACAAATTTAGTATATGGAGAAATCTGGTTTAATAAAAACATTAAAGTTGACAAAAAGAGTATATTTTATAATAATTGGTTTGAAAGAGGTGTAATGTATATCTATGATTTATTCGGTATAAATGGAAGACTGCTCAGTTATGATCAATTTTGCGCAAAATTTAATTTCAGACCACCAATTACACTCTACTATGGAGTCAAAAATAGTGTTTTAAAAACATGGCCAAAACTTAGAGATACTCAGGTAATTACCCTACCAAATTTCAAATCAGAAGTGTGTATAATTCAAAAAAGTAAATTTAAGAAAAAAATTATTTACGAACTATTTCTTAGTAATGTTAAAACTGAAAAAAGAAATTATCATATGGACAAATGGAGAATGGAAGAAAATATTGTAGTGGAAACTTTGGATATATCAAAGATAAATTTAATCCCAATTACAATAACCTCAGATACTACCTTGAGATGGTTTCAATACAAAATAATACATAGATGTTTAGCTACAAATATTATTCTACAAAAAATGAATATATGCCAATCTGACTTATGTACTTTCTGTCATAATGAAAGAGAAACTATTTTCCATATACTTTGTGAATGTGATACTGTAAAAATTTTTTGGATGCACTTTAAAAATTGGTTAAACTCAAATGAAGAAATTGTATCCTTGGGCAATTTTGAGATAATTTTTGGGAAGTTGAATGATGATACATGCATAAATTTAATAATTATTCTAGCAAAATATCATATTTACAAACAGAAGTTGAAATATTCTCATCCTTCAATTACTAATTTTAAAGCTGAAGTAGATTATTACTATAAATTACAAAAATATATATATAAAAAAAATAATATGGAAAATGTTTTTGAGAAAAAATGGTACCTGTACTCAATTATTAGAGAAAATGCAAATGGATAAGTTTTTATGACCAATGGATTTGTTTTATTACAGTACTCATTTAAAGCTGTATTTATGAGTCTCATACAATATAAATGATCGAGTGATGTAATTCTGCATTAATTCTGAATTTTTTTATTTCTGCATTAATTCTGTATTTTTTTTTCCTTTTCTTTTATCATATTCAGTTGAATGATTATTGCATATAGACCAATGGATTTGTTTTATTACATTGCTCATTTATAGCTGTATTTATGAGTCTCATACAATAACTATACCAATATATTATTTAGAATCAGATTCTGCATTTTTTTTTTCTCTTTTTCTTTTATCATATTCAGTTGAATGATTATAGCATATATTTACACATGTGTAAGTGCCTAACATTTTAATATACTAGATAAATTGCTACTTCATTTCTTCTTCTTTTTATGAATCCAAATGATCATGCTATTATGTTTTTGTATTTTCTTTTTCACACATCTATATCTAAACCATCTGACTTATTCTATCACATTTAATGAATAGCTTGTTTTACTTTATTATTTTTTTTTTTTTTCCTTTTTTTTGTTAGTTTGCTTGGTTATTTTTTGGTGTTAATACTTTAATGATGTACACTTATTTTAGGCAAACATTAATAACCTCTTCAGTATAACTTACGTAAAGCTTTTGATTATCACAGATGAATAAAAAAAGGAGAGGTACACAACAGTATGTTTAGGTGTTGAGAGATGAAAGAATGTGTTTGAATGTGAATGTATGTAAGGCTGAGTACATGTGACTGGTTGAATGATGAGTGAAAGAATTTATTCATATAATATAACCTAATGTTACATGTATTATGAAATGAAAAAAAAAATAAAAATAAAAAAAAAAAAAAAAAAAAAAGTGTAAAAAACGACGATCTATAACAATTCTAAGTAAAATCCATCCTTGCCTCTCTGGCGTTCATTGCAAATTTTCAATGAACGCCAGAGAAGCAAGGATGGATTTTACTAAGAATTGTTATAGATCGTCGTTTTTTACACTTGATAATTTTAGGCTAAGGGGCCGAAAATTTGTGTATTTGAGTGTTTGTGTTTTTATTTGTTATCATCCCTTTCCTCTTGAAGAAATATTTCAATCTACTGTAGTATAATGAATTATACGGTTGCTTTTGAAAGGAACTGCCAGATTCAAATATAGAAAAATGTTAAATAGCAGCACTCTCACCTCTTATGTTAAAATGCCTCGCCTCAGTAGCACCAACATACCCACAGATAGTGCCAATATACGGTGTACGGCTATACACATTGTTTATATAATAAGCGGGATGTGCATAAAATTCTCGCTATCTGTGTAACTTGACAAATGCTAAGCGGATAAAAACGTGTCCACGACAAGATTTTTTTTACGTACATGTATATCATTCCTCTGATGAATGACGAATGGCTGTCATCATCACCAAAGACATACTAACCTGATATGTACATGAAAATGTACATCGAGACAATCACCGAATTTCACAGGTTTCCATGGAGCTGTTGCGACGGGAGTTGCATGCAATCAGGAGACGCTGACTCTCCCCGGGAAACTGGTCTCACTTCAAAATGTTGTTCATTCCGGGGTTCGCAACCGTTTCGATAGAAATTCTCACGATTTTGCCTTGCCTTCTTGACTTTGAGACTGAATAACGGTTTGGTACTTCTTTGATGGTTTGTCTAATTGGTGAAATACACAGGATTGGAAACTTTTGATAAACATAAGCAATGTATATAGATGCAACATTTTGGTTATGATTAATCTTGATTTGAATCCTTCATAACAAAATACTAGTTAACAAGAAAATAGGAACTATAGATTGAGAGATTTACTCCAAGACTTTTTACTCTTCAGGTTTTAGCCATGAATAATACCACAAACTCGACGGGAATGGAATTTGAGAAGGACGTTCCGGTGATCTATGCTATATCGTATGGCATTGTGTTCCCTACGATTTGTATGATTGGGATAGTCGGGAATATTCTAACTCTGATTGTCGTATGTAGGGAGACCACGTCGACGTCAATAACTAGGATGATTTTATGTTTGAGTATTTCAGACATTTTTGCACTTGTATCGAGATTATTATTTGTACTTCTAAGGATATCTCAAATATATTTTCCAGAAAGAGCAATACAATTATCTAGATATGTGCCATCATATGCATTGTTAATTTTTGAAAATTATTTCGAAAAAGTCAGTAAAATGATCTTGGTACAAATAAGTATGGAACGCATCATGGCGGTATGGTTTCCATTTATGACAAGGTTGTTTTGCAGTCCAAAAAGAACACCAGTAATTGTCTCGAGTCTCGTTCTAATTGTTTCTGCTGTCAAAATACCGTGTATTGTTGGCATACTCATCAATCACTGGAACATGGTTTCCCACGGTGGAAAAGTGTACACGAGAATGTCTGCAACCATAAACGAAATACAAAGGTATTATAGGAGCATAAGTCAGGAGTTTATCATACTTTTTCTTGTGTCGAGATACCTTTTCGATTTCTTCCCATTGTTTTTCTTAGCTGTGTCTTGCTGTATCATTGTGCTATGGGGTGCAACGAAGCGCTTCAAATATCAGAAAGCATGGAAAAACGAACCAGTCGAAAAAAGTAACGAAAATGCTCGTATCGATATGTATAATTTTTATTGTCCTCTGCTTACCCAGCGATTTCCTATCGGTAGCCCTATATGCGTATAAAGTAACAATACCAAGTGCTTATTACATCCTTTTTGATGTAATGACAACAACTAATAACGCTATAAACTTTTCTTTTATTGTGCATTTAATAAAACCTACAGAGAGCAGTACAAACGATTTGTAAGCTGCAAGAGAACAGCGGAAATTTACTGAATCTTGGAATATCAGAAACACTCGTATGTTGAATGAACTCCTTATTACCTCAATCTAAACAATGAAATATTGCCAAAATCTATGAAAATGATGCCCTAAATATACCGAAAGCCGTAGAAAGATGGCTGGGATATGATGCTACAGGACCCAGGTTTAAGACATTTGAGACAATTTTGGATACAGAAATTTTCAAATGCGTTTGAAGAAACGAACAACCGAAATTGATCGAACTTGGATACATGTGCCCTCGGGGACTCCTGGTCCACCAGCAGTGACACTCACCAAGTTGTACAACCTGGTGTGAAACCGACTTAGATCAAGAGAGGTGTCTTGTTGGAGATCAGATCCTTATTCATACAACCAATAAATGAAACGAATCTATGTTTCTTCATCAGATGCACGAATGACAAACTTTGCATATATTATATGTCTACGATATTGGGAGAGGAATTTACGAATTTATCGTCCATGATTGGTTTTCGGTCCTTTGTGTGTTCAAATAAGTTAAAGAAGATCTTGATAATCTCAACAGCACTCACAAGTTAGTAAAACAACTTATAGTTCTCTGTAGAACTGTCAATGTTGAAATATACGTTCTATAGTACCAATTTTATTGTTCAAGACGCGTGTTTCCTATATTGAATCTGGTGATTTAGTCATATAGAAATATCAACTTAAAAAACAAAGAAAAAAGGACGATACATTTGTTTTCATGCATTTCCATTTATATTTAATTTGCCTTGTTCATGTGTACAACTGTAATAAAAATATCAACTGTATCACATTGTATTTATTCTATCCTTAATGTATATGAAGGGGGACATCGTTAAAATAACTGTATCAAGATAGATATACTTAAAAGAAGAATAATGACATGACCCTTTTTACAACACGAGTCGCAAGGATGCTAACATATCCCGGGTAAAAATTAAGAAACAAAGGAGGGGATCTCCAACAACACCAGGTTGAAGCACCCACAGCAAAACCCCAAAACACTCACTGTAAAAACACAAAACAGATACGCACAGAAAGAGACGCAAATGGTACAACGAACGTCAAATCACAAAGAAACATCAAACACAAATGACTACACATAAACCAACGAGACGAACATGCAATCAGTGCCGATTTAGGACAGCCATCTGCCACGTAAGTAGAAGACGGTGTAGTTATCCTGCAATACGTGCGCACAACCCTCCCACTTTTCCGATTACCGAGAGGTATCGAAGAATGCACAATATTGTGGTGTAAAATAACTTATCACTGAAAGATGAACATACTAACAGACAGCAGGACGCATGGGCCCACTAAATACAAAAATGGATATCTAAATGGATATAATGTGCAGAAAACATAAGAAATACTGTAAAACGAGAATATTTAGCGCTCGATTTATTTTAGCGCTATTAGCGCAAAGGCATGGTTGCGCTAAATTAAGTAGTGCGCTAAAATTTTCAGATGCAACATTAAATTTCAAAAAGAAAAAATTCGACATTTTATTCGAAGTGCATTACACCGTGTCCACGGCATGATCTATCCGGCAACGCTTGTTGTTTTTATAGCTAATTAGATAATTGGATTAACATGATTAAAGCTAGCGCTTGGGTAGATAATGATAGCACACGCGCCGTGATTAACATGTACATTTGCAATGGGTAGATCATGATTGTCTACGTATCGTAATAACCAATCATGAAATATAAATAAGAGTCGGACGAGATTATTCTTTACAAAAAAAAAAATAAATAAATTAATAATGATAATGAAGTTGTATTTAATCGGAACAAATTTCCATTCCAACCAATCAGATTTAAAAATTGTAGTCGTACCTAAATGCAGAAATAGACGTTCATATGTATTATTTCTAACGAGATGACTTCTCTATCGCTTATATTTAGATGGCGTAACATTTTTGTGAAAACACAGTACTAGTACTTTATAACACAAGTTACATATACGGTAAAAAAGGAGATCTATAAAGAAAAGTTTGCAAACATTAATACAAGCATACGAATCTATTAGGTAATGCCGGCATGTAGTCAACACCTCTATATGTGTATCGCTGTGCGCAGTCTTTAAAAGGATTTATTTACACAACGTGAATAAAATCGGGATGTTAGCGCCGGTGCCGTAAAATGATTCGTTACGCCAAGTTGAAAAATTGGGACGATATAAATTCATCCATGTTCATCACTTTGAATAGAATTGATATTATTTCGTATTACCAACGACCGTCCGAACATGAGACGCGACGGATATTTTTTTGTCTGATGTTACAAAAAAATTACGATTCATCGACGGCAATTTGCTACCGGCGATGTCTGAGAAACAAAGTCCTAAAGTCACTGTGCGCTAATTTTATTGACCAAATGGTGTCAATGCGCTAAATTAAGTTTGCGCCAAAAGGTTTTCATCCCTCATTGCGCTAAAATATGTTTGCGCTAAATATTCTCGTTTTACAGTACAGTCCTTGCTCTGCCAGATGTAGCGTGCTCATGCATGTGATCATCAAACACAGTAACACCATTTTTGGACTCAAATATCAAAATTGTTAATGGAGAGATTTATATAAGTGTTATGACAAAAGAGACGATTTTGGATTCAACGTAGAAAATTTCCCAGATTTCCTAGATTACCGCCATACAGTATCTACATTTAATAGCTCATCCGGTATGCTAGAGCATGTACTGATGTTTGGATTTTCATAGTAGAATTTTACAAATTACGAAGAAACTTTAAGGTCAAGGTTTTCGCTTTCACAAACTAGTAAAGACTTTCTGGAAATTTTACCGGATTATTTTCAACTTCTTTTGAAATTCGGGCGGGCCCATACAAGCAACAGAGTATATTACTTTTGGTATGTCACAACCTGCATAATTAACAAATAAGAAGAAAGGAGGGGATCTCCAACAACACTAGGTTGCAGCACCCACAGCAAAATCCCCAAACACCCATGCAAAAAACACAGAACAGATACCCACAGAAAGAGACGCAAAAGGGACAAGGAACACCAACTCACAACATAGAAACATCAAACATAAAAGACTACACATAAACCAACGAGACCAATGGGCAACCGGTGCCGACTAAGGACGGCCATCTGCCACGTAAATAGCAGACGGTGTGGTTATCCTGGATTACGTGCGCACAACCCTCCCACTATTCCGATTTCCCAGAGGTCTCGAAGAACGCACAATTATGGTGTAAAACAACCTCCTCACTGTTAGGTGACCACACACAAACACGACCGTAAAACACAGGGGTCCAAGCAACACAGATGAATATGTAAATGGATATAAAAAGAGGACGTGCGTAATACAGTCCGTGCTCTGCCGGCTGTAGCGAGCTCATATATGTTATCACCCGTCCGACTGACATTCAGAGAGGACAGGTGGTCGGGGCCCTGTCTTCTCTAAAGAGGTTTGGACAGGGCCCGTCATGGAGTCCCGTCGTCACAGCCAGTCAGAGTGCAAGTCTTAAGAATGCGCTCGTACAAGACTGTATATTGGTCAAGTACCAAGCTTAGTGTCCGTCTGGTGACATTAGGATCATATCCACGGTATAAAAGGCGTTTGATGACTCTGACGCATTTTCGATACATATGCTGTCTACCTTTGATCCTTCTTATTTTGTTAATTATGTCACCATAAAATGCAGGTTGTGAAATACCCAAAGTAATATACTCCGTTGCTTGTATGGGTCCGAATTTCAAAAGAAGTTGATCATAATTTTTGTAAAATTTCCAGAAAGTCTTTACTAGTTTGTGAAAGCGAAAACCTTGACCTAAAAGTTTCTTTGTAATTTGTAGATTTCTATTATGGAAATCCAAAACATCAGTACATGCTCTAGCATACCGGATGAGCTGTGAAATGTAGATACCGTATGACGGTAATCTAGGGACATCACCGTCAAGCCAGGGAAAATTTACTATGTTGAATCCAAAATCATCTCGTTTGTCATATACACTTGTATGAATTTCTCCATTGACAATTTTGATATTTAGGTCCAAAAATGGTGTTTCAGTGTCTGTAAAGTTTGCCTTGTTTAGAGTCAATTCTTGTGGATAAATAACATCTTTATACTTTTCAAAAACAGGATTATCGATAGTAAGAATATCATCCAGGTACCTAGAAGTACCACTGAAGCATTTCACATCATCATGTTTTCTTTGCTTTTGAAGATTTTGAATAAATTCTTTTCATGTGTGTATAAAAATAAATCTGCAACAAGAGGCGCACAATTTGTACCCATAGGAATCCCTACAACCTGCTTGTAGAGATTCTCACCAAATCTTACATAAATGTTGTCCAAGAGGAAGGACAAGGCACTACACAGGTCGCTACATGTCCATGATTTGTATGATTTGTATTCTGTAGCGGAAAAGAAACCCTTTGATTCAGATGTACAAATATAAATTTTCCCCTCTCGATCAAAGGATCAAAGGTAGACAGCATAACCATCGAAAATGCGTCAGAATCATCAAACGCCTTTTATACCGTGGATATGGTCCTAATGTCACCAGACGATCACTAGGCTTGGTACTTGGTAATCGTATCCTTCAGATACACGATAAAGACGTTAAATATGATCATGCAGTAATAAAGAAACTACGAACGAAACATTTTATGCAGCATCTGAAAATACTATTTAGTTTTGTTTCCATACAATACCAAATTAAAAAATTCACACTAGGTATTTTCTTTGACTTGTATTATGTACTATCCTGTAGGAACTTTTACTGCACAGATGAAAGGAATGGAACTCCAAATGGACTCGGTTGCAGTACCCATAGTTAAAAAAACCCAAAGCGCAAATTGCAAAAGTACATATTGAACGCAGTACCTATAGTTAAAAAACCAAAGCACCTAATTGCAAAAGTACAAACTGAACGCGCTCAACGAAAAAGACACCAAACGGAATGGGAAGACAAACCATCAAAGAAGACATCAAAATATTAAAGCTTCGAGATCAATGAGACCGTGATGGTCATCTGTCAATTATCAAGACTTACAGAGTGCTGTAAAAAACATGTTTTGTGCGAAACCAAATAACTTAATTATAGAGAAACCATTCATGGAAATGCATTTATTCGAAAAAGTACAGGTAAAACGTAGTTCTTATTACTCATCAATAGACTTACAAGACTTTCTGCCAATTGGGTCATTGAAAAAAGCAGGAAGTCTTTTTCAAGACATTAAAGAACGTGATAACTACGTCATATGGACAGGCCAGTAACATGATATACTCACAGACAAAATGTCAAGTAACACCCCAATCTTTTGGAGACCTTACCCTTTAATGCTACCATGGAGAATTTTTCGTAAAACATATCAAATATAAATTCTGTTGTATAAGACTTTACCTTTCTTGAAACCAACGCTAAAATGCTCGCAAAAATGAAACATTTGGCTTGGATAGTGCAACGCATGAAAGTTCAAGGAATAAGGAATAAATAGGGTAACAGTTACTCGTTAAAGAAAGGAACATATTAAGCTGAAGATACACACACCTAATACGGTTTACTTTCAAAAATTAAGTATTAGATTCTTTCAGTCGACTTTCGGTTGATGTTTATTCCAAAGATTATCTTTCAATTGTTTCTGTTAGTATATTGTCTCGTTTAATACATTTGTTACTCACCAATACGCTATATTCTATGTTCATCAATGGTAATGATCACTTTCAGCCAATTTGCAGCATTTTGGTCGAAATTGATGCATATTAGGTTTTTAATGCCGACATAAAATGAGAAATTTACAATTCGAAGGATTCATATCTTAACTGAAAGTGAAATTATGGCAGGTGGTTTTTCTACATGCAGATTGATATTAGTCGCACTAGAGTAATATTAACATAAAAGTAAAAAAAGGCATTCATAAAGAAATCTTTGTCAAAGTTAATTTCATTGTAAAAAAGTCAATAGTGACAAATGACATCCCGGAATTATCTTATTCATGGTCTGCATTTTTTTCTGATCATAGATTTAGTTGTACCATTTCGTGAGCGCTTAACTGTACCTCCTTCGTCCAGTGTTTGACACAACTGATGTGGGGATTTTTTGTAATTAATAATGAAGAGATTTATACAAATGTGTATGACAAAAGAGATGATTTTGGATTTAACATTGTAATCTTTTCCTGGCTTGACGGAGATGTCCCTAAATTACCATCATACGGTATCTACATTTCACAGCTCTTCCGGTATACTAGAGCATGTACTGATGTTGTGGATTTCATAGTAGAAATTTACAAATTACAAAGAAACTTTAAGGGCAATGTTATCGCTTCCACAACCTAGTAAAGACTAGGAATTTTACAAAAATTATTGACAACTGCTTTTGAAAATTCGGACCCTTACAAGCAACGGGATATATTACTTTGGGTATTTGACATCCTGCATTTCATTGTGACATGATTAACAAAATAAGAAGGATCAAAGGTAGACAGAATTTCTTTTATACCATGGATGTAAACATTCTGTCACCGAACGGACACTTGGCTTGGTATTTGACCAATCTACAGTCTTGTACCTGCGCATCCTTGATACTTGCACTGACTGTGGCGACAGGACTACATGGCAAGCCCTGTCCAAACCCTTTTAGAGAAGACATGTCCCGACCACCTGTCCTCTCTGAATGTCAGCCGGGCTCCTCGGGTGATAACATACATGAGCTCGTTACACATATACTGCATACCAAAACTGCACAAGTCTCCTTACAAATTTCAATACATTGCTTATTTTAGCAACTAAAGAATTTATCAAAAATCTTCAAAAGCAAAGAGAAGAAGACGATGTTAAATGTTTCGATGGTACTTCTAGGTACCTGGATGATATTCTTACTATCGACAATCCTGTTTTTGAAAAGTATAAAGATGTTATTTAGCCACAAGATTGACTCTAAACAAGGCAAACTTTACAAACACAGAAACACCATTTTTGGACCTAAATATCAAAATTGTTAATGGATAGATTCATAAAAGTTTGTATGACAAACGAGATGATTTTGGATTCAACATAGTAAAGTTCCCCTGGCTTGACGGTGATGTTCCAAGATTACCGATTACCGCCATACGGTATCTGCATTTCACAGCTCATCCGGTATGCTAGAGCATGACTGATGTTTTGATTTTCATTGTAGAAATTTACAAATTACGAAGAAACTTTTAGGTCAAGGTTTTCGCTTTCACAAACTAATAAAGACTTTCTGGAAATTAAACAAAAATTATGATCACCTTCTTTTGGAATTCGGATACCAGCAACAGAGTATATTACTTTGGGTATTTCACAACCTGATTTCATGGTGACATAATTAATAAAATAAAAAGAATAAAAGGTAGACAGCAAAACCATCGAATCATCAAACGTCTTTCATACCGTGGATATTATTCTAACTGTTACACGCATGCAATAGAATTTTTTTAGATCCATTTACATAGAATCTGTGTTACAAGCGACCGCTGCGTTTAACTATCTTGTGTGTGATGTCACCTTATGGTGAAAAGTTTTATATTTATACAACAATTGTGTGTCTATGGAGACCTCTGTGTATCAGTATTAGTGGGAGGGTTGTGCGCACGTAATCCGGATAACCACTCCATTTGCTAAAAGTAAATGGCCGTCCAAAGTCGGCGCTGGGTGCACATTTGTCTCCTTCTCTTAATGTGTTGTAATCAATGTTCAATGTTCCTGTACGTCTGTTACGATTGTTTTGTATGATGTTCTAGTGAATATTGTTGTATCTTTTTTGCGATTTGGAGTTTGTATGATGTAATTTATGCGTCACTTCTTGTGGGTTTATTTCGCTGGGTGAATGCAGGGTGGTCATGCTGGAGATAATTCCCTTTTCTTCCTAATGTTGCAAGACGGGTACTAGTCACCTCTTTAGAGAAGGCAGGGTCCCGATCACTTGTCCTCTCTGAATGTCAGTCGGACTCCTCGGGTTTTAACATATATGAGCTCGCTACAGCCGACAGAGCACGGACTGTATTACGCACGTCCTCTTTTTATATCTATTTACATATTCATCTGTGTTGCTGGGGCCTCTGCGTTTTACGCTCTTGTTTGTGTGTGGTCATCATACAGCGAGGAGGTTGTTTTACACCATAATTGTACGTTCTTCGAGACCTCTGGGTAATCGGAAAAGAGGGAGTATTGTGCGCACATAATCCAGGATAACCATACCGTCTGCTTCTTACATGGCAATTGGCTGTCCTAAGTCGGCGCCGGTTGCCAATTGGTCTTGTTGGTTTATGGGTGGTCCTTTATGTTATATGTTTCTATGGTGTGTGTTGGTGTTCCTTGTCCCCTTTGCGTCTCTTTCTGTGGATGTCTGCTGTGTTTTTTTTTTTTTTTTTGGCATTGGTTGTTTTGAAGTTTTGCCGTGGGTGCTGCAACCGAGTATTGTTGGAAATCCCCTCATTTCTTTGGTTAGAAAAAGATGAAATATATAGTTTTTTCAGGTAATAATTAGAACATGATATAGGTTTACTTTACTCGGCTATATTCAACCTTGACCAACCAACTTGTTGTATACTTGTTTTGGTTTTTCTTGATCACTGTTTCCAAATGTATGCTTGGATCAATTAATAGCTCAGTGTTTTAATGAAGCTTAAAGGCAAAAAATAAAATGCATGTACAGTAGCGCAATGTAAGGTCTGCTGATTCTTTCTGACATTGTCATTTTTCTAGTTGAAATTAGTCATCAGTGATAAATTGAAATTAGTCACCAGTGATGATAAGCAGATCCATTCCATGACCTGACATTTTATGACTTGATCCTAAAGGGAATTTTGAGCCGCGCACTCTCTGTAAAGTTAATGCATAAATTGAAATTATAAAATAACACCAGAGGGAGCTTGTGAAATTAATTTAGGCTGCTTATGGAAAGCATTTTGGCTGGAAGCATCACTGATGAGAATCTAATATTCGAAACGCGTAACTGATGCATGAAAATAGGTTTGAAATTTTCTTTAAGAAGACATAGAGTTGAACCCTTCCGCATGATTAATATAAAAACTTATTTCTTGTTGCAATGTGGAGTAGTTAAAATCGTTCCCCATGACTTGATGATTGTCAAGTGTATTAATTACTTCTTTACATTTCTGTCGCCTGAAAGAACCTTTGTTTTGGCCCTTTATCAATGCGATATCATATATTTTTTTCCTATTTCGGAAACTTGCCATTTCACCGAAAAATGTATCATCGAAATTAAAGGAGGTTAACATCTTAGCACCATCCCTCCAATGCTATTTTGAACATAGATTTTATTTGGTTACGTTACTGAATTGACCCTCTGTAAAGTAAATGCAGAAATTGACATTCTAAAACTAACACCAGAGTTAGTTAGTGAAATTAATTTAGGCTGCTTATGAAACAAAGGAGGGGATATCCAACAACACCAGGTCGCAGCATCCACAACAAAACCCAAAAACACTCAATGCAAAAACACAAAGCAGACAAGCACAGAAAGAGACGAATAAGGGACAAGGAACGTCAACGCACAACACAGAAACATCAAACACAAAGGACTATACATAAACCAACGAGACCAATGGGCAACCGGTGCCGACTAAGGACGGCCATCTGCAACGGAAATAGCAGAAGGCGTGGTTATTCTGTATTACGTGCGCACAACTCTCCCACTTTTCCGATTACCCAGAGGTCTCAAAGAACGTACAATTGTGATGTAAACAACCTCCTCACTGTCATATGACAACACACAAACAAGACCGCAAAACGCAGATGAACATGTAAATGGATATAAAAAGAGGGCGTACGTAATACAATCCGTGCTCTGCCTCCGCGAGCTCATGTATGTTATCACCCGAGGAGTCCGACTGACATTCAGAGAGGACAGGTGGTCGGGGCCCTGTCTTCTCTAAAGAGGTTTGGACAGGGCCTGTCATGGTGTCCCGTCGTCACAGTCAGTCAGAGTGCAAGTTTTAAGAATGCGCTTGTACAAGACTGTATATTGGTCAAGTACCAAGCCTAGTGTCCGCCTGGTGACATTAGGATCATATCCACGGTATAAAAGGCGTTTGATGATTCTGACGCATTCTCGATAGTGATGTTGTCTATCTTTGATCATTCTTATCTTGTTAATAATGTCACCATAAAATGCAGGTTGTGAAATACCCAAAGTAATATACCCTGTTGCTGTTAAGGGTCCGAATGTCAAAAGAAGGTGATCATAATTTTTGTAAAATTTCCAGAAAGTCTTTATTAGTTTGTGAAAGCGAAAACCTTGTCCTAAAAGTTTCTTGGTAATTTGTAAATTTCTACTATGAAAATCAAAAACATCAGTACATGCTCTAGCATACCGGATGAGCTGTGAAATATAGATACCATAGGACGGTAATCTAGGAACATCAACGTCAAGCCAGGAAAAGATTACTATGTTAAATCCAAAATCATCTCTTTTGTCATACACACTTGTCTTGATCTCTCCATTAACAATTTTTATATTTAGGTCCAAATATGGTGTTTCTATGTTTGAAACGTTTGCCTTGTTAGAACAATTCTTGTGGATAAATAACATTTTTATACTTTTCAAAAACAGGATTGTCGATAGTAAGAATATCGTGAAAAGCACTTTGGCTGGAAGCATCACTGATGAGAATTTAATATTCGACACACGTGTCTGGTGCATGAAAATTGGTTTGAAATTTTCTTCCAGAAGTTTTAGAGTTTGAATCTTTCCGATTTATTGATATAAACACTTATTTCTTATTGCAGTGTGGACCAGTGAAAATCGTGATGGGAACTTGATGTTTGTCAAGTGTATTACATCTTTCCATTTCTGTCGCCTGAAAGAAGCTTTGTTTTGGCCTTTTATCCATGTGACATCATATATATATTTTTGGGTATTTCGGAAACTTGCCATTTCACCGAAAAATATCATCGAAGTTAAAGGAGGATAACATCTTAGCACCATCCCTCCTATGTTTTTTTTTTTCAACTATAAATTTTATTTGGATATGTTACTGAATCGACCGTACAGGAAATTTTCGACCCTACAGGAAATTTTGAGTCTCGCACTCTCTGTAAAATTAATGCAGAAATTGAAATTCTAAAAATAACACCAAAGACGCTATTGAAAATAACTTAGGCTGCTTATGAAAAGCACTTTGGCTGGAAGCATCACAGATGAAAATTTAATATTCGAAATACGTGTCTGGAGCATGAAAATTGGTTTGACATTTTCTTCAAGAAGGTATAGAGTTGGAACCCTTCCGCATTATTGACCTGAAATAAAATTTTCCTAATAATACATAATTATTTATGTCGTTCGAATAATTAACATACCTATACTATGTAAGTTCATGTGAATGTGGTGTGTGTTGGGGATGCTTACTCCTCCCGGGCACCTGGTCCCACCTCTAGCTTGCTAGGTGTCTGTCGATGCTCAATTTGGTATTCTATTGTGAGTGCTGTTGAGATTATCGTCAGGATCTTCTTTAACTCATTGGTGTTCCTTGTCCCCTTTGCGACTCTTTCTGTGGATGTCTGCTGTGTTTTTTTGCATTGGGTGTTTTGAAGTTTTGCCGTGGGTGTTGAAACCGAGTATTGTCGGAGTTCCCCTCATTTCTTGGGTAAGAAAAAGATTAAAGATATATTTTTTTTCAGGTAAAAATTAGAACATGATATGGGTTTACTTTACTCGGCTATATTCAACCTTGACCAAGTTGTTGTATACTTGTTTTGGTTTTTCTTGATCACTGTTTCCAAGTGTATGCTTGGATCAATTAATAGCTCAGTGTTTTAATGAAACACCCTTTTTGGACCTAAATATCAAAATTGTAAACGGAAAGATTCATACAAGTGTATATGACAAAAGGGATGATTTTGGATTCAACATTGTAAATTTCCCTTGGCTTGACGGTGATGTTCCAAGATTACCGTCATACGGCATTTACATATCACAGCTCATCCGGTACGCTAGAGCATGTACTGATATTTTGGATTTTCACAGTAGAAATTTACAAATTACCAAAAAACTTTTAGGTCAAGGTTTCCGCTTTCATAAACTTATTAAGACTTTCTGGAAATTTTACAAAAATTACAGTCAACTTCTTTTAAAATTCGGATCTATACATGCAACAGAGTACATTACTATGGGTATTACACAACCTGTCTTTTATGGTGATATGATAAACAAAATAAAAAGGATCAAAGGTAGGCAGCATAACCATCGAAAATGCGTCAGAATCATCAAACGCCTTTTATACCGTGGGTATGATCCTAATGTCACCAGACGGACACTAGGCTTGGTACTTGACCAATCTACAGTCTTGTACAAGCGCATCCTTGAGACTTGCACTCTGACTGACTGTGACGACGGGACTCCATGACGGGCCCTGTCCAAACCTCTTTAGAGAAGACAGGGCCCCGACCATCTGTCCTCTCTGAATGTCAGTCGGACTCCTCGGGTGATTATATACATGAGCTCGCTACAGCCGGCAGAGCACGGACTGTATTACGCATGCCCTCTTTTTATATCCATTTCCATATTCATCTGTGTCTATGGGGCCTCTGCGTTTCACGGTCTTGTTTGTGTGATGTCATCTTACAGTGAGGAGGTTGTTTTACACCACAATTGTACGTTCTTCGAGACCTCTGGGTAATTGGAGAAGTGAGAGGGTTGTGCGCACGTAATCCAGGATAACCACACCATTTACTACTTGCGTGACAGATGGCCGTCCAAAATCGGCACCGGTTATCCATTGGTCTCGTCGGTTTATGTGTAGTCTTTTGTGTTTGATGTTTACATGTCGTGTGTCTCTTTTCCGTCTCATGCTGTACTCGTCTTTTGTGTTTTTGCATCGGGTGTTTTGGTGTTTTACTGTTGATGCTGCAACGGGGTCTTGTTGGAGATCTCCTCCCTTCTTTTCAAGGCAAAAATTAAAATGCATGTACAGTAGCGCAATGTAAGGTCTGCTGATTCTTTCTGACATTGTCATTTATCTAGTTGAAATTAGTCATCAGTGATAAATTGAAATTAGTCACCAGTGATAATAAGCAGATCCATTCCATGACCTGACATTTTATGACTTGACCCTAAAGGGAATTTTGAGCCACGCACTCTCTTTAAAGTAAATGCAGAAATTGAAATTCTAAAATTAACACAAGAGGGAGCTTACGAAATCAATTTAGCTTGCTTATGAAAAGCACTTTGGCCGAAAGCATCACTGATGAGAATATCATATTCGAAACACGTGTCTGTTGCATGAAAATTAGTTTGAAATTTTCTTCAAAAAGGTATAGAGTCGGAACCCTTCCGCATTAATATAAACACTTATTTCTTGTTGCAGTGTAGAGCAGTTAAAATCGTTCCTCGTGACTTGATGTTTGTCAAGTGTATTAATTTCTTCTTTCCAGCTCTGTCGCCTGAAAGAAGCATTGTTTTGGCCCTTTATCAATGTGTCATCCACCGCATAAGATTGACCTGAAATCAAATTTTCCGAATGGATAGTTTCTCTATTTGGTCAACATTTGGGGTTAAGGTCACTAAGACAAATAAAATACTTAGGCACGGTCCATTTGATATTCTGGGGGGGGGGCTTGGGTTTTTTTCGAAAAAAATAATTTTGCTCTCAATTTTGATGAAAAAAATAAATTTGCTTATGGTGTGACAGAAAAAAATAATCTTGCTCTTACAACAAATGTACAAATAATCTGAATTTGAAGAATTACCATAAAATTTCGCTAAAATTCTTGAAAAAAAAATCCGGCTCGCTTCGCTCGAAGCAGTTTTCAAATTGTATCAAAAATTTTTGGCTCGCTTCGCTCGCCATAGTCTTCTATCAAAACATTATTTACTAATGGCAAAGTTCATAGATATTAAAAGTTATACATGTATATGAATGAATAAAGGGCTTCCTTAAAAGCTTAAATATATTAGCAATATTTATGTATTGCTATTAATACATGTTGCATGTATCCCATAGAGTTTAATTTTATGTTCTTGTAAGCTTGGAGGGAGAACTTCAGTTATTCACCAATTTACAGACCTTCAATCCCTCAGACCCTCTTATAACATGTTATATACGTGTACCTCATATAAAATATTGAGAATAATGTATTGTAAAAACATAAAAATAAACTAATATATTAATATTACGAGTTTTGAGTAAAAATATAAATAATTTCTATTGATAAAACACATGCGCATCACTTTGTTTAAAAAAAAATTCCTTGCTCCAACTTTGCAAGAAAAAAATAATTTTGCCCCGGTCCGGGGCGAAAAAAATAATCTTGCTCCGACAAAAAACCCAAGCCCCCCCCCCCCCCTGAATATCAAATGGACCGTGCCTTAGTACACTAAATGTTTAATGATATATAATTTCCTAAAATTTCTAAAACGTGGGTCCTGTAGGATCATATCCAACAAATCCTGCTACGTCTTTCGGTACATTTTTGGACATAGTAATTTTCACACTCTTTGGCAATATTACATTGTTTAGATAGAAGGTCACTGACGAGGATTAACGTGCATGTCTGGTCAATGCTGCAAATTTATCTGCTCTTAAATGATGCTATTCAATTTGAAAACGTTTTACATATTATAAGATCACCTATCTTCATACACATCTACATATTCCTACGGTTTTGGAGGAGTTGCGATAACAAGGTTGAAAATTGAAAATCATTTAATGCATGAAAAAAGTCCAAGGGCCATAACTCATGTCTAACTTTTTCGACAGCAATCCCCTTTCTTCATGCACATCTTCGTGCACATGATCTTTCAATGTTAAAGTTTCACTAAAAATCCATCGAATGGTTTGGAAGGAGTTGTGATGACAAGGTGTGACATTGAAAATGCATGAAACATCTCAGTCCAATGGCTAGAACTCAGGTCCAACTCTTACGACAATAGATAAATCTAAGTCCATAGGTCATAACTCAGGTCTATCTTTTACGACAGCAATCCCTTTTTATCAAGCACATCTACATACCATGATCTTTCATTGTGAAAAGTTTCACTGAAATCCATTAGATGGTTTGAGAGGAGTTGCGATGACAAGGTTTTACAATGAAAATACATGAACGATAAACGTCCAAGGGCCATAACTCAGGTCTTCATGCACATCTACATATCATGATCTTCCAAAAAAAAACACTGGGCATGGTACTGGACTAAGTTTCTATGATTTTTTAGGATTTTTATAGTGAAACTGAACACTGGTTTTTATGCTATTGAAGAAAACACATGGTGTTCAGAGTAGCCATCTGAACAAAAATATCATTCCAATAATCATTTTAAAGAAACGAAGGTTCTGAGTGGCCGAGAAATTTTGTTGATACCTGCATCAACCGAAACCGGAAGTACATTTTTACGATAATTAAAAGGAGAAAGACAGACTAAATAAGACGAGTTTTTGATATCAAGATGAATTAATTTGTTTCCACAGAAAGCTTCTCGTTAGCAGAAGATTTTAAAAACAAATGTATGAAAAAAAATCATTTCACCCTTTTCAAGGCCGGCGGGGGACTATATAAGGGGACAGGTAAATTTTCTGTCATTTCCTCACTGACCGCTATAGGGTTAACATCTCTTATTGATATCTGATTGGTTCCCTTTAATCCTTTTACCCCTATCATTTTTCGATTGACAGCTTAAAACAGATGAGACTCGGGTATCTCATTAGCATAATAAAGGATAACCTGTCGGTTTGTCTTTGATGTGACACGCCGCTCGCAGTCGGTGTTATAGAGTGAGCCTTCCCCCATAGCCAGACTTCCCCCCGGCGGTCCCACTCTAGAGTGAGCCTTCCCCCCGGCGGTCCTACTCTAGAGTGAGACTTCCCCCAGGGGAAGTCTCACTCTAGAGCGAGACCTCCCCCGGGGAAGTCTCGCTCTAGAGCAGGACCACCCCCTGGGGAAGTCTCACTCTACAACTAGTTATAGAGTGAGACTTCCCCCATAGTGAGACTCCCCCCCCCCCCTCCTCTCCATGCGATTGGAATTCAACCCGTCGTTGTGCTTGAGTTCTGTCAATGTTGCTTTGAATAGTTAGCTGTGCATACTAGGGGTGTCACGATAGTGGAAACACGTTATTGCGATATATTGCGATAGTTTTTCACTGTATTGCGATATATTGTGATATATTGCTTTCTTTATATTTTCAGTAAAATCCAGGCATACACCTTCTGGACTTCTAATTGCTATAACACTAGAATTGGATGAAAAATAAAGAGTTCAATTAGAAGAAGAAATTGCGATATATTGCGATACGCATTTCGTATCGCGATAGGATATAAATCATTTGTGTATTGCGATATATCGATATATTGTGACACCCCTAGCGCATGCCCAACTGTAACCAGTACAACCTTCATATATCTGACCATGAGGACAATGGAAACAAAAGCTTTTTACTCGTATTTTAGCAGTTATTCTCATGCGAATTATACATGGATTTATTTAGATATTCCTCGTTATAAGTACATTGTAGAAATATGTCTTCGTACGACAGATGTAATTATAAACTTGATCTACATGTGTTTGCATACAAGGTGTCGCTTCGCCTGAGGGACACGGTACGTTCGCTTGACATGTGCAATACGAACTTCGTAAACTCGAACGTCAAAAATTGGAATACCCTTAAAACACGAAGTGTAAACGTGGTGCCAATCGAAGTTTAATAACATAAATTTAATTCGATAACTTGAACGACTCGTCCCTTGCGATTCGAGTATTCGACGTTTGACTGTATTACATAACGATAGTGTACGGTCGCTTTTATAATGATGAAGAGACCGTATACTATCGTTGTTAGATATTGCACCTGTCAGGCGAAGCTACCGTTTTAGTAGAGTGATGTAGGCATGCACTGCACACGGAAGGGGAGGGGACTTAGATTACAGGCGTGCGGCTGGAATGGGGTATACTTTTAAGGCTTTTTGATTTTTAATTGGTATCATTTTCACTTCAAATATATATCACGGCCTCACCCCCACAAATTTTACAAACCCACTATGGACCCTATAAATACGTCAGAAACAGACCTTATAACTAATAGTATATTGTGGATCGGCGTAGCCATGTTGTAGGAACGACAACGTATGCCATCACATCGACGTAGTATATTGTGGCTACGGCGTAGCTATGTTGTGGGAACGTCAACGTATGCCATGACCACGACGTAGTATGTTGTAGATTTGACGGAGCTTTGAATGTGTCACGATCTTGACGCAAGGTCGTATCTCAAAGTTCAAGGTCACCGTGCACAGATAGCCAAAATCCGTGTTCGGGCTATAACTTTTCACTGGCAACTTGGATTTAAATGATACTTCCCACAAATATTCGTCCATGACTCAAGAGTGTGTCTTGACCTTGACCCAAGGTCATATCTTCAAGGTCAAGGTCACAGCGCACACATGGCCAAACTTCTTGTCCGGGCCATACCTCCTTACTGTCATGTTGGATTTGAATAATATTTCACACGATTGTTGTCCATGACCCAAGGGTGTGTCATGACATTGACTTAAGGTCATATCACAAAGGTCAAGGTCACAGAGCAGAAAATCCGATATTCGTAGAATAAATTCCGCGAACACTTCAATGAACAGTTCCGTATTTAAAGTTTTAATTCGTTTCAAGTCCGAGTTGAATTCGTTTCAAGTCCCAGTTGAACAGTTATAAATAACCCAGACAAAATCTGTGACACACAGATGAACATACGGACAGCTAGACGACTATGGGAGACATGATCGCCAGTAATATTGGTTTGAAGTAACTCCTAACTGATTGCTGGAGCTATTATTTAAGTATAGATCACCGGAAAAGAGACGAGTTAACACTGCAGCAGGATCACTAAGTGGGGGAGAAGACTTGCTCTAGAGAGGGGGTGGACAGGGGGTAGGTCTCTCCCCCTCCCGCCCCTTACCCCCCCCCCCCCTCTCCCGCACCCTTGTCTCCCTCCTCCCTACTTGGAACGGCGCGCGCTGCGTTGGCTCAAAATTTTCCTCTTTTTTTTCTCTCCCTTTTTCCACTTTTTTCTCCATTTTCCCTCCTCCCGCCCCCTCTTCCCCCTTCCCAATCCCCACTTCTCCCTCCTCCCGTCCCCTCACCTCCCCCTCCCGCTCCTCATCTCCCACCTCCCTCTTACCCTGTCCGCCCCCTCTCTAGAGTGAGCGGCCCCCTCCCCGGTGTGCGGGGAGGCGCCTAGAGTGAGAGCCCCCCTCCCCGGTGTGCGGGGAGGCTCTCTCTAAAAAGGGACTGCTGGGGAAGTCTCACTCAAAATTGGGAAGGGGGGGAGGCTGTCTCTAGAGTGAGCCTTCCCCCAGGGGGGAAGGCTCACTCTAGAGTGGGACCGCCGGGGGGAAGTCTCACTCAAAATTAGGCAGGGGGAAGGCTGGCTCTAGAGTGAGCCTTCCCCCTAGGGGGGAAGGCTCGCTCTAGAGTGGGACCGCCGGGGGGAAGTCTGGCTATGGGGGAAGGCTCACTCTATAACACCGGCGTTGTCTTCAAAGACGGTATGCCACGCCCATCTATCTTATGTCACTCAGGTATAACTATTAACAACCGGGTGGTTCCCAACGTCGGCCTTTAACAAACTCTATGCTGTAAAAAAGAATTTGCGTGGATGGTGATAGTCAAAAACGCCTACGGTTTTACGTGATTTCGATACCCCTTTGTTGGAAACTTTCCCAGCAGCCCATGAAAGAGTTTTATAAACTTGTATACGAGTCTAATGTGGGGGACCTTGTCAAAAGCTTTATGACGTGACGCAGTGTGCTGATGGCCTTCCTCGATTATTCTACTTGTTGCTTACGGCTGAAAATTTTCAAATTACGCAGGTTACTGATCGCTCGTGTTAATAAAGACCAACGGGTCCATCATTGTTCGTTGAATAAAAAGCCTACGCTAACGTGATTGATTTGGCACTTGAACATATGTATGTACCATAACTCAATCCTGACAAATAGGTTAATAGGAAATTAGAAACTTGGTGTTCCCCTTATATTCTTAAAGTGAATTATGAATATCACGAAAAGCGGCGGGTGTTGCATGCAAGCAGGAGATGCTTACTCTTCCTGGGCACCTGATCTCACTCCCATATCGGGAGTTCGCTTCTTTTCATGTGGTGGAGGTTTTTGTTTGTTTGCTTTGGTTCCTGTTTTGTCCTGATTTTGTATGCCTTCGGTTTCTGATTTTCTGAATTATCGATTTTGTGCTGTATACAGGGATATGGTCATTATCCATATTTGTCATTCAAAATGACCTTGACCTTTGACCTTAAAAATAAAAAGTGTTCTATTCTTATCATATTCAATCAACATGGTAAATTTAAAGTTCCTAGCTCTACTGTTTGGGCTCCATCTAACTATGCACATATTTAAACCCACCCATCCCAATTCCCTCACACATAATTACTCAAATTTCTGAAATAAAGTTATAAAGACCAATTGCATATGTGAAAGAATATACTTTCTTTTAAAGCATAAAATTTCAAAACATTTTAACCAAAAATATTTTTCTTAATGTTAGTGGTTTTATTATATATTTATTACAGCTCAGTGTGGGGCGCATCGCTTAGTTAGTTGAGCGCCGGATTTTCAATCTGAAGATCCTAAGTTCGAATCCCGTTGAGGGAAGATTTTCTCATAAGGTGATTTATCATCTCGTCCCCACCTGTTCTCTGTCTCAGAGGGAACTAAAACGGTCTGAGTGGCCCCCTCGGCAGCTGCGGCTGAGGAAATTGCCTCGTGTGATGGCACGTTAAAGGCCGTTGGAAATACACACCATCCACTGTAGTACATAAATCACATCTTCCCCGCATACACTGCATACACTTGCATACATAGTAGAAGGTAACTTGTACAGTATGGGGCGCCTTTTTACTATTTATTCCCTATTTTTTAATATCACAAATTTATTTTTTGATATCACAAATTTATTTTTTGATATCACAAATTTATTTTGTGTAAAATAATTTGTGATATCAAAAATTCATTTTTTGATATCACAAAATCGATTATTTGATATCAAAAAATCAATTTGTATTAGCCGTTTTACTATTTATTCCCTATTATTTGATATCAAAAAATTGAATTTTTGATATCACAAATTCCGTCATAGTTTGTGATATCAAAAAATCGATTCTTTGATATCACAAATTCCATTTTGTGATATCACAAAATTGAATATGTGATATCAAAAATTCGAATTTATGATATCAAAAATTCGATTATTTGATATCACAAAATATAATTTGTGATATCAAAAAACCGAATTTTTGATATCACAAAATATGACGGAATTTCTGATATCAAAAAATCGAATTTGTGATATCAAAAAATATGGAATAAATAGTAAAACGGCGCCTCATAGTACAGAGCATGGTGAACGAGTGGTGAGTTGTGAGTGTTAAGGAGTAAGAGAGGAATTTGAAATGTTGTCTTGATATATAATGTCATGTTTATCGGAGCACTCCCCAGAGGGGATCACATATTATTTATGTAATACCCTCTGGGGAGTGCTCCGATAAGCGGAGGGTCAAACTAAAGAAGAAGATTACATCTGATAGTATAGTGTCCTTTGTCCCATTCACTGTGTTGTGGATCAATCAATCTAGAAAATATTTTTGATGACTCCTTTAAATGCCATTTAAAATTGTAGACCCTGTAACCGTCAAAAATTGGATGAAATTTAACTTGTATAACGCAAACTGTATTTTTCAAGCATTACCAAAATTATAAACTTTCCGTAAATAACAAAATTTTTGCAAACAAGCTCCTCAAGATACCAAAATATACAGATAATTTATTGTAAATATTTCTGGCTCACAATATTTACACCGAAAATGGAAAACCCTAATTTACGCATGCGTATTACAATTGTCTTTTTCTGACTTTAAATTTTGAGAAAATTTCAAGTGAGAACATGACTAGAAAAAGACACAATGATTACAAATTTCAATGAATAACGACATAGATTTTTCAACTTAATTAAGGGTAAATAAGGGTAGATTTTCATGGATTATTCAGTCGGTAGTTAGCAAACTTTCAAGATTGATGACTAGAACAGTGGCGGATTTAGAGGGGGGACCCAGGGGGTCCGGGCCCCCCCTTTTTCACTCAAAGTTATTGATTCAGAGTACTCTTTTTATGCTTATTCTCTTTAATTTTGGGGAAATTTTCGGCTCGCTTCGCTCGCCGCATTAATTTTTTCATTAGTTGTCTATTTTTTCGTCTTCACTTTGTCTTCAATTTTCTTTGTCATCGTGTTTGTCATAAACATATACAAAATTCAAAATCAAATTAACACTTTAATAATTACCAAATGCTTCATTTTCATGGGCCGGTCTAACCAGGTTAGACAGGTGGATAGTGGGGTTGTAATGCCCTAATCTTCCCAACCTTCCCCAGTTGGTCAAACAAAAATGGAGCATGGAAAATGAGAGAGAGATTGTATTCTTATGACAAATGTAACAATCTATTCTAAAAATTTTACGGCGCGCTCCGCTCGCCAATATAGAATAAAGTTGTATATATGCATGTATGGATGACTTCATTTGAAAACAAATGAAAACTTCATATCTTACAAAATTTTCTGGCTCGCTACGCTCGCCAGTCTACCTACCTATAAACTAAAGTACATGTAAATGAATCAACTCCCCTCCCCTCCCCTCCCCCACTTCTTAAATAGATCAGCATTCTTGAGGGTCACGTTTTTCGTCTCGAGCTTTTTTTTTTTGTGTGTGTGTTGCTTGTCAGTTTTACCGTGAACAATTTTCTTCGAGCTGAGACCTTGGGGCCCCCCCTTTTCTGAAATCCTAGATCCGCCACTGTGGAAAGCTTCGTGAGATAAAGCTCACCTTTTACGACATGAGTTTATTTATAATTATTGTGGATGTAAACATTGTGAATTCGCCGGCAAAACACATGTTATGTTTATATATTCTGGACAAGTGAACTTTTTGTAGGTTTCTTTACCCAATAAAACAAAAATAATGATTCAGAAATTAAATAATAAACTCTATTTTCTAGAAGATACAGGGAAAACATCTTTAAGGATTTTTTTTTCAATTTTTGCTTTGCATTGGTTTATGCAGGCAGATGGTCGTGGGGTAAATACATCGTGCACCACTTCTTTTACGATGAGCTGCACAGAACTCATTCAATAACCAACCGCCTGCATATACAATTGCAAAGCAAAAATTAGAAATCCTTACATTTATGTATCCTATCGTTTCCACCACTGGATCCAGTTTACTTTTTCGCGTAATGTCATACAAAAGTTACCCATTTCCCTACAATGGAAAAGGCAAAACAAAATTTTGATATGCATGTGCTTGCATAAAATAAAATATTTGTATTTTCAACCGTGCCATTTGCAAAACTGAACTTTCTCACGCGAAAAGAAAATTGGACAAACAGACAGAGACAATGACACAGATGCACAGAAACATAAAGGACAGCTTATCTAATGAATTGTCTCCTGTACACGTGAGGAGGGCATTGTAGAATGCATTGTAGGTAGCGCTGTCAAAAAGCAATTTTATAGGCTTCACTTTACTGAAACCTCCATTTTTATTCATGCACGGATCTAGACGGGGGACCGGGGATCCGGACCCCCTGAGATTTGCCAGAGGTGGGGTCCATGGGCAGAAAGCTACGCCAAACACGTGCTAATTTTGGTTCAGTTTATCATCAGTTTGTTTACTGGCTAATCTACAATTTGCAAATAAATGTAATAAGGCGTAGGGAATCAGTTCATTCAATTATATCCAAAGCCGCAAGATAGGGATGGACTTCATTAAAATTTCAGATTTCATTCGGAGAGAAATCACTTATACAGGGTGTTCTCCCAAAAACTAACGTAAAGTTAAGCGATTTACCGCCGTCGGTTAGGGAAGGCTCAAAGTCCAGGCTACTTTTTCCAAATGACGTATCTCATGAAAATCTTACACCCATTGGGGTTTTAGGAGATGGGAATTTTTTCCGTCGATTTCCAACTCGCTGTTTGGTTTAGAAGGCAGACATGTCGAATGTCGAGTCCGTTGTATGATTGAGCTAGTAATGAACACTAGTAGGTATCTCCGCCAAGACACATACACCAAACATGTCGTCCAATCGGACAGATATGCATTATGTTCATGAAACATCAATTTCTGGCGAGGCAAGGGTGTTAGATGACATGACAAAATCTCTGCAGAATGAGATATTTCGATCAGTGGAAATTCGTCACTGATCCATCTCTATGCATCTGCAAATGCCTTGAATCGACGAATTGTGACAATATTTCCGTCCATACAAAATGTAACAATAAACGGGGAAATACATAATCAGACAGTACGTCCTCTTCCTCAAACTTCACAACGAAACGGTCCCCTTTGTTCATCATGTGGACTCATACGTCAAATACAAATCTTATCAACTGGAGACCAAATCACTTCGTATCTTGTCACAAGAAAAGCGATTCTTCTTAAGAGTCAACCTCGGAGGATCCGCCCTTGAAAAAACAGAAAGTGTCAGATGACTTTCCTGCTCAGGGCTGTGATTCTAATGAACCAGGCGATCCAGATAAAGATATGCCAAGTAAAGACACAGATGAACAAGGAGTGCCAAAGGAATATATTGGTACGAAACTATACGGGTTTGACTTTGGTGAAATTGTTACTGGCAAAATATCACTCTCCGGTGAAATTAGCAGGGACAACCATTGAAAATTAAAAGAAACACCACAAAATTTGCCATTCAAGTCTGTTTTTGTTGGCAAAGGCAAAAAAGAAAAACAAAGCTTTACTTCCATGTATCTTGGATGCAAAAACAAAAATGACTAATATTCAGCCATAAATTGCAATGTGGTCTTTGTAAAATATGTGTTCTTTTCCCACAGATGGGTATGAGAAGCTATGACAATTTTGTGTCCAAACCATTCACATATTTCAAGCAAGCGGTGGGCAAGGACGGATCCTTGCCAAACACGAGATATCCGATTATCATATAAGGCGGCACGTATCGAGTACCAGACTCTTAAATCAAGCTTGGCAAAACCAAAGACTACTCTTCCTTACAAAATAAGCCAACAAAACCGGGAAATGTACGATAAAAACATGCGGCTGTTAAATATACCTCTGCGTGGACACAGAGACGATTCAACTAGCACTGCGTCAAATAAAGGTAACTTTCTAGCTATTTTGAATTTATTAGCAAGTCATGACGCCCAGCTGGCAGAATACCTAAAAGGATCATCAAAAAAATGCCACTTACACTAGCAAAATCACTCAGAACGAGATCATCTATATCATTGGCCAAAACATATGGAAAGAAATACTGTGTGGTCTTCAGTGTTAGGGGTTCTACTCCATCATCGGGGATGAAGTGACGGACAAATACGCAAACCAGGAAGTTTTGACATTGTTCTTGAGGTTTCTTGATAAAACAGCACCAGAGCCTATCATGAGGGAAGATTTTTTTTACTTTGTTCATTTAGAACGAACCACCGGTGCAGCTATATCCGAAAAATTTTTTTCGAAATTTTGCAAGAAAATGGTCAGTCAGTAAAATTAGAGGTCAGGCTTATAACGGTGCTGCCTCAATGGCTTCAGATAATCAAGGTTGTCGAACTGAATAAGCTGGCTGTGTATACTCACTGCAAAAGCCAAGTGCTCAATCTGAGCATTGCACACGCTTGCAAACTTCCACTAGTCAGAAATATGATTGACGGAATAAATGCTACATTTCTGTTCTTTGATTCTTCACCGAAGAGACAGCGATACTTTAAACACGTGCCGTCACAACAATAATGTCGAAGGGTTCCAACTCTATACCTTCTTGAAGAAAATTCCAAACCAAATTCCATGCACCAGACACGTTTTTCGAATATTAAATTCTTATCACTAACAGAGGTGACCTGTTAGGTCTGATAGGTCTTTGCAAAACAAGATGGGTTGAGAGACATACCTGCTTTGACACATTCAAGAGCATGTATGTTAGTATTACAATGTGTTTGCAATATATTCTCAATCCTGGCATGGACGACGACATCTTCCCGGACGTTAAAACACACAAAAAGAAAACGGTTCTAATTGTGGAGGCTAGAACTGGTAACGTTTCAATGGACGGCTAACATCCACTAATTTTTCGTCTTAAAGGTCTCCCATATGCCTTTATGTTTAAAGTTTTACGTCAGTTTTAGGTATTCATTTCACATTGTTTACAGACGATTAAAACGTGGAATTCCATGAGTTTCACCCTGGTGCGGGCCCAAAGGCGGCCCCCAGACCCCCGGCCTTTTGGACACCCCCCCCCCCCCCTGGTGAAATAGGCTGGATCAGCGCATGTTATTCATATTACATGCTCTGGATACATGCTCTGGGTACATGCTCTGGACATATAGCAAAAACATTTTGCACAGAAAAAAATCATGTTTCAGTTGTATTTACGCCTATCCTTAAATGCAACAATTTCCTGTTTACGGCTGAAAATTTTCAACTTCTCTCAAAAGTACATTCTGATGGTGTACGAGGAGCGAGTGTTAATTTGTTTACATTTTATAAGTGAACAACACGTCACTCGCTCGTGCCGATGGGTCCATGTCCTCTTACATGTATCAACATCTGGACTCTCTAATATAAATTCTCAATTTTTTTTTACTGAAAATAATATATTTAAGATATCTGTGATATTTGCTCCATTTTGATTTTTGTATGTTATCCTAGATACATATTATGAGTTAAAGAAAATCCTGACGATAATTTCAACAGCACTCACAATGGAGCACAAAATTAAACATTATGACTTCCACATATAAATTCTCAACATATTTTTCACTGAACATAATATTGACAGTGAAGGCCTTTGTGATTTATGCTCTATTTTGCATGTTCATTGCTATGTAACGGTTACGTTCTGAAAATATTCGAAAAATCCATTGGCTTGATTTTTTTATACGTCGTGTATCCTTATTGTTGACAGTTTAATATTTGTTAGAGTGTTATATTTTGATATGTGTTGTTTTTCTTTCGATACACAGAGGACAGAGGACCGGCTGGAGATTTTTTTTCAACGCGAGGTGCTGTATGTCATTAATCGTTGTTTTTTTTTTTTTTTTTTTTTTTTTTTTTTTTTTTTTTTTTTTTTTTTTTGGTTTTTTTGCCTTTTTTTATGTCAAATTAAAATTAAAAGCGTCTATCTTTTTTCTTTTTTGCTCTTTTGCAATATAAAAGCGAAGGAAAATTAATTTCTTTTTTCAAATGATTTACAACATAATCTTGCAAAATTGATACGGTTCTACGCTGTGATTTTAGTATATTGTTGAAATCAGCACGTCTTTGGGCTATTGAAGTATATGAATTCATTAAATAAAGATTGAGTGTATTACCTTGATCTGCAATAATAGTCAACAAGAACATATTCTCTAATGTTCAAAATAAGCCAAACACGACGGGAGGTAATTTTGAATTATTTGCGTTGATGACGTCAAAGCTAACAAAAAAGGTCTCGTAAACTTATATTATTATTTATCATATTTATGTACTTTACTTTCGAGTAACTACACATGCCTCAATATCGTGGTAGATTCAGAAAGAGGATTTAGAATTCCCTTTTCAGTATTCGGTAATTTCGAAGACCAGAGTTTGGGACGGTATCTGACGTAGATTAAGGTTACGGTTCCTACTACAGGGAGATAACTCTATTTTTGAAACATGTAATATTTGAAACCGACATAATCGATAAATGGTAGAACCTCAGTTTGTTATATTATTTCAGAAAAAAATTACTCCTTGAAATTTTCATTCCTGAATGGGTATTTTTTGGACAAATTTTGGGACAAATTTTTATGCATATTTTTCAATGAACAATCGCCGAAAAAAAAAGAAAAAAAATATTTTCGCACGAGTTCTGCTACGAAAGATTCAAAATTCGGAATATATACTATTAACTATACTCTTTAAAATTGAGATAATTAGAATTTCGAACTTCGATTTAAACTCTATGTTTTTGGGTCAAAATGTCGATTTTTTTCTCATAAATTATTATGATTTTTATTTTGATCGAAAACTATTTCGGGTACATATTGGTGTGACTGCTTTAGGATACAGCAATGCCATAGCTCTTTACGTAGAAAAAAATTGTGCAACTGTAGACCTTTTAACTTTTAATAAAAAGTTGCCATGGCAACCAGAAAATCGTATTTATATGAAAATACTCTCCTTAGAAGTATCAAATTGAATTTTATTAAATTTTCTCAAAATAGCCTTATAATTAGTTCATACACAAGCTTTAAGAATCCCGAAAAGTAAGGATATATATTAATATTTGAAATTTCATGAATTGCACAGATAAGTAAAGTTATGATGGGTAATTTCCAAAAATGGACGCTTATAGCATAAAAATGAAATTTAAATTTGCTGGTCTGAATAGTTCGAGGAGATGTTCCTCTACGTGTGGACATACATGTATCCATCTTTCTTCTACCTCATTTCTTTGAAAAGTCGCCACCCTGATCTAAATTGTGACATCATCAAATTCTATATAAACAGTCCCTAGATTCTGGGGAATGACAGTACAAAATCGACTTTACCATGCCATTTCATGACGTCAGATTAGTTTTACGTGAGATACCAACTAAAATGGGTAATAAGTCTGTACGTATTCCGCAAAGACTTACTTAATACTGACTTAAAGGAAAAAGAACGAATCTTACGTAAAGGAAATTATAAGTTCGCTTAATCATTCAACGAACACTATCCTCGAGAATAAGCGGTCATTAAATGGAGATTTGTATGGAAATCATTGTCAGTACGCTTTCTGTGCACTGACCACGGCGGAACACACCCACACGATACAACAAAGAACGATGATCATATATAAATAAACCATTTTAGAAACAACAGCGGACAACGAGACTCACAACAGTAGCCATACCGAACGATCAAATAAACACAATCATAGCAGATTCTGACACTGTTTGGATGGTCAAACTAACTTTATTTTTTCTCTAAACTATAAATCTATCTTCAGATATTCTAAAATGTATAAAATACATGCATCGTGCAGGGCATCCTCAGGGTCTAATACTTGAACAAAGTCAGGCACTATTAGTGGAAAATCTTGTTTTGCCCAAATTTTGAGAATATCCAAGGAAAACTGAATAACAATGAATATTAGGTATCTAAAGTCAAATTTTCTAATGGAAAAGGCTTGTGTAAGAACTGCAGATACTTATTATTAGCAGAAGAAGACAAGACAATCGTAATATTTTGAGAAATAGCAATGAAATGGTAAAAAATGACACAATTTGCGGGCAAATATTTGAAGTCAAAATATGCCAGAGACTATATCCATATGCCCTTTAATTAAAGGAAACCCCTTGCAAGGTACCTTTTTCGTCATTTCTATGTTTTAAGGGTGAAACAATTTATAAGTATACCAAATTCTAAGGAGTTTCGACCATAACTTTTAAAGATATTGTAAATTTAAATACAAAAATGCTATATTTTAAGCCAAAAATGCGTATAAAACCTGTGTGACAAACAAAAAAGTTTTTAAAATTGAAGGATTTATTATTTAAACATGATTAAATATTGTTAAACAATTTATTTTAAACATCTGCAATTAATTAAGGCGATACAACGTTATTCTTATATATTTTGGAAATAAGTGATGACGTCACGCTATACCCGAACCACCTTGCGAAAGTTTGATTGTTGAAGACCCATTTTGCACTCGCTGCTGTCGTTCGATGGTAATCTGCTATGTAAAAGTTAGTTGTGTTTGGGTAACAGGATGTGATGAATATAGTTGTAGATATCACTTAGCAAAATACTGAGGTATTTTCAAGTTGTTTCAACAACTCTACATCCCTATCTCAGAAAGCACAGTAACTTAATTACACTGGTTTAATTTTCCAATGTTTTCCATTTTTCTCAAAACGAATTCGACAAAAAGCAACAGCTTTAATAAACAATTTACAATCAGTTTAAGTCTATGTTTTCAACTGTGTCATCTTCAATGTCATTGTCGTCTGATGTCGATTTTTCTTGTAGCACTCCAGTTGTATCATCTGTACCAGATCCATGAGCGGTTAGAGGCCGATTCATCGGTAAACGGGAAACTGCTTCATCATTCGTACATACGGCATTATCCGAGCCAAGTTCAGTTTCCTGTTCATTCTCTTCGTTTATCACTAGCACTGCCGATTCTTTTGATTTCTTAAGCTTATTCAGGAAAGCATTTTTAGCCTTATTGGTCGCCATGGCAACTCCAACTGTTTTCTCAGTAGTATTCGGTGTTTTAAATACGAGCTTATCTAGTTTATCAACGACATTACTGATGGACATACGGACAGACGACACTTTTCGGACAACATTTTGCGGCAAAATTTCTTTTGAAGTCTTTCGAAAATGTCTATTGTGAGCAAGATAAATAATCGGCTTGGAAATATAGCTTAGAATTGCGAAAACAATCATCAGGGTGTAATACCCGCGCCACAGACCATCATGGAAAGCATCGTAGAAGTTCAGTATAAAATACGGTAGCCAACTGGCAATTAGAAAGCTCCACATAATGAGATACGTCACAGACAGATGGTGTTCTACGTCACTGCTGTCGTCAGAGAAAATATCGTAATTCTGGGCGATGCTGACTGCCCTTTTAAACATCCGAGCTGCTTTTGATTGCCGTTGCCCTCCGTACCTATTAGTTTTCTTCTGATAAAGTTCTCTGTTCCGTTCGTCTTCCTTTGTAGTAAATACGTCGTCATTTTCTACAGAGGTATTTGTTTTATTTGGCATAGCTCGAATTTCCTCTGACTCGCTAGCGCATGTTATGTTCGTTGCTATTGAGGCAGTGCTGGAATTTCGTAACATTTCGCCGCCTGTAGTGGACTGACGAAGTTTTATCTTTTCAAGTTTTGTCTGATGTTTCTTTTCGTTTACTTTTCTTCTTCGAAGATTAAATATCATAGAAAAGAACATGATAGTAAAGACTGTCGGTATAAGTATTCCAACAGCAAAAACAGACGACAAATAAATAATACTTTCGTCAAGATAGACAATGCATGAGGCGTGGTAGAAATCGTAATCTACGGTCACAAATCCAAAAGTTGGGGACACAGCTATTACAAGGTGTAGAATCCAGATAAACAAAGAAATAACAGAAACCTTACAGTTTGAATTAAAAACTGATTCGCCTATAACTGGTTTGACCTGTATGAATGTTTGCTGAGCAATTGCAGCTGTTACTAATCCAAAAGTCACAAGGAAGAACCAGTTCATGAGAATAGCGTGTATGTAACAAACAGGCGTAGAGAGAAGCCATTCCTTTGCTATAGCCGTCACAATGGCGGGAATAAGCACGAGTGTACAAGCAAGGAAATCGACGATGATGAGTTGTATCAGGAACCTGTTCTTCGGATCGGACGCAATTTTCCGTTTTCTCAAAACGTGGAGAACAAACGAGTTCAGTATTATACTAGCAATCACAAGAAGTATACATATTGACGCCAGCAGATAGGGTAATACTGTTTCCTTAAACCACGTGAAAAAGGAGTCACTGAACGTGTCAACTAGGGACCCGCTACCACTGGACATCCTTGATTCTACTGTATTTTATATAGGAATATTTTCTACGTTCCTTTTATGAACATAATAGGTACATATAATGTCTTGTTTTCCCCTTTAATGTGATTGAAAATCCATGTACTGAGTATTTTGTTTCTGGTTTAAAATCAAACCTTAATCTATGTTTTTAGTGTGAGTGAACTGGTATTGAACGATTTGATATTGAGGTCATAAGTGGATTACGATTTTTATTGTTACATTAAGAATCAAGGTATTTAAACATGTCTTGTATTTTTTTTCTATTTACAAAGAACAATTGAATTCTACACGCTCAATTAAGCCTTTAACAATACACATTTCTTGTTTTTATTTTTTATTCTATACTGCGTTTGAACCTTTGAGAAATATTTAAACACCTTTTCAATCATCTTCAGAATTTTTACCCAACTTTTTTTTACGATGTACTGCCCATTAATACATTGATTTTTTGTTTTAACGAGGCTGTGTCTAATTAAAAATTGATGAACTTCTACCCAAGGTATTTTGACTAAATTCGGATCATATAATTGCAGTATTATAAAATTCATTTTATGGGAAAGAAAATAGAAGTTGACCGTTCAGTATTAAGTAGGGGTCATCTCAAAGATAATGGCATCTTACAATGAGACTTTATGGGGGTTTACTGTAAAATAATGATTTTTCTCAAATTTTTCATATTTCTTCGCAAGAGATTTTAATTAAATTCATGTTATTTATTTGTTGTACTTCAAATATCATTTTAAGAAAAAGAAATTGAAATTTCATCGTCATCAAATTTTTCTAATTGTTCTAATTCTAAATTTCTAATTTTTCTAATTCCGGTCGTTCCTATGACAAGTTGGGGGGGGGGGGGTCGAAAGTATTAAATACGGCGTCTTATTTCCAGAATCTTCATAGACGAGTCTACAACATTTTTTGTAAAGGGGATGGGCGACTTTTTAATGGTTGCAAACTTCTGCCATCCACTTGTCAGATAATTATGTCGACTTAAAAATGAGTCATCTTATATAAGAATAAATAATTACTGCCCGCTTATAACATACACTGCATGGTTACTAAATAAAATGTCGTACAAGTCGACTTACAATGTATAGGTAGGACTGTAGGCAAATCTGATACATCTGAACATATGTAAAGTGAAGGGTATCCAGCGGTGGAAATATGAATTATACATATAGTTGAATACATAATTTTTTTTTTTTTTTTTTTTTTTTTTTTTTTTTTCTTTTTTGAGGTTTTGCCTTGCATTGGTATATGCAGGCAGTTGGTCATTGAATATATTCGTCATGCAGTACTTCGTGTCGCACATAATTTATTCCATGATTAATTGTCTGCATGCACCAATGCAAAGAAAAATCTATCAAATAGCACTATTCAAGAACAGGTATTTCTCCCATTTGCCCCCATGTGGGATAGAGTTGCCAATAGCGACGCGTCATGTAGGGTCAATGTATTCCACATGTCCTCGTGTGACTTTTGACGTCGGCCCTATAGGCCGTATCCTTATTGTGACGTCGTTATTATCCATGCTGATGCCAAGATTTTCGCACCTAAAGCGGCGACATCTTAACAAAAACATCGCTTTAAATCTCTTTTTTCTATACATTCTAATTCTTATTAATAAAAACCGATTAAGGCTAAGGTCTACGGTTGATTCTTTTAGAATAAACCATTTTTGAGGGAGCTGAAAACGAATATTCCAATATTTTTTTAATTCGATAAAGTTGATGATTTCATGATTTCATGGAATTTCAAGAAAGGCCCCAAAAAATGGGAGAAAAACGATCAAGCATATGTTTGTCATGTGGGATGAGAAAATCCCTCCCGAGGGGTCCGGCAAGCCTCGTTCCCTGACCAGAAACCAGACCCCTCGGGTGGGTTTTTCTGATCCCATCCCACATGACAACATATGGTTGATAGTTATAATCACCTATATTTGCTTGACCCTGAGTGCTTGACCTTGACCTACATTAGATGTTGAGTCTCATAATGCTTTACCATCCCTGCAAGTGCGAAAGATGTATGATGTCTATCAACTAAGTTATAGCCAAATAGTATGTGAAAGTGTGACTACCAGACGCAACTTGCAACATGGTTATAGGCGGCACAGGCTTGCAATATAACCTTGCCGTTATCGCTATTTTCCTACGCCATTTCACGCAATGATAAAACCCGAGAGGCATCGCATGTTCGGCATGTCGTCACAGTGACGTCATTCGAACTTCTGACGTAAACAGTGCAAAGGGTTCAAAGCCAAAGGCACATATTTGAGTTTTTAATGGCGAATAAATGGGCAGTGAAGGAAAGGATTCTTATCTTGATGTAGGAAAATGACTGTAGGTTTTGATTTATAGCTAGAATTTGCATTTTTATTGGTTTATTGGAGACTTCTCGCTCAGCTGATCGTGTTGGCAACATACGAATAAAGAAAAAATCCCTGATACTGCATCGTATTGCATCGAAAGAAAAGCATTACATGTACACTGTATACCTCATAAATGTAGTCAAACCTGATGGTATATACTTTCAATACTTTATTTACAAATATGAAGCCCCAGTTCCGGTCTGCAAGAATCTTGCAGACAAACAATAGGCATGCGCGGATGCAGCATTTTTGGTCAGAGGGGGTCCAAAATTTTAGGAAGTCTACCTATCATGTAGGTACATATATATCGGTGCACATGATGGGGAGGGGGGGCAATTCTGAGGGGGTTATTGTAAGCTCTCCTTACACGTTTATTTGCGAGCGTAGCGAGCCTGATTTTTTTTATAAGATATGAAAAATTAATTTGTCTTGATTCGATCGAGATGATTATTTATAACATTGAATATCTTATGTCTCATATCGGAGAGCGGAGCGAGCCGCATTTTTTTTTTTTTTTTTTTTTTTTTTTTTTTTTTTTTTTTTTTTTGATTCATTCACATTTTGTCTATATTTCATGAGAATAAATAGAAAAGAGATGTGTCATTTTCCCAAATAATCAGACATCTTAAAATGACAAAACCTTGAAAAAGATGAAGGAGGTTACATCCAATGAAGTAAGGGACTGTTGAAAATATGAGTTCCTGAGAACCAAGACGATTCTATAAAATTACTTAGTATGAACAATTGAAAAAAGTTACGGAATTTTGCAGAAAAAAATAGTTATGTAATTGTAAATGGCGAGCGAAGCGAGCCGAAATTTTAGGTTTCAATGCCCTTTCATGCATTTTTAGATCCATTTTAATTAGAAATGGGCCAAAGCCGGACCCACCTCCGAAAATCTCAGGAGGGGGGGTCCAACCCCCGGTCCCCCCTCTGGATCCGCGCATGATAGGCGATGACGGCAGAGGTAGAGTTCAAAGTGAAGAAAAGCGGAACTGAAATCGGACGCATGCGTAGGAGATTGTACCAGATGGACAGACAGACGGACGTCGGACAAAATTATCCCTATATGCCGTCGCTCTTGCATTGCGGGCAACATAAAGAGAATCCTTGTATGTATTTGCTTTCTATCTTGGAGAAATATATTGCCTCTATCATTGACCGGCAATCATACCTGTGATGACTCGCTATCACTTGGAAGTGCCATAGACCTTTTCATCCTCGTCAGAGAAACCAGGGGGTACAAAATACATAGTAGTACCAACGCATGCTTTAATTTAAACGAATACTAAATTTGTATTTGTTCAATCTACACAATAAAAGTATGATGTTAAACAAATTAACCAGTTATGCATATTCACATACCACTCATGTTTGTTTTCTGGACGTGGGGTAGGATAGCTTTGAAGTACATGTAATGATATTTGAGAACGTGAAGGCAACATTGTAATTATAATGTATTACCTTTTTTGGACATTTTTTCCTAAACTATCATCGTAATTAATGGAGTTTAACATCCTAGTCGTTCTATCACTGTAATGCTCTTTGATCCTATAAGAAATTTCGCAGCCGCCCACTCTTATAAATCAAACTAGAGGGCGCTACTGATATAATAAGGCTTGTCTTAAACTTGCTTTGTCTTGAAGTACATTATCCGAAACTATTTGGTGTATTGGAATTTATTTCATTGTTACGGTTACGAGTTGGAACGCTTCAATTTTGTAACCAAAGGCCGATGTATGTTGTCATATGTACAAATAAATCCCAGGTTTAAATAGGCCGTGAGTATCTTTGTCGTGGTTTTCTTTCTTTTTTTTTTTTTGTAGGAGAGGGGGGGGGTGATGTAGGTGGGTTTTTTTTTTCATTCTACTTCTCTTTATTTCTTTTAAATGCTACGGTCGCTTTGTTAATCTAGCTCACCTGCGCGTAGTTAAAATGAGCGATTCTCCGTCCGTCCTTCGTAATTTTTTCCCTAAGTGAATGAAATCCAAACACCAAAAAAAAAAAACTTGAAAAAATTAAAACAGAATTTTCTAACGAAGAAAGAAAATCGGACAAAACGACGGAAACAATGACAAAGCTCCATAGAAACATGATAGACATCTTTTTTCTACTGACTGTTTCCAGTCAAATGCAATTTGGACATCATCACTGATATTGCTTCAAAGAATTTAGAAAAAAACCTACAGGAAGCAGGAACTCAGGACCACCAAGTATGTGCTTTTCGTGCCGATCGGTAAAGAAATATAAAGCCGCCAAGAGGTGTGATTGACTTACTCATTTGCGATATTTTAATTGCAACCACTACTGAGTACACAGAATTTAACGAAACCATTCAAGAAGCCATTACTGAAGGGCCTCTACCAAGTTTTGACTTTTTGTCACTATTTCGGCTGCTAATTGATCTTTAGTATTATAATATTTCTGGAATAACTTTCTATAATTAAGGTAAAGAATGAGGAATCCAAATCTATAAAAAATCAAAGGACTGAAGGTCCTGAGAGACACTTCTAGATCTACGCAAAATTTATTGTCAGCAGATATAAAAATGTTGAATAATCTTATCATAAGGCAATGATGATTATTTTTGTAACACAGGATGCATATGTGAAGCTTATCATATCTCTATCATTTAATTTCCATTGTCATTTTCAAGAAACGAAGATTCTGATTGGCTTAGAAATTTTGTTGATACATCGATCAACAGAATTTTTCACGGAAGTCTATTTATAGCACTATTTTTAGAACTGGGGGTTCCCTCAAACACGAATGAACTCGTTGCTGAAAATACAATTTGTTGATGTTTGCTTATGATTTCAAGGGTACCATTTCTTTTCTACTTACTCAAAAGTTAACAGTGCATGTAGAATTTGCTCAAACTGGTCCTTATTCCAAAGATATAGTGGGACGATCGTTCGCTGTTTGAATCATGGCGGCTGCCATAACTTGTTTTGGCAGACGTATCACTGCAAAACCTTCCGACTTACGAAATATAGTGCGGTGATTGATTGTTTATAGATCCAAGAAAACAGTCTGTTTTCCACAATTAAATGATAAGAAATGAATTTTATATTTTTTCTGTTGATGCAGGTATCACCCGAAAAATTGAACAGAAAACTTTTGCATCAACGCGCTACGCGCATTGATGCAGTTTTCTGTCCAATTTTTCGGGTGATACCTGCATCAACAGAAAAAATATAAGATTCATTTCTTAAATAAACAACACAAACTATGCTTATCTTACCTCAGTGTTGATATAAGAAAGACAACTCTATAACTTTAATGCTATTTGTGAGTTATCTTTCCTTACATCGTCATAAACAAAGTAGTATATTACTACGCCACCATTGTGCTGTGAAAACAAGAATTATAGTTGATATTGCGTGGTGCATTTATTCTATATGACATTGAAACTGTTTTCAAGATGGAAAATATTCTTGTTCTTGCATTTTGTATGTGGTAGACAGCAAATTCCTGCAGTAAACACAGCACTATATTTTGAGGTGCAAAGCGACAGTATCTCAATTTGCATACTTTGAAGCAGTTACCATAACAGTACGATACTTCCTGAAAGGAAGTATCTCAGAAATTGATTCCAGAGGAACGAGAATGATCTCCAGCAAAACCACCCTGCACCCACCCAGCGAAACAAACCCACAAGAAAGTGACACATAAATGACATCAGACAAAAACTACAAATCGCAAAAAGACACAACAATATTCACTAGAACATCATACAAAACAATCGTAACAGACGTACAGAAACATCAAACATTGATGACAACACGTAAAAGGAAGGAGACCCATGTCCACCCGGCGCCGACTTTGGACGGATATCTGCTATTAACAAATGGAGTGGTTATCCGGATTACATGCGCAGAACCCTCCCACTTATCCGGATCTTCAGAAATAACTTTTGGTGGCTCCGCTGCAAGCATCACTGATGAGAATTGAATATTCGAAAGACGTGTCTGGTATATGGAAATTGGTTTGGAATTTTCTTCAAGAAGGTATAGAGTTGGAACCCTTCGACATTATTAATATAAACACTTATTTCACGTTGCAGTGTGGAGCAGTTAAAATCGTTCCCCGTGACCTGATGTTTGTCAAGTGTATTAATTACTTCTCTCCAGCTCTGTCACTTAAAAGAAGCTTTATTTTGGTCCTTTATCAATTTGACATCATATATATTTTTTGCTATTTCGGAAACTTGCCATTTCACCGATAAATATCGAAAACATCTTAGCACCATTCCTCCAATGCTATTTTGAACATAGATTTTATTTTGGATATGCTACTTAATCGAAACTACAGGAAATTTGGAGCCGCGCACTCTCTGTAATGTAAATGTACAAATCTGAATTCAAAAAATTAAAGAGGGCGCTACTGAAATGATTCTTGGTGGCTCCGCTGCAAGCATCACTGATGAGAATTTAATATTCGAAACATGTGTCTGGTGCATGGAAATTGGTTTGGAATTTTCTTCAAGAAGGCATAGAGTTGGAACCCTTTTGACATCAGCCGGCAGAGCGTACACGGACTGTTTGTCGTAGGCCCTTATGTTTTGGTATCCATTTCCACAGTTATCTCTTCATGATTTGAGTCCATGCGATTTGCTTTCTTGCTTTTGCTGTCGTCGTGCAGCAGTTAGAAGGCTATTATTCACACCACTTGGATGTCTTTTGCGACTATCGGATAACCGAACAAGATGAAGATTTGTATGTACTTCATAAATAGTTATAAATAGGTTTGAAATTCTCTTCAAGAAGGATTAATGTCCTTTTGCGTTTCCCTTATATGAAGGAAGGGAGGTGATCTCCAACAAGACCCTGTTGTAACACCAACAGCAAAACACCCGATGCAAAAACACAAAAACGAGCATAGAATGAGACGGAAAAGAGACATACGACATTTAAATATCAAACACAAAAGACTAGACATAAACCGACGAGACCAATAGGCAATCGGTTCCAACTTTGGATGGCCATTTGCCATGCAAGTAACAAATGGTGTGGTTATCCTGGATTACGTGTGCACAACCGTCTCATTTCTCCAATTACCCAGAGATCTCGAAGAACGTGCAATTATGATGTAAACAACCTCCTCACTGTAAGATGACCTCACACAAACAAGGCCGCAAAACGTAGAGGCCCAAGAAACACAGATGAATATGTAAATTGATATAAAAAGAGGGCGTGCGTAATACGGTCCGTGCTCTGCCGGCTGTAGCGAGCTCAAGAATGTAATCACCCGAGGAGTCCGACTGTCAGAGAGGACAGGTGGTCGAGGCCCAGTCTTCTCTAAAGAGGATTGGACAGGGTCCGCCATGGAGTCCCGTCGTCACAGTCAGTCAAAGTGCAAGTCTCAAGGATGCACTGGTACAAGACTGTAGATTGGTCAAGTACCAAGCCTAGTGTCCGTCTGGTGACAGTAAGATCATATCCGCGGTATAAAAGGCGTTTGATGATTTTGACGCACTTTCGATGGTTATGCTGCCCACCTTTGATCCTTCTAATTTTGTTTATCATATCACCATAAAAGACAGGTTGTGTACATTGTTATACCCAAAGTAATTTACTCTGTTGCGTGTATAGATGCGAATTTTAAAAGAAATTGTCTGCAATTTCCTAAATTTCCATAACGTCTTAACTAGTTTATGAAAGCGAAAACCTTGTCATAAAAGTTTTTGGTAATTTGTAAATTTCTACTATGAAAATCCAAATCGTCAGTACATCACACGATACCCAAACCACATAAATCAAAATGTATTGTTTCTAAAATTACTTCATTTTCTATTCTAAGAGTTGTATCTAAATGGACTTTTAGACAATAACCGTTCGTATGACAGCATTAGGCCAGAGAGAAACTTAATATACATTTTGATTGGTTTGTCATCTCAGGTGTCAATCATTAAAGACTAATATAAGTGCTTGAATTCTTTTCTGCTTCTATTGTCATTCACTTTTCAACATATCAACGAACGGTAAAAATTGCTTTACAGGTAATTTAATATGATTCGAATTGATAAAAATCGTAGGTAATTTAATATGCCTCGAGTTGATAAAAATCTTACGTGATCTAATATGCTTCAAATCGATAATAATCTTATGTAATTTAATATGCATCGAATTGATAAAAGTCTTAGGTGATTTAATATGCTTCGAATTAAAAAAAAAATCATGTGCAACGATCGTGTGATATTTCATAAATCACTTTATATCAATCCATCCTTACCAATAAAATTATTCAGTTTTTCTGTCTTATTCAATTTTTAATTTTTTGTGGATATTTTTCTTTCTTTTTTACCTATATTTGGAAATATATTTCATCTGTTGATGTACTTACATTTTAATATATTGATGTGATTTAATATATTTCTTTATGTCCTTTATTCTAAGCAATGAATTGATATTTTGCTAAAGATTTGAACTTCTGATTTACTTCTTCGGAACACAGTTTTTGGGAGATAATTTGATTCTGAAAGGATTTTCTCTGACAGCAAATTAGTACATGTTGATTTATTTTAAGTTCAAAGAATGAAACAATTCATACATATTTAACGAATTGATAATCATATAAATTTTCTTTCAGAACATGGCAAAAAATGTAATGAAAATGAATGGAACATTCGATGAAGACTTCTTGACACAAAACAGCAGCTTCCAAGATGATCATTTTGATATTCTACAGTGCCTCATGAATAAATCGTGTGCCGATTTCCTGAACAGATTAATGTTTGCAATGAAAAGAAACGAAACAGCTGAATCTGCTTTCACTCCTGACTTCGTCTTACTGATTGGCGGTCCAATAGTCTTACTTATCGGAACAATTGGGAACATTCTCTCGTTAGTTAGCTTATGGAAGTTGCTCTTTGAAAAGACGTTTTACATCTATCTTTACGTATTGGCAATAAGCGACATCTTCGTGCTATATGTTGGCCTCTTCGAAAGATGGCTGAAAGAGGTATCGTCGTTTACGCTTCGTGAATACCCAGCCGGGTGCAAAATTCTCACCTACTTCTGTTATACCTTCAGCTTTATGTCCGTTTGGCTCATCGTGGCAGCAAATCTGGAACGTTTTATAGTTATACGCTTCGAACTTAGAAGTCTCTTCAAAACTGGAAGAAGGCGAAGTTTGATCATCATATCAATAATCGTTCTTTTCTCAATAGCCGTACCCCTGCATATATTATGGAATGTTGATATTGAGAACGCCGAGGGGTTTTCTTGCCAAGAATCGTCCAATTCCAGCGCTGTCTTGTGGGACATTTGGCCATGGGTCGACGTACTCCTTTACTTTTTCGCTCCTTTCGTACTCATTGGTACTGTAAATGGGATGATACTTTGGAAGATAAAGCACAGGACCATTACCAGAAGCTACATTACAAGAGAGCATAGCAATGCTCACCTTTTGGCTTCGTCTCAGCACCCAGTGGATTCCTTCGTCACAAGGCTCGCTTGTCAAAGCAGGGTAACGATCTTACTTGTCATAATTTCCGTCACATTTCTGCTTACGACATCACCATTTATAGGAACTGTTGTTGTCTTGAAAATATGGCCAAAGGATGAAAATAGCCACAGCTTGAGTATGGACGATATGCAAATCATGTTCTCTTTCTTTGAACTCCTTATGTATTTGAATCACTCTATTCATTTTTACTTGTACTGCCTTTGTGGTAGGAAATTCCGTAAAAGATTACTTGCTTTATCTTCTCGATCAAAACCAAAATTATGTCTGAGGGAGACTTCTCTGTAAGTATTGACAATTCAAAATGCTATGTTCAGGAAGAATAAAGATTGTAAAATAATATTCAGTTTTCTTTTATTTACTAAGAACAACTCTCGCTAAAGAGGTGAAGAAGATCCTGACGACTTTCTCAACCGCAATAGAGCACCAAATTGAGCATCGACTAGCAAGCTAGAGATGGGACCAAGTGCCTGGGAGGAGTAAGCATCCCCTGTTTGGCTTGCCGCACCCGCCGGTGATGTTCAAGCACTAAAATGAAAATAATATCTACAAATGAGTTAAAGAAGATCCTGACGATAATCTCAACAGCACTCACAATAGAGCACCATGTTGAGCATCGACGGACCCCTAGCAAGCTAGTGGTGGGATCAGGTGCCCGGGAGGAGTAAGCATCCCCTGTTGGCTAGCCACACCCGCCGTCGATGTTAATGCACGAAAATGAACACAGTATATAAAATGCATGCACTGTCTGAGATTATGTCTATATAGAAAGTGCTATGGCGACCATGTCAGGGAAATATATTCAAAACACTTACTGTCAAACCCCTCGCGGGGAACATTTTTACGAGCTCCACACGGCAATGGGCATGAGTGTGAACATGCACTGTCTGAGGTTATGTCTATTTACAAAGTGTTATGTCTGTTGGGGAAAACATTTAAAAAACTTACTGTCAAACCACGCGTAAGCTCAACACGTAGCAAAAGGTAGTGTCTGATTCTGCTCTGGTACCGGAGAGCAATCTGCTGGACAATGATTTCTAAATGAGATGTCCCAGCCATACATGTTTCGGAGAATGAATTCTACACAGCCAATTGTGCCTCAATTGAAATTCATGTGCAATTTATATGAAATTTACATAAAAGTTCGCGCGAAATTGATATGAAACGAGCACGAACATGACATTTACATGAACTTTTCACATGAAATTCTTGTGAAGTTTCTGAAATTAATTTCATGTAAATTCAAAAAGAAAAATTCATGTACATTTCACATGAACTTTCATGTGCAATTCACATGAGGCACAATTGGCTGTGTATAATCAGTTGAAAATAAATTTAAAATCTTTCGAATTAAAATATGAAAATAGCTCAGCTTTGCGCCTCTTCGTTCGATTTCTAAATTAAAGGTATCCATTTTACTAAGAAAGTGAGCAGGTCTTATTTTCCTGTAGGGGCATCGTCCTTTCTGTTTCTAAGGTTCTCTTATATGTTCTCCGTCCGTCTGTTTGGTCGATTTTTCTTCTTGTGGAATGTTCTGTTTTATATTTTTTCAAGAATGTGTAAACCTTTAAGCTGTGATATTTTAATCCGATTTCATGTTTTGTTATAATTGATTTTATTCACTGAGGACTTGGCTTTAGACATTTAGATATTGTAAAAAAAATCAAGGTCATATTAACGATGCAAAATAACATAGCGACAAGAGTTCTGCACACCGCTTTGAAATGTCAAAATATCAATATTGAAATACCAAATCAACACCTATGAATTACAATATGTTGGATATTAGCTTTTCTTTTGAGATACGTCATCTATGATGATTTCGGTTTAACATTGAACTTTGCGGAGATTGTTTATATCGACTACACTGTCCTTTGTGTATCTATGGTGTGATGTTGTCGTCTCCGTCTGTTTGTCCTCTTTTTTCCTCGTCTCTTGAGAGTATGTTTTGCTGTCCTTTGTGTGATGTTGTCGTCTCCGTCTGTTTGTCATCTTTTTCCCTCGTCTCTTGAGAGTATGTTTTACTGTTCTTGGCGTAATGTTGTCGTCTCCGTCTGTTTGTCATCTTTTTCCCTCGTCTCTTGACAGTATGTTTTTCTGTCCTTGGTGTGATGTTGTCGTCTCTGTCTGTTTGTCATCTTTTTCCATCGTCTCTTGAGAGTATGATTTGCTGTTTTAATTGCTGGGGCTTATCTTCTTGTCTTTGTGTTTGTATTTTTAAGGATTTATATGTCCTGCCATCGACAAAGATTTTTCTTTTCTGGGTTTAGGATTTTTGACTTTCAATCACTGATTACTATTACCAACCATTCCTATGTTCGAAGTGCGAAGTACATGTACGAAATTCGAAGTGCGAAGTCCGTCACGATGAAAAAAGTCTATTACCAACCATTTATAAGAACGTGCACGTACATGTGTGATACATATATAACATGACTCATGTGATATTACAATATGTTTAAACTAAACTAATGAACACGGTGCACTTGTAATGTTCAGCGCTATTTAGAATATGTTTCGTACTTGTGCCGGACTCTGCACATTGTTCATTACATAAAGTTGTACTTCGTGTTTCTATGAAGATGTGTTATTTTCTCCGTCTGTTTGTCCGATTTTCATTTTGATCTGCGAAAGTTCTATTTAACGAGGCTGGGTCTAATTAGAAAATGATGAACTTCTACCCAAGGTATTTTGACTAAATTCGGATCATATAATTGCAGTATTATAAAATTCATTTTATGGGAAAGAAAATAGAAGTTGACCGTTCGGTATTATGTAGGGGTCATCTCAAAGATAATGGCATCTTATGCTGGCGTCACACTGTCCCGATTTAAGCAGCCGATGGCCACACGATAAAGGATTTTTTCAAATTCGGGTGTGATCGTAATATCATCGGGCTATTCGTAAGGCCATCTTGAACCATCGTATGACCGCCGGCTTGATTTGTCAAACTTCGGGAACAACTTCGGGAGTGCTGTCAAAATCTTTGGCATGCCAAAAAATTCCCGATGGCACTCCCGAAGGACCATCTTCGAAACATGTTCGTGTAATCATCTTGCCCTTCGTAAGACCATCGAGAAGGCATCTTGCGTATTCGTAACATCTTCGTTTCTCCTTCGAATTACCATCGGGACCATCGGGGAAATTTTGCAATACGAAGGCATTACGAACGTGTCAAGAAGCTCCCGATGGAGACAACCTCGCAATTCCATCGAAATGACATCGTTATGTCATCGTACTCTAGTTCGATGACGATAAGATAGGATCCCGATACAAAAATGACAGACACAAATATTAAACAAAACATTTTAAATACATAATATTAAAAGCCATTTTTAAAGTAAATTTCTAAGTTAATCCAAATTTATCAAAATAAAAACTTTTCTGTCTTCTTCAAAGTGGAAGGGGAAAAATCAGCTGTTTTTGGCCCCAATTTTTGCAATTTTCAAAACTTTTTATTTACTGAAGTAGTGTTGAAAATAGATATTCTAAATTTATGTGAGTGATATTTCCTGCCAAAATTGGACATTCTTACTAAAAATAGTAGTGAAATGATAGGAGATTGGATTCCAACACGTAGTAAATGATTGTATATAGAGCAAGTGTGTAACAAATGTTAAAAGTCTTCAGATTCAATAGCATTATTTAAGACCAGATAAATTTGCAGAATGGACCAGACATGCACGTTTCGGATACTTAACCCTCGTCAGTGATCCTAAGTCTAAAAAATAAAGTCATGCTTTGCATGTACATTTGCAATGTGAAAAGGAATGTCCCATAAAAGTTTGAACTTGTTACATGCACTTGCTCTGGGACATACAATTATGCTTGTCTATTGGCAGAAAATCTTAACTTCCAATATGAAGTAATAGAGCTGGATATTCAATGTTTTTGCCCCAAAATTAGGATTATCAAGAAATAGTATAAAATAAGTACTTTTTTTAAATTACAAGATGCATATGGAAGAAGAAAAAAACGACTTTTTAAAAAAATCGGATTGGGGCAAAATACGGTCACTTTTGCCCTACCCTTTTGCAAGTTCAATTTGCAAGTTAACAATGCATTATAAAGCAAAATGACGTGCCTTGATAATGTTACAATAAGGAAAAAGAAGGCAGCAGCATTGCTTCTTTAAATGCATCTGAGAGAGCATGTACAGACTCAGTCTGGTAAAACAAGTTGTTTCCACCAATGATATTTATTTATGAAATTCGTGATATTTTAAGATGATTTTTGGTCGAAAATTATACATGTCAATTGCTACGCAAAGGTCACTGATAACTGAACCCGTTGTCTATTTGTCCGTCTGGTAGTCACACTTTCACATAAAGAACTGTAATGATATGCCTTGTAAAATCAAACTTTCAAAGATGGTCGGGCATGATAAGAATCAACACTCATATATCTTGGCTAACCATGCTACATAGACAGTCAATTCAGATATTCGATAACATATATTTGAGTTGCTAACTTTTGGGTATTTTTGTATTTTTCTGAGACAGAAATAATAAAAGGCGGAGGAGAAAACCGTTGATACTGTGCTACTGATTTAAAAAAGAATTTTTAAATATCCAAAACGTGATGCATTCCTGGTTATAATCCGATGCATCGCATTCTAGATACGACGTCGTGAAGCAATTTAATAGCCTTCGTTAATACATCGTAAGCCTTCGTATGACCTTCGGATATGTTTTAAGATAAAATTCGTCCCGTCGTGTTGTCATCGGGAGCGGTTCGGATACAATCGTGTAGTCATCTTTTGGCATCGTGTAATCATCTTTTAGCATCGTAAAAACATCGGTTGCTGAGCGGATCTTAACCATATTCGAGAGTAACTTCGCACGAAATTGAAAATTTCATATTCGTGTGTCCATCGGATATCATAATCGGGACAGTGTGAGGCCTACATTACAATGAGACCTTATGGGGTTTTACTGCAAAATAATGATTTTTCTCAATTTTTTTATGTTTCTGCGCAAGAAATTTTAATTAAATTAATGTTATTTATTTGTTGTACATCAAATATCATTTTAAGAAAAAGAAATTGAAATTTCACCATTATCAAATTTTTCTAATTAGACCCAGCCTCGTTAATATTTTTCTTGAATCCGTAAGCCTTTCGATTATGAGTTTTGGTATCTGATTTCGGGTTTGGTGTTTGACTAATCACTTACAACGTGGAGACTAAAAGTGCACAAAATTGCAGGGGATGGATTTTGCATCCTATCGTGTGGAAATGATCACAATAAATTGTAATAAAAAAGTATTGCATATTTGCTTCTCACTACAGTAGCACATGAATTGAGTTCTTGATTCGGCAAAATGGTCCTATGTGGGAGGGCATGGAAGTCGCCCACCCAGTCCTAGGAGATTTTCCCTGGGTACTGTGGCTTCCTCCTACTAAAAGGACACCTCACGGCACATTTGGGTAGTCAACTACTGAGACATAATCAATAGTTTTTTTAACAAAATAAATTTATATCCTATCATCTTCGAATCAAAATCAGACGAATGATCAACTGTGTCAAAGATTTTTTTATTTACTCCTATCAAGCATTCAAAAAGAGTAGAAGTTAAACACAAATCTTCAAAACCAGGTGTTGCATGCAAGCAGAGGATACTTACTCTTCCTGGGCACCTGGTCTCACTCCCATATCGGGAGTTCGCTTCTTTTCATATGGTGGAGGGTTTTGTTTGTTTGCTTTGGTTCCTGTTTTATCCTGATTTTGTTTGCCTTCGGTTTCTGATTGTCTGAAACATCGATTTTGTGCTGTATACAGGGATATGGTCATTATCCATATTTGTCATTAAACCTTCGCAAGCGATGGGCTTTCAAAAAAAAGAAAATGAAAATCCAAACGATACAAATAAATCATCTTTCAAAGTTGAAAAAGTGAATCCCTAATGATCGTGATAGCACGTGCTTGGTAAGCTTAAACATCCCCTGCTTGTTACTATGGCAGCACTTGTCATTTAATTCTTAACTTTATTCATCTTACAGCATTCAACAAACAAGTTGTAAAACATATATTAATTTCTAACTGTGAATCAGATGTAAGTATGAGGGGGTCCTTTCGGAGGAGAAAACTGAAGAACCTAAAAGTATCCTCTTGAGATCGAAGGAGATTTGGCACCTTATCCTCCGAAATAAGACTATTCGCAAAATCTAAGATTTGATCCCTCCAAACTCGAGAAACTCGAGTGCTGAATCACCGCGCCAGCCTGAAAATTTGCTTCAAGTCTGTCTTTCGTTTGTTGGTCCGACTTACCTGAACCGTATATGTATTTGGCAGATTCTTCCCTGAAAATGTCATCGATTCTTAGTAATTTATTTCAGAAATATATTACTTTCTTGTTCTTCCAATGAGAGAAAAGTACAAATGAAACTTACATTTCTAAGTGTAGGCCTTTCAACAAACGCTAGGTGTCGACTGAGAGTAACGACAACTCGTACCCAAAGTGTCAGAATCGGAACCTTTCGCGCTTCATCATAAAAATGTAGCGCAAAAATCACTTCAAATCATGAATTTTCTTATTTATTTACCTCTTTTAGGTTGTTGGACAAAGTTGGTAGGATTGAGTATAATATTTTAATTTGTTTCATGTACTAAAGACAATAAAAGGACAGAGAAAGATTGCACAAAATTGCACATCAGATTTTCAGACCGAGTTACAAATGTTCATGTGGTAATATATTGGAAGGGAGAGAACTCTTCAATAATATCTGTAAAATTTTAGACCCTTTAAACTATGAAACGAAGTGAAAAGTAACGAAATGAAACGAAAAAACAAAATTACAAATTTTACCATTTCATCATTCGTTTACGATATAACTGTGGTAATTTTTTCCCTTGCACACCCTATGTGCCTAGGGAACTGCGAGTCAAAGATCAGTACGTCTTATACATATTTCATAATCTACATTTCAGATCTGCAAAAGACTATCTAATAGCTGTCAAGTTTAATCTGGGCATAGATGTAACCGATATCGTTAAACTCTGCTTATATAAAGGGGGAAGGGGGAGGGGGGGGCATTAGTATTCACTAAAAATTGTATCCCGAACTTCTCAGTTTAAAATAAACATAAAAAAAAAATAAAAAGCAGATATACCTGTATGTGTTAAGATAAATATCATGAATTAGGAACAAAAATGCAAGTTATATGTCGATAAGTATGCATAACGAAGACATCATCAAAAGTACCGGGAAAATATAGAGAATAAATGAGAGAGAGAGAGAGAGAGAGAGAGAGAGAGAGAGAGAGAGCGCATGTCTATGATTATCCATAACATTAAAAAATTATTTCAATATTACACATTTTTATAAAAAATAAAGTGACGGCAATGACCCCCACCCTATAAAAAAGACGTAGAAATGTTATTAATACAGATTTCAGCTTTACTTCTCACACAAGAGGAACTGATGCAATCATCCCTCGTCCACAATCTGTAAAACAAATCATTTCTGTATGATTCAGTTTCAATTGGAGGGCGTTGGCCGCCGGCCGCCTATGCCGTGCTTGCAAAGGGTTTACAAGGTGTGAATCTGCTTAATATATGCATATAGGGGGGGGGGGCGCCTCCCCCCCTTTCAATCAAAAGTTATTGATTTGGATAAGGCCAACGGGAACCTTCGCGCATCAGATTCAGATTTTACAATACATTTCTGCATTCTGCTTTCTTTTCTTTTATGTTTTGATTGGATTGATCTCTGTCATATCAATAGGGGGTAGAGGGGGTTTTTGAATTTTGATTTTGAATATATGAATATTAAATATTGACCATCTTTTTGTAACGATTAAAAAACTGACTTTCGCTTTCGCTCGCCAGTTTTTAACCACTTATATACAGTATATGATCATTTCATAACAATGCGGCTTACCGATGTACCCTTTCTCCCTAAAGAGTTATAGAGGGTAGATAAAAAAAAATCTGACATTTTTACCCAAGACGCAGCAAAAAAAAAATACTGCTCGCTCGTATTCGCTCGCCTACATCACTTAATTCAGCATAAATATAATTCATTTGAAGGTCACATATAAAGGACTCCAGAGGGAGAAATGAGAAGCATGTACGTCCCTTTCCCCTTTCTGAAATCCTGGATCCGCCACTGATCTATTTCTAAAAGTGTGAGTACAGGGCTGTGCTCTACATTTTCTTTTTCTCAATATTTGATAAATTTATACATCGCTATAGATATATTTTTATGAGTTTTAATTGTATAAACTTATGCTCAAAATATGTCACCAGAAGTCCGCTCGGCACTTGAAAGCGTGGATCAAGAGCTAGGGGGATTGGTTAGGGAGAGGGATCAGTCCGACCCCCCGCCCTTTTTTTAATTTACAAAAAAAGTTAGTTATTTTTTTCCAGCTTATATACAAAATCATAAGTGACGATGAATCGACAGAGCCTTCATAGTCTATGGTTTCGCCATCCAATGCGATTTACGCAGATTTGTTCCATTTACTCTCAGTCAAGACAATGATGACGTTCAATGAAATATGGGATGGGAACCCCCCTCCCCCTTTTTTTCTAGCTATCCCTGCATGTAGCTGTATTAAAGATAAACGATGTTGTTATCAAAGTGAAGAGTCATGACGATATGGACATTTCTTTTGCATGTCTATACATGTGTAGCAAACAATCCATGCAAAAAGAAAAGGGATCTCTGAAATTAAATGAAATATATTCATCTAGTCACTCAGATTTTTTCTGTACAACTCAGTTTAGAAATCTGAAAATCATGAAAATTTCATCTTTTTTTTTGTGTAATTTGTTTTGTTTGCTTTTTTGAACAACTTGTGTTTAAACCGTTTGATTTTAAATTTTTCGTGAAGTTTGATTTAATAAGTTCAATGATAACAAGAACCTAAAATTGAAATTTACAGGGCTTTTTCTATGATGTCTGCGTCGTTTACTATTACGTTTATTTTTAAAAATTCTTTGCCGACCAAAAAAAAAAAAAAAAAAAAAAGAAAAAAAAAATTCGTTCCGTTTCTTTTCATTTCATTTCTTGTGCGTTTCATATTTCAAAGAACCCGTAAAACTCGGTTACTCAAGATGAGTCCCGGGAATCAAATGTTTGATAAATTTTATAGTTTGAATTACCTCCCTCTTTATGCAGATTTAATTTTAAATTCGGTAGAAAAAATTAATTATTTATCGATAATTAGCATGTCTTTCCCAATTCAAAGTTCCTTACTGCTATTTAGACACAGATTCAAAAGTCGTGAAGCACTTTCAAAGGAAAATTATTGGATTTTAAAATTTAGTTGAAAGGCCTACTAAGTGGCTAAACAATAGTGAGTCATCACACTATCTGAACAATACCGCGGTAAATGACTTTCTTCTCTAAAGTTCATACTGACGTGCCTTGAGGAGAACATGGATCTTTTAATAAGTTGTTAGAAATGCCATATTTTAGGTAAATTTTGCATGTACGTAAAGTGCAAGTACTCCCTAATGGCATAGCTCTGTCCTTAGCAGGTTCTTTGTAAGAAACATGAGGTAAAAGAAAGGGTAAAAAAAGGAGGGGATCTCCTAACAGACGCGGTTGCAGCACCCACAGCAAACACTGAAACATCTGATGCGAAAATAGGGTAGACAAGCACAGCAAGAGACGTAAAAGAGATTATAGGAAACCACCAAGCCGAGGAAACTGTCAACGATACTGTCTTGGCTATTTGGTTGGTTGGGGTGTGTAGGTCGAAGGCAGATGCGTTTGATAGATTACATTTGGTAAATAAATATTGATAAATAGAGTTCAGATACATTAAGTTAGGGACAACATAACCACTCAAAATAATTCAGTTAAATAATTGCAAGAAGGATGAATTACATGAATTAGTTTTATTGAATATCACAGGATAGTGGAATATAAATACATGTACAAAGCAAAATATCGAGCAATCTTTACGTCACATTATTACGTCACATTATATACAGAGGAAGCAGATGAATACATACTTACGTTAATGACAAAAACTGTTGATCCGAATTGTTGGGTCTAGATAAGATGATTATATAATTGTAATTTGGTTGAAGAATTAATATCTCTTAATATTAATTAAAATTTGAAAATCTTGCCGCAATTCGATACAAACAAGAAATACTCGGTTTGAAAGAGTTATACAGTAAATCCCTGTTGAATATACTGCAAGCACGCTTTATGTCTATGACAGACATAAAGATAAAAACAGTTACACTATGAATTACAGTCAATGACTACACCACGAAAACATCAGTAGCGCCGTTGATGTCCCGAATTTGGTCCGAGTTGAAATTGACGGTAATTTGTCGTCTGCCCGGCTTGCTAGGCGTCAGGCTGAGTATAGCTGCCCACTCCCGGTCTGCTTCTATAACTCTACAAAATGGAAAGGAATTTAATTATAGAGATCGCAGCTCGAACAAAGCGAAGGTATTGATAAAAATGTCTCCAAGAAGAAAAATAGATGAAAACCCCTTATTTACCCCCTTTTTATTTGTTCATCCCTGCACACTTTTGTCTCGAGAAATCTGACTATGCGCTCTTTTGTAGGCTTTGTCTATATTCATATTATTACTCTAAAATTAAGGAGTGGCACAGGTCTGTCCTTCGCTGGCTTCTTTAATTTTACATACATTTTAGGTCATGTTTAGAATTTCGCGCTTCATAATTGTACTATGTATTTAGAGCATCACTGATGGTATATTGTTTATTGAAATGCGCATTTGGTGCACTATATTATTTCGAGAGAACATATATTTCAATGCGATAATTATGTTACTTGGGAATCTGAGCTTTCCCCTTACATGTCCATATCAACACATCATCTATCAATTGACAGAAATAATGTAAATTTTAAATGCAAAATAAGATAGCGGAACCATCTTGAATGAGTCAAAGAAGATCCTACCAATATCTCAACAGCACTCACAATAGAGCACCAAACTGAGCATCGACGGATCCCTAGCAAGCTAGAAGTGGGACCAGGTGCCCGGGAGGAGCATTATAGAATTATTTTGAAAATGAATGAGAAATGAGCTTATATTTCAGTTTGTCATCTCTGAACAGATTTTGCAGTTATGCATAAAAGCTTACTACACTATAGCTATGGCATTCAAAATATGCTACTCATTACATGTATTAATTTTTTTTCGAATAGAGATAATACCACCGAAAAAATAAATAAATTATGAATATACAAATGGTTCATCATGTAAGCACGTACAATGACCTTGTCATGAAACAAGTCTACCAACGGACTGTTCACCGTGTGTTGACAACTATCGTCATACTTAATTCATCTGAAGAAAGATATATGCATAGAAAAATGAGCAAAATGTCATGATCGGTTGAAACACTCTTACAAAAAAGAAAACATTGAGATCTCCAACGTCACGCATCTGTTCTTATAAAACGACGTATATTTATTTTTCTATTTTTTCAATATGTTTATCAAACAAAATTCTTTGTATCGTATTTTATTCACAGGGTTCACGACACAAAAACAAACAAACAACTGAACAGACGCACGTTGGCGACAGTCCATTCGTACATCCCCTTTGTTTCGAAATGATACGCCATCTTGTAATAATTTAAGAAAATGAGTACTAAGGAAAATGTGTTTGAGTAAAAAGGGGAGTTCAAAAATTAAAACATGAATAAATTGGAAAAATGAGTTCAAAAAGAGTAAAATCGTGAGTAAAAATGAGTTTTAAAAAAGGATAAGAAATATGAAGAGTTCCAACTTTGCCAGAGAGCAGCTCTTCTTATAAACTTCTAAATACACAGCATAAGCCAGGCATGTTGGAGATGAGGAATCTTCATGATAACTTCATTTTATTAAGGTGTGTCGCCTGAAAAAAATGCTTTGTGTTGGCCTTTTATCAATTTAACATCATATAAAAAAAATCATATATATTATTTTGCTATTTCGGAAACTTGTCATTTCATCCAAAAGAAGGGAGAAGATCTCCAACAAAAATAACATAGAAATTAAAGGAGGTTAACATCTGAGCACCATCTCTCCGATGTTATTTTTGTCATCGATTTTATTTTACTTTGCTACTGAATCGACCCTACATGAAATTTGGAGCCTCGTACTCTCTACAAAGAAACTGCACAAATTAAAATTTAAAAAAAAATTAAAACTACAGGGCGCTGCTGAAATTAATATCGGCTGTGATATAAAATCTTAAACATTTCCGTATTATTCAAGCCAACAAACAACGGCCACCTCTAAAAACAGTCATACCAAAGAAAGGAGGGGATCTCCAACAACACTCTGTTGTAGCTCCCACTGCAAAACACCAAAAACACACAATGCCAAAACACAGTGCAGACATGCACAGCAAGAGATGTAAAAATAACCGGGAACACCAATACACCGCATAGATACATCAAACACAAGAGTCTACACATATGTCATTCATTCCGGGGTTCGCAACCGTTTCAATTGAATTCTAATGATTTTGCCTTGCCTTCTCGACTTTGAGACTGAATAATTGAACGGTACTTTTTTATTTTTATATAAATGAACGCGTTTCCTTATGTACATGTATTAGATCGGATCACAGGGAACTTAAAAACTACTTTCTAGTAATAGGTGTGACTACAGAAAATAAAAACCCTCTTTTTATAATTAATATAAACATTAAAGAAGTACCTAACAGTTATTCAGTCTCAAAGTCGAAGAGGCAAGGCCAAATCGTGAGAATTCCAATCGGAACGGTTGCGAACCCCGGATTGAACAACATTCCGAAGTAAAACCAGGTGCCCGGGGATAGTAAGCGTCTCCTGATCACATGCACCACCCGTCGCAACAGCTCCATGGAAACCTGTCAAATTCGGTGATTGTTTCGATGTACATTTGTTGTTTTTTAAAACAAACGAAACAAAGGCACCATTAAAATATGTAGACCAAAATACGATACGAGAGAGAGGGTCTACATATGATATGAGAGAGAGGGTCTACATATGATATGAGAGAGAGGGGTCTACATATGATATGAGAGAGAGGGTCTACATATGATATGAGAGAGAGGGGTCTACATATGATATGAGAGAGAGGGGTCTACGTATGATATGAAAGAGAGGGGTCTACATATGATATGAGAGAGAGGGGTCTACGTATGATATGAAAGAAAGGGGTCTACGTATGATATGAAAGAGAGGGGATCTACATTTGATATGAGAGAGAGGGGTCTACGTATGATATGAAAGAGAGGGGTCTACATATGATACATGTATGAGAAAGAGGGGTCTACACATGATACATGTATGAGAGAGAGGGGTCTTCATATCATATGAGAGAGAGCGCGCACTCTTCATATCATATGAGAGAGAGGTTAAAGGCGGAAGAATTATGGGGTCCCAGATCCATGTTCAAAAGCCAATGCTAAGCACGTTACAAAAACCAAATTTAAAATGATACTGAAGTGTTCCAACCTTATACCTTTTTGAAGAAAAAATTCAAACCAATTTTCATGCACCAGACATGTGTCTCGGATATTTAATCCTCATCAATATTTGTTTTGGGTGTTTTGGAATGTTGTTGTTGGTTATGCAACCAGGTCTGGTTGGATATCCCCTCCCTTCTTCCATCCAAAGTGCTTTTCATAAGCCACCAAAATTCATTTCGCTAGCGCCCTCTGGTTTTATTTTCATTTATGTGCATTTACTTTACAGAAAGTGCGCGCAAGTTTCGGCAGCAGATCCAAATAAAATATCTGTTCAAAATAGCATTGGACGGATGGTGCTAAGATGCCAACCTCCTTTTATTTCGATATTATTTTTCGATGAAATAAGTTTCCAAAATAGAAAAAAAAATACGTATGATGTCAAATTGATAAAGGGTCAAAACAAAGCTTCTTTCAGGCGACAACTAATGTTTAACCACTAAAACTAATGTTTAGTCGACTAAAACTGTTTTAGTAGACTAAAACTAATTTTATTCGACTAAACTTACTTTTAGTCGCCGTTTAAATGTTGTGCAAATTGCCAAATAAAGAGACAAAACAAATAATGCTCTGCTCCTATCATTCCGGTTTGTGCAGTAAGTTACGTACCCTAGTGGGTAGTCAAGTTCACTATCCAAGCCTGGTCCTTCAATCGTGATGGAGCATCCTGTAAGTGGCCTTCTCGACAGTGGATTTGTGAAGGAAACTCTGCATTCAAAGGGCTTTCCAACGAACACTTTTTCAGATGAGACCTGAGTAAATTGAATCATTTGCAAGCTTGTTTCTTTTTAACTACTAGTAAGCATGCAAAATAAAAGATGTCTCCCTTCCCGGACAATCTATACCCTTTCATACTTCTTGGCATAGAAATATCAGGGTTTCGTATTCGAGTTTACTACATACACTTTCCTAATATATAATTTAAAACAAACCAAGGATTAATGTTAAATTCTCGGTTGCCTTTTGGGGTTTTACAAAAAATCCTTGTTTCCGTCAACTTCATCTTTGATTTGGTTTGGTTTTGTTATTTGATTTGCATTTAATAAGAATAACATTATTTTTCATTATTCAATTTCTACGGTTGTGAAGAATTTTGAATTCTATTATATTTTTCTGTTCATAGTACCTCGAGATTCAACTCTGGTTTCCTCAGAAGAAAATCGTCCTGCCAACTCTCTACTTGCCCTGTTTCCAAGACCTTCAACATGGCGGACACCTTCATCGACGCATGCTCAGTCAGTCGGTCCAGATAATCACTAGCCCTCACTTGCATCGAGACTTCGCCCTCTGAAATCCAGTTATGCCATTATGGTCATGGTAATTTCTTTAAATTTATTCATTTCATCTCAATAATACTAATTAAGTCTAAAAATCTTTCATTTCAAGCTTCCGAGAATTTTGTCACGGTAACCATATGATACCGCATATTTACTAATGCCGAAATAATTACATATTTTGTTAAATATGTCCCACAAATTTTCGATATAAATTTTCTGAAACTTTTTCAGGAACCCTCCCATCAGCACACATGTATGTTTGCATCTTCATACTGCGTTTTTCTGGTAAGAAAAAAGGACAGAAATTGGGACAATTTTCCAAGGGGGCTGCCTAATGCTTAAATTAAACTAAAAAATAATATTCATTTATATGTTGACAATTGTTTAGGTAATTCTTGTCATGAAGATACTCTTAAAAGATTTGGTTTAATTTTAAAAACAGCTTTTTCTGTGAGTTTTTTAAGATCAATTCTCCAAATATGTACCCTCTTGGGGACATCAAACAGAATATTTATCTATTTTTTATGACCTTATAACAATTACCTGCATTTGGTCCTATGACGGTATTAAAGCTATGTTCCTTAATGATAGCCTGCCGTTCACCTGTGTACGTTATAGTTTCGCATATTATCTTTCCTTCTAATGTTCTTCTTTGAAAACTAGTGTTCTTAACCATAAGATCTACGGAAAAGTTTCGACCAATCAAAATCCAATCTCTGTCTCTAAAACCTGTTATTTTGACATCTTGCTGTAAAGTTTTAAAAAATTACTTGTAACGTATAAATCTTCAAAGTCAAAATTTAAGAAAATTCAAAGAAGATAAAAATAAAAGGTGTGCGTTAAGCTCTATTCAGATTTTGCTCATGTCAAATTATTAGCATGTAGTGTCGTAGCATTATGCTAACGCATGTTTTTTTTTCAAATTTCTTTATTTGCATTTTATACTTTTCTCTAAATTTGACAAAATTCATTAAAACTTCCCTGGTCAAATTCAACAAGGTCCGGTCGATTGCTAAGGACCAATCAAGATACACAGATCCCTTGCATAATGTAAAACATCAACATAATAGTTGTAAATTTACACCACTGGTACATGTATATATTCTTTATTCAAAAAGATAACTTTAATACACATACTTGTTTCTCGTTGTTGTAGACATTGTTCTTCCTTAAAGACGCACGGCTTGCAGCAATTACAGCGTGGCGTTCACGTTCAGATTCTAAAAAATAATATATTTTTAAATTTTATTTTTCATTCAGAATATAGAAGTTTCACCCTCTGCTTCGAAAGAGCAGCCTTAAGCTGTCAATATTAAGCTCATTTTGGCATCAGAGAGAGTAAGTAATTGAAGTAACTGATCCCTTCTCGAATGAAACCATGTTTTGTTCCTTTAATCCAGATAACTACACCATCAATTTGAAATGACTCCGTGCATGTGTGTGTGGTTGGGGGAATCGGGTCTAATCTTTCAGTTGATTGGCTGCCCTTCAGAGTATGTCCATTTTGTAAATAGATTTACATATAACCTGAACAAATACATAGTTCAACAAACAAGCATATAGATACCCCCATTCCTCCTAGACAAACGAAATCGACATCCCCTAAAAATAACAAACAAAAAATGTGGAAAGTGAAAAAAAATTACATATATCACCAATATATTTTCCTTTGAGGGTGTCGGGATATTTTTTAGGAAATTTTTATTTTATTCACATTTTTATTGATTCTTCTTTTTTTTTTTCTTTTTTAGGGGAGGTCTTGTTTTCCAAAAACTTTCGTTTTAAGCCTCCTAACAAATGGTATTGATTCTTGCTCCTTTATGACTCGAAACAAATTAAGTCAGTTCTGGTTATATTTCTAGGGTCTGCATTTGCATTTTAGCATACAAAACTTACCATCCGGGTACTTGTATTCATCAGTGATATCCTGACGGATAACGTCGAGCGAATTGACTATGGATCTAACTGGCTTGCCATCTGGAAGTTTGGTACTTATCTTCTTACCTATTCTTAATGTCAGAGAACAAAAATATCAAAATATCACAAACAACATCAAATATATCTCTCTCTCACACACACTCACAACCACCCTCCCTCACCCTCTCTCTCTCACACACAACCTCTCTCATATACCCTCACACACCTTCCCTCTCTCACACACACTGCCTCCCTCCCTCACTCACAACCTCTCTCACACACTTACACTCTCTCTCACACACCCTCCCTCACACACACCCTCTCTCATATACCCTCACACATCTTCCCTCTCTCACACACACACTGCCCACCTCCCTCATACACTTACACTCTCTCACACACTGCCTCCCTCCCTCACACACACTGCCTCCCTCCCTCACACACTTACACTCTCTCACACACACTGCCTCCCTCCCTCACACACTTACACTCTCTCACACACACAGCCTCCCTCCCTCACACACTTACACTCTCTCACACACACTGCCTCCCTCCCTCACACACTTATACTGTCTCACACACACCCTCTTTCGCCAACACACTCTTTCGCGCTCTTTCTCTCTCTCTCTCTCTCTCTCTCTCTCTCTCTCTCTCTCTCTCTCTCTCTCTCTTTGACACAAAGATACCAAAGGTACAAAAATCGTAATATGTACCCTAAAGATAACTACTGTAAATCAAGCTCATATATAGGTGACCTCAATGAGGTGGCACACACCCTCTTTTCCAATGAAAAGTATTCTCTACGAAACAATTTAAATCTGATAATGAAATTGAACTTAAGAGAATCGCTTACGCAGTTTTGTCCAAGTTTAAGATATACCATTGTCCGTCAGTGCTCTTCCCCCAGTTGATTTTGTCACCATTGACTTCAGCAAATAAGAACGGACCATCGTGTGGGAGCTCACACTTACCCTCCCGTACAGCTCTAAGGGACGTTGGTCCTAATTGGAACATACCTGAGGAAAACGGTAGTATGTACATCGTAAGCCACAGAAAGATATTCTTCAGTTTCTAGAGAATATCGCTTCTTTGCTTGTTTGCATAGCAAATTGGAGGAGTTAAGATGCGAAAAGGCGCATCATAACTTATCGTTATTGTGTCCTAAATTCCCTATTTTGTGCAAAGAAATTGCAACGCGAAGAAGCGAAATCCCTAAAATAACATCTCAAGTTTCATCTTTTAAACCAATATAGACTGTTCCCCAAGTGTCTTTCTTGATATTTTTTATTAAATATGGCGCTCCTGGTATATGACGGTTCCGGGGATTCGTTGAGCTGGAATATTCTACGCTTTCACTTTGTACACGTGTTTTCATAATAATAAATAAAACATATCCAGAAAAACATCAGAATTCAATGAGTCACAACCATAAGTACAGTCATGTAGGATAAATATGGCAATGAATTATGTACTTATGTTTTGTTGATTTCTTTCTTTTTTTTTATTTTCTTGCTTGAACATCGAGGGCGGGTGCGGCTAGCCAAACAAGGGATGCTTACTCCTCCTAGGCACCTGGTCCCATCTAGAAGAATTTTCATACTTTTTGGCCATATTACATTGTTTAGACTGAGGATCACTGACGAGGGTTTAGTACCCGAAACGTGCATGTCTGGTCCATGCTGTAAATTTATCAGGTTTTAAATGATGCTATTGAATTTAAAGACGTTAAACCTTGCTAAGGGTCTGTCGATGCTCAATTTGGTGCTTTATTGTGTGCGCTGTTGAGATTGTCGTCAGGATCTTCTTTATTTAATTTATGTACCTTCATAGAACATAATCTTCTATTTCTTATTGAACGTTGAATATTCTATAAATCGAAAGTTCAATCTTTTCCTTCTTTTCTTTATAATTCTGTTTAAATTCTACTTTAAAATTTAAATTGGATAGCCGAAAATAAACAAAGTTTCATAAAAAGATTTAAACCGCATGAATAAAGTATTTCCTTAGCATGAATTCTTCATTCTTTCAATATTTACCATGTATATTTATCCATAAAGTCTTTCAAAAACTAATGAATATATTAAGAGCGGACCTACAGATGGACGGTCAGGAAACCCTGAAAATTGCACAAAATGGTCGTTTTACCCATTTTAGGTATAATTTTGTTCAAGGCTATAATCTTAAGCTCCCCCACCAAAACCACCGCCCGACAGCTTGAACACCCCCTCCCTGAAAAAATAAATTCTACATCCTCCAACGTTGAATATAATATCATCCTTGATACCTTCACTTCTTTCTTGGGGCGTGGCGTCTATGGTCTGCCATCCCCCGTACCCAGAGGGGAGGTCCTTTCTCCTCATCCAAACGTCATTCCAACAATGGAAATTCCTGTAAATTTGAAAGAAATGATTTTATCCCCTCCTTTGTTTTAAAAGATTATTTATCTATTTATTGAGATATCTTCAAAATAAAGGAAATTTCCAGAAAAAAAGAGAATTTTTGTTTATATTTTCTCTGAAATCAGCAATCGTCCGTCGTTATTCGGTTATTTTGCCGTGTTTTAACTCATCATCAGAACTTCTGACCAAATTTTGGTGAAATTTAGTCACTGACCAAAATTAAGGGTTGTATTTTGTCTGGATTCGTCGAAAGCTTGTGCAACCAAAAGTAAAGGTAGGTTAAAGGGATACTGTCTTTAGAACGGATGTCATGAGAATTATCAAACAGAATGTCTCATGAATTGGGAATTAATTTCATCAAGTGGACATCAAATAGTAACAAAACCGACTGAAAATGAGCTAAAGAAGATCCTGACGGAAATCTCAACAGCACTCACAATAGAGCACAAAATTAAGCATCGACGGACCCCTAGCAAGCTAGAGATGGGACCAGGTGTCCGGGAGGAGTAAGCATCCCCTGTTGGCTAGCCGCACCCGCCGTCGATGTTTAAGCACGAAAATGAAAACAATATACAAACTTCATGCACAATGTCCAAATCCAGCAAATTTCAATAATACGGAATTGTTCCAACTCTTCATTTTCTTGAAGAAAATTTCAAACCACAAGACACATGTTTCGGATAGTGAATCCTCATAAGTGTAATAAATAATGCCGAAGTGATTTTCAGACAAAGTAAAATGCATTTTTGTAGCGACCTGTTGTTTTATTTTTACAATTTATTATTCATTGGACATATTCAAAGAGTGTGCGGCTCTAAATTTCCTGCAGGGTCGATTTAGTAGCATAGTAAAAGAAATCTATGACCAAAATAGCTAGAATTTTAACTCCTTCAATTATATTTTTGGAAAAGTGACAAGTTTAGCAATATAGTATACGATACCAAATTTATAAAGGGCCAGATCAAAGCTTCTTTCAGGCGACAGAGGTCGAAAGAAGTAAATATTAGAATTTGAACATTCAATCGCGGGGAACAAATTTAACTGTTCCACAATGCAAAAGACTAATATAATCTATCCCCAGATGTGATCAGGGACAAAGAAATCCAACCCGAGTGTCCAGGATTTGCTTGTACCACGACGAGGCTTGCCGAGTCGTGGACATAAGCAAATCCTGGAAACGAGGGTTGGATTTCCGTGTCCCTGATCACATCTGGTGATTGATTATTTTTCTCCCACTGTCTAAAAGCGCTCAAAAATGAGATTTTATGTATTGTTTTCTATATTTTGATCGGCTAACATCGCTATCATGTATGACGTCACAATTGACGTTGCAGTCAAAAGGCACGTGAAAATGTTATCTTACCCCATAGAGGTAAGACAAGGATATCTTTTCCCAGCGTTTCCATGGATATCCTTGTCCACAGTGGGAGAAAATAAATGTTTTAATAATAATATGGACGTGTCCAAACTTATTACCTTCTTGAAGAAAAATTCAAACCAATTTCAATGTTTCGGAAAGAAAATCGTCATCAGTTGTACATGTTCTTAAAGTCCAACAGGAGACTGTATAAAGGAGACAGCATTTCCCCACTGACCACTTTAGGCCTAGGATTTATACTAGTATCTCTTATTGTTATCTGATTTATTTGTTTTACACCTTATACCCTTATCAATTTTTGATTGACAGCTTAAAACAGATGAGACTGGGGCATCCCATCAGCATAAAAACATCACTTATCGGTACGTCTTTGATTCACGCGCAGTCTCCAACGATATGACGCCTACCAAGCTTACGTCACTCAGGTATGCATATTGATGACCGGGTGGTTTTCAGACAAAGCCAAATATATTAAGTAGCGCCCTCTATGTTTATTTTTAGATTTTGAATTTGTGCATTTACTTTGCAAAGAGTGCACGGCTCCAAATTCATAGTTAAATAAATCTATGATTAAAATAACTTTGGAGGGATAAACATAGACACGAGCATAAGGTAAATAGTTACTTTCGATTGTGTTTCTCCAGAGAAAGACGTAAGAAGTACATGTTTTATGTCCGAGTCATTTTAAAAGCTAGGGCAGATAGGATGACACAAAGTTCAGCTAATACTAATCTCACCATATTTGGTCGCTTATGTCTTTAAGGACAGACCCGCTCTGTGTGTCCCAGTATACATCCACCGTTACACTGCCGTCAAGGTCATGAGCTGAGGCGAAATTAGACACCGTCCTACAGGCTATTCCAAGAGCACGGCATACTAAGGAAAAATAAAAAAAAACGCGTATAACTAATACGCGTTCTACAAGACCATGGAACAATAAGCAAAACGAATGTGTTCAGAAAACAAAGGAGGGGATCTCCAACAATACTAGGTTGCAGCACCAACAGCAAAACTCCAAAACACCCAATGCAAAAACACAGATCAGACACGCATAGAAAGAGATGCAAAAGGGACAAGGAACACCAACTCACAACATAGAAACATCAAACACAAAAGACCACACATAAACCAACGAGACCAATGGACAACCGTTGCCGACCTAGGACGGCCACTTGCTACGCAAGTAGCAGACGGTGTGGTTATCTGGATTACGTGCGCACAACCCTCTGACTTACCTTATGTGCGCCTAACAAATTATTCCAAGGACATGAAATCAGACGACGACTAAAGAAGAAAAAGCATAAATAGAGGCGAAGCTAGACACTGTTTAAAGGACACGGTATGTTAAGTGAAAATAAGTCCCCTCCGTCGAGCCGATAGGGGACTAAAAAGAAGCCATATCATGAGCAGAAGCGAAGTGATACGCGTTCTACAAGCTATTGCAATTACCATGCATACATAGAAGACTAAAGGGGAAAATTATCAGTTGGGGTGAAGTTCGACATTGCCATACAAACATTTCCAAGTTTATGGTATTCTAAGGGAATGAGGAAGGCATACAATAAGCAGAGTTTAAGTTAGACTAAATCCTACAGCACACAAAGGATAATAAATAAGTCATATTGTAAGCAAAGGCGAATTCGAACAACACCCTGCAATCTAATTCAAGGGCAAAACATATCTAAGAAAATTGATTTGCGACAAAGATCGGCACGAATGTACAGACTATTCAACGTCATACTTAGGAGAAAAATAACGAAGCCAAATACCATAAGCCGAAACAAATCTATACAACGCCTTACAAACTCTGTGTTGTACTAAGGATAGCGTGAGCAGCGAAGTAATACGCAACCTACAAGGTCTTCCAAAGACATGGCACACTAGGAAGACTAACGGAGACATATTACGGAGACACATGTACGAGTTCACTAAATCTTTGTTCAACAAATTTTCTTGAAATTTCTGAAATATGGGTCCTGTAGCATCATATCCCACCCATCCTACTACGTCTTTCGGTATTTTTGGGACATAACTTTCACAGTATTCGTCCATATTTCATTGTTTGAATTGAAGACCACTGACGAGGGTTAAGTACCCGAAACGCGAATGTCTGGTCCATGCTGAAAATTTATTTGTTCTTAAATGCTTCTATTGAATTTGAAGACGTGACACCGTTCTGCAGGACATTCTTAGTACTCAGTAGAATAGAAGAATCTTAATCAACATTCTTATACTTTTTCAATGACATTAAGCAATATTATTTTTTATTACTAATGTTAAACTCTTCAAATTCAATAGCATCATTTAAGAACAGATACATTTGCAGCATGGATCAGACATGCACTTTTCGTTAACTTAACCCTTGTCAGTGATACTCAATCAATGGGTGGGGTATGATGCTACAGGACCCATGTTTTAGAAATTTAAAGAACTTTTGATACAGAATTTTACGAATGCGTTGAAGTAACAATCAAACGGAAGTTGTCCTGGTACCAGTTTTACGAAAGTAATTACGAAAATTTAAGGAATTTTCGTAAGTCTTGATCGCCTAATACTTCTTATATACTAATAATCGCGAGGTTTTGTTTCTGAATTTGTATTAAGTATGTAGAAATGCTATCAGGAAGAACAACATAATCTAAAGTGAAAAATATTTCATGCCTTTATTTGATGATGAAGGTTACGAAAATTCCTAAACATTTTCGCCAGTACATTTGTAAAACAGGCACCTAGTCCACCAGCAGTAACAATAACCAAGTGGTACAAATGTTAAACGTCTTCAAGTTCAATAGCATTATTTAGGAACAGATGAATTTGTAAGTTAATTTAAATGCCTTCAGTTGTCCATAAAAAGAAGATACAGTTGCAAGTGTTCCCTCCATGTTTACATGCAAACACATGTTTATGTATTCACCGAGAATTAACTTTCAACGAATGCAACAAATGTGCAATTATAACTCAGTGTAAAAAAATACTTCTATCTGTGTTTCAAAGAATTATAACAAACACTCATTATTGCCGAGTCCAAAAGGATGTCAAAAACATGTTAAGATAATGACTCTTGAAAGTAAAAAAATAAACGGATTTCTGAAGACATACTTCTAGAACATGCTCATCATTTCGGTTGCGTGTTGATGTTTTCTTTCCGTTCTAAAGAAGTTTTCAAACCTTTGTAACCTTCATTAATAAATAAAATTTTGCAATTAGTGGTTTCATCATTTGACGGATTCATTTGAAAAGGAACATCGACTCTGATAGAAATACATGTATTTGACGTTTTTCGGACTTTATCAGCAATGCTCATCTTAGGTAAATAAATTTGAATTACTCAATAAAGTTATGTTTATGTGTGCTCATTTATCACAATTTAGTAATATTTTGACATTGATTTTGTATGACTTTTTTTTCAATGTTTTCATTCTCCAAATACTAAAAGGGGATAAGTTAAATTTTCTTTTTTGGACAACTGAAGACATCTTGAAAAACTTGGAGAATTGACAGTGATGAATGGTCTATTTCCTTGTCTCAATATGTAATATGGCCAAAATCTGTGAAAACATTTCCTAAATATACCGAAAGACGCAGCAAGATGGCTTGGATATGCTGCTACAGGACCCAGGTTTTAGGAATTTAAGAAAATTTTGTAAACAGAAATTTTCAAATGCGTTTGAAGAAGCGGTTGATCGGTATTCAGCCCTCGTCAGTGATTCTCAATCTAAACAATGTAATATGGCCAAAATCTGTGAACACATTTCCTTCATATACCAAAAGACGTAGCAAGATGGCTGGGGTATGATGCAATATGAGCCAGGTTCTAGGCATTTGAAAAAAAATTGTAAACAAATTTTCAAATGCGTTTGAAGAAACGATCAACCCAAATTACAAATAACAGAGTATCTTTAAGTAATCTGTCATTGAACTGTTGGTGAACTGAAGATTATACACGTGAGCGTTGTGGTCTCTATAGCCTCTTGTTTCTCCTTTTATGTTCTCTTGACTTTAGTGCATCCCTTTATGTACTCTTAACTTAAGTGCATCTCTTTATGTACTCTTGACTTTAGTGCATCCCTTTATGTACTCTTAACTTCAGTGTATCCCTTTATGTACTCTTAACTTCAGTACATCAAATTATTCTGACCTTTAGAAAACTACAATAACTGCATCGAAAATCTCCTTTATTTGTCTCCAAATAATATGTTCTCCTTTATTTGTCTCCAAATAATATCTTCTTTTATTCTTAATTGTGACCTTTGGAAAATGCATTAATATCTGGAAAATATTTTTTCAAAGTCCCTAAATGACGTGATTTTTATTTCTAATCTTAACTGATGCAAACGATCGCTCAGAAGTTCACTATACAGTAAATACATTGCTGAATTGAAATTAACCTTTGTTTAAATACCAAGAAAATGTTCAACACGAGATCTCAGCATAGCAGACATAAAACACCTGCGTCTTAAGTGACAAAATATGGACAATGACTATATCCAAATACACAGTACAAAATCAATAATTCAGAAAATCATAACCGAAGGAAAACAAAGGATAAAACAGGAACCAAAGCAAACAAACAAAAACCTCCACCACATAAAAAGAAGTCAACTCCCAATATGGGAGTGAGACCAGGTTCCCAGGAAGAGCCAGTATCTCCTGCCTGCATGCAACTAATTCGCTTTAATTCAGCGGATATATCACATCCGGTTACTTCCATTTCGGAAGATACAAGTCTGTGGTTGAATGGTTCAAATGGTCTAAGGCATAATATCATCCACCTTTCTCGACAATGGGACATCATGGTGTATGACGAGTTCCCCGTATCGACCGTACAACTTCCTTGACCGTAGAAGTTGATCTTGACCTACGGAACATGTCGTCAAACCTGTGACTTTGACCCGCATATATGACCTTTATCCTAACTCATTTAAACAATAATCCACTACTAAACCGACACAAGCATCGTGCTTAAAATACTGGTTTGTCCCATATTTACATATCATCTTGTTCAAGATGATAGGATGGGCATCCCCTTACTTGCTGAACTTTAGATCTGCCCATGTATAATACTACAGAGTACGTTAAGAAACTATATCTGTGATCAGTTGATCTTACGTTGATTGTATTGTAAAATCACACAATATAACATACGACCTATACTACACACAGGATATTTGTCCAGAGGTGTGTTCGATTTGATATTGAAATCCTTTGGCGAAGGAGCCATACACACTGAGAAACACTGAGACGTAAACGAAATATTTGTTTCCTTTTAAAGAAAAAAATATCAGCGTTTAAACTACTCCTTTTTTTATATTCGGTAATTAATTGAAAATGGATACAATTACAAAACGTAAAATTCAAGAAACAAACAAGTACATGACAAATATGGATAATGACCATATCCCTGTAAACAGCACAAAATCGATAATTCAGAAAATCAGAAACCGAAGGCATACAAAATCAGGATAAAACAGGAACCAAAGCAAACAAACAAAAACCTCCACCATATGAAAAGAAGCGAACTCCCGATATGGGAGTGAGACCAGGTGCCCAGGAAGAGTAAGCATCTCCTGCTTGCATGCAACACATGTAATTATTTATATGTGATGAGACGCTGACCCGCATCCACTTTAGAAAAACGTCCTTACTTGTTGTGACAATGCCCGCAAAGACAAAGCATTGGCCAAACTTTACTGGTTTCCGGTTTTGTAAGTACTGCCGCAATATGGCGACACTTCCGTTCCATGTCATGGGTGATTTCCCTCCGACGTAAGGTTCCGACCATCTTCCCACCAGAACTCCATTGTCGTCATTCGAGTTGACCTGGAAGTTTACATATATTCCATGGAAACAATGACAATAACAGGTCAATAAATAGGTCAGATTTTAAAGCATCGATTTTTTTTTCAAACTGAACAGCAATCATCGGGAACAAATGGTGCGACCATGGGATGTTCCAATAAATGTATGACAATTTATTTCAATACTTCAAATTAAATACACTTCTCCATTTATTCATAGCGAATAAATATATTTCATAAATAAAATGTTCCAAAATATTTTGATGCATTTTTCGAAGAAATAAATGAATTAGATAGACAAAATTATATCTCCAAAAGGAGGAGGTTGCAACGCAGACTTACTATTCTCGAAATTATGCGGCATACTCTAACAGGATCGGCCATTTGATGACCATATCGACCGCTGAAACCTCTTTGGACACAAAATAAGGCAGCTTCAAGAACTTGGTCTTCGAACTAGAAATAAATATAGAATGATACTTTAAAAGATTTTCTAAGTATCTTTAATAAAAAAAAAATGTCACTTAAGTTCAGCATCTTCAAATTGAATAGCATCATTTCAGAACAGATAAATTTGCATCATGGACCAGACATGCACGATTCGGGTACTTAAACTTCGTCAGTGATCCTCAATCTAAACAATGTAATATGGCCAATGTGTGTGAAATTTATTATGTCCAAAATGTACCGAAAGACGTAGCAGGATAGTTGGGATACGATGCTACAGGACCCACATTCAAAAACTTTCAAGAAATGTTGAGAACAAAAATTTCCGAACACGTTGAAGAAACAATCAACCGAAGTTGATCGAACTTGGCTACATGTGCCATCGGGGACTCCTGGTCCACCAACAGTGATACTCACCGAGTGGCACAGATGTTAAACGTCTTCAAATTGAAAAGCATCATTTAAGAACAGATAAATTTGCAGCGTGGACCAGACATGCACCTTTCGGGTACTTAACCCTCGTCAGTGATCCTCAATCTTAACAATGTAATAAAGCCAAAAAAAAAGTGTGAAAATTATGATGTCCAAAAATGTACCGATAGATGTAGCAGGAGGAGTGGGATATGATGCTACAGGACTCACGTTTTAGAATTTCAAGAAATTTGCGTCCATAAATTTTGCAATGTGTTGAAGAGACAGATGATCAGCCGAAGTGACACTCACCAAGCAGTATAAATGTTATTCGTCTTCAAATTCAATAGCATCAATTAAGAACAGATAAATTAGCAGCATGGACAAGAGATGCACGTTTTGGGTACTTCACTTTCGTCAGTGATCCTCAGTCTAAACAATGTAATATGGCCAAAGAGTACTTGTATGAAAATTGTGATGTCCAAAAATGTACCGAATAACGTAGCAGGATAGGTGGGATATGATGCTACAGGACCCACGTTTTAGAAATTTCAAGAAATTTGCTAACATAAATTGAAACAGAATCCAAAAAGAAAATCACAATAAATAGGCAGTACCTTTCCTTATTAATTATTATTTTCTCTCTACGTCAGTGAATAAAAAGCAAACACAAAAGTCGAAACCATATTCCAAAAACTAAAATCGAAAGGCTTGCGGATTGTTGACAAAATACAAAACATAACTTCCCCACGCGAATAGAAAATAGGACAAACAGACGGAGACAATAACCCAAGCCCCATTGAAACACGAATGACTACTTATTTAACGAGCTACTCCATTGTATAATACATTGTAGGTGGCGCTGTTAAAACGCTTCGTGCCAATTGAATCATTAAACATATCAAATGCATGTATAGTATCCGAGCAGGAAGGACCAAAGAGGAAGCCCAAAGCCTATCCCAATTTCTATCTTAGTGTTACCCACAGTTTCGATGCTTGGCCAAGGAATGACCAAAATCAATAGTAAGACACCCTGAAAAAATTGAAGAAGAAATAGATGTACACTATAAATGATAGATGAAATTGCATTAATCCGCAAGTCCAACAAACATGATGACTTCAGATTGTCTCCCTTTGTGTACTATGGAACTCGCATGGCGCAAAATCGCAAACTTCCAGTTCGCTAAGCTCCGCCTATTCAAGTGATTTTTGCAGGGGCAAGAAATGTACATGCAACACCAATATGACCTAGATAATACCTTTTCCAAGGGAGGAAGGGGAGGGGTACCAGGGGGTTTACACAGACAATTGTGCCTCATATGAAATTCATGTGAAATTTACATGAACTTTACATGAGGGTTCATATGAATTTTTTTGTGAAACAGGCACGAACATGAAATTTACATGAAAAGTTTCACACGAAATTCATGTGAAGATTTTTACACGGATGTTATGTGAATTCAGTTTCCTGTGAAGGTCACTTAGAAAAATTCATGTGAAGGAAATTCATGTGAAATATTTTTCACATAATTCTTATGTGAAATTTATATGAATTTTACATGAACTTTCATGTGAAATTTACATGATGCTCATTTCATATGATTTTCATGTGAGGCAAAATTGGCTGTGTAGGTCATGGTTTTGAATAAAAATAAACGTAAAGGCGGGAAAAATCAGTATTTCATACAGATTCCAGGGGATCCCCCTCTATATTCATTCTTGACCGTTGTACATGCTAGTTCCTACGTGTCAAATAACTAAAAAGATTCATGAATATCTAACCTGGCCATAGAACCACGGTTTGGCGCCAATCTGTTTGTAATTCCCATTAAATATAACACCGCTGTCATTCAGTAAATATTCTTCTAACAAATCCCTGCTGTCAAAATAAACATCGTCCTCTGGAAAATGAAAGTAGAAATATGAAAGTTTTATCGTATCAAATGATTGTATGTTTTCATGCTAAGAACTCACCAAAACGTATGTTTATCTTTGGAATTTCATTAAAAAGAAAGATTTTTTTACCTTGCTGGCGTCCGATTTCATTGATAGATATTTTGTGGGCAAGTGATCATTTTTGTTTCAAAACATCAGATTTCAAATATTTCACCAATAAATGACAATTAATAGGACCTTGTCAGAATTTGAGATGGTTGGTCTACAACAAGGTTTGATCACATGAAATCCAGCGTATCTCGCTATTATTGCGGACCGTATGAGGGGAACTATATGCAGAAATTCGATATTAATTTTGGCAAATTTGAAAGTTCAAACCATTCAAGATGAAATTCTTTAAGCATACTAAACAGAGAATTACGAATTTTGACGATTGTAAATTATTTTGTATCAAACCCTCGTGTTTTGTTATTTTGTCTAGATTTATATGTGGAAATCGTCTGTTAGTTTTTGGTATCCAAACTTCTCTTAAATCCATTACCTTTACACCATGGATTAAATAGTACGTAGATAGGTGTCTTGATTTCATATTTATAGTTGACAGGTTTTCCTCCCTCCTGTACAACATTCTCTATGGTCAATTTCCAGTCTCCTACAATGCAATCTGGAGGTGTTGTTATGGCTACGACTGCTTCCGTTTTCCGCTGTAATCTTCCGGTAAGGATTACCGCCCATCCGTTGGCATTTGCGACGGTTGATAATAAGCACTGAACATGAGTTCCTTTTCCTGGCTTTGGATTTGGTCCTATGGTTTATAAATTTTACTTATTTGAATAAATAAATATTCATCAAAACTTATCTGACATATTAACAAAATAAAGCCTGTGTTTGTGAAACACGAATGCCCCCGGTGGCATCATTGTTAGTATAAACTTCATTTTCTGTTAAGTATGTCACAGTGAAAGGTCATTCAAAAGTTATGCCCAATGTTAAAGTTTTTGAAAAGTATGTCAAAGGTCAAGGTCAAGGTCACAAGGTCAAAAATATTGATATCAATGGAAAGGTCTTGTCACAAGGAATACACATGTGAAATATGAGAGTCCTATCACTTACCATTCAAAAGTTATGCCCAATGTTAAAGTTTTTAAAAATTAGGTCAAAGGTGAAGGTCAAGACGTCAAAACTTTTGGTATCAATGGAAAGGTCTTGTTGCAAGGAACACAGATGTGAAATATGAAAGCCCTATCACTTACCATACAAAAATTATGCCAAATGTTAAAGTTTTTGAAAAATAGGTCAAAGGTCAAGGTCAAGGTCACGAGGTCAAAACTTTTGGTATCAATGGAAAGGTCTTGTCGCAAGGAACACATTTGTGAAATATGAAAGCCCTATCACTTACCATTCAAAAGTTATGCCCAATGTTAAAGTTTTTGAAAAGAAGGTCAAAGGTCAAGGTCACGAGGTCAAAAATTTTGGTATCAATGGAAAGGTCTTGTCACAAGGAACACACATGTGAAATATGAAAGCTCTATCACCTTCCATTCAAAAGTTATGCCCAATGTTAAAGTTTTTGAAAAGTATGTCAAAGTTCAAGGTCAAGGTCACAAGGTCAAAAATATTGATATCAATGGAAAGGTCATGTCACAAGAAATACACATGTGAAATATGAAAGTTCTATCACCTTCCATTCAAAAGTTATGCCCAATGTTAAAGTTTTTGAAAAGTATGTCAAAGTTCAAGGTCAAGGTCACAAGGTCAAAAATATTGATATCAATGGAAAGGTCATGTCACAAGAAATACACATGTGAAATATGAAAGTTCTATCACCTTCCATTCAAAAGTTATGCCCAATGTTAAAGTTTTTGAAAAGTAGGTCAAAGGTCAAGGTGAAGGTCACGAGGTCAAACATTTTGGTATCAATGGAAAGGTCTTGTCACAAGGAACACACATGTGAAATATGAAAGCTCTATCACCTTCCATTCAAAAGTTATGCCCAATGTTAAAGTTTTTGAAAAGTAGGTCAAAGGTCAAGGTGAAGGTCACGAGGTCAAACATTTTGGTATCAATGGAAAGGTCTTGTCACAAGGAACACACATGTGAAATATGAAAGCTCTATCACCTTCCATTCAAAAGTTATGCCCAATGTTAAAGTTTTTGAAAAGTAGGTCAAAGGTCAAGGTCAAGGTCAGAAGGTCAAAAATTTTTATATCAATGGAAAGGTCTTGTCACAAGGAATACACATGTGAAATATGAAAGTTCTATCACCTTCCATTCAAAAGTTATGCCCAATATTAAAGTTTTTTCGGACAAACAGACAGACAGACAAACAGACGGACAGGCCAAAAACTATATGCCCCCGAATCTGTGATTCCGGGGGCATAAAAACATCAATTATAATTGCTGGTTTCATTCTCTTATCTGTGTTTCTGATAAAATCTTTCAAACTTGTATTCTTTTTTTGCTTGTTAAAATCTAACATACAGTTTTCCACAAGATTGTTTAAGTTTATCTTGACACATCGAACAGGAGGAGTCCTTTTATGTTTAAAATCTGTCTGCCTTTATTTACTTATATCAAAAGAGAAGTGTTGCAAGGACGCACTGCTCGAGATAACCAGCCAAAGTCAGCATCTGATCCAGATTGTTCTCTTTTTATGCATTGTCTTGTTATTCATATTTTGTGTTTCGGTATGTCTGTTTTGTTTGTTTATTTGAGTGAGTCATTGTTAAATGGTGCTTTTGTGTGTCTCGCTTGAATTGAGGCGTCGGGTTTTGCATTCAATTACGAGATGCTTCATGTGATGGAGGTTTTTTGTTTGTTTGTTTTACTTCTTGTTTTATCCTGATTTTGTCTGCCTTCGATCTATGATTTTCTGAATTATTGATTTTTTTATTGTGTATGGAGATATAGTCATTATCTTTATTTGTCATCGTTGTGAACTGTTCATTATTGAGGTGTCCATGATAAGAATACATAGAAATATACATGCCCGACGCACCGTAGTGATTTTGTTTTGTCCTGGCGGCTGTGCAAAGCAAAGCAGCTTTAGTCATTTCTTTTATTCTGAAACTGTTTTGTTTCATATCCACTATTTGTTATCGTCATGGAGATGTGTTTAGTTTAGTTTAGTTAATTATAATATAAAGAGTAAAAGTATCACCTATTGTAAAAACAAAACGTAGAGTATTGTTTTTTAAACTGAACTTTCTGTTGAACCGTAGAATGACCTTGAACTGTTGACCTCGTCTGACTACAAGACCGCCATTGCGTACAAGGTCAAACTTGTCAGTATGATGTGTGTTGGCATTTTCCACACTCAAAAGATCCACTGATGTTATCTGTGCAGTCTTGGTACCGTCATGGTAATCTGTCAAAATATAATTAGAAACAAATATCTGTTAACAAAATTTTCTTAAATTTCTGAAACCTGGGTCCAGTAGCATCATATCCCAGCCATTTTGCTATATCTTTCGGTATTTTTTTAACATAACTTTGACAAATTTGGCTATATTTCTTTGTTTAGATTGAAGATCACTGACGAGGGTTTAATACCCGAAACGTGCATGTCTGGTCCATGCTGTAAATTTCTCTGCTTTCAAATGATGCTAATGAATATGAAGACGTTTAACATCATATGTAATGCTAGTTCTGTTACACTCAAGCGAAAATGTTTTAATGAAAGGAAGCAGGAAAAGTGAAATGATCTGAGTACCATGTCTTAATTTTTGTGGATTTACTTCTATTTATATCTTATACAATTTGTAAATTTTTTAACCAAACATTTAGGTCTTTTTTTGCTGATTGCAATTTTTTCATATATTCTTTCATATAAACATTGAAATATTTGTTCTTTGGCAATTCTTCAGTACACCAGAAGTGTATTTTAATGAACAAAGTCTCAACAGTGTTGTTCGAGTCGTAATAGGGGGAATAATAGAAAGGTCAATATATGCATAATTCTTAACATGATCTAAAACTAAGGTTAAAGAGACAGCTAAACATTGAGAGAACTGTCTCTAGATTTTGAAGAACTATCTTAAAGAATATACAAATATATTACAAACCAATGAGGAAAGCAAATGTTTGGTTTTAGATGTTGACAACATGTCCCATTCATGTTTATTCTCCTTAATGCACTCAAAATAATTCCTTAAGATTGATAACCTCAGAGAGATAATGCATTTCAATTTGCAATTGCATCCTTACTAGTAGATAATCACAAAAAGAGCATCTTAAACGTCAAAAGAAGTGAGAAAATTCTATTTAAACTGTTTGACATGAAGTTCTACTGACGAGGATTCAGTATACGAAACACGTGTCTATTACAATAAAATTGGTACTATAGAACATATATTCCAATATTGACAATTAGTAAGACTGCTGAAAGTCAAATCGAAGACCTAAAATCCTTAAATCGTAATCGATGGGTCTACAAATAATGAAACAAACAAAGCAAATCAATTGTGATATTTTGCAATTGAGCATAGGTGAATTCCCAATGGAAATGAAGCAATATGACCAGGAAGAGTAAGCATCATCCAATGCTTGAAGGCAACACCTGTCACTTTAGTCTCAACTATTACACATCTTAAAATTTATGACATCACCAAAGAACAGATTTTTCAGCATGGACCAGAAATGCAAGTTTCGGGTACTTAAACCTCGTCGGTGATCCTCAATCCAAAGAATTAAAGATGTTCAAAGACTGTGAAAAAAATTATGAAAATTGAAGCAGGATGGGTGGGATGTGATGCTACAAGACCCACTTTTAAGAAATTTCGAGAATATTTTGCGAACAGAAATTTGCGAATGCGTTTGAAGAAATGATCAACATATGTTGTTTGGACCTAGCTACATGTGCCCTGGGGACTCCTGGTCAACCACTAATGACACTCACCAAGTGGTACATAGTTCAGCATCGTGTAGCGAAATCCTTTCTCCTACTTTTGCCAGTAGGTCTATGTCTTAGGTACATGTTATACAAAATCAAAATACTGTTTAATTTCCAAGTGAAGTTCTGCATTGAAAATAATGTAGTACCCAAACACTTCTGGTAGAAACCAAGCAATTGATGCTTCTTTTCTCTTCGATTGTGCGTTTTTTCTTACATTTTGTGATCACAAAATTACGTATAAAGGCCCGCTCGTTCTTCACATAATAATACATATATGGATTTAGAAAACAAAGTGGAAATTGAAAGTGTTCCAAATCTTTATATTCAAGGTGGAGCATCCTTTCAGGTCTCAGATGCTCATATTTTCAAAATAACAACTTTTTCAATATTTTCATCTCCATATACACGTATTCAAAGCTTATGTTAGACCTGATATAAAAACGAAATATAATTCGTGGTTTCATGATTATACCACGAACTTCAGATGTTTGAACTTTAACATTGGACCCTACGGGAAAAGTAAGAAGAATCCCTTTTTAGAGGTGATAAAATGTAACTATAAAAGTTTATTTTCCCTAAACCATATTAGTTTGATAATCTGAACAATATTCTGAAATGAAAAAATAGGATATCAAGGCAAAAAATTAAATACATGTACCAGCAATTGTGACCTGAGGGATACTCTACCATTAGGGAGGGTGGGGAGTTCACTTTTTTCTTTTTCTTTTTCCAGTCTAAATTATGTACCACGGATGAGGAAAGACGACGTTATTTTTTCAACCTATTCTTGTTTTGTTCCTGCAATGTTATGTTAAATGTCTTCAAATTTATTAGCATCATTTAACGCACTCTCTGTAATGTAAATGTAAAGATCTAACTTCAAAAAATTAAAGAGGGCGCTACTGAAATTATTTTTGATAGCTCCTCTGAAAGCATCACTGATGAGAATTTAATATTCGAAACACGTGTCTGGTGCATGGAAATTGGTTTGGAATTTTCCTCAAGAAGGTATAGAGTTGAAACCCTTCGACATGATTAAGAACTGATAAAATTGCAGCATGGATCAGACATGCACTTTTCGGGTTCTTAATCCGCGTCAGTGATTCTAAATCCAAACAATGCAATATGGCATTTCTGATTTCACTGTTTTACACTTTTGGACATTGTACACATCTTTCGAACTTTAAATCTCGTTTTAGAAGTCATTCGTATCAGATAAGAAACTCACATCACAAAAAACAAAGAAATTTCCTTTATAATCACTTCGTTAAATACAATCATTCCATTTCGGATATAACTATTACACCGGTTCAGTCTTTTTCTAAACTTAAAAATCTTACTAAAACGGAAATTAAAAAACGCCGACTACAAGCTGAACTTGCCTGGATCACAAAACTCCAAACTGCGTACCCCCTTGGTCTAAACGATCAAATTTATGGACAAGGAAATATTTCCTCGACGTCAACTAATATTAATGTATATTCAATCCGCCCAAACACTAAACGGAAGCATAGGTCTCACGGAAGACGAAGAAACCGAAAACTCAGAATAAGATCTAGATTACACCGTACCCTCAACGATCTTATGATCATTGCTCGCAACGGCGGCAGACATGAACTGCTTCATGCTCTCTCATCAATTCCAGCAGTTCAATTGAAATCTATCTTGGATGAAGCACTGGTTGCATTCTTAAGAAATACTGATTGATTCAGACTTAATATCATTGTTGCATTCGCACAGAATAAACTTTATCCAGTGGTTAAAAACATCCCACCTAAAAAACGATTCTTAAAAATTTCATTTATTAACAAAGGATTCGATCTTCTTAACATCTCTAATATTTTTCGGGATCATCGTGTACAAAGTGCTATTCCTCAATATTTTGAAAATTTAGAACCTCCTCTTATTTGTTACAAATATAAGAGACCTATTCGAAATTTCGTTTTTAACTACAACAAAGTTACATCAGATCCTAAAATACTTGAATCATGTCCTGCTTCTTGAGAATGTGCAACATCTGAATATCTATATAAACCAGCTGGTCATATTATTACAGGTGACTTTTCAATTATCCAAGACAGGCAGCTCCGTGGTCTTCTCAAAAAAGGACCTAAGTATAGAATCCCATCCAAGATAGATTTTATTAAATGTCGCGAAGTACTAAAGGAAGCCTTAGATAACTATACCAAACGATGGTGTAAATCGGAAGGAGTCGAATCGCATTCTCTGAATGACTGGAAAAACCTCATTTTGGACATTACTGACATTCGAATAGACAACTTCCACAAAAATCCTCATCTTTTTGAAAATCCAAGTTCTAGATCTGAAAGATATTTTAAATCCAAATTACGTAATTTACATGAAAAATTTGTCTTCGCTCCTGCAGATAAAGCAGCCAACAACACCATAATCATATGAAAACTTTACTATATATCAACTTTAGTTTCGGAACTTTCGTCTACAAATACTTATATCAAAAGCAATGAAAGTGTCCCTAACATTTTGAGCAAACATAACAGTGAAATTTCTTCATTCAACATCCCTATTTCTAAATTGGATCTTCCTACAATATACTGCATACCAAAACTGCACAAATCTCCTTACAAATTTAGATACATTGCTAATTCTAGCAACTGCTCAACTACAAGTTTGTCTAGACATCTGACGTCAGCCCTCACGGCGGTAAAGGAACACGTTGCAAAATATTGTGAAACTGTTCTTAACAGGAATGATGTAAATTTATTTTGGTCTATAAAAAATTCCGGGGATGTGATTGTCAAGATAAAATCTAGAAATTTTCAAGCCAATACGATTGCTTCATACGATTTTTCAAATATGTACACCACGCTTCCTCACGACAAGATCAATGATCAATTGTCCAAACTCATTAAATGGTGCTATAATCGAGAGGGGAAAATTTATATTTGTACATCTGAATCAAAGGGTTTCTTTTCCGCTACAGAATACAAATCATACAAATCATGGACATGTAGCGACCTGTGTAGTGCCTTGTCCTTCCTCTTGGACAACATTTATGTAAGATTTGGTGAGAATCTCTACAAGCAGGTTGTAGGGATTCCTATGGGTACAAATTGTGCGCCTCTTGTTGCAGATTTATTTTTATACACATATGAAAAGGAATTTATTCAAAATCTTCAAAAGCAAAGAAAACATGATGATGTGAAATGCTTCACTGGTACTTCTAGGTACCTGGATGATATTCTTACTATCGATAATCCTGTTTTTGAAAAGTATAAAGATGTTATTTATCCACAAGAATTGACTCTAAACAAGGCAAACTTTACAGACACTGAAACACCATTTTTGGACCTAAATATCAAAATTGTCAATGGAGAAATTCATACAAGTGTATATGACAAACGAGATGATTTTGGATTCAACATTGTAAATTTTCCCTGGCTTGACGGTGATGTCCCTAGATTACCGTCATACGGTATCTACATTTCACAGCTCATCCGGTATGCTAGAGCATGTACTGATGTTTTGGATTTTCATAATAGAAATCTACAAATTACAAAGAAACTTTTAGGTCAAGGTTTTCGCTTTCATAAACTAGTAAAGACTTTCTGGAAATTTTACAAAAATTATGATCAACTTCTTTTGAAATTCGGACCCATACAAGCAACGGAGTATATTACTTTGGGTATTTCACAACCTGCATTTTATGGTGACATAATTAACAAAATAAGAAGGATCAAAGGTAGACAGCATATGTATCGAAAATGCGTCAGAGTCATCAAACGCCTTTTATACCGTGGATATGATCCTAATGTCACCAGACGGACACTAAGCTTGGTACTTGACCAATATACAGTCTTGTACGAGCGCATTCTTAAGACTTGCACTCTGACTGACTGTGACGACGGGACTCCATGACGGGCCCTGTCCAAACCTCTTTAGAGGAGACAGGGCCCCGACCACCTGTCCTCTCTGAATGTCAGTCGGACTCCTCGGGTGATAACATATATGAGCTCGCTACAGCCGGCAGAGCACGGACTGTATTACGCACGTCCTCTTTTTATATCCATTTACATATTCATCTGTGTTGCTTGGACCCCTGTGTTTTACGGTCTTGTTTGTGTGTGGTCACCTAACAGTGAGGAGGTTGTTTTACACCATAATTGTGCGTTCTTCGAGACCTCTGGGAAATCGGAATAGTGGGAGGGTTGTGCGCACGTAATCCAGGATAAACACACCGTCTGCTATTTACGTGGCAGATGGCCGTCCTAAGTCGGCACCGGTTGCCCATTGGTCTCGTTGGTTTATGTGTAGTCTTTTGTGTTTCATGTTTCTATGTTGTGAGTTGGTGTTCCTTGTCCCTTTTGCGTCTCTTTCTGTGGGTATCTGTTCTGTGTTTTTTGCATGGGTGTTTTGGGATTTTGCTGTGGGTGCTGCAACCTAGTGTTGTTGGAGATCCCCTCCTTTCTTTTATTTGACTTGGTAAGAAGTAATTTAATATTTAGTGTAGTAAAATGATAAGGTACTTAATTCAATGGAATAGTAATTAAATATTTTGTTTGACGTCCGCGGGCGTGTACCTTTTAGGGGAATTGCTTAGAAAAATACACACACAAACATGCGTTTTCGGGTAAAAAAAAAATCAGTATATGATCTCGACTTTGAGTATAGGATAAAGACCGAATTGAGGTCTGTATGAAGGTTAGATGCCCAAGGAGAGAACAGGGTGGTGTTTAAAGACCGAGGCCGAAGGCCGAGGTCTTTAAACACCACCCTGTTCTCTCCGAGGGCATCTAACCTTCATACAGACCTCAACGAGGTCTTTATCCGACTTACAAACCACAGATTTTCTTCAATTTTCCGAAAAATAAAAATCTAAATATTTAGTACACCCCTGCTTTTCAAAATGAAATTGACCATGCAAATTATCGGGTGGAAATATGCAACGGTAACGATTATTAGGCCATAGAAGTAAAATAATTTGTTATACATCCCGATAATTTTCTGAAAGAAATAATAGTGTAACAATGAATTCTATTTCCATTAAAGTTTTTTGTATGAAAATATGTGATTGCATTATTGCAAATAGAGATAAGGAAAGATTTTCTAATCAAGTGAGGATAATATTTCTTTATTTTGTTCATCAAGTTCCTCAATATACATGTATTTGAAAAGCATTTAGAATGATTGGAATTCAAGAATCGCAATAGGGATCTAGATTGATTTGAAATGGCATTTTGCGGTTTTCGGGATAGAAGAATCTATTCTTTTTCAGTTAACATTTCTTATAAAAGGATGTCTTTAGCGGACTTTAAAAACAATATTTTCTATAATATGGCCGAATATTCATTATAATCAAAACAATTCACACCCGCGACTGAGATAATTTTCTATTCTCCGCCCCTCATTGTTTTTTATTGACCTCCACACTTCATTGAACGTTCATAAAACCTCGTATATTTAGAATCGTCCGCGGTCTTTATGAAATAAAATGACCGATGAATAACAAAAGAATCACATTTGAAGGTTTGTAAGATTGAATAAATGATAGGTACTTCTTCAATGTTAAATCAAATGCGTATACCATCATTAATACCAGGAGAGATTAGTGATTGTATTACAAATAAAATAAAAAAATCTACCTCAATTGAAGGAAGATAATTGTGTTCTTCCTTTGCAAATTCTTTATATTGGTCATGTGTTTGAATGATTTCATGCTTCGCTGGAAGAAACCTTTCAGAAAAAGTGTCGTCTGAAAGATGCTTCGTTTTGGCCCTTTATCGATTTGACATCATATATATTATTTTGATATTTTGGAAACTTGTCATTCCATTCAGAAATTCATTCGAAAGACGTAAAACAAAATAAAAGTATTATGGCCTTACATAATTTGCCATATTTGCAAAGTGGAAAATAGATAATTTTATGGCAAGAAAATCCAAAAGGATTAACTTTTAAAATAGAAAAGTTTGAAACCAATTAGTCATGATTGTTATCTAAAAAGTCATTTACATACATGTAAATAATAACATTTCTGCAAAAATTGTTATATATATTATGACATCCCTTCCAATTAAACAAAAGCGCTACATTATCTTCTATGTAAGTTAAAACCTCGATTTGAAATTTTATGTTGAATACCATTTTCTATGATCAAAAATCCTTCTTCCAAATTCCATTTTTCAGAAATTGAGCATAATTTCTACATCGTACATCTGTTTCCTCATTTCAAAACAAACTCTTCGCTAATGTCTTGAAATAAAATAATATGCCATATTTTCCTAGTCCACCTTTTTAAAGCTCAATTCCGTCTTTTCGATTTTACAGGCCTACGTTCGATTTGTGCAGGTATCTGACGTAAAAGCATTGTGATGTCATTAAATTCCTTTGAAAACGTCATATATTTACCCCTGTTTCCCTGAATTTCATGCTGGTTTCCATAGAATTTGACGACGTCACAATGCATTGACATCAGATACCTGCACAAATGGGAAGTAACTCTCTATTTCGAAAAGACCGAATTATATGACTGTATGTTTTTCATTTCTACACCCTCTTCATATGACTTGACTGAAATTTTCTCTCTTGACCTTTGATAATAATATGGAAGTGTTCCAACTCTATACCTTCTTGAGGAAAATTTCAAACCTGTCCAATGTTTATACACCAGACACGTGTTTCGGATATCAAATTCTCATCAGTGATGCGTCCAGCCAAAGTGATTTTCATAAAACGCATAAATTCATTTCAGTAGCACCCTCTGGTTTATATTTTTTAAATTCAATTTGTATTTGTAAAGTATTATTGTAGGACGTTTAATTTATCCAAAACATGCATGTCAGGTTGTTTACGTTAAAAGAGCTTTCCAAAGACAGAGGTATGCGCACTGTTTTATCAAACATTTTGTTGAGGTTGGAGTTTTTATATTATTTACTTCCCTTAAGCCTGCCACATGTAATACAGTCTAGGAATGCACCTGGCATTCTGAAGGAAGGAATACCTTGCCTTTTAACCTTGCACCTGTATATCTCACGGGCCCTACATTGTTTATCATGACACACTTAAGGATGACCCACATTGACATAATTAACCTGCTAGCGGACACTTGTATTTTTATGTCTCTTATCTTTATAAATATGCATATTCAATATATAGATCTTGTATGTGATGCTTGCGTTTTTATTTTTCTAACGTCTATTCAGTATATTTTATACATTTTATACAAGCTCATATCTTATAATTGCATGTTTATGTCCCTTATCTTTATATGCATATTCAATATATCGAGCTTATATGTTACCTCTGTCTACAAATGTAGGCTTCCGGTCGTAACCCGAGGACCTCGCGTTGTTATATCGCCTGAATGGACTGATGTCTCTTTCATCTGGACGTTCTGATTCATGGCCGATATGATTTTTGTGGACATTAAAGGCGGATCTAAATAAAGGGTCATCTGCCCACAAGCCAGGACGTCTTAGTGGGAAGGTGCCAAACATCTGCATCAAATGAGAAAAAGTATACTTTAAACTGAATATGGCTTATGTAAAATGAGGGAAAAGTACATCATGCATATTTTGACTTAACATCTTTTAGTCGGTTCTTTGTTTTTTTTTAAATAGCTTAACTACGTAAAGAAGGCTATAAATCAATGCAGGAATTTTAGAAAGTATTTTGTAGGCTTAGCTGGCGGATCTAAACTGGTGTATGAAACGCCCCCTTTTTTTCTTAAATCTTGAAACATACCATCCCCTGCTAGACTAGAATAATAATCACCTTTAAGTTGCTGTCGCTGTTCCTGGCAGAGTTTGTGCGCTTCGTTTTTCTTATAAATTTCACTTATCCGTTTGCAGTGTAAACGATAATAACATGGTTCCCCGCGATTGACTGTTAAAGGTGTTTAATACTTAATTTCCAACGTTGGTACCGATGAGAAGCATTCTCTTTTTTTTTGTAAAATTTAATTTACTTTATACCTGGAAAACCCACACTCGTAAACAATAATCAATATTATAGAGGGCTCTATACCTTCAAAGATTTTCGGTCACGCTTTTCGTTTGATTAAACTGCTTCAAAAATTAGATACTTTATTTGTATAAGCAGAATTTAACACTCCATGGACCCTAAACAAAGTCGCTGACACGTCAGATTATCATATTGCTCAAATACCTAAAATAAAAATTTGTCGTAACACTGAAATAGATTAAATTTGTATTGCTCGCCAAGTTTCGCAGTGTTTTGGTACTTGACTTGGAATATCTCTAACATTCTTTGTCACAAAATTTCAATTTTTTTTTTAAAGCGAGGGGGTATCTTCTTGATGGCAAAGCTCTGTCTTATCAGTATCTTTGGCAGAAAGATTATGTCAAGTTTAGATTTGTTGCTCTTCGTAACTTTATGTCATTTGGATTTTCTCGTCGGCCTCTGGCATCACTGCTGAGATGTAACTCGTTGAAATGCACATATGGTATTTTTGAAAGTGGTATAACACGGGCTTTAACTGCTAAATACGATTTCGATATCTACTATTATCGTGGCAAAGTGACCTGACCGGGTGGGGCTTATTTTCACCTGGTCAGAAGTAAACTTTTCTGATATAAGCTATATAAATGACAGGTTATGAGTATTTACTCAAATTACTAATATATGCAATCCATAGTCTTTCTATCCTAAATTTTAATTGACTCTTATTTGAATTACCTCCACCCGGTCAGTTAACGTTGCTACGACAATAGGTCAGTGCAAAAGTTTTTAAGATATCATGTGACATGGGTTAACACCTTATTTCAATGTTTTGGCATAATTTCTTTCATTACGCATTGAAAACCTTTTAAAATTCGTCTATCTTTGTCAAGAAATGGCATTGCCTGGTAGCTCTATATCAGTACAGGTGAACTCTTGTCTACATCCTCATCGTATATGTCAGAAAAATCACAACTTCAGTCAACTTTTATTTTATCAAATAGAGTGTTTAGGTCTTTTTATCCTAGCACCATCCCTCCAAGACTCTTTGGTCAAACATTTGATTCATTCATTCTACTCAATCGACCCTACAGAAAATTTGGAGCCGCGTACTATTTACAAAATAAATACACAAAATTTGAAAAAAAAACTAAAGGGCGCTACGAAAAAAAAATTTTAAATTTCTAAAAATTTTAAATACCCGAAACATGCATGTCTGGTCCATGCTGTAAATTGATCTCCTCTTTAATGATGCTCATGAATTTGAAGACCTTAAACATTTGCTGTATCTGAAAATTACATTTGCTTGAAACAAGGGAGTGGATCTCCCCTTAAAGTAACGCTAATGACGATTTACTATCCCAAATACGTGTTTGTTGAAAAAAAATGGTTTGAAATGTTGCGAAAGTTAGGAGTTGGATTTCGTCAATAATCTTCTGTTTTCTTAACAAGCTATGATATTCATGTTTCTCTTCATGTGATTATAATTATCATCATTGTTAATTTCATAAGAAATTAATATTTCAAATTTTGTCAGATTTTGATTTTTTAAAGATAAGAGGCTGTACAATATATTTCATTTCTACCAGTCTGAACCTATCAGTTTTTTAAAAGTGGGTCCTGTAGCATCATATCCCATCCATTCTGCTACGTCTCTTGGTACATTTTTGGACATAACAATTTTCATACCTTTTGGCCATATTACATTGTTAGGATCACTGACGAGGGCTTAGTACCCGAAACTTGCATGTCTGGTCCATGCTGTAAATTTATCAGGTTTTAAATGATGCTATCGAATTATAAGACGTTTAACATGTGGAGTATAATTTATAATTTCCACCTTTTTTTTTTTGGTCACAAAATATTTACTACAGATCGTAATCATTTTTTTTCATTCGAAATAATATGTTTATGTTATTCATTTCTATTTTTCCTGTAAATATATATGAACACGTAATAATGACTAATTAACCTTTTCTTGGATCTATCTTTTCCAATCAGAACATTTTGTCATAATGCAAATCATGTGTCAACTTGATATTTCAAAATAGCGTGTAGATTACAATTTCTACCTATTTTGTTCGTCGATGGATTGTAAAAATGACATTCTTAGTCAAACAAATATTTATTAAAGATGTACTTGACTTTTTCTGCATTCAAAATAAGCTATTTTTTATATATGTGCCGATAATAATACCTTTTCTTGGATTTATTTTTGTTTTTGTTTTTATCTATCTGACCATTTTTATCATACTGCAAATCAAATGTGAAGTTGACTTTTCAAAATATCGCCAAGACTCAAACAAAAAGTATACCGAAGACGATATCATCCGGATGCTTGAGTTTTTGATTGACAACATTTTTGTTGTGTTTGGGGGAACCGTATTCCAACAGATAGTTGGCATCCCCATGGGTACCAATTGCGCCCCACTGCTTGCGGACTTATTATTATATTCATGCGAAGCTGACATCATCCAGACCTTGATCTTGACTGGGCGAAAGCACCTCGCATCTCAATTCAATTTTACCTTCAGATACATATATGACGTGTTGTCAATCAATAATCCGAACTTTGCAGATCATCTACATGAAATTTATCCTCATGAACTAGAGATCAAATAAACAACAGAGAGTGACAGATCCGCTTCTTACTCCTCCCGGGCACCTGATCCCACCTCTGGCTTGCTGGGGGTCCGTCTATGCTCCATTTGTTGCTCTATTGTGAGTGCTGTTGAGATAATCGTCAGGATCTTCTTTAACTCATTTGTGTCACACTTATGCCCTTTGCCGTGTGGAGCTCGTAAAAAAGTTCCCCGCGAGGGGTTTGACAGTAAGTGTTTTGAATATTTTTCCCTGACATTGTCGCCATAGCACTTTCTATATAGACAGAACCATAGACAGTTTATGTATTTGATATAATTTCTTTTCCGTGCGTGAACATCGACTGCGGGTGCGGCTAGCCAACAGGGGACGCTTACTTTCCCGGGCACCTGATCCCACCTCTGGCTTGCTGGGGGTCCGTCGATGCTCCATTTGGTGCTCTATTGTGAGTGTTGTTGAGATTATCGTCAGGATATTCTTCAACTCATTGGAAATACTCCTATCATTCGACGCAAACGGCCATTTGAACACCTCACTGTATGAAAAGCGTGACGATTACAGCTTCCACATAACTAACTTCCTTTTCATGGGTAGCAACATTCCGTCTTCTCCTGCTTATGGTGTTTTTGTTTCTCAACTGATATGGTACGCCAGGGCATGTTCAAAATGTGAAGATTTCATCATTTGAGCCAGACGGCTTGCAAGTAAGCTACTTGTTCAGGCTATGTTACACAACGGCTGAAATCATCATTGAGGAAGTTCTTCGGTCGCTACGGGGATGTAATCAAAGCATATGAGATCCCCCTTTCCAGAATGATCAGTGACATTCTACATTGTGACTGAATGGCTGTCGTCATCACCAAACAATACATACTTATCTGATATGTACATCAAAATGTACATCGAGACAATTACCGAATTTGACAGGTTTCTATGGAGCTAGTGCGACGGGTGTTTCATGCAATCAGGAGACGCTGACTCTCCCCGGGCACCAGGTCTCACTTCGGAATTTTGTTCATTCCGAGGTTCGCAACCGTTCCTGTGGAAAATCTAATGATTTTGCCTTGCCTTCTCGACTATGAGACTGAATGATGGGTACTTTTACATGTTTGATTAGGACAAGATGCTTATTGGCAAAAAATTAAGGGAAAGTTCATTTCGGGCATAACTTTTTTGGCAGTATACAAACACAGGTATGTTGAACCTTTCCCTGTTTGTTTGTTTGTTTTGGTTTGGTTTGTTTTTTCGCGGCGAATATTTTTGACATACTGCGAATCTATGAAAAAGATAAAACTCTTTATAGCAGAAAATTAGAATAGAATTCTTCAAAGGTGATAATAAATTTCGAAATGATTGGAAATTTTATGAGAAAATTAATATTCCGTGAGACGTCAAGAGTTTTAATAACGTCACAAAGTTCTATATTCACGGCTGTAGAGGGGTAATATCGTCCCATATTTAGGATAAGTAACCAATAAGCTTCCCAGATTAGAATTTCGTTTGTAGGATGACACTATTTATTTTCTTTCTTTGCAAATGTTTCTTAAATGTCTCACCATAGTTGGCAAGCATTTTTCATGTTGTATAATCACAATCCATATTGGATATTTTATTCTTAATATTTTCACATAAGCTTGGAATATGTTACAAAAAAATCCATTTCCATAAGGATGACGTCAGATGTATTTGATAAAATGCGTTTGTAGAAACGACCAACAGGAATCCTTGTCCACCAGCAGTGACACTCACCAAGTGGTACAAATGTTAAACGTCTTCAAATTCATTAGCATCATTAAGAGCAGATAAATTTACAGCATGGACCAGATAAGCAAGTTTCGGGTAATGAACCCTCGTCACTGATCCCGAATCTAAACAGAGTCATTTATCAAAACTGATAATGAAATGGAGATAATTTGTCGCAGAAATTAAGACGAAAAAACGTACTAAACTATCGTGCCAACACTTCATCGTATTTATACTTCATTATTCCCACACAATGGCCGATTCTTAAATATATTAGATTGTGCTGTATTTTGTAAACTCCGAAAAAAATAATTGACGTAAAAATGAAAGAATTCTTAAAATTAGAAACAGTACTACGATCTCATCATTACATGGAAGATTTCTAAGTAGGAATTGTCACGGGTTACCTGTCGATTTCAATGTCTGTCCAATATTAAATTTAGGTCGCGTCTAGTTTTTCTAATAAACGCGACCTAGATTTTCTGACTGTTAGAACAAGGGCATGACATCACATCAATGTTTTAATTACTAAATATATGTCAGCATCAAGTATCGTGTTATGAACACATGTAAGGCTGAGTCATTACATTTTCTGTTTAAATTTTCCTCTTCCAATATCAGTTTCTTTTTCTTTATTGATTCCTGCGTCTGAGTACATCTAGTATATTGAAATCAATGGTTAACCACTTTTTTTATTTTTTTGAAGTTTTTCTTTTGGTCAGAACTGTTGAAAAAATCGAACAAAAATAGAACTTCCAAACATATTATCAATATGGAACCTGCATTCTGTTGTTGTCATATGCAAGCATATATATAGATAAACAAGGCATCAAACTCCTTTTCGAGAGGTTTTGTTTCTTAAATGAGTTAAAGAAGATCCTGACGATAATCTCAACAGCACTAACAATAGAGCTCACAATTTAGCATCGATGGACCCCTAGCAAGCTAGAGGTGGGACCAGGTGCCCAGGAGGAGTAAGCATTCCCTCTTGGCTAGCTTCACCCGCCGTCGATAACTACATATTTAATTTGCATCAGCATTTTTTCAAGAACAATCTGGAGGAAGTTGAGGATCTCCAACAATACTCGGTTGCAGCACCAACCGCAAAACCCCAAAACACCCCATGCAAAAACACAAAACGCACAAAATAAGACGCAAATGGTACAATGAATGCTAAAGCACTTAGAATGAATGCCAAATCACATAGATTCTGAGGTATAGTTACAATATCTGTTTGCTTTAAGAAGGAAAATTTCAAAATCAGAAATATTCACAAATTCTGCAAGCAACTTTAACATCGCAACATAAGCAACATCGTTGGTTTGTGTGTGGTCTTTTATGTTTCATGTTTCTATGGTGTAAGTTGATGTCCCTTTTGGATATCTTTCTGTGAGTGCTCCGTGTTTCTGCATTGGGTGTTTTTGGGGTTTTGTTGTGCTTGTTCCAGCCGAGAGTTCTTGGAGGTCCCTCCTTTCTTTTAAGAGAGAAGAATAATAGAACGGTCTCTTGCAAAACCCTTTCTGATTGACTACAGTGGACAATATACACAATGAGATACAAGTAGGTCATACAAATCACATTGCCGCAAATTATAGCTTTCTTCCGATTCTAAGCAAACATAATGGGTCTTTTTGCATTGTGATTTCATTATTTATGACCCGTCAAAGATTCTTTATCTGAATTAACGTAAAATAGTGAAAATTCTCCCATTAGGTGCGGTGTTTTTCGCATAGCGAGTCCCTACATTTATGTCACCCAAATGCACCTAAAGCAAAAACAAAACACCTGAATGTAAAAACAAAGAGTTGGCAATAGCAAATGAAAACAAAGGGACGAGGTAGACGAGATAGACGAGAGTTGACGCAGACTTTTACAACAAAATTACTTTCGACAGTAACATATACCTGTACACAGAAAGATTTTGCTAGTAACAAATTCATAATTGTTCTTAAAATCAGACAAATTGTAAAGTCAAATAGTTTAGAATGTCATTGACAATTTTGGAAAGAGGAATATATATACTTTTATAAGATACTTTTATAAGATCCTCGTATCGACCGAAGAACTTCCTCAATGATGATTTCAGCCGTTCTGTAATCTAAACCTGAACGAGTAGCTAACTTGCAAGCCGTCTGTCTCTAACAATGAAATCGTCATAATTGCAGCATGCGCAGACGTACTGAATTAGCTGAGAAACAAAATGCTCCATCAGCAGGAGACAATAATAAACCAAACATTGCTCTTTGTTACATAAGATACACAATCAAAGTAGAAAGGAATAATGAAAGCTATGTTTCAATTAGATTCATTTATCAATGTTTTACGAAAGATTCGTGAGAATTTAGTTTTTTAGTAAGATCGAGGTTGTTAAAGACGTACATACTCCTTGTACTAACGTCATGTCCACGTGTCTTACAAAGGTACAACGACGAATTTAGAAGTTAATTGATGATAATGAATGAGTTAAAAAAGATCCTGACGATAATCACAACAGCACTCACAATAGAGCACCAAATTGAGCATCGACGGACCCCAGCAAGCCAGAGGTGGGACCAGGTGCCCGGGAGGAGTAAGCATCCCCTGTTGGCTAGCCGCACCCGCTGTCGATGTTCAAGCACGTAAATGAATACAAAATATAAAAATCATGCACTGTCTGAGGTTATGTCTATATAGAAAGTGCCATGGCAACAATGTCAGGGAAATATATTCAAAACACTTACTGTCAAACCCCTCGAAATATACAATATAATATGTTCATTAAACTGCATGGTATGGCAATCAATGAGCAAGAAAGTACTGATAAACACAACTTCACAAAGCAAGACAATTTATGAACAACCTCGAATATTCTTATGAACACATCTTCAGAGATAAAGGCACTTTATAGAGAATAAGTGTCTTAATTTGTGTTTTGTTACGGGTATGCAACGCACAGAAAGTGCATTTATCGTACATGTAATGCGCGTTTGCGCATTTCATGCGATAAATGCACTTGCTGTGTGTTGCATATCCGTAACAAAACACAAATTGTGACATTTATTCTATATATATGCACCATAGCTGTCTGTTTCATTCTTGTTTTCTGAAATCGCTTTTTCTGGGTAAAAGGTTGACGTTATTCAGATCACCGTGGGTTCAGTTTACAGATTAGAACAGCCGTCGCGGCATGTTTCTTTAGTTCTTATGCATTTCGACGTCACGAATGTTAATACACGAAATGCAGCACGTTCCTTTTAATAGTAACATCTCAGGGAATTACACAAGTTGTGCATATATATTAATTTGAATGTCTGATGAACTCATCTTTACAAGACAAGACACTTAATGAACCAGAATTATTATGTTCAGATGAACACATCTTAAACAAGGCGAGGCAATTAATGAACAGTCTTGAATTTTCTTGTGAACGCATCTTAAACAACGCAAGGCAATTAATTAATAATCTCGAATGTTCTGGTGAACGCATCTTAAACAACGCAAGGCAATTAATTAATAGTCTCGAATGTTCTGGTGAACGCATCTTCAGATAACAAGACTTAAAAATAAATCAGAAAGTTCTGATAGAACAACTTCACAAGACATTGAACTCAATGAACACAATAGTTCTGATGAACACATCTTAAGGTCAGGGTGGCGACTTTTAATAGAAATGAGGTAGAAGAAAGATGGATAGGTTCATATTCAGACCAAAAAATCAAAATTTGCCCGTCTCATTTTGTGGCTATAAGCGTCCATTTTTTGGCCTATCTTAACATTTTTGTCATTTTTGAGAATACCACATCATAACTTAACATACCTCTGAAATGCATAAAATTTCAAAAATTCATATATATCCTTATTTTTCAAGATTCTTATAGCTTTTGGTTGAATTAAAGGATATTTTGAGAAATTCTGATAAAATAATCAGTTCTAAGGAGAGTACTTTCTTATAAAAACTACTAGTATGTTGCTGGTTGCCATGGCAACAATTCATTATTTTCATTAATAGCTAGAAGTTCGCCAGCTACACAATTTTTTTTCTACATATATATCTATGGTATTGCTTTATCCTATAGCAGTCAAATTAATATGTACCCGAATTAGTCTTTGAGCAAAATAACTGTTTCTATAAATAGCACAATAATTTATGCAAAAAATCAAGATTTTGACCCAAAAACATAGAGTTTTGCTTGAAGTTCGAATTTCTAATTATCTCACTTTTAAAGAGTATAATGGATAGTAAAATTCTGATGTTTGAATCCTGGTAGCAGATCTTATGCGAAAATGACAAATTTTATCCTATTTTCGGCGATTTTTCATTGAAAAATATGCATTTTTCCCAAAAATATCCATTCAGCAATGAAAGTTTCAAGGATTATTATTTTTTTCTAAAATGATGTAACAATCTGAGCTTATACCATGTTTCGTTTATGTCGGTTTCAAATATTATGTGATATGAAAATAGAGTTATCTCCCTGTAGTCGCAACCCAAACCTTAACAAGACATTATATCAAGGCCGAAAAGGAATTATAAAAGGGGACAGATCAGGGGCGGATACAGGATTTTAATTAGGGGGCTCGTGGTGAATATCAAATAGGGAAGGGATCTGAGGAAGCGTCTAGGCCCCAACCAAGTGGCTCCAGGTTGAAGTCCTTCTTGGGGATTCTAAGGGAACGAGGACAACGGAAACATTTCTTACGGTAAATGACCGTTTAGTTTGATGAAAAAGTACCAAGATGTTTTAAAGTTTAGATGCTAGGTTTTGCATCATGGAGACTGTAAATAGTACTGAGATGTACATGTAATTTAGGCCATTTGGAAAAAAAGCATTATGTCTTTGAACATAGATTTTATTTGGATATGCTACTGAATCGACCCTACAGGGAATTCGGAGCCGCGCACTCTATGTAAAGTAAATGTTACAAATTCAAATTCTAAAAATAAAACCAGAGGGCGCTATTGAAATGAATATGGGCAGCGTATGAAAAGCACTTCGTCTGGAAGCATCACTGATGAGAATTTGATATTCGAAACACGTGTCTGGTGCATGAAAATTGGTTTAAAATTTTCTTCAAGTAGGTATAGAGTTGGGACCCTTCCGTATTATTGTTATGAAAAGTTATACCGTTGAATGCTAGAGAACTATCTGGCGAACGAAGCAATTAAGCGACTTTTTTAAATTATTTTCGATGGGGGTAGAATTACACGCACAAATCCCATCCCCTTTGATGTAAGGGTATGTTAGCTTACCTAGTATATCAGAAAAAGACCGGTCAAAAAGTGGATAATGATTGGCTATTGATCACGTCATAATTCTGCATGGCGATTAAGCATAAAATTTGGTATGAAGCTTAGTTTTAATTTATCGCAAAAATGGTATATAAATCCATCCAAATAAAGCGGCAGCAAGACAGCAAAATTCTTCTCATATTTGGCTTTAAACTACAAGAAATTTATACTTTCAGATTGATGATTTTAAAGAAAGGGTGCGCCCCTACATCCTCTCTAAATCCGCCTATAAAGATTAATTTTCTGTCATTTCATACTGACCGCGATATGGTTAATATCTCTCATTGTTATCTGATTAGCTCGTTTTAATCTTTTTTATCCTCAAGTTTTGATTGACAGCTAAAACCTACGTATCTCATTGACACGATGAAGGTGTCTTAGTTGTATATATACCGACCGCGACCATAGGAAAATAAGTTGCATAGACGATGTTATCTTCAAAGAAGGTATCACGCCTACCAAACATACTTACACAAGTGCCCATATTATTCATCGGATGGCTGAAAACATCGGCTTTGGATAAACTAGAATATCCTGATGAACACATATTCACAAAACAAGGCACTTAATAAACAATCTCGAATCATTTACACCAGTAAATATTCCCGAATGTTCTGATGAACACATTTTCCCAAGACGATGAATAAAATTAACACAATTGTTGTGATGAACACATCTTCACAATACAAGGTATTTCAATGACGACGTGGACTATAAAAGGGGACAGGGGATTTTACAAGTCAAAGACAAACCACTTGCAACTTTAGGAAAACTTGGTAGAACAGACTCTGTTATCTTCAGATAAGTACGATGCCTACACCACTCAGGTGCACATATTTAAAATGTTCTGACAGGGTGTTCGTCAACGTCTGCTTAAATCAAACAAGAATGTCCTGATAAACACATTTCCACAAAACAAAACACTTAATTACTGAACAAGAAACAAAACACTTACTGAACAAGAATGTCTTAGTGAACACTTTCTCAAAGGATAAGGCACTTAACAATCTCAAAAGTTCTGATAAGTACATCTTCACAAGACAAGACTCTTCATATAAAGAGACTTTTCTGATCAACACATCTTCGAAAGATAAAGTTCAAACGAAGTTCAGGTCGCAAATAGTTCAGATAAAGTTCTGGACGAAAAAAAAATTCAATTGCCGTTGCCTTTTGCTGTCGAGTTTCAGTCTTGCTATTGTATATTTCCAAATTGTACATAATCATTGTGCGTTCTTCGAGACAACTGGGTAATGGGAGAAGTGGGAGGGCTGTGCGCACGTAATCCGGATAACCACAAAATTTGCTATTAAGGTGACAGATGACCGTCCTAAGTCGACACTGGTTCCACATTGGTCGTTCTATCATGTGTACTCATTTGTGTTAAGCGCTTTTATGACGTCTGCAACGTTTGGCCTTCCTTCAAGGTGTCCATTTTCTGTCTCATGTTGTCATTTGCTGTGTGTGTTACAGCCCAGTTCTTCTGAATATCCCCCCCCCCCCCATCATATATAAATATTTGTGACATGCATGATTTTATGAAAGAGTTTTTTTACACTTTGTCATTTTTTTCCCTTCTCTTGTGTGCATTTTTTTAACATCAGATAGGATAAATTGAATGTTAAACGTCTTTAAATTCAATAGCATCAATCAGAACTGATCAATTTTCAGCATGGACCAGACATGCACGTTTCGGGTACTTAACCCTCGTCAGTGATCCTGAATCTAAACAATGTGATATTGCCAAAGAGTATGAAAGTATTTATGTCCAAAATGAACCGAAAGACGTAGCAGGATGGGTGAGATATGATGCTACAGGATGAATGTTCACAATACCTCTAAGCTGACTTTTTTTTTTGTTAATTGTTTTGTTTTACGATTTAATTTATTTATCTTTTTTTTTTATTGTTATTGTTTATTTTTTTCATTCATTCATTCGTTATCATAATATATATATATTTATTTTTTGGTTTGGCTTTATTTTGTTTTGTGTTTTTGTGTTTTTTATCATTTCTTTTTTTTTTTTATTATTATTATTCATTGCTTTTTTCATTATTTTATTATTACTTTGAATAAGTTTGTGTTTACATGTGTTTATATTATCTATATTCTCAATAAATAAGAAATAAACACATTAACAAAGTTTTTTTCAGTGCATCAATTTACTTAACGTAAACTTACTGCAATATAGAAGTACATTCGAAATTGTCCGCTTTTTTTCACTCTTGACATTCAAAGACCATCTGCTATATAATTATGAAACCTAAGTGCATCTATTTGTTTCTTTTGTACCTTAAAAAACATTTTGATTAAAAACTTTGACGCAAAAGAGGAAAACTTACGTACAATGATTTCTAATATATATGATCTGTGTAACGATGTTGATATTTTAAGAAAAGTCATTATTTTGTGAAAAGAAAATAAATTATATATATATTTACTCACCGTTAAATGTTAAATGATCAAAGATACCATGCGACGACCATATGCAACACATAAGTAATAATAATGAAATTAATTATCAAATAGATAGTCTGTCAAGCACATCGCCTGTCGTACGACTCGTCCTTCATACGGTATGTCTATTTGGATAAGTCGTCGATTTCTTAAGGTGCATCATCTGTCAATGTCCACTTAAAAGACGCTTTTCGTTTGTGAAGAGGCGATGAAAGGACCATTCATACGCTTATCCAGGAAAATTTGTTCAGGGGTTTCAATTTAATCTATACGGGCCGAGCATACATAATTTTGGAAAGTAAAATGAATAAACCATAAACCGCTAAAGGCGGTAAGGCCATATTGCGAAGTGTTTGTATAAGATGACGTATACATTTTGCGCAGACAGAAAGGTCAAAGGTCATTAATACTATTGCACAATGAAAAAAAGCTTTGGTCATACGGAATCTAAATGTGAAATATCAAAGCCCTACCCCTTATGGTTCAAAGGTAGGTCAAAGTTCATTGTCAAGGTCATTTGATCAAAAGTCATGATATCAAATGAAAGGTGTGGTCATGAGGAATCTACATGTGAAATATCAAAACCCTACCTCTTATAGTTTAAATGTAGGTCAAAGGTCAAGGTCAAGGTCACTATTTCAAAAGTCATGATATCAAATGAAAGTTCTGGGCATGAGGAATCTATGTGAAATATCAAAACCCTACCTCTTATTGTTCAAAAGTAAGTCAAAGTTCAATGTCAAGGTCACTCGGTCAAAACTCATGATATCAGATGAAAGTTCTAGTCATAGGGAAATCAATATGTAAAATATCAAAACCCTACCTCTTATAATTCAAAAGTAGGTCAAAGGTCAATGTCAAGGTCACTAGGTCAAAAGTCATGATATCAAATGAAAGTTCTGGGCATGAGGAATCTATGTGAAATATCAAAACCCTACCTCTTATTGTTCAAAAGTAGGTCAAAGTTCAATGTCAAGGTCACTCGGTCAAAACTCATGATATCAGATGAAAGGTCTGGTCATAAAGCTTCTACATGTGAAATTTCAAAGCCATAGCCTCTATAGTTCATGAGATATAGCCCAGATTTATTATTTTTAAAAGTAGGTCAATCTCCAAGGTCAAGGTCATAAGGTCAAAACTTTTGGTATCCATGGTGAGGTCTTGTGACAAGGAATACATTTGTGAAAAATAAAAGCCCTATCATTTACCATTCAAAAGCTATGGCCAAGATTAAAGTTTTTCAAGAGTAGGTCAAACTCAAAGGTCAAGGTCACAAGGTAAAAAGTTTTGTTATCCACGGAAAGACCTTGTCAAAAGAAATACACAAGTGAAATATGAAAGCCCTATCACTTGCCATTCAAAAGCTATGACCAAAGTTAAAGTTTTTCAAAAGGATGGTCAAACTCCAAGGTCAAGGTCACTAGATCAAATTTTGTTGTTGTGTTTGATTCGCCTCATCATGGTCTATCACCATATCAAGCTTCAAGTTGCTTCTCCAAACAGTTTTCTCTCAACGGACTTAAACGCAACACTTTAACCAAAATGTTGACGCACTGACGGACGGACAGACAGACAGACGGACGGACAGACGGACTTCGCATTTCATAGACCGGATTTTGCTTCGCAATCCGGCCAAAAATTGCTAAAATTTGGCATTTTTAACAAATTCTAGGCGGTGCGGGTGCTCTTTACAAAGGACTTGGGTCCTTTAAGTAACATTCACCTACATGTTTTTTTCTGTTTGCTAATTAATGATTCGTCAGAACAGCCTTTATTTTCACCATTATCTTATTTTTTATTTCTCTTTGTTTTTGTTTTTGGTTTTTTTTTAACGTCATTGATTTAGATATATACATGTATATATATATATATATATATATTTTAATTTCATCAACTTTAAATACTGTAAGCAAAATATTTATCCTGTTTCCAATTAACGGTAGAATATTTTTAGCAAAGAAAATTATCAAGGTGTATATATGAATAATTTTAAAATGTGTTTGTTTACACGAATATCTCCGTATTTTGATCGGTCGATGCTGACCGGTTTAGTGACCGAGACTGTTTTCGTCAAAATTACCGACTTTTGAATGACAATTTGACAGAAATATACTGCGTGTTTCTTGTAAACTGACGTCTTAATGACATACCATCATATGACTTACTGGTGTACTGATGCACTGGCTGACTTTTTTCTGCACGGTCTAAGTGGCAGGTGTTACTAGCAAACAGGAGATGCTTACTCTCCCCGGGTACCTGATGTCATCTCCATCTGGGATTCACTTTTGCTTCTTTGTAGAGTTTTTTAAAAGTTGATCTATTCTTTGTTGTCGAAGTATTTTCTTTGTTCCATATAGTCCTTTTCGGTGTGATAGTTTTCAGTGTTCACTGTTTTTCAATTTTGTAATGATGGGGTGGACCGGATGAAAGGGAGGGGGAGGAAGGGGCGGAAGGAGGGAGGGGAGAAAGGGGACGGTAGGAGGGAGGAAAAGTGGTAAGAGGATATAGGAAAGGGCGGGAGCGGGAGGTAAAGGAAGTGTGAAAAGGAGGCCAAGGGAGGAGGGGTGGGAGAAGGGAGAGGTACCCCCTCCCCGTAATATTAGCAGATGCTCCATATTATTTTAGACTTCCTTTGGAATCAATGTATTTTGCGTTTTGTGTACGTCTTCATGCCAAGAAATTCTGTTCAAATCTGCCGGTCGTTTCGATACGGTAGCTTATTAAAACAGCTGGTATCATAATAGATGATAATCTATAACGGTTAACTCTGTAGAAACTAAATCGCTAAGGATTTCTTGGCATGGGAGAGTTATAGAGATACTACAAGTATTAGCTTTCCAAAAGAGCTTGGTCGATATCAACATCTCTTTAATCCCACCACATTTTTTTTTCGTCGAAAGGGGGTGCTGGATCCGCCACTGAATTTGGAAGGAAATAAGGGGGGAAACTTCTAAAAAGTTCAAATTTTCTGACTCGTACAGTCTTGTCGACTTTTTTATCGCTCAATAATTTCTGTTTCATTTATCAATTTGTCTTAGGTAAGAAAATACCTATTTTTGTGTTGTGGATCAATAAGTGGCAGGTCATGGGAATGCCTGTCTCTGGTCACGTGTTTTTCACTAGTCATGAAAGTGGGAGGTCATGGGAATGCCTGTCTCTGGTCACGTGTTTTTCACTAGTCATGAAAACGTTTCTTTCATAAGGATTATTCAATGATGCATTATTGAATCTGACGGACTCAATTAGGAACTTTCTCCTATTGACAGCATCCGGTCTACAAATCTAGTAAGGTCGATTTCTTGAAATCGACTAATTACCTATCCCAAATATTGCATATCTAGGTCATTGTCCTGTCAAATAGTTCCTATAATTTTATCATTTTTTCAACAATATGTAGAAAATGCACATACAGCGCATCGTGAATTGTCTTCCTGTCAATGTTTAATAAATAAATGAAATAAAATGGTGAGAATAGTTTAAAGTGTGTGAGACGTTTACATGTGTGGAAGAATACGTGTGAAAATGGGTCCTCGGATAAGTAAAATTCGAATAATTCCGGTCCCGACCCAGGTGCATGACTTTGAAAAGATATTTTAAAGAGTTGTGTTCTTTGAATCTTTACGGATTTTCTGTTTCTATGTGATTTAAATAAAATTTCTGATCGATGATTATGAAGTTAAGCATACATATAGAAATGGTATGACCAGCGAACCCCCCCCCCCCGCCCATCCCGGTAACTTTTTTTTTGGATTCATTTTGATGAACATTTTAATTTTTTTTATATATATATTATTTTCATTTAATGAATAACTTATTTACAAGTGAGAAACTAGCAAAGTCAGAGTCTAGCCTACGATTTTAAGCTTCATTCTGAGCTTATACCGTACGTACAGAGAAAAACGCGGAATTGTAAAATTCGGGGGGGGGGCGTCTTTCTCTTATTGCGGGTCGATATTTCGATATATGCATACTTTTTTCACCTGATATTGTTTATTTATGGTCACTGACAAAGAGCAAGGAAAAGAATAATATTACAAAGCCAGAAATTTCTTTTTTCAGTTGATTTTACGCATTTTTTACAGATTGTTTTATCCTTCTCAGGCCTCACGGAAAAAAATCATATAAATTCTAAAAATACAGCATGAAGTTTTTGCATTTAAAATATCCTTTGATCGAAGTTTAAAGATGACAACACAGTTTATCTTATGTAAATATCTTTATTTGGAAGAGAACAGGACAGTTTTGAAAATGTAATGAATTTTGCCAGATATTGCGTGCTTAGAAACAGCCGGTGTGAAAATGGGTTCTCGGATAAGTAAAATTCGAATAATTCCGGTCCCGACCCAGGTGCATGACTTTGAAAAGATATTTTAAAGAGTTGTGTTCTTTGAATCTTTACGGATTTTTTGTTTCTATGTGATTTAAATAAAATTTCTGATCGATGATTATGAAGTTAAGCATACATATAGAAATGGTATGACCAGCGAAACCCCCCCCCCCCCCGCCCATCCCGGTAACTTTTTTTTTTGATTCATTTTGATGAACATTTTAATTTTTTTTTATATATTATTTTCATTTAATGAATAACTTATTTACAAGTGAGAAACTAGCAAAGTCAGAGTCTAGCCTACGATTTTAAGCTTCATTCTGAGCTTATACCGTACATACAGAGAAAAACGCGGAATTGTAAAATTCGGGGGGGGGGGGGGGCGTCTTTCTCTTATTGCGGGTCGATATTTCGATATATGCATACTTTTTTCACCTGATATTGTTTATTTATGGTCACTGACAAAGAGCAAGGAAAAGAATAATATTACAAAGCCAGAAATTTCTTTTTTCAGTTGATTTTACGCATTTTTTACAGATTGTTTTATCCTTCTCAGGCCTCACGGAAAAAAATCATATAAATTCTAAAAATACAGCATGAAGTTTTTGCATTTAAAATATCCTTTGATCAAAGTTTAAAGATGACAACACAGTTTATCTTATGTAAATATCTTTATTTGGAAGAGAACAGGACAGTTTTGAAAATGTAATGAATTTTGCCAGATATTGCGTGCTTAGAAACAGCCGGTGTGAAAATGGGTCCTCGGATAAGTAAAATTCGAATAATTCCGGTCCCGACCCAGGTGCATGACTTTGAAAAGATATTTTAAAGAGTTGTGTTCTTTGAAACTTTACGGATTTTTTGTTTCTATGTGATTTAAATAAAATTTCTGATCGATGATTATGAAGTTAAGCATACATATAGAAATGGTATGACCAGCGAACCCCCCCCCCCCCCGCCCATCCCGGTAACTTTTTTTTTTTGGATTCATTTTGATGAACATTTAATTTTTTTTATATATATATTATTTTCATTTAATGAATAACTTATTTACAAGTGAGAAACTAGCAAAGTCAGAGTCTAGCCTACGATTTTAAGCTTCATTCTGAGCTTATACCGTACGTACAGAGAAAAACGCGGAATTGTAAAATTCGGGGGGGGGGGGGGGGGCGTCTTTCTCTTATTGCGGGTCGATATTTCGATATATGCATACTTTTTTCACCTGATATTGTTTATTTATGGTCACTGACAAAGAGCAAGGAAAAGAATAATATTACAAAGCCAGAAATTTCTTTTTTCAGTTGATTTTACGCATTTTTTACAGATTGTTTTATCCTTCTCAGGCCTCACGGAAAAAAAATCATATAAATTCTAAAAATACAGCATGAAGTTTTTGCATTTAAAATATCCTTTGATCGAAGTTTAAAGATGACAACACAGTTTATCTTATGTAAATATCTTTATTTGGAAGAGAACAGGACAGTTTTGAAAATGTAATGAATTTTGCCAGATATTGCGTGCTTAGAAACAGCCGGTGTGAAAATGGGTTCTCGGATAAGTAAAATTCGAATAATTTCCGGTCCCGACCCAGGTGCATGACTTTGAAAAGATATTTTAAAGAGTTGTGTTCTTTGAATCTTTACGGATTTTTTGTTTCTATGTGATTTAAATAAAATTTCTGATCGATGATTATGAAGTTAGGCATACATATAGAAATGGTATGACCAGCGAAACCCCCCCCCCCCCCGCCCATCCCGGTAACTTTTTTTTTTTTGATTCATTTTGATGAACATTTTAATTTTTTTTTATATATTATTTTCATTTAATGAATAACTTATTTACAAGTGAGAAACTAGCAAAGTCAGAGTCTAGCCTACGATTTTAAGCTTCATTCTGAGCTTATACCGTACATACAGAGAAAAACGCGGAATTGTAAAATTCGGGGGGGGGGGGGGCGTCTTTCTCTTATTGCGGGTCGATATTTCGATATATGCATACTTTTTTCACCTGATATTGTTTATTTATGGTCACTGACAAAGAGCAAGGAAAAGAAT